>CM056054.1:48806551-50079355 GCA_029574335.1 Rana kukunoris | reverse complement strand
AGAGGGGTAAACGTGATGTGAGGGGGGGAAAAGATTTGTGTGTAGGGCGGGGGCAAGTGTGCAGGGGGGGTACAGAGGGGAAAGAGATGTGTGTGGGGGGGAGACAGGTGTTCAGGGGATACAGAGGGGGAACAGTGTGTGTGTGTACAGACATGCAAGGGGTTAGCAGATGAAGTGTGGGGGGGGGGGGAACAGATATGTGGGGGGTGGGGGGAAACGGGATGTGCAGGGGGGGTACAGAGGGGAAAGAGATGTGTGTGGGGTGGAGGACACGTGTGTCCAGGGGATACAGAGGGGGACAGGTGTGTGTGTGTGTGTACAGACATGCAAGGGGTTACAGATGTGTGGGGGGGGGAACGGATGTGCAGGGGGGTACAGAGGGGAACTGATGTGTGTGTGGGGAACAGAGGTGTGGAGGGGGAGTGCAGAGGGGAATAGGCATGTGGACAATTTGCTACGTATGGCAGGTGATATCGTGGCAATCGCTACGTGTGATGTCGTGGCAAGTGACAATCCGGTGTGTATGGCAGGTGATGTGGCAAAAGTGACAAAACGCAATATGCGACTTTGTGGCAAGTGACAATATGCAAGGTCTTGGCAAGCGACAATCCGCAGTGGTTGTGGCAAGTCACGTTGTGGCAAGTGACAATCCGCATCTGAAGGGCTGTGACACACTCAGGCTCCCACTGATTCTGTATTATGGCGAGTGGTGAACTATTTAATATTAATATAACAATGTAATGAAAAAATAATGCACTTCAATAAAAATAAATAGATTATGGCACTGCGTCAATTTAACTGACAATTGTGCGGTCGTGCGACGCTGTACCCAACCAAAATGTACATCCTTTATTTCCCACAAATAGCGCTTTTTGTTGGTGGGTATTTCTTTATCAGTTTAGGCCGATATCTATTCTTCTACATGGTTTAGTAAAAAACGCAATAAGAGTGTACAGTATAAGTGTACAGTACATTGATTAGTTCACGAAAAAGTTATAGCGTCTACAAAATAAGGGATAGATTTATGGCATCTTTATTATTTTTCTACTAGTAATGGCGGGGAACTGCGATTTTCAGCGGACTGACATTGCGGTGGACAGATCAGACACTTCACAATTTTTGGGACCAGTGTACATTTATACAGCTATCTGCGCTATAAAGATGCACTGATTACTGTGTAAATGTCACTGGCAAGGCAAGGGGTTTTAAAAGTGTTCCTAACTGGGTGATGGAACCACTGAAGGAGATAGATCTGTCTCTCCTCCCCTGTCAGAACAGGGATCTGTCTGTTTACATTGACAAATCCCCATTCTGGCTCTTTGGAATATGATCGTGGGTGGCCGGCTGACATCGTGGCTTTGCATAGGTCCTTTTATACGCCTATATTACATGTATAGAGCCATGACAGGTTCTCTTTATATTCCTCATACATGCATTGAGCCATGACATGTCCTTTTATACTCCTATAAAAATGTGTAGGGTCATGACAGGTCCTCTTTATCCTTATATACACGTATTCGTGCCATATGAATGGGGTCCTCTTTCTACTCCTATAAATGAATAGAGCCCATAACAGGTCCTTTTTAAAGAGCCATACATACACATGTATAGAGCCATGACAAGTCCTCTTTAAACTCCTATATACACACATTTAAAGTCATGACAGGTCCTCTTAATTTACCATGATATAAAACTATGAATGTGGGGGCCCTTTTGGTGGGTGTGGTTTTTGCAGGGGGTACAGCATTTCATTCTTGGTACCAGGCAGCACAATGTCTTGGGCCAGCCCTGCCCAGCAATGGTGTCAGCAGACACTATTAACCCGCAGAACTGCTGTCAGCAGACAATGTTTAAGATCAGCCCTGCTTGCGGGCCATTTGTAACTGGTCCACATACCGGTAATTTGAGAGCCCTGCTCTACATAGTCTCGATTAACAAGAGATTGGGGGGTAGATTCACATAGATCAGCGGATTTTTGATCTCCGGTGGGCCCCCCTTCGCCTAAGGAGGCCTGCCCTTCAGCCTAAGTCTGCCCCTTTCGATCTAAGTCTGCCCCCTTCGAGCCTAAGTCTGCCCCTTCGAGCCTAAGTCTGCCCCTTCGAGCCTAAGTCTGCCCCCTTCGAGCCTAAGTCTGCCCCCTTCGAGCCTAAGTCTGCCCCCTTCGAGCCTAAGTCTGCCCTCTTCGAGCCTAAGTCTGCCCCCTTCGAGCCTAAGTCTGCCCCTTCGAGCCTAAGTCTGCCCCCTTCGAGCCTAAGTCTGCCCCCTTCGAGCCTAAGTCTGCCCCCTTCGAGCCTAAGTCTGCCCCCTTCGAGCCTAAGTCTGCCCCCTTCGAGCCTAAGTCTGCCCCCTTCGAGCCTAAGTCTGCCCCCTTCGAGCCTAAGTCTGCCCCCTTCGAGCCTAAGTCTGCCCCCTTCGAGCCTAAGTCTGCCCCTTCGAGCCTAAGTCTGCCCCTTCGAGCCTAAGTCTGCCCCCTTCGAGCCTAAGTCTGCCCCCTTCGAGCCTAAGTCTGCCCCCTTCGAGCCTAAGTCTGCCCCCTTCGAGCCTAAGTCTGCCCCCTTCGAGCCTAAGTCTGCCCCCTTCGAGCCTAAGTCTGCCCCTTCGAGCCTAAGTCTGCCCCCTTCGAGCCTAAGTCTGCCCCCTTCGAGCCTAAGTCTGCCCCCTTCGAGCCTAAGTCTGCCCCCTTCGAGCCTAAGTCTGCCCCCTTCGAGCCTAAGTCTGCCCCTTCGAGCCTAAGTCTGCCCCTTCGAGCCTAAGTCTGCCCCCTTCGAGCCTAAGTCTGCCCCCTTCGAGCCTAAGTCTGCCCCCCTTCGAGCCTAAGTCTGCCCCCCTTCGAGCCTAAGTCTGCCCCCTTCGAGCCTAAGTCTGCCCCCTTCGAGCCTAAGTCTGCCCCCTTCGAGCCTAAGTCTGCCCCTTCGAGCCTAAGTCTGCCCCCTTCGAGCTAAGTCTGCCCCCTTCGAGCCTAAGTCTGCCCCCTTCGAGCCTAAGTCTGCCACCTTCGAGCCTAAGTCTGCCCCCTTCGAGCCTAAGTCTGCCCCCTTCGAGCCTAAGTCTGCCCCCTTCGAGCCTAAGTCTGCCCCCTTCGAGCCTAAGTCTGCCCCCCTTCGAGCCTAAGTCTGCCCCCTTCGAGCCTAAGTCTGCCCCCTTCGAGCCTAAGTCTGCCCCCTTCGGCCTAAGTCTGCCCCGGAGCTTCGAGCCTAAAGTCTGCCCCTTCGAGCCTAAGTCTGCCCCCTTCGAGCCTAAGTCTGCCCCCTTCGAGCCTAAGAGTCTGCCCCCTTCGAGCCTAAGTCTGCCCCCTTCGAGCCTAAGTCTGCCCCCTTTCGAGCCTAAGTCTGCCCCCTTCGAGCCTAAGTCTGCCCCCTTCGAGCCTAAGTCTGCCCCCTTCGAGCCTAAGTCTGCCCCCTTCGAGCCTAAGTCTGCCCCCTTCGAGAGCCTAAGTCTGCCCCCTCCTGTCGAGTCCTGAGATGTCTGCCCCGACTTCGAGCCTAAGTCTGCCCCCTTCGAGCCTAAGTCTGCCCCTTCGAGCTAAGTCTGCCCCTTTCGAGCCTAAGTCTGCCCCCTTCGAGCCTAAGTCTGCCCCCTTCGAGCCTAAGTCTGCCCCCTTCGAGCCTAAGTCTGCCCCCTTCGAGCCTAAGTCTGCTGCCCCCTTCCGAGCCTAAGTCTGCCCCCTTCGAGCCTAGTCTGCCCCCTTCGAGCCTAAGTCTGCCCCCCTTCGAGCTAAGTCTGCCCCCTTCGAGCCTAAGTCTGCCCCCCTTCGAGCCTCTAGAGTCTGCCCCTTCTTCGAGCCTAAGTCTGCCCCCTTCGAGCCTAAGTCTGCCCCCTTCGAGCCTAAGTCTGCCCCCCTTCGAGCCTAAGGTACCCCTCGAGTAAGTCCCCCTTCGAGCCTAAGTCTGCCCCCTTCGAGCCTAAGTCTGTCCCTGCGCCCTGTTTCGAGCCTAAGTCTGCCCTGTTCCTTCGAGCCTAAGTCTTGCCCCCTTCGATCGTAAGTCTGCTAAGTCTAGCTGCCCCTTCGAGCCTAAGTCTGCCCCCTTCGAGCCTAAGTCTGCCCCCTTCGAGCCTAAGTCTGCCCCCTTCGAGCCTAAGTCTGCCCCCTTCGAGCCTAAGTCTGCCCCCTTCGAGCCTAAGTCTGCCCCCTTCGAGCCTAAGTCTGCCAATCATGAATGCTGCTGCCAGACTCACCCACCTTGCCTGTCACTCAGTCTGCCCCCTTCTCTCAATCCCTCCACTCAACAAATTAAATACAATTTACAAAGTCTTACACAACTTGGCATCCAGCTACATCACTAGCCTAGTCTCAAAATACCTAATTGTTCTGTTCATTCCTCAAAACCTCTTGCTCTGTACCTGCTCCCATGCCTGGCTCCAGGACTTTTCCAGAGCCTCTACAATCCTATGGAACTCCTTACCTCAATATGTCCAATTATCTCCTACTTTATTAGCTTTTAGACCCCCCCCCCCCAAAAAAAAGCCTATGCTACCTACACCTAACAACTGTATTTACATTGCCTTCCAGCACAACTTCAGTATTAGAGGACCATTCTGTATTTAAGCAATAGCAAGTTGGAATGACAGCATTAGTGTCACATGAACACATTGAAAAGTCATGTGGAAATTATCACAACCATAAATATGGACATTAAATTGCTTATTTCGACGAGACTGTTCAGATGATTTAACAAGCAAAAGAGAAACTTCAGGTAAGCAGATTTATTATATTTAAAAACTGTTGGAACATTTTTCATGATGGGATAAACATATCAGACACTTATGCACAGATACCAAAGTGTGCATCCATTTTGATTGTTAAAAAAAAAAATCATAGCATGCTGTAGAGAATGCACCAAGTTCCAGGTGCACAGCTTACCAGACTACTTGTGTTCAGCTAGCTCCTAGATCTAAAATTAACTGAATTTTGTCCAGACCAAAAAAAACACAAGAATTTAGGAAAACCTATTATGTTTACCCACCAAAAACCCTAGCACCATGTGGCATGTCTAAATGTAATACTACCCATGCTCATTTTTTGTAATTCTTTGCCACTAGTACAAATTGGCCAAAGCTGTAGCAAGCGACTTAAAATCCCCTATGTGGGGAGCTTTGTTTCAACCCAACTCAATCTCAAGACAGCAAGACCATTGAGGTAGTGGAAAGTTTATTTACAATGGAGTTACACTGAAAGATACCAAAGTATGGAGAGAATGGAGCCAAGGCATGCAGACTCTTAATGGGCAGGGCCACAGAAGTAGACTAGCTGCAGATACAAATTTTCTGAAAAACCTGAGGATTAAGGGAATGTCATATAAAATGTGTACTACCAATTTACTGTCAACTACTCTACAGTTAACAAACCCTTTATAAAATAAGGAGACATCACACTTTATGTACATTTGTAAAAAAAACAAAAACTAAGATCAAAAACAGTTTCCAGAAAAAAAAGTTAAGCACGTTCCCCACGGATTCTTCTTGCTAGCTGGATGTCCTTGGGCATAATTGTTACTCTCTTTGCATGAATAGCGCACAGGTTGGTGTCCTCAAAGAGACCCACCAAGTAGGCCTCACTTGCTTCCTGAAAAGAGAAATTGAACCAAATCAGTATAAAGTCAAAAGTCAAGCAGATGTTTCACTTCAACATGCTTTGTTGGTACACACCTGCAGAGCACCAATAGCTGCACTCTGGAACCTTAGGTCAGTTTTGAAGTCCTGAGCGATTTCCCTCACCAGACGCTGGAATGGAAGCTTGCGGATCAGGAGCTCAGTGGACTTCTGGTATCTCCTAATTTCTCTCAAAGCCACAGTACCAGGCCTGGGGAAAAAAAAAAAAATACACACAAGATCATTTATACCAGCACCATAAGCTTGCCATTTTACATATTGCAGCACCCACCCAACATTAGAGGTTGATTCTTTTTCCATCCCTACCAACTAGTATTCCTGCATTTGTCTCCCTCCAAAGTGACCTCAGCGATGCTTTGTCCTCTGTGCCCAAGGTTTTAATGCCATGATTTAACAAAGACACATGATCCACTCACTAGCTTAAATCTTCGGGCAATTTGTGTCAATGCAGCATTTTGCCTTACAGACCACTTGGCCCTACAGGCAAACCTAGATTAAGGCTTACCTGTAGGTGCAAGAAATATCTCCTTAACCTACACGGTTGAGATATTTGCAAAGAAAACTCGCCAATGTCTATGACGCATGCACACCATCAACAGTGCAGGCACACTGAGCTTGCAGTTAATGAATGGGACTGTGCCATCTGATGGCTTGCATGTGTGGTATTGGTGTCATCGCTGGAGCAGAGGTACCTACCTGTAAGTCACTTAGGTATCATGTATCATGGCAAAGGAATGAGGGTCGCTGCATGGGCTTTGATCTCAGGAAAGCAATTCATAATGAGCTAGTATGCCATTATGCCTCTTGCAGTTTTTTTAGCAATACTTTCAGAGGGTTTACTTCCTCTTTAAACCTGACAATCTCATGTCACCGACAAGTACAGCCCCACAAGTGCCCAAACATCCGTACAGAATCTTAAGCAATTTCTACGTTGCCTTAATGCTGATCAGTTTAAAATCATGCAAAGCTCCCAACAAGTGATTGCCTAGTGCGAGTCCCTTCAAGCCAAACATTCCTATTGGCCCACAGCAGGAAGGAGGTGGGTTCCCAATTGAACAGAACTTCAATGGAGGAACACCAACATTGTGGATGTATACCAACACTACAGTTCTGCAGGTTGAGGCACATCAGTGGCTGCATTTCATATCAGAAACCCTCAGTATTAAATTTGAGGCACAACCATCATTGATTTTAGCAAGTGGCTCATTCTGCTGCTCAGCTACCATTTAAAACAAATAGTGTCATGCACATCAGCAAGACACAGCCAAAGACATGACCACAACCAAGTGGGTCCAGATACTGCAACCAACATTAAACCGTTAACATGAAAAAAATATGGTTGAGGAGCTCCTATTACAGCTTTGCGTGCATTACAAGAGGCTGTAGTTGCTAGCCTTTCTGAATCTGTCAGACAACATGTTGCCTGTAACAATGTCAGGTATACAGACAAGGGGTTGTAAAGGTTTACAAAAAACAAACACATCCCTCCACTGTGCAGTTTGTTTTGCACAGAGCGGCCCGATCCTTGTCTTCTGAGGTCCCTCGGCTCCTCCCTGCTTCAGCTAAACCCCCCAAAAGCACACTGCCCCTTCCCCCAAGGGGTGTTACCTTGCAGGCGCACTCCAGAGACCTGTATTCGGCATCCATAGACACCCCCCCCTTCATTGGAGTTGATTGACAGCAGCATGAGCCAATGGCTGTGCTGCCATTAAGCTATCCAATGAAGAGCCGAGAAGTCAGCAGGGCTGGAGGCCCTGTAAGCATCAGTATTTGCAAACAGGTAATTTTTCTCCATTACTAATGTGCACTGATGAGGTGGCATTGATGGGCACTATTGCAGTTACACTTATTAGGACACCGTCAGTGGTGAGGTTTTCTTTCACACTAGCCAGTCTTTAGCCCTCTCCTTACACTGACATGGTTGTAAACGGTGAGGGAAGAATGTTGGACCCCACTCCTAACACAATCCCTCCTCCCTCCCCTTCTAGTACCACCCCCCCCTCAAAAAAAAGCATTCTACCACAATTCCTCAACCATGTAGAAGGGGGAATTGGGGTAGAGCACCACCCACCTCTACCCCAATTCCCCTTTCTAGCACATAGTTGTAGATGGTTTGGAAAGAGTGCCAGGTCACCCGCCCTAGTACAAACCTACCCAAATCCCTCCAACACCCCCTCACCTGCTCTCAAATCCCCCCCTCCTAGTAACATCTCCCCCCCCCCCCCCCCCCCAAATAAAAAAAAAAAAAAGTACCCCCTTACCACAATTCCCTCTCCTAGCACAGACCACCTACCTCTACTCCAATTCCCCCTTCTACTAGATGGTTTGGAAAGTGCTAGGTCCCCCCTCCAAATTACCCTCCTACCAAGATTCCCCATACCCACTCATAGCACCCCCCACTGATGAGGCGGCACTGACAGAAAATCAGAACACTGTCAGTGACTATGTCTCCCACACTAGCTGGCTCTCCTGCTGTGACATGGTTGGGAAAGAGTGCCATGTCCCCCCTCCTACTCTCAAAACACCCCCTCCCCCATTACCCTCCTACCACAATTCCCTCTTCGAACACAACCCACCCACCTCTACCCCAATTCCCTTCCAGCAGATGGTATTGGATGATTTGGAAAGAGTGCTAGGTCCCAGTCCTAGCACAAACCCACCCAAATCCCTCACCTGCTTTTAAATGCCCCTCCACCCAAATCCCCCCCCCCCTAGCTTATGGTTGTAGATGGTTTGAAAAGAGCGATAGGTCCCCCTCCTAGCACAAACCTTCTCAAATCTCCCTAGCAAAACCCCTCCCTCCAAATTACCCTCCTACGACGATTCCCCAATACCCTCTCCTAGCACACCCTTCTACCTCATTTGCCCTTCAACCAGCAGAACAGTGACATGCTAGCTCCCTGTGAAAACTAGACAAGCCTCTCCTTGCTGAATGTATATGTCCATGCTTAATACAGCTTGGCAGTTTACACAGCTAATAAGGGGGTAGTAAAGGCTTGTTTTTTGCATTAAGGGGAAAAAACACCTGGCAGTCACCACCCTCAAGGTAACCCCCTTGGGAGAGCACGTCTCCTAGGGGGTTATCTAATGCGGGGGATGAGCTGCCGAGAAACCCCAGAAGTGAATGTTCGGGTCCACTGTGCAAAACGAGCTGCACAGAGGTGGTAAGCATGGCTTTATTTAACCACTTCCCTACCAAGTCATAGTAAAAGGACTTTTGGCAGGGACCTTTCGTCCTTCAGACTAATATGACGTCCTTGCTTTCCCGGCCGCTAGGGGGCACTCGCCCTCTGCATTGCTCAGGACCTGTGCCCGTGATGACTGCCGGGCACCCGCAATCACACCAGGACCATGGATCAGTGTGTAAACACACAGATCCATGTCCTGTCAGCGGTGAGGAGACTGATGTGTGTTCCCAGTACAGAGGCACGCATCAATCTCCTCCCCTTGCGAGTCCCCCTTCCCCACAGTTAGAACACACTGTAGGGAACCTATTTAACCCCTTCAGCACCCCCTAGTGTTAACTCCTTTCCATGCCAGTCACAATTACACAGTAATCAGTGAAGTTTTATAGCACTTATCGCTGTGTAAATGTGAATGGTCCCAAAAATGTGTTTAACCACTTAAGGACCGCCTACTGCACATATACGTCGGCAGAATGGCACGGCTGGGCGCTGGGATTCGCGGACCCGATCGCCGCTGCAGTGCGGCGATCCGTCCCTGGAGCTAAAGAACGGGGAGAGCCGTGTGTAAACACGGCTTCACTGTGGCCGCAGCATCGATCGCATCATCCCTGTAATAGGGGGACGCGATCGATGACGTCACACCTACAGCCACACAGTAGTAAACACACAGGGAACACTCAGTCACAGCGCCCCCTGTGGTTAACTCCGAAACTGCAACTGTCATTTCCACAGTAAACAATGCAAGTTAAAGAGGAGTTCCACCCAAAAATGGAACTTCCTCTTAATCCACTCCTCACCCCCATACATGCCACATTTGGCATGTAATTTTTTTGGGGGGGAGTGGGGGCTTCAGTAGGAGTGGGACTTCCTGTCCCGCTTCCGCTGAGGGGCTGATAAGGCGAGAGGCCTAATCGGCTTATTTCAGCCCCTCCCTGTAGGCGATGGCCTAGGACACAGACAGGTCCTAGGCAATCGCCTGTCCAATCAGCGATGAGCCGCGCGCAGTGCGGCTCGCGCATGCGCAGTGGGTGCCCGGCCGTGAAGCCGAAGGCTGTCACGGCTGGGTGCCCACAGTCGGGATGGAGACGCCGACTGGGGAGGGGGGGGGAGAGGAGCGGAGCCCCGGTCGGCGCATCGCTGGAACGCAGGAGCAGGTAAGTGAGTGTTTATTAAAAGCCAGCAGCTACACTTTTTGTAGCTGCTGACTTTTAATAAACACATTTTGTGGCTGGAACACCCCTTTAAATTATTTTTTTTGTGAAAATGACAATTGTCCCAAAAATGTGTCAAAATTGTCCGCCATAATGTCACAGTCATGGGAAAAAAAAAAAAAAAAAAAAAAAAAAAAAAAAAAAAAAAAAATCGCTGATCGCCGCTATTAGTAGTAAAAAAATATAAAGGCAATAAAATTATCCCTTATTTTGTAAACGCTATAAATTTTGTGATAACCAACCAATAAATGCTTATTGCGATTTTTTTTAACCAAAAATATGTAGAATACGTATCGGCCTAAACTGAGGAAAAAAAATGTTTTTTTATATATTTTTGGGGGATATTTATTATAGCAAAAAGTAAATATTGCATTTTTTTTTAAATTGTCGCTCTATTTTTGTTTATAGCGCAAAAAAATAAAAACCGCAGAGGTGATCAAATACCACCAAAAGAAAGCTCTATTTGTGGAAAAAAAAAAAAAAAAAAAAAAAACAACGCCAATTTTGTTTGGGAGCCACGTCGCACGACCGTGCAATTGTCAGTTAAAACGACGCAGTGCCGAATCGCAAAAAGGGGCAAGGTTTTCTACCTGCATTTGGTCCGGGTATTAAGTGGTTAATATGTGCACCGCAATGTCAAAAAAAAAAAAAAACTCGCAGATTGCTGCCACTACTAGTAAAGAAAAAATATATTAAAATGCTGTAATTCTATTCCTTATTTTGAAGACTCTAGAACTTTTGTGCAAACTGATCAAATATGCTTATTACACAAGCTACATATTTAAAAAAAAATAAAAATCACATTGGTCTAAACTGAGGAAAAAAAAGTTAATTATATTTATTAAATCAAAAAGATATTGTGTTTTCAAAATTTTAGCTTTTGTTTATAGCGCAAATAGAAACCTCAGGTGATCAAACAACAAAAAGAATGCTCCATTTGTGGAGAGAAAAAAAAAAGTGCGTCAATTTTGTTTGGGAGCCATGTCTCCAGACCGTGCAATTGTCATTCAAAATGTTTTGTATTGAAGTGGTTAAAAAAAAAAACTAAGCTTTAGCAACACTAAGTTTTTATTCTGCTTTAGGTTTGTCTGGGTCCCCTCTATAAGATATATTCAGCTACCCATCCACCTTTTGTTGGGGGGCATCGGCCATAAAGCACCATGGGGCTTCACCATCTTTTTTGGAGCGGGGCACTTTCTTTCAACCACTGCTACCAACCAAAAAGTGTTAAAATTGACCGCAAAGCAGTGCTGCCTATTGATATCTGTGGGCAGCGGAGCATTAGGAGCAGTGCATACACCACTGCTACAGCGCACCACTCCAGTGTGAAAGCCCTGAGGCTCTCACACTGGAGAGAGAGGAGAGGCCATTTACAGGCGCTATTTTTAGCACCTCAGTGTGAAGGCAGCCTGTGAAAATATATACACACACATTATGTATGTCCATCTAATTCTGTCAATAAGGTTTTTCTTTATATCTTTTTTACTCTGTAGTGATTGTTTAAAGCGGAGCTCCACCCTAAAGTGGAACTCACGCTGATTAAAAACCCTCCCTCTCTGGTGTCAAGATTTGACACCTTTCAGGGGGGGTGCAGATACCTGTCTAAAGACAGGTATTTGCACCCACTTCCGGCCCAGCATTCTTGGGCAGAAGGCGGGCATGTTGTCCCCTTTGTCGCCCCGTTGTGTGCTGGGAACACTCTGCTCCCAGCACATAGCGGGAGCAGCACGACTCGCACATGCGCAGCAAGGAACTGGAGCACTTCACTTCCTGGTTCTCACTGTGGATGCAGAGTATGGCACTGGAATCCAAGACAGTAAGTGTCCTAATATTAAAAGTCAGCAGCTGCAGTATTTGTAGCTGCTGGCTTTTAATATTTTTTTGGAGCGGACATCCACTTAAATTTCATTCCACTGCAGATGCATCAGATGTTTCTGCACCTTAATGCATCAAGGTAAAAAAAAAGTGTTAACGCTTTACAACCCCTTTAAGAGCAACAAATTTGATCTCAATGCTTGTTCTTGGACAGGGACCCAAGTACTCAAAACTAGCATTTTCTGAAGATGGTCAGCAACTTCAGGCTTTTACACCAAGGGATTACTCAAGATCACAAGAATGGCCACGGACACAAAACATTGCAACACTTCACTGAAAGGCATGCACTAAAGTACATGTGGTGCGCTGTCATATGCACCATTTTTGATACATAAGGCAGCCTATTCTCAACTGAATAAGCTGCTTTACGGCAAGGCAACACGTGACATTACCACATACAACGCAGTGTGATCGTGTCATACATCAAGGCAAATGTCACATTACCTGTATCTGTGAGGCTTCTTCACACCTCCTGTAGAGGGAGCACTTTTCCTGGCAGCTTTAGTAGCCAGCTGCTTCCTGGGAGCCTTTCCTCCAGTTGACTTACGAGCAGTTTGCTTTGTACGGGCCATTATTCAGCAAAATCTAAAACAAAAATTTAAATAAGTTCAGCAGTTCCATAGCTACTCTTTAACAGCCATGCAAGTTAGGCAAAAACATATTTAATATGTAAAAAGACTAAAAACAAAAAACTTAAAATCATAACTGAGACAACTGCTAAAAGCACTAACAAATTTCTGCTACTAAATACAAATAACCTTAAAACTGGTATTCAGTCTGGCTGCTAAAAGGATTTACTGTGTGAAACTGCCCTGTGTTGGCAGTACACTTTGAGACCCCAAGCAATGCTCTCAGAAGTGCAACATTCCTGACCATCTGCACAGTGTGCCAATAATACCACTGCTCCTAATATACTGTGCAAGTTGGTGCTCTGGGTTTTCAGTGTGCTACGAGTATAGGACATTGATATAGCTGTAAAGTGGGGGGAACCCATAACTTAGGCACTCCGCCTGTATAGCCCTACTGAAAAGTGACATTTAACCCTTTGTTACATGGACAGCTTGTCTCCTGCAGCCACTTCCTCCATTTTACCTTGGGATCAGGAAAGCCATCTGGGAGAAATACTAACAGTTGATCACACTGTGTGACCTTTAAATGGGGACTGAAAAATGTAGAACATGTGTTTTCACTATGACAAGAACAATGACCTTTGTGGCAGGATCACCAGGTATTTTCCTAAAACTACAGGTCTAAAAACAAACATTCTTTAAAATTTGGTTTACATATACTTTTACTAAAGGATCCAGTGGGGAGTGACTAAAGCCGCCCAAATTAAAGTGGAACTGTAGTCAGAAAAGAAAATTGTTAATCACTTGAGGCTGATCTGCCAACAGTCTTAGAGCAGAAATCATCCCTCCTTTACTGCAAAAACCATTTGAGGACAAAAGCTAATGTGACAGTAAATCCAAGCATTCCAGAAATGCATTTGAAATTGATGGGTTCAGTTTCACCCTACTGTTCAGGGGCTCTGGTCTTCAGCAAAATGGCAGCCCCCAACAAGAACAGGAGCAATGCTAGAGGCAAGGTAGTATAATTATTGTGGAATGCATGTGCTTTGCTAAACAGCATTTAATAAGTTATGGGTAAAGCTCATGTGATAAGAGTGACACAGCTGCAGTAACATGGTAGAGGCCACTACAAATAAGCAAATAGACATTTTAGGAAGCATCAACAACCAGAGGTACTGATCTATATAAATTAAAGCAGAGTTCCCACAAATTTTTTTAAAGCCAGCCGCTACAAATACGGCAGCTGCCGACTTTTAATAAATGGACACTTGTCCAGCACACCTGTGATGTAGGCAGCAGATGAGCAATCAGTATTTTTGCTGCCCCCCTCCCCCCATCCTGGGTGAGGGAATCAGGAAGTGAAGCCTTGCAGCTTCACTGCCCGCTTGACTACTGCATGAGTAGCGCCTTCCCAGTGGTCCCTGCCGTCTCCTGGGACCAGTACATTTCCCAGAAGGCAGCTGGGGGGGACAGGAAGTAGACTGACTCCCATGGAAGTCTCACCAGAAGTGGGTGCAAATACCTGTATTATACAGGTATCTGCACCCCTCTGGATGGTGCCAAATGTGACACCGGAGGGGGTTCTGAAAAGCAGAAGTTAAAGTGCGGTTCCACCCAAAAATTGAAGGCTAGTACATGCAATCCGGTGTGTCTCAAATGCATGGACAGTAGGTTACATTGATTTAAACGGCAAAGTTAACACCATTGCTGTGCATTCCAGTAGTCAAATATAGACTAGGTTGTCTGCAAGAATTGCACTGGAATATGGCATAATACAAAACCCACTAAATCACATTCTAGATGAAAAAAGATGGATACACTATACAAGTTCTTTACCTTCAACTATGTAGTGCAAGGGTCTGCCTGAACACAAATGGAAAGTTTAGATCTGACCTCATGGTCAGCGTAAAATCTACAATAAAGTTGAATATATACAGCTTAAAACACATGAAGACTGCGTGTGTGGTGTTTACTAGTTAAGCCAATATGTGACACACTAGACAACCTGGGGCACACCAGCTGTTGTGGAACTACATTTCCCATGAGGTATTGCAAGGTTGGCAGTTACAATTACCCCCAGAGGCATGATGGGACTTTTAGTTCTGCAGCAGCTGGAGCGCCCCACAGGTTGCCTACCCCTGCACTAGTGAAAGGTCTGAGTGATAAGAGAAAACTTCACCAAAAGGGAGGGGCTGCTGTAGGCGATCAAGCTTAATCACCTAACCAGCCCCTCGGCGGAAGTGGGACAGGAAGTCCCACTCCTCCTGAAGCCCCCGCCCCAAAAAAAACACATGCCAAATGTGTCATGCAAAGGGGTGTGGAGTGGATTAAGCGGAAGTTACATTTTTGGGTGGAACTCCGCTTTAAGAAAGAAGCAGTTGATTGCATGGAATAAGCTTCCAGCAGCGACAGGGAGCCAACACATTGGATTAAACATGCTTGGGAACACAAAAAGAAGTTCTACAAATCAGAACATAACACAAGGCAGACTGGGCGGACTACCTAGTATTTTCTGCCATCACTGTTCCTATATAAATCCAGAGCAATGTGCAGCTGATGATCACCAGTTCAGACTTTAGGAAAAAATGAAAAACCCCACACGCCAAACTTAACAAAAAAAAAAAAAGAAAAAAAAACACAATAGTGATTGAAATCTGCACACGGGGCTCTAACAGCTGCTGTTACGACCTCTTGCATCTATTGCACGAAACTCCATAAACAAAATCTGATTTGCTCCGCATCTATAAGCCGAAACTGGAATCTCCCTAAATAAAGTTGCCATCCCGTACACCAGAGTGATTGGAGTGAATGACACACCACACAGAGGGAGGCGGAGATTGTGGGAATGCGGCGCGCGCTGCGCTCAGTGTCTCTCATAGAAAAGTCCGTGCTCGTGCACCCCCAGCGGCGGACCGATGTCACTGCACCTTCCACTCACCCGCCATTATGTGATCTCTCTCCAGCCATAAAAAGCAGTAAAATAAACATTTTGAAGTGAAATGGAAGTTCCCGGTGTGAGTGTCCCGGCAGGAATAAAATAGTGCGGCACGTGCCCGGCCATAGGCGGGGTGTGTTGGCAGTGTGGAGGGGATGGGGAGATTTCCCAGTCAGGAGGACAGAAATGCGGGATCCGCCATTTGAAAACACAAGAAAGATGTTGTTGTTTTCCGTCCCCTATTCCGGTGTGTGATCCCCGTACAGATCCCGGGAGGCCGGGGCCCCTCATCGTACCGGGGATATCACCAAGGGACACCCGCTCCGCCTTCACCGATCCAGGGGCCCCAGACACCATTACAGGTCAGCTTCTCCTCACGTTCACCCTCTTCCCTCTAACGAGGAGACAACATGGCGCCCAGCGAGCTCCGGGAACACGGGAGGGGGGGGAGGGGTGAACTTACCGTCTGACCCCGCGACCGGGACCTACCTAACCGATACCGACAAAAAGCCGTCAAAACACCAGCAGAGCACACCAATACCGGAAAATATATTTTAAATAAAAAAATGACCGGAGGACACCGGAACCGAATTCGGTAACCCTACCGCAAAAATAAAGACGTCACGGCCCTAAATATATGTACTAGAATGAGGAGAGCAAAAACCCATAACCGGAACCGGCGCCAATGGCGCGCCGCCGCAGTGCCCACTTACCGAGCAGCAGTCCCGCGATCGCGATCCAGACGGTCAAACAAGGCGAAAAATAACGTACGCCTGTGCCCGCCACCCGCTCTTATATACCCAGCCCCACGTCACAGCTGACGTCTGCTCTTTGTCTCCTAGCGGAAAGGCAGCCATTGGCCGAGGGCACATGAAGCGCTCAGGGATTGGATAGTTGGAAGAGTGCGGTGAAACGAGCCTCCCGCCCCCCCCTTTCCCCGCTCTGCCTGTGTGGTGGCTCATAGAAGCACAATGTGAGATATCACAACAAGGAATGATGTGAGGAGAACGTGTGTGTCAGCCTCACTTATCAATCACTGGAGTTATCACAATAAATACTAGATTATCAGTTCTATGAGAAATAAAAATACCGAGCTTACAGTGTGATATCATTATCCTATTGCCTGTGCATTGCTCACAACTGTCCTTCATTAAAAGGAACTGAACTGTCCTTTTTGAAAATAAAAACTCTTAGGGCCCATTCACATCTCTGTCACCTTTATTTTCACTCTATATTTGGCCCCTTTTAACGTGTGACTTTATAGGGCAGCCTATTCATTTAAATGGGCCTCCATACACGCGATACAGAACTCAAAAGAAGCTGCGTGCGGCGAGCATTGTGCGTTTTTTTACTGCACATTTTTCCTAGCCGCATTTGTGGTGCCATTAACAATTAAGACCGCTTTCACACTGAGGCGCTTTAGCGCAAAAATAGCGCATGTAAAACGCCTCTCCTGTCACTCCAATGTAAAAGCCCACGTGCTTCCACACTGGAGCAGTTGGTGTGCTGGCAGGACGTCCAAAAATAACTCCTGCAAGCAGCGTCTCTAAGGCGCTTTAGGAGCGGTGTATACACAACTCCTAAAGCGCCCAGGGCAGCGCCTCCAAAGCTGCACTTTTAACCCTTTTTCACCCCCCCCCCCCCCCCCACTTCAAAGCACCTTGTCTCCATGTTGAGGGCATACGGCCTGGCAGGGGCATTGCTAGGTGGCAAAAAGACCAGGGGCTTCAGCCCAAACTCCAAGGCTGGAAACCGGGGGTGGGGGGGGGGATGGTGTATGCCATGCGGGCCTTTATTTGGCTGGGCTGTGACCTACCTGACGGTAGTGACCTACATACATTTACGTTAGTGACCTATATACACTGATCTACCTGACCTACCTACACTGACGGTAGTGACCTACATACACTGACGGTAGTGACCTACATACACTGACCTACCTACACTGACGGTAGTGACCTACCTACACTGACCTACCTGACCTACATACACTGATGGTAGTGGCCTACCTACACTGACGGTAGTGACCTACATACACTGACCTACCTGGCTTACACTGACCTACCTGACATAAACTGACCTGCATACACTGACCTACCTGACATACACTGACGGTAGTGACCTACATACACTGACCTACATACACTGACCTACCTGACATACACTGACCTACCTGACCTACATACACTGACCTACCTACACTGACATTTACATACACTGTCTCTGACCTACCTCGGCTCAGCCGTGTTGTGCAGTGTCACTGCAGGAAGTCAGTCATTCCATCAGTAGGAGAGGAGAGCGGAGGAGAAGAGCCGAAGAGCCTGGAGTGGAGGAGAGCCGAGCACCCTGGAGCCTGGAGAGGAGAAGAGACGAGGAGCCTGTGGGGGGGGGGGGGGAGCCGAGGAGCCCGGGGGGGGGGAGCCGGAAGAGAGGTGAGGAGAGCCAAGGAGGGGCGGAGAGGAAAGCCGCACAGAGCGGGATGTGGCGCGGCGGCCGCATTGTAATTCCCGCCTTCTGGAGCCTGCAGCGCCTATGATGGATGTCACACGTCCCATGGTCCCGGCATTGGACCTGTGGGACGCCCATCATAGGCGTTGCGCAGGCTCCAGAAGGGGGAACCTGCTATGGCATTTGGCCACACTCAGCCACATTCAGCGACGCTCGGGATCAGATCGTCCCGGCGCTCACCGCTCACTCAGGCTGACAATGTAGACCGACCAGCATGAGACTCTGGGTTTTTCAGGTTACATTCGGGGCTCCAGCCCCCCCTAGCCACCCCCTCCTGACGCCCCTGCTGCCTGGTATGGTTCAGGAGGGGAGCGCTCGTTCATTCCCTCCCTTTCCTAACCTGTCAGGCTGTATGCTAGGATAAGGGTCTAGTATGGATTTTGGGGGGACCCCATACTTTAAAAAAGAAAAAACTTGGAGGGGGGTTCCAAAGAGTCTGGTACAGATTTGTGGGGGGGCACACCATTCTTTTATTTTCTACATTCAACTGTCAGTGGGGAAGCCCTCATCGGATTGTTAAGAAGGTGGCGGCCGTCTTCCCGGCCTGCTTCTTTGCAACCAGCTATATACAGTGTTTTTAAAGGGAAAAAAACTCTGCAAGACGCATCAAAAATCACATCACAAACGCAACACTTGGTGAAGTCTATTGCATACAAAACGCAGGAAAAAAAGTCACTGACACTTTTCAAAAACGCACTTGCTGTAAAATGCATAAATGTGAACGTGTACCATGGTAAATGGACTGTAGTGCGTTTCCGCACACTGCAAAAAGCACTAAAAAACACAAAGGTGTAAACGTAGGGTTATTGTCCCTCATCAAATGACCCTTGTTTAGCTCTGGTATAATTATTATTTTTTTTTTAAATAAATGTCATCTTCAAATGCCAGTGTTGTTTAAATATTGTTGTGTTAGAAATATGTTTTCAGGTGTAGGCACCCTAACGCGTGCGTTTATTTTTGTACATGCATATATGTGGGGGTGGGGGGGCCTAAATGTTTTTTTTGGGGGGGGGGGCTTATGTGTTTGGGTGTAACGCAATTGTCCCTCATGAAATGTCCCTCTTTCATCTCTGATATAACAGTGTTTTTTTAATAAATGTCATATTCAACTGCCAGTGTTGTTTAAATGTTGTTGAGTTAGAAATATGTTTATTGACAATTTTTTGTAAAAAAAATAAAAATGCATTTACCAAAAACTTGTGGCAAAAAATGACCTTTTCAAAAGACTCATCTTGGAGTGTTTGCTCTCCGAAACAAGGTCATTTTGTGGGTGTTTACATTGTCCTGGTGCTGCAGAATGTGATGGGTAGTCAGGAAATTAGATGCGTAATTCATGATCCTTGAAAGCCTGGATTTTAGGCCCTTCCATGCACCTAGGCCAGGGTTTGACAAATTTGCTTTGAATCTAGTAGCCAGCTAAAAAATGTAGGAGCCATTTTTTTTCTTTTTTTTTTTCTTTCACACAGCTTATTTTAAGCCTTCATAGCCTTATGAAGGAGGTCTGGTGCTAAAATTATTGCGCTCATTCCAGAGTAGGCGTGGTGATATGTAACGTGTATCACAACCAAAGTTTTTAGGTGTAGACACCTGTTCAGGGGCGGACTGACAACTCATGGGGCCCCCGGGCAATAGAAGATTATGGGGGCCCCCGGCCTTAGAGATGGCCACCATGCCAGGGGGCAGTGCAGAGGCAGGGCAGCTAAAATCACAGGATTTTCACATCAAAAGCATGTCGGTTTCGGATATATCAGGGACAGATGTAAAAAAAAACACAGATTTTTAAATACTGTCCCTGGTTTTACTGAGCCTGGCAACCCTCATGGGGCCCCCTAGTGGCATGGGGCCGCCGGGCAGTGCCCGAGTGTCTCAATGGTCAGTCCACCCCTGCACCTGTTTGTACATGCATATATGTGGGGGTGGGATTTTTTTTTTTGGGGGGGGGTTTATGTGTTTGGGTGTAATTTGACATTTTTACACTGAAAAAAAAATGTTTACTTTTTTTTCATCACCTAGGTGACAAAGTCCCCTATTTGGAGATTTTTTTTTGGTGTCAGGTTCTCTTTAATGCCACCAAAAGAATGCTCTATCTCTCTAAAATAATGATAAAAATGTAATTTGGGTACAGCCTTGCATGACTAATGGCCCATACACACGATCCGAATATCGGACGAAAACGATCGTCCGATGATGGATCGTCCGATGATGTGAAAACCGGAGGGCTTTCACACTGAGGCGATGCGCTAGCGGGAGGAAAAAAAATCTCCTCAGCAGCATCTTTGGAGCGGTGAGAGGAGCAGCGTGTATACCGCTCCTTCCCATTGAAAACAATTTTCACAAAATCACTGAGTTTCTCTCAAAAAAGAATCCCATAGGTGGATGGAATAGACACAAGACAAGGTTCGAAACTATTTGTCTAAGAGATTCCCCTCAGAAGCACCTGATCTCTCTTATGTATGCCCTTCTAAATTCAAACATTGACCCTCAGGTGGACAGTAATAATCTTAAATGGGAATTGGAGCTCCAGGTCTCTGTATCTTCTGATCAATGGGCAACCATTTTCAGGAGAATACACAAAGGATCATTGAATATCCTAACACAGGAGAATGGCTACAAAATATACTCAAGATGGTACAGAACCCCTTCTCTTATTCACAAATTCGACCCCAACACCTCTCCCTTATGTTGGAGATGTAATAATTCTCCTGGTACTCTTCTACATATATGGTGGGAATGTTCTGCAATAATTGATTTCTGGAAAGAGGTTCATAGACTAATAACTCAAATCACCACCTTCACTCCAGATTTCACTCCTGGTCAATACTTGCTACACCTCTCTAGCCTCTCCCACTCCACTTATAATTCCACTATACTCATACATTTAATTAATGCGGCAAGAATGTGTATTCCCATCAAAAGGAGACAGTCGGCCTCGCCAACCGTTGTAGATTGGATTCGCAGAGTCAATCACATTGCTAGTATGGAGGAATTAATACACCAGTCTAGAGACTCCTCTGATACATTCCTTGATAAATGGGCTTGTTGGTCACACTTCACGACATCAGCTGAGTATACTCTGATAATACATCCATGAAAGATTGTTCTTAAAATTTCGAATTCATTCATTATTGTATTATAATTTATATGTTTTTTAACCTTTTTATTAAGCTGTCCTGAATTAGGAGGATAATGTCAGAAGTAACCTATTTATTTGCCTGGCACGTCCCTTCCTATCCCATTCCTATCCTTTTCCCCTTATATTGCTTGTTTATTAACCCTAATTGACGATGCAGTTTGTGGAATGTTTGATTCCTTTCAATATATATATTCTGATATGTATTTGTCAAATTTTACTTTACACGTTTATTGTACATGTTATTTTAATATGAATGTTTGTAACCTTATATTTCTAAAACCTAATAAATATATTTCAAAAAAAAAAAAAAAAAAAATGAAAACAATGGGAACGTGTCCCCCCCCCCACCCCACCCTCCCCCCCCTCTTTCTCTTCCACTCTCTCTTTCTCTCAGATTCACTTGACTTCATCTCTACCTCTATCTAAGATAAAATTAAGCACGGGGAGGTCATGGCTCTTGGATGCTATCCATTTGGGTAGAGCTCGCAACGTGCATGTCGTTCTGACTCCTTTCTAAGCATGTCTGTATACGGGGTCATTTTACAAGGTTGGCTGAAATACATGTATAATCCCTCTGTACTTGTTTCCTAAGGACATGTATGTTTCTGTTGTAATTTTGGAATCTCTCCATGTGTGCTTTCTCAATAAACTTCATATTTGAAAAAGAAAACAATGGGAAACCGCGTTAATACCGCCCGCAATGCGCCTCTATAGAGGCGCATTGCGGGCAGTATTAAACCTTTATCGGCCCCTAGTGGGGGTTAATACCGCACCGCTAGCGGCCGAATCCCGCGGAGAATCCGACGGTATAGCGACGCTATTTTTAGCAACGCTATACCGCCACCGTGGCTCCGGCCCCAGTCTAAAAAGGGTCTAAGTAATTGCCATTCAAAATGTGACAGCGCTAAAATCTGAAAATTGGCCTGGGCAGGAAGGAGGTAAAAGTATCTGGTATTGAGGTGGTTAAAAATGTGTCTTGTTTAAATAAAAAATAAAAATAAAATTTCCCCATCTATCAGGGCAGTGTATATCTTTAAATCCTTAAACAAACCGTCACATTCCTGTGCGATTCACATGCAATTCAGTGGGGTGAGATTTGAGCCCATTTATTTTGAATGGTCTCAAATCACACTGCACTGCACCAAAAGTATGCGCAACTTTTAGAAACGCACTGCAACCGGATTGCATGGTATTTCTGTTTCCTGCACCATGCTCTGGTGTGAATGGGGCCTTAACCCTACCAACTATGTAACTACCGTATGTACAATAATGGAAAAGGAGAGGATAGAAAAGGCCTAGCACGTTTTTAAACAAAGGGTTAATTTACTGTCCTTCATGTGGTTGGAGGGCCAGACAATGGGCAGCAGGAGTAGAAAATGCCTCAGCATCACAGGGTAAACAATGCCCCAGGCTGGGGGATCAGTGGAAGAGATGGTGCCACAATAATGGAGCCAGTGGGAGGAATTCTTCCTTGTATACAACCGGCACCAAAGGGGCATAAAAAACAGGCGGCTGATGCACGGATTTTATGACTGCTCACCTAAAACGTACTGGAGGGGTTCGTACACATGCCATGGCAAGTGAAATCAGCAGGTCAGGTTTGAGTGGCGGAATCCCTGCAAAAATGAATATATTGAATTCAATGAGACCACACTTAACCCCAGAGCCAAACATTGTATTCAATGTAAAATCCCTCTTTGGATGAAAAACAATGAGACGACAGTATCTCCTGTGCCCCATTATTGATGTCAAGTGAGAAATAGTGCCCTATCATTGGTGTTAATGGGGTAATAGTGCCTGATAGTTGGTGCCATTGGAGGGAATCGTGCTCCTGCATTAGTGTCAGAGCGAGGAATAATGCCCCATCAGTGGTGAATGTTAGTGGGCAGAATTGTGCCCCTTTATGGTGTAAATGGGAGTTTTTTGCCCCCATTGTTGGCATCAGTGGGAGAAATACTGCCGCATCATTGGTATCAGTGGGTGGAATAGTGCCCCACCATTGATATCAGTGGGAAGAATAGTGCTCCATCATTGGTATCAGTGGAATGAAAAGTGCTTCATTATCGGTGTCAGTGGGATGAATAGTGCCCCATCATTGGTTTAATTGGGAAGAATGGTGCCCCATCATTGGTATCAGTGGGAGGAATAGTACCCCATTGTTGGTATCAGTGGGGGAAATAGTGTCCCATCTTTGGTAATAGTAGGGTGAATAGTGCCCCATCCACTGTATCAGTGAGAGGAATAGTGTTCCATCATTGGTATCAGTGGGATGAATAGTGCCCCATCATTGGTATCAGTGGGATGAACAGTGCCCCATCATTGGTATCAGTGGGATGAAAAGTGTTCCATAATTGGTATTAGTGGGATGAATAGTGCCTCATCATTGGTATCAGTGGGATAATTAGTGTTCCATCATTGGTATCAGTGGGATGAATAGTGCCCCATCATTGGTATCAGTGGGACAAATAATGCCCATCATTGGTATCAGAAAGAGGAATAGTGCCCCGTCATTGGTATCAGTGGGACAAATAGTGCCCCAGCATTGGTATCAGTGGGAGGAATCCCTATTCTGGTGCCAACTTCATTTGTAATGGCACCCCAGCACACTATTACAGTAGTGGACAATGCAGCTGCACTGTAGAACACCACAATGCACATGTTGCCATTTTTTTGTCCATTTTATAGTATGGTAAGTTGTACTGCCAATGCATTCAAAATGAATTGGCCGCCTTAACACACTGCACAATAATGCATTGCAATGATGCACACTTGCTAATGCAACATATAATGTGAATGGGCACCTGATGGCTGACCATAAAGATAAAGATAGGGGGCCAGATTCAGATACACTTAATTTTGCGCTGCGTAATTGAAATACGCTGCCGTATTTTACCAGGCTCTACATCGAATTCTGGTAGATTTTTGCGCGTACGCCACGGCGGCGTAGTCTATTTCTCGCCGCGTAATCGAAATACGCGATTAGGGTCCGTGAAGCATTTAAATTAGGCGCGTCCCCACGGCGATCGAACTGCGCATGCTCCGTTCAGAAATTTTCCGCCGTGCATTGCGCGAAATCACGTCGTTACGTCATTCGACATTCGAACATTCCTATTCCCGGACGTAAAAAATAATAAAAGACGTCGGAAAACGTTGAAATTCGACGCGGGAACGACGGCCATACTTAACATGGGCTGTCTAATATTAGAGCAGCAAAAAGCTGGTATAGTGTTACCCAAAAAAAAGATGACTAAAGATGCCGTAAGAGATTGCGATTGAAGATCATAATTTCGGGGATCGCCGGCAAAAGCTCATTTGCATACCCCGACGCGGAAAACGACGGGAAGTCCACCCAGTGGGCGCAATTTTATTGCAGCGTAGATCCGAAGGCGTACTTACACGTAATCCAGTCGAATTGAAGCCCGCAGCCGTCTATTCATGGCTTGAGGTTTCCGACTAGCTAAAAAACGCGCGTAATTTGAAATTACTCCAGTCTAACACCAGTTAGACAGGAGTTACGGCTCTCTGAATCTGGCCCAGGGTTTCCACATTTTCTTCGAGCCAAATCCAAACACTTAAGTGGCACAGGGCAATTTTTTTTCTGTAGTATCCACTATGGGATTATAAAAGACCTGGGCCACCTTTGGGCGCCCCAAGGATAGTAGTAATGTGGCGCGTATAGCGCGCAGTGGCAAACAATGGGTGTGGCCTAAATGCTCTTGTTGACATCACCGCCCAGCCCTTCCAGTGATGCTGAACCTGCCCCCAGACAGGCACCCGGACGGCATCAGATTTGTGTTTGACTATCTTGGTTACTTGGGGAGCAACAGTTCGGTCTGAATAATGTGTCCGGGTTTCAGGTGGACTGAAACCTGGACACATGATTTAAAACCCGGACTGACCGGGTGAATCCTGGACAGGTGGCAACCCTAGGTAAAGACCTCTTCTCGTTCAGCTTAAGGAGCTAAACAAGAGAAATTCATATATTATCCCCATCCACGCTAAACAACATGGAGGAACTAATCTCTTGCTGCCAGCTATTGCATCCTGAGAGCCAGCACCTCACCTGTGGGTGTCAAAACACCCAAACAGAAGCTGCAGTTGATTGGTTGCAGTCACTGTTTGATCACCTAGCTCTTTCGATTTCCCAATGGAAGCTTGCCAAGCTGGGTGGTGTCAGCAGGACCACCCACGGCTTGAATTTCAGTTGAGTCACAGGAAATGGCTGGAATTTGAGCTGTTTATGGCCATTTTATTGTATACAGATTGTCTATAGCTAGCTTGAGATCAGTTTGTATTTTATTCCTCCATACACATGAGAGTGAATGCAAACGCATAGTAAATGGATGGCAAATGCATCTCATTGTACACATAGCCATATCTCCCAACTGTCCCTGATTTCGAAGGGACTGTCCCTGATTTGGAACAATGTCCCTCTGTCCCTCATTCCTCCTCATTTGTCCCTCATTTCAGCACAGATGGTCCCCCCTTCAGCACAGACCCCCCATTTTGCACAAACCCCTCCATTCAGCACAGATGGACCCCCCTTTAGCACATCCCCCCAGTCAGCACAGACCCCCCCTTTAGCACAGATGGACCCCCATTCAGCACAAACCCCCCCCCCCCTTCAGCACAGATGGACCCCCCCCCCCCCATCCCATTCATTACCTTAGATCAGCCATCAGCACGGCATGGGCACAGCAGGTTCCCTCCCCCTGTGTACACATAAACACTGGAGGGGGAGGCGGCTTCACTCTGCTCGCTGTGTCTGTGTGACATCCAGCAGGGACTGCACAGACAGCCCACAGCCGCGAGACTCTTCAACACCTTCTTGATTTTCCAGGGGGGGTCAATTGCTCCCCTTTGCCCTATGGAGGTATGCATACCTCCTTTCTTTAACATATTGCTACTTACCTATTTTCTCTTCTATGTCTTAGTAAATCTTGCATGCCTGGGGCATCATGACATAGATCAAAATGTACAAAAGCTCACATGTGTCTCCATTAAAGGATCACTGACGATATATATATATTTTTTTAATAACAAACATGTTATACTTACCTCCACTGTGCAGCTCGTTTTGCACAGAATGACCCCGAACCTGCGCTGCTTTCAATCCATCCACTGCAACCAATCAATGGCCAGGCTGGGCGGCGAAGAGGATGTCGGGGGCGAGCGTGGGACTTTCGAGGGGTCAAGTAGTATAACGGGGGGGCTTGAGGTGCCGGTATTGTTGGATGTTTTTTCACCTTAATGCATAGAATGCATTAAGGTGAAAAAAACGTTTACCTTTACAAACCCTTTAAGCACAATTTGCATAGTGTAGTGCAGTGTAGTGCAGTAGCACATATTGTTGTGTACAGCATACCTTAACTGTGTATGATTTAAACCTGGTACACACTAGGTTGAATGAAAAAAATGACAGGTCGGTGACACTGTACTAACAGTCGAACATTAGTACAGCAATCTCCCTTGCTGAGCTGTTGTGTTCTGACAAGGGGATGCCAAGCCGCCCCCCCGCCAGAACACTCAGGTCAGCGCTCTCAGCCTTTGGCAAAACTTTTTTCGGTCATGAACTGGCTGATGCCACCTGACATTAGGCCCATTAGTGTACTAGGCGTTAAGCCCCATACACATGGGCCGAATGCCATAAGACTCTGGCAGAACACAGGTGCCAGAACACAACAGCTCAGCAGGGTGGATCGCTATACTTACTTTGCATAGAGCTGACAGTTTTTTTTCTGGGTTGTACAAAAAAACTCATAGGGCCAGATTCTCTTAGAATTGCCTATCTTTAGGCAGGCGTAGCGTATCTCAGATACACTACACCGACGTAACTCAGAGAGGCAGGTACAGTATTCACAAAGCACTTGTGCCTGACTTTGCACCGGCCTAACTAAATTTAGTCGGCGTAAGCCGGTGCAAGTGGAAGTGGGTGTGTTGTTATGCAAATTAATGGTCTAGTGATTTACGCCCGGCATATCTTGAACGGAGCATGCTCAGTACGTTCGTTCCCTTCTGAGCATGCTCACAACTATGCCGGCCCAACTTACAGAGATACACCGGTCCAACTTACGCCCAGCCGATGCAAAAGTACATCCAGTTTTATTCCCCCCCCAGGGAAGGTACTTTTGCTGTGAGATGGCTGCTCCCGTTCCCCACAGGCAGAATAGGAAAAAAAACTTTAACACCCAGAAGATGTCAGCCCTCATAACAGCAATGGAGACTTATGACCAGGGCCGCCATCAGGGGGTACAGGCAGTACACCTGTAAGGGGCCTGGGGGTCCCCAGGGGCCCGGATAGGAACCCCCCTTTTTTTTATATATATATTTTTTTAATATATTTTTTATTTATATTTTTTTGATGGACAAGAAGGCCTGGCTTGCAGTCTCTGCTCTAATTAATTTCAAAGGTGTTCTATCGAGTTGAGGTCAGGACTCTGTGCAGGCCAGTCAAGTTCCTCCACCCCAAACTTGCTCATCCATGTCTTTATAGACCTTGCTTTGTGCCATGGTGAGCAGTCATGTTGGAACAGGAAGGGGCCCTCCCCAAATTGTTTCTACAAAGTTGGGAACATGAAATTGTCCAAAATGTCTTGGTATGCTGACGCCTTAAGTGTTCCCTTCAATGGAACTAAGGGGCCAAGTCCAACTCCTGAAAACAACCCCACACCATAACCCCCCTTTCATCAAATGATTTGGACCAGTCCACAAAGCAAGGACCATAAAGACATAAATGAGTGAGTTTGGGGTGGAGGAACTGGACTGGCCTGCACAGAGTCCTGACCTCAACACCTTTGGGATGAATTGGAGCGGAGACTGTGAGCCGGGCCTTCTTATCCAACATCAGTGCCTGACCTCACAAATACACTTCTGGAAGAATGGTCAAACATTCCCATAGACACCCTCCTAAACCTTGTGGACGGCCTTCCCAGAAGAGTTGAAGCTTTTATAGCTGCAAAGGGTGAGCCAACCCAATATTGAACCCTACAGGCTAAAGGATCGCACACACGATCGAATACTCCGATGGACGTGTTTTGTCGTATAATCAAACCGTCTGTACGCTCCATCGGACAAAAGAGCAGAAAAACGACATCGTTTCGTGAATGTTGGCTGAAAAAGTTCTGCTGTCTGTATGCAGAACAAGTTCACGGCCAGTGCCTTTCGGACAAAAATATATATATATATAATTATTATTATCCTTATTATTATTATTATTAGGGCCCAGAGGTCCCGGATGGAAAGCCCCCTTATTTGGTAATTTATTTTTATATAAAAAAGGGGGGTTCCCATCTGGGGCCCTGGTGGCCTCCGGACCCCTAAAAAAATTAAAATATAAAAACGTTTTTTTTTTAAGGGGGTTCCCATCCAGGCCCCTGGGGACGCCCGGCCCCTTACAGGTGTACTGCCTGTACCCCCCTGATGGCGGCCCTGGTGGCGGGGGACCCATTAGTAGTGCTAGGACCATGGCTGCCATGTGTTGTCCTGTAACGGTGCTGCTGAAGCTGCTCTCCAGCTGACTTGAGCAAGTCTGGTGCAAAGTTACCCCTGCTTTTATGAGGGGTAACTTTAGGCCGGCCAAACAGCTTAGGCACACCGCGCGTAGCCTGCGCCGAACAGGCCTATGTTCGGGAATCGGCGTATCTCCCTCATTTGCATATTTGCATAGGAAATCAATGGGTTTGCCAGATGCGTCCGGCATAAATATGCACCTAGGATGTGCAGGTGTAGGCAAGTTACACCGGTCGGGAGTAGCCTATTTTGGTGCGTATCTAGTTCTGTGGGTACGGTGCATAGATACTCCAGTGCAAATTTACACTTACGCCGCGCATCTCCACATACACCGGCGTAACTTCTTTGAGAATCTGGCCCATAGGGCCAGATTCTCATAGAATTCCGGCGGCGTAGCGTAAGCCAGTTACACTACGCCGCCGCTGCTTGCTGGAGCAAGTGCTTGATTCTCTATGCACTTGCTCCCGAGGTTTCGCTTACGTCGCGTAAATCGCGCAGCGTAAACCCACGCAATTCAAATGGGGCGGCTTGTATTTAAATTAAGCGCGCCCCCGCGTCGAACAAACTGCGCATGCGCCGGCCGGGGGAAAAGCCCAGTGCGCATGCTCCAAAGGACGTCACATTTTCTCAATGTAAACGACGTAATCGCAGCGTACGCCAGCCCCATTGAGAATCGACGTACGCAAACGACGTAAACGACGCACAACACGACGCGGTCCCGAGGCCATACTTAACATGGCATCCGACGGGACACGACGGCATCCGACGGGACCTCGTAAGGTTACTCCACATAGAAGCTGGGGTAACCTTACGCGGACGAAAACGACGTAGGCGACGACGGGGCGGCGTAAAAGCGATAGAGAATCGGCGTACTACTTCATTTGCATATGCAAATGAAAAAACAACGTAAAGGCCACCTAGTGGCCGGAGTTGTCATTACATCTACGATCCGAAAGTGTAATTGTATTACGCTTGTCGGATGTAGAAGCGTATCTATGCAAAAGTGATGCTCAGCATCACACGCATAGATACGAGCCAAAAAAAAAGGCGATACGACGGGGTATCTGAGATACTCCGTCGTAACGCCTCTGAGAATCTGGCCCATAGTGTGTACCAGGCTTTAGTCTGACAAGCACTTTGCATAGCAATAGAGTTCTGACTGGTGGCTGAGGTTACTGCCCCTCCCTTTCCCGATACTGCTGTGCAGGTAGTAACAAGAGGCTGATATCAAGACAAATTCAGGTATAACTGCCAACTGTCTATACAAATACATTTATTATTTTAACCTTAGGGTGCTTTCACACTGCACTGATGCAACTTAGCTGCAGCGCAGTGTAACTGCAGTTTTCGTGCAGGTTATTCATGGTTTCCCATAGACTTCAATTATGTCCTGCGTTTTTGGTGTGTTTTCTGAAAGAGCACCAAAAATGCAGCATGCAGGACTTTTGGTGTGCTTTCAGGAAATGCACCAAAAACACAAGACGTAATAGAAGTCTATTGGAAATCACAGGTAAGAAAACTGCGGGTACACTGCGCTGCAGCTAAACCGCAACGGGACAGTGTGAAAGCATCCAATGGGTCTGTTCCTATATTAAAAACCAAGTCCCTAATCCCTCATTACGCCTCAAATATCCCTTTTTTTTATTTTTTTATGGTCTGATTTAAATACTGCTATTAAAAAAATGTGTTATACAATACTAAGGGGTCAATTCACTATCACTATCACATGTGATATTTGGGTTACTTTGGAAATATCGCATTCAATAAAAAAAGTTAATTCATCAAAGTAAAATATTTAAATTTACAAGCGGAGCTCCACCCTAAAGTGGAACTTCTGCTCATCGGATTACCCCCATCCACTCCACACCCCCCCTTCAGTGCCACAATTGCCACCTTTTGGGGGGAAGGGGGAACAGTATACCTGTCAAAGACAGGTATACTTTCCCACTTCCAGGAGTCCGGCCGCAGCCGCGACGTCACCACGGGGCCCCCTCCTCCTCCTCCCCTGGCCGTCGGGCTAATAGTAGAGAGGAGCGGGCCTCGCACATGCACAGTAGGGTTCCCGGCGTGAATGGCGGCGGCAGTGTAGCCTTTCAGCTTCACGCCGGGAACCTTACTGCCGACATCGCTGGACTGCAGGACAGGTAAGTGTCCATTTATGTGTAGCTGCTGGCTTTTAATATTTTTTTTACCTGACCTCCTCTTTAAGGTAAATACCCCAAACGTACAAAAATGTGAATTAAAGCGGATGTCCGCTCAAAAAAAAAATATTAAAAGCCAGCAGCTACAAATACTGCAGCTGCTGACTTTTAATACTAGGACACTTACCTGTCCTGGAGTCCAGCGGCGTCCGCAGCAGAGGACGAGCGATCGCTCATCACTCTGCTGCTCCCCCCTCCATCCACGGTGAGGGAACCAGGAAGTGAAGCGCTCCGGCTTCACCGCCCGGTTCCCTACAGCACATGCGCGAGTCGCGCTGCGCCTGCCGATTGGCTCCTGCTGTGTGCTGGGAGCCGAGTGTTCCCAGCACACAACGGGGGGGGGGGGGGGGCGACGGGATGTGACGAAATGACCGTATTCTGCCCGAGAATGCTGGGCCGGAAGTGGGTGCAAATACCTGTCTTTAGACAGGTATCTGCACCCCCCTCCCCCCTGAAAGGTGTCAAATGTGACACCGGAGGGGGGGAGGGTTCCGATCAGTTCACTTTAGGGTGGAGCTCCGCTTTAACATCAAGTCACAAAAAATAAACACGCATTCCTTATTCATCTCATGGTACAGGCAGGCAATATTTTAGGAAAATACAAAATAACAATGAGAGGAACTCTGCACTGGCCAGTAAGTTGGAAGTATACAATGTATCTGTGTGTAAATATTCTGCCCTGAGCTCAGGAATGTACATACATTGTAACATTTTGCTAGAATGAGATCATTCTGTGAGCCCCTGTTCACTCCGGGGCGACTTGTCATAAGATTTGACATTTTCCAATCGCATGCCCCATGCTTTGTGCCTCGATCCGTTCAAATCGGTGCGACTCAGTTTTGCAAGATATGAAAAAGGTTCCTGCACTATTATTGGTGATTTTATGTGCCACGTGCATAAACATCTGTGCATGATGTTCCACAGATGTCGGCAAGCTCCACATGAAATTGCACTGACCGGCAGCTTTGAAATGGCCCTGATGTAGCACAACCTCAAAGCCACATTCAGTGTGAATGGGGTCTGAGGCCTCATGCACACTGATTGTGCCTTTATTTGTAGAACAAACTTCTTCTGATGTAGTGTTAGCCTGTGAACAAAAAAAAACAGTCATAAAACAACATAATAATATTGGGTTTAAGTGCGAAATATTGCAAAAACAAATATTTAACACATTTTTTAAAAAGCGGAGGTCCACCCGAATTTTTTTTTTTTTTAAAAAAGCCAGCAGCTACAAATACTACAGCTGCTGACTTTTAAAAAATAGACACTTACCTGTCCAGGATGCCTGCAATGTCGGCAGCCCCCGCCGTCATCCTCGGTGAGGGAATCAGGAAGTGAAGCATTGCGGCTTCACTGCCTGGTTCCCTAATGTGCATGCGCGCCCTCACTGGTCCCCGCTGTCTCCTGGGACCAGGTGTGTTTCCCAGAAGACAGCGCGGGAGGGGGGGTGATGCTAAGGGGCAAAGGGGTGTGACTCCTGCGGCAGTCTATTCATGGAAGTGGGTGCAAGTACCTGTATTATACAGGTACTGTATCTGCATCCCCCTTCCCCCTTAAAGGTGCCAATTGTAACACCGGAGGGGGAGAGGTTCCGAAAAGCGGAGGTTCACTTTTTGTGTGGATAGGGGGTTCCTCACTGTTAGGGCAATAAGGATGTGGAACTCTCTCCTACAATTGGCTGTGGCTACGGGGGGGGAAAGGAAATTTTAAAAAGACTCTGATGCCTTGTACACACGACCGGTTTTCACGACGAGAAAAACTGCCATTTTTTATATTAGTTGTGAAAACCGGTCGTGTGTATGCTCCCTAGCATTTTTTTCGACAAAACTGCCTGCAAAAAAATTAAAACCAGCTTTCTTTTTTCTCGTCGTGTTTCCCGTAATTTTTTTTCTCGTCGAAAAAATGGTCGTGTGTATGCTTTTCCGAGGGGGGGGGGGGGGAATGTGCATGCTCAGAATCAAGTATGCATCCCAAAAGCAGCCCAAAGCGTGGCGTCATTTATAAAGAAACTTCCCCTTTATGGTCGCGTTGTACGTGTTGTATGTCACCACACTTTGGTCGGATGTTTTTTTGCATGAACGTTTGTACGCAAGTCAGGCTGGAGAGGAATCACGTCGGGAAAAACTATGTTTTTTTTTCCTGCCGAGAAAAATGGTCCTGTGTACGAGATATTACATACATCTTAACCACTTAAGGATCGCCTACTGCACATTTACGTCGGCAGAATGGCATGGCTGGGCACATCAACGTATATATACGTTGATTTTAGTACCCAGCCGTGGGTCACGGGCGCGCTCCCGCGACCCAGTCCGAAGCTCCGGGACCGGGACCGCGGGATTCGCGGACCCGATCGCCGCTGGAGTGCGGCGATCCGTCCCTGGAGCGGAAGAACGGGGAGAGCCGTGTGTACACAAGGCTTCCCCGTGCTTCTCTGTGGCCGCAGCATCGATCGCGTCATCCCTGTAATAGGGGGACGCGATCGATGACGTCACACCTACAGCCACACCCCCCTACAGTTGTAAACAAACACATTAGGTCACACATCCCCTACAGCGCCACCTGTGGCTAACTCCCAAACTGCAGCTGTCATTTCCACAGTAAACAATGCAATTTAAATGCATTTTTTGCTGTGAAAATGACAATTGTCCCAAAAATGTGTCAAAATTGTCCGAAGTGTCCGCCATATTGTCGCAGTCACGAAAAAAATCGCTGATCGCCGCTATTAGTAGTAAAAAAAAATTTTTTTATAAAAATGCAATAAAACTATCCCTTATTTTGTAAACGCTATAAATTTTGCGAAAACTGAACGATAAACGCCTATTGCGTTTTTTTTTACCAAAAATACATAGAAGAATACGTATCGGCCTAAACTGAGGAAAATTTTTTTTTTTTTATATATTTTTGGGGGATATTTATTATAGCAAAAAGTAAAAAATATTGCATTTTTTTTTAAATTGTCGCTCTATTTTTGTTAATAGCGCAAAAAATAAAAACCGCAGAGGTGATCAAATACCACCAAAAGAAAGCTCTATTTGTGGGAAAAAAAGGACGCCAATTTTGTTTGGGAGCCACGTCGCACGACCGCGCAATTGTCAGTTAAAACGAAGCAGTGCCGAATCGCAAAAAGGGGCAAGGTCTTTTACCTGCATTTTGGTCCGGGTCTTAAGTGGTTAAAGGCCAGAACATACAGGGATATGGGAATTTATTATAGACACCGATACACATGTACCTACACAGGTTGAACTCTATGGAACATTGTCTTTATTCAGCCTTACCGACTATGTAGCTATATATCCTTCATACATCCATTAGATTATTGGTTAGTGCCATTTTGTGTTTTGTGTGGATTTGACCATTTTTTGTGTGTGCATTCATCCCTCATGCTTCATGTAACAGGGGGTGTAGCAGAGCCGTGTTTCTTAAATATATCCTGTGTGCTCTTTACAATCTTGGAAATTAGGGAGTTATGACTACGAGAACATTCAGGCTCACTTTCCAGGGCTCCCTGCCTATTTCTAATGAGCTAAGTCAATTATGTGAGCATACTGTACATACTGTATTTGTAGGAATTGGATAGAATTATTACTAGAACTATTTCTGTTAAAGTGAATGTTCACCCTAGAATATACATATATTGAATGAACACCAAACAGTCATATAACACATGTACCACCACCATGTTCTCACGTGGTCAAGCAATCAGCATTGGACAACTGCTTGATTTTACCCGTGACACAATATAATTCATGGTGCTCCTCAGCCCCTTTCATGCTATCTGTGTCCAACAGCCTAACTGTAAACTGCTTGAACATGCTTTTTTCTGTGCCCTGATGCAGTCAAAGGTGTAGATAGCACAAGGGGGACTGAACAACACCATTAGTTGCATTTATGTAGCTGGTAATAACCAGCATTTTTCCAATGCGGATTGCTTGAAAACGGGAGTGCGGACATAAATAAATAAAAAAAATAGTGCTATGCATTTATCAAGGTATGTGTATTACATGGCTGTTTAGAGTAATTCTAGGTAGGGTGAGCTTTCACTTTAAATTTCTTTTTTTTAAAGTCAAATTCTGCAGCTGCTGACCTTTAATAAATGGTCACTTACATGTCCAGCGCGCCCGCAATGTCGAAGCCAAGTAATTCCTTGCTGAGGGAATCAGGAAGTGAAGCATTGCGGCTTCACTGCCTGGTTCCCTACTGAGCATGCGCGAGCGGCGCAGCCCGTCCTTACTGGTCCCGGCTGTCTTCTGGGACCAGTGTGTTTCCCAGAAAACAGCGGGATGGGGGACGGATGGGAAAGGTCATGACTCCCGCGGTAGTCTATGTATGGAAGTGGGTGCAAATACCTGTATTACACAGGTATCTGCACGCCCCTCTCCACTGAAAGGTGGCAAATGAGACATCGGAGGGGGGAGGATTCCAAAAAAAGGGAGGTTCACTTAGTAGCTTCTATGGCATTAATGCAGCAGCCTTCCCTTCAGCAGTTTGCACAGATGAGAATATACGTTTTATATACGTTCTATCTCTATGGGCATTGCATACATACTTGGCTTAAAAAAACAAAGATGTTTTAATCAAAATATCAAAAGCCTGTGTGACATCACACAGGAATGACAATGTGTAAGAATGATTTCACAAAGAAATGGCCCCATACAAGCTTGACATCACTTAGAAGGTGCTTCATTCAGAAGTGTAATGTGACTTGTGTACATTAAGTTTAAAGCCGGCCACAGATGATTTTCTTTCCTGCTACTGCAAGAAAGAAAATAGCTTGATTCATGACAGTCAGTGTGGATGGGGGGTATTCCCTCCTGTGGAGCTATTGTGTTCTTCCAGCGAGGGAGGGTCGCGGGAGATGTCCCTGCTGGGGCTATAGACTCTGGCAATAATTGTATGTAAAAACCCAGCATGCTGGTTGTACCAAAGTCAATCGATGGATCAACTTGGGTACAAGCAGTCTGCCCATACATGGTTCAAATCTCGGCCGGTCCATGGTGGACAGGCTTCGATTCCAATGTCTATGGCCAGCTTAAGGCTGACATGTCGTTAATGTGTGCAATGCTTACACATGGGCCCAAGATGGAGGGGGCCCTTTCTGCAGTCACTACACACACTAGAGAGATTAGATTTCGGAAGCACTCCTCGCCACAATGCCATCTTTTTAGCAGTTGTGCCTGTCATTTATCACAGGAGGTCCATATGTGCCAACACTGCACCCACCCACTAGAAGTATACTGATCAAGTTCACACATAATATGCACATACAGGGAAGCCATCACAAATTTACACAGCTTTAGGCAGGGCCCCCCTGGAGTAAAGAACTGTGGGGGGGGGGGCTTACGGAAGTGTAACCTCTACTCTCCTGATGCAAGAAGATAATAAGCGTGGGGGGGGGGGGGGGCTACCATCGGGCACCTTACAGGTGTAATGCCCAAAAAAAAATAACTAGAGGGGGCAGGCCGGGCCTGTAATGGGCCCTGGGGACCATCGGGCCGGGAGGGGGGCCAGCCGGGCCCCTTACAGGTGTAATGCCTGTACCCCCCTAATGGTTGCCCTGTGCACATACACCTGACCCACCCTCACATCCATCCCTCAGTGCCAGTGGATATGCAGGCCAAGCTATTTCCTGGTCCCCATAAAATTCCAAATAATAAAAGGTATTAACAAAACCAAGTAACATATGTAACCTAAAGATCTGAGAGATGAGAGGTCCAAGTGTTTACTGGGTGCAAATGAATGGCTACATGTTACCACTGCCTCTGTCTATGCCTAGACTTGGTTTGCATCCAGGGTTTTAAGCTCTTGCCACATGCATGCTGGACAATGCTAAAGTATTTTACTTAAAGAGGAAGTAAAGACGATTTTTTTTCCTACAAAAAAAGAACCCTGCAAGAGAAAGGCATAATAAGCTAGTATGCATAGCATACTAGTTCATTATGAATGACTTAGAATGACTGAGATTGAGGCCCCCGAAGCACTTCTCGTTCCCCTCCTCAACCGATAAGTCCCCTCTGCGCTTCTTCCGGGTATCGCCGCTCTGGCGATGTGATTGGCCGGAACGGCGATGACGTCACTCCCGCGCATGCGCACAGGACCGGCACAATTCCACGCATGCACGCAGACTGGCATGATCCCAATCATAATGCCGGGAAGCTCAGTGTGCATGCCCCCTTAAGTTGATTCCTCCATTGGCTCAGGTGCAGGCACTGGCATTGGAACTAAGACCCCTTTCACACTGAGGAGTTTTTCAGGCGGTACAGCGCTAAAAATAGCGCCTAAATACCGACTGAAAAACTCCTGCCCAGCCTTCTCAATGTGAAAGCCCGAGGGCTTTCACACTGAGGCGATGCGCTGGCAGGAGAGAAAAAAATCTCCTGCAAGCAGTATCTTTGGAGCGGTGTGTATACCGCTCCTTCCCATTTAAAACAACAAGAAACCACGGGAATACCGCCCGCAATGCGCCTCTGCAGAGGCGCATTGCGGGCGGTATTAACCCTTTTTCTGCCTCTAGCGGGGGGGAAATACTGCACCGCTAGCGTCCGAATCCCGCGGCAATTCCAACGGTATAGCGCTGCTGTGCTTTTTGAGTGGCCTGTTTTTTCTGCAGATTTTTGTCTTCAGATTTACCAAAACCATGTAGTACAAGGGCCTGCCTGATTGCATACAAATTGAAACTTTAAGGTTTGACCTCATATTATATGGTTTTGGTAAATCTGAAGACAAAAACTGCAGAGAATATAAAGCCTCGTACACACGATCAGATTTTTATCAGACAAAGCGTAGGACTTTTGTCTGAAGGGCGTTGGCTAGGAACTTGTATTGCACACAAACTGCAAAGAATTGTCAGCCAACAAACACAAAATTATGTGTTTTTTCAGCTCTTTAGCGCCACCATTGGGCAACTTCTGCTAATGTTGTGTTATGTTAGCATTGCTTCTGAGCATGCCTGTTTGTACTTTGGAGTTTTGTCCGACAAACTTGTGTACACACGATCAGATAATCCGACAACACACATTTGTTGGCGGATAATTTTAAAGCATGCTATCCAACATTTGTCTGCGGAAAATCCGACAACAATTGTCGGATAAACAATCCAACAACAGCCTGTCATCACACAATTCTGATCGTGTGTACGAGGCTTATTAGTGTGTATGTGGTCTTAGCTGTTGCATATATGGTCTTGAATGATCACCTATTCAAATTCATCTCAAAACTTTCACAACCTTTGCATCTTTAGACCCCTTTCACACTGAGGAGTTTTTCAGGCGTTTTAGCGCTAAGAAAAGCGCCTAAATACCACCTGAACAACTCCTGCCCTGCAGTCTCAGTGTGAAAGCCCGAGGGCTTTCACACTGAAACAGTGCGCTAGCAGGACTGCTCCAAAAGTCCTTCTAGTAGCATCTTTGGAGCGGTGAAGGAGCGGTGTGTTTACCATTGAAAGCAATGGGAAACCGCGGGAAATACATCTGTCCCTGATATGTCCGAAACCAACATGCTTTTGATGTGAAAATCCAGAGATTTTAGCTGCCCCCCCTCTGCACTGCCTCCTGGCGTGGTGGCCATCTGTAAGCCCGGGGGCCCCATAATCTTCTATTGCCCGGGGGCCCCATGAGTTGTCAGTCCGCCCCTGCTTCTAGGTTTAACGTTTAATCGTATTTTTTCTACAATTCTACTTTAAGGGGGCGTGGCAAGGGGTGTGTCCTATGCCTGCATACTTTTGCTGATAGGTGTCCCTCATTCCCATCTCAGAAAGTTGGGAGGTATGAAAGGGGCCTTAGGGCAACCTTTGCCTAGACATTAGCCAAACCATTCATATTCAAATAGGAATCAGACAGCAATATTCTAACCTAAAACAAACCCCCCAATCTGCTACATACTTTTTATGTGACTAACAACACAACAGCATGACTTCTATGTACTCAGGATGGAGTCAAAACACAATTCACATGAATACATGGAAAACAAGGAGCTGGTTTCAGATGGAACCTATTTATTGCACGTTTATATTTATTTGTATGACAAAAGGTTGCAACAGTTTTCCCTTCATATTGTTTGTGTGTTTGTAAATGTCATTTACATTGTATCCTTAGGGAAAGACACAAACACAAACAAATATGTGTTCATAAAAACACAACAGGAAGAAATGCCACACCTCTAGATATAGTACACTGGGAGAGCATTGTCAGCCTATTGGACAGGAAGTGTGTTACTGGCGGTGACGCGTCATATTTGGCTCCCCATCACACAATGCTACGGAAGTGCCGTAGCGGCCAACTGCGCATGCGCGATGCATTCCAAACGCAATTGTGATGCGTTTCAATGGATTTACGACAGTGCACACCAGCGAAGCCGTCATTCTTGGCGACGTGGACTTAGAAGTAAGTGGCCAGTCGGCCTCACGTCCTTCGCTTCGCTCGAACGGCTCGCTGTGCTTGCTCGGCCTCCTGGCTGTTTTTTAAACATCCTCCAATCCACGGGGATGTTAAGGAAAGAGCCTGGATGCCGAACGAGGTTTTGCTGGTATGCACTGTCGTAAATGCATTGGAACGCATCGCAGATGCGTTTGGAACGCATCGCAGATGCGTTTGGAACGCATCGCGCATGCGCACTTTGCCGCCACAGCACTTCTGCAGCAGTCTGTGATGGGGAGCGGAGTATGACGGTGCACTGGGATCACCATAAAAAAAAGCGATTGATCATTCAGGCAAATAAGTAGCATTTTGCCAGTGTTTCATGAGATTAGGTGACCCATCATAAAGTGTAAATGAAGTGACGTTTTGTCGCCGCCATCTTGCTACACCTCACATTCGTCCATAGTAAGGATACACTGAGAAGGAGGTAAGCGGACATTTTGTTACACCCACCGGAGTTTTACATTTTACACGTTTTTTTTTTTAACAGTAAACTGAGTTTATATAGTGAAATACAGTACAACTTACAACTTTGTCTCAGGCCTCGTACACACGAGGGGATATGTCCGCTGAAAACGGTCCGATGTGTATGGGCTAGCGGACAGATTTGTCCACCCGACAGATTTCAAAGCATGCTTTCAATTCTATCCGGTGGGAATCTGTCCGCCCGACATGTCTGCTGGTTAGTACACTTACCAGCAGACATGTCGTCCCGCGCCGCCGCCGAATGGATTCGGCGCATGCGCGGAAGTGTTTTACTTCCTGGTGCGGTGACGTGGCGGTGACGTTGACGTCACCGCGCCGTCCGCCGGCGGGGAATTTGATCCGATGGTGTGTACACGCCATCGAACCAAACTCCAGATCGGACATATCCGATGGAAACGGTCCGCGGACCGTTTTCATCGGATATGTCCGATCGTGTGTACAAGGCCTTACTGTTTAGATGTTGAATTTTAAAAGCTGCGGCAAGTGTGCTGATCTTATAGGTTTGTCAATCTGACAGAAGTTCGCTGCTTTTAAAATTCAACATGTTAGCATTCACACAGAGTTATAAGTACGGTTAATAAATTATACTCAGTTTACTGTAAAAAAACGTGTCTAATGCAAAACTCCAGTGGGTGTAACAAGATGTCTGCTTACCCCCTTCTAAGGCCTCGTACACACGATCATATCTGTCTGCTGGAAACGGTCTGCTAGACCGTTTCAGCAGACAGATTTGATCGTGTGTACGGGCAAACAGACGGATTTGGCCACCCGACAGATTTCAAAGCATGCTTTCAAATCTGTTGGCTGGGAACTCGTCCGCCCGACATGTCTGCTGGTTAGTACGCTAACCAGCAGACATGTCTTCTCGCACACGCGCCGAATGGTTTCGACGCATGCGCGGAAGTGTTTTACTTCCTGGTGCGGTGACGTGGCGGCGTCAACGTCACCGACACGTCAGCGCGCTGTCTGCTGGCGGGGATTTTGGTTTGCTCGTGTGTACACGCGAGCAAACCAAAATGCCAGCAGACAGATTTGTTCAAATCGGTCAGACAGACCGTTTTGAACAAATCTATTTACTCGTGTGTACGAGGCCTTAGTGTATCCTTACAATGTGCAGGGTGTAGCAAGATGAAGGCGACTTTCTGACGGGTCGCCTAATCTGATGAAACACCGGCAGCATTGCCTGCTGAGTGCGACAATAGAGACTATTTTTGCTGCACATCGATGCATAGCATTGCGGCTGTAGCGTGTGTACTCCCCAATTTGCTGACTTTAGCAGGGTATAGACAGAACTTTTTTTTGTTGTTCAACCAGCTCTTTTTCTTTTTTAATCTGACAGATCCCTGCATCCACACAAGCGATGTGAATACAGGGATCTCCCCTGCTGCACTATTGTATTCTTACAGCAAGGATTGTCAGATCAGATCAGCGCTGCAGCCACTGGCTGTAGTGGCTGATGAGATGCTGGTTTTCCAGCAAGACTGTTTGACAGAAGCTAATATAAAGACCAGCTTCTGTTGAACAGACAGGGTACACACCGAATTTCAATACGTTTATACCAGCTTCAGCCCTGGTTCACATTGATGCGATTTGGCGTGCGATTTGACATGTCAAATCTCACCCCAAATCAGTGGCAATTGCTGACAATGGCACCGTCCTAATCAGTGCGACGCCGCACCGATTCCCAAAAGTAGTTTCTGTACTACTTCTGTGCGATTTTGATGTGCGATTTCCATTGACATCTGTGCAGAAATTGTGTGAGTTCAGCTGAATGTGCATGATTTAATTTCTGCTGTCACTGTGAACCAGGGCTTAGACCCCTTTCACACTGAATCGTTTTTACAGCGTTTTAGCGTTAAAAATAGCGCTCTTAAAACTCTCATAAAACGCTCTCCATGCATCTCAATGGACCCTTTCACACTGAGTCCTGCAAGCAGCATCTTTGAAGCAGCTTTTAGGCGCTGAAAAAAAACGCTCCAAAAACGCCACTCTCCATTGAAATGATTTGAAAGCGCTGTAAAAACGCCTTACCCTTTCACACTGAGGCGTTGCACTGGCGGGGCATTGAGAAAAGTCCTGCAAGCAGCATCTTTAGAGCAAGTTTTGGGCGCTGAAAAAAGCGCTCCAAAAACGCACCTCTCCATTGAAATGAATTGAAAGGCGCTGTAAAAACGCCTTACCCTTTCACACTGAGGCACTACAAAAACGCCCTAAAACGTTAGGGTCTTAGCGGTGCTTTACCAGCACATTTATATTGCAGATGAGACTTTGCTCGAATAACGCTGTAATAACGCTGTAATAGCGCTTGAAAAACGATGTAATAACGCTCAAATAACGCTTGAAAAACGCTCCAGTGTGAAAGGGGCCTTAGGCTAGGTTCAGACATGTCCAGTTGCGGTTTGCAGTCGAGTCCGGTGCGTTTCTGGTGCAAATTTTTCCCTGAAGTCACACCTAAACCAGACCCAAAAACGACAGGACCCTTTTGAAAACCGCAGAGTGGCCGCCCCAAACATGTGCATGCCAAATCAGAGCCTATTACCAGCAATGGCACCGTCCGAATCGGTGCAACACTGACTTTGCAGCGCCATTCCGATTCCCAAAAGTAGTTTCTGCACTACTTTTGGGGACTTCAGGGGCGTTTTTAATAGATATCTGTGCATGAACCCACACAGATGTCTGTCAAATTGACCCCCCCAAAGCCAGACTGAAATGCCAGTTTAAAATAATGCGAGTTCAGCTGAACTTCCCTGATTTCAAAACCCGCCCTCAGGGTGAACGTGGGATTAGTCAGTCTGCATCCAGGGCTGATCATCCACAACACAAGTAATCACTACATGAGCCAATGGGAACAGTTGCAAATAGCTGTGGACACAATTAGGCTCCTGCTGCTTTCAATAAGACCCCTTTCACACTGAGGCAGTTTTCAGTCGTTTAAGGCTGGTTTCACACTATTGCGAATTGGATGCAGAGATTTTGACCAGCTCTCTATATCTCCGCTGTGACTCCAGTGCAAATGCACACAGGTGCCCTGTGCGTCTTTTAGCCAAAAATTCGGGCTAAAATCGGACCTGAAACGGTAAACGCACCGGACCCCTGCTGTGAGCCGCATGCGAAGATAGTGGGAACCCAGCCTTAGTAGCACTGGAAATAGTCTCTAAAAAGCGCCTGAACTGCCCCCTATTCTGTGCAATGGGTGCTTTCACACTGGGGCAGTGCGCTTGCGGAACCTCAGGAAAAGTCCTGCAAGCAGCATCTTTGAGGTGGCTTGGGAGCGCTATAAATAGCGCTCCCAAAATGCCCCTGCCCATTGAAATGAATGGGCAGTGCTTCCAAAGCAACTGGACTTTTTTCCTTATTTTTATAAGGGTGACCTTAAAAAATCTGCCCCAATGGTCCCCAAAATGTGCCGCTAAAGCACAGCAAAAAACGACCAGAGCTTTAGCACTGTTTTAGCAGTGCTGCAGTGTGAAAGGGGTCTAGGCTTCTCTCCTGCACCTATTGCTATGGATTTCCCCTGAGGGCCAGTTCACAGTAGTGTGATGCCAGACATCGCATGTGATTCGCACCGCATTGCTGTGCAGATCACATGTAATGTTTGTGCAATGTGAATTCAGCCATATAAACTGTATGGCTTAATTTTCAACGCATTCAGAACAAACTTGTGCAGGACCCATTTCTTCTCAGCACCGGAATTGGAATAAAATGCCCATGCGATTCGATTCCGCAAATGTGCTGCATTTTGCAAACTGATTGCAGGGTGTCATTAACAGGTTGGACTTGATGGACTTGTGTCTTTTTTCATCCTCACCTACTATGTAACATACATTTCACAATCAGTTCGCATGAACGGGTTGCGATTTTGATGCGGTAATCTCAAACGGCCCCATTCGCAAATTTGAACACATGGGCTGAAAATCAGACTTGGAATCTGTGTGTTCAGCAGAAGCTGGTCTGACAAGTCCTCCTGTCAGAATACAATAGCTTAGGCTCCATCATAGGCGTGTGCACTAGGTGTGCCCAGGCACACCCTAATCACCCTGTGCAGCATAGATTTCCCCTACTGCCCTTTATCCCTCCAGGAGTGCTTCCCTCCTCTCCCGCCAGCTGTTGTTGCGGGATTTTTGAGGATGAGTGGAGGAAGGGGCAGGTAAATTATGTAATTTACAGGCCCCTTTACTTTCTGAATGAACACAGTGAGTGCTTGGTAGTGTGTGTGTTTGAGCTTTTTAGTGTGCACACCCTAATGCAATAGGCTGTGCACACCTATGGGCTACATTCACATCTAGGCATATGGGGGCGACAATCGCTGTAAAAATGTGCAAATAGAATCGTGGGATGCCCATTACCCAAAAGAAGCTCCTTTTTTTATTTTGGGTGACAGGCATCCCGCGATTCTGGTTGTGTTTTTTTTACCGTGATTGTTGGCGGATTAATCACAGGGAAATCACGCTGCACTTGGGTTGTTATTGAAATCAATGGACAATGCACGGGGAATGCACGGACATCCCGCGATTAGCCGTTATTGCCAATTCACGCGATTCCGCCCGTGATTCGGAACGCAGAGATGTGAACGGAGCCTTAGTGGGAGAGACCCCTGCATCAACATCGCTTGTGTTGATGCAAGGATCTATCATTTCACTGGTTGAATGGATGGGTGTATATACCCAGCTTTACTCTTGTTTGTCTGTACAGTTGAACAGTAGATGGGCTATACCTCTGCAGAGGCGCATTGCGGGCAGTATTAACCATTTTTGTCCGCTAACGGGGGTAAAACTGCACCCCTAGTGTCTGAATCTTGCCGCAATTCCGACGGTAAAACGGCGCTTTACCGCCACCGCACCTCCCGCCCCAGTGTGAAAGGGGCCTTAGCTTCTTTTTGGCAGATTACAAGTGTTTTTGGCCCCATAGACATAAATAGAAGTGCCAGACTTGAGCGCTTTATTTTGCGTTTTGTTGCTCGTTTTTTGCTCAAACAGCAGCTCTCCACCCCTAAATTCGTCTCCCTCTCCTCCCCCTAGTGCTTTCTATTGGCTAAACAAAAACACCTGTAGCTGTAAAATGTTTGGAATACACTTCTAAAACTTTTTAAAAACGCTTGTAAAAAGCTGCAAGTACAACCCAAAAACAATAGAAAATTGCTACGCTCAAGTGTTAATGGAATCTTATTTCACTAAAATAATTGCATGATAATAGAGATAGAATAGAAGCTTGATATAAAATTGATGTAAGATTTTATATACCTTTTTTTTTATACATGATAGAAGCTTCTATAATAGGGAGTCATTGTTCATTTTGATTGGCTGGCACAAAAGGTAACGTTCCTGCATGTGCATGAGAGTTAATTTATCCCGGCACCCAGCACATGCTGGGAATGTACAAGCTTTTATTGTAGAAGAGACAAAAGGCTTAAAGTGATTCTAAAAGTTACCTGCTCTGTGCAATTGTTTTACACAGAGCGACCCCGACCCTCTTCTTCTAGGGTTCCTTGCCGGCAGTCCTGGCTCCTGTTCTTGTGCCCCCATAGAGAGCCCCTTTCTATGGGGGCACTTATGTGGGTTTGATCTCAAGCTGTACTGCCTGCATTCATAGACACTGAAAGCATGACTCGATCCTGCCACAAGATTTGATTGACAGCAGCAGAAGCCAATGGACAGGGCCAGACTGGCCTACTGGAATACTGGGAAATTTCCCAGTAGGCCGGCAGGGATGCCTGCCTTGGGGCCGCTTTGAGAAAAGTGGCGGCCATAAAAAATATGGCTGCGGGCACGGGCTGACATGTCAACTGCGCATGCGCTGCCGCTGCCCAGGATAGCTCATGCGCAGAGACTTAATGGCGCCGGGCGGCACCATCTTTTTATTTTAGGTAGCAATGGCCCTTATCTCTGTGAGGTCTCAGCGATGGCGCCGTGCCTCATCACAGCCCGGTAAGATCTCTCCGCAGCCTCTGACCACCTTCTGTTATTACTCTCCTATACCATGTCTGCAGCCTCTGCATCACAAAGATTAATGGGCACAATTCACAAAGCAATATTTTACCGCATCTAAGTATGCGGTAAAATAACGCACAGTGTTTTGAAATCACAAAGAATCTCGCCTTAAAATCTTGCATGCGTTATATATTGACTTACGGTTTCAATTGCTGACACCTGGCTATTGAAAAACATAGCCGGGTTGTAAAAAAATAGCTCCGCTCCTCTGCCTTGGTGTGGGGACAAAGGCCTCATCCCCACAAACCTGGCCGGTGGTTGTGGGGGTATGCGGGCAGGGGCCTTATCGGAATCTGAAAGCCCCCTTTAACAAGGGGGCCCCCAGATCCCGCCTACCCCATGTGAATAAGTATAGGGTACATAGTACACCTACCCATTCACCAAAAAAGTGTACAAAATTTTAAAGACAAGAGGCAGTTTTATATAATTTCCTTATTTAAAAACAAACAATACTATAAATATTCCCCAATGTAGATCAATCATCAAGCACAATGCCCAGCACAATGCCTACCACCCCCCCCCCCCCCCCCCCCAAAAAAAAAGGTCTGTTCCTGACTAAGCTTCCCGCGGTCTGCATGCTCCGCTGTGTGACAGTTCTTATATAGGTAAGGGGCAGGGCCACCGAGTGATGTCATCTTAAGGCCCCACCCCTCATGACATCACCGACTGGTGCATGCTGGGTCTGTGACGTCACAAGGGGTGGTGCCACCAGGTGATGTCCCCGGGTGGACCTGCCCCTTTCTTATATAAGAACTGTCATGTGGCAGAGCAGGCAGACCGCGGTAAGCGTTTGCCTGAAGTAGCCCCTTTTTTTATTACATTTTTTTACAGGTCAGCATTGCGGTGGGTGTCATGATTAAAGCGGAGCTCCAGCCGCAATTTTTTTTTTTCTTAAAGTCAGCAGCTACTAACAGTGTAGCTGCTGACTTTAAATAAGGACACTTACCTTGTCCTACTTGCCCGCGCTGATGGGCCCCCCGATGCCGGTCCCACGATCGCTCCGGGTCCCACGCCGCCATTCACACTATGGGAAACAGGCAGTGAAGCCGTACGGCTTCACTGCCCATTTCCTACTGCGCCTGCGTGAGCCTCACGCTGGCTTGTGAATGGGCGCGCTGCTCTCTGAGAACACACACAGTTCCCAGAAAGCAGCGCGCCCCATTCACAAGGAGAAGGACAAGAAGAAAAGGCACCGCGGAGTGGAAGAGGCAGATTACGGACTTCCGCATAGCAACAGGTATTTCGGGTGAGTATTTTTTTTTTTCCAGGTTTTTTTTATTGAATTTTTTTAAACAACATGGGAAAATGTTGTTTTCCTGGGTGGAGCTCCGCTTTAATGATGGATCTACATGGAGGGACATAAATTTTTGTTTTTTTAATTAAGGAATTGTAAAAAAAAACTGCCTCCTGTCTTTATTCATGTTTACACTTTTTTGGTGAATGGGTAGGAGTACTATGTACCTCTTACTTATTCACATCAGGTGGGGCCAGGATCTGGGGCCCCATTGTTAAAGGGTGCTTCCAGATTCCGATTAACCCCCTGCCCGCATACCCCCACAACCACCGGCCAGGGTTGTGGGGGTGAGGCTCTTGTCCCCATCAACAAGGGGACAAGGTGCTGGGGGGGCAGGGCTCCCCTGTCCCAAAACACACCCCCCCCACCCATGTTGAGGACATGTGGCCTAGTATGGTTCGGAGGGGGGGGGGGGCGCTTGCTTGTCATGCTTTTTTGGCATGGGATTCCTCTTAAAGTCCATATCAGACCTGAAGAGCCCTTTTCTTTAAAAGACAAGCTGTGTTCCCTATTTTACCCTTAGGCAGTAAAGGTAAACAAACATCAGAGCTCAGATTGAGTGCAATGCATCTCTGCACTGCTGGGTTTTCAGCACTGCCATGTTTTGTTTACTTTCAGTTTTCCTCTCTGCTGTTGCGTTTCGGGATATTCTTTGCACATTACTCATACTAGTAAAAGTGTGCTAATTCAGTTGGGGATATCGGAAACAATGCTAAAGGAGTGTCTTAGTGGGCAGAATGTGCAGGAGAGAAGTGTGATGGGTATAACAACAAGCAGTAAGTGCAGGAGTGCATGTGTGAAGGAGGAATGTGGAGGGTATGACAATGCAGTATGCACATGATATTGATGTGTAGGGCATGGAGAGGAGTACATAGGGTATAATAGCAGCCACCGAATTATAATGCAGCCGCCACGCTGTGTCATTGTTAGAAGATCCACGCTCGGGTGGCCGGCTCTCCTCTCCTGTCCTGTGTCTCCTGTCCTGTCCTCCTCTCCTCTGCCCTCCTGTCCTGTACCCTGTCCTGTCACAGGCACGGCTCTCCTCTCCTGTCCTGTGTCCTGTCCTCTTTTCCTGCCCTCCTGTCCTGTCACAGGCATGGATCTCCTCTCCTGGCCCGTGTCCTGACCTGTCCTCCTCTCCTCTCTTGCCCTCCTGTCCCGTGTCCTGTCCTGTCATGTCTCTGGCTGTGGCTGCCTGGAGTGCCTTCTCAGCAGGCCCTGCTGTCTAGTCTACTGTGATGGGCGCGCAGCGTGCTGCACACTATGGCTGAGCTGCATGAGGAGGGCAAAAAAAAACCCTTATGAAGACCCCCTGAATAAGCCCATCCCAGAAATTCTTAGATCAGAATAGACACCCGCTTCCCATATATTTGCAGTGACCAGGCTAATTATAGCCAAAGCGTGGAAATCCCCAACCCAGTTCTGAAGACATGATTAATGAAAAGCTCACTGCTATCTTGATGACACGCATTTATATACCCAAGTCTGACAACCTGGGATCTTCTATTCTCAACCACCGTCCTTTGACCAATTGCTTTTATCCATCTAACGATAACCCCCTTGGTTTCCTCTACACCCCCTCCCCTCCCTTTTTTTTATGTTTTTCTTCCTCTCTCTGACCTCTAGTCCCCCTCCCTTTCTTTTCCTACATCATGCTCCTTCTCGTCTCTTCCTTCTTAGCTACTCTACTTCTTTATTTCATATAAATATGAAGTCATATATGTTCTGTCCCAATGCCTCCAATAAAAGGTGACTAGATTTTTAAAATGAAATCCGGGGACATATTTTTTTTTTTTACTAGTAATGGTGGCAATCAGCAACTCTCTGCCCGTCGCCGCCGCCCGCCTCACAGCCTGTCAAGTCTTACTCTCCAGGCCCCCGGATCCCACGATGCAGCGCTCACATTAGGGAAAGCTCTTCATAGATAAGAGAAGGAATCCTCCACTGGGTGCCCTGGCTCCAATGGCTTCGTCCATTCTCCAAAACAAATGTAGATGGCAACTCCAAAGTCCATTTGAAGTCTTTATTGCTACATAATAGTCAATATTAAAAAGGGCAAACGCTTTGGTGAACTGTCAGTTTCTACACGTATTAAAAGATTTTTACACGTAGGGAGCTGTGGTGGCTCAACGTGATTGGCACTGTGCTGATAAGCCGTTCACCTCTGCATCCCGGTCTCGGGTACATGTGAATTGAGATTGGTGGTCTCAGCCCGGCTCCCGGTGGGTGTGCTATGCAAGGTAAGCCTGTGCTTAGTACGCCCACCACCCCCCCCCCCAAAAAAAACACCACACTTGCACACACACAAAATTGGTTTAACACGCACGCACTTTGGCCATGCGGTCTCCTAAAAAAGAGAGGCGAAGGACCTAGGGGGCTGGCTGAGCGGGCTAGGCCCCCTCACTTCCTCATAGGGGGAGTCCCTCTGCCCCGTCGGGGTCCCGTCGGGGTCCCGTCGGGGTCCCGTTGGGCCCGTTGGGCTCCCAAGCGGAGCAGGTAGGGCGGGGTGAGGGGGAGGTCCTCCCTCACACCCGCCATTGCCACCGGGGGCATGGAGAAGGATGACAGATTGCCTCCGGGGGGAGGGTCTGCCTACTCCCAACTCCTGCAGTCCGGCTCCTCTCTCGAGTTCACGCACAAAAATACACTTAAAAAAAAAAAAAGACATTTCTCCTGAGCTGGAAGGGGACTTCCCGACCCTCTATAAATGCTTGGCTTCAATTGATCAATAATAGCTTACCCTGTATAAGCTTACTTTCGAGCTTCGAAAACAACCCCATCTTTTTGACAAATAGATAGGTGTCTAGCTCTCTTACTTTAGTATCCTCGGGCCTAGGAGTCTAGTCTACACTGCTGACTTCTTCTTTCGCATGCACACACACTCATATATATATATATATATATATATATATATATATATATATATATATATACTGTATATATACATATATATACATACAGTTAGTTGAACCTTTGGATTACGAGCATAATCAGTTCCAGGAGTATGCTCGTAAAATAAAGTACTAGCATATCAAAGCGAGTTTTCCCATTGAAGTCAATGGAAACAAAAATAATTTGTTCCGCATTGACTTCAATGGGATGCAATACTGAATGCGGCCAGAGGTGGGGGGGCACCAGAGAGAGCCCAAAAGGTCTGAAAAGGCCCGAGGACACTTCGACTCGTATGAGGTACGGGCGCATGAGGTAGCTTGAACGCTTGAATTTTGCTTGTCTTGCGAGTTAACACTTGCAAACCGAGTTCTGCATGTGCACACTGGGGAAATCTGAAGCGATGGCACCTATGTGCAGTTGCTTCGGTCCGTGCGCCATTAACCGGCGGCTCCCGCGCGCATTGTGCAGGAGTGAAGTCATCGCGGTTTTGGCCAATCACAGTGCCGGTACCACGATACCTGAAAGTAACCCCTGGGAAAGATGTCGCCCCCGGAGGGGGGACAAGGACCACTGCGGGGGCTTCGATCTAAAGTAATTAATTCATAATGAGCTAGTATGCTATGCATACTAGCTCATTATGCCTTTGTCTTGCAGGGTTTATTTTTTATTTGTTTTATATTGAGTTTACAACCACTTTAAGAACATTCCTTATGTGACTTGGGAGGCGCAATATTGTCTGTTGTTCTTGTAAAAATCCTAATAAACATATCTTTTAAAAAAAAAAAAAGGGCTAACACATTTTGGCATGTAGCTTTAATCACAGCACATTTATAGATTAAATAACAGTACATATATAGTGCAAACTTCACCCCTGTGTGGAGATGGATAGCAACAATTATACAATTATTCAATTCAAATCAAATACAAATGGAGGACAGAGAAAATTCCGTTCGTGAATCAGCGTATCTCCCTCATTTGCATATTTAACATGGGTACGCCAAATGCGTCCAGCGTAACTATGTGCCCACAATACGCCGGCGTAGGTAAGTTACGTTGTGATCAAGGCTATATGCCGAAACGCGCTAGCACTTTATAAATACTGACTATTATGTAGCAATAAAGATTTTCTAATGGACTTTGGAGTTGCCAGCTACATTTGTTTTGGACAGTACTACCACTACCATGTACAAAGCTCTATGCCTCCTTTGCCTCCCTCATTGCTGGGCTAATTTTTTTTAACATCTTTCCTCAATAAAAAATATTTTGAAAAATAAATAATTGTTAATGGTATGGCAGCGGAATTATGTGCAGGAGAAGGCTGTGGAGGGTATAACAGCATGCAGTTAATCTTTTGACTCACACATGATGGTTCTTGATCTTTGCATAATTAGAAAACAAAAATCACAAAAAATACACTCATACCCTTTAAGATGAGTTCAAACATGCTGCAGCCGTGGCTCACAGCAGGAGATCCGGGGCGTCCCTGTTCACTGATTCAGGTGCGAATCAGGTCTGAATTTGCACCTGAATTGGAACCAAAGACACACAGGACCCTTACCAAATGCCACCCTGGAGATGTGTGATTTAGCTCCGTTGCGGGCCGGACACACTCTCCTGTTTTACTAATTGGATGTAGGGAAAATCGCATCCAATTCGCATAAGCGTGAACCCAACCTAAAACTATGAATGACAAGGGCAGTTAGAAATGTGGCTGATAATGCAATTGGCACCCATTTGTAAAACTAGTATTTTACAGCAATCGCATGGGAACTGAGCTGAGGGTTTTACAGAGGTCCTCGCGGAAACAGGCTTGCTTAAACTGAAGCTGGTCATTCTTTGACCGAGGAGGGGTCATGGCATCAGCACCAGACTACGATGGTTGGGGGGCATTGGAACAGGACGAGGGTGTCAGTGAAGCAAGCCAAATATGATACAACTTGGTTGGTAACATAAATGTAACCACTTTAATACCAGGCACTTACGCAACTTCCTGCCCAAGCCAATTTTCAGCTTTCAGCACTGTCGCAATTTGAATGACAATTGCGTGGTCATGCTACACTGTACCCAAATGAAATTTTTATCATTTTGTTCACAGAAATAGAGCTTTCTTTTGGTGGTAATTGATCACCTCTGCAATTTTTTTTTTTGCGCAACAACTAAAAAAAGACCGAAAATGTTGAAAAAAATAAAGGGCCAGATTCAGGTACATTGGTGCATATTTTGACCGGAGTAGCGCACCTCCTTTACATAAGACCGGCGCAATGTAGAGGCGCAATCACCGTATCCTCGTAGTATTTGCGCAGAAATTTGCGCCGATGCAAGGTAATTTCCAAGGTGGAGTAATTCAAATTGGGAAGGACGTGTTACATTGAAATGAGCCGTGACCCCATGCAAATGAAGGGCCGGCCGGATCGCGCATGCGCACATGAAGCAGACCACGGTCAGCACCTCTGTGCGCATGCTCACAACTCGGGAACTCAGTGAAATTGGAAGTGGACCCAGTCAACTTAGTGAGCTACGCAGAATGCTTAAATAGACAGACACAAACGCACTTCTTTTGCAAAAGTACATCCCTTTGTATCCCTTCCTATACAGCAAGGTGCTTTTGTTCTGTTGTGTGTTCGCGTTTGTTGCTTTGTGACTTGTCTTTGTGATATTTGTTGACTGTTTGGGCTAGTGTTTTGTATAATATATTTGATAGTGTTTTTTGGTGACTGTTTTTGAGACTTTTTTGTTGATAGATTTTGTTTGTTTGTTTTGTTGCTTGATTTTTCCTGCTTGTTTTTGTGAGTGATTTTTGGTGATTGTTTGGGAGAGAGTTGTTGTATGAATGACTGAAAGGAAGCGCAAGACTAATTTTTCTTTGGGGGAGAAACAAATTATTGCCCGGGCCCTTACCCAATATGGGCGTTTCCTGCACGACCCGGAGTGCCAACACCACCCCGGCCAGGAAGAAGGAGATATTGCAGAACATTACCGACCAGATAAATTCATTGGGGGGGGGGGGGGGAGACCCGGACATGCGAGGGGATCATCAAGAAGATTAATGATCTCCGGCGTCTGGTCCGTGGGAAGCTGGCCAAAATTGCAGCCCATGCCAGGGGCACTGGAGGGGGCCCGCCATGCCCTGTTAGGCTGACAGCGGAGGAGCGTGTGGTGGCCCACACCTTTAACAGGCAGCAAGTGGAGGGCCTGCCTGGCTTTGGGTTCTGTCAGGAGGCCGTGTGGACAGGTAAGGTTTTTTTTTACTATCTGGTGTGTAGCATGTGTGTGGGGGGGGGGGGGGAATATGTGGCAAGTGTGTGGATCCTCCAACCTGTGAATGTTTTGTGTCATCCACAGATGTGCAGGAGGGTGCTGGGCCATCTGGGCTGACCGCACCATCCCAGGGACAACAACCTGATGAGGACCCCCAGACAAGGCCGGAGTCCTCGGAGGAGTTTGAGTTGAAAGAGGAGGTCATGTCAGGCAGTGGCTTGTTATTTTTGGAGGAGTCTTCCCCTCTGGCTGGCAGCAGCCAGCCCTCCATAAGGGGTAGCCCCTCCCACTCTTCCCCCAACAGGGCTCCCCTCCCATCGGCCTCCCCTTCTCCCCAGCCACAAGCATCATCTGGAGGCAGGAAGTCGTCCCAGAAGACCAGGGAGGTGGCCGAGGTTCTGCCCGCCAATCTCAGAAGGGACCAGGCCCTTCAGACCCACCATCTGGGACAGGTCTGCCAGACTTTGGGGCTGATGGAGGAGAGCCTGTTCTCCATATAGGATACGCTTGGGGACCTGGACTGCCACTCCCGGGCTCTTACAAACTGCCTAAACGAACTGCAGACTACTACAGCAGACGTTGGGGAGGATGTGAGGGCCCTCACCCAGGCTATCCAGGCCAATATGGCAACACTAAATGCTGGCCTGAACAGAATTGCCGTGGCCTTGGAGGGCAGGCCGCCAGGTGGGCAGAGACCAGGGGCTGCTCCTCCTTCCCCGGATTCCCCCCCCCCCAATGAGTCCACCCTGAGGAGCCGGGGCCGTGGCCGTGGGCGCCCCAGGCGTGGGTCACGCCAGCGGCATTAATTTTGTTTCCCCCTTTTTTTTTGCTGGTCATTTTTTATTTTTTTGCTGGTCATTTTTTTTTTTTGCTGGCCATTTTTAGATTTTTTTGGGGTTTTGCCTGATTTTTGAATTTGGGGTTACATTCCTGCCGGAAAAGGGGTGTCACCCTCATTTGTGGTGGAGAAGTGATCCCCAGGTCCGTGTGAATGGTGTATGAATGTACAGTGACATAATTGGAGCCGTGGCATGGCGTTGCTGCTCACAAGTCCTGCATGGTTGGCTTGTGCCAATCCAATGTGATGAGGATGTGATGTGTCTGTACTAGGGACCACAGTGGTGTGCATGCATGCATTAATGTTTGTGTTTAACGTGCAAAGATGCCTAATGTGAGCTGGCTCCTGGCTGCTCTTCCCTCAGAAGACGGGGTAGCCTCGGTTAGGGGGGGATTGTCTGGTTCGGGGGTCAGGTCATCACGTATGTCAATCTGCAGGCCCTTTCTCACTGCGAAGTTGTGCAGCATGCAAAATGCACCGATGATCTGGCACACAAACAGGGTCCCCCCAGACTTATCCAGGCATCGGAAACGTGACTTCAGGAGGCCAAAGGTGCGCTCCACCACTGCACGTGTTTGGGCGTGGGCTTCATTGTATCTTTCCTCTCCTGGGGTTTGGGGGTTCCGGATAGGAGTCGTGAGATGGGGTCCCAGTGCATATGCAGAGTCACCTGTAAGGGAAAAGACAGGAGGATGTTAGTAGTGCATGTGCCCCTTGTGATGTGTGCATCATAGGGGGGGGACAGTCATGCCTGCCACCCATGTCACTCACCAACCAGCCAGCTGTCCCCATACACGTTCTGTTCGAATTCCCTTGGGATGGGGCTCTGATTGTAGATGTAGCTGTCATGGCAGGACCCTGGGTGTTTGGCACGGACGTGCCATATGAGGCATTTGGCATCGACTATCACCTGTACGTTGATGGAGTGCCAATGCTTCCGATTGCGGTACATGTGCTCTGTCTCACGGGGGGGCTGGAGTGCCACATGTGTGCAATCAATGGCCCCCACGGTGCGTGGGAATCTGGCAATTCTGTAGAAATCTGTCATTGCCTTCAGCCGAAGGTCCTCAGTGGTGGGTTTGATGATTTGGTTGGCCATGCGTCTGAGGATTGCAGGGATAACCTGGTGCACACATCTGCTCATGGAGGATTGTGCCATCCCAGCCACCACTCCACTTGTTCTTTGAAAAGAGCCACTGGCAAGGAAATGCAGTGTTGCCATGACCTTGATCAGTGGCTGCACTGCATGTGAGCGGTGTGTTGGGCTGGTGATGTCCTCCTGCAGGGTTGTGGTTAATTCCAGGATGGCATGAGGGGTGAATCTGAAGATGCGATACACCTCAGAATCACTCATGCCAAAGATGTCTATGCGTGTGCGGTATATCCTCTCCCGTGCCCTCCTCCGTGCCATCCTCCGTGCCCTCCTCCTTCTTTGCTCATCTAAAGTCAGTAGTATAGCTATGAGCATGGATGCCCCTGGCATGTTGGCATACAGTTTGTTGTCCAGCAAGTGTGACTGCTCAGCTCCTCACTAACAGTGTTGCTTTAGCTGACATGTAAACGGATTGTCTAATTTTATACCACCTTTTATATGGACTAATTTTAGACAGGACGTGCAGCTGTTGCGCACAGCGCGTAGCCTGCGCTGCACCAACTTACTTTTGTGGATCGCTGTAACTCCCTCATTTGCATATTTGAATAGCAAATCAATGGTGTGTCTAGCGCAGTTTTGCGTGCACGGATGCGCCGGTCTATCGAAATTACGCCGGTCAAAAAAAATTAGATTTCATGCGTATATCGTTTTGGGGATGCGGCGCATCGATACGCATGCACAGATTTAGACTTACGCCGTGCATCTCCTGTAACGCCGGCGTAATGGCTCTCTGAATCTGGCCCAAAGTTTTTATTTTTTTCTGTTACATTTTTTTGTAAATAAGTACATTTTCTTCTATAATTACAGGCACTGATATGCTTGCACTGATAGGCACTGATAAGGCGGCACTCATGGGCACTGATAAGGGTGGCACTGATGATGGTCACTGATAGGCGGCACTGATGAGCACTGATAGGTGGCGCTGGTATGTGGCACTGATGGGCACTCATATGTGGCATTGATGGGCACTGATAGGTGGCACAGATAGGCACTGGTGGGCACTGACGGACACTAAGGGGTGGCACTGATGATACTGATGGTGGCATTGCTGGGCATCACTTTTATTATGTTGTGCCCATGTCACCAGTCAGTGCCCATTTATGGGCACTGATTGGCATCTATTGCAAAGATTTTTTAACATATGGATGGCCATGGGGTACATACCTGGCCATCCACATGTTGCCCCCTTCCCTGGTGGTCATGGTGGCCTCACTGGTGGTCCAGTGTGGGCATCCGCGGGGGGGCTACGCTGATAAACAATCAGAGTATACCCCCCCGCCGATCGGCTCCCCTCTACTCGTGTCTGTCAGACGCGAGTGAGGAAGAGCCAATCAACGGCTCTTCCTGTTTACATCGTGATCAGCCGTGATTGGACACGGCTGATCACGTGGTAAAGAGCCTCAGACTGACACCCCGAATGACGATCACAGCGCTGCGCACCCCCACGGGCGCAGGCCGGCATGTTTTCCTGCTGGACGTCAATAGACTGAACCACTTCCCGGACGTCAATTGTCTATTAACCGGGCGGGAAGTGGTTAATGTTACAACAAAGCAACAACGGAGGTTTAACAAAAACAATGCATCAATGCAGCCTGATCAGTGCCCATTAATGCAGCCTAACCAGTGCCCATTAATGCAGCCTCACCAGTGCCCATCATTCAGCCTTGCCAGTGTCCATCAATGCAGCCTCATCCGTGACCATTAATGCAGCCTCATCAGTGCCCATTAATACAGTCTGATCAGTTTCCTCAATGCAGCCTGATCAGTGTCCATCAATGCAACCTCAGCAGTGCCCATCAGCTCAGCCTCATCAGTACCCTTCAGCTTACCTCATCAGTGTCCATCAATGCAGCCTAAACAGTGCCCATCAGCACAGCCTCATCAGTGCTCATCAATGCAGCTTGATCAGTGCCCACCAGCACAGCTTCATCAGTGCCCATCAATTCAGCCTGATTTGTGCCCATCAATGCAGCCTCACCACCAGTGTCCCTCAATACAGCCTGATCAGTGCCCATCAGCTCAGCCTCACCAGTGCCCATCAAGTCAGCCTCATCAGTGCCCCTCAATGCAGCTTCACCAGTGCCCATCAATGCAGCCTGATCAGTGCCAATTAGCTCAGCCTCACCAGTGCCCATCACTGTTGGTCCTGCTGCCCACTGGTCTGTATGTTCTGCTGGGAGCTCGCCATGGCCTGTGGGTCCTGCTGGCTGCTGGCCATGGCCTGTGAATCCTGCAGGGAGCTGGCCTGTAGGCTTTGCTGGGAGCTGGCCATGACATGTGGGTCCTGCTGGCCACTGGCCTGTAGGTCCTACTGAGAGCTGGCCATGGCCAGTGGATCCTGCTAGGAGCTGGCCATGGCCTGTGGGTCCTGCTGGGAGCTGGCCTGTAAGTTCTGCAGGGAGTTGGCCACAGGCCATGTCCAGCTGCCAGCAGGACCTGAAGGCCAGCGACCAGCAGGACCCATAGACCATGTCAAGCTTCTAGCAGGATCTACAGGTCATGACCAGCTCCCAGCAGGATCAACAGGCCATGATCATCTCCCAGCAGGATTATAAAAGACCTTTGGGTGCCCCAAAAATAGTAGAAATCTGGCGTGTATTGCGAACAGCGGCAAACAATGGGTGTGGCCAAAATGCGCTTGTTGACATCACCGCCCAGCCTCCCAGTGATGCTGAACCTGCCCTGCAGTTCCCTGACGGCACCAGATTTGTGTGTGACTATCTTGGTTATTAGGGGAGCCACAGCCCAGTCTGCATAATCTGTCCGGGTTTCAGGTGGACTGAAACTTAGACACATGGGGGTAGATTCAGGTAGGAGATAAGACGGCTTATCTCCAGATAAGCCGTCTTATCTCTGCGTTTTACGGGTCCAATCTATGCCACCGATTCATAAAATCAGTTTAGCATAGATTTTCCCTAGATCAGACATGCGTAAGTATCTTACGCTGTCTAATCTAATTTTCATACTTTAGGCTGGCCGCTAGGTGGCGTTTCCGTCTAAAATATGTAAATGAGCCTATACGCCGATTCTCGAACGTACGCCCGGCCGGCGCTATTTTTTTTACGTCGTTTGCGTTAGCATAGTACCAGGGCCGTCTCTACCATAGGGCAAACAGGGGCAGCTGCCCAGGGCCCTGTCACTGTTGGGGGCCCAAAGCAACCCCCTTTGAAAAAAAAAAAAAAAAAATGTTTTTTTTTTGTTTTTTTTTTTTTTTTTTTTAGGGGTCCGGAGGTCCCCAGGGGCCCGGAGGCCCCCAGGGCCCAAGATGGCAACCCCCCTTTTTTTATTTATTTTTAAATACAAAAATATATTTATTTTATTTATTTTTATTAAAGGGCCAATTTTTTTAAATATATTTTTATTTTTTATTAAAGGGCCAATTTTTTTTAGGGGTCCCCAGGGCCCCAGATGACAACCCCCTTTTTTTATTTATTTTTAAATAAAAAAATATATTTATTTTATATATTTTTATTTTTTATTAAAGGGCCAATTTTTTTTAATATATGTTTATTTTTTATTAAAGGGCCAATTTTTTTTAGGGGTCCCCAGGGACCCGGAGGCCCCCAGGGCCCCAGATGACAACCCCCTTTTTTTATTTATTTTTAAATAAAAGAATATATTTTATATATTTTTATTTTATTTTTTATTAAAGGGACAATTTTTTTTAGAGGTCTGGAGGTCCCCAGGGGCCCGTAGTTCCCCAGGGCCCCAGATGACAACCCCCCTTTTTTTATAAAAAAACTTATAATAATAATAATAATAATAATAATAATGTTATTATTATTAAAGGACCCAGAGTTCCCCAGGGCCCTGGATGGCAACCCCCCTTTTTTTTATAATTTTTTTTTTATATTTTATTTATTTTTTTTATTTTTATTTAATAAATAAATATATATATATATATATATATATATATATATATATATATATATATATATATATATATATATATATATATATATATATATATATATATATATATAGATATAGATATATATATATATATCTATATATATATATATATATAATTAAAGGGCTCAGAGGTCCCCTGGATGGCAACCCCACTTTTTTTTTTATAAATGTTTATTTTTAATATATTTTTTTTATTTTATTTTTTATTAAAGGGTCCAGAGGTCCCGGATGGCAGCCCCCCTTTTTTTGTAATTTATTTTTATAAAAAAAAAAAAATATTAAAGGGCCCAGAGGTCCCCAGATGGCAACCCTCTTTTTTAAAAAAAAATAATATATTTTTTATTTCTTTTTTTCTTTTTATTAAAGGGCCCAGAGGGCCCCAGGGCCCTGGATGGCTACACCCCTTTTTTTATATATATTTTTCTTTATTAAATCTTTTTTTTGTAAAGGGCCTCCCGCTTCTAAATTCGCAGCAGCCCCGTCCCCCCCCGCTTCTCAATTTAAGGGGGCAGCACCCCCCCGTTCTCTGCTCCAGGGGGCCCATGCCTGAAGCTGTGTAAGGGGCCCCATGATTCCTGATGGTGGCCCTGCCGCCCGTTAAGCCCCTGTGCTGCCCACAAATCAGGCTGAAAATCATCAGCGGCACGCAGCCAGGTGACAGTACTGCTTCCCTTCGCAGTGTTTTAAAATGTACAGCACCCCTGGCTTCCCTTTAGACCTGCACTTCTCCCATCCTGCCACTGGGTGCTGCTTGTATATAAAAGTGAATTAGAATGTGATTTTATAACATCCCCAGTTTGCTCTTCCCGAGGCTGACTTCTTCATGTCCTGCTCCTCAAGGTATGTCACTGTTTGCTAAATTGTAAATACAAGTTATCTGTAGAGTGTGCCCAAAGTCTTTATAATATTTGATGATTCACTGCAGGTCTGGTCAGTGTTTTAAAAAGTACCTGTATTTTACACATGGCATGGCATGGGGTCACAGCACCTTCTGTCTATTCTGCTTTAGCACCATGGGACCCCATGCCATGCCATGTGTAAAATAGAGGAACTCTTTAAGTCACAGAGCAGCCCTGCAGTCCAGGCTGAGTAAGGCCTCAGAGCACATGGCATTACTGTCTGTATTTAACTGCTTGATGGGCTTATTTTGGGCCTGACTGGTTCACATGTAAGTGTTTTGGCGGCCCACATTTGAATGGGCCGCCATGCCTGCATTTCCTGCAAAGAAAAGCGCATGCCTCATGTAATAGGCTGCACACACGGCACACCTATGCCCATCAAGCACTGAAATACAGCACTGTCTGTCCATTCTGCTGTGACTTATCTGCAGTTCCCGCACTGTCAAACTTGCTGCATTTTTAGACGTTTAGGTCACGCTTTTAAAAACACAGTGCGTTTGTGTGTGCAAGAACTGCAGGTAAGTAGCATGGTGCAAAAGCAGAATGGATTTCAAGGCAACTGATTTTTAAAATGCTGAATGAACCTTTTTTCTGCAGGAAACAAAGGCATGGCGGCCCATTCAAATCAATGGGCTGCTGTGCCTGCACAAATGAGGGCCGCCAAAACACATACATGTGAACCAGCCAGGCCCAAAATAAGCTGGAGGGGGGGGCCCAAAAAAAATATTTGCCCAGGGCCCAAACCATATTAAAGACGGCCCTGCATAGTACCGTCGTAATGTTATGCCTGCTATATGAGGCGCAGGCAATGTTCAGTATGGACGGCGTGCCGATGTTTTTTTTACCGTCGTTTACATAAAACGTTCGCGAATAGGGCTTTGCATAAGTGCCGTTCACACGTCGAATTGACGTCGAGATTTGGAGCATGTGCACTGGGAACCAATCACGGTCGGCGCATGCGCAGTTCGTTCGGCGCCGGGACGAGCTTCATTTTAAATGATACACGCCCCCTACCCGCCGAATTTGAATTCGGCCAGGTATTTTCCGCTACGCTGCCTCAACTTTACAGGTGAGTGCTTTGAGAATAAAGCACTTGCCTGAAACAGTTGTGGCGACCTAGTTTAAAAAACAGACGCTAGGCATGCCTAAAGATAGGCATTTCTACCTGAATCTTCCCCATGATTTAAAACCCAGACTGGGGAGGGGCCAGATGCTCTGAAGAGGGACCTGAGAAGAGAAGGACCAGGGCTGCTCTGTGCAAAACCAACTGCACAGACTGTTATGTAAAAAAAAAAAAAAGAGACGTTGGCATCACTTTAAGCTCATAAGCTGGAGGTGGGTACCTGAGGGGTTAATGCTTCTTTTATGGCAGTTGATTATTGAGAGGTTAATGCATGTACACTGAGGACTGGTGACTGATGGGTTAATGCACGCAATTTGCTGATGTAAATCTGTGTACTGGAGTGTGTGCAGGATACATGAGAGAGGTAAATAAATGTCCTGACACACACAATCACAATTCTGGATACACAGAGTTACACGCAAAGCAATAATAAGAAGCCCACTTCCACAGAGGAGAAAGGGAGGAAAGACTGCCGCTGAACCGAGCTTCACGCTGATTGCTGAAGCGCCAAATTGTGCGTCTGGGTTCAGCGAGCAATACTCATAAGGAGGACATGGACAGGGTCCAATATACTATTTGCATGTATGGGAGAGTGTGAATGTAGACAGGAACCCCTGGAGGAGAAACTGGAGATTGTTTGTGCTAGGAAAAACCAATGTGTGTGCTGGGGGTGGGACCTCAGTAGGGAAATACCAATCTGTGTGCTGGAGTCATGGTTGTGATGTCACTGGGGGGAAAAAAAGAAAGAAGAAAAGGATGATTTGAACCATGGCACAATAAAAGTTAAACGATATATAATATAAAGGATAGGATGATGGCAGCACATGCTGTATGTATGGACAGTGTACATCTCCCCCTTTAAAATAAATACATTTTGTTGCTGTGCAGCCTGATATTAAGACAGACACAGTTTTTGTTTTATCCAGCTGTTATACAAATATTCTAGTATTAATCTATTTGGTGCAAAGTTAGTAGAGACAAATCCCAACAGACTTAGTCCGCGTACACACGATCAAATTTGTCCGCTGAAACTGGTCCGATGGACCGTTTCAGCAGTCAAATCCGATCGTGTGTATGGGCTAGCGGACATGTTTGTCCAGCGGACAAATTTCAAAGCATGCTTTAAAATGTGTCTGCCGGAGACATGTCCGTCGGATATGTCCGCTGGTTAGTACACCAACCAGCAGACATATCTGCCCGCACATGCGTCGAATGGATTCGACGCATGCGTGGAAGTTTTTCACTTCCTGGTTCGGTGACGTGGCGGCGTCAACGTCACCGCCACGTCACCGCGCTGTCTGCCGGCAGGGATTTTGATCCGATGGTGTGTACACGCCATCGGACCAAAATGCGATGAGACTTGTCCGCTGCAAACGGTCCGTCGGACATGTTTGAGCGGACATGTCTCATCGTGTGTTCGCGGCCTTAAGGCTGTAATTAAAGCAAACGGTGGTTCAACAAAATACTGACATAAGGGGGTGTGATTCTTTTTTTTCGTAAAATATTTTTTTTTAAATTAAAATTCTCTGACAAGTTGGTGTTACAGTGCCTTAAAAAACTATTCATACCCCTTGAAATTTTCCACATTTTGTCATGTTACAACAAAAACGTAAATGTATTTTATTGGGATTTTATGTGATGGACCAACACAAAGTGGTGCATAATTGTGAAGTGAGAGCAAAATAATAAATGGTTTTCAATTTTTTTTTTTTTACAAAAAAATAAGGGCAGTCCCCGAGTTAGGGACTGTAGGTTTGTTCTAAAGTCAAATATGTTTATAAGTCGGAACAGCATGCGCAGAACGGCAGATACGTCTTTTTCCGATGTTCCGTCGAATGTGCCAGTCTTCAAAAAGATTCTGTCGAATGTGCCCGCCGTCGAAAAGAATATTGAAAAGTGGCCACGCAGCCTCTCGTTCATAAGTAGGAGTCGTTCGCAAGTCGGATGTTCAAAACTCGGGACTCCCTGTATGTGAAAAATGTGGCATGCATTTGTGTGTATATATATATAGATATAGATATATATATATATACACTTTATGATTGCTGGGTGTGACACATGCTAGTGGCTTATTGCTGCCAGGCAATCACCTCAGATTTCAGGCTTATTCTCTGGTGACACTAATCAGAGTGCTTTCACCTGAGAAGAGTGACCTGATAGGCTACCCCCCCCCCCCCATGTTCTATATACGGTTTTACAATATCAGAGCTCCATTAGTGGAGATCTTTAGGGGAGGTTGCAACGGAACCTACACCTAAGCGCAGAATTTCTAATATCTATACTTTTTCCATGTGGCTTCAGAATCTTCAAGGTGTGTTTTTGGCAAAGCTCAATCATGACTGCATGTGGCCTTTCTTAAAGTGGAGGTCCAGCCTAAAAAAAAAAAAAAAAAGGCTAAAATAAATAAATAATAATTTATACTTACCAGAAATTGCTGTTACTAGGCAGATCGTCCTAATCTGCCTCTTCCTCTTCTGCAGTGAGGTTCTGTGTCCTCCTCCTGGGGAATGGAGGCCCTCTGCCTTCTGGGACATCACAGGACGGTGTTCCTATTCACAAATAGCCGCGCGACAGGAAACAGGCAGTGAAGCCGCAAGGCTTCACTGCCTGTTTCCCTTAGTGAAGATGGCCACGCTGGGACCAGCCACGATTGACAAATCGGCCTCGGGTGGCCGAGATCGTGGGGCAACCTGGACAGGTAAGTGTGCTTAATAAAAGTCAGCAGCTTTTTTTTTTTGTCTGACGTCATCACTACATACAGGGTCCCGGAGTGAACGGGCTGTGTTAGCCGGCCGGCTACAAATTTTCACATACGATTATTTTATCTTCATCTTGTAAGTGCGATTTTATCTATTTTTTTATATTAATCCTGTCACATAGACCACTAGGCTGGGTTAGAAAGCCTAGAGGGATCTCTGGTTGGGATCTTCCCTTTCGGTAAGAGGCAGTCATTTAAGAAGGTGGAGGATTGTCTTTCTATCTTATCACTGTTCTGTGGTTCCTTTTGGTTTGATGTCACCATTTACCTGTAGGAGAACAGTATATTTACAGTTTTCACATCACCACCTGATGCGTCTTTTATTTTGAAAAAGGACATTGATTTGTTCACCTTTTTTACTAGGACTAATTAGAGTGTGACACAAATAGGGCAACCTATTTGCTATAGTGACTTCAACACGTCATCAATAATAGTGCACTATTTCTTCCACTGACACCATAGGCGTGTGCAGGGGGTGTGCCGGGTGTCAACTAATGGCCGGTGCATTGCCATGAATTGAGATTTGCCATGGAATGAGATGGTCCGCCTCCATCCCATTCTATTGGCTCACTCATGTCACGTGACATATTTAAACGTCAAGTATTGACGCAAACATCAGTCACAGCTAGGCTATCATAGGGAGAGGATCTCCTCTCCCTGTGATAGCCCGATAGCGCTGTCAGCAGCGTGCCTCCCGCCAGCGCTAAGTACACCCCGCGCCCGCAGCTCTACTCCGCGCACCCCGCGCCCGCAGCTCTTCCCCGTCCTACGCGCCCGCAGCTCTACTCCCCCGTTAAGAATCAGGGAACGGGCTGCAGCTGCTCCAGGTTATGTGGGCTGGTGTTGTAAATACTGCGCATGCGCAGGTTTACGCTACTAACGTAGACAACGCTAGGTCTACGCTAATAGCGTAGACTCCCCGTTCCCTGATTCTTAACGGGGGAGTAGAGCTGCGGGCACGGGGTGCGGGGAAGAGCTGCGGGCGCGGAGGACGGGGAAGAGCTGCGGGGTGCGGGGAGTACTTAGCACTGGCGGGAGGCACGCTGCTGACAGCGCTATCGGGCTATCACAGGGAGAGGAGATCCTCTCCCTATGATAGCCTAGCTGTGACTGATGTTTGCGTCAATACTTGACGTTTAAATATGTCACGTGACATGAGTGAGCCAAAAGAATGGGATGGAGGCGGACCATCTCATTCTATGGCAAATCTCAATTCATGGCAATGCACCGGGTCCCAATGGTGGAACATGTTCCGCCGCTTGGCTCCAGAAAAACACTGTTCTGTGTCTGCAGCTGTGCTTCCTATTGACAGCTACAGAGCAAACATTGTTTTCTTATGTCAAGTGGCACAGGGAATTGGGAGGCGGGGTTATGCTTGATTGTGATTGGCTTCATAACAGGTAGGGGGTGGGTGCTAAAGCCAGTGCGGCAATGGGGGGATGGGTCTATAAGCCAATCATAGTCAACCAGAGCCCCGCCCTCTACTCTCTGTGCCATCTTTTAGTACCTGCTCCCTTATGGACATAAACAAACAGCGTTTCCCCCGTAGCTGCCTGTGACAAGCGCAGCTGTAGGGGAGACACAGAAAGAGGAATGGCTTCTGCTCTTCTCCCTTGTGCACGAGAGACATTGGTTACAGATACTGTCAATCATATCAAGTGATAAGAAAGCAGAGGGGCAGGGCCCCCAGCCACACTATATGTGTCAATAGACTGCACCCACATGAGTACCCTCCTTCAGCAAGTGGCTTACGGGGGGGGGGGGTACTCAAAGGGGGGAAGAGCCAGGAGCATGGGCGAGGGACTCCAGAAGAGGAGGATTAGGGCTTTTCTGTGTAAAACCATTGCACAGAGCAGGTAAGTTAGAAATAAAAATCAAACCTTTAATATCACTTTAAATGTAAACTATTATAATCATGGTCAATTCTATTTCCTAATTGATATGTTTTTACTGTTACACATGTTTTATCTTTGTTTTTTTAGCTTTATAATCTGCTTCTATCAGCAAATCTCAACACTGAAACAAATAAATAAGTGAAATGCAGACTAGCGCACCATCTGGATGGATAAAATCATGCGTATCATTAATATGCAAACTTTTCTACTTTTTATCTGAAAAAAAAAATGAACAATTATGTTTTACTCGACCATAATGAAGAAGAAAAATGTGTACAAAACTATACATTGCTTTTAGGGTTCATGCACATGGACGGTTTTAGGCGCAGATCTGCTCTATCATACAATCCCCAGTGTTTTTTTCCACGCCCTGGAAGCCGCAAGCGGTGTGCACAGCCAGCTATTGGAAAACAGTGGGGAAAACTGCTGGGGTTTGCATACCAGATTAGATTTTGTACGAATACAGTGCCTTGAGAAAGTATTCATACCCCTTGAAATATTCCACATGTTACAACCAAAAAGGTAAATTTGTTTTATTGGGATTTTATGTGATAGACCAACACAAAGTGGCACATAATTGTGAAGTGGAAGAAAAATTATAAATGATTTTCAACTTTTTTTACAAATAAATATGTGAAAAGTGTGGCGTGCATTTGTATTCAGCCCCCCTAAATCAATACTTTGTAGAGCCACCTTTCACTGCAATTACAGCTGCAAGTCTTTTTGGGGATGTCTCTACCAGCTTTGCACATCTAGAGAGTGACATTTTTTTCCCATTCTTCTTTGCAAAATATCTCAAGCTCTGTCAGATTGGATGGAGAGCGTCTGTGAACAGCAATTTTCAAGTCTTGTCACATATTCTCAATTGGATTTAGGTCTGGACTTTGACTGGGCCATTCTAATACATGAATATGCTCGGATCTAAACCATTCTATTGTAGCTCTGGCTGTATGTTTAGGGTCAGAAGTTCTGGACAGCCTCACTCCAAAAATGTTTTTGCCTTTTATTCAAAAAATGAAATCAAATATACATACCACAGCAGAACGGACCGAAAAACTGATGCGTTTCACACTAAAAAACAGTGCTTAGTCTAAGCTATGACTAAGCACTGTTTGTTAGTGTGAAACGCGTCAGTTCTTCTATCCGTTCTGCTGTGGCATGTTTTTTTATTTCATTTTTTGAATAAAAGATAAAAACTTTTTTGGAGTGCGGCTGTCCAGAACTTCTTCCTGTTTTATTGCTACATGCATTGCCAGCACCTGGGCTTCTAAACTGAAGGAGAGGTTTTCACCTTTGTTTGATCCACCTAGAGACTGATATCCCCTTCCCTATGTATGTTTAGGGTCATGGTCCTGCTGCAAGGTGAACCTCCGCCCCAGTCTCAAGTCTTTTGCAGACTCTAACATGTTTTCTTCTAAGATTGCCCTGTATTTGGCTCCATCCATCTTCCCATCAACTCTGACCAGCTTCCCTGTCCCTCTTGAAGAAAAGCATCCCCACAACATGATGCTGCCACCACCATGTTTCACTGTGGCTGCTTCTCTGATTAATGCTCTTCTTGCCCAGCCTGTCAGTTTAGGTGGATGGACATGTCTTGGTAGGTTTGCAGTTGTGCCATACTCTTTCCATTTTCAGATGATGGATTGAACAGTGCTCTGTGAGATGTTCAAAGCTTGGGATATTTTTTTAATAACCTAACCCTGTTTTAAACTTCTCCACAACTTCAGCCCTGACCTGTTTGTTGTGATCCTTGGCCTTCATGATGCTGTCTGTTCACTAAGGTTCTCCAACAAACCTCTGAGGGCTTCACAGAACAGCTGTGTTTATACTGAGATTAAATTACACACAGGTGGACTTTATTAACTAATTAGGTGACTTCTGAAGGCAATTGGTTCCACTAGATTTTAGTTAGGCATATGAGAATAAAGGGGGCCTGAATACAAATGCACACCACAATTTTCAGTTATTTATTTGTAAAAATGTATGATTGCTGATTGCTGGATGATTGCTTATACAGGAGGAGGAATGGGTCAACCCCCCCTCCCCCCGTCTTCCATGGCTCTCTCAGGCTGTCTCCCTTGACCTCCCACCGGAAGACCTTAGTGTTCAGTCGGCCGTTGCATCGGCTTATCATAGAGGTGTTCAGAGACCTGATCCATTCTGATCATCTCTATGGTATTAGAAACCTGTATGTCACTTTCGGTTTCAGTTTTTTGTTTACAAGCTACTGCTAGCTTGTACAACCATCGAATCAGACCGAGAAGTCAGAGGAGACATCTGGGATCTAACAGATGTCTTAGTAAAGAGGACCTGTCACTGCTGATTGTTGTCACATTTTTATGATGGAAATGAGGGGCACCTATTAGCAAAAGTATGTAAGCATAGGATACACCCCCCTGCCATGCTCCCTTAAAGGTGAATTATAAAAAAAAAAAAATCTTTAACAACAAGTGATTTTTTTTAAACACTATTATTCTATTATACTGGCTTTTGACAAGTACAAATGCAGCTATTTAGAAATTGGATGAAAGATTTAGCACTGGGAAACTTTTTGAAAGATAAATTGTGCATTTTATATACATCTATATAAATCAGGCCAAAATGAGGGACACGTGAGGAGGATTGGGGACAGAGGGACATTGTTCCAAATCAGGGACAGTCCTTCCCAATCAGGGACAGTTGGGAGCTATGCTTCTGACAGTAATAAAAGTGATCACATTTTTTTAAAGGGACAATGTCAAAAAAATCTAACAAATAATATATTTTTTTTTAAAGCGCCCCTATCTTCCCATGCCTGAGGCACACGCTGGTCCCAGACTTATACGTAAATGGCAATCGCACCATACATGTGAGGTATCATCGCAAACGTTATAGCGTGAGTAATAATTGTAGTGCTAGAGACCTAATTTGTAACTATAAACTGGTAACCTGTAAAAACCTTTTAAGCAGCACTTATGGGGATTTTTAAGTATCTTAGTTTGTCACCATTCCACGAGTGTGTGCAATTTTAAAGTGTGACATGTTAGGTATCCGTTTACTCGTAGTAACATCATCTTTTATATTGTACCAAAAAATTATATTGTGTTTGTGTGGACTAAAATAATTAATTAAAGCATATTTTTCCCCATAAATTTGTGTTTAAAAAAACTCTGCACAAATACCTTGTCACATAAGCAATTGCAACTCCCACCATGTTATTCTAAAGGGCCTCTGCTGCTTAAAATACATATATAGGCCCGGATTCACATACATCGGCGCATCTTTATGCTGCCGTAGCGTATCTCTTTTACGCTACGCCGGCGCAGCTCGGAGAGGCAAGCATGGAATTCACAAAGCAAATGCTCCCAACTCTGCACCGGCGTAGCGTATATTTCATAGGCGTAAGTGGAAGTAGGTGGAAGTGGGCGTGATCCATGGTAATGAAGCGTGACCCCATGCAAATGATGGGCCAGGTGCCAGACAAGTACTTAAAATGAACTGCGCATGTGTCAGGACATGGACGTATCCCTGTGCGCATGCGTACAACCACATCGGAACAACTGCCTAAGATACGCCGGATCACTGTGTACGCCGTGAACGTAACCTACGCCCAGCCAGACCCACGTCGGCCCATATTCACAGATGTCCAACGTAAAATACGTAGGCTTGTGTTCCCTGGTCCATATCTTTGCATGGGTTGTGCCTCATCTATGGGGAATAACTTTACGTCGAACGTAAAACTTACGCAAACTGCTTAAATCATGCCCCGGGCGCAAGTACGTTCATGAATCGGCGTATCTGCCTCATTTGCATATTTGAATAGAAAATCAATGGGAAAGCCACATGCGTCCAGCGTAAATATGCGCCCACTCTACGCCGGCGTAGGTAAGTTACGTTGGTGGGATGAAGTTTGTTTTTAGGCGTATCTAAGTTTGTGGGTTCGGCGCACAGATACGACGGCGCATATTTGTACTTACGCGGCGTATCTGGAGATACGTCGGCGTAAGTGCTTTGTGAATCTGGGCCATAATGTTTTGGGGTTTTAAATATTTTTCAAGCAAAAAATAAAGGATGATTTTTTTACATGTAGGAGAGAAGTGGGAAGCAAGTGGTTAATGGCAACACCTGAAAAACGCTCAACATGAGTATATTACATACATTTTGCGAGCTTTTTGTTGCATGTTTTCTGGCGTAACAGCAGCTCTCCACCCCTAATCTCCTCCCCCTAATTCTTTCTATTGGCTAAAATAAAAACACCTAAAATGCTTTTATTACGCTTCTAAAACACTCATAATACACTTGCAAAACTCCCAAATAAAAACGTCTGGAAATCGCTCTGCTCATCTGTGAACAGGGACTAAAAAAAAGATTTTTAGCAGGTCAATTGTGCTAATTAAATTGTTATTGATTAATTGCTAGTTATATTGAATGCTTAACATATGTAACAAATGGCTCCCTGTGGATTACGTTTTCCAAGTACCATGCAGTCTGTAGCAATCAAGTATACATGAATGGAGCAAAGATTGCCACTAAATGCTATTAAACATATACTTTGCTCCATAGGGACCATTTGTTCCATGTAGTGACCATGGCTATTGGCTACTCTAATGCTGCGTACACACAACCATTTTTCATGACGAGAATTAAAAAAAAAAAACGATCGTGTGTAGGCTCCAAAGCATTTTTCTTGACGTGAAAGATGGGCATTAAAAATTTAGAACGTGCTCTATTTTTTCTCGCCGTTTTTCACATTGTCGTTTTTCTCGTTGTAAAAAACAGTCGTGTGTAGGCTTTTTAATGACAGGGAAAAAAAGGTGCATGCTCAGAAGCAAGTTATGAGAAGGGAAATTTGCATAATCAGCCCAAAGGGTGGCGCAATTCGAATGGAACTTCCCCTTTATAGTGCCTTTGTACGTGTTGTACGTCACCGCGCTTTGCTCGAGCATTTTTTAGCACAATCGTGTGTATGCAAGGCAGGCTTGAAAAGAATCACTTTGAGAAAAACGTATTTATTTCCAAGACATTAAAAACGGTCGTATGTACGTGGCATAAGAGCACTTTCACACCATTAGTTTCTACAAAAAACAACTTGTCCCGTGTCACTACACACAGTAACTTGATGTATGTTGCAATAGGAGGGATGTACTGAGCCTGCACCCACGCCACCAGTCCAACGTATCTCTGTTACCTCCAGGGCTGCCATCAGGTGGGTACCACTGGTACTCCTGTAGGGGGCCTGGGCACACAGGGGGCCTGGACAGCAGGAGGAACAGTGGGGCGGGGCAGGGCAATTTCAGAACGATGCACTGTTTGTCTCTCTCCATCAGCTTAAAAAATCCGGGTTCTCCCCCTCACCATTCTGCCAGCTTTTAGCTGCTGGTGGGAAAGACATAAACATGGCCAGATCTAGGGGGGTTCTGGCAGGGCCGCTGATAGGGGGGGGGCCGGGCACACAGGGGGGCCCAACCAACAGAGGGAAGGAGGGGCAATTACAGGATGCCCTGTGCAGCTCTTGGCAGCAGCTGAAAACCCTCCCACCAACTTTTAGCTGTTGCAGGGAGAGACACAGACACAACTGCTGGCTTCCTTGTCCTGTTAAAAAATAATAATAATAACCCTGTATTGTTTTAATCAAACATAGAAAATCGTATAAAAATAATTTGTAAAAATTGTAAAATAAAATAATTTATATATTTTTTTTAAAAATTATAAAATGTTTTTGTTGAAAAAACATTGAAAACTATTTAAAAAAAAAAAGGGGCTAATTCACACAGCTTTTCTGTTATCTGTGTGTCTGCTAAGAATGATTTTAGTATATTTATTGTGAAAATGTTTTTTATATATATATATTTAAGGGGGGGGGGCCCTGCCAGGTAGGCTGTACGGGGCCCCGTGATTTCTAACAGCAGCCCTGGGTGCTGGAGCGGGCTGCGTCCACCTAGACTTCAGTTCTGCCCCCCCATGCCAGCCCTCAATTGGATGTTGTTCCTGAGTGGCGCCCGGACTCAGAGCCTGGGCAAAGGGATGACAGCCTGGAGCGGTGAGAGAAGAAGTGGTGAAGAAGAAAGAGCCAAGAGGAGGTGTGCTGTGTTATGCTTTCCAGGCTCTCCCTCCTGTCAGAACAACGCCCATCCATGCAGCACATGAGACAAGATCGCTCTTAGATTACATTGGACTGAACACACAGCTTGATTACCGCCCTCTACCCACATTTCCTGCTGCTGGAGATGAGCAGCCCTTGGAGAAGGTAGGGGGCGGTAATCAAACTGTGTGTGTGTGTACAGCCCGATGCGATCTAAGAGCAATCCTGTCTCATGTGCTGCATGGACAAGCGTTGTTCTTACAGGAGGGGGGGGGGGGGCACAACAAAGTGCACCTCCTCCTGGCTTTGTAGTGGATTCCCCCTGTAGGTTGAGGGGGAGGGGGAATTGTACACAATGAGGGGGAGGGGGAATAATAGTATGTGTCTGGGATGTTTGGGCAGGAGGGGGAATTGGCAGAAATCTGTGTATGGAAGTGTAATGGGGATTGGGGGGGGGGGGGTAAATTTGCTAGAAAGAGGAATGGGGGGGGTTGTGCTAACAGAAGGGTTTTGGGGATTTGAAAGAGGAGGGGGGGCAATTGGGGGGAACATTTTTGCTAGGAGGAAGGGGGTGGGGGGTGATTTGTGCTAAGAGGGGGGTTGGGGGGGATTTTGTGCTGATGAAATTTGGAATTGTAAGGGATTTGTGCAGGGATTGGGGGCAGGATTTGTACTAGGAGGAGGGATTGGTGGGCATGTGCTCTGGAGATGGGGGGAGGGGGGTATTTGTGCTGGGAGTAGAGATTGGGTCGGGGGTTGTGCTAGGAGGGATGGGGCGGGGGGGATTTGTGCTGGGGTGATTTGGGTAGGGAGGAAGAATTTGTGCTAGGAAAGTTTATTGGGAGGGGGGTGTGGATTTGTTGATTGATTGTTTGGAATTTGTGCTGGGAGAAGGGATTGTGTGGGATTTGTGATAGGAGGAGGGATTGTGAGAGATTTGCTCTGGGGATGGGGGGGGGGGGTATTTGTGCTGGGAGTAGAGATGGGCAGGGGGGTATTTGTGATGGGAGTAGAGATTGGGTCAGGGGTTGTGCTAGGAGGGTTGGGGGATTTGTGCTGGGGTGATTTGGGTAGGGAGGAAGAATTTGTGCTAGGAAAGTTTATTGGGAGGGGGTTGTGGATTTGTTGATTGATTGTTTGGAATTTGTGCTGGGAGAAGGGATTGTGTGGGATTTGTGATAGGAGAAGGGATTGGGAGAGATTTGCTCTGGGGATGGGGGGGGGGGTATTTGTGCTGGGAGTAGAGATGGGCAGGGGGGTATTTGTGATGGGAGTAGAGATTTGGTGGGGGGGATTTGTGATGGTAATGGGGGCGGCATTTGTGCTAGTAGGAGGGTTGGGGAAGATTTTTGCTGGGCGGGGGGATTGGGGGGGAAACTGACATGCCCGATTACTTATGCTGGCCATACACTTTACGAAAAATCATCTGACATTTGGTCATTTAGACAGTTTGTTCGGTTTTCAGCCAGTTAACCACTTAAGGACCGCCTCCTGCACATATACATCGGCAGAATGGCACGGCTAGGCACAAGCACGTACAGGTACGTCCTCTTTAAGTGCCCAGCCGTGGGTCGCAGGCGCACGCCCACGACCCGGTCCGAAGCTCCGTAACCGCGGCCGCGGGACCCCCGGACCCGATCGCCGCTGGAGTCCCGCGATCGGTCACAGCTTCCCCGTTCTTCACTGTGGCGCCGTCATCGATCGTGTGTTCCCTAATATAGGGAAACACAATCAATGACGTCACACCTACAGCCACACCCCCCTACAGTTAGAAACACAGATGAGGTCACACTTAACCCCTTCGGCGCCCCCTTGTGGTTAACTCTCAAACTGCAATTGTAATTTTCACAGTAAACAATGCATTTTGCTGTGAAAATGACAATGGTCCCCAAAATGTGTCAAAATTGTCTGAAGTGTCCGCCATAATGCCGCAGTCACGAAAAAAATCGCTGATTGCCGCCATTAGTAGTAAAAAAAAAATAATGAATAAAAATGCAATAAAACTATCCCCTATTTTGTAAACGCTATAAATTTTGCGCAAACCAAACGATAAACGCTTATTTGCGATTTTTTACCAAAAATAGGTAGAAGAATACGTATCGGCCTAAACTGTTTTTGGTGGACTTTTATTATAGCAAAAAGTAATTTTTTTTTTTCAAAACTGTTTATAGAGCAAAAAACAAAAACCGCAGAGGTGATCAAATACCACCAAAAGAAAGCTCTATTTGTGGGGAAAAAAAGGATGCCAATTTTGTCTGCTGCCTAAAATTGAGAAGCGGGGGGAGGGGGCTGCTGCGAATTGAGAAGCGGGGGGGGGGGGGGGGGGGCTTTACAAAAAAGAAGAAATAAAGAAAAATATATATAAAAAAAGGGGGTAGCCATCCGCGGCCCTGGGGACCTCTGGGCCCTTCAATAAAAACAAAAAAAAAAGAGAGAAAAAATGTATATATATATATATATTTTTTTTTTAAAAGGGTGGTTAATATCTGGGGCCCTGGGACCTCTGGCCCTTTATAAAATAAAATTAAAATATATTAAAAAATATTTTTTAATCAAAAATAAATTTAAAAAAGAGGGGGTTGCCACCTGGGGCCCTGGGGGCCTCCGGGCCCTTGGGGACCTCCGGACCTCTAAAAAATATTGAAAGAAAAAAAATTGGCCCTTTAATAAAAAATAAAAATATATTAAAAAAATATATATTTTTATAAAAAAAAAAAAAAGAGGGGGTTTCAATCTTGGGCCCTGGGGGCCTCCGGGCCCTTGTGGACCTCCGAACCTCTACAAAAAAAAGAAAAAAAATTGGCCCTTTAATAAAAAATAAAATAAAAATATATTAAAAAATTTATTTTTTTATAAAAAAAAAAGAAAAAAAGAGGGGGTTGCCATCTGGGGCCCTGAGGGCCTCCGGGCCCCTGGGGACCTCCGGACCCCTAAAAAATAATAAAAATTAAAAAAATTGGCCCTTTAATAAAAAATAAAAGAAAAATATATTAAAAAATATATATTTTTAAAATAAATAAATAAAAAAAGAGGGGGTTGCCATCTGGGGCCCTGGGGGCCTCCGGGCCCCTGGGGACCTCCAGGCCCCTTACAGGTGTAATGCCTGTACCCCCCTGATGGTGGCCCTTGGCCAGGTCCTTTACCTGCCTAAAGGTCTGGGATTAAGTGGTTAATGGGCACAAATCGGTAATCACTTGGGACGTTTTTGAGCCGAAAAAAGGAACGACAATTTGAAAGGTTAATGTGTTTCCCGTCCAAACTGTTTGCACTAGGTATATGTGAAAAAAACAAACAAAAAATGTATTAATTTATGTCCATTGAACGATTTATTGGTCATGACATGATAGTATTATCGTTTGCTCTCACGGCGGAATGTTCCATTTTCTAAAAATGGGTTTGAACGATTCTTCGTTTAGCATTTAAAGCTGGCCATACATGGTCGAAATGCGAAAGAATCAGAAATGTTGTGCGTTTTTATGATTCGATGGTGCCACCATTGATTTTGAAATCCGACCATCCAAGCTTTCAATTTCACCTCCTGTTGCTACAACTAATTTTCATGGCTGGGAATCTTCTTTTCTTTCCGGAATTTTTCTTTTCTTGCACATGAGCATTTCTTTTTTCGATTACATTTCCTGTACGATTCTCCCATTTTTTGATTTTTCAAAAAATTTCAACATGCCCGATTACTCAAATTCGATGGACGCACGAAAATCGTCTGTTGCTGCAACCCCCTAATGGTGCGAAATTCGAACGAAAATTCTTAGATAAGATTTTCGAAAGAAAATTCTTTCGAAATTCAACCCATGTATTGCCTACCCCACCTTCATTGTCTGAATTGTGCAACAATATCCAAGCAGTGTGATCAAATAAACCGACAGACATTACGCTGAAATTTATTTTTTTAAAACTTCTTGTAGCTATTTTTAGCACATGACATAACTCTCACTTTCTGCTCTATTACTGGCTGATTATTATAAGGCCTCTAAGGCCTCGTACACACGATCGGACATATCCGATGAAAACGGTCCGCGGACCATTTCCATCGGATATGTCCGATCGGGAGTTTGATCCGATGGCGTGTACACACCATCGGATCAAATTCCCCGCCGCCGGACGGCGCGGTGACGTGGCGGTGACGCGGCGGTGACGTTGACGCCGCCACGTCACCGCCACGTCACCGCACCAGGAAGTTAAACACTTCCGCGCATGCGCCGAATCCATTCGGCGGCGGAGCGGCGGCGGTGGGGGACGACATGTCTGCTGGTAAGTGTACTAACCAGCAGACATTTCGGGCGGACAGATTCCCACCGGATAGATTTCAAAGCATGCTTTGAAATCTGTCGGGTGGAGAAATCTGTCTGCTAGCCCATACACACGAGCAGAGATGTCTGTTGAAACGGTCCATCGGACCGTTTTCAGCGGACATATCCCCTCGTGTGTACGAGGCCTAATGCTCACATTGTATGGTGTGTAGTCGGGTATCAGATGTGTTCTTTTCACATAGTGGAGATGTCTACAGCAGAGGAAGCAGGTCAATAATAGAGACGTGATTTAATAATAGAGACGACAGCAAGCAACAGCAGCAGCAGAGAGGAGGTGTGGAATGTAACAAAAACAGGGGGGCGTGATACAACAGGGGGTGTGGTACAACAGGGGGTGTGGTGCAACAGGGGGCGTGGTACTTGTCACAGTCATAGGGGGTGGTGAATATCTTATCGGGAGAGAAGGGGGGGGGGTGGTATTTAAAGGAGAACCAGGCTGAAATAGGTCTGCTGCCATGGCCGACCTCCTTTTGAATATGTTGGCTGTCTGTGGCTGCAATACTACCCTACAGCAACTGGAAGTGGATGTAAATACGGAACTGAATGGAATTTAATGTGTGAAAGCAGATTGACGGGATGGTACTAAGGCTGAAACAGACAGAATCTGAAACAGCTTTGCATGTTGTCAACCAATCAACTTCTAGTTTGTATTTTCAAAACTAAAGCTAAACAATAAAAAAAAAAAAAACTGTGAGCATACAGCTCTTGATTGCAGAAGAGACATGGGCCCGGATTCACGAAGCACTTACGCTGACGTAAGTACAAATGTGCGCCGTCGTATCTATGCGCCGACCCACAACTAAGAAATGCGTAAAAATAGGCTTCATCCCACCGACGTAGGAAACTTTCCTACGGCGGTTCAAATATGCAAATGAGGGAAATACGGCGATTCACGAACGTACTTGCGCCTGTCGCATAATATACACGGTTTGCGTAAGTCGTACGTCCGGCGTAAAGTTATTCCCCATATATGAGGCGCAACCCATGCAAAGGTATGGACCAGGGAACACAGCTGTCAAATTTTACGTAGTTTACGTTGTACGTGAATATGGCTGGGCGTAGGTTACGTTCACACCGTAGGCAGTGATCCGACGTATCTTAGGCAGTTGTTTCGACATGATTGTGAGCATGCGCACTGGGATGCGGCCATGACAAGACGCATGCGCAGTTCATTCTAAGTACTTGTTTGGCACACGGTCCATCATTTACATGGGGTCACGCCTTATTTGCATGGCTCACTCCCACTTCCACCTACGCCTGCTTACGCCTTAGAAACTCAGCGTAGTTTTGAGAGCAAGTGCTTTGTGAATTCTGTGCTTGTCTCTCTGCGCTGCGTCGGCGTAGCGTAAAGAAGATACGCTACGGCGGCATAAATATGTGCCGATGTCTGTGAATCCGGGCCATACAGTTCAATTACGTATTGAATGCACACTGAGTTTCGCATAAACAGATCACTGTGCACAGTGCCGATCCTGACCTCCCTGGGGCCCTAAGCAAAATTCTGCTAAGGGGCCCTCTACCTGACTGGTGATGCCGTCACCCATAACTCTTCACCAATCCCCTTGGATAGCGCCCCACCACATAAGAGGGACAGACCTAGAGTGGTGATAGGGTGACCTGTGGCCCCCAGATTTTAGTATTGCCTCACCAGGAGTCAGGACTAGTACCACAGTATGAGTACACAATGCTCTGCCTGGGGCCCACATCGCATACAGCAGTGCCAATCCTGACCCCCCCTGGGGCCCCAAGCAAAATGACATGTCACATTAAAGTTAAGAAGTGCAGGGGTGGGGGGTTGCTACTGAAAATGACATCTTACATTAAAGTGAGAAGCGGGGGGTACTGACTTCTCACCAGGCAAGGCCTCTAGTATTTTGGGGGGCCCTCCGCAGCTTTGCGGGGCCCTAAGCGGCTTGCATAGTGAGCCTATAGGGCGGATCGGCCCTGACTGTGCATTCTCAGCATGGAATGACGGACTCCTGTGCACATGCGTGGGATGACATCATTCTGCCACCAGTCAATCAAGAGGTCAAAACCCAGCACCCGGAAATAGCCAGGGAGAAGATGACAGCAGCCATCAAGGGATTTAGAGCAGCAGAAAATCCAGGAAAAAAAAACTCCAGGCCCCCTGCAAGGTAATGAATGGCAATGGCATAATGTGCTAGTATGCATCACTTCCTTCTGAGTTTGGGGGTCCGGACAATTTAATGGCTGAGCCGTGATGACATGGGAACCATGAATGAACGGCAGCACAGTGCCCTGAAGGGATGGCATACTCAATATGCCGTCCCTTCAGAGCGCAATGTGAATGTGCGGGTGACGTCCCCTGATGAAAAAGAAGAATATCTCCTAAAGGGTGCAGGTTTTAGGCGATAATACTTAAAGTGTTATTTTTTTAATTAAAATAACAAACATGTTATACTTACCTGCTCTGTGCGGTGGTATTGCTCAGAGCAGCCCTAATCCTCCTCTTCCGGGGTCTCCATAGGCGATCTTGGCGCCTCCTCTTCTTCTGCCGGACTACCATAGCCAGACGCTGGTTATGGAGAGAGGTATTCGGGGAGAAAGGAAAGAACAGAGGAGAGCTGCGGATGATGGAGGCAAGTAAACTGACCACAGTGTCAGGGCTCAGCAGCCATGATAAACCGTGGTCAGTTTACAATGGGGAGGGTATAGCCAGGCAGGATCAGACAGGTATTTTAGGTTATACAAATTACACAGAACAAGCACTATGCTGTATAACATGCTTTAATTGAACAGGATACGGTTATTTTTTTTTTTTAGGGTAATAAACACTTTACTTGACCACTTAGGTGTATTGCCGGAATTCCACTTTAGAGGTAGAGGAATAAACCGTAATACCTCCAGGAGGCCCTGGCCCTCGCACTTTCTCTCTGACTCTGTGGGTTGTGGGTGGACCCTTGCCATCCTCGCATACAATGTAGGACTTTTGGTCCTGCATTTTACTTGATGACATCACTGAGCAACTGCCAGCGGCAGTGGCTTAGAGAAGAGGCCCCAGGGGGACCAACAGCACAGATGAAGGGAGCCTACTGAAGACAGTAGAAAGGTAAATATTAAAGCATGTTCTCCATCCCCTAGGCCAGGGGTCTCCAAACTTTTTAAACAAAGGGCCGGTTTATTGTGCTTCAGACTTAAGGAGGGCCGGATTGTGGCCAGCGGGAGTGAACATTTTCCTGGCATCAGTGGAAGCAAACATCGCCACATTTCGTATGGGGGGGGGGGGGATAGTGCCCCATTATTGGTGTCAATGGGAGAAATGGTGCCCCATTTTTGGTGTCAGATGGTAGAATAGTGTCTTGTATCAGTGGGAGGAATAATGTTCTGAGGGCCAGATAAAGTAAAGAAAAGGGCCCCATTCGGCCCCCGGGCCGCAGTTTGGAGACCACTGCCCTAGGCCTAAAGAGTGAGCGTTTGGCCCATGCAGTGGGGGGGGGGGGGGGAGGGGGACTGCAAGGTTTTCCCCCCCCTGTTTGGAGTGGGACTTTAAAATGGTATTCTGGCTTCATCTGAACCTTCTCTTAAAACCTCCCCCTCTCCCCCTCCTAACACCTATATTTACTAACCCATATAACAAATATACATACCAATTTTCAGGCCCCTGCGGTCCACTCACGTGGTCCCACTCCCCTTTGGCAATCAGCGGTAGCTGCAGGGGAGAAGAAGGAGAGCCAGCAATGCAAAGCCTATGGACGATGTCACCGATTCAATGCTTTACTAGCTGTTGTTGAGTGCTCCATATTCTCCCCTGCAGCAGGAACTGGCTGACACATGGGAGATCACATGATCTCTGGAGCTGCCTGAAAATAGGTAAGTACACAGATCTTTCTTACTCGGGTTGGATGGGGAGGGAGACATTTTAGGAGTAGTTAAGGCCAGTGGATGTGAAGAATCGATGTCAGAAGATCAGCAGGACAGCCAGGAATTCTGCATTTTCAGGAGTAGTCTATTCCACTCTGTGTGCTGGGCTCCTTTAATACTGCAGGGGGCGTGGCTTTTAGTAGTAAAATGGGCGTGATCCATAACAAGAAGGGGGCGTGCCATATAACAAAGGACTGGGAGCACGTCTTCTATGGCTGCGGTGCTTGGTTGGAGGGAGTGTCGGCTCAGTGCTCACTAGCTGAAATCACAATCAGGCTGCATGGTGAGGGATGAAAAGCTGTTTTAGTAGGGGAAATGAAAGCGTATCATGCAGACGGAAAGGGGCGGGGTTTGTGACCAGAGGAGGAGCCTACCTAACACGCCCACTAATTAGTGAAGGGGGTCGGATGGAGGTGGCTTTCATTGTTGAACAAAAATAAATAAAGAAAAGCACACGTGACTCCGATCCAATCGATGATCAGTGACCTATATACGAAACGTATAGAAAGATCAGAGCCTTCCAGCCACACATCTCCGGACCTGAGCGCGGCCTATTAGATCTCTACATTCCGAGGCAACGCTGAACGCAGACGTCTGAGGGCGGAGCATTCCATGCGGGGGTGTGTCCTAGAAAAGGCTGTCATAGGGGGATTTTTCGGAGGAAGAAGAAGAAGGCGCGGCTGGCTAGCAGCTGTCACTAAGAATGAGAGAGAGAGGGGGCGCGGCCGAGACACTTCTGTCAGACGGAGGGGCGTGTGTTGGGGGGCGGGTCCCTCAGTCAGGGCGGGGGGAGTGAGCGCTTGGCTCCTGGATGCCGGCGCATGCGTAGATGTTTGTTTTGACTGAAAATGCCGTCGGTTTCGAAAACGGCGCTGAGCGGGTCACCGCAGACCGAGAAACCGACTCACTACACGTAAGTGTGCAGCACGGGGCGGGCGGGTCGGCTTATCCTTAGCAGCTATTGCAGCTTTATTTAAAATGTGTTTATATATTTATTTATTTTTTTGCAGCAGCAAAATACAATGATAGCTTAACGGGGAAATGGCGCCACGGCTGGTGTGGTGTCCGTTCTTTCTCGGTGTGCAGGCGGCTGCTCCTCGCTGCTCCTCCCGCTCTTGTCTCTGTGTGTAGAGCCGTTACGTCAGTAGCGTAGCTCTCCCCCTCACACAGCGGAGCGGCGCCTCAGGTTGGCGCAAGACGTGTTGTAGAATAGAGCTGCGAGCGGCGGCGGCGGCGGCGGCGGCTCATTCCTGGACACTCAGCCTCCTCCTCCTCCATGTAAATAAAAGGCCGCCGGTTCCCTCATGTATCCTTCCCGCCTCCTCACCCCGGGGGGCGGCAAGGTGTACCCCCCCCCCCTCTATTCTTCCCACATTCCACCCCAGACAGGAGGAGTGACCCCGCTCCCCACAGGTGGACTCCATCCCTATACTTCTCTATGGGTGCAACTCCTCTTCTACAACTTCCCACAGTGACCCCCACCCTACAATACCCCCTATGGGGTCACCTTACCGCCTGCATAGTATGAGAAGACCCCGTTCACATGAAAACGCTGAAAGGCAACTGCTCAGAGTGCCAAAAGCGCACGTAAAATGGGTCCCCCGCCGCGTTCACATCTTTGCGTAGCGGCAACATGATTTGTGCGTTACGTATCGGGGGCTCTATTCACCCACACGCAACAAAGATGCTCCAGAACCTTTTCTGGATGTGAAGTTTTATTATATTTTTTTGTTTTGTGGCGCACATCTGATAACTGCGCTTGGGGTGCCATCTAACAGTCAATGGCTCCGCAATTGCGATGTGAGTTTCCAAAACGGGTGGCAAAGTTCTGTAAACACCGTGTGTGAATGGAGCCTAATGCCTGCTACATGGGATGAGAAAATCGGACGAAAAATCGATTTCCAATCGATCGTAGGATAATTCGATCCTCAGTACACAGCTTTCGAGAGCCAGTCGCCAAAGTTCATCTGATATTATCCGATGGGACAAACGCGAAAATGTTTCACGTGTTATATCAGATGATTTTTATTTAATCAATACAGCGTTTATCCGAAAACAATTCAAGTAATCAACGAAAGAATACATTCCATCACTTCTGAAGTTCTATTTTGTTGGAGGAGAATTTTTGTAACTCCAGAAACGTCTTTATTTTCAATTTAAGTCAGCAGGTACAAATCCTGTAGCTGCTGACTTTTAATATTAGGACATTTAAGCGGCCAAGAATCCAGTGAGGTTCTCACCCGAGTCGATTTTTCAATCAGCCATCGCCATTGGGGGAAACCGGTGCATTGCCATGAAATGAGATTTGCCATGGAATGAGATGGTCCGCCTCCATCACATTCTATTGGCTCACTCATGTCACGTGACCTATTTAAACGTCAAGTATTAACGCAAACATCAGTCACAGCTAGGCTATCATAGGGAGAGGATCTCCTCTCCCTGTGATTGCCCGATAGCGCTGTCAGCAGCGTGCCTCCCGCCAGCGCTAAGTACACCCCGCGCCCGCAGCTCTTCCCCGTCCCCCGTGCTCGCACTCACAGCTAGGCTATCATAGGGAGAGGATCCAGCTAGGCTATTATCTCAGCAGCGTGCCTCCCGCCAGCGCTAAGTACACCCCGCGCCCGCAGCTCTTCCCCGTCCCCCGTGCTCGCAGCTCTACGGGCGCGGGGTGTACTTGGCGCTGGCGGGAGGCACGCTGCTGACATAATAGCCTAGCTGGATCCTCTCCCTATGATAGAGCTGCGGGCGCGGGGTGTACTTAGCGCTGGCGGGAGGCACGCTGCTGACAGCGCTATCGGGCAATCACAGGGAGAGGAGATCCTCTCCCTATGATAGCCTAGCTGTGACTGATGTTTGCGTCAATACTTGACGTTTAAATAGGTCACGTGACATGAGTGAGCCAATAGAATGTGATGGAGGCGGACCATCTCATTCCATGGCAAATCTCATTTCATGGCAATGCACCGGCAGTAAAGACTTACGGCTTCTCAGCTGGTTCCCTACTGCACATGTGCAAAGTGTGCTGTGCTCTGAATGGGCCGGCTGTGGGGGAAGGAGGAGGGACTGAAAATTGTCAACACCAGGTAACCGCATCCTCCCCCTTTCTGGGTGGAGCTCTGCTTTACTGCCTATTAACACTAATGAACCTAAAGGTGTTGTAAACCTTAACATGTACCCAGTGAAATGACTTGCCTCAGTTAATATTTAGAGATTAAAGGGTTTGTACAGAAAATAACATTTTCAATTAAACATTTTTAAATAACAAACATGTTCTACTTACCTCCACTGTGCAGCTCGTTTTGCACAGAGTGGCCCCGATCCACGTCTTCTGGGGTCCCTCGGCGGCTGTCTCTGGTCCTCCCTGCTAAAACTCATCTCATTCATGTGAGAGAGCTTGCATTGTGTGGAGTCCTCGCGGGCGCGCTCCCGTGATACAGCGAGCGGCCATAGCCGCTCACTGTATCTCTCCGTCCCGCCCCTTGGCGCGTTGCGTCATTGGATGTGATTGACAGCAACGCCAGTCAATGGCTGTGCTGCTTTCAATCCATCGGCTCTAGCCAATCAACGGCCAGGCTGAGCGGCAAAGAGTATGTCGGAGCTGGGCGCGGGACTTTCGAGGGGGTCAGGTAAGTACAACAGGGGGCCAGTATAGTCGGAAGGTTTTTCACCAGCTTGACACAGAGCTGAAGTTATGCTCTGCAGAGCTCAGTGAGGAGAGGTCTAAAAGCGGATTGGAGAGAAGAGACACCCCCGCACAGGAACAATCTGGTTGAGGTCCCTTCCCGTCAGAAGTGCATCATGTTGATGCCAGAGGAACGAGGCAGCAGACAGAAATTACACTTAATTGAGACAGTTACACACTATAGAGGCATATACATTTGTTCATATCTGGGATTTAGAACCACTTTAAAATCACAGTATGCATTTTTCAAAAACTGATATTGCATCTTTTATCACATTACATTAAAATGTTGGCTGCTTTCACACCAGAGTGTCATGGTTTTGCACATTTTGCTACATTATTTGAGTTTCAGACATGAAATATGGACAAAGCATACCCCTCTATAGCAGTGATGGTGAACCTTGGCACCCCAGATGTTTTGGAACTACATTTCCCATGATGCTCGTGCACTCTGCAGTGTAGATGAGCATCATGGGAAATGTAGTTCCAAAACATCTGGGGTGCCAAGGTTTGCCTCACTGCTCTATAGTGTGTATTTGTCTCAGTTAAGAGCACTATCAGCATGAATCGCTTCTGACAAGTTTTCCTGACACTGAGAAAAATGGTGACAGGGGAAGGATCCATCACACAGCCTTGTGATTGACAGCCTCAGCACTGTTCATGTGTGGAGGGGTGTGTCCCTTTTCTCCAATCAGCTCTTCTCACTGAACTCTGCAAGTTTAGCTCTCCGCCTCTTGTTTTGACAGCTCCAACAATCTTTATAAATTCTGCATTTTGAAGGATGTGGGGAAGAGACGACTACAGATAAACAGGTACAAATTTTGTAGTAGGATTTGTTTCATCTCTGTAACACCTGTAGCCAGTCACTTCACTGGGTATATGTAAGAGATTTACAACCACTTTTTGTCTTAGATGATAGAGAACAATATCAAATGTGACATCACTTGTTGCTGTGTGGACATGGCATCTTAAAAACACGCGTTAACCTGTTCTTTGTGCACACCAGTGTAATTCTATGGGATCCAACATGCCCCAAATGTTGCAGTCTGCTGGATATGAGCAACAAAAAAAACTCCAGCTCTACAGACAATGGAGGTTATTTACGAAAGGCAAATACACTTTGCACTACAAGTGCAAAGTGCAATTCGAAGTGCAGTGCCTGTAGAACTGAGGAGGACATGCAAGGAAAATAAAAAAAATGCATTTTAGCTTGCACATGATTGGGTGATTAAAATCAGTAGATCTTCCTCTTTATAGATCTACCCCTCAGATTTACAGCAACTGCACTTCCAAGTGCAATTTCAAGTGTACTTTGCACTTGTGTAAAGTGGATTTGCCTTTCGTAAATAACCCCCATTGAGTTACAAGTGTTTGCAAGTTTTAGGTGTAAAAAAAAGCACTATAGAGAATAGTTGATTTTATTTATGTTTGAGCATTTTGTAGCATCAAGCTACAGAACACTCCGGTGTGAATGCAGCCTTAATGCAATGCAAATATATATTTTAGATGCATTTTGATCCCATGTCACCTGAGAAAAAAATTACATATAACTCAAACGCAGCATGGTGCGATCCCATAGACTTTCAATGGAAGGCGTGGTGTCAGTGCATTTTTGCAATGGGGCACCATAAGTGGAGCATGTAGCACTTTTCTATTTGTATTTTATTTTTTTAAACGCAGTGCGATGATGTGGGCAGTTACAGACCAATAAAGTGGTTCTATATGCAATAGTATTTTTTTATTTTATGGATTCTCTGCATTAAGGTAAAAAATAAACTTTTAATATCGGCTCCACCTTAACCACTTGCCGCCCGCCAATGACAGATTGACATCGGCAAAGTGGTTTCAATATCCTGACTGAACGTCAGTCTGACACCCCGCAACACCGATCTAGGTAAAGAGTCTCTCACGGAGACTCTTTACCACGTGATCAGCCGTGTCCAATCACGGCTGATCACGATGTAAACAGGAAAAGCCGGTAATCGTCTTTTCCTCACTCACGTCTGTCAGACGCGAGCCGATCGGCTGCTCCTCTGACGGGGGGGGGGGGAGTTTTGCGAATCGATTATCAGTGCAGCTCCCCCGCACTGGACCACCAGGGATGCCCACCTAGACCACCAGGGATGACGAACACAAAAAAGATGCCAATCAGTTTCCAGAAAATAAAAATCCCAGAGGTGATCAAATACCAAAAAAGAAAGCTCTATTTGGGGATACAAAATGATAAAAATTTTGTTTGGGTAGTGTAGCATAACTGCGAAATTGTCATTCAAAATGCAACAGCACTAAAAGCTGAAAATTGGTCTGGGTGGGAGGGTGTATAAGTGCCCTGTATGGAAGTGGTTAAACAACTGAGTCCACGCTGAACCTAGGGCTGACCTGTATGCCGCAGCGCTGCTGTCTGTTTCTGGTTTCACAGAACAGAAGGATAGCAGCGGGAGCCACTGGCTTCTGCTGTCGGTCAAATTCTGGGAGGCCGGGCCAAGCCTTGCTGTGTGACTCTATAGACACACACGGCCCAGCTTGTGAGCAGGCACTCAGAGAAGGGAAGTAGTAGAGAGCACTGGCCATTGCACAGAGCAGGTAAGCAGAACATGTTTTTATTTTGGGGATTTTTTTTTTAGCTTTACAACTCCTTTAAAGGGGACAATTTTGCATGCGCTTTTGTTGAACTTGAAAGGGGTGTTTCTTAAAAGCGCATAAGTGTGAACAGGGCCTTGTACAGTGTGCTGCACGTTTAAAAAAAGCCTGTTTGCTGCATCTTCAGTGCATTTTGTGAAAATCGCACCTTCTATTATATCTTTATGATAGTGCAGGAAAACATAGTACACCTTTTATAAGTGTGTGTTTATTTATATTTTTTGAGTCTCATCTAGTTTTCCAGGTGATCTGGGAGGAAAACACATGTAATTCAAACATTGCGTTGAATTTTAACATAATAAAAACCTGTAATTTTTGTTTTACAACGCAGTGATGGGAAAATATTCCAACATACATTAGGGCTGGTTCACATGGGTGCGGGGGGCCATACAGTACATCATGAAAACACATGTGTACAGGGATGGAGTGTCCTGGATTCAGAGATGTACATCCATCCCTGTGTACACACACACACACACACTCACACTTGGATGTGCGGTTTCCATTGTCACTGATCTGTGCTGGTGGCCATATTCAATCCTCTGTCACTACCAGGCACATAGATACTCACTGTACAACTCTCTGTAGGACCCCTAACAGCAAAATAACTACTCTGCTGCATGCAGCACTCCTCCCCACTCAGCAAGCATGTAAGGCCTCATTCACATGGCTGATTACTTGCATGCCCTGTGCAGGGATGTGTTTTGCTGACATGGGGATGCACAGGTGTTGCATGCTTCCCTGTGCTGACAGTCCCATAGATGTCTATTGGCGCACATGGCTGCACAGACACGGCTGTTGTATCCCAATGTCACATCTGTGTGGGTGCATGTCCCTGAACTTACACTGGCTGTTTTCAGGGCTGTACACCTGCACCCACATATCACATTGGGACACAATGGCCGTGTCTATGCAGACACCTGTCCCAGTAGACAACACTCGTGCATCTTCGTGTCGGCAAAGCACCGCCCTGCACAGCGCACATAATTAATTGCCTGTGTGAAAAAGTCTAAATCCAGCATATTTTCTTTTTGTTTTTCCCTCTCTGCCTCCATTCTTGCCTAGGCGAGGATGATGTCAGCCCTGCTCCAGGAGCCTGGAGGAACCAGGAGACATTGGCGTCCATACAGTAGCTGAAGGGGTAGCTTGGGGAGGGGACTGGCTGCAAGAACCTGGAAAAGACAGCCAGACCCCAATGATGTAAGGAAAGAAGATGGCTGCATGGGACACAGAATTCTGCAGTGGATCACACCAGGATTTACTGAGCATGTGAGTATGTCACTTGAAAAAGGTAGGAGGGGGTTAAAAGTAAAATTTAAAGTGGAACTGAAGGCATTTTACTAAAACGTGCGAGCAGGTAGGCTAATTATCGCAAAAGAGGCATGCAATGTCTCTCTGCAATAAAATACACCTACCTGCCTGCTCTAAGTCTTATGTGGCATGTAAACTGAGCTGCACATGGCCCCTGTGTGCCGTAATGACTGACTATTCTCATGGCGCATTCTGCACCAACCAGTGAAGATGCCCAAAGACCTGCACCTGGCAGGAGCCAGGGAGAAGATGCCAGCTTTGGACCCCTTTGCAGTCTTTGGGAGTGGAGGTAAGTTTTAGTGAATTTCTGCTTTATCCTTTGCAGTGGGAAAATGGGTAAAATAATTTTTAAGGCAAATTGTCCATGACAAACAGGTGGTCTGCTTTTGTGCAAGGCCCCTGCTCCCTACTGATGTAAGTGGCTTTAAAAATCTATTTTTAAACAAATAGATCACTTGCAAGAAAAAAAATACTTGCCTCAATCCTAGCCTAAAATGCTTCTGGGAGACACAAGTAAGGCCTCCCTGCCTCCTGGGATAGTTGCTCAAAAATCCTGTGAGAATTCACTTTTGCAATGAGTTGAAATGTATTCTCATGGGATTTTAAGATCATGGATCAGTTATGACATAGTTCATAGTATGGTTGAGAGCACTTTTTTTTTTTAATATGTTAAATTGATGGTTTAGTTATGCTTTAACATGCAAAAGCAGTATCTGGGGGTGTATACATGTAAGATTTTTACCGCAACAAGAATTGTACCCCCAGTTAAAGCATTCTCTACATCAGGAGTCTCCAAACTATGGCCCTCCAGGTGTTCAGGAACTACAATTCCCATCATGCCTAGTCATGTCTACGAATGTCAGAGTTTTACAATGCCTCATGGGAAGTGTAGTTCCACAGCAGCTGGAGGGCCGTAGTTTGGAGATCCCTGCTCTACATTAAAGTGGTTGCAAGCCTTGCATATACCCAGTGAAGCAACAAACCTCGGGTAATACATAGAGGTCCTTCACCATAAGTTGTACCTGTTTATATGCAGTCTTCACTTCCCCATGTCCCTTTTTAAAGTCCAGATTTCATGACGCTTGTCTGAGTTGGGGGTGAGGAGGAGCATAAAATAGCAGCTAAATCGGAGATCATAAACATAAACAGGAAGAATGGTGCTTACAGCAAGAATTTCAATTTACATGGAAGCCAGAATTAAAATATTTAGGAATAAGATTAACACCATCTCCAGGGAAAATATACCAGGAAATTATTCGGAGCATGGATAAAAATTGAAAATGCTCAATAAAAGGACACAATAGAAAAGGTGAGGTTGCATTTGATCGGTGCTTCATTTAAAAGGTGGGGTATACATGGACAGGGCAAAGGGGGTGGAGCCAATGGGGGGGGGGGGGGGGGGGGGGGGCAAAATGAAGTTTCGCCTAGGGTGTCAAAAATCCTTGCACCAGCCCTGATTGGGAGCCAGGCGCTACACATCACTACTCTTTCAAGAATTAAAACACAAAACAGATTTGATGGTGATTAATGAATGGCGGTACCTCCAGTTGAAGCATTTTGTTACAACTTTTCCACAACCAATAAGATCAATGGAAGACCTAAGGCCTCTGGAGCTGCGGTGTATAGCACCAAACACAAGAAATGGTATATCACGATTTATAAAATCTTAATGGCAATGGAGGGGCTGGAAGTCCCGCCATACACTTAAAAAAAAAAAAAAAGGAAGCAGAGCATTTAAGATGATGATGAGGTTGTAGGAGAATAAGATAGGGAGAACACTAGTATAAGGGATTAGGTGGGAGGGGACGGATGGACGGGAGACATGTACTTAAATAAAATCATGTTTGGAATTTTTTTGTAATATGTTGATATAAAGAAAATGTAATAAAAAAAGGAAAACCGGGTGAAGAACTGAAATTACACTGTGCAGAGCTCAGTGAAGAGAGCCGATTGAAGGGAAGGGCCCCCTCCACACAGGAACAGAGCTAAGGCTCTCAATCCGCCGGAGCTCCCTCCCCTGTCACCCTTTTTCTCTTGGTGTCAGGAAAACTTGTTAGAAGTGACTCATAAAAGTAATGAGGCAGCAGACAGATATGCCCCTCTGGGGTTGATTTACAAAAGGCAAATCCGCTTTGTGCACTTGGAAGTGCAGTTGCTGTAGATCTCAAGGTAAGATCTGAAACAAGGGGAAGCTCTGCTGATTTTATCATTCAATCATGTGCAAGCTAAAATGCTGTTTTTTTTTCTTTCTTGCATGCCCCCCCCTCAGATCTATAGTGACTGCACTTTTAGTGCAACGTGGATTTGCCTTTAGTAAATAACCCCCTTGGTGCTCTTAATAGAGAAAAGTACACAATATAGAGGGATATGCTTTGTTCTCATTTTTATTTCTGAGGTTTACAAACACTTTAGGCCAAGGTTCACACTGATGCTTTGGGGGGCACCTCATGTAATTCGCAGCACATTCTTGTGAGAGTTGCATGCAGTGTCGCTGGGGTTTGATTTTTAGCCACTGCATTCGCATCAAACTCGTGCAGGGCCCTTTTTTTATTTTCTTGTCCCCACCAGAATCGCATCGCATTAATGGGTGAAGAGTTTGATGCAATGTAGAATCGGCAGCGAATTCACAGTGAATCTGCACCACATCTAGTGTGAACCGAGGTGAAGATAAAACAAAAAAAAAAACCTTTCCTGTGCAGCTCCCTCCAGCTCCCCTAAATACTTATCTGATATCGATCCAATGCTGTGCCCGAGAGCAGCAGCATTGCTCTCCCTCTCTCTTCTTATAAGCTCAGACAGCAGTGGGAACTATTGGCTTCTGCTGCTTTTAGTCAAGGCCAATGAGCAGAGAACGGGATGCAAGGCTGAGCTGCAGTGCATGTGTGTCTATGGGGGAGTGAGCCCTCACATGTGCCCCAATAGCAAACACTGAGGAGGCGCAGCAGAGCGTGGCGGTGGAGGACCCCAGAAGAGGAAGCTCATGGCTGCAAAGCCATTGCAGAGGGCAGGTAAGTATAACATGTTCATTCTTAGAAAAAAAAAAAACTTTTACAATCTCCTTAATATTTAGCTTTTAGGATTGTAGTTTCCAGCTACAACACAAGTGTTACATTGTTTGCTGGAGACCACAGACCAGTGAGGTAATACACAGGTAGATCACATCAGATTTTTCAATTTTGCTGAGCATGTACTTGGAGATTTATTTTGTGAAACATGATTGGCTCGGCAAATATTAGGAATCGAATGGCCAGTCAGTTTGCTCATCAATAATTTTCTCTAACTACTCTTGCGGCCCACATTGCATTGTGGATAAATGTCATGCCTCAAGGTCTAATAATAATAATAGACTCTGTGTTATTCATTGCTGTGAATAGAGCTCGCTTGATGATTGTGTGTTAATTATAATGTTATGTGGTGGTTTTTATGTGACTACACCTTATAGCGATTATAAATTCAGTCCAGCTTTTGTTGCTTCTCTTTATCAGTCTATTAGCAGCATCTCTTTTCTTCGTTTGGCTGTAAGAATGAAAGGTTAGCACAAGCACTTGTTACTGAAGGGCATTTGAGGTAAACTAACGTGTGTGGGCATTAGAGATTACAGCACATTGCTGGTGAACATTAGTAATTGCAACCCTTTATCTCAGAGACGGGGGTCATTAAACATTTCCTGATGATGTGAGCTGCAAAGTGATGAAAGGAGATATAACCACCTTCATTTGGAAAACAGCTGGAGCTTTAATTCACTATGAAAACTTTAGGCGCCCATTTACATCCCTTTTGTGCATGAATGCATTTACCTGCTTGCATTAATGTGTTTTGTAGTGAATGGGCTCCTAACCTTGAAAAATACACCTGCACAATGTTTGATGACACTTTACATCTGTACAGTGCAGGACTGTACACAAAATCATGCAGATTCCTCCAGTGTGTTTGTAAGCACGCTGTGGTGTCACAATTATAACTTCCTACCATGCGTTGTGCTGCTCTAAAGATCTGCCCAACACACAAATTGTACTTTTTATTATATATTTATAATTATATGTTAATAATCATATTGCCTAATTATCAACATATTATCGATCGATGACATAAACCGGTATTTTTTTCGTCAATTGTTTACCCGATTCGGGGGTTGCATTGTAACATGCGCTGTAGATTTTTTCCAAACTGTTTTCGCAGTTGAAAATTGATTGTTCGACATGGCCGTACATTTTAAATTTTTTTGCCATAAAATGTTGCATTTGGATAATCACAATTGTCCCTCTAACGTTCTGAAAGTCGAACGGTTGAGTGTATATAGACCACTTTTTAGAACCATAATCTAACCGTGTATGGCCAGCATAAGGCTGGTAAGGATATTTACGTGCAGGAACCCATATCAACAAATACCAATTCTGTATAATGTAGTAATTTCTTTGAAAGGTTTTGATCATTTATGTTTTTTTTTTTTTTTTTTGTACTTTATGCCTTATTCCTATATTAGTGACAGACATGCACATCATTATTATATCTGGCTTAAAATTTAAGAATTTGGAAACCTCAAATTCTTTAGCAGTTATTATTTTTTCCTTGTCGCAGGTATCTGAAGGAATTTCGGACCGAACAGTGCCCGCTGTTTTTACAACACAAATGTACTCAGCACAGACCCTTTACCTGTTTTCACTGGCATTTCTTAAATCAACGGCGTCGCCGACCCATTCGAAGACGTGATGGGACATTTAACTATAGCCCAGATGTTTATTGTACAAAATATGATGAAACCACAGGAATGTGTCCAGATGGGGATGAGTAAGTTTATTGCTGTTCAGTTAGTGTTTTATGTAAACCTATACATTAGAGCTGCACGATTCTGGATAAAATGAGAATCACAATTTTATTTATTTTTTTGCTTAGAATAAAGATCACAAGTCTCGAGGCGTAACATCATCTTTCACATTATGCAAAAAAATTGGCCTAACTTTACTGTGTAGTGTGTGGTGTTGTGTTTTTAGTTTTATTAAAAAAAAAAATATTTATTTTTTTACAAAAAAAAAAAAAGATATTGAAAGACTGTTGCGCAAATACACTGTGACATAAAATATTGCAACAATCTCCATTTTTTTTTCTAGGGACTCTGCTAAAAAAAAAAAATATATATATATCATGTTTGGGGATTCTAAGTTTTTTTTCTAGCAAAAAATACCAATATTTTTATCTTGTAAGCAACAAGTGTTTACTCTTTAAGTGGGTAAACCGACTTCATTTTACAGACTGAACTTCATCCCTTTGATCTAAAAGACCTTTTCTTTATTGCTGTTGATGAACATTAACATTTTTTTTTATTTTTTTTTTGACAGCTCTGTTGAGCTCTGCACATGTTTAACATAAATCGGGGAAATGTTGTGTTAAGAACGTGGGGGGTTTGAATCGCAATCATGATTTTTGTATATATAAATATTATTATATATATTTTTTTTCCCAATTATCTCTTCTGATTTTTTTTTTTTTTTCAATTTTACAACATACACACCTACACCAAACTTAACACTGATCTTACAGAATATATATTTTTAAATTCTTATTTCAAACAATCTCCAACAATAATTAATGATCGTGCAGCTCTACTATACATGCTAAATCAATTTTAAAGGGAATGTGGTGTGGAGATATACTTATGTCAGAAGCTTCAAAAATAATCTTCCATTCTTTTTGCTGTGCTGCATGTGACTGCATGGTAGTACAACTGAACCTTTCACCTTAACGGCAACATCACTATCCCAGAACAACTGCTTGCAACTGAGGCTTCTCACACAGATGGTTTACTTTTTTGTAGCATATTTAATCTATGGAACAGAAATATGAGAGCTGCCACTCTTTTCATTCTCTGCATTTCACAACTAGTGCGTTCCTTACTGGAGCAAGTATGCATCCATAAAGTGTTCAAACAGCTTGCATCTTCAAAATCAATTCAGCTTCTATGCAGTGGGTATAGAAAATAATCACATTTTGTTGCTTTGCAGCCTGAAATGAAGGCACACAGTTTGCTTTATCCACTCAGTGCAACTTATAACATCCAAGTGAAATGTAATAAAGCCTGGTATACACAACAAAATTATCAGATGAATAATCGTCTGTTTTTTGTTGCATGCTAGTCTCGTACGAAAACAAAGAGTTTACTCTGTGTACAAAAATTCTAGTATGCCAAAATACAAAGTGATGTAATGTGTTGAATTGTTTTGTAATGTAGTCTTTTGTTTCTAAGCATGCGTAATCTTGCTCTTACTGTTTTTTTTCAAACAAAAAATTTACTAAATAAATATCGGACGTTGTGTTCACTTATGAAAATCTTTGTAGCCTGCACCTTTTGTCTTCCAAAAAGTCAGAATCGCACTATGCTAACGATCAGGTTGTGTATGGGCCTTAACACCAACACGTAAAAGAGGAAAATAAATAAATAGGATCACTGAATTGGAAAAAGGATCGCCCCCCCCCTCCTAAAAATAAACTCAATCAGGTATAGCTAATCACCTTCTCAATGCCACACAGATTTTCAACTTTGATCATTTTGATTAGCTCAGCATGAAAAGAGCTCTCCAGGAGCATTTCAGTCTCTGGTAGTGCAACTGAAGCAAACAATCAATTATGGGTGGCTAGGCACTGTCAAAAGATCTTTGGGATACAGTTGTGGACAGGCACATATCAGGAAATAAATACAAAAAAGTCAAATGTTTTATCAATGACTAGAAGCACAGTGAAGTCTATTATTAAGAAATTTGTCAGAGAGGCTATCAAGAGGTCTACAGCAACTCTGAAGCAGTTGCAGGAATTTATGAAAAAAGAGTGGTCATTGTGTGCATGTGACAACAAAGTTATCCACAAATGTGGCTTGTATGGGAGGGTTGCAGGAAAAAAAATGCTACTCCTCATTCCTCAAGAAAGGCCACCTGTAGTCATGACACATAGGTGTTGTGATCAGATGGGACTAAAATTGAATTATTTGGCCTCAACCCCAAAAAATGTCTGGCAGAAATCCAATACAGCTCACCATCCAAATAAAAAACAGTAAAGCATGGGGGTGGTAATATCCTGGTATGGGGGTGTTTCTCTGCAGCAGGGACTGGAGCACTTGTCGGACTAGAATGAAAAATGGATGGGACAAAATGCCATAATTTTTTTATTTTTTTTTATAAAATCTGCTGCTCTCTGACAGAGTTGTCAGTGGGGGGGGGGGGGGTCGAAGGTTCACCTTCCAACATGACAATGACCCAACGCACACTGCAAAAATGACTGCACAGTGGTTGAAGGAGAAAAAGGTGACTGTCCTTACATGGCCTAGTCAGAGCCCAGGCTTAAACCCCATTGAAAATATGTGGAATGATTAGAAGACTAAAGACTGCAGTCCACAAACTAAACTTGAGCAGTTTTGCAAAGAGTGGGCAAATATTGCAAATTTAGTAGAGACATATCCCAACAGACTAAAGGCTGTAAAAAAAAAGGTGGTCCAACAAAATTCTAACATGAGGGGTGATCCTTTTTCCAACTCTTGAGTCTGTTTTTGAATTTATATTTTTCTGACATGGATGGTATAGGTTGCACATGTTGTAAATATACCTGGATAAAACAAAAACGGTATCTGTCTTCATTTCAGGCAGCAAAATGTGATTATTTTAAAGAGGAATGATTCTTTTCTATACCCACTAACTGTAGCTTACATATTTCTATCTGTGCAGGTTGTAAGCACACTGTGGGGCAGATTCACAGAGAAATGGATTATCGTAGCGTATCAGAAATACACTACGCCGCCGTTTTTTACCTTGCTCTACGTGGAATTCAGGTAGATTTTCTACGGTAAACGACGGCGGCGTAGTGTATTTCTCCCGTCGCAATCCATCCGCGCGAGTAGGGGGCGTGAAACATTTAAATTAGGCGCGTTCCCGCGGCGATCGATCTGCGCATGCTCCGTTCGCAAATTTCCCGCCGTGCATTGCGCGAAATCACGTCGTGACGTCATTCGTTGTTTATGTAGCGTACTTTACGGGCGATCCACGTCCCGACGAGTTACGTAAACAAAAAAAAAAATTAAATAAATTCGAAGCGGGAACGACGGCCATACTTAACATGGGCTACGTAAAGTTAGAGCAGCAAAAAGCTGCTCTAACATTACGTATAAAAAAATAGACGAAAACGATTGCGACGCTCACTCGTTTGTTCGTGAATCCCCGTAAAAACACATTTGCATATCCCGACGCATTAAAACGACGCGAACTCCTCCCAGTGGCCGCAAATAGATGGCAGCGTAGATCCGAAGGCTTACGAAGACGTAAGCCTCTCGGATCGAAGCCCGAAGCCGCCGTATCATGGTTTGAGAATTCAAACTAGTGATACGCCGCGGGAAATTTGAAATTACTCCTGTCTAACCCCAGTTAGACAGGCGTAATTGTTTTGTGAATCTGCCCCTATAAGTTTTAAAGAATGCTGTGTAATCACATACACTTGAAACACTTTTTCCTAGCTCATGATTATGCATTCAAAGTGAGCCCAGCTTGCCTTATCTTTTTGTTTATTAAACTGGTGTATTTTGACTTCTACACTGTGAAATCAGCTATTTCTCAAACACTTCGGCCTCATGGGCATTTGGGGTGTATAACATAAAATTCTGGCTTTTTTCCCACATCCAGAAAGTGTTACACTTTAACCTGTTGAGATCCACGCTATAGCCAAATGACGGCTTTAGCGCGGATCTAAATTGCCAACCAGCCGTCAATCGGCACTAGCACGTTCCCCGCGCGTGCTCCAGAGTGCGCCGCGGGGAAATTCTGTGTTGGCCGTGTCCCTTGGACACAGCCAATCACAGATCGCCGCGAACGGCCAATCAGAGTGGTCGTTTGCGATGCGATCTGTGCGGCGAATGAGAGATGATCTCATATGTAAACATATGAGATCATCTCTCATTGCCGTTTTACACAGAGACAGCGTCCTGTCTCTGGAGAGGAGGAGACCGATCTGTGTTCCTTGTACATATGGACACAGATCGGTCACCCCCCCTCCCCCCACAGTTAGAACACTATGTAGGGAATACATTTAACCCCTTCCTCACCCCTAGTGTTAACCCCTTCAATGCCAGTCACATTTATACAGTAATTAGTGCATATTTATAGCACTGATCGCAGTATAAATGTGAATGGCGCAAAAAATGAGTCAAATGTGTCCGCCATAACGTCGCAGTTCCAAATGTGTTTTTTTTTTTTTTTTTTGTTTGTTTTTTTTAATTATAGCAACGAGTAAAAAATATTGTGTTTTTTTTTTTCAAAATTATCGCCCTTTTTTGTTTATAGCGCAAAAAATAAAAACCGCATAGGCGATCAAATACCACCAAAAGAAAGCTCTATTTGTGGAAAAAAAAGGACGTCAATTTTGTTTGGGAGCCACGTCGCACGACCGCGCAATTGTCCGTTAAAGCGACGCAGTGCCGGAAGCTGAAATTTCACCTGGGTAGGAGGGGGGTATATGTGCCCAGTAAGCAAGTGGTTAAACATGATGACAATGGCCAGCAGTAGGGTTTTGGTATGGTGTGCATATGTAAACGTTGGCATGTAGAAGAATAAACTTTGCAGAAATGTTGGCCCTGGTGCAGCTGTGTGAATGGGTTCATAGGCTTGTATAGATGTGTAGAAAACTATACACTGCACACTGTTTTTAACACCCATGTGAATGAGCCCCGAAAGCTTTGATTTTCCAGGTCTGCATGCTTGTTCCATGACTCTGAATGTATCGAGAAAAGGCAGAAGGTAACTAGCAATTTCAGGAAATCGGCGATGGAAACCCCCTGTATTTCTTTTGTTTTAGGTCTGCTTTAAAGGAGAGGAAGGCATGTGGGCCTTAATAAAATATACTAGCATTGACTCGGAAGCATGTTAACCACTTAAGACCCGGACCTTTATGCAGTTAAAGGACCAGGCCAGTTTTTGCGATTCGGCACTGTGTCGCTTTGACAATTCCGCGGTCGTGCGACGTGGCTCCCAAACAAAATTGGCGTCCTTTTTTTCCCACAAATAGAGCTTTCTTTTGGTGGTATTTGATCACCTCTGCGGTTTTTATTTTTTGCGCTATAAACAAAAATAGAGCGACAATTTCGAAAAAAAATGCAATGTTTTTAACTTTTTGCTATAATAAATAGCCCCCAAAAAGATATAAAAATACTGTTTTTTTTTTTTTTTCCCCCCAGTTTAGGCCGATATGTATTCTACCTATTTTTGGTAAAGCAAAATGTATAGCGTTTACAAAATAGGAGATAGTTTTATTGCATTTTTATAAAAAGATATATATATATTTTTTTACTACTTATGGTGGCGATCAGCCTTTTTTTTTTCATGACTGCGACATTATGGCGGACACATCGGACAATTTTGACACATTTTTGGGACCATTGTCATTTCACAGCAAAAAATGCTATAAAAATGCATTGTTTACTGTGAAAATTACAATCGCAGTTTGGTAGTTAACCCCTACAGCCCCCTAGTGGTTATGTGTGACCTCATATGTTTTTCTAACTAGGGGGGCGGGGCTGGACGTGTGACGTCATTGATCGTGTTTCCCTATATTAGGAAACACGATCAATGAAGCTGCCACTGTGAAGAACGGGGAAGCTGTGTTTACACACACCTCTCCCCGTTCTTTAGCTCCGGGACCGATCGCAAGGCTCCGGCGGTGATCGGGTCACGGAGCTTCGGACCGGGTTGCACGCGCGCCCGCAACCCACGGCTGGGCACTTAAAGAGGACGTACAGGTACGTGCTTGTGCCCAGCCGTGCTATTCTGCTGACATATATCTGCAGGAGGCGGTCCTTAAATTGTTAATGTAAATGTAGAAGGACCTTTTAACATGAGTTCTAGGTTCTTTTAGTGAATGTGAGCTGTTCTTTGCTGCCTACACCCAGTGCCTAAAGAAAGGTAGCTGTGATTTACATTAGTATTTGTGTTTACAGGAAATAGTTTGCCTATAGTCAAACGCAAATTCATTTCTAAGAAGTGGGTAAGGAAAACCCATAAGGATTTTAGATGACCGTTTTTTTAGAAAATGAACATTGGCATTTGTTCAGCTGCTGCAGGCAGTACAGACAGTAGACATAGGAGGTTATTTACGAAAGGCAAATCCACTTTGCACTGCAAGGGCAGTCACTGTAGATCCAGGGGGGACATGCAAGGAAAACAAAAAACAGCATTTTAGCTTGCACATGATTGGATGATAAAAACAGCAGAGCTTCCCATAATTTCAGAGCTTCCCCTCAGATCTATAGTGACTGCTCTTACAAGTGCACTTGTAGTGCAGAGTGGAGTTCCCTTTAGTAAAGCGACCTCTTTGTTGTACTTTGTATGTTTCTGAAACTGACTAAAGGGCCCGTTTTACCCAAAAATAATATTTGGCCTTTGGTTGTGTCAGTAAGTTTTCTGGGTCCTTCTGACTTTTGGACATTGGTGGGGAAATCTCTGCCCATAAAGTTGAACTCCGGGCAGAACAACTTTTAATGAAAATGCACAGATCAGCTATAACATTGTTACCACCCACCTAATACTAAGTAGGTCCCCCTTTTGATGCCAAAACAGCCCTGACCTGTTCACAAGTGGACTTCACAGTACTATTAATGAATTGCTGGACCCAAGATTCCCCAGCAGAACATTACCCACAGCATCACACTGCCTCCCCAGGCTTACCCTCTTCCAATACTGCATCCTGGTGCTATCTCGTCCCCGGGTAAATAACAGACATGCGTGCAACAATCAACATTATGTAAAGAAAATTCAGCAGACCAGGCCACCTTCTTCCATTGCTCCATGGTCCAGTTCTGATGCTCACATGCCCATTTTATGCACTTTTGAGTTTGGACATGGGTCAGCATGGGCACCCTGACCATTCTGTGGCTATGCAGGGCCCTATGTAACAAACTGTGATGCACTGTTTGTCCTGATACCTTTCTTTGGGAACCAGCATTACGTTTTTGGCAATTTTGAGCTACAGTAGTTCTATTGGATTAGACTACATGGCCAATCTTTGCTTCCTGTGTTCATCAGTGGGCCTTGCTAGTTTTCCTTCCTCTGGCTACTTTTGTTAAAGCGTAGGACCCCCCCACCCCCCCCCCCCCCGATTTTTTATTTTATTTATTTTTTTAAAAGCCAGCAGCTACAAATACTGCAGCTGCTGACTTTTTATAAATTAACACTTACCTGTCCAGCGTGCCCACGAGGACGTGCAATCAATTGGTCCTCAGATTCTGCCACCGCCATGCTGGCTGAGGGAATCAGGAAGTGAAGCCTTGCGGCATCACTGCCCAGTTCCCTACTGTGCATGTGTGAGTGTGCGGCACGCCGTCACTGGTCCCCACTCTCTCCTGGGAACACAGTGTTTCCCAGAAGATGGGGAGGAGGGGGTGGGGGGTCAATACCCGGAAGTGGTTCAAATACCTGTTTTATACAGGTATCTGCACCCCCTCTTCCCTGAAAGGTGTCAAATGTGACACCAGAGGGGGAGGGATTTAAGTCCTGATCACTACAGACCAGCAACATCCCACAAGAGCTTCAGCTTCGGATTTGCTCTGTCCCAGCCATTAAAAGTTGTCCCGTGCCAAAATTGCTCAAATCTTTATGCTTGCCCATTGTTTTTTCTACCTCAAGGACAACATGTTAAATAGCTATTTAATATATCTCACCCACTTTCAGATGCCATTTTAACAAGATAATCAGTATTATTCACTGCATGTACACTTTCCTCTATAAACACCAAAGTTATAAATCCACTTTGTGTCCACCAAATGCTGTTACAACCTAGATATTACCCTGTAAAAGCAGAAGCAACATCATCACTGTGCAGACATTAGAGTTGTTGGAGGATCCTAGAAGGGCTGCCTGCAGAAAACCATATGAGGGGGCAGATATAAGACCAGTAACCCTGCACAAGGACAGAGAAGCAGGGACAGGTATTATTGCTGTGTGTTTTTTTAATTTATTTTTATTTAATTAAAGGATAACAATAAATAGAGGAAAAAACTGCTCCAGGTGAGGTATAACTAGTTAAATGGTCTCCACACGTGTGTGTGCTCACCAGGGCCTTCTTTAATATGGTTTGGGCCCTGGGCAAACATTTTTTTTGGGCCCCCCTTCAGCTTTTTTTGGGCCTGGCTGGTTCACATGTATGTGTTTTGGCGGTCCTCATTTGTGCAGGCACAGCATTGATTTGAATGTGCTGCCATGCCTTTGTTTCCTGCAGAAAAAAGGTGCATTCAGCATTTTAAAAATCAGTTGCCTTGAAATCCATTCTGCTTTTGCACCATGCTACTTACCTGCAGTTCTTGCACACACAAACGCACTGTGTTTTTAAAAGCGTGACCTAAACGTCTAAAAATGCAGCAAGTTTGACAGTGCGGGAACTGCAGATAAGTCACAGCAGACAGCAGAATGGACAGACAGTGCTGTATTTCATTGCTTGATGGGCATAGGTGTGCCGTGTGCTCAGCCTATTACATGAGGCATCAAATGAATGGGCTGCTGTGCCTGCACAAATGTGGGCTGCCAAAACACATACATGTGAACCAGTCAGGCCCAAAATAAGCCCATCAAGCAGTTAAATACAGACAGTAATGCCATGTGCTCTGAGGCCTTACTCAGCCTGGACTGCAGGTCTGGTCTGTGACTTAAAGAGTTCCTCTATTTTACACATGGCATGGCCTGGGGTCCCATGGTGCTAAAGCAGAATGGACAGACGATGCTGTGACCCCATGCCATGCCATGTGTAAAATACAGGAACTTTTTAAAACACTGACCAGACTTGCAGTGAATCATCAAATATTATAAAGACTTTGGGCACACTCTACAGAAAACTTCTATTTACAATATAGCAAACAGTGACATACATTGAGGAGCAGGACATGAAGAAGTCAGCCTCGGGAAGAGCAAACTGGGGATGTTATAAAATCACATTCTAATTCACTTTTATATACAAGCAGCACCCAGTGCCAGGAAGGGAGAAGTGCATGTCTAAAGGGAAGCCAGGGGTGCTGTACATTTTAAAACACTGGGAAGGGAAGCAGTACTGTCACCTGGCTGCGTGCCGCTGATGATTTTCAGCCTGATTTGTGGACAGCACAGGGGCTTAACGAGCGGCAGGGCCGCCATCAGGAATTATGGGGCCCCTTACACAGCTTCAGGCATGGGCCCCCTGGAGCAGAGAACGGGGGGGTGCTGCCCCCTTAAATTGAGATACGGGGGGGCAGGGCTGCCGGGAATTTAGAAGCGGGAGGCCCTTTACAAAAAAAAGATTTAATAAAGAAAAATATATATAAAAAAAGGGGTGTAGCCATCCAGGGCCCTGGGGACCTCTGGGCCCTTTAATAAAAAGAAATAAAAAATATATATAAAATATATATATATTTTTTTAAAAAGGGGGTTGCCATCTGGGACCTCTGGACCCTTTAATAAAAAATAAAAAAAATATATTAAAAATAAACACTTATAAAAAAAAAGTGGGGTTGCCATGCAGGGCCCTGGGGACCTCTGGGCCCTTTAATAAAAAAAATATATAAACAAAAATAAAAAAATAAACATTTATAAAAAATAAAAAAAAGGGTGTTTGCCACATGGGGCCCTGGGGACCTCTGAGCCCTTTAATAATTTTATATATATATATATAGAAATAAAAAGAAAAAAAAGAAAATATAAAAAAAAATATAAAAAAAGGGGGGTTGTCATCTGGGGCCTGGGGAACAACGGGCCCCTGGGGACCTCCAGACCTCTAAAAAAAAATTGGCCCTTTAATAAAAAATAAAATAAAAATATATAAAATAACTATATATTTTTATTTAAAAATAAATAAAAAAAGGGGGTTGTCATCTGGGGGCCTCCGGGTCCCTGGGGACCCCTAAAAAAAATTGTCCCTTTAATAAAAAATAAAAATATATTTTAAAAAATTGTCCCTTTAATAAAAAATAAAATAAAAATATATAAAATAAATATATTTTTTTTATTTAAAAATAAATAAAAAAAAGGAGGGGTTGCCATCTTGGGCCCTCGGGGCCTCCGGGCCCCTGGGGACCTCCGGACCCCCCAAAAAAAAAAAAAAAAAAAATTGTTTTTTTTTTTTTTTTTTTTTTCAAAGGGGGTTGCTTTGGGCCCCCAACAGTGACAGGGCCCTGGGCAGCTGCCCCTGTTTGCCCTATGGTAGAGACGGCCCTGGTGCTCACCACAGCCTTCCACCGCAATGCAATTAATCTAAAGGGAATGGCTGCACACCACTGTAAGCCCTCGTATACCATTTATTGTATGATCTTCAAGTGCAAATGACACAAAAAAAGGCTGCTCTTGATTCGTTTCACACAAACTTGTGCTTAATCATAACAGCAGGAAGCCAGAGTGGTACTCCTTGAATAGCCCATCCATCACCTGTCACAGGTGCCGGATGATTCCAGTGGGTGATTGCCTGACAGCTGCATAACATCATTTAGACCCCTTTCACACTGAGGAGTTTTTCAGGTGGTACAGCGCTAAAAATAGGGCTTTCACAGTGAGGCGATGCACTGGCAGGAGAAAAAAAAAATCTCCTGTCGGCAGCATCTTTGGAGTGGTGAGAGGAGCAGTATGTATATCGCTCCTTCCCATTTAAAACAATGAGAAACCGCGGGAGGTATTAACCCTCTATCGGCCGCTAGCGGGGGTAAATACTGCATCGCTAGCGGCCGAATCCCACGGCAAATCCGAAGGTATAGCGCCGCTATACCGCCACCACCGCTCCCGCCCCAGTGTGAAAGGGGCCTTGGGCTTGGTTCACATATGTGCAAATTGGATGCAGATTTCCCAGCATCCAATTGGCATGACAAATGAGTGTGACCTTCTCTCAATGGAGCTTGTTCACACAGGTCCGTGGCGGTCGCGATCCACACTTCAGAAGGTTCCTGTGTGTGTTTGGGTCCGGTTCAGGTGCAAATTTAGGAAAACATTAGGAACTTATTTGCACCTAAACCAGCGAATAGGAACGCAACCGACCCTATTCTGGAAACTGCAGCCGCACATATGCAAACAGACCTCAAGTGCAATTCACATTAACAGACAAAGAAAACCTAAAACAAACAAAAAAAATGATGACAATTACTTGCTACATTACTATATATTAAAATGTTATGTTCTATAGATATTGCATTGGTGAAATCTGGTAAACGTATATCCCTGGGATGAATCTAACCCCCAATCTCTGCAGGAGGAAGGTGTCTCAATTCTATTCATAAGAGGCTAAAATCCCACTCAAAACTGAGCCTGTTGTGAGGTGAAATACCCAGAACACCTCTCTCCTGCACAGCCAACCAGAAGACATCACCACCCATCTTGGGAACATGTACTTTGTCTAGCACCAGGACCCACATTGCTGACTGTCCCCGTTTTATGGCACATGTTAAAGTGCTGTGCTACGTTGGTTGGCTGATTTTTATCCACACTATATAAGTGCTCATAAAAATAAAAGATCCCAAAGGCACCTTGTAGTCCTACCCACGTATTGGATGTGGCATAGGCTGCAAGTGATCATATAGATCACATAACGAGTATTACAATTATAGAAGGCACAGATGTCAAATTCTTTTTTTATTAACTGAGGAGTGAAAAATCATTACCCCCCCCCCCCCCAAGATGTGAGTACAGAAAGGGCACCACACCTATAGTTGCTCTTAAAGTGCAGCTCTTAAAGTGCAGCCATATGAATAATAGCCATAGTGTATTATGCATTCTGCTGCTAGACTAATACACCTCACTAACCGATCTGTGACTGCTGCTCCTCTCTGCCAATCCCTTCACTGGCTTCCCCTACTCCACCGTGTAAAATTCAAAATGCTAACCACAACATACAAGGCCATTCACAATATCGCTCCCATCTACATCACAACCTCATCTGCCGATATCGCCCAAATCGTCCCCTCCGCTCCTCCCAGGACCTCCTGCTCTCTAGCTCCCTTGTTACCTCCTCCCATTCTTGTCTTCAGGACTTCTCCAGAGCTTCTCCCATCCTCTGGAACTCCCTGCCCCTGTATGTCCGATCAGCCCCTACCCTGTCCACCTTTAAGAGATCTCTGAAACTCATTTATTCAGGGAAGCCTCTCCCACACCCACCTAACAACTGTCCCGAACCACCCCCATTAAATCATCCTCTGCAGCTATTACCTTTTGTACCACCACCCCCTCCCTTTAGAATGTAATCTCTACGAGCAGGGCCCTCCTGTACCCTCTGTATTGTACTGTAATTGTGCTGCCCACCCTCTACATCAGGGGTCCTCAAACTATGGCCCTCCAGTTGTTCAGGAACTACAATTCCCATCATGCCCAGTCATGTCTGTGAATGTCAGAGTTTTGCAATGCCTCATGGGATGTGTAGTTCTGCAACACCTGGAGGGCCGTAGTTTGAGGATCCTTGCTCTACATTGTAAATCGCTGTGCAAACTGTTGGCGCTATATAAATTGTGTATAATAATAATATGAAAGATCTAATGACCTCAGTTTGAAGAAGCACTGAGACCAATATCTGCCCAAAGACGGTGCCCTTCTAGGAACCACGTTAATACCACCCTGTGGGATGTCTGCACATGCTTCATCGCTATATAAAAGGGGCAGATACTTGTTAACCACCTTCCTCACTTCATAAAACTCAGCACTATAGGGAGTAGAAAGAGTCAACTTTAGTCAATAGGCTTGCCTATTATTGGTACTGTAAATACCTCCTCAACGTGCATTGGCATACCCTTGCTGTTCTTTCAGAGCTGTGCTGTAAACAGTGACTCGCGCACGTGCGGGAGTGATGTCAATGTCGGCTTGGCCAATTAGCTGAAGCCTGCGAACCCAGAAAGAAGATGGAAGCGCATGACAGGTCTTTGTTTTCAGGCAAGTCTGTCATTTTTTTTTTTTTGGGATGTGATTTACTACCGCCTTAACCAGCTAAGGTTTAAGACACCGGTGGCCGTCAACTCCAAAAATGTGTATCTAAATCACAGCTGAACAGCTGCTTTTGAAAATTCTGTGAAAACTGAAGGGAAATTCACACTGGACATGTGTGAACCTAGCCTTGTATTGCCTTGTGAAAGGCACAAGGTGAACTTTAGCTAGACCATCTTCTCCTGAGGACCAACATTCACTTCTGGTTGGGACTTATTAGATTGGAAATACCAGTTTCAGTACGCTGTCCCTTCATAGATTGTATCTGTAATCTTATTTGTATTTTTTTCTTAGGTAATCATGTTTGTTTGCGTGTGTGTGTGTGTGCGTGCGCAAATATGGGGAAGGGGGTGACATTTAAAAGCAGAAGGTTTGCTAATATTTGCCTGTCATCTTCTAACAGCATTTCTCTGGTTTCTTGGTGTTTTCTATGTCTCTCTCTGATAGAGGACTGGATGACAAAGAGTTATCTTAAACTCAACGGAGCGAAAACAGAACTTCTCCTGTTTCACGCCAAGCGTAAGAATCTACCTGTAACAACTTGGAGTCCCCCACCCATTCTAGGGAAAATCATCACCCCCTGCGCCAAAGTCAAAAGTCTCGGGGTCATCTTCGACTCCTACATGACAATGGACGCACAAATAGGGTCAGTTGTCAGCGGATCTCACCATCTGCTGCGCCTACTACGTAGACTCATCCCTTTTATTCCCAAAGAAGACATTGCGGTCGTGGTGGGAGCAATTGTGAACTCCAGATTGGACTATGCAAATGCCCTTTACCTCGGACTCCCAAAGTACCAAATTGCTCGTCTACAAGTCGTTCAAAATACGGCCGCCAGACTTGTGACTGGGAAAAAACACTGGGAATCAATCTCACCCTCACTGAGATCCCTTCACTGGTTACCAGTAAAAGACAGAATTACTTTTAAAGCTCTCTGTCTAACGCATAGATGTATTCATGGGAATGCCCCCCAATATCTATGCGAAAAAATAAAAGCTCATAATCCCAATCGCGTCTTGCGATCCACCAATCAAAATCTACTCCAGATACCGAAAGCCAACTACAAGTCCAAAGGAGATAGAAGATTTGCGGTCCAGGGTCCCAGACTATGGAACGCTTTACCAACCAGCATTCGGTTGGAAGAGAACCACTTAGCTTTCAGGAGAAAGATCAAGACTCATCTTTTTTGATACCAAAGGAGACAGGAACAACAAGCGCCCAGAGGCGATTTAGTTTGCATGTGCCGCGCTATATAAGTTTTCATTCATTCATTCATTCAGGGATTTGAAATGGCTGCTCAGTGTGTAATGCTGATGCCCATCAAGCATTACAAAGCAGTGAAAAGTTTGCTTGATGATGTGTTGTGTCAAACATTGCCTGCAACTTCTGGCCCTCAACAAGTGCTGAAGAATCACAGGGGTTGATTTACTATGACTGGGGAGTGCAAAATCGGGCGCAGCTCTGCATGAAAGCCAATCAGCATTCTAGCTTCAGATTGTTCAATTCAGCTTTGACAATAAGCCCTGGTATGCATTGGTGCATTTTGACATGCGATTTGATATGTCAAATTGCCAGCAATGGCACTGTCCTAATTGGTGCGATGCTGCATTTGCAGCACTGCACCAATTTAAAAAAAGTAGTTTCTGTACTACGTTATTTGCGATTTAGGGTTGCGATTTTCCATTGACACCTGTGCAGAAACTTGCACAGATGTCTGTAAAATTGCCGCCAAAATCAAGACTGACATGCAGGAGTGAAATTGTACGATCTCTGCTTCGTTCTCGCAGCTCAGTGTGAACCTGAGCTAAAACCTGATTGGTTTCTGTCCAGAGCTGCACCAGATTTTGCACTCTACTGTTTTAGTAAATCAACCCCACAGTCTTTCTATCTATAGATGGATAGATAGAGCGAGATATATAAAAAAAAAAAAAAAAGAAGATTTATTAAATTTTTGCATTGAAACTTAGAGCATTCACAATGAATGCCACCACAACACAGATACTTAGTTCATACGGCTTCGTAATATCTATTTTGATAAGTGTTTTGTGTCTGCAATTTAAATTAATTGCCATTTTATTGTTTTGCATTGTTGTGGCACAATTAGAGGGGGAAAGAAAAGCAATGAAGCATTGTAATTAGATGCTAAAATTAGTATGCATGTTTTATTTATTTTTTCCAGTGAGAAGGCAATGCACAGAGACGATGTTTAGTACTGATTATTAAGTCGCTGAATTGAAAAGTAAATGCTTGGCAGGAAAAAGGTGCACACAAGTCAGTTTTGCCTAAAAAGCGGAGGAATGGAAAGTGTCTTCATATTCTGCGTGTCGTTTTCCGTGTGTCCGTATTCATCCGATCCGATCCTTCAGACGGAAGAAAAATAGCGTTTTCTTCCGTCTGAAAAACCGGATCTTTGCGGAGGCGGGTCATTACGGACGTTAGCAGATGCATCATCCGCTAACGGCCGTGATCACATAGGGTATCATTACAAGTCCGTAAACGGACTTGTAATAAACGGACGAACGGTCCGCCTGTGTGAAAGGACCCTTAGAGTCGATTCACACTTGTGCAACTTAAAGATCTATGCAATTTCCATTGTGACTTTAACGTGAGACTTGATGCAATTTTGTTACGGCTTTGACCAATGTGATTGTTTTTGTTTGTTTGTGCTCTACAAAGTCGCTAGACATGTGCAGAACAAAAAGATTTGTTTAGTTTAGTTTTGGTTCCTTCATTTTCTAACAAATTCCAAATTTTCAGAACGATTCGAATTGGTCAAAAATTGATCAACCAATCCAAATTCTGTGTGAAGAATAGCAGGTGTTAAAGAGGAAGTAAATTTCTTTTATTTTTCTCTTCTTACCTGCAAAGTAAAAGCATAATGTGCTAGTATGCATCGCATACTAGCACATTATGTGACGCTTACCTGCAAACTAAGCCCATGTCCTCCACCCTGGAGGCCACCTCCTTCTCTGTGCGTTGCCGATGCCACATAACATCACTTCAGCTATGCATACTAGCTCATTATGAATTACTTACCTTAGATGGAAAGGCCCTGCAGCGGTCCTGGGCGACTTCCTCCATGTGCCGCTATGATACCCGGAGTGACTTCTGGGTATACCTGCTCCAGTGCTGTGACTGGCCGAAGCAGCGTTGATGTCGCTTCCGCACATGCGTGCGGGTGCCGCCACTAATGGCATGATTTTCGTTAGAAGCGGCACACTCAGTGCACCTGCGCCAGATGTTTACGGCGCATTCGTCGTAGACATGGGTGCCGGAATTTTTAGGTTTTGAAGATATTTCAAGCACATACAGGTAAGCCTTAATCTAGGCTTACCTGTAGGTTAAAGTGGTTGTAATGGGTTTACAACCACTTCCATGTGCTGGTGGCTCAAAATGTACGCCTCTCACCTCATAAAGACCTATACAAGGTGTATGTCTGTATTAGCTCAGGTGCAGTACGGACATTCTTTTAGCAAAATCCTGCATACAAAGAATACTGCCTAGTGCATACGGTCTAATTCTTTGCAGATAACTGTGAAGTTCTTATTTCATGAGCTTGTAGGTTATTTAACTAGCTTTCATTCACTCCCAATTATTTCTCACCGGTGCTTGTACATAATTATACACAAGATGTGTGTGTGCATGCACAGAAGTGGGTGACTTTCGAAAGACACATTAGGATTGCTAAGCTTCACCCTGTTTTGTGGGGGGGGGGGGGGGTGGTTTTGTTACCATGGCTGTAAAATGTCTGCTGTCTGCACATTCCTGATACCCATCAAGTGCCCCTTTAGAGGCACAAGAGGATATTGAGCCATACGAATCTATACACAATATCGCAAAGTTTAGTTTTTCTTCTACTGCCTAGAATATTGCTGTGACTTTGGCCCCTTTGTCGATGTTGCAGGACTGCAATGTTTGGCCCCTGTTAGATTCTACATAACCGCTGCTTGTGTTTGTTCCACTTCAATTCATTCTTTTTTTTTTTTTAGCTCTGAGGAGCCCAAATGAACACCTTCATCTATTTTTTTTATGAGTACTGTACAGGTTTTTAACACAACAGAATTTTTTTTGTGTAGAACTTGCTAAAAAACGAAAGTTTTCAAAAGTTCTTGCAGGATATTCCAGTAACGGACATAGAAAATGCAGCTCATTTGACTTGTTTTGTTGAGAGCCTGCCTTTTGCATTCTGTGTCCCTGATTGCATCAGGTTTATGGCACAGATACCAGTTATTTTCTGGCAGCAGTAGACAATTTGTGTTTTTAAGAAGGCTGTGTGCTTGTTTGCAGTGCGAGGAATGCACACGCCCCCCTCCTGTACACACCCCCTTCAGCCATGCTTTATGTGTTTGAAAAAAAAGGCTAACTAAGAAGTGATGCAGATAAAAAAAGGCACACCCCATTATTATTATCCTCCCTCAACAGCACCTGTTTAGTCCATATATGCTTATGGGAATGTGTGTTTAAAAAAATAAAAAATACTGTGGGGATACTTACATGTGCTGGTATGACAAAAGTTTACAGTTGAAGCCTTGGTTTACACTGGGCTACGGGAGTGAAGCTGTGCGAGTTCAGCTGAACTCACACGATTTCACTCCCGCTGGCAGGTTTATGCACAGATGTCAATGTAAATCGTGGCCCGAAATTGCAAAAAGTAGTACAGAAACTACTTTTTGAAATCGGTGCAGCGCCGATGGTGCCATTACCGGCAAATGCGGACGATTTGAGATGCGATCTGACATGTCAAATCGCATCTCAAATTGTACCAATGTGAACCAGGGCGAAGTTATACTCTTTATTGACTTGTTAAAAATGCAAACTTTTGGGATAACCCAGTACAATATTCTACTACTGATATGTTGGTATGTGTATATACAGTGGAACCTTGGATTACGAGCATAATCCGTTCCAGGAGAATGCTCCTCATCCAAAGTACTCACATATCAAAGCGAGTTTCCCCATTGAAGTCAATGGAAACTAAAATTAATTTGTTCCGCATTGACTTCAATGACATGCAATACCGCATGCGGGTGGGCGCCGGAGAGCCTTGGAAAGGCCCGAGGACAGTTTGGGTGACCTCGAAAAGACTCCGCTCCTGAGATTTGCTCAGGTCAGCCGAGCTGTCCTCGGGCCTTTCCGTGCATTTCCGATCGGTGCCATTCGGCTCTGGAGCCCCCCCCACCTCAGGCCAAACGCGGTACTGCACACCGATTTGGCCTGAATTCTGTTGGTTTTGTGAGACAACACTCGCAAACCGAGGATATTTTAAAATGCAGTATTGCGAAACGCTCGTTAACTGCGTTACTCGCAATCCGAGGTTCCACTGTTTAAAAATTTTTTAGACCCACTATTCATGTATTCTTTTCCTTTTTTTTCTACTGTACTGTAAATCCCAGTCCCTGTCTTAGATGGGGCTTGAAATCTACACTCTGACACTCCACAGGCAATTGTATAAATGAACCCACACATTGCACTTCTAGAAGGGCGACACGGACATCAAAAAAAACCTGGCGGTTCTAACACCTCTGCTCTCTATCCCAAACTAAAAAATACGTTTTGCTCTTAGGTATACTTAATTTATATGGGTGATAAAAAATAGCGCTCAACGTGTCCAGTGTGAGCACAGCGACTAGCTGACTTTGTGGGTGAAAGTGTGTGTTGAGCTAAAGAACTTGGTACACACCAATATGTTGGCTTCAATCAGCGTTGCATTGCCTCCAACACCACCTGTATTCTTGTCTGTAATGTCTGGCCCACCTTGCAGGCCCATTTCATACATATGGTGGCAGGACCTTGGAAAACCACATGTAGTAATAAAGGAGATGAATGTGATCCTCTGCCAATACTATACTTGTGGAAACGGCCTTTAGTCTCATAAGGAAATGCGAACCGTGGGTTACTAACCATAGGTTCTGACACAATTCTAAGTAAAGAATTAAAAATGTAAATACAGAGCTTTAATTCTGCTTCAGTTGTTTGTTTGTTCTTCCCATCAATAAACACCGTTTTGAAAGCGAGAAGGGCATGGTTTTCGTAGGCTAGTATTAATTATTAACAACACACGCTGCATCTTATCTTAATTGCTTGATTAGAGAGATTTGTATGACTAATGTGTATGTCGGCTTCACAGTTTACAAGGCTGAACTGTAATACAAGCACAGATCTGCTATTTGTTTGTTTTGCATGTGGTTATGTGAAGATGTAGCCATTTCCATTCCGACTCTGTCGTTATGGAAATGTGTTTTAGGTTTTATTTTGAATGCACTAGGGAATTAGGGAACATTTTTGGTTAGGCTTTGAGATACATACTACACAGGCAAATCAGTATTGCTATTGTGCTAAAAAGAGTAAAACAGTTGGGATCATCAATTTTTTGTCTTGCTTGGTTTTAGGCCCCTTTCACATGGGATCTGCTTGACAGAGTCCACCTGCTCAGCGGAGGATCTCTCTGCTGATCACCGCTGAGCTGGCGGGTGATAGGTCCGTGTCTGCTATGCAGAGTGGACAGAGACACCGCCCGCTCTCCTCTATGGGGTAGTCTGTTTCCATCTGACTGTCATCCAATCAAATCCTCTTCCATCTGTTTTTGGCGGCCCTTATCGGATGCGCTTACATCCGCCACTCAATAGAGAGAAATGGATGGTCCGATTGGATCCACCGGAAAAACTGACAGGCAGACCCGATTGGTCCGTGGGTGTGAAAGGGGATCTTATTGGCAGCCTGGATTCTGGGGACAGCAGGGCCAAACAAATCCTGATAGTTCAGGTTTGGGTTTGTAGACCTTATGTGTAATAGAGTGAAAGTGTTCCCCGGGTGAAGAACACATCCAGTGCAGAATAAAAATTAAAACGTGTTGAGAGGGAAAACTGGGGGACTTTGACACTACATTCGCTTTCCATCCCATCCCTTCCCTTATATCCTCTTCGGTTCCACATTTCTGTTTCTTTCGCCTTTATTTCACCACTCATCGTGTCTCAGACCTTATCATGTATTTCCAGACTATCCTGTAGTCTAGCTGTAATTTTTTTCATTATCTCCACGTTTTTTATTCTGGCATACTGGGCGTCTTGGGAAGATGGGGAGCTCTGCTTCCAGTTGAGGGCAACCAAACAGAGTAGTTTCTTGTACGTAACTTTAATGTAAAAAAATGGAAACGGGTTGTCAACGATTTTCATTATCGATTAGTTGGTCCGCACCAGGCGCTGCCGTTTTACACAGGACATGCAGAGTCGACGTGCATCGTATGTGTACTAGGCGCCGCCGTATTACAAGGCACGTCCGCGCCGCATGTCCACACCTCTCCTCGGCTCTCCTCTGACGTCAGCTCCCCACTGATCTCCGCCCCGCCCGCTGCTGCCTCGAGGGAACAGAGGCTAGAAGCAGCCGTAAGGAGAGCCGAGCTGCACTGTCTGTGAAAGGTAGGTTTTTCTACCTTTCACAGTCTAGTTTACAGTTGCACACTCACAGTAACAGTACACTGAGTACATGCCCCATCCTTCTAACTCCCATCATTGGTGTTCCGGGGGGTGGGTTACATAGTAGTGCCCCATCATTGGTTTTCCTGGGGGGGGAATAGGGCCCATTAGTGTTCCTGGGTGGGCTAGGGGAGGGAATAGTGCCACATTGGTGTTCCTGGGTGGGGGAGGGGGGGGGGGGAAATAGTGCCCCATTGGTGTTCCTGGGAGGGGAATAGTGCCCCATCATTGGTATTCCGGGAGGAATAATGCCCCAGCATTGGTGTTCCCGGGAGGAATATTGCCTCAGCATTGGTGTTCCCGGTAGGAATATTGCCCCAGCATTGGTGTTCCCGTGAGGAATAGTGCCCCAGCATTGGTGTTCCCGTGAGGAATAGTGCCCCAGCATTGGTGTTCCCGGGAGGAATATTGCCCCAGAATTAGTGTTCCTGGGAGGAATAGTGCCCCAGCATTGGTGTTCCCGGGAGGAATATTGCCCCAGCATTGGTGTTCCCGGGTGGAATATTGCCCCAGCATTGGTGTTCCCGGGAGGAATATTGCTCCAGTATTGGTGTTCCAAGGAGGAATATTGCCCCAGCATTAGTGTTCCTGGGAGGAATAGTGCCCCAGCATTGGTGTTCCTGTGAGGAATAGTGCCCCAGCATTGGTGTTCCCGTGAGGAATAATGCCCCAGCATTGGTGTTCCTGTGAGGAATAATGCCCCAGCATTGGTGTTCCCGTGAGGAATAACGCCCCAGCATTGGTGTTCCTGGGAGGAATAATGTCCCAGCATTGGTGTTCCCGTGAGGAATAGTGCCCCAGCATTGGTGTTCCCGTGAGGAATAGTGCCCCAGCTTTGGTGTTCCTGGGAGGAACATTGCCCCAGAATTCATGTTCCTGGGAGGAATAGTGCCCCAGCATTGGTGTTCCCAGGAGGAATATTGCCCCAGCATTGGTGTTCCCAGGAGGAATATTGCCCCAGCATTGGTGTTCCCGGGAGGAATATTGCCCCAGCATTGGTGTTCCCGGGAGGAATAGTGCCCCAGCATTGGTGTTCCCGGGAGGAATATTGCCCCAGCATTGGTGCTCCCGGGAGGAATAGTGCCCCAGCATTGGTGTTCCCGGGAGGAATATTGCTCCAGCATTGGTGTTCCCGTGAGGAATAGTGCCCCAGCATTGGTGTTCCCGTGAGGAATAGTGCCCCAGCATTGGTGTTCCTGGGAGGAACATTGCCCCAGAATTGGTGTTCCTGGGAGGAATAGTGCCCCAGCATTGGTGTTCCCGGGAGGAATAGTGCCCCAGCATTGGTGTTCCCGGGAGGAATATTGCCCCAGCATTGGTGCTCCCGGGAGGAATAGTGCCCCAGCATTGGTGTTCCCGTGAGGAATAGTGCCCCAGCATTGGTGTTCCCGGGAGGAATAGTACTGCTGCAAAGTTGTGTAATGTTAATGTTAAACGTTTTTTTAATCTGCCATTCGAGTGTAACATGTTTTTTCATTATTACTGTTAAATAAACGAAAAAATTCCACATTACGTTTTTTTTATGATTTTATCTGATTAGTCAAAAAAATAATCGGCCTATTAATCGATTATGAAAATAATCGTTAGTTGCAGCTCTATTTGGATTACATACCCTTGAAGAGACCTGCTGTTTCTTTGGGACAAAAAAAAAAGAAAAATCTCCCTAGCATGACAGAGGTTGGAGTCTCCATACCGGATTACACGTAGAGCCTGGTTTCAGGGCTTTTTACCCGGCTGAGCATTCATAGTGTTACAGAGCCTGCCAAACATGCAGGTTTCGTGTCACTGATGATAGCGCTGCCCACCCCGGTCGCTGCTTGTGTTACTGGAACAGTAGCTGGGCAGCAAACTGCACTTTTACCAGGCCGAGCTGTGTTTGTACACAGACATGGACGTGGGTAGCCCTATCATCTCAGATGTTTATCATTTCAGTGGGGCAGGAAAAATGGCTGCCTTGGGGGGCATCGCTCTGGTCTTAAACATCCCACTTATGTGCTTGGGTGTAACTTTTTACATTTTCACAATTAAAGAAAACTTTTTTTTTTTCATTACATTGGGGACAAAAAGTTTCCTATGCGATTACTTTTTTGGTGACAGGTTGTCTTTAACCACTTCTCTACTGTGGGTGTTTTTCAGATTTGGTGTTTACAAGACTAAAACATTTTTTTTTGCTAGAAAATTACTTAAAACCCCCAAAAATTATATATATTTTTTTCTAACACCCTAGAGAATAAAATGGCGATCATTGCAATACTTTTTGTCACACCATATTTGCGCAGCGGTCCTACAAGCGCACCTTTTTTGGAAAAAATTCACTTTTTTCAATTAAAAAATAAGACCGCAATAAATTTGGCCCAATTTTTTTATCTATTGTGAAAGATAATGTTACGCCGAGTAAAATGATACCCAACATGTCACGCTTACAAATTGCACCCGCTCGTGGCATGGCGTCAAACTTTTACCCTTAAAAATCTTGATAGGCGACGTTTAAAAAATTCTACAGGTTGCATTTTTTGAGATACAGAGGAGGTCTAGGGCTAGAATTATTGCTCTCGCTCTAACGATCGCGGCGATACCTCACTTGTGTGGTTTGGACACCGTTTTCATATGCAGGCACTACTCACGTATGCGTTCGCTTCTGCGCGCGAGCTCGTCGGGACGGGGCACTTTAAAAAATGTTTTTTTTGTTTTCTTATTTATTTTTATTTTGTTTATAATTTTTTACACTGAAATAAAAATAAAAATAAAATGATCACTTTTATTCCTATTACAAGGAATGTAAACATCCCTTGTAATAGAAAAAAGCATGACAGGTTCTCTTGGATATGAGATCTGGGGTCAAAAAGACCTCAGATCTCATATTTAGACTTAAAAGAAAAAAAAAGAACAAAAAAAAAATAAGTAATTTTTTCAAATGACAGAAAAAAAAATGTTTCTTTAAGACGCTGGGCGGGACTGGCGTTTTGACGTCACTTCCGCCCAGCAGAGGTATAGGGACGGGCGAGGGAAATTTTTCCCTCACTCGCATCCCCTCTGAGCAGACGAGCGGACCCGATCACATGACTTCCTTTGTTCCCGGCGTTCTAGGGCGCCCACCATTACTAGTAAAAAAAATAAAATAAAAATGCCATAAATCTATCACCTATTTTGTAGACACTATAACTTTTGCGCAAATCAATCAATATACGATTATTGCGTTTTTTTTTTTACCAAAAATGCGTAGAAGAATACGTATCGGTCTAAACTGAGAAAAAAAAATGTTTTTAATAATTTTTTTTTGATATTTATTAAATAAAAAAGTAAAAAATATTGGGCCAGATTCAGATACACTTAATTTTGCGCTGCGTAATCGAAATACTCTACGCTGCCGTATTTTACCAGGCTCTAAATGGAATTCTGGTAGATTTTTGCCCGTACGCTACGGCGGCGTAGTCTATTTCTCGCCGCGTAATCGAAATACGCGATTAGGGGGCGTGAAGCATTTAAATTAGGCGCGTCCCCGCGGCGATCGAACTGCGCATGCTCCGTTCAGAAATTTCCCGCCGTGCATTGCGCAAAATCACGTCGTTACGTCATTCGTTGTTTGAGTAGCGTCGTTTACGAACATTCCTATTCACAGACGACTTACGTAAAAAATAATAAAAGACGTCGGAAAACGTAGAAATTCGACGCGGGAACGACGGCCATACTTAACATGGGCTGTCTGATATTAGAGCAGCAAAAAGCTGGTATAGTGTGACGCAAAAAAAAGATGACTAAAGATGCCGTAAGAGATTGCGATTGAAGATCGTAATTTCTGGGATCGCCGGCAAAAGCTCATTAGCATACCCCGACGCGGAAAACGACGGGAAGTCCACCCAGTGGCCGCAATTTTATTGCAGCGTAGATCCGAAGGCGTACGAACACGTAATCCAGTCGAATTGAAGCCTGCAGCCGTCTATTCATGGTTTGAGATTTCCGACTAGCTAAAAAACGTGCGTAATTTGAAATTACTCCAGCCTAACACCAGTTAGACAGGAGTTACGGCTCTCTGAATCTGGCCCATGTTTTTTTTTTTTAATTGTCGCTCTTTTGTTTATAGCGCAAAAAATAAAAACCGCAGAGATGATCAAATACCACCAAAAGAAAGCTCTATTTGTATGGGGGAAAAAACATAACAATTTAATTTGGGTACAGTGTTGCATGACCGCGCAATTGTCCTTCAAAGTGCAACAGCGCTGAAAACGAATTGGTCTGGGCAGGAAGGGGGTGAAAATGCCCTGTATGGAAGGGGTTAATGAGACATCCAGGGTCTTAATAAACCCTGGATGTCTCCCCTATGCTCCTCCTGAATGTAATGCAATGCAGATCGCACTGCATCGCATCCTTTCCCAGCCTTGATGGTTGGGGAAACTGTCGATGGGGACCCGGAAGTGATAGCCTACACCAGGGGTGCCCAACCACTGGTCGCGGAGCCCTCTGATGTGGCCCTTGACCTCCTACTCTGGGATGGCAGGTTGGCAAACCAAGATCGTGGGTTGCCGACTCACCATCCCAGAGCATCAGTGTTGGTGAATGAAGCTGGCGGTAGAGGAAGAAAGAAGCTGTAGAGCAGAGCAGCATAAGCCGATGCTTCCTGTATAGCACCAGCTCCTGTCATAGGCGGAGTGATACCTAATACACTCTGCCTGGGACAGCAACAGCCTTAAGCCCCTTTCACATGATCGGTTCAACCCAATTGGACCATCCATTCTCCTCTATGGAGAGGCAGATGTAGACAGACTTGTGTCCATTTACACCAGCCTACCTCCAATTTTCTTGAAAAAAATAACGAAAGAGAATCCACCCCCTTCCATCTGGGCAGATCGTATAAGAGGGCCCATTCAGTAGAGTGGGCTGTGTTCGTGTCTGCTCTGCATATTCAGAGCGGACACGGACATCTGCCTGGTCCGCTTATTGTGGCCTATGACCGGTTACTAAGTCGCTTAAGTGGCCCTCGCTCTTAAAAAGGTTGGGCACCCCTGGCCTACACAGCGAGAGTGCCACCAGGTAAGCCGGTCCCGCCGATGGGCAATCGAAGCCCAGAATACATAGCGGGGTGGCGCACATGAGGTGTGTAAAAGCATTTGGACGGCAGCGCAGCCACCTGAATGCTTACATCTGCCAAGTAAACTGCCCGATGGCCAGAACTACGTGTCTCAGGTGATAGGAATTGTGCACCCCTGCACCTGGTGCCAACAGTGAATGGGCTGACCAAAGTCCAGGTGCCAGGATGTAATTTCTAGTCGCCATGGCGACCTGGTGCCTGGGATTTGTTGAGCCCCAAAGTAACCCATTTCACGTACATAATTTAGGGCAGTGAGAGAACAATCAAGGCAGACTGATAAGAGGTTGCTCTAAATTACATTATTGTTCTTATTAAAATAGGCTGTTACATTTCCTAAATAGTGTGTAGTTTTCTTATGTATGAAGTATGTGATGTTTCAGAGAGGAAGTATTTATTCTTTTCTAACCACATGATTTTTGTTAAAAAGGAAGTTCAGTTCTAAAAATGACCGTGCTGCTGATCTTCTGGTCTGTTTAGACCCCATGATGCACGGTTCATAGGAACACTCCTCAATCAAATTGATCAAACAGAAAGTGCAGCCTTGCTGATAAAGAGTACATGTAGGGACAGATTCTATAAATGCTCAAAAATATAAAAACACGCTTGCTCTCAATTCCCCTACGGATTATTAGCCCCCCTCCCTTTTTTTGTGCTGAAATTTTAATGAATGTTTCCTAGAATGGACATTGCCACTACCCCCCTCATCACAATGCACACCTCCCCAATAAAGAGCCTACATCAGGTCAGTTAGTGGCCATTCACACTTGGGTTTTGCAGCAACACGTTAGTGCACTGCAATGGATTGCTTAAGTGTGAATGGGCGCTTCTTATCGTTGTATACTGTATATGCATTGTACTCCCACCTGGTGATGGTTTGACAACAGCCAAAAGTGTTTAACATTCGTAGTTCCTACGTGGCACACAGCTGCCTTTTTTTTGTATGCCCCCCACAGTCCATGGTTAGTTGTTGACACACAGATTTCAGCCCACAGTCAAAATTGTGGATGGAGCAATCTGTACTGCTGGCAATTGTATTCAGACAGCCCCAGCACTTGCATCTAATTGGATGCAGTCATTGTTCGCCTGGCAATTTTTTACCCAGGTCCTTCCGATTTATGATCAGTTGACGTTTGTCAAGGTGGGTGGAGCCAGCAGTGCCACCTTCAGGTCAAGTTTTGTCCACTTCAGCAGAAACCTGCCAAACTCTGAGCCATATATGTCCAACTTTACAGTATATTAAAGCAGCATTTATTTATGTTTTACTTCTTTTGGCAGCATGCTAGTTCCAGGGTAGTTGCCGCACTTGAAAGAAAGACCAACTTAATAAAAAATAAAGAAATTCTGCCGTGGGAGCCCTTTGTTAAGGCACTTTCTGGTTTAGGATGATATCTTTTTTGTCTCCACTTCCCAGACAGACAGGTAATTGCCCACCTCCACCATTTTTAAACCAAAATATGAGTCTGGCAGTGTCAGTGAGCAGAGGTGGCAAATGTCTGTTAGATCTAAGGCCCCTTTCACACGGACGTGTGCGGGCTCCGCTTTGCTTAGCAGTAATCGCTCCGTCGGTCCCCGTAGAGCAGGCAGATGACAGGTTGGTCCCTGCACACTGTGCAGGGACTGACCTGTCAGAGCGCCGCTTTCCCCTATGGGGGATCGGATGATGATGGACTGTAGAGTCCGTTGTCATCCGATCCACTAGACGGATGGAAAAGTAGGGTTTCCAATCGTCACACTTTGGCCGGTTGGATGTCACCGCTGACATCCGTGGCTCCATAGAGGTGCATGGAGCGTCCGTTCAGGTCCACCTAAAAAAACTGACAGGTGGGCCTAAACGGTCCGCCCGTGTGAAAGGGGCCTTACCTGTATGGCAGATTGTACTTGTGTCTATGAACATTTGTAGTGCAAACTGTTAGAAATGCAGTTGTCTGCACTGCTGGTCATGAACTTCCCTGTAATTGTCTCTTGACGGTTAATTCCTAGCCTAAAGAAATGTTAGAAACCTTTGTTTACTGGCCTTCAGTAGCTCACATCTACAAATAGTGCTCTAAAAATGTTTGACTAGCTCAGCCGGATTCCCTTATCTCTCTTATGAGAACATTTTATTGCATAATAATGACCTTGATTATTACCTGTTTATGACCAACATCCTTATCGGCAGGGGTATTGCGTTCCTGTTGGCTGCACAGTATGACTTCTAACAGAGCGCGTCCAGTGTATGACAGTGGAAGAAAACCTGATTGGTGCCTGGATCAGTGATGTCAGTGGTAATGGCGCTAAGCTGCATCCTTGCTTGCTGCACATTTTTATTGTGAGATTCTTTAATTCTTGAAGTGATATCCTGGGGGTTCATTAATATTTTGCCTCCTTCAGCCCAAACTGCAGCTGCTTCCTATTTGTGTTGGGGACCTTTTTGAAAATACATTGGTCTTAAAGCTCTTCTCTGAATATGTAGTTTACAGTTTTGGGTCTTATGGCCTCATGCACAGAGAGTGCAGAAATGCAGCGTTTAGATTGCACAGTGTGTGTGTTTTTTTTTTAAAGGGTGTAAACACAGCTTTGTTAATTATTAAGTGTTTAGAGCAGGGGTGCCCAACCACTGGCCCAGGGGCTCCATGTTATTTAAAGGTAAGTTTATGACTAAAATCACAGTGTATATATGGGCATATCTGTTCTGCAGTGGTTACTGGGCTGCTTTCAAACTGATCCTGTAGGTGCAGAGCAGTGCACCTGCGGGTTACCTGCACTGATCCATAGGCCCCTTTCACAAGGTCAGTCCGACCCAATTGGACCCTGGCTGCCATCCACCAGTGCCCATGAGCGCAGCCTGACCAGTGCCCATCCAATGCAGCCTGACCAGTGCCCATCCGATGCAGCCTGACTAGTGCCCATCCGATGCAGCCTAACTAGTGCCCATCCAATGCAGCCTAACTAGTGCCCATCCGATGCAGCCTGACTAGTGCCCATCCGATGCAGCCTGACTAGTGCCTATCCGATGCAGCCTGACTAGTGCCCATCCGATGCAGCCTGACTAGTGCCCATCCGATGCAGCCTGACTAGTGCCCATCCGATGCAGCCTGACTAGTGCCCATCCGATGCAGCCTGACTAGTGCCCATCCGATGCAGCCTGACTAGTGCCCATCCGATGCAGCCTGACTAGTGCCCATCCGATGCAGCCTGACTAGTGCCTATCCGATGCAGTCTGACTAGTGCCCATCCGATGCAGCCTGACTAGTGCCCATCCGATGCAGCCTGACTAGTGCCCATCCGATGCAGCCTGACTAGTGCCCATCCGATGCAGCCTGACTAGTGCCCATCCGATGCAGCCTGACTAGTGCCTATCCGATGCAGCCTGACTAGTGCCTATCCGATGCAGCCTGACTAGTGCCTATCCGATGCAGCCTGACTAGTGCCTATCCGCTGCAGCCTGACTAGTGCCTATCCGATGCAGCCTGACTAGTGCCCATCCGATGCAGCCTGACTAGTGCCTATCCGATTCAGCCTGACTAGTGCCTATCCGATGCAGCCTGACTAGTGCCTATCCGATGCAGCCTGACTAGTGCCTATCCGATGCAGCCTGACTAGTGCCTATCCGATGCAGCCTGACTAGTGCCTATCCGATGCAGCCTGACTAGTGCCTATCCGATGCAGCCTGACTAGTGCCTATCCGATGCAGCCTGACTAGTGCCTATCCGATGCAGCCTGACTAGTGCCTATCCGATGCAGCCTGACTAGTGCCTATCCGATGCAGCCTGACTAGTGCCCATCTAATGCAGCCTGACTAGTGCCCACTCAATGCAGCTTGACCAGGGCCCATCCAATACAGCCTCACCAGTGCCCATCCAGTGCAGCCTCACCGGTGCCCATCAACGAAGCCTTACCAGTGTAGGGGGTTTGTGAAAGAGGAGAGCTGCCAGATTACACAGAGCGAGGATCTCCCGCTTACCTAGCGGCTGCTGTCATAGGAAGTCCCGCCTCCTGGACTGGCTCCCACATAGGCATTGCATGTCCTAGCATTGGACCAGTGTGCTGCCTATCATAGGAGCCGGTCCAGGAGGTGGGACTTTGTATGACAGCAGCCGCCGGGTAAGCAGGAAATCCCCACTCTGTGTAATTTGGCGGCACTCGCCCTTCCTTCTTCTCTCCGAGGCAGCCCAATGAACCTAGCAGGACCTATGCTAGGGCAAGGATCGGCTCTGCAAAGTGTCTTCAGGGCAGGCAACAAAATTTCCAGCTATGCCGGCAGGCCAGTCCGCCCCTGCATACAAATGTATATGCATAAATACATTTTAGGAGCTAGAATAAATAAATATTTTAGGTGTGCAAGGCCTTTAAACCACTTGGTACAGCGTTTTTTGACTTGAAGTCACAGCAAAAATAGTTCCTGCACTACTTTGGTCCGACTTTAATGCGACTTAAGGGTCCTAGACTTCAATGTTTACTCTCAAAAGTTGCATCTGAATTTTTTTCAATGTGACAGTTTTGTCCGATTTTGCAGAGGCACAACAGTCAATAACAGGTTGTTAAAGCGGAGTTCCAGGCTTCTTATGTTTATTAAAATCCTTCTGAAGTAGCACCGAAGTCGCAATGGCAATCACGCGACTTTGGAGTCGCACAAGTATGATTGGAGCCTAAAAGTGAATATGCAGTCAGACTATGTATGGCTTGCTTTGTTTGAATGCCTCATATTTGCACTTGTAACGTTCCAGTTTAAAACACAGATTTACAGTATTATGTCTGTTGAATCAAATGATTAGTTATGGGTCAATGACCTTGGTGGAGGGAAAAAAAAACCTGGCTGTTTACTCATTCATGAGACCAACAAAGAAACTTGGCAAGTCGATTAAAGCTTTTGAATTAAACATTGTTCTTTGTTAATTTGCGTGATAATTATAGCAAACAGTTCTGCAGAGGTTGTTGGACTGTACATGGCACCAGTTTTCTTCCTATTAATACTATCCTGGAAATACAGCATGTTCACAGATTTAGCAGAAAATCTGAATATTTGCATGAAGTCTGGAGAAGGGATTAAATTGATGGATTTTCAATACAGAAAGTAGCATTGAAGACGTGAATACAGGGAAATTACCTCCCACAGCTCTGGCTAGGAACCCCGGCCCTTCAATGTATAGAAGAACACCAAACCTGCTACTAGTGGGATGCTGCCACATTCTTATTGTTTGTTTATATACAGCAGTTAAATGTTTGTTGTTTTAGGGATTAAAGGGGTTGTAAATGTTCATGTTTTTTCACCTTAATGCATCCTATGCATTAAAGGGGTGTTCCAGCCCAAAATTGTGTTTATTAAAAGTCAGCAGCTACAAAAAGTGTAGCTGCTGGTATTTAATAAACACTCACTTACCTGCTACTGCGTTCCAGCGACGGCTTCACGGCCGGGCACCCACTGTGCATGCGCGAGCCGCACTGCGCATGCGCGCGCCGCACTGCGCATGCGCGCGCGGCTCGCCGCTTATTGGAGAGGCGATCGCATGGGACCTGTCAGTGTCCAATGTGATTGCCTACAGGGAGGGGCTGGTGTAGGCGATTAAGGCTTAATTGCCTAACCAGCCCCTCGGCGGAAGCAGGAAGTCCCCAAATGTGGCATGTAAGGGGGAGGGGATTAAAAAAAAGTTGTTTTTTTGGGTGGAACTCCTCTTTAAGGTGAAAAAACATCTGACAGTCACGGACCCCCCAGCCCCCCCCCCCCCCCGTTTTACTTACCTGAGCTGTTTACCTGCTGTGCTTGCCCCCGGCGTCCTCTTCTCCACTCAGTCTGTCCGTTGATTGGCTAGAGTGGATGGATTGATAGCAGCGCAGCCATTGGGGGGGGGGGGGGGCAGGGCATAGTGGCTATGGCTGCCGGCTGTATCACGGGATTGCGCCCGCAAGAACTAACCCCCATGGGAAAGAGCTCCCATGAAGGGGGTTAGTTCTTGCGGGGAGGTGCCGAGACAGCCACCTAGGTACCCCAGAAGACCAGGTTTGGGGCCACTCAATGCAAAACGAGCTGCACAGTGGAGGAAAGTATAACATGATGGTTATTTAAAAAAAAAGATTAGGTCAGGTCTGTAAATTAAATCGGGCTTGACCCATGAATGTGTTAAGGATGAACTTCACCTTTACCTTTTTGATGCTAGTTTATGTACAGTAGAATAAACCTAATCACAGATCCTGCGTTGTGCATTCCTCACCGGGGTGCTTTTCTGCTGCACATTATTTATTTTTTTGGTTGAACTAGATGGACTTGTGTCTTTTTTTTTTTTTCTACCTAACTATGTTAAATACAGTCCTAAACTGCTACCTTGAAACATCAAAAATCAGGAGCCCTTTTCTGCATTTTACAGCCGCTCCTCTGATGACATGTCCCTAATCCTACGCATGTAAAGCCATTGGTGAGGAATTCTGAAAATAGGAGCTGGTAGTTGGAGTAAAAAATAGTATTAGGGAGTGCTGTTTTCTGGGGCAGTAGAAGTTCAGGTAAGTAAAAATGCTTTTCCCGTTCTTTAGACCAGTGGTTCTCAAACTCAGTCCTCAAGTACCCCCAATGGGCCATGTTTTCAGGTTTTTCCTTCACTTTGCAATCAATATCAATGACATGGTATTTATCGGTAAGAGCTATTTTATCTGAGGGAATTTCCCAAAACATGGTCTTTTGGGGGTACTTGGGGACTGGGGTTGAGAACCACTGCTTTATTCAGAAACGGGCACATAGCCCTTGCAGTGCAGGGGTAGCCCCACTTATTTTTTTTACTTTTCCCATGCTTGGGCTTTAACCACTTGCCCACCGGGCTTGTTTTTCAGATTCGGTGTTTACGAGACTAAAACATTTTTTTTTGCTAGAAAATTACTTAAACCCCCCAAACATTATATTTTTTTTTTCTAACACCCTAGAGAATAAAATGGCAGTCATTGCAATACTTTTTGTCACACCGTATTTGCGCAGCGGTCTTACAAGCGCACTTTTTTTGAAAAAAAAACACTTTTTTGAATAAAAAAATAAGACAACAATAAATTTGGCCCAATATATTGTGATAGATAATGTTACACCGAGTAAAATGATACCCAACATGTCACACTTGAAAATTGCGCCCGCTCGTGGCATGGCGTCAAACTTTTATCCTTAAAAATCTCGATAGGCAACGTTTAAAAAATTCTACAGGTTGCATTTTTTGAGATACAGAGGAGGTCTAGGGCTAGAATTATTGCTCTCGCTCTAACGATCGCGGCGATACCTCACTTGTGTGGTTTGAACACCGTTTTCATATGCGGGCGCTACTCGCGTATGCGTTCGCTTCTGTGCGCGAGCTCGTCGGGACGGGGCGTTTTACATTTTTTTTTTTGTTTTCTTATTTATTTTTAATTAGTTTATAATTTTATACATCGAAATAAATAAAAAAAAAAAATTATCACTTTTATTACTATTACAAGGAATGTAAACATCCCTTGTAATAGAAAAAAACATGACAGGTCCTCTTAAATATGAGATCTGGGGTCAAAAAGACCTCAGATCTCATATTTAGGCTTAAATGCAAAAAAAGAAAAAAAAAAAAAAAATGTCATTTTTCAAATTTCAGAAAAAAAAAATGTTTCTTTAAGACGCTGGGCGGGACTGACGTTTTGACGTCACTTCCGCCCAGCAGAGCTGTGGGGGACGGGTGGGGGCGATTTTTCCCTCACTCGTATCCCAACACAGCCAGCAAGAGGACCCGATCGCCTCCGCCGTTACCGACGGCTCCGGTAAGCGGCGGAGAGCGCGGGAGAGCGGCGGGAGAGCGGCGGGAGGGGGGTGGCCTCTCCCGCCACCGATAACGGCGATTTTGCGGTGAATCCGCCGCTGGGACCGCCATTATCGTGTACAGCACTGCCCACGGAAAAGATGGATATCTCGGTTGTGGCAGCAGCTGCTGCCGTTACCGAGATATCCATCTTTAAAGTCATGACGTCTTTTTACTATGACACCGTGGGCAAGTGGTTAAGTAAATCTGTTGCTCTGTCCTGTGTCAGTGAAACTTTTAGGCCACGTACACACGACCAAATACATCTGTTCAAATCGGTCTGGCAGATCAAATCAAAATCCCCGCCGGCAGACAGCGTGGTGACGTGGCGGTGACGTTGACGCCGCCACGTCACCGCACCAGGAAGTAAAACACTTCTGCGCATGCGTCAAATCCATTCGACGCGTGTGCGAGCAGATATGTCTGCTGGTTAGCGTACTAACCAGCAGACATGTCGGGCGGACGGATCTCCAGCAGACAGATTTTAAAGCATGCTTTAAAATCTGTCGGCTGGCCAAATCTGTCTGTCCGCCCGTACACACGATCGAATCTGTCTGCTGAAACGGTCTGGCAGACCGTTTCCAGCAGACAGATTTGATCGTGTGTACGCGGCCTTAAAGCTCATCACATTTACAGATTGGAGGGAATATTTGGGAGCATAAGCTGGCCATAGATGGATTGTAACAGCTGGTTTAGCAGGGATCGGCTCAATTTCGATCCAGAGGAGTGTCCCACTGAGTGTCCTAGTGGGGAGGGTTCCTCTATCCACCTCTATTGTATGAATAGAGGAATTTGTTCAGCCTCATGGCTTATTGAAGGAAAAAAAAAAAAGGAGGTCCTCTAAGGCTAGCTTAAAGAAGTATGGTCAAAGGTCTTTTGGCCAAACTTCTCCTGTGGGTCATGGGAGTGCACTTAGTTCGGCACTCTTGTGACCTGTATACAGCCTATGACTTCACCAAGTCGTCCCAGACTTTATTGTCAGGATCCACCCAGGTTTCTCATTGGCAGTTGGTTTAGCCGCTCTGGAGGCAGCCGCTCACACCCCCTCTTCTACAGCATGGTGCCCCAGTGGACGCTGGAGGGGCAGAGCAGAGAGCGGGTGACTGACAGTCTTTGGCTGTCTGTTGACTAAAGAACAAGAACTAAGTGATCAGTGGTTACGTGTTAGCTCAGTTCTTGGTCTTAGAGGCGGCAGGGGACAGATGCAGCATTGGATCGATGCAGGATCCACCTAGGTTTATGTTTATTTTTTTGTAAACCCCAAACTTCTCTTAACTTTTTGAATGAGTATTGTTAAAAGATAACCAGAATCCTTAACTGTGTTAAAGGACAGTTTGCAACATTTTGCCCATGTTTATTGTGCCAATCAGCTCCGTGTTCCCTTTAGACCCTTTCAACCTTTCTTGTGCCGTGACCCCTTGATAACATTTCCCAAGTTGGGGGGACCCCTAACAGTAGAAGTTTCATAGAGTGGGTTGTCAGCACCCAATGCAAGACACCTAATTTGCGTCACTAACCCACGGATATTTAGTGCTCCCTGAGTCCCTTCCACTCATACAGTATTAAAAGCCCTTCTGGTACATTTTAGGATATATCACTCTCTCTGTTTTCCTTTCTTTCCGTTTGACCTCTCCCAATTCTAATTTATTTTCCCCCATCCCTCTCTCTAGCCATCTTTCTTGTTCTTTCTCTTATTCTTTCTTTACCTTTTTCTTTATTCCTCCCCCTCTTTTCCTCTCCCTTCCATGTATTCTCTATTTTTATTCCTTCTTTTACCCCTTAGTGGGGAATGGGATGAATGGCAGTGCTGGGGGGAGTTCTAATCAGCCAACATACGTGCTCTTGATCAAGCTCTGCTGATCTAAGAACTATAGTTGGGACTTTTAATGGAAACTATAATCACAGGCAGTGTCACTCACCATGTCGCTGGCGTCACCATGTCTCCGGCTTCAATGTGCCTTGTAGCAGTGACACCTATGCCGAAATTGGGAGATATGGTCTCCTCCAACCCCTCCCACTTCACATTCCTCACCAGTCAGCTGACCTCTAGTCTCTTCCCCCCCAGCCATGCTGTGAACTTAATGGGCGCCTGTGAAGAGGCTGAGTGGTCAGCCGCGGGCTCCATGGACAGCCCTGTTGGGTGGCCGCAAAAAAGGCTGCGGTGCGGGCTTCAGGAACAGCCCAGGATTCGGTGACCCCTGGCAAATCATCATTTGACCCCCAGGTCGAGAACCACTGCTTTAGAACTTGCTCTAATGGGAATGCTGGCCTGAATGTATGGCAACCGGTCTGACAGAAGCTGGATGAGCATGCTGGAAAACCAGCAGCTGACCGGCTCCTGATCAGCACTCTCAGCCAATGGCGGAGAGCGCTGATAAGAGTGTTCACAACAGCTCAGCGGGAGAAATTGCTGTACTGACAGATTGGATCGTTAGTACAGCGGCTCCGACCGAGGCAGATAGATTGTGTTCCAGGCCTTAGCAGCCCTGAAATTCGTTTATTTTGTTTTTTGCAAACAAGCATTATATTGCATCATTATGTTTTTACATTAGTGTGAGATCATGGTACTTATGTTTTGGTCCGCTGATCAGTTTAACCGTTATTCTTATTTATGTATCTGTGGCTGTGTTATTTTATTTGTTTTATCGATCGCATATCCTTCGTGGGTTTGATTTACTGGAGGAGTATAGGCTGTTCCATTAGCAAAGTGAATTTTAACTTTGCAAGGGAATTTTCAATGAGCTTAGTACGTGTGTGGAAAATGTAACTTTTGTAAAGAATACCCAATCACATGTAAGGGGAAAATAAATGATTTTTGCTAGCACGTGATTGGATGGTAGTCAGAAAAGCTTCCCCTTTATTCCATTGGAAAGTAAAAATTCACTTTGCTAAGTGATCTGCCTGTTCTCCCATTTTGGTAAACCATCTCTGGTGTGTCGGCTCACTCCGAGTCTATAATCCCAGTCACTGTCGGCTGTTTTTCTCACTCTTGATCTCTCTGTTTTCTATCTCGTTCTCTATATTATGGGTACTTTCACAGCTCCTCCCTATGCTTCTGTAAACAATGTTTCATAAAAAAACATGTTGCCAAGCCTCCAGGAATGGTTCACCTTTATTTTTACTTTCAGAGTCTGCAGCCAAAGATAAAAAAAGCCGCCTGGCAACCTGCCATCAACAAGCTAATTCTCAGTTGCCATGACAGCATTGATGTGCTGAAAATGAAATGCTGCTCCGTCTATGCACTCACCTGTTTAGAGCCGATGTATTATGCAAACCACTTGATGCTTGTTGTTGGCTTTTTGTTTTAGTGCCTTTTCAGAAATGTAGAATTCCTGGAAGTGGCTCTCTAACCTAATGTGAGTGGTGAAATCAGACATTACAGCTAAGCAGCTGATTAAACAGTGACTGAAGAAACTAAATTAGATAAATGTTTTAGCATACCCCAAGTGTTTGAAGCTGGATAGGCAGGTAAAGTAGTGCAATCTGTATTTGCACATTTAAGGACTGTAAAGGGAGACCGACCATACTGCCTTGTGCACATTTGAAGGACAGTCTCTACCTTGTGTAAGCTCCACCACCTTTATCAATTAGGGTCCTTTTACGTGGTCCGTGTCCATGTGCGGGCTCCGCTTTGCGCTGAGCTGGCAGATGACAGGTCTGTCTCTGCACACTGTGGGGGACCGACCTGTCCCCTATGGGGGATCGGATGACAACGGACCATAGAGTCCGTTGTCATCCGATCCGCAGATGGATGGAAAAATAGGGTTTTCCTCCATCACACTTTGGCGGGTCGGATGTCAACGGGCATGTCACTGCTGACATCCGACATTCCATAGACAAGCATGGAGCGGCCTTTCAGGTCCTCCGAACAAACTGACAGGCGGACCTGAATGATCCGGCAGTGTGAAAGGGACCTAATACATTCACACAGTTTCACAGTAACCATGAGATAAAACAAAATTCAGGAAAATTCCTTTATCCCATTGTTTTGCAAATCTATGTACATCACAAACTGTATGACTGCATCGGTTCTGAAATCGCTGTTTTACTAACCTGACCTAACCTTTATTTTGTTTGCAAATAATAAAGATTCTAACTACCAGCAAGAATAAGTCCTTACATTTAAAGAGCACCTGTGATTTTAGATCCATCATGGCAGCGCCTGTTAGCGGACATCCGTTCAGCTGCTGCCGACACATCCCTCACCTTATTGTGTCACTGCCGCATCACCAACCGTCCCAATAAAGTGAATTAGGTGCGTCAACAGCGGGTGAGAGGAGGAGCCGCTGAGGGACAGAGATGACAGTTGCTCTTTAAAAATTATAAAATTAAGTTGAGTTGATTTAAATCCCGCCTTTTTACTAGTGACCTAATTCATGATTTAAATCAAATCCACCCTGTTTATAACATTTGTGTCATGTTTTTTTTTCAGGATTTTTGGTTGATATTCTGTCTCTATCATTTAAAATACAGCTATGATAAAAATGATAGACCCTTAATTTATTTGCAAGTGGGCAAACTAAACTTGCAGGGGATCAAATAATTATTTTCCCCATTGTACATGTTTGACTCCTGGTTGTATTGTAATTCTTCCATTAAAAAGTCTTGCAAAGAAAAAAAAGCTAAGGTCGCCCTATAAATGCCTGAAAGCCACTGCTGAGTTCCCCTGTAGATCGCTTTTCAGACTGCCCCAGTGTGAATTTAGACTAATTTTGTTAGATCCAACGAATATTGTTCAATAAGATTGCAATGTGGATGGCCAGCACTATTGCTAGCTTTCTTTCAAGACTGAGCACCAGTATTGTTGCTCAAATATACGCTTGTATAAAGCTAGCCAATTCTTTGCCTTTCACCCAGCTTCCTTAGTTCTAGTGTCTGATACTTGTGTTTCTGGCCTGTAAAGGAAAGCAGTATAGAATTCTAGATGGAAAGCAGAGCTCATATCCTAATGCTGCCTTGGAGGTATTTGTCTCACCCATCCATCATTTTGTTTGTAGTAAAACAGGGGTGTCAAACTCAATTTCATCATGGGCCGCATCAGCATTATGAGAAGGGCCGGTTGTATCCGTAAAAATAGATGTCCAGCTTACCCCCCCCCCCCTTTACATTGGATGTCAAGAACCACCCCACTATCAGAAGCTGAGTCCCCCACTCTCCCTTATATCACAGTGCACCCCTTTTCCTTATGCTGCTGCTGAGAAGAAGCTGGATTCATTGCCTGAAAGCAGAAAGTAGGGGTTTGTAGGAAGGCTGGAGCTTTCCTGCAGCTGCAGGAGAGGTGCGAGGGCCACATGAAGTGGCCCTGAGGGCCGAATTTGGCCCACGGTCCTTGTGTTTGACACCTGTGTTGTAGAAGGATGGAGAGGGTGAGCATGCCAGCTTTGTCACTTGTCCTACCTGTTATGTGACAGCATGTCAAAGCAGCAACTTTGGGTTTGTTTGATACATTGTGCTTTGTCCTTGTGCTATGTGTGTGGGATCATGTTTTCATTCTTTATTGTACTATAATGTCACTGGACAAAAGGGTGCTTTAAAATGTACGCACTCCATACAAATAGTCTTTCCACAGTTTCAGCTTTCTGGTCTTGACCAAGATTGCAGTTGTTGAAATACATTTCTAACCTGATGATTCTAGAGCAAAGTATGTAGACCGTATTTATTTTCAAATACACTTATATCCTTTCCTGTCTCAGGCTTTTTTCCGTTTAACTAAATGTATTTTATTTAACCGCTTAAGGACTAGCGCACACACATATACGTAGACAGAATGGCATGGACAGGCAAATGGGCGTACAGGTACGTCCCCTTTAATTTGCCGCTGTGTGGTCACACTCGCGTCCGTCGGTGTCCCGCGATCGTGTCAAAGAGCTGAAGAACAGCGAGATGTCAGTGTAAACACAACATCACCCCGTTCTTCCACATGACATGTCACTGACCATCTGTTCCCTGTCATCGGGAACAGCGATCAAGGACATGTCACATGTAGCCACGCCCCTAACAGTTAGAATCACTCCCTAGGACACACTTAACCCCTTCATCGCCCCTACAGGTTAACCCCTTCACTGCCAGTGTCATTTTTACAGTAATCGGTGCATTTTTATAGCACTGATCGCTGTAAAAATGCCAATGGCCCCAAAATGGTGTCAAAAGTGTCCGATGTGTCCGCCATTATGTCACAGTCACAATAAAAATCGTTGATCGCCGCCATTACTAGTACAAAAAAAATATTAATAAAAATGCTATAAAATGATCCCCAATTTTGTTGACGCTATAACTTTTGCGCAAGGCAATCAATAAACGCTTAGTTTTTTTATTTTTTAACCAAAAATATGTAGAAGAATACGTATCGGTCTTAACTGAGGAAAACTTTTTTTTTTATATATTTTTGGGTGATATTTATTGTAGGAAAAATTTTAAAATATTTCAAAATTGTCCCTCTATTTTTGTTTATAGCGCTAATACCACCAAAAGAAAGCTCTATTTCTGGGGAAAAAGGGACATCCATTGTGTTTGTAAGACTAGTCATACGTCCGCGCAATTGTCAGTTAAAGCAACGCAGTGCAGAATCGCAATAAGTGGCCTGGTCTTTGGCCAGCCAAATGGTCCAGGGCTTAAGTGGTTAAAGTAGAACTCCAGTCAAAACCTTTTTGTTTTTGACAGAGCAGGAATGATTAGATTTTCTGTTATGTGTTTATTGCTAAAATAGTCTATTGCCAAATTGGGGAGGTTTCCCCTTCTTAGGCCGCGTACACACGAGGAGACATGTCAGCTGAAACTGGTCCGCAGACATGTCCGATCGTGTGTACGGCCTAGTGGACAGGTTTCCAGCGGACAAAAGTTTCTAAGCATGCTTAGAAACTTGTCCGCTGGAAACCTGTCCGTCGGACATGTCCGCTGGTTAGTACGTCTAACTAGTGGACCGAAATCCCATGCATGCGTTTTCTGCACTCTTTGTCTACCTTGGAATATACAGTAATATGTTTTGTTTCGACACCATTTTATAGATTTCTCCCTGTTTGTAAGCTTAAAGTGGATGTAAACCCAAAAAAAAAAATGTTTTTGATGTCACAATGTAGAGTATAAGATTTCCTATCATCTGTGCCCAGTCTTGCCACACAGAGTTAATCCAGATCTGAGAAATCCTCTTTTAATGTTCAGTGAAATTTAACAGCCTTCTAGATAAAAACCTGCCTAAATAAAAAAGTCAGTTTTCTCTCTTCTTGCTTTGAGTGAGAGGTTATTTACATATCTAGCTTGGACATGTTTATCATATGTTATGTTATGTTTATTATAACATGAGGTATAAAAAGTGAGAAATCCACCCCTCCCCCACATAACACATCCTGGTAATATACAATGAACTTTGGATCACCTCATGTTATGATAAACATGTCCAAGCTAGATTTGTAAATAACCTGTCACTGAAAGCAAAAACAGAGAAACAGACTTTATAATTTGGCAAGTTTTTATCTGGAATTCTGTTAATTTGCACTGAACATTAAAAGAGGATTACTCAGAGCTGGATTAACTCTGTGTGGCAAGACTGAGCACAGATGATAGGAAATCTTATACTCTACATTGTGACATAAAAAAAAAGATCTAACACTTTTATAAGGGTCTGCCCGATTAGAAATACAATTAAGTGGATTGCTTAGGGAAGTCCCCATGTTGCATTGCTTTTTATTGTACTATATAACTAAAGGAGACTGCTCAGAGATTGTACACCAGACAGTAATTTATTTGCTCAACAGTAGTTGGCCACACACACTCACCAAATTTGTATTGCTGGGTGCTGTTAAATAACAGCCGTTTAGGCTACGTTACCACTATTGCGACGCAATTGTCACGCAATTTAGAGTACAACTTTGGAGTGCGATTTTGATGCGACGAAGTGCAGTTTTGATCCAACTTTACACTCTCTGGATCAAAGTTGCATCAAATTAGTGCAGGAACCATTTTAATGTTGTTGATTTTCTAAGTCGCGTAGATGGCAACAGGTGCCATTGAAATGAATAATCTGTGAATTGACATGCGACTTTGTGCCCAAAGTCGCATGACAAGTCGTACTATTGGAAACAAAGCTTAAGTTGTGGTTTTACTGCCCCATGATCAAAAGATGGCATGCCACCGCTCACATGCCGCAACAAAAATTATACCTCCATCGTGTTCAATGGGTAGTACTCAACTCATTCCCATGAATAGAGACATGCTTTAACACAGTGTTTACATACAAAATCCTCATTCAGTTGTAAAATATTGCCTCCTGAATGACTGGCAGCCACTGCTCCATCACCCTCTGAAAACCAATCCACTCTGGATTGGTTTTCAGCTGTGTGGCATGTGCTGCCTCAGGTGTGACCAGCCCTTTTTCTGTCATGACCCCCATCATGTAGTTTGAAGGTCTTTCAAATGACATCTAGATGGATGGATACACTTTAATGCCCTGTACACACGATCGGTTCATCCGATGAAAACGGTCTGATGGATTTTTTCATCATATATCCGATGAAGCTGACTTTTATCAGTCTTGCCTACACACCATCATTTAAAAAACCGATCGCGTCAGAACGCGGTGACGTAAAACACAACGACGTGCTGAGAAAAATTAGGTTCAATGCTTCCCGAGCATGCGTTAACCGATGGACATGCCCACAGACGATAGTTTTTTTCTATCGGTTAGTTAACCATCAAATTATTTTAAAACAAGTTCCTAGTTTTTTCACCGATGGATAAAAAACCGATGGGGCCCACACACGATCGGTTAGTCCGATGAAAATGGTCCATCAGACGAACCGATCGTGTGTACGCGGCATTAGGTGTATCTAACACAAACCCTATTTTTATTATTTATTATTTTTTTGTATTTCCATCTTTGCAGCCAAATTGAGAAGACAAGCGCTTCATATTTTTTACATGTTCCCATTCACACATCATAACTTTAAAACAAATAAACATTTGTACTATTACCTTTTTTTATTTTGAGAAAAATCCTTGATAACTTTCCTTTCTATGTAAGGGGTAGAGGGGTATGTAGAGGGGGCTCTGGGGAGTCAATGGTTACCATAATTAACCATGTGTGTGATGTGCACCATGATGTGCACCATGTTCATCCTAACAAATGTTTAACCACTTGCATACTGGGCACATAAACCCCCTTCGTGCCCAGGCGAAATTTCAGCTTCCGGCACTGCGTCGCTTTAACTGACAATTGCGCAGTCGTGCGACGTAGCACCCAAACAAAATTGGCGTCCTTTTTTCCCCCTCAAATAGAGCTTTCTTTTGGTGGTATTTGATCGCCCGTGCGGTTTTTATTTTTTGCGTTATAAACAAAAAAAGAGCGACAATTTAAAAATATATATATATTTTTTACTTGTTGCTATAATAAATATCCCAATTTAAAAAAAAAATTAAATTTATTTTTTCTCAGTTAAGGCCGATACGTATTCTTCTACGTATTTTTGTAAAAAAAATATATAGCACCTACAAAATAGGGGACAGAATTATGATTTTTTTTTAATATTTTGTTTTTACTAGCAATGGCGGCGATCTGCGATTTTTATTGGGACTGCGATATTGCGGAGGACACATCGGACACTTTTGACACATTTTTGGCGCCATTCACATTTATACAGCGACCAGTGCTATAAATATGCACTAATTACTGTATAAATGTGACTGGCATTGAAGGGGTTAACACTAGGGGGTGAGGAAGTGGTTAAATGTATTGCCTGGGTGTGTTCTAACTGTGTGGGGGGAGGGGGGTGACTGGGGGAGGTGACCGATGCTGTCTCCCTATGTACAAGGGAAACGGCATCAGTCGCCTCTCACTGACAGGACATGGAGCTCTGTGTTTACACACACAGCTCCACGTCCCTGCTCTGTCACCGCCGATCGTGTGTACCTGACGGACATCGCGGCCGCCGGGTACACGCATCGAATCCTCGGTGATGCGTCGGGACTGTTTTTCCCCGCCGCGCGCCACCCTGTGGTGCGCAAGGGGAATTACAAGTAAATCACGTCCAAAGACGTGACCCCGGCGCCTCAGGTCCGCGCTGTTGACGTGTTCTGTCAATGTCGCGGTCCCGAAGTGGTTAAAGTGGTTCTAAAGGTTTAAGGTTTTTTACCTTCATGCATTCTATACATTAAAACAAAAAATCTTCTGGGTGCACCTTGCTATTGGGGCACTCGGCAGGTGGGAGGAGCATGACATGTTTGTTATTTGAAAAAAAAAATGAAATCATTTTACCATCTAGAATAACGTCAAAGCTGATCTCCATGTTTCATTTAAATATTTTTTTTTTGGACTAAGCTGGTCAAAACAAACTATTTACTGCACTAACAGATGCAGCAAAATGAAACCTGGAGATCAACTTTAACCCCTTGTTAGGATAAACAGTGTGCCCATCTAGTTTACGCTGATGATGACAATCTGCCAGCACATTATACACAACAGAGACAAGTGACATAAGCTGCAACCTGATAGAGGTTCTATCCCCCTGCCAGAACACTCCGATCAGTGCTCTCTGTCATTGGCTGAGAGCACTGATCGGGAGTAGGTCAGCTGCTGGTTTTCCAGCATGCTCTTTCTACAGAAGCCGGCCGTTTGGACCAGCTGTCTTAAACACGGACCAAATGCCGGTTTTTATTGAACCGGCTGATGTCGCCTGATATTTGGCCCGTGTGTACGGGGCTTAACTTTCCCCAGTGCTTTCAAAAAAGTTTAGCCAGAGTTCTCTTTTCATTTTGGCAAAATAAAGAAAGATGAAATGCTCCTTTTGTTAAATTCTAGTAATGAGATGTCACAGAGTTTGTTTTTCTCTTATGTAATGCCTCAGAAAAATTCTATGTTGGCTATTTATAGATGCTGAAGAAAAGTAATAAATTCCTCTCTCTCTCTCTCCCTCCCTCCTGATGCCACAATCAATGTTAATCTGATTCTTCATGCACAAAAACTGTATTGACTAAGTGTTTTCTTTTTTTTTTCTGTTTCAGTTGTCCATATTTGCATAGGACAACGGGTGACACAGAGAGAAAATATCACCTCCGATATTACAAGACCGGTACTTGTATTCATGAAACAGATTCTCGAGGACATTGTGTGAAGAATGGACCCCATTGTGCCTTTGCCCATGGTCCTCATGACCTTCGACCTCCTGTCTATGATATAAGGTAATCCAGTCCTGTGTGCTGAGCTTTTTTCATGACCTCAATGTCTGTGGGGATTTGTCAAACTGCAGATACAGTGCCTTGAAAAAGTATTCATACCCCTTTGAAATTTTCCACATTTTGTCATGTTGGGATTTTATGTGATAGACCAACACAAAGTGGCACATGTTTGTGAAGTAGACGGTAAATGATAAATGTTTTTCAAAATTATTTTCAAATAAATATCTGAAAAGTGTGGCGTGCATTTGTATTCAGCTCCCTTTTACTCTGATACCCCTAACTAAACTCTTGGGAAACCAATTGCCTTCAGAAGTCACTTAATTAGTAAAATAAGTCCATCTGTACAGAGATCCACAAGGTGGAAGAATCTGTCAATAGGACAACTAGTAGTTGTGCATTCCACAAATCTGGCCTTTATGGAAAAGTAGCAAGAAGAAAGCCATTGTTGACAGAAAGGCATAAGAATATCCCAATCTTTGAACATCTCATGGAGCTCTGTTCAATCCATCCTCCCAAAATGGAGAGAGTATGGCACAACTGCAAACCTACCAAGACATGGCCGTCCACCTAAACTGACAGGCCCGGCAAGTTTGCGAGAAGCCACAGGGGGCACAGCAAATGTGGATGAAGGTGCTCTGGTCAGATGAGAACAAAATGTAACTTTTAAAAGTAAAATGCTATGTGTGGCGGAAAACTAGCACTGCATATCACCCTGAACACATTGTAAGGCATAGTGGTGGCAGCATCATGTTGTGGGGATGTTTTTTCTTCAGCAAGGACAGGTAAACTGTAGAGTTGAATTGAGTTGATGGGAAGATGGATGAAGCCAAATACAGGGCAATCTTAGAAGAAAACCTGTTAGAGACTGTAAAAGACTTGAGACTGGGGTGGAGGTTCAATTTCCAGTAGGACAACGACCCCAAACATACATTCAGAGATACAATGTAGTGGTTTAGATCAAAGCATCTTCATGTTTCAGAATGGCCCTGCAAAGTCCAGACCTAAATCCAATTGAGAATCTGTGGCAAGACTTAAACATCTTTTTTCACAGACGCTCTCCATCCAATCTGACAGAGCTTGAGCTATTTTGCATAGAAGAATCTCTAGATGTGCAAAGCTGGTAGAGACATCCCCAGAAAGACTTGCAGCTGTAATTGCAGTGAAAGGTGATTCTGAGGCGCCGTACACACGGCCGAGGTTCTCGCTGAAAATCAGCGAGAACCTCGCTGGAATGCACATTCCAGCGAGGACCTCGGCCGTGTGTACGGTCTCAGCGAGCTTCCCGTCGGGAAGCCCGTCGAGCCGAAATAGAGAGCACGCTCTCTATTTCCTCGACGGCCCGCCTGGAAGAATGGCTGGTTGCCATTCCCGACGGGCGGGTCGCCGAATTCGACGGCCGGGAGAGAACCTCGACGGGCGGAACGATGTGTTCTGCCCGTCGAGGTTCTCTGCCGTGTGTACGGCGCCTGAAAGGGTGAATACAAATGCACGCTACACTTTTCACCTATATTTATTTGTAAAACATTGTAAAACATTTTAAAAACTCTTTATCATTTTTCTTTCACTTCACAATTATGTGCCACTTTGTGTTGTTCTATCACATAAAAAATCCCAATAAAATACATTTACGTTTTTGGTTGTAAAATTACAAAATGTCGAACATTTCAAGGGGTATGAATACTTTTTCAAGGCACTGTAAAACATTTTTAATTATTTTTTTGCCTTTTTGGATAGAGCAGCCTCAGTCCGGGTTTTCCCTTTTTTCCTAAGTGGCCACCTGGTCAGTAAACAAGAGGAAAACTTTCCAAATGGGATACGGCCAGTACCTAAAAACTTGGTCTGGTGTTTAAAGTGACGCCAGACGCCAGGTCGCCATGGTGATAAGAAGTTTTGTCCTGGCAACTGGGCTGTTGTCTGAATGTTCCCCACATCCTGCGCATGCCCATCTGCGGGCCCTGGACTGGCATAGCCGTTGCTGCCGGGTAGAGGGGGAGGGAGGAGAGCGGAGACACTGTGTGACATCTCTTTTGGGTCCCCATTGACATTTATTGCGTTTTTGTGCACCCTAATGTGTTTTGTTTTTTTTACTTAAATTTTGAGTTTCCTGGGCCTTTTGCAGTAAAATCGTGTGACATAAAAAATTGGAACTACCACAATTTTTTTTCTTTAGGGTGTCTGCTTTCAGAAAATATATAATGTTTGGGGTTTTTATGTAATCTTCAGACCTAAAATAATTTTTTAAACGTGTGCAGAAAACACAAAACAGCTCTGCCTGTGAAAGGGATAAAGAATAAGGTCACCTTTGTTCCACCCATAAGATTTGTTAGTTAAGCCCTTGTATAGTGGTTCTGCACATATAGTATTTTCCTTCCTTATCATGGAAGGAAAATGTATAGTCTTCTATCTAACCAGCAGATATGCTTTGGTATCATTTCACATATTCAGCTCTCACCTTTCTGTAAAACAGACGTTTGTTAAAAACCTTGAATGAGTCAGAGGATTTTGTAGTCCAGAAGGGTGCTAGCAAAGTAAGCTTCGATTGCTGCGATGTAATTTTTGTTAACCCATAATCTCAATAAAGCTGTGTGCTTTAGAATAGCGATACAAATGTTCTGAGAGGTGCAGTGCATCCAGAAAGTATTCACAGCTATTCACATTTTGTTATGTTACAGGCAGCCTTATTCCAAAATGGATTCAATTAATATTTTTTCTCATAATTCTACAAACAATACCCCATTAAAAACATAAAAGTAAAAATGTATTAAACATAAAAAATGAAAAAAATCCCATGTACATAAGTATTCACAGCCTTTGCTCATTACTTTGTTGAGGCACCTTTGGCACCAATTTCAGCCTCAAGTCTTTTTGAGAATGATGCTACAAGCTTGACACACCTGTTTTGGGGCAGTTTCTCGCATTCTTCTTTGCAGGACCTCTCAATCTCCATCATGTTGAATGGAGAGCGTCAGTGCACAGCCATATTCAGATCTCTCCAAAGATGTTCAATCAGGCTCTGGCTGGGCTCTGGCTGGGCCACTCGTGGACATTCACAGAGTTGTCCTGTAGCCACTCCTTTGTTATCTTGGCTGTGTGCTTAGGGTTGTTGACCTGTTTAAAGATGAACCTCCGCCCCAGTCTGAGGTCCAGAGCCCTCAGGAGCAGGTTTTCATCAAGGTCTTTGTACTTTGCAGTCATCTTTCCCTCGATCCTGACTAGTCTCCCAGTTCCTACCGCTGGAAAAACATTCCCACAGCATGATGCTGTTTCACTGTCAGGATGGTATTGGCCAGGTGATGAGCAGTGCCTGGTTTCCTTCAGGCATGACTCTTGCTATTCAGGCCAAAGAGTTCAAACTTTGTTACATCAGACTAGAGAATTTTGTTTCTCATGGCTTGAGAGTCCTTCAGGTGCCTTTTGGCAAACTCCAGGTGGGCTGTCATGTGCCTTTTACTAAGGGGTGGCTTCTGTCTCGCCACTCTACCATACATGCCTGATTGGTGGAGTGCTGCAGAGATGCTTGTTCTTCTGAGAGGTCCTCCTCTCCCCATATAGGAACGATGGAGCTCGGATTTTTGGTCACCTTCCTGACTAAGGCCCTTTTCCCCCCGATCCCTCTGTTTGTCGGGTGGCCTGCTCTAGGAAGAGTCCTGGTGGTTCCAAACGTATTCCATTTACGGATGATGGAGGCCACTGTGCTCATTAGGACCTGCAATGCTGCAGAAATGTTTCTGTACTTCTTCCCAGATTTGTGCCTCAATACAATCCTGTATCGGAGGTCTAGCGACAATTCCTTGGACTTTGTGGCTTGGTTTGTGCTCTGACTTGCACTGTTAACTGTGCGACCTTATAAAGACGGTGTACATTTCCAAATCATGTCCAATTAACTGAATTCACCACAGGTGAACTCCAATCCAATCAAGGATGATCGGTGGAAACAGGATGCACCTGAGCTAAGTTTTGACTGTCACGGCAAAGGCTGTGAATACTTACTGTATGTGCATGTGATTTTCTTTGTTTTTTAATAAATTTGCAAAGATTTGCTATCCATCCGCCCAGCCTAGCCAATCAAAGGCAAGGCTGGGAACTGAACAGGATGATGTGGACGCGCCCGGCAATTTCGAACGGTCAGGTAAGTAAAACGGGGGCTGGGGGGGGGGGGGGGGGGGGGCGGTGCTGTCGGATGTTTTTTTATCTTAATGCATAGGATGCATTAAGGTAAAAAATATTTTACCTTTACAACCCCTATAATACATTTTGGAATAAGGTTGTAACATAACAAAATGTGGAAAAAAGTGAAGTGTTTTGAATACTTTCCAGATGCACTGTATGCAGAAAAGTGATTAGTATACTATATGTATGATAAAATATGTTCAGTTAGTAGTACAGAGAGTCTGTTTTTAATAATATGAGAACTGGCCCATTGATATGAAAGGGTGGGGAGCAAAAAAATACAACCTCTGTTCAATACAACTAAGCAGCAGGAGTAAACATGCCTATGATAGAAGCATATAGGACTGTGTGTGTGTGTGTATGTATGTATGTATGTATAAGTGTGTGTACATTATATATAAAGTAGATTACAAAAAAAAGTTTGAAAAAAATTCTTATAATTTGAACAAATTTGCAGTAAAAGTGACCAGCACTGGGCCAATATAGACACATCACCTCGTATCCACTTAGTTTGATAATTTATTTTTCTTTGATTGGTGCAACAGGGAAATCCAAGCACAGGAAGCCTTACAGAATGGGCAGCTTGGGAGTGGCGAAGGGATTCCTGACTTGCAGCCAGGAGTCTTAGCTAGCCAAGCAATGATAGAGAAGATCCTCGGAGAGGACCCAAGATGGCAAGGTAAGTTTAGGATTAATGCAGGTCAATACAAACTTGAATATGACTACTACTGTATCATTGAAAGGCCAGTAAACCTAACCCACAAGCTGGACTATATAAATGAGCTATTGATACGGTTGTTTGCAAAAATAAGCATGCCTAATAGAAATTGGTGTTTTTTATTTTTTTTAAGATATTTGAACAAGGCAACATTAGATCTTTTTACACAGTGCTTACAGTTAAAGGTAATATACTTGAATTAAAACAAAAGAAATGTTTGGCTTTTTAAACATTTGATCTACAAAAATATCAATAGATGTAATGGAAAAAGTTCATCCCTGGCCTTGCCTCCTTTTATCAGAAATGAGTTGTAGGCATTTTGCTAACTGCCCACCAGTCTTTGACATTGACTCAGTTTGTGACCACTAATCTATGCAAACTTTCTTTAGTTGCAAAATGGTTGTGGGTTTCCTCATATGACCGGCCCGTATGACTTTCATGTTAAAGTGATATTTAAGTTTTTTTTTTTTTTTAACATCAAAAACATGTTATGCTTACCTGCTCTGTGCAGCAGTTTTGCAAAAAACAGCCCTGATTCTCCTCTTCTCGGGTCCCTTGACGGTGCTCTTGGCCTTTTCCTCCTGCCAAGTGCCCCCAGAGCTAGCAGCTTGCTTGCCCTGCTGAGGCTCTGTGTGTCCATTCACACAGAGCCGTGGCTCATCACGCCCCCTCTCTCTCCTGATTGGTTCAGTGGCTGTGATTGACGGCAGTAGGAGCCACTGGCTCCCACTGCTGTCTCAGCCATTGAGGAGACGGAGTACCCGGAGAGCCGAGGCACTTGTACACATCGCTGAATCGAGATGGGGCTCAGGTTAGTATTAAAGTGGTTGTAAAACTTCTGTTACACCACTTGTACATACAGGTAAGCCTATAATAAAAAACCTTGAGCCTTTAGAACCACTTTAAAGGGTCACTAGAGGAAAAAATAAATTTGGGCTGAAATGACTGTTTACAGGGTATAGAGACATAAAAGTTAACTGATTCCTTTTAAAAATGATTAAAAATAGATAAAAATCAATCATATAATCAACCTACAGTTCTAGTTTCGTTTTTGCTGTCTCTCTGATGTACAGAGCCAGAGAGCCAATAGAGGGCAGTGATGGTTTGTCTAAAACCCCTCAGCAGCAACCCAGTTTCAGATTACACACAGTGATCACACCTCCTTGATTAGTGACCACAGTGCTCCCAGCACTGTGGTTATAAGGAAACAGACAACCAGGAAGTGTGGAGATCAGAGCAGAATTACAGCAACATCAAAGCAAAAATGAACAATGAGGACATGAAAACAGCACTGCAGTAAGGTAAAGGAAGCTATTTAGCAACAAAATGTTTTTCCTTTAGTGACCCTTTAAAGTGGTTGTAAACCCACTTTTTTTACTTTTACCTACAGGTATGCCTATAATAAGGCTTACCTGTAGGTATAAAGAATATCTCCTATACCTGTACAGTTTAGGAGATATTCCCCTCGCAATGCGCCGCTGATTGCAGCGGGGCATGAGCAGGGGGGGGGGGATTCTCGGCTAAGGACCGGCAGCCGCCGGACCCTACCGATTTTAAATCTCCCTCGCACGTGCGCGGGAGTGATGTCATCGCCGCTCCAGCCAATCACAGCGCTGGAGCAGCGATACCTGGAAGACACGCCGAGTCAAGATAATATCTCGCTCGGCGTGGACCAGGTAAGTTTCTCTCACCTCGTTCGGAGGTAAGTATTTCATAATGAGATAATATGCGATGCATATTAGCTCATTATGCCTTTTCCCTTGCAGGAGTGAAAAAAAAAGTCAATGCGGGTTTACAACCGCTTTAAGATACACTTCTCATGCAGGTTAAATTGCTACAGTCCCTTTATGATTGTCAGTGGCGGAATTTTCACTGTCGCAACAGTCGCACTTGCGACTGGGCCCTGTAGTTCTCCGCCGCCTTCAGGGGGCCGCCGACCGCCCGTTCGTGTGACTGTGAGGGGCCCGCTGCCGCGCGAGCGGCCCACCTGCCTGTCCAGTGTGTGTGACAGACAGTGTTTATCCATGCCGCGAGGAGGGGGGTTTTCGCCCGCTGAGGGGAGAGAGAAAAGGCAGAGGCAGCGTGGCGCTGAGACAGGCTGTGTGTGTGCACACACTGAATAATAAAGATCAGCAGACCAATTGAGTGAAGGCGGGGGAGGAGCTCTCCCCTCTGCGTGGAGTACCTGCTGTCTTGTCTACGATCCATCTACCCATGAGGCAAGGCATTCCTGGAGGAGGCACGGTGAAGGATCTTTTCTGTGGGGGATTGATTAATTGGCGGTAAGTCGTGACATTTTGCACTGCAATCGATCCCTAACACCACCACCCCCCTCTAGTACCACTGCTATCACCCCCCCTTCCAGTACCACTGCTATCACCCCCCCTTCCAGTACCACTGCTATCACCCCCCCCTCCAGTACCACTGCTATCACCCCCCCTCCAGTACCACTGCTATCACCCCCCCCCCCTCCAGTACCACTGCTATCACCCCCCCCCCCCCCCTCCAGTACCACTGCTATCACCCCCCCTTCCAGTACCACTGCTATCACCCCCCCCCCCCCTTCCAGTACCACTGCTATCACCCCCCCCTTCCAGTACCACTGCTATCACCCCCCCCTTCCAGTACCACTGCTATCACCCCCCCCCCCTTCCAGTACCACTGCTATCACCCCCCCCTTCCAGTACCACTGCTATCACCCCCCCCTTCCAGTACCACTGCTATCACCCCCCCCCCCTTCCAGTACCACTGCTATCACCCCCCCCTCCAGTACCACTGCTATCCCCCCCCCTTCCAGTACCACCGCTATCAGCCCCCCTCCAGTACCACTGCTATCAGCCCCCCTCTAGTACCATCACCTCCCCCCATCCAGTACCACTGCTATCAGCCCCCCTCCAGTACCACTGCTACTACCCCCCTCCAGTACCACTGCTATCACCCCCCCTTCCAGTACCACCGCTATCAGCCCCCCTCCAGTACCACCGCTATCAGCCCCCCTCCAGTACCACCGCTATCAGCCCCCCTCCAGTACCATCACCTCCCCCCATCCAGTACCACTGCTATCAGCCCCCCTCCAGTACCACTGCTACTACCCCCCTCCAGTACCACTGCTATCAGCCACCCCCACCCCCCCAAGTACCATCGCTACCACCCCCCCTCCAGTGCCACCACCACCCCTCCAGTACCACCGCCACCACCCCCCTCAAGTACTACCACCCCCACCCCCCCAAGTACCATCGCTACCACCCCCCCTCCAGTGCCACCACCACCCCCTTTAAAGTTGAAATCGGAAACAGAAATGTTTTGCTTTGTTGTACAATGGAAAAAAATATAGTATCAAAATCATGCTTTTCAGGGGGGGGGGGGCCCTTCATGATTTCTTGCACCGGGGCCCTGAAGTTTCTAGTTACACCTCTGATGATTGTAGATGCATGCATTATAATACCAACTGTTTTAGGAATACCTTGCAGATACCTAGACATTTGTGGTTCTTAGAGATACATTTTAACATTAATTAGTTAGCTGTTAGGTGGAATTTGGTGGGCTGGCCAGTATTGGACAAATTAGCAGTTTGAAATTCATTCTATTTTTAGTTTATTTTCATTCCAATGGAATGATTGATATTCAGTAATGTTATGATTTTTTATGTTTAATCTGAATTTATTGGAAAAAAAAAATTATTTAAAAAATATACAAATTTAAAATTTAGTCCAATCAAAGTGCCAGTCTGATTCCTGATACAGATGCATCAAAAGGAAAGGTAGTTGAAGACAGAGGAAGCACTGATAAAGTATTTATCACCCTCCAGCCATAAATGTAACTGTACATATTGTATATTAAGAAAGTAATAGAATTCCTGCGAGCCTCAATCAACCCAAAGCCTAATAGATAAATAACTAACCAGCTGCAAGCATTAAACATGTCTCATAAGCTTGTGCACATAGACAAAAATAGTAAATTATACGCTGCACTTTTGAATATTACACAATAAATGCGTGCTGAAGATTAAAACAAACCATTTGGTGTTATTGTGACGTAAGCGACAGATGTGACATAGATGTGATATGACCAAAATAAAAACAATAAATATGTCCATTAAAAAATTAATAAGAAAGTGCTCATGTGTATCCAAGTGCTTTGTAACACAGATATAAGTGTCCAGTGGTATATAGGGAACAACACTAGTCTCACTTTAAATAGCAAAAAGTGCTATTGTGCAAAAACAAAACTTTTTATAAAACAATGCTGTGACGGTCCTGTTGAAAAAGGTGCATATGTGTGGTATCCAGTAATAGCACTGCTGACATGCTTATAAATCAATGCATCTGAAAATGATTGACAGGTGTTGCAGATCATGCATTGGTGCTCTTATTCCAGTGACCCCCTAGGTATTAAATGCTCACCTTGGAGCGTGTGACTTGGCAACTACGCTCAGTCAATACACGCTTGTGAACCACCCCTGGGTTCTATAATGGTAACAGGATCCTGGGCTTCCCACGCAGTATCTCAGGAAAAAAAAGCCTTGATAGTGTAATATCGCTTTAAACGTTTTAATAAAGAAGAACAACCCCCCAGTGGGGTACTCGCACGTACCAAATGCGTCAGTGCACCACTCTGTGTATGGCATAAAATATTACAGCGGCTGGTTTTGGAATGGTGCTGTCAGGGACTCGCCTCCATGCTGTATTCCTCCCTGCCGGCTTCCTCCATGCAGCCTCCCTCCATGCAGGCTTCCTTCATGCAGTTTGCTCGCCGTCGCGCGCCCTGCGCTCGTGCACGCGCACCAACGGCGCGCGTGCACAGGGGCGCGCGCGGGTGCACAATAAGCGGGCGTGCACGCGTGCACGTTAATCGGCTTTGGTGCCAAGAAATCCCTTTAAAAGTTCATTGCTGTTTGCAGCACATTGCTGCCTGATTTGCAGTTTGTGACTGATCCATATCTGATACCTGTACTCTGATCATCTGTCTGGAATACCTGATCGAACTCTGACTTGGCTTGCCTGACCATCCGTACCTCTCCAACCCTTCTGTTTGACCACCCGCCTGATTGACCTTCCATTGCCAGACCTACCTGCCTGCTTTAACCGACTACGCTTCAGCCATCTGCCTGCATTTCTTCTGCTTACATGTTATGGCAAAGAAAAGGCCTAAAACCCATGAACATGGAGTGCTGCACACCCCTGATAATACTTGGAAGGAAGTGGAAAAATACCCCTAGGGGCTTTGAGTTGCAGCAATTGGTATAAAAAAAAGGGTACAATAGAATATAAAAAATACATTTATTGAATATAAAAGTTCAAGGAAGAGTCTGATGCAACAGGACTCAGGATACTTTTATATTCAATACATTTATTTTTTATATTCTATTGTACCCTTTTTTTTATACCAATAGCTGCAACTCAAAGCCCCTAGGGGTATTTTTCCACTTCCTGCTTACCTGTTATGACCCGGCTTGTCTGGCCCTGCTGTTCCAGTTGTTGTCCACTACGCCAACTTACCTTACCAGCTTGTGCCGCAGTAGTCGCAGCTTCCGTGCGGGTCGCTGACCCATCCTCCGTTTCAGCGTCTTCAGCATCTTCCACGTCTCCACACCAGAGGTATTCATCCACCTGCTTCTACTCTTCACCAACCCGGCACTCCTACCCCTCTGTGCTCCGAGTCCGCTGTTCCCACTTCAGTGGCTCGCAAACCAGAGCCGTAAGAGAGGCTCTCCTGCACCAGACTCTAGTAACCAGGTACGTAACAGGTGCATGTTTTCTCCTAGGCAGATAGACTGCCTGTCATACCGTCCTGGCCCCTCCCCTACACGTATTTCTAATTGGACGGCCAGACATATCAGTGTAATTTCGATGCCAAGTCCAGTCTGCATGAGGAGTCTGTGGGGACTTCAATGTTAAGAAGAGAGTGAAGTGATCTTACCAGACAAAGGATCTGAAGAGTTCCAATCATGAACATAAAAGACTGAAAAAAATGTATACCGCCTACCATGTATAAAGAGAAGAAGGTTCATTTTGGACTTAGTCAGTCATGTGTAAACTAGAGTCAAACCACCTGTCCCATCTAACCACTGGAAGCATAGGAGCAACAATACTGCACACATTAAACAGTAAAAACATGTCAGAATTTTATGGACACTGCCGACACGACAACTCGCCCACAGAGGTTAACAAAAAACAAACAAAGGAGAGGCACCATTGAGTAATAGAGTCAAAATACATATAGACAGAATGGAATAAGTCATTTAACCAGTGTGCTTCAAGATAGCATAACAGAGAACAAAAAAAACAATGGTGACCATTCTTATACAGAGGTAAATCAGTGTCCAGCATTAGAGGGTGGGACAGATGAGATGATAGATGGGCATCCAGAACTGGTTGGTGCGGTATATATTAAGGACCAGTTCAATAGAGCCGATTCTGGCAAATTCAATTCGACAGTACAGATGGAATGTCTGATGGATGACAGACTTTTTGGAACTTCCCATTTTTTCCGATCTGTAAGTGGGATCTGGGCTTTGTGACCCAAGGCCTCTATGCAACTTATAGATCTCCAAATCCACAGAATTAGATGTGCCCAGCAATATAGTGCAAATGCCCTTCATCGTCGGCAAAAGATCCTTCCACACCCTGGAGCCTGATGTTCCGCCATTTGCGGCTATCTAGGTCTTCATGAAGCAAGAAGAGGATATGAATATGAGCTTCATACAAGTCCAGGACCTGCTCCTGAGTAGCCTCGGTGTTTGATAAAGGATGGCAGGTTTGATCAAGCTCTGATGTCTTGGAGCTGGTTTTCACATTTTTTAGTGCAGGTTTGGACAGGAATGTGGACCATGCAATGCAATTTTTTAGCCTATTAATTTGCACTACTTTTCAAAACACACTGCAAATGGATTGCATTGGTACACATCGCACACCCAGTGTGTTTGGAACGCGGTGCGGGAAATGCGCTCAGAACATGGGTTTCCCGAACCCTGTTTTAATGTGAAAGAGCTCCATGAAGTTTTAATCATTGGTTCCTACTCCTAGGACACCCAATTTTAATTTGATGTATTTGAAGTTGTGGTAAATGTAGGATGTACTTACTTTTTATACGTGACATATTTGCATTTTCATTTATTTAAATTATGAAAAATAATACCCCTTGCCATTTTTTTTTGTCCTTTGTTCAAGCATATTACATTTTATCTATAGGCTTTGTCTGATAGATGATCTAATGTTTGCCTGTTCAAATATGTTGCAAAAGTCATGACTTTCCATTGGGTTATTCTTGCTCAGCTTATGAGTGTTAGCATGCTTTTTGAGAGGAATTTTATGTAAGGCAGCTTGTTTTTTAGGTTACATGGGCCTTTATGGGACTTTATATGAATAAATGAGTTAATAAGCATTAAACATCATAGGTAAGGCCAGACTGCAGCACGTTGCAGAGCACTGTGGGTATATGCACATCCGTTCTCATGTGTGTTGTTGCAGTCTCTATGACCGTTGGCTATTTATATTCTGTGTTGTGAATGCTTTGCTGTTCTTTTTGGCTACAGGTTGATCTAGTCGTGTGAATGTTCTAATTCTCTGATTGGCTACAGGTTGGTTTTTAAAATGCCCATTTTGAAGTGTGTTACTTGCATCCATAAAGAAAATGATACAGTTAACAGGATTGTTTATAAAAAAATAAATATAGCAACAAATGGAAAAAAAAAAAGATTCCAACCTGTTTTACTTCTGTGCCCTAATAGCCCATAAAATTCCTTTTCTCATCAGCAGTATATAGCAGTCTTGTTACTTCCATCAGTTTCCAGCCAAACACTGGTTAAAACTTGTAGGAGGAGTGTTGTGACTCTCATTTGAGACTGCACAACCCTTGATTCTCTGTCTGAACAGTACTGATTGGCCCTGTGCTAATCACATTCACTCACCCAAAAAAAACTTTTTAGCAATACACACCAAACCTGAGCATGTGCAGCCTGACTCTATAGATTCTGTGTTATCAGGAAATTATTAGGGAACAGTGGAAAGAGGGGAGGATCAGAGAAACCAGGATCAAAAAGCCTTTTTATGCAGGGGATTAACCCCCTAGGTTCCATAGTGAGTAGAACAAGCATGCCTTACTGCATATACAGTACAGGCTAATTTGTATCTGAGCACCACAAACTCAAAAAGCTATTACATTCATTTTAAATATTCACCGCTATCTCACCCATCCACCCATGTCTCCATGTTTTATTCTGTTGAAAAATCACTTTGATAAACCCTCTGTTAGCATTTCTAGACCTGGTCATCTAATGCCTCGTTTCCACTGAACAGGACGGTTTGGGTCGGTACAGTTTGGAGCGCTTAGAATGGTCCGGTCTATTCTTGTGAGCGTTTCCACTGCAAGTCGGACCGTCCCAGGCCATTCAGGGTTTAGAAAAAATACCTAGGGTGTCCACCAATCAGTGGAATGTATTGTAGCTCCGCCCTAACCAAACCGTTTCATTTTCTATGGCCCCACATCTGAAGCAGGACCCAGAATGGTGCGGTACGGTTCGGTTTTATGGCACACTTTCATAATGCAAACACCCAAAATAGCGTACCAAACCGATCCGCTCAGTGGAAACAAGGCATTAGTATGGACAGGGGATTCATGTAGCATTTACTTCCTGGAATCCATCTGTATTAGCTCATTCATGCAGGCGGAGGGCGTGCTTAGTTTAGAAAACCCCTCCTTCCAGATGAAAGCAAAAAATTAAAATGGCCATGAAGACTCGTGGGATGTATGACATCATTTTGACCTAGACCAGAAACCAGGAAGCAACTAAAGAAATAAAATATACAAAAAAGGTTTTAAAACAAGTAAATATAATATACCTTCCTATGTCTTTAAAATGTTAGCAGCATAAGGTTTAAAATATTAAGTTCCACTTTTAAAATCTTCTGTATGATGGCCACATTGAGTTTTCCATTAAATCTGTTGGCAGTTCAGATTTTTTGTCAGTAGACGGAAGAATAGGTCTAGGTTTACAGTGTTTTGGATTATAATGAATAGCAACAATTCTGCATAAAGTAGCTTTCTAAAGACCTCCAGATGGTACAGTGCAGATGAGACCTTCTAAGCCAAAGCCCCATGCAGAGAGTATGATGCACACCACAACTTTGAGATTTGCTCTGCCGCTATTGTTTCCATACAGTATATGGACAATGAGCTACTTATTCTGCCAAAATTCACAATTAAATGCAGCCCCCTCTTGGTACACTACACCAGCTGACTTTGTTTAATTACATTTTTATTAAAAATAGTACATAAAGTTTCCTTTATATTTATTTCTTTCTTATAAAAAGTGTAATAAAATAAGTCTTTTTACGAAGTGAATACGATATTTTACAGATATAAGTACTTGCTGTATGCTCTATGTTTGGTCTTGTGATTTCAAACATACTGTACTTATGGATGCCTGCCAGGCTTTCCTGCTGCCACCTGGTGGTTAGATACTATAATGCTTTCATATTCTACCTCCCTGATAACTGCAGCAATCGGCATATAATTATTCCTCTTTGACTAAGCATAATTGGCAATATGTGCTTATTTTCTATTGGTTATATAAACAAAAAATAAATATTATTTTACATATGGTATTTTAGCTGAGTTGAAACATGGTTGGTCATATACAATGTTGATGATTCCTGAACATAGCTATTTAAAGAAGATCTTTTTAAAATGGTTTCTGTAATATTTTTAGCATTTGCTAAAGGTTCTATAGGTTTAATATTAAATTGTTTTGTCTTTGTTTTACCCCAGATACAAATTTTGTACTAGCCAGCTATAAAACTGAACAATGTACTAAACCACCCAGACTTTGCCGCCAAGGATATGCCTGTCCACATTATCACAATAGCAGAGACAGAAGACGCAACCCAAGAAAGTTCAAATACAGGTGAATTACATTTGAAATATTTTTCTGTTAATCATATTTATTACTGTATATAATGCAAAGTCCTGCAGCCTATTGCCAGAAGCCATTTTTTTAGGCTAGAAAAAGCCTACCAAAGTGGGATACAGTGTTCTTCATATGGATTACCAAGCATGAAGGTAGCTGTGCCTAGAAGAATGTCTCTTCGTGATTTTTAGCTGTTGTTCACTCTTTGAAACTACAGAGGCTTTTACATATCTGCTTATGTTAATTATACCCCAAAAAAAATTCTTTCAGAAGTACAAATACATATGCCTCTTGGTTTTTAGTCCATATTTGCTTTTTCTGGATTTCAGCTTTAATGAACTAACCTAACTATGTTTTATATGCTGATATAAATTAAGAAAGTTCCAGCATTGGCAAAAAATTTTTTTTTTTAAATGCCAATAGTGCCATCCTTGCCAGTTTATCTGTATGTTTTGATTGGTCACCAGTACACAAAATGGCAACATCCAACACTAAGGAGCTTTGGTAGCAGACTTTGTCAGCTAATCGAGCTGTTGGTTAATCAAACTGCTTAGGCTCTGTTGTCCGGATATTGTGACATCAAACATAGTATTTCAGAATGGCAGCTTCAATCTAAAGCTAGTTTAACTTCTATTGAAACACATTTTTCCTTTCGATGCTTGTCTACTAGCAAATGATTGCTTACCTATCTCTTTCAGATCCACACCTTGTCCAAGCGTAAAACATGGAGATGAGTGGGGAGAGCCATCAAAATGTGAAAGTGGGGACAGCTGTCAGTATTGCCATTCCCGTACTGAGCAGCAGTTCCATCCTGAGGTGAGCTGTAATCCCTGTGACTAGCAGAATGTATAGTATATAGCAATGCCTGTGTTTTTGTTCTATTTTCAGAATCCTAGTTATTTAGTGTAGTACCTCTCAGTCATAAAAATTCCCATGTTTGCCTAGTACTCATAAATGGCACAGTTAATAATAATAATAAAACAAATTCACAGTACACTGTGTAGAAATCTTAAGCAAAGTATATGAAAAGGTGGTGTTTTACCTTATTATACCATTGGAAAGCATCAGCTCTGATCTGTAGTGATCAAAAAGTGTGACACTAAGTATACCACCAAAGGTAAATGATCTAATAAGTAATATAAAATAACAAAGATTTTATTTTTATAAATTTAAAAGTATAAATAAATAAAAAATAATAAATAAAAACTAAAAATAAAAAATAAAAAGTGGTGGTCACCACTGCCAAATCTCCGTCCCAGTCTCAGGTCTTTTGCAGACTTCATCAGGTTTTCTTCCAGAATGGTCCTGTATTTGGCTCCATCCATTTTCCCATGGCCGATCCTAGGGTCACAGGCACCTGGGTGCAGAAATATTTCTGGCAGTGTAATTTTACTAACTCCTCCCCTTTACATCTCATTATAAATCACATCTGTAGATGGACTAGGCGCAGGAATGGGCAGGGGCTGTGTATCCTATGCAATCTATCATGCCATAAAACATCTAGAGCAGGGGCAGCCCAGAGCACGTGTAAAGGGATGCTGGGGATGCCATCCCACAGCACACTGAACATTGTGACTCACCTCGATTCTCTCTCTGTGCAGCCTGAGATAGAGATGGGAGGGGGAGGCATTCCAACTGGAGTTGGTGGAGACTGTGCAGGATCCAAAACTCTCAGTGTTAGGAATTCATTCCTGCACATCAGCACTCAGCAGCCATTGAAAACTAGAACTCTCATGTCAGGAAGAGGAGCGGCCCCTCCCCCGAGCACTGCCAGGCTGGATGGGCTGCCCTATGCTCACACATCAGTTCTGGACTGACACACACCTATGCTCAGAACACTAGTTCTGGACGGACACAAACAAGGAGAGAAGGAGGGAGGGGAGAACTCTGGCACTTCGGCGCCCCCACCTCTGCAGGCGCCTGGGTGCAATGCACCCTGTGCACCCTGCCTAGGATCGGCCCTGCATCTTCCCATCAATTTTAACCATCTTCCCTGTCCCTGCTGAAGAAAAGCAGGCCCAAACCATGATGCTGCCACCACCATGTTTGACAGTGGGGATGGTGTGTTCAGGGTGATGAGCTGTGTTGCTTTTACGCCAAACAAAAAGTTTTGCATTGTTGCCAAAAAGTTCGATTTTGGTTTTATCTGACCAGAGCACCTTCTTCCACATGTTTGGTGTGTCTCCGAGGTGGCTTGTGGCAAACTTTAAACGACACTTTTTATGGATATCTTTAAGAAATGGCTTTCTTCTTGCCACTCTTTCATAAAGGCCAGATTTGTGCAGTATACAGGGACTGATTGTTGTCCTATGGACAGAGTCTCCCACCTCAGCTGTAGATCTCTGCAGTTCATCCAGAGTGATCATGGGCCTCTTGGCTGCATCTCTGATCAGTCTTCTCTTTGTATGAGCTGAAAGTTTAGAGCAGGGGTCTCCAAACTGCGGCCCGAGGGCCAGATGTGGCCCTTTGCTAGCCTTTATCTGGCACTTGGGGGACAATTCCTCCCACTGACATGAGGCACTATTCCTCCCATTGACACCAACAATGGGGCACTATTTTATCCACTGATACAAATGATGGGATACTATTGCTCCTACTAATAGGGGTAATACTCCTCTTCCTATTGACCACCAACCCTGAGGCCATATATGTTCTCACTGATGCCGGGCCCGTGCCTTTTTCTTCCCTTGCTGGCCCCAATCTGGCTCTCCTGAAGTCTGAAGGGAAATAAAGCGGCCCTTTGTATGAAAAGTTTGAAGACCTCTGGTTTAGAGGGACGGCCAGGTCTTCGTAGATTTGCAGTGGTCTGATACTCCTTCCATTTCAATATTATCGCTTGCACAGTGCTCCTTGGGATGTTTAAAGCTTGGGAAATCTTTTTGTATCCAAATCCGGCTTTAAACTTCTCCACAACAGTATCTCGGACCTGCCTGGTGTGTTCCTTGTTCTTCATGATGCTCTCTGCGCTTTACACAGACCTCTGAGACTATCACAGTGCAGGTGCATTTATACAGAGACTTGATTACACACAGGTGGTTTCTATTTATCATCATTAGTCATTTAGGTCAACATTGGATCATTCATAGATCCTCACTGAACTTCTGGAGAGAGTTTGCTGCACTGAAAGTAAAGGGGCTGAATAATTTTGCACGCCCAATTTTTCAGTTTTTTATTAAAAAAGTTTGAAATATCCAATAAATTTCGTTCCACTTCATGATTGTGTCCCACTTGTTGTTAATTCTCCACAAAAATTACAGTTTTATATCTTTGTTTGAAGCCTGAAATGTGGCAAAAGGTCTCAGGCCTCGTACACACGATCGGACATATCCGATGAAAACGGTCCGCGGACCATTTCCATCGGATATGTCCGATCGGGAGTTTGATCCGATGGCGTGTACACACCATCGGATCAAATCTCCCGCCGCCGGACGGCGCGGTGATGCGGCGGTGACGTTGACGCCGCCACGTCACCGCCACGTCACCGCACCAGGAAGTTAAACACTTCCGCGCATGCGCCGAATCCATTCGGCGGCGGCGGTGGGGGACGACATGTCTGCTGGTAAGTGTACTAACCAGCAGACATGTCGGGCGGACAGATTCCCACCGGATAGATTTCAAAGCATGCTTTGAAATCTGTCGGGTGGAGAAATCTGTCCGCTAGCCCATACACACGAGCGGAGATGTCTGCTGAAACGGTCCATCGGACCGTTTTCAGCGGACATATCCCCTCGTGTGTACGAGGCCTCAAAGTTCAAGGAAGCCGAATACTTTCGCAAGGCACTGTATATATCTATAAAGCCCATTATTAGAGAAGAAAGGGGGGTGTATATTAAATACCTATATACCTTGAAATTCAACAGGTTTTCTTATTTGGATGATAGGAATATATGCTAATAACCAAAACGAGCCCTGCCGCCATGTGGGGAGACAGGCTCCAAGGGGTAAACTGGACTACAATAGAGAACACTTAAAAATAAATATATCTTGTAAGCAATCATAAAATAAAAAAGGAAAGAGACACCCCCATATGCAGCCACCACCATCAAGTAAATGCTCCACTCCAAGACCAAGACTGAGGATGGACCCAGATTTCCAATATACCAAAATTAGGTATTAACCCTTTGCTAGGCAAACCAACAAGGTCTATAAATAATTAAATGGGTGCCTACCCATATGGTCCCAGGCATACCCACTGACTGGAAGGTATTTAGCGATAACCAGGGAATTGCTTCTCATATGGTCCTATATAATAGCATCCAAAAAGGATGTGAAAGGAAGCACTGAACATATATATACTGGTAGGTGGTTACTCCCCGAAAACTATCCACACCCCCTGAGTGGCTTCCAACAAAATGTGGCAAGCTCAGGTGGTGTGGACAGGTTGCTCCTCTATCCTGACAATTTAGATGCCACTTTATAGGAGCTGTGACTTTTTGACTCTATGCAGACATTATCCATTACTCCATTTATTGTTTGTTTTAGTGGTTGGTGGGTTTACCCAGGAAACATATGGTATATATTTATCGACCTCATTGGTTTGCCTGGCCAATGGTCACCACCAAATTTTGGTATATTAGCAATCTGGTTCTGGTTCTGAGTCTTGGAGGTGGGCATTTACTTGCTGGTGGGGCTGCACAGAGTATTGTCTCTTCCCTTTTTTTATTTTCTGATTGGTTACAAGATATATTTATTTTTATGTGTTTTCTGTTGTAGTTCAGCTTACCCCTTACACTGATAGCAGATGGTAAACAGAAGGGAAATGGAAACAGGGGCAGGTCATCACTGGGCACAGGAAGAGGATGAGATTATTCAAGGATGAGGATTATATGCCCGTGCCTGGACACACACTGTACTTGTCGTCCATAGAATTAATGAAAGATAAAAGTCCGGCACCAGAGCAGCTTGAAGTAAAATCATAGACTTTATTGTAGAGCCATCAAGACCTAAAAAGAATACATTTCTACAGTAAGATTGACGTGGTCTAGCTACATCAGTCTTGCTTTATAAATGGATGATTCTTAGGTCTTGACAATAAAGTCTACAATTTTACGTCAAGCTGCTCTGGTGCCCGGACTTTTATCTTTCATTGGCTCCCCATTTTTCATTTTTAATAACAAGAGGGAACTTTTCAGTCCCTATGGGACTGCAGTACATGCAATTTGTTGAACTTGTTAGTTGCAGCAATCCTCAGACTTTTAGAACTTCACTAGGGAGGATGGGGAGTCCCTGTTAACAATTTTCCAAGCTGGAAGAAGCCATTAAGGTTTTGGTGGAAGAGGTAGGCTCCTATTTGAAGCTAGAACCATTGCCACCCGATGGAGCCAAGGTCACCAGTATTGGATCCCTTCCCAAATCTAAGAAACTTAGTAGGCCCTTTCCAGTTAAGCCAAAAGTACAGGATGCCTTTTACAAGGACCAAAGTGTATACGCCTATAAAATGTTTTGCGAAGATTTAAAATCACATGTCTATTGTGAAGACAGTGTCACATAAAGTATAAAAAAAAAAAATGTTCCAGGGGATCGCAGGATTCCTTTTATCAAGGCAACATAGTTGACACTATGTAGTCTTGTGAAAGAGACCCTGCAAGGCTCTGAAATGTCTGTTTTTGTATACCTGTTCACTTTGCAGCAGGGAGGATGCTTGGCCTGGAACCCGGAAAACATAATGCACATTTACATTGGACCAATCAATGGTACTATGCAAAAAATGATCAGGTGTGTTCTTAACAAAATTGCTCAATCCGAATAGCACAAATTTGGCAAGTAAAACAGGCTGTGTGTATGTATTGACACTATGGCCCGGATTCACAAAGCACTTGTGCCGGCGTAAATCAAGTTACGCCGACGTAAGTGCAAATGTGCGCCGGCGTATCTGTGCGCCTGAGTCACAAACCAGTATACGCCTAAAAACTGGCCACCCTACGCCGACATATCTTACTTACCCTGGCGTAACGTGGGCGCATTTTTCTTCTGGACGCATGTAGCTGCTCCAATTGATTAGCCATTCAAATATGCAAATGAGGGAAATACGCCGATTCACGAACGTACGTGCGCCCGGCACAGGCTCTATGCAACGCGTGTAAGTTTTCCGTCCGGTGTAAAGTTATTCCCCATAAAGGAGGTGTAAGTCAGCACCAGACATGCAAAGGTCTGCACCAGGGAACTCAAGCCTACGTATTTTACGTAGGGTGTGGGTCTGTTTGGGCGTAGGTTAAGTTAACGGCGTACACAGTGATCCAGCGTATCTTAGGCAGTTGTTCTGACATGGTTGTGAGCATGCGCACGGGGATACGTCCACATCTCGACGCATGCGCATTTCGTTTTAAGTACCGGTCCATCATTTGGGGTCACGCTTCATTAGCATTGATCACGCCTACTTCCATTTACGCCAGCCTGCGCCTTCGAAATGTAAGCTACACCGGTGCAGAGTTGGGAGCAATAGCTTGCTGAATTCAGTGCATGCCTCTCCGCGCTGCGCCGGCGTAGCGTACTATGTGTGCGCTACGCTGGCATAAAATATGCGCCCATCTCTGTGAATCCGGGCCCATGTGTTTAGCTTCATGTTTTTGCTTTAGCATTTAACCCGTGTAACCATATTTTAAAATATTTTGTTTAGATTTACAAGTCTACAAAATGCAATGATGTGAGACAAACTGGGTACTGCCCAAGAGGTCCCTTTTGTGCTTTTGCACATGTTGAAAGTAAGTAATACATTTGCAAAAAGGGAAACAGAATTTTTTCAGCTCGCTTTTTTATTTTATTGGGACCAGTACTGCAAACCAAAGAATCTTTACCATTTATCTTTAGGAATTCCCTCTACTGAAGAGACCATGAATGTGATGATGCAATCAAGTCATTTAAAACAAGCTCCTTCTCTCTACTCTTCAGACTGTCTAGGCCTTTCCAATGACTGGAACACTAATATGAGTTGTTCAAATAACATTCTAAACCACAATGAACAAACCACAAATGTAAGTATTTTTTTTCTCTAGCTCACAGGTCTTTGTAGATTTTTATTTATTATAAAGAAAGGTATGTATTTTTGGTATTGGAGCCTGAAACTATTGGTACGCTTTTGTTTTTTTGTTTTTTGCCTGGCTGCATATTCACTTCCCTACAATTACAAGAAAAGTAAGTAAAAATATATGGGGATTTCAGTAGCTTAGTGTTGCACACAAATGTTATGCTTTTCTAATAGAACGGAAATTCTTAACCTGATCATGAGGATTCTGCACAACCTCTTCCATGGAGGCAAGCTGAAAAAATGCATTAATATAATAGTTATGTTAAAAAGTATGAACAGCATGTAATGCTGAATTTATTGATAGTTTTTTATGATGTGGGTTTAGTGATGCTTCGGCTACTTTTGTGGCCACTAGGGGGCGCGTGCGTTCCGCTCGCGTCCGAGTCCTGCGTGGTTGCCCGGCGGGTACGATCGCCGCCGGGCATACGCGATTGCTCGGTACAGAGCGAGGACCGGGAGCTATGTGTGTAAACACACAGCTCCCGGTCCTGTCAGCGGGGGAAACGCTGATCTTCTGTTCATACAATGTATGAACAGAAGATCAGTGATTTCCCCTAGTGAGGCCAGCCCCCCATACAGTTAGAACACACCCAGGAACATACTTAACCCCTTCCCCGCTCCCTAGTGTTAACCCCTTCACTGCCAATGGCATTTTTATAGTAATCCAATGCATTTTTATAGCACTGATCGCTATAAAAATGGCAATGGTCCCAAAAATGTGTCAAAAGTGTCCGAAGTGTCCGCCATAATGCGGCAGTACTGAAAAGAAACCCTGATCGTCGCCATTATAAGTAAAAAAAAAATATTAATAAAAATGCCATAAAACTACCCCCTATTTTGTAAAAGCTATAACTTTTGCGCAAACCAATCAATAAACGCTTATTGCGATTTTTTTTTAACGAAAAATATGTAGAAGAATACGTATCGGCCTAAACTGAGGAAAAAAAAATTTTTTTATATATTTTTTGGGGATATTTATTATAGCAAAATGTAAAAAATATAGAATTTTTTTCAAAATTGTCGCTCTATTTTTGTTTATAGCGCAAAAAATAAAAACCGCAGAGGTGATCAAATACCACCAAAAGAAAGCTCTATTTGTGGGAAAAAAAAGGACGCCAATTCTGTTTGGGAGCCACGTCGCACAACTGCGCAATTGTCAGTTAAAGAGACGCATTGCCAAATCAGAAAAAAGTGCTCTGGTCATTGGGCAGCAATATGGTCCGGGGGTTAAGTGGTTATTTGCATTGCTACTTGCGTTGGTCAGTGGGGGCCCGGTTCGTGTGGATGGAGGAATTTGTTGGTTTATTTTTATTTTTTCTTCATTAACCCAGCAGGCTGAACAAATTAGTTATAAAACCATCTTTACCATTCTAAAACTTCCCTCCAACCCTTTTGCATATTATTTTATATAATTCTGTGATTCTGTACTTGCCAAATATGCTGTAGAAATCCAGAAATCTCCATCTACTAAGTCTGGCTGCATCCATGTTAACTGTGGGCGGCTACAACTGCTGCCTTTTCACTTCCTGGATTTACACAGACACACAGAGGCACACCTCCAGCTCTGCAGCCCTGCAGCTCTCATTGGCCCTCTTATGACTCATCCCCCTCCCTTCCTGGCAAATTCTCACAAGAGTGAGAGAGAGAGAGCTGTGCATGATGTCGTAAGCCTAGGCTTTTTACCAGACAAGAAACAGGACGTGGGCTGTATAAGGTATTTACTGGCATAAAAAAAAAAAAAACATTTTACTATCCAAAGTTAAAACAAAAAGGGCAGAAGATTTAATAGATGGAAAGTTGAAGCAAATGACTGAAGTTCCGCTTTAACCATTTCCAGCCCAAAGCTCATTAGACACCCTTGACCTTCAGTGGGAATATCTGAATGATGCCTACAGCTACAGGCATCATTCAGATATCCTCTTTTTCAGCTGGTGATTCTGTGCACTGTAAGAACGATCATAACAGTTCAGCTGCTATTAGGGGACGCCCCCTTGGACTTTGAATGGCAGAAATGAAAGGATAAAAAAGCACAAGGGTGCCAACAATTTGTATACAAAAAGTAGTGGAGATATATTGCGTATAAACACAATTAGCTTAAAAAATATATATTATAGCAGTACATCAATGAATCAACATAAACAAAGCATGATGTATATAATAACCCAAACTAATGGTCCAAAGTTCTGCTCTAAGCAAATTGTGATCAGCCGATTGGATACTTACACATATACCCAACAGGTTTTGGAAATTATTTTTGCATTTCCTTCCTCAGGGGTAGTGTTAAAGTTGGGTAGTTATTTTCTTGTCTGTAACATAAATACAAATGTATAATAATATTTGCATAATGATATAAGAAACAACATAAAAATGCAGTTCAGCCGCTAGATCGTTCTTGCTGGTGGCAGGAAACCCACTCCTGCCGCCCTCCAGTACTTCTCTGGGCTCTCCTGTGCCATCGCAGACCCGGAGAAAGAATCGATCGCCGCCCGATGACGATCATAGAGATTTCTGGTGACCAGATGGCATCATGCCTGGGTTGCGCTTGTAAACAAAGCCGCAATCTCGTCTGAAAAGCATGGGATCGTGTATTTTTTTTTTATATCTCAGTCTTTCCAGCCTGGAGGAGACATATGGAGTCCCATTGACCCCACATCTCTTCATAAAGAGGACCTGTCACACACCATTCATATTACAAGCGATGTTTACATTGGATCAGGAATAAAAGTAATATAAGCAATAAAAAAATATATATTTTTTTTAAAGCGCCCCTGTCCTCTGAAGCTTGTGCATGGAAGTGAACACACACGTCCTGCCCACATATGTAAACTCTATTCAAACCACACATGTGAAGTATCGCCGTGTGCGTTAGAGCAAGAGCAATAATTCTAGCACTATACCTCCTCTGTAACTCTAAACTGGTAACCTGTAAAAAAAATGTAAGCGTCACCTATGGAGATTTTTAAGTAACGAAGTATAGCTCCATTCCACGAGTGTACGCAATTTTAAAATGTGACATGTTGTGTATCTATTTACTCTGTGTAACTTCAGCTTTCACATTATACAAAAAAATTGGGCTAACTACGGTTTTGTTATTTTTTTTAATTCATGAAATAAAAAGGCGTTTGAAAAAACATATATAATGTTTGGGGGTTCTGAGTAATTTTGTAGAAAAAAAATTATAATTTTTACATTTAGGAGAGGGGTGGCAGAATAGGCCCGATATGGAAGTGGTTAAGTATTGAAGCTTGATAATGATCAGGACAGCCTGTTTTGGGATAGTGTTATATATAGTTATAAAACTAGCAGTTTGGTGTAGAATTCAGTGGTAGCTTAAATAACTTTTAATTTTTACGTTTTTCATGTCCGTTTATGTCCCAAATTTGTGCAAGCCCTTAATTTATAGCTTTTACTAAGTGCAAAATCACGTTTTTGCCTTTTATATTAACAAGGAATGTTTTACTGTTTTACCCTAAATATGTCATAACATCCTGCAATATGAAAAGTTTATTTAATTTTTTTTCTAGGCAAAACACAAGTGCCTGTCTTTGGATAGCAATCATAAAATGAATGATCACGAAAGTAAACAGGTAATATATAACATATTTATATACAGGTCATAACTAAGATATTCTTAAAGTGAATCTGTTTAGTTAAAGGAAAAAAAAGAAAATAAATATATATATATATACAGCCCTCAAAATTTCCACTCGCCTACTAGCATTTGGCGAGTGGATTTAAGCTGGGGGCGAGTAATGCCAGGGCTGCATGACCAATCTCCCTGCAATCTGTGCCTACACTTAGAGTCCCGATGAGATTGGCGGCCGAAGAGGAAAGGTGCATGCTCAGGAAAAGTAGTCTGGTGAGCCGCGCACAGGTGCTCTCCTTACAATTCTCATTTAGCCATGGGACCTAACAGTATGACCGTTCTGAGCCTGCACCCCTCCCCCCGGCCCCGACCAATGTAGCTGGAGAGCAGAAAGTAATGAGTGGGGTGGAGGATTGCGAAAATTACCATTCCGATGCAGCGGAGACCCAGTTCTAGTGCCATGTCCCTCTGGTCTGCCCCCAGTGCCCTGTCCCTCTGGTCTGCCCCCAGTGCCCTGTCCCATTTTGTTAAAGTTGTTGTTGGTAATATTTTATTTTGTAACTTGATTCTGCATAAAACATTGTCATTCCATGAGATTATCTACGAGGGCGTGTTTACAGGTGCAATTAGATGGGGCAACTGGTGGCGAGTAACTCTTGAGGCCTTGCTAGTAGCTCAGGACTTGAAATTTTGAGCCCTGTATATATATATATATATATGTTGCTCTGTACTGTCCATGCGGGAACGGTGAAAGGCTGAGCCTGTAAGGATGTAGTAGCAGGGAGCTGCAGGAGAAACAGAAAGAGCTGAGGAAGATTCAGCGTTCAGTGAATGAGCACTGAACCTGTGTGTTTGACGGCCTGGGGGATCAAGGTAGGAGGCCTAAGCAGAGATACTGCAGAGAAGAGTATTGTTTGTTTTGACACATTGATGGTGAGAACCCCTACGTGGGAATTTATTGTGCTGTTACTCTTTTCTTTAATAAAAGTGGGCAGAAAAAGCCATAAAACTATTTTTGTGGAGTGGACTGTTTGGCTCTGCCAAGGAGCTAAAATCCCCTCAAATCATCAGTTGGTGATGCAATGCTATGGGAAAGCTGAAGGGGAAGTTCCAGAACCTTGCATGCTAAAAACAGTTAGTGCCAGGGTCCGTCTGTGTTGCTATTTCTCTGTAAGCAAAGAGGTGTATTGTCTCGCAAAGAGGTGTATTGTCTCGCAGACTTAAAGAGATAGTACACCAAAACATTATTTTCTGGAGAACTCTTGTGTCCGTGACTGAAATGATGAGTGTTATTGCCCGAAGCAACAAAGTCAAGGTCAATTTTGAGATCTGTGGGGGATGATGGAGTGTTCCTGAAGAAAGCCATGGCTGGTGAGCTCAAGAGGAACTGTTACAGCCTGTTGGAGAGTGCTGGAAAAGTTCTGCTGGGAGAGTGCAGTCTACTGGAGATAGCACATTCGTCGCGCTGTAACAGACTGAAAAGCACAAAGCCTGAAAAGCGCAAATCGTCTTTCACCAAACTTTTACTAACACGAAGATCAGCAAAAGCAGCCCCAAGGGTGGCGCCATCCAAATGGAACTTCCCCTTTATAGTGCCGTAGTATGTGTTGTACGTCACCGCGCTTTGCTCGAGCCTAGGAGGGCATCTGTTGTTTCACCCTGTGGTCGCATAGGGAAAGGCGTAAGTGAAAGTGCCACAGAGGAATGGTTTTTAACCACTTGATCACCGGGCATATTTTGGCACTTTTCTCCTTCATGTAAAAATCTAATTTTTTTTGCTAGAAAACTAATCAGAACCCCCAAACATTATATATTTTTTTAGCAGACACCCTAGGGAATAAAATGGCGGTCATTGCAACTTTTTTTTCTCACACAGTATTTGCGCAATAATTTTTCAAGCGCTTTTTTTAGGGAAAAAACTGTTTAATGAATTAAAAAATAACAAAAGAGTAAAGTTAGCCCACTTTTTTTGTATAATGTGAAAGACGATGTTACGCCGAGTAAATAGATACCTAACATGTCACGTTTTAAAATTGCGCACACTCACGGAATGGCGCCAAACTTCGGTACTTAAAAATCTCCATAGGCGATGCTTTAATTTTTTTTACAAGTTACTATTTTTGAGTTACAGAGGAGATCTAGTGCTAGAATTGTTGTACATGCTCTAAGGCACGTGATTATACCTCACATGTGGGGTTTGAACGGTGTTTACATATGTGGGCGGGACTTGTATGCGTGTTCGCTTATGCACACAAGCTACCTTCATTTTTTTTTTTTTTTTGATCACTTTTATTCCTATTACAAGGAATGTAAAAATCCCTTGTAATAGGAATCACTGTTACAGGTCCTCTTTATGGAGAGATGTGGGGTCAATAAAAACCCCACATCTCTCCTCCAGGGTTACAAGCATGAAATCAATGGGGAAAAAAAATCACCGATCACATGCCGACAGCCGCAATTGCGGCTTTGTTTACTTCTGGGTACCGGGCGTGATGTCATAACATCGTGCCCGGGCCTCCGACGGTCATAGAGATGACTGGTGACCATCTGGTCACCAGTCATCTCTATGCTTCCCTTGGCTGATTCGTTTTCCGGGCCCCCGATGGCACGGGAGAGCCCGGAGAAGCAGCGGGAGGGGGGGGGGGGGGTCGGGCGGAACTGCCGCTTTGATCGTTCTTATCGTGCACAGGATCGCCGGCTGAAGACAGCGATATCTGAATGATGGCTGTAGCTGCAGGCATCATTCAGATATTTATGCACAAAGCCGAGGAAGTCCATGGACATCCTTGGTGATTAAGTGGTTAAAGCAACGCATTTAAAGTTAACATCTGCCAAGTGGAGTGGTAAGAGTGTTCCCTATAAAACCGTTAGTCTGTTTTTGAGCTTTGTACCAGTGAAGTGGTGGTAAGTCCAGTGGGGAGATCTGCTTTCAAGAGAGGCTGCTGTGTAGTCTGCATAGTGGGGAAACATGGGTTAATGCTAAACCCGCAGAGAGACTGAGGACTCATAAGAACTTATCTTCATGCTGTTTAGTGTGTATAAGTGAAGTATGGGGTTAAAACTGAGCATCATTTTTTGCTTACTAATGAGGTTAAAAGTGAATAGTGGGTTAATAGACCCTACTCAGCCTGAAAATGCAAAATCCTCTGTTGGGAGGGAAATACTGCCAGTGCATTGTGGTGAAGCAGTGATATTGTCTGAAGATGAGTTATTGCCAGGTGATCTTAAAATAGACTGGTAAGAGTGGCACAGGGAAGCGCTTGCAATACTTTATGAGGTTACTTTGCCTTACAAGGCTATGTGGTGTAACAGTGAGGTGCACACTATCACTGCTGTGCCAGGAGAAGGTCCGAGTGAGTGTAAATGCACAGCAGAAATGTTGCCCACAACGCATAAGGGAAACAATGATGTAGTGTGTTTTGTGATGACAGAGATGCTCCAAGAAATGTTGGAATCATTAAATGCAATATTTTGGTGTTAATGTGGAAAGTTGTCTCACAGTGTGCTGGATTGCTTTATACTGATGTTGTGTAGGAGAAGCACTGTTGGACAGGTCAGAGGTATTGAAAATGCCAGTGGTAACTTAAATGGTTAAAGAGACTGGTGTAAAAAATGTTTACATTTTTTGCTGATGGAGCGTTGGACAACAGGGGGCAATGTGAGACTTTGGGAAGGTCCCATAGGGAGTAATCGCTTGCCTGTATGTGGTCCCTCCTCAGACACTGTCCTAGCAAGCAATGGGACAAGAGTTCCTGAAGATATTGACAATTATTGAGTTAAGTTAGGTAGTGAGATAAGTCAGTTCCTGACAGGTTGCATAGAAGTAGGCCCCCCTACAGTCCTGGGAGAGTAGATCTGGGGGAGGCGAGAAAGATCAATTAGGACCCCAAAGGTCAGGAAGAAGTGCTTGTGGAAGCACTCCTGGAAAAAGATGTGGGTGGAGTGCCCCTTTGGAAGGAAAGTCAGAAAGGTTTGGACCCCTGACGGTGGTAGTAGGCACAGAGGTGCCAGTGCAAACAGTGATGTGTTTCTTCCTCTCATGCAAAACGAGGTGTGTGTGTGTGTGTGTGTAAAGAGGCCAACCTGTGCCACTGTTTTGCAGAAAACAGGCACACTAATGTGGGTCAATTTGTGCAAGGGAGCTGTAAGGAGCATGTTGCTCCGTACTGTGCATGCTGGGACAGTGAAAGACCAAGCTTGTAGGGATGTAGCTTCAGGAGAAACAGAGCTGAGGAACGTTCTGCATTTAGTGCACGAGCACAGGGACTGTGTGTTTGACGGTCTGGAGGACCAAGGCAGGAGGACTAAGCAGAGATACTGCAGAGAAGAGCCACAGGGTGAAATACTGTTTGTTTTGACACCTTGATGGTGAGACCCCCTGCAAGGGAAATTATTCTGCTGTGAATCTTTACTTTCTTCAATAAAAGTGGGCAGAAAAAGCCCTAAAACAAACTTTGTGGAGAGGACTCACTGGCTCACTTAATGCCGGTGGACCCAATGAGGAGCCAGATCTTGGCAGAGATCCCACAGCTGAAGATAGTGGGGACAATGAAATACCTAGGAATAGATATAACAAGTGACCTTAACGGATATATACCGAAAAATGTAGTTCCCCTTCTGACAAAATTTAAAAATAAAATCCAAATCTGGAGGTACATCCCGTTGTCAGTTGCAGGGAGATGCAATTTAATTAAAATGCTGTGGATCCCACAACTATTTTACATGTTGCATAATGTGCCAATATGGATACATAAAAAATAGTTTAGGAAAATAGATACTTTGTTTAGAGAACTAATATGGAAAGGAGGATAAACCCGAATCGGATTACAGACCCTGCAGCTGCCAACGAAGGAGGGGGGAATGGCAGTCCCACATCCACGTTGTTCTTTCCTGGCAGCACAATTGCAGCATATAGGAGTAAGAAGACAGCCAGGAGATGTAAACGGAAGTCTAATGATTCAAGGGGCACCCCATAAAACAATTGTAGAGGTGTTGGAGGCCAACTCATTTATCAATAAAACCCCCACGGTTAAGTTGGTTATTAAGGTATGGAAAGCAGTAAGGTCACTTGGAGGACAGGTAGATGTGACAGAATATGCGCCCTTGTGGAATAACAGGAATTTCCAAGAGCTGGAGACAGTCGGGGAAATCAAAGAATGGGCAGCAAAAGGCATAGTTAGATTGGCTCAGTTATACGAGGGAAGTACTCTAAAAACGTTTGCTACGCTAAGAAAGGAATACGAAGTACCCAATTATACGTTCTATAGATATCTTCAAATTAGACATGCGTTAAATGCTCAGTTTGATAGAACGGGACCAGTGTGTGTTTAGACACCAGTCTCTCAAAAATTGGGCGAGGGGAGAGAGATGAATGGGTTTATCTCTGAAATGTATCCACACATATGTGAGGGGAATATTGGAGGGCCAGAACTGCTTAAAAGTAGAGAGAAATGGGAGGAAGATCTGGGAACCATAATGTATAGACAATGGAGGAAGATATTGGAGAGAGGGCATATGGCCACAGTTTCGCCCACACAGAAGGTCTCATTTTTGAAGATGATACATAGGACATATAATACACAAAAAGATAATTTAACTTTGGGTGGAGAGCAGATGCGAGATGCCCAACGTGTCGGGACACGGGGGACTTGATACACATGTAATGGAGGTGCTCGAAACTGTTTAGGTATTGGCTAGGGATCATTAATGCTATAAACACGACATATAACACAAAGTTGGAGATGGATCCTAGAACATGTATAGTGGGTCTATGGGAAGAAACAAGCGAAACAGTCAGCACAAAAAAAGCAGTGTTGAGGTGCCTCTTTCAGGCAAGAAAATTAATTGCTCAAAGAATGGACCAATGTTGTCACAAAAACAATATGGAAGGAAAAGGTAGTCTATACCAATAGAAGAAACATCAAGGAATTTGATAAAATTTGGAAACCTTGGTTGGAAAATATAGGATATCCCTCGTGAAATGAAAATGTATTAACTCGGGTGGGGAAGGGAGGGAGGAGGGTGGTAAGAAAATTGAAATGGGGGTAAGCAAAAAGGTTATGATGTATGTAAAATAAGATTTATTTTTTTATATGGATTAACATGAATGTAACCTATTTTTTATATGATATAGAAAATAAAAAAAAGAGAATTGAATTAAAAAAAAAAGGGTTTAGGAATTACAGCTCTTAAGAATAGCTATCCCGCCTTTTTCAAGGGACTAAAAGTAATTGGACAAAATGAAACAAAATCTTTGTTTTTTGGCCAGGTGTGGGCTACTCCTTCATTATTTTTACATCAATTAAGCAGTCACGATCGAAAAATTCCAAAAAGAAAACCATGGATTTGTTTCTGACGGAATGTTGGCTTAAACTTGTGTTGCATACACACGGTCACACAAATCTTGTTGGAAATTCCGACCGTCAAGAACATGGTGAAGTACAAGACGTACAACGAACCGAGATCAATGAAGTTCAATAGACAGCTTGGCTCTTCTGCTTGATTCTGAGCATGTGTGTTTTTTTGCACGTCAGAATTGCATACAGACGAGCACATTTTCTGTTAGGAACTTTTTCCGTCTGAAAAATAGAGAACTGGCTCTCAATCTTTTGTTGGCGGAAACTCCGACAGCAAAAGTCTGATGGATCACACACATGGTCTGAATTTCCGACCAAAAGCTCACATCGGACTTTTCTTGTCAGAATTTCTGATCTTGGGTACGCGGCATAAGTGTGTTATTTGCATTTGCAATCTATTGCTGTTAACCTACATCATGCAATCAAAGGATAAATATAAAGAGTATTCACGTGCTACTGTGGAACAGCTGAATGACAGCTGTGAAGGGGTTAAGTATGAATTAACTGCTACAAAACATTGAAAGGTAAAACCAAGACCTGAATGTGCATGACTATAAAAAGTAGTGCTGAGCTGTTGATAAAATTATATGCAAAAGTATAAAAACGCACAAGCATAAAAGCAATGAGTAAAAACCACACAAGCATAAAAGCAATGATAATAGGTGCAAAGTGCAAAATATTGTGCAAGTGGCAAACTATGCAAATGTATAAAAACGCACAAGCATAAAAGTAATGAGTGTAAAAACGCACAAGCATAAAAGTAATGAGTGTAAAAACGCACAAGCATAAAAGCAATGATAATAGGTGCAAAGTGCAAGATTTTGTGCAAACTAAATAACGTGCCAAACAATATAATGTTCAAAGAAACTTCAAATGCTGAAGACGTATGTAACACAATGCAAAATAATCATGGAAAAAAACTTCAAATAGTACAAGCGCAAATAACATCTGCTCTGAAACAATCACATCTGCTGTGAAATATGTAAACAAGCATGAAATGAAATACAAAGGTGCATTAGGTGAACGTGGTAAATTCCAAAGTGTGATGCAAAAATAAAATAAAAAAGTCCAAAATGTGCGATTGCACGTAAAAAGTGATGTGTGCAAGGTGATGGCTTCTTCAGTGCCTGGATGGTGCCTTGGGTAATCCCTGATGTGGTCCCTGGTTGTGCGGAGCAGCTGTTATGTCCATGGTGTAAGGGGTCTCCGAAAGCCATGCATATATGATAGCAGGGAAGGTAAAAAGAATCCCAGGATAGTGTATGTGTATGTGTGTATGTTTTAACTACAATTGTGTTTATTGCATAAAAAGTATACAAGGTTTTCACATTCAAACAGTAAACAAAACATGTGTATCCACGAGCACCGAGCTCGCCTGCGTCACTTCCGGTTGCCTCTACGTCCCTACATGTATCGTCAGCGATCACTTAAACTTCATCAGGGGATGATTTTTTTTCTGAACTACGGTACTTCAGTGAGAAACATTAAAACCACATTTTGACCTCTCGGTGGAGCGGAAGGTTATAGGAATTAATTTAGTAAAATACAGGGAAAATGTGTCAAGCCTGCACCAATGTGCGTGTGTGTGACATTTGTCCAGCAAATCTTTTATAGACACTTCTAACTCTTAGTAGCTGTACCAGAATGTCTCCAAGTAGCTGTAGATCTTTCATGAGTGAATACCAAGCACTGTTATTGCAGAATGATTATTTGCACATGTCCAGATACATTGTCTATCTTTGTAAATTCAATTATAATCTGTAGTATTTTTTTGTTTTTCCTGCATGTAATTTGAGTTTTAATTATTTTCATGTCTGTTGAACAGAGCCATCTCAGTGTTTTCTCAGTGGTGAACCCATTGGCTTCCAGTATAACGTCCAGTATCACATCTAGCCTGGCATCTAGTATTGGCTCAGACAGTTCATCCCCTACTGCTCTCTCATCAAGTGTTAATGCCAAAGCACTCCCTTTCTACCCTACCAGTAATACCGTTGAATCGGTTATAGGTAAGTTTACAGATTCTTGCATTAGTTATTATGAATAATTAAAGCGCTTCTGTAGTTTTGTAGCATATATGATTCATAAATAGTAAGGATGGCTACTACCACAGTTCATTTATAGTGTCTACTAGATATTAGAATGGCGATGTTCTGCTTCTTGTAAATTTTTGCAGTTCTACTTTATGTACATTAAAGGAACACTAAAGTCAGGATTAAAAAAAAAAAAAAAAAAAAAAAAACATGTTAAACTTACCTCCACTTTGTAGCTCGTTTTGCACACAGTGTCGCCGAACTCTGTCTTCTGGTGTACCTCGGCGGCTGTCTCGGCTCCTCCTCGCAAAAGCTTTCTACTTTCATGCGAGCGAGCTCGAATGGTGGAAATTTTTTGCGAGTGCGCGCCTGTGATACAGCGGCGGCCATAGCCCCCGGCGCGCAGCGTCATCCGCTGTGATTGACAGCAGCGCCAGCCAATGGCTGCACTGCTATCAATCCGCCCAGCCTAGCCAATTAACGGCCAGGCTGGGAACCGAACAGGATGACATGGACGCGCCCCGGGAATGGGTCAGGTAAGTAAAAAACTTTTACCTTTACAACCACTTTAAGCCCTCCCCTTTATAAATCCATGCTGTAGTAGTAGTGTAGTCTTTCCATTCTCCAATTGTGAAAGAATCTTGGTGCTTTTGTGGTGTGTTGCTTGCGAGCTTTCCTCTGTATCCAGTTCTCCTCCTAAACTATTCTTTCCTGCTGCGATCCCAACTCTGCTATGTTCAGATATATATTTATTATTTTTACATTGAATTAGCAAGATCTTAATTTAAGTACTTTTATTTAAAAAAAAATAAGTGAATAAAACATGACCAAAGTGTGACCTACAGTATTACACATGAGAATGGTTCAGGACCTATCCAGAGTTGTGTGGACACAAAACCAAATGTACATCAAAATGCAATACCAGCATTCTAGGCATGTGAAGTACAGGGTATCAGTGGTGGTAGACATAGGGCAGGTTAATTCAATGACCAACAAAAACTAAGGTGATAAACAATATTTAATCCTACTTAGTGGTTGTAAACCCTCTTTTATACCCAGTGAAGTTAACAGCCTCAGATAATGCACATAGATTAAACAAATCTCCCTACATAAGTTTTACATGTATATCTGCTGTCTTTCTCTTTCTACACTCTTTGGAAAGTGCAGATCATGTTAGGCCTCGTACGCACGAGCAGACAGATTTGTTCAAATCTGTCTGTCCGACAGATTTGAACAAATCTGTCTGCTGGGACTTTGGTTTGCTCACGTGTACGCACGAGCAAACCAAAATCCCCGCCAGCAGACGGCGCGCTGACGTGTCGGTGACGTGGCGGTGACGTTGACGCCGCCACGTCACCGCACCAGGAAGTAAAACACTTCTGCGCATGCGCCGAATCCATTCGGCGGCGGTGCGGGACGACATGTCTGCTGGTAAGTGTACTAACCAGCAGACATGTCGGGCGGACGGATTCCCACCCGATAGATTTCAAAGCATGCTTTGAAATCTGTCGGGTGGCCAAATCCGTCGGCTCGGCCGTACACACGATCGAATCTGTCTGCTGTAACGGTCCAGCAGACCGTTTCCAGCGGACAGATTTGATTGTGTGTACGAGGCCTTAGAAATCTTTCTTCCTGTTTCAACAGCACATAGGGGTGGGTGTGGAGTCTGGGCTTGCACCAGGGCTTGATAAATTTGCTTGGAATCTAGGAGCAAGCTAAAAAGTTAGGAGCCAGAAACGCACCCCGTCCTGCCGAGCTTGCGCGCAGAAGCGAACGCATTACGTGAGTAGCGTTCGCAGCTGAAAGCGGTGTTCAAACCACACGTGAGGTGTCATCGCGATTGATAGAGCAAGAGCAATAATTCTAGCCCTAGACGTCCTCTGTAATTCAAAACTCTTGTGCGTCTATGAACTTTTCAGAAATTATTGTGCTGATAACAGAGGAACAGAGCAGCAGAAAAACATGACACTCAGAGCCCCGTGGGCTATGTGCTTTCCCGGTAACCTGTGCGGGTGTCATGGTCCAGCAGCTCCATGTGTCCTCTCTCTCCAGGCGCAGCGTCTTCCTGCTTCCTCCGGTGGCGTCGTGTGCGCGCGTGGAACGCAAAAAAAGCCTGAGCGTACAAGCTGACGGCTGGAGAGACACAGAGCGGCAGTCGGTAGCTGCCACAGGACAGGCTATGGTTTGTTTACCAAGAGCTAGACTCCCTTCTGGACACGACAACACCCGGTGGGCAGTTTAAGTACACACTTGTGCAGGAGCCTTGGGCTCAATACTGACACGCTGTTAGCACAGATTCAGACGGTGTTCTTAGCAGCAGCCAGAGCTACCCAACCCACTGCCTGGCTTTTACAGAGTCAGCCCAGTTTTGCTCAGTACTAGTCCAGCATTTAGGAGGCAGTACTTAACTCTGTTATATTGAGTTACATAGCCCTGGGGGCGCAGTATTGCTTATCCTTCTTTAGGCTTAGGGATTATCTAACATCTACCCTAGCCTATATTTATATATACATATATATATATATATATATATATATATATATATATATATATATATATATATTTGCTTCTGGCTGTGACAGTCAGTTGTCCAAACAGCGTATTGTATTATGGCTCCCAAGGGCACAGGAACTGCAAAGAATGCAAACATTTTTAAAAAGCAGAAGGGTTCCCCATCGGCCTAGGTTGGTGTCTCCAAATACGGAAATTTTTTCCCCAGAGGAATTTGAGTTTCCGGAGGACCAGGCAGATGAACGCTTGGAGCATTCAGATTCCGAGGAATCTACCATAGAGGAACCTTTTTCAGCCTCTCATGCGGAGAAACTGTGGGTTCAGTCCCTAGAGGATATGGTACAGTCTGCCTTTAAATTGCCTCTTCCAGAGCCGCAGGCTTCTGCAGTGTCCTCCCTAGGCTCCTTGAAGGCACCACAGACCAACGCAGTGTTTCCGGTCCACCCTCTATTGGAAGACCTGATTTTTCAGGACTGGGTATGGCCGGATAGAATTTTTATTCCTCCTAAGAGGTTCTCGGTTCTGTACCCAATGGAGGAAGGGTTCTCTAAAAAATGGGCGGTCCCTACAGTGGATGCAGCCATCTCCTGCGTTAATAAGGCCTTGACTTGTCCAGTGGACAATATCCATATGTTCAAGGATCCAGTTGATAAACGACTAGAGACCTTGCTGAAAACCTCCTTTGCCACAGCAGAAGCGGTGGTACAGCCGGCTGTGGCCGCCATTGGGGTTTTTGCCAGGCATTAAAGGACCAAGCAAAACAGGTCCTGAAAGACATTCCAGCTCAACAAGCTTGAGAACTGGCCGATCTTCCAAGAGCCCTGTGTTTTTCGGTGGATGCTATCAAAGATTCCATCCAGCAGGCTTCCCGTTTATCACTATTTTTAGTTCATATGCAGAGACTCTTGTGGTTAAAGAACTGGTCTCCCGAGACTCCCTGCAAGAAGCTCCTAACAGGGTTTCCCTTTAATGGAGAGAGATTGTTTGGAGAAGGTCCGGACAAATATATACAGAAGATCTCCAGTGGCAAGAGCACCCTCCTGCCTGTTAAAAAGAGGTTTTGAGGCCCCACTTTTAAATGTTCAGCCTCTCCAGCCCCAGGGCCCTCAGGCTCTAGGCATTATTGACGGCCTTCTGGCCGTACAGGCATGGCAAATAAGTCGCAGGGGCAGACTTCAGGTAACAAGAGACCCTGGTCTCGCAAACTGGCCAAAGCTGCCCCCAAGTCGACTTTATGAAGGGGCGCCCCACTCTCTCGGGTGGGGGAAAGGCTTTGGTTTTTTTCAGAGCTTTGGGAGGCCAGAATTTCCGACAAGTGGGTTCTCTCCTGGATCGCACTGGGATACAGGTTGGAGTTTCGGGAGTTCCCCCCGCCTCACTTTCAGAGGTCAAACCTGCCAGGCGATCCAGTAAAGAAGGTATCTCTCCTGACAGCCTTAGATCGCCTCTTGTCCCAGGGGGTGATTATGGAGGTACCAGCTCAAGAACGCGGCCTACGGTTCTATTCGAATCTCTTCATTATCCCGAAACCAAATGGTGATGTCAGGCCAGTATTGGACCTAAAAGAGTTGAACCGTTAACTAGAGATCCGCTCCTTCCGGATGGAGTCTATTCGGTCGGTTGCCGCCGCCGCCTTGCAGGGAGAAGATTTCCTAGCGTCTATCGATATCAAGGACGCATACCTCCACGTTCTGATTTTCCACGGGCATTACAAGTTCCTTTGGTTTACGTACAAGTACAGCAAAGCGTATAATACAGTTTCCATTTCGTCTTATCACACAAAGCAAACAAATATACATATTCCTCCCTCACAGCAGTTATGATTCATAAGCCTACTTGTGGTGACAGCCCCAATTGGCGTACAAGAGGTTCCTAACCATACCTTTATTCTAACTCAGTATCCCCCTCCCCATGATCCAACACCAAATTATCATCCGCAAATCACTCAGTGCACGTCTCCCCGTCCTCCAGCCACCGATCCCAAACATTTGCAAACTTCTGGGGTGGGCTGGATCTTAAACCGGAAAAAGTCAGCCTTACAGCCAACGAAGAGACTGGAATATCTCGACTTGCTCTTAGACACAGAGCACCAGAGGATTTTCTTGCCCCAGGCAAGGATCGATTCCATAGGGGAAATGATCCAGGTGGTTCTGAGCAGAGGAAGGCCAACTATTCGCCTCTGTATGCGACTGTTGGGCAAACTAGTGGCCACCTTCGAGGCAGTACCATACGCTCAAATCCACTCACGGAAGTTACAAGGGGCCATCCTATCAGCCTGGGACAGGAAGGCCCAGGCATTGGATCTTCCCATAACCCTGCCTCCTTCAGTGCGTCAGAGTCTGTGCTGGTGGTTGTCACCCCAGAACCTGCTGAAAGGAAGATCCTTCAGTCCGGTCTCCTGGAGAATAGTAACCACGGATGCCAGTCTGCTGGGTTGGGGCGCAGTCCTGGAAGGATTGACTCAACAGGGAAGGTGGTCAAGGTCATAGAGGGTCTTGCCCATCAACCTGTTGGAGATCCGAGCTGCTCGGTTAGCCCTAGAGGCATGGACGACCGAATTGCGAGGGTCCCCAGTAAGGGTACAGTCCGACAATGCCACGGCCGCGGCGTATATAAACCACCAAGGAGGCACCCGGAGCCGGGCAGCCCAAAAGGAGGTAGACCAGATCCTTACTTGGGCAGAGGCTCATGTCCCTTGCATCCCAGCGATTTTTATCCCCGGGGTGGACAATTGGCAAGCGGACTTCCTCAGTCGTCAGCAGTTGTCTCCAGAGGGAATGGGTCTCTCAATCCCGAAGTCTTTCAGGACATTTGCTGGAACTGGGGATCTCCGGAGGTGGACATCATGGCATCCAGGTTCAACAGAAAGCTGGACAAATTTGTGTCCCGGACAAGGGACCCGTTGGCTTACGGGACAGATGCTCTGGTGTGCCCTTGGCATCAGATTACTGTAATGTATGCCTTTCCTCCATTACAGATGTTACCCCGTCTCCTTCGTAGAATCCGGGTAGAACACAAACCGGTAATTCTGGTGGCCCCGGCCTGGCACCGGAGGCCTTGGTACTCTCTGGTCGTAAGGGTGTCGGTGGAAGAGCCCTGGACTCTCCCGCTCCGCCCAGACCTGCTTTCACAAGGTCCAATCTTCCATCCTGCCCTACAGGCGCTAAATTTGACGGCCTGGCGGCTGAATGCCTTATCCTGAGGGGAAGAGGGCTTTCTAGCCAGGTAATTTCCACCCTGGTAAATGCCAGGAAACCGGTTTCCAGGTTAATCTATTACAGGATGTGAAGAGCCTATATAGCCTGGTGCGAGGCTAAGGGGTGGCATCCCCGCAAATATGTCATTGGCAGGATTCTGGAATTCTTACAGATTGGAGTGGACATGAACCTAGCAGTTAGCACAATCAAGGGACAGGTCTCAGCCTTGTCGGTCCTGTTCCAGAGACCATTAGCTACTCACTCTCTTGTCAGGTTATTCCTACAGGGCGTTTTACGGGTCAATCCTCCGGTCAGGGCCCCTCTATGCCCTTGGGACCTGAATCTGGTTCTGTCGGCTTTACAGAGACAACATTTTGAGCCGCTGGCCGAAATCCCTTTTGTTTTGCTGACTAGAAAATTAGTATTCCCGGTGGCCATGTCTTCTGCCAGAAGAGTGTCGGAATTGTCAGCCATGTCATGTAAGGAACCCTACCTAGTGCTGCATAGGGACAGGGTCGTGCTACGCCCGCATCTGTCCTTCCTTCTGAAGGTAGTATCTAGTTTCCACTTGAACCAAGATCTGATTCTGCCTTCCTTTTCCCCAAATCCCACTTCAGAGAAAGAGAGATTGCTGCATTCTTTGGACGTGGTAAAGGCCGTTAATATAAGAGCATATATATAAGAGCCACGGCCCAAATTCGGAAAACCAATGTTTTTTACTTATTCTACCAGAGGGTCCCAAGAAGGGTCAAGCAGCAACAAAGTCCACCATTTCCAGGTGGATAAGACAGTTGATTTCTCAGGCCTATGGCCTAAAGGGGAAAACCCCTCCTTTGACGGTGAAGGCTCATTCTACTAGAGCCGTACTGCAGGCAGCAGTATAAGATCCTTGCGTCCTGTGGAACCCATTCTTTTTGTGCTGGAATGTCTCGCTCCCCTCATTTGGCATTGATTTGGGACATCCCACATAGTAATTGCTATGCTGCTCTGTGTCCCGTGATGTACGATAAAGAAAAGAGGATTTTTAATAAACAGCTTACCTGTAAAATCCTTTTCTTGGAGTACATCACGGGACACAGAGCTCCCGCCCCTCTTATGGGGAATTTTGGGATGCATACTGCTTGATACAAAACGGAGGTACTCCCATTATGGGTGGGGGTTATATAGGGAGGGGACTTTCTGTCTGGGAGTGTCCATCACCTGAAGGTAGAATCTATAACCCACATAGTAATTGCTATGCTGCTCTGTGTCCCGTGATGTACTCCAAGAAAAGGATTTTACAGGTAAGCTGTTTATTAAAAATCCTCTTTTTTGTTTGTCAATTTCCACTAGATTTACCTTAACTATTGTGGTGATGGGACTCTGGTATCTTAAAGATGGCTGGTTTACGCCATATTTTGGAGAGAAAGACGTACTCATTTGCACAGCTAATGTGTGCAAATTAGTGTGTTCAGCTATTTCGTTCTGATCTGACATGGCTCAGAGCCCCACCCCACAGACAGGAAGTCTGTTCCTGGGAATCAGGTGAACTCCTATCTCTCTGAGAGGAGTCTGAGACGCTGCATGGGTGTGCATGTCTGCAGGAGGCAGATGCCAATGGTGATTGAGCAGCAAGACGCTGACCAGGAGTAAGCGAGGAGTGAGCTTATCTCTAGTTAACTTTGTTCTGAGGAACAGAACTTAGGCCTAGGCTAAAGGCCTGAAGCAGCCGGATGGCAAGAATGAAAGCCAGGAGGCTAAAGTGTTGAGTATGCAAGATACAGTAATGGTGGAACCCCCTGCGAGGGCTGCTAATGTATTTGTGAACTTTTGTGCTTTAAAAAAAAGTGGGCTATCAGGCATTAAAAACTCGAGTTCTGGACTGGTGTACTCACTGAAAAATGGCCTGCCCGATTGCATACAATTTTAAAGTGTTTTTGTTTTACCTCATATTATATGGTTTTGGTAAATAAAAATTGTATAGTATGAATATTTGTTTATTAAAAATGTTACAAACATACAACATAATAAAAAAAAAATTGTGTTTTGTTGCCTCGCAACCTGGAATTTACATGGATTGTTTGAGGATTTGCAGAACATGCCCACAACTTTGAAGATGTTTTTTTTTTTTTATTATTATAAAGCAAACAACAAATAGGACAAAATAACAAAAAAAGTCAATGGCCCGGATTCAGGTAGAGCAGTGCATCTTTGTGCGGGTGTAGCGTATCTACTTTACGCTACGCCGGCGCAACATGAGAGGCAAGCAAGCTATTCACAAAGAATATGTGTCAACGTTGCGCCGGCGTAGCGTATAGTTGTCGGCGTAAGCCGACGTAAGTCAAAGTAGGTGGAAGTGGGCTGGAAGTGGGCGTGATATATTATAATGAAGCGTGACCCCATGCAAATGATGGCCACAGCTTCAAAAAACGAACTGCGCATGCGTCGTCTCTTGGACGCATTCCAGTGTGCATGCTCACAGCTACGTCGAAATAGCTGCCTAAAATACGTCGAACACTGCCTACGATGTGAACGTAACCTATGCACAGCCCTTTTCACGAAGTACTACATAAATGGCGTACGCAATGTAAAATTTGTCGGTGTTGTTTCCTGGCCCATACCTTTGCATTACCTGCACCTCCTATATGAGGGGTAACTTTACGCTGGACGTAAGCCTTACGCAAATCGCGTATGTGAAGCGGCCGGGCACATCTACGTTCGTGAATCGGCGTATCTTACTCATTTGCATATTTTAAATGGTAATGCCGAATACGTTCGGCGTAACTATGCGCCCACTATACGCCGGTGTAGGCAAGTTACGCCGGGCAGCTGAAGCCTTGTTTTATGACGTATCTAGCTTCGCGAATCGGCGTAACAATACGACGGCGCACATTTGTACTTACGACGGCATATCTCTAGATCTGCCGGTGTAAAACGTTTGTGAATCCGGGCCAATGTGTATAACTATTCACCCCCCTAAAGTCAATACTTTGTAGGGCCACCTTTTGCGGCTATCACACCTCCAAGTCGCTTTGGATAAGTCTCTATGAGCTTGCCACATCTTACCACTGAGATTTTTGCCCATTCCTCCTTGCAAAACTGCTCCCGTTTCTTCAAGTTGGATGGTTTACGCTTGTGAACAGCAATCTTTAAGTCTGACCACAGATTTTCTATTGTATTGAGGTCTGGGCTGACTAGGCCATTCCAACACATTTTACATGTTTCCCCTTAAACCAATTAAAGGGGTTGTAAAAGTTTGGTTTTTATTTTCTAAATAGGTACTTTTAAGCTAGTGCATTGTTGGTTCACTTACCTTTTCCTTCGGTTTCCCGTATCATTTTTTTTTTCTTTGTCTGAATTTCTCACTTCCTGTTCCTCCTCAGTAAGCTTGCCCCCATCATCCGAGCCATTCTGGCTGGGGGTTAGTCGGCGTGCTCGCACCCTCCCTTGGGACCACAACCATGCATGGTTTTTATAACCGAGCCCTGACTTGTACTTCTCAACAACATTGTCCCTTACTTGTTTGGAGAGTTTCTTGGTCTTAATAGCAGTGTTTGGATAGTGGTGCCTCTTGCTTAGGTGTTGCAGCCTCTGATGGCTTTCAAAAATATGTGTATATGAAATGACAGATCATGTGACACTTAGATTGCACACAGGTGGACATCATTTCACAAATTTTGTGACTTCTGAAGGTAATTGTTTGCACCAGAGCTTTTTATGGGCTTCATAACAAAGGGTGTGAATACATACGCACATGCCAATTATTATTATTTATTTCTGAAAAAAATACATTTATTTATATATATATATATATATATAAAAGCAAAAATGGCTTACCTCAGCATAGAAACAGAAAATTTATTTTTTGCCAGGAAAACCCCCCAAAGAAAACAAAACGAAATATACAAACCAGGACATATTTTAGAATTACTATTATCATGATGCTCCTCAACAAAACCCTAACCTCCACCCAAACACACCCTCATGCATACAGCCTTTTAAAAAAAAAAAAAAAAAAACTACTAAAGTAACTAGAAAAAGTGGTAAAGGAAGACTCCTGTGCTATCACTGGAAGTGAAAAAAAACAATGTATAGGACCACTGCTGCAAACACCAGTGGGTGGATCCGTGACCAATAAGTGTATGTGTATAATACAGTAAGTGATGCTGCGCTGTTGTTGAACTGACGTGTAAACACTGTAAACTCTTGACTCTGATCAGCCACCGTCCTCAACCGTCCTCCTGACGTCACCACCTGGAACACGAGCTGTTTCTCTCACAGCATACTGATCCTGGACACCGCTCTCTACCAGCCTCTTTCAGCCAAAGACTGCTGATATCCTGAAGTACTTTTCCCTACCAGCCGCTCCCCTGTCGTGAGCGTTAGCATGTCCACCTCCAGCAGTGACACACTCGGCGCCTCTCAAGCCTTTGATTGAACGTTCGATACAGCCTGCATAAGCCTGAGACCCCCTGCTCTCCTAGACTGCCAGCATCTCATCTCCGGCCGATACTACACTATATGTAAGTGTCAGATACGTTCTACTTGTTATTAAAAATCCAACTAGATAACCTAGAGGCGCTTTTTCTCCCCTTTTTTTCTTTTCCTTAGGTCATAACAAGGAAGTGTAGCACAATAAATCTTTTTATAAAAATGCTACGAATAAATAGGTGATACATAGTTAACCTTTAAAAAAAATAGGTGATACATTCTTAAACAGGGTCCAAGATATCCTGGCCAAAGCTGTAACTTGCCCTGCAATTGCTACTTCCTTCACATGTGCTGCTGGGCTCATAAACCAGAGGGAAGGGGCTGCATGCACCTGCAACGTCTGTTGACTGAATACACAAAGCTTGTGAAGGGATGTGAGCTGGATCAGTGTGGCAGATTGCCATGGAAATAATGAGTTTCAAGGGCATACCCCCTTTCTAAGTCTTAAAAGACCACTCTCCTCCTTTCACTTTAACCAGGATGTTGTCTTTCCATCTTTCTGTCTGGCTCCTAAGCATCCAAGAAAGGACTGATTGGGTGTGATTCATGCTGTACATGTTTTTCTGTCAGCCTCCTTTAGACTGACAGATTCTATTCGTTATCCCCAAAGGCTCTCTCCAAGAACATCCTGCTTCTTGATCCACCATAACGGTTCAAGCCTATTTCCAACAGGATAAGGCTCCTCCTTTTTTGTTAAGTCCCACTGCACCAGATCTCTAGGAGTTTTTTTGAGCCTTTCAGCATCAAGTATCTGTTTTTTCAGGTTTGTAAGGCTGCAACCTGGTCTTATGTGAACTTTTTTAAATTCTACCCAGTGGATGTTCAAGTCTTTTCTGATGCAGGCTTTGGCTGTAAGATGCTACAAGCAGCTGTGCTAGTTAGGGTCTTATACCCTTGTATTTTTTTTTGTAGGCCTGTTGGAGTTTGGTTGCTGTGGTGCCCACCCCATTTTTTTTGTATTGCCTTTAGACGTCCCAGTTGTCTTCAATTAAGTCTTTGTCCTGCAACCTACAATTGGGAGACATTTTTTTTTTTTTGACTTGCATTTAAAATCTGTTTCTTGGAGTACAGTGCAAGGCACAGGACCCTCTCCTCAGTCTTGTTAATCATTTATTGCTTGCTAAAGATGATGCTGAAGATAACCATCAGTGGGAAGGGTTATATGGAGGTCCCACCAGTTCGGTTTGCCAGTATCTCCTGAAGTAAGGAGCATATAACCCAATCAACTTTGACTTAACGTAAACCTGTGTCGGTCCTGCACTGTACTCCAAGAAATGGATTTTAAAAGTCAAACCCCCCCCCCCAATTTTTTTCCCCCTGGTTTTGGAGGAGATGATTTTCAGGGATGGGGCCTTATTTTTCCCAAAGATGGTTTTGGCCTTTCACCTTAAAGCAGAGTTCCAGGCTTTTTTTTTTAGTTTATTAAAAGTCAGCAGCTACAAAAATTGTAGCTGCTGACTTTTAATAAACACTCACCTATCCCACAGTCCAGTGATGCGGCTGCACAGAGCCTTGCTCCTTTCCCCCTCCTCTCCATGGCGCCACAATTGAAACTGTGGGCACCCGGCCGTGACAGCTTGCGGCTTCAAATGTGGCATGTAAGGGGGTGAGGAGTGCTTAAAACGAAAGTTCCACTTTTGGGTGGAACTCCGCTTTAACCAGAACAGTGGGCTTTCATCCTTTTTCCCGGCCCCAGTACATCAAAAGGAGATTTCCCGTTTTATTGCCTCAATGTAGTTTGAGATGTGCTTGTTTACCTTGCAGCGTTACCTTGAAGAGTTTAGCAAGACTGACTCTTTTTGTCAATCTTGATGGGCTTCATAAGGGGGAAGCTGGCTTCTTGTTCCAGCATTTTCTGGTGTCTCAGACAAATCATCATACAAACTTTATGGTCTTAAGGATTGGGTGCCACGCTTTTCTGTCAAGGCTAACTACTAGATTTGAAAGTGCTTCTTGGACTTCATGGCATCGGACAATGGTTTCCTAGATTTGCAAGGCTTTTTCTGTTTGCACCTTCTCTAAATTTCACCAATTAGATGTTCAGCCCTCTTGTGATTCCAGCTTTAGGCGTAAGGTCTTTCAGGTGGCTCTTTAAGCTGCAGGCAAGCCTGGTGGGAATGGAAGAGGTTATACCAGACTGGTTACTGTTTGTTTTTGTTTTGTTTTTAGCCCTTGTTTCTTGTTTGTGACCGTGCAATGTGTATCTGACTTATGTGCTCCTCAATTACCTGGAAGATTAGGACTTTACATTGAGTAAAAAAATCACCCTTTTCTTTTCCATTGGACTGACATTTTTTTTTTAACACAGTGCTATCTAAATACATATAGATTAAAGGAAAGTACAGCAAACGGAGAGATGTTTATAACTGGTTAGGTTGTACCTTTCAAATAAAAGTGAGTATTTGGTTGCTTTGTGCAACAGCTTCAGTTTTGCACCAGTTGTCATAGGTCAGCCTCACTGACTTCTCCTCAGTCTGTATATCTTGCAGCACTGGCACTTTCAGGCATTCTGTAGAGCAAAGAGCATACAGATTTCACCTATGATGCTCACAGGTCTCTGTGATACTGCAAGTCCTCCTCTATGCCTGGAAGCGTATGACATCCTCCTGATGTGACTGGTCACATGATCGGGGAGCTGCTGTTATTAGCTGCTTCAGTACAGTGTGTGAGCAGAGCAGGGAACTGCAGGCAGTGATTCAGCACTTACACAGCTGGTAAGCACAACTATGCCTTCATTTCTTTTACTCATCACTGCGAAACAATTTGGTTTCCTTTTATATCTTTAATTCATTCATACACTGCCATTCATTGCTTACTTAACGATACCTTAATACCTTTATTTGGCACACTTTGATGTTTGGGACTGCAGCCAACTTTGAATATTCAGTCGCTGCTCTTAGCTGGGTACATTTAACTTGTAGGGTGAGATGGCATCAGGCTGGTGACAAAACAAGGTTGCTCTATCACAGGGCTTACAGATTTACAAAAACGCTTTCAAGTTGCATCTGTAAGGTTATGAGTAAGCCGTTCATGGCAGATGCACATCTACATGTACACACACCCCACCAATGTTTATTCTGTCAGTTTTCATTTGATTTTAGGATTTTTCTTATGCAGAATTATTTAGGACAATATGTTGCCTTAATAAGAAATCTGGTATGTGGCAGGGTGAATTGTATATTATGTACTGTACTTCCACAAACATTTTACTGTTCTGTCTTTCCCACATATTACATAATGGATGTACATATGTTCTTTATACATTTATTAGCATGCTATGACACCACATTGACTATTGGTTCTGTAGAAATAAAGCAAATTTATAGTTCTAGTGTAAAGGATAATACCAGTTTTATTTATTTATTTTTATTATTTCCCTTCATTAATATGGCATTTTAATGCTTCTCTGTAGATAAACTACCTGTAGTGTTTGAGTCTGCATGGTCCTTCAGGTGTAGCGCTGTCCCCATGTGTCCATCTCTGTGACGGTGACACTCTGATTACTGTTCTTCCTTACATACTGTATACCTCGCTCTGTGGCTTGTGTACGGTATTCCTGTGCAGCCCAGTGCCAGTTCATTTCTGGACTCCCGAGTAGTGCCGCCCACATTGCCATGATATGGTTTGTGGCAGCGGCCCTAGAATAAGGCTTACCTATAGGTACTGTAAATCTACACGTGCACGATTTAAGACACACCAGAACATAGTGCAGAACAGACACACTGCATTCAAAGCACTGCCCTTGCGATCTGCATTTATATTCCAGTAAAAAACACACTGAGATGTACTTGTTTGAACACTTCACATACAGGCACAAAATGCCCTGATTAAGCAGGCAGACACAGAAGACAGATAAAGCACAGAAACAGAAGGCACAAACTGCTCACCATGTTTGACCACTTGCCACCCGCCCACTGTCAAATGACGGGGGTGGTGCCGCTCTCGTTTTGAGTGGATGTTATATGACGGCGCACCAAAATGGCTGCTGTGTCGTGCCCGCGGGGGCATGCAGCATGGCGATCATGGCCGCGCTTTGTTTCTAAGACACGGCACAACCCCGATCTATATAAAGAGCCGCGCCTGTGTCAAATCACAGCTGGTCACATGTAAGTACGGCAGTGTCTTGAATCGGCTCTCCTCGCCTGACAATGAAAGGGGAGACCTGGGCAGGTAATCGGGGCACTGATCATCAGTGCTCGGATTACAGAAAAGCCCCAGCATTGCCCATCAGTGCCACCAATCTGTGTGTATTAGTGATGCCAGTCGGTGCAGCTTTTCAGTGGCCATCAATACCTGCTCATTAGTGCTGCCTATCAGTGCTCATTAGTTCCGCCTATCAGTGCCCATCAGTGTGGCATATTGGTGCCTCCTCATCAGTGCCACCTATCAGTGTGGCATATTAGTGCCTCATCAGTGCCCATCAATGTAGCATCATCAGTGCACATCAGTGAAGGAGAAAAATAACTTTTTTTACAAAATTTACTGACAAACTTTTCTTGTCTTTTTTTTGTAAAAAAATAAAAAACCCAGTACTGATTAAATACCACCAAAATAAAGCTCTTATTATGTGAAGAAAACATTCACTTGTGTACAATGTTGTATGACCGTGCAATTGTCATTCAAAGCTTGTCAACGCTGAAAGCTGAAAAAAGTCCTGGGTAGGAAGGGTGTGAAAGTGCCCTGTATTGAGGTAGTTTAAGACCCAGTCCAGAGCGTGCACTCAGGACTGACCCTGCCCAACCAGAAAGTCACAATAGAAATGCAGAGAACACCCTTCCATTGCATCATGGTACTTGTAGGAGAGAAGAAGTTAACAGGCCCACTGTTACTGCAGGTGGAAAACATCATAAGACCGCCCACTTTCAGGTACTTCATATTTACTTACTAAAGCAAACCTTTACAACTAAACTAAACCAGCTGTGAAAATGTTTTTCCCATGCTGATTAATGGTTTTATTTTTCTTTGCTGAATTGTTCTTTGTTAGTTTGTAAAAAAATAAATGTTTTCCACTGAGACACTGTTGGCTCTGGGGACAGCTGTAAATGCACTTGTCATCTATGAAATGAGTTCAGCTTCAAAGCTGGCTCAAATATTGACAAATTAAAATGTTAGACTTAAAGTGGTTATCAAGCCACTCAATATCTTGCTACAATCCCCTCTGCTATATGAAAATAATGTCCCCACGGCATGTGTTTTAAAAGAAAATGCCACTGTGTACCTAATTTCAGAGTGCCCATCAGCACTCATGTGACTGGCTGCCTCTCTACTCTCTTGATCTGACAGCAAAGCAGGCAGAGCTGGTTAACCCCTGCTGATGTCAGCCAGGAGGAGAGAGGCAGCCGGTCACATAAAATGAGGTACACAGTGGCATTTTTCTTAAAATACGCATGCCGTGGGGACATTATTTTCATGTAACAGAGGGTATGGTAACAAAGTTATTGCATTATGATAGCAGCAGGTGGGAAGGGCTGGGGAGTGGACAGAGCTGACAGGCAGGAATGGGAGGGGGGAGGACAGCAGAGGAGAGCTGCGGATGACGGGGGAAAGTAAACTGAACACGGTGTCAGGGCTCAGCAGCCATGATAAACCATGGTCAGTTTACAGGGGGAGGGCATAGCCAGGCAGGATCAGGTAGTTTTTTTTTTTTTTATATACAGGGGCCCAAATTACACAGCACAAAGTTTCACAGGCTGCTTTAAGGGAACAGAATCCATTTTTTTTTTTAGGGTAGCAAACCCCTTCCCGTTCGCACTATAACCAATCAGCTTTGAGACTCGGCTGCTCACGACCCCTTACCATGTGATTACTGTAGCTGTCAGCCAATGACAGCTGATTATGTGACATAAACAGAGCCTGTAATAGGCTATTTTTTTATCCTCATGCTAATTGGCCTCATCAGCATATATCAATGAAGGAGAAAAATTGCCTGTTTGCAAAATTTTATAACAAAATCTTTTTTTTGTTTGTTTTAGCAAATGATAAAAATGTAATTTGGGTACAGTGTAGCATGACTGTGCAATTGTCATTCAAATTCAACAGCGGTGAAAGCTGAAAATCGGTCTGAGTAGGAGGCGGGTTTAAGTGGCAAGTAAGCAAATGTTTTAAAGAAAAATGCATAGAAGGTAGGCTGAAAGGTGAAGCTTGCTGGTCTCCCAGGTTAAAGCCTTGTTATGATTCTCATGTGTGTCGGCATAGAATTCTTGTCTCTTTACATGAGTCAGTAAATGGATCTGATGGGTGCACCCCTATTGTATTGGACATTTCGCACAGTTTTGGTGCAGAGCGGTTTTAGCTTTTTATTATTGACATTCGGTTTGTCATATAAAATGTGGTTACTTTTGAAAACCAAATGTGTCACACTGGTCAAAACAATGCTGATTGCGTTAAAAAAAACTAGATTCACATGTCATCCAAAAAGTCATTGGGCCAGATTCAGGTACATCTGCGCATTATTGGACTGGCGTAGCGCACCGCCTTTACGTTAGACTTGCGCAATGTAGCCGCACAATCACCCTATTCTCGTCGCTTTTACTCACAAAATTGCGCATGCGTAACGTTATTTCAGAGGCGTAAGGCGGAGTATTACAAATTGGGAAGGACGTGGGTGTGTTACATTGAAATGAGCCGTGACCTCATGCAAATGAAGGGCCGGCCGGCTCGCGCATGCGCGCTTGAAGCAGACCATGGTCAGCACCTCTGTGCACATGCTCACAACTCGGGAACGGCGCAATCAGTGAAATTGGAAGTGGACCCGGGCAACTTGGTGAACTACGCAGACAGCATAAATAGACAGACTCAAACGCACTTCCTTTGCAAAAGTACATCCCTTTGTATCCCTCCCTATACAGCAAGGTGCTTTTGTTTATTAGCGTTTGTTTGTTTGTTTGTGACGTGTCTTTGAGATATTTGGGGACTGTTTTATAGAGTGATTTTTGTCTTTTATGTGTTTTCTTTGTTGTTATTTTGTTTAAATTATATTTTTGCTGGGCATTTTTTATTTTTGCTCGTCATTTCTTTTATTTTTTTGGTTCTCTTTGTGTATGATTTTGGAATGTGGGGGTGATATTCCTGCGGGAAAAGGGGTGTCACCCTCATTTGTGGTGGAGAAGTGAAACCCAGGTCTGTGTGAATGGTGTATGAATGTACAGTGACATAATTGGAGCCGTGGCGTGGCGTTGCAGCTCACAAGTCCTGCATGGTGGGCTTGTGCCAATCCAATGTGATGATGAAGTGGTGTGTGTGTGCTAGGGACCACAGTGGTGTGCATGCATGCATTCTCATTGTGCCATGATTAATGTGTGTGTTTAACGTGCAAAGATGCATATGTGAGCTGGCATGAGATGGGGTCATGAGATGGGGTCCCAGTGCATATGCAGAGTCACCTTGAAGGGAAAAGACAGGAGAATGTTAGTAGTGCATGTGCCCCTTGTGATGTGTGCATCATGGGGGGGGGGGACAGTCATGCCTGCCACCCATGTCACTCACCAACCAGCCAGCTGTCCCCATACATGTTCTGTTCGAAATCTGTGGGGATGGGGCTATGATTGTATATGTAGCTGTCATGGGTAGTGCCATGTGTTGGGCTGGTGATATCCTCCTGCAGGGTTGTGGTTAATTCCATGATGGCATGAGGGGTGAATCTGAAGATGCGAGACACCTCAGAATCACTCATGCCATAGATGTCTATGCGTGTGTGATATATCCTCTCCCGTGAAAAGAGAAGAGTGAGGGGCTTGTATCAGATAAGAATATTGTATTAGATTAGATTAAATTGTAACGTTTATATAAGCAAATAAAAAGTTAAAAAAATAAAATAAAAAAAACATCTCCCGTGCCCTCCTCAGTGCCCTCCTCCTTCTTTGCTCATCTAAAGTCAGTAATATAGCTATGAGCATGGATGCCACTGGCATGTTGGCATACCGTTTGTTGGGCAACACGTGTGACTGCTGAGCTCCTCACTAACAGTGTTGCTTTATCTGACATGTAGACGTTTTTTCTCTTTTTAGACCAGCTTTTATATGCTCTAATTTTAGACAGGACATTTTGCTGTTGCGCACACTGCGTAGCCCCAACGTTCTTTTGTGGATCCCCGTAAGTCCCTCATTAGCATATTTGACTAGCAAATCAATGGTCTGTCTAGCGCAGTTTTGCGCGGACGGATGCGCCTGTCTAACGAAATTACGCTGGACAAAAAAAAGTAGATTTCTTGCGTATCTCGTTTTGAGGATGCCGTGCATCGAAACGCACACGCACATTTAGACTTACGCACGCGCATCTCCTGTTGCGCAGGCGTAATCGCTCTGTGAATCTGGGCCATTGTTTTCAATGACAGTCGTTCACATCTATGCATTGTGATTCCTCTACGAATGCGATAGTAAAAACGGTCTTGTGCGAGTTTACAGCGTTGCGTTGCAAATTTAGTTTCCATAGACATCGGTGTAAATTGTTCTGGAATTGCATTGTTGGCTCAGATATGTGCGAATTCCACCACACTACTCTCCACAAAAAAGAATTGGCTAGAACATCAATTACAGCTGTGTCTCTGACTCCTGAAATTTGTGGTAAATTCGCACTTTTCCAGCTCAAAACACAATGCAAATTAGCACTTCACAATGGACAAAAAAAAAAAAAAAAACGAAACAAATTTGCAACAAAATAGCAGTGTGAACCCAGCCTTATGTCCGTTAAAGGGCAATTCGCTAAAAGTCATATTTACATTTTTCTCTTGATGCCTAGTATTGGCACAGATGGCTTGCAGCACTGGTGCATTAGGTTAGGTTTTCACCTGAGATGCTGCCTTTGTGGAGTTTCTATGTTTGCAGGAATTTCCTCTGGGTCCTCGTTAAAATAGCTTCTATTAGATCTGCCCCATAATCCCATAATGAGTATGTATATGAGTGTGGTAGGAGCACTGTAAACTCTTTAGAGACAGGTGAAATTTAGACCCTGTGGATCAGATTTCTGTTTGCATATCACTATCGCTTTTTGCACTTTGATGGTCTGATTGTTATTTTTGGAATACAATTTTTTGCTATTCATATGTCCAATAATATGCTGTTGTATTTTTCAGGTTCTGCTCTAGATCTTCATTTTAGCAATATAAATGTTGCATCTTTAGACAAAGAATTTGACGACACAGAGAACTGTGACCTGGGATTATCAAGTAAGTGTTTTTACTTTATTCTTATTTTAGTTTGGGTTCCAGAACTTTTGTACATGAGATTGGTTTGAATCTTGTTGGTGTGTAAATGTGCATTCACCTATTTATTAATTTATACAAATCTGTCTTGTTTGTCCAAAGAACTTTAAAGTGGACAATGAACCATTGTTATCAGTGTCTGTCCCTGAAGGAGCATTCTGGAACTCTGCATTCACATTTCTTGTGTGAATCCAGGTATCTGTTTGTATATACCCTGCTTAAAGGGTTATTTTTTCTAAATAGGTTGCTTTAAAGGGGTTCTAAAGGTACAAGTTTTTTTACCTTCATGCATCCTATGCATGAAGGTAAAAAAACATCTAGCAGCACCGGCCCCCCCCGAGCCCCCGTTGTACTTACCTGACCGTTCGAATCTCCCGGGCGCGTCCACGTCGTCCTCTTCGGTTCCCAGCCTGGCCGTTGATTGGCTAGGCTGGGCGGATTGATAGCAGCGCAGCCATTGGCTAGCGCTGCTGTCAATCAGGGTGGATGACGCGGCGCGCTGGGGGGCGGAGCCGAGTGATACAGTCGGCGGCTATGGCCGCCGCTGTATCACGGGAGCGCGCTCGCAAAAGCTTTCCTCCATGCGAGCGCCCTCGCATGAAGAAGGAAAGCTTTTGCGAGGAGGAGCCCAGACAGCCGCCGAGGGACACCAGAAGACAGGTTTCCGGGCCACTCTGTGCAAAACGAACTGCACAGTGGAGGTAAGTATCACATGTTTGTTATTTTTTTTAAAAAAAATCCCTGACTTTAGTGACCCTTTAAGCTAGTGCATTGTTGGTTCACTTACCTTTTTCCTTTGATTTCCCTTCTAAATGTTTTTTTTCTTTGTCTGAATTTCTCACTTCCTGTTTCTCCTCAGTAAGATTGCCCCCATCATTCGAGCTGTTCTGGCTGGGGGTTAGTCAGCCAGAACAGCTTACTTAGGAGGAACAGAAAGTGAGAAATTCAGACAAAGAAAAAAAAACATTTAGAAGGTAAATCGAAGGAAAAGGTAAGTAAGCCAACAATGCACTGGCTTAAAGGAACCTATTTAGAAAAAAAAAACGAACCTTTACAACCCCTTTAACTCTATACAGATAGTGATTGGAAACCCAGGGATTGCAAACACTCTGTGTTGGTCAGAACATTGACTCCTTCATGAAGTTTGTTTATTCATGCCCCCCCCCCCACAATTATTATATTAAATAAGTTGTTAAATACTATTTTCATTCTACAAATATTGTTGGATATTATCTATAATAATTACTTCATTAAAAAAAGGTAATGTTTAAAATATGAAAAGATAAGATTTAATATCATTTTTTTTTTGTGGATTAAGGTAAAGATGCATTATCATATATAGGAGTTTCCCAGATGCAGCTCATATTCAGTGAAATACAACAAAAATCATCTCCATAATATGACAGTTTATAACTTTACAAATCAGACCTCTAGAAAGACCTCTGTCAAATCACCTAGTCCAAAATGATTGCAGGAGAGCTTAAAGACAACCTGTCAGAATGTTTATACTGAAATAATAAAACAGTATTGTATTTATGAAACTATGCAAATCTTGGTTTTGGGAGATTTACCATTTTCCATAAATATCAACAAGAAATTCAAGTTTGGTTTTCCATGCCATTTTAAAGACAAGTGACACAAATGATATGCCTAAAAAAATATATTTATTAAGTTAAAGGCGGCCGCAGGCCAGCCTGTGTTTGTAGGAGGAGTCGGAGGGCTATTTATCCCTCCTCCCCTCTCTTCTCCGGAGTCGGTGGGGTTTCTGGGTAGCCGTGTCACTTCCGGTTTCTTGCACGTGTGATGGTTCCTCTCCTAGGGCTCATGCCGGACTTTATCAAGGGGGGGACCGCCCGGGGACTGCCCGCTACCTGTCTACCTTTCCTCGTGCTGCATCTAGGGGGGGTTGGGGCGCTCTCCCCGTCCACATTGCTCGGAGTCTGCAGTGAAATTCTCGCCTGGCTACACGAAGGCACGGCCTCCCCCCCCTTTTTTACTGGCTCTCACGCCGAGCTGGGGTCGCCCGCTCGCAGTCCCGGAGCTCTCGCCAGGCCATCCACCACCTTACAGGACATTGCACGTGACCTGGGCTCCATCTGCCTTAAGGGGGCCGCCCGCTTCTCCCGGTACACGCGCCGGAGGAGGGGGGGGCGCACTTACACACGCTGCCAGGGCTCCGGCTATTGTGGGGGGGGGGCGCCCGCCGCTTCTCCCGGTACTTGCGCCGGGGGAGGGGGGCCACGCTTACACACACTGCTGGGGCTACAGCGATTGTAAGGGGGCTGCCCGCCGCTTCTCCCGGTACTCGGGGAGGGGGGGGCCGCACTAAGTCAACTAGGGGTTTTCCTTTTTCCGGCCACAACAGGGTAGGCGGTACGTTCAGGTTGTGTCCAATTCCGTCCCAGCTACTTCACATACCAGCATCAAGCGTGTTCTGGTCTTTCCTGCTAGGACAATTTTATCAGTGTTCTCGTCCATGGAGTCGTCGCTTCTTCTCGGCTCATGGTAGGGGTCTGGGCCGTTATCTTTGGGGCTGTTCTATTGTGCATAGGTTGCCGGATCGTCGGGGCGGGTCTGTCAGTCCAGGCTCTTTGTCCAATTCCCAGCCTGTTCATGGGGGGGTCCCAGTTACTCGGGTAGGTTGTGTCAGGCCATGTCTGGTTCGGTCTCTGTATCGTTGCATATCGCTACTGCGTGTTTGCCTCATCCATTAACATCAGCTACTCGTCTTTCAGGTAGCCGGCTCTCAAACCCCTTCCCTCCTATCCATTTTTGGCATCTCTCCCTCTCTCGTCCCCTTACCAGGTATGGATAGTTAGGCCGGGGGTGTTTGCCAGGGCTACTGGTCTTGCGTCCTATTGGATGGTGTTTGCATGTTACAGGGCTCCTCAGGTCGGCCCCTGTTCCATTCCCCCACGTATCCTCTCGCCACCAGCAGTTGTTCCCATGTCTGTGCTTTCTGGAGGGAGGCTTAGTCTGTCGGTCACGGGACAGTCGTTTGGTTGCTGGGCAGTTGTGTAAGTGCCAACGAATGGGGGTTCCTTCTTATCGTCGGTTCTTAGGACGCTGGTTTCTGTTGTCGTAACGGATGCTTATCGGAGCTGTTCTTTGAGACTGTCTGGGCGTACTTGCTCTACCAGATGGATGGTTCATGCCCTTCCACTCTTTTATCACACCTACTTCCGGGTCTTTTTGCTCACTTATAGGTGTACTGTCCAGTGAGGCCCATGGCACACCTCAGGCCTGGGTAGTTAGGGTGTCGTATTCCTCGGTGAGGACTCTGACTACAAGTTAAAGGCGGCCGCAGGCCAGCCTGTGCTTGTAGGAGGAGTCGGAGGGCTATTTATCCCTCCTCCCCTCTCTTCTCCGGCGTCGGTGGGGTTTCTGGGTACCCACCCACCCGTTCCCCCCTTTTTCATGTTATCATTTCCTTCATTCATTTCTTCACAATTACTTCAGGGTATGCCCACTTATAGGTGTACTGTCCAGTGAGGCCCATGGCACACCTCAGGCCTGGGTAGTTAGGGTGTCGTATTCCTCGGTGAGGACTCTGACTACAAGTTAAAGGCGGCCGCAGGCCAGCCTGTGCTTGTAGGAGGAGTCGGAGGGCTATTTATCCCTCCTCCCCTCTCTTCTCCGGCGTCGGTGGGGTTTCTGGGTACCCACCCACCCGTTCCCCCCTTTTTCATGTTATCATTTCCTTCATTCATTTCTTCACAATTACTTCAGGGTATGCCCACTTATAGGCGTACTGTCCAGCGAGGCCCATGGCACACCTCAGGCCTGGGTAGTTAGGGTGTCGTATTCCTCGGTGAGGACTCTGACTACAAATAAAAATACAGTGCAAATTAATATCAGGTATATTTCATGATAATACAAATAAATGGATACGTCAAATATAAATGATGATACAGATAATATTCACCTTTCTACACAAGCTATTACCGGTATAACAAAATACCACATTTCAATTCTTGAATGATACTTGCACATTTAAGACTTGGGTTTAATGAATAGCTTCTGTGACTCCATGGACTTGTGTAAACAATTGTGTTTACCTTAATCACAGTATTTCCTTCTCAAAACAAACAGATCTTCTAACTTAAACTTTAAACGTGCACAGACAAAATGTTATACTGTGCACAGCTTGATAATTTGATCAATACTTCTTTTAAATTTAGAATGAATTAATTTTACACACATATCATGACAAAATCATTGTACAAATGTTGGCTTTAGCTTTTTAAATTATTTCATACTGCAGTTAAAAATAATACAACTCTAATTTGCTCTGCCATATATATTTAAATGGTTTTAGTAATGTATATGCAAAAACAATTCAATTACCAAAAAGGTATACATGAAAAGATTAATACTTTACCAGGACTTAAGAATTCTGTCGTTTTGAAAAGCATAGTCCCAAAGGGACTTCTTTCCACATTCCTACAATCTTTCCGCCTTTCAAGATCTTCTCGCATTCCAGAATCCGCATAGCATCCTTTCTGCCCGAGAGATATCGAGACATAGAGAGATCTGAATTTTGCATCTGGAGAGATCCTTTTTATCCACCTCAAAAAGTGTGTGTCACTACTACGTAATTGATGATGGAAGATGACGATGTGTTTCTATGTTCCCATGACAACCAAGTATGCGGCTATCTCAAAAAATTACTATTTTCACCTCTAGGGGCAGTGTTGTAAAATAAATGACTTGTAATGTTATTTTTATGACCTTCTGCCCTCAGCTTAGTAAGACACCATTAATTTTGTGATGGTTGACAATCATGTGTCAGTTTCCTCCAGACATTCTGGCGTCCCCTGGAAATATATAGGTTGGGGACAATCTGTCCCACATAATTATAAATTCCTTGAAACTAAAGTCATTGCAATTTAACTATAAGCCTAACAGGTATTCATGAACATTCTCACTAATAGAATACCATGGGCCAGATTCACAGAGCCCTTACTCCTGTCTAACTCGCATTAGACTGGAGTACTTTCAAATTACGCACGTTTTTTCACTACTCTGAAACCTCAAACCATGAAAATATGGCTGCGGGCTTCAATCCGACTGGCTTACGTGTTCGTACGCCTTCGGATCTACGCTGCAATAAATTTGCGGCCGCTGGGTGGAGTTCCCGTCGTTTTCCGCGTCGGGGTATGCAAATGAGCTTTTGCCGACGATCCACGAAGTTACGAATGTCAATCGCAATCTCTTACGGCATCTTTAGTCATCTTTTTGCTGCGTAAAGTTATACCAGCTTTTTGCTGGTCTAATATTAGACAGCCCATGTTAAGTATGGCCGTCGTTCCCGCGTCGAATTTCAACGTTTTCCGACGTCTTTTTTTATTTTTTACGTAAGTCCGGGAATAGGAATGTCCGTAAACGACGCTACTCAAACAAAAAATGACGTAACGACGTTATTTCGCGCAATGCACGGCGGGAAATTTCGGAATGGAGCATGCGCAGTTCGATCGACGCGGGGACGCGCCTAATTTAAATGCTTCACGCCCCCTACGCCGCCGTACCGTAAGGGACAAAATCTACCAGAATTCGTCGTAGAGCCTGGTAAAATACGGCGGCGTAGTGTATCTCTGATACTCTGCGCCAATGTAATTGTATCTGAATCTGGCCCCATGTTTTCAACTTTTATCATAATAATCTATATACCGTATTTGCCGGTGTATAAGGCGACCGGGCATATAAGACAACCCCCTAATTTTACAGTTTTTTAAGATTTTTTGCCTGTACTCACTGTATAAGACGACCCCCCTTCTGAGCCTTGCAACGCTTCATATTTCTTCCTCCTGGAGCCATATTCTTCTTCATTCTTTCTGAAGCAGGAGCCATATTCTTCTTCCTTCTTGCTGGAGCTGGAGCCAATTACAGCGAGCGATGTATTCTATTAATGAATACAAAGCCTGCTTGGATTGGCAGAGGCTGTAACATCATCAGCCCACACCTCTCTGACTCTCAAAGCCAATCCGAGCAGGCTACTGTATGCAGAGGTTGTTGCTCCAACCGAGCAGGCTCTGTATTCATTTGAATATGTCGCTCAACGGGATTGGCTAAGCGGTATATACTGTATGTAGCCGAAGCTACATACAGTATTACCGCACATCCAGCAGACATCCAAGCAGCTGGCCCGACGTATAAGACGACTTCTGCTTTTTGGCCATTTTTTTAAGTGTAAAAGGTAGTCTTATATGCCAGCAAATACAGTATGTATTTAACTAATACATTGTTAAGATATACGAAAGAAACATTATTATTTAAAATGCATAATACGATAGCTTATTTGTGAATAAGCCCTCTGGTTTCGTTCATACAAAGAACACTACTGTGAACTCATGTGAAACAAGAGCTTCTTACCATTTTCTTATTTTGTTTATTTTACTACGTGTTCAAACCTTTGAATTATAACCTGGGGAGATGGTACAGACAGACTCCTTGTGAAACTTTTTGTAACAATGTCTATTCATGAGCTACGAACATAGTTTCAACTTTAAAAAAAAACTACAAACCGTTAAAATCACTAATAAGTAAATGTCATCTTACTTGCGCCATCTTCTTGTAATATGTCCCATTACTTTTGCTGACGTCACTGGAGCACACACATCTTTAACCTGATCTACGTCATGCCATTCATGCCGTCAGTCCATAAAGTTGTATGCCGCGTCCGCCATATCCACTGTGTGTGGCACAGCACCAAGATCCCACAATATTGGTCTCATTAAGCATTTCCTGATACACCCCATGTGACCTTAAACTTCACAGGGGGGTGTAAACATCAGAACATCATGGCACACTGAAGTGGGAATGAACCACGGGACACGGTTGCCATAGTGATCGTGGAACTATAATGAGGCTTGGCTAAGAACCCGTTGTGCATGCGCAAGATTAGAGATCGGACTAGCAGTAAGGGCTGAAGTAAATTGCAAGTAAAACCGCTGCAAAACAGTAAAACGATTGAGGGTTATTTTTTATGTGGCATGTGTTAAAATACATTGCTACACTGGGTTATTTATGTAGCACCCTCCAGTGTGCTAGAATAGGCTGTACATAGGTTTTTGTTAGTGCAGGTAAATCTAGGCTTGGCTGGCAGCCAAACCTGGGCTGAATCTGGGTCCAGGTGCGTGACTCTGGGAGGCTGGATGACTCAGCAGGCAGCATCACTGGTACCTCCCCCTACTTGTTGGTACTTTGAAGAAGTGTCCAAAAGAATGGGAGGGAGGTAGGAGGAGCTGCCTGGAGTATTGAGGAGGGCCCCAGCCAATCCCCAGCAGATGGGCTGACAGGGGGTAGTCCCCTCAGTCCAGCAGGGATAGTGTGGCGTTTGGGTGGAAGCTAGATATGAAGTGCTGAGGAGGTTGTTGAAGGCTGTTGAAGGCCCTTGAGGGTAGCCCCCTAGTCTGGGGAGGGAGCAGGTGACCCTGGGGCTTGGATGCTGGAGGGATCCTCTTAAGACACACGGAGGAGTCCTGTCCAAAGGCACGGGAGCAAGAGTGAGGACAGCGGGAGCCAGCTAGCAGGTGATCTCCAGGGAGAAGACAGCCGGGTGGCTGGTGGTGAGTGAGACAGCCTGGGAGGACTGTGGGAAATAGCCAGGAGGGCTAGTGAAAGGGACAGCTGCAGCAAGGTGGTCTGGCAGTGCTGGGATTAGTAGCCACAGGAATGTAGCTGGACACTGGACTTTTTCTACACACCAAATGGGTCCACAGTCCCTGCCTGTAAAGGGATTTTTGCTTAATCTTGCTGAGTTCCTTAACAGGTTTCCCAAACAGTGTTTCAGCTGGTGCAAAAATGAAGGAAAAACTTTCTGGACAGCCGCACTCCAAAAATAAATTGCTTTTATTGTAAAATCAGAAAACACACAAAAGGCATGGCACAGCAAACGGGGTAAAAGCTGACGCGTTTCACACCAAACTTTAGTGCTTATTCATAGCTTACGGTGTTTTAGCTGGGTCTGAGTTGTTTTTGCAAGCAAGTTATGTGCTGGAAGGAGAGAAGTGTATACAGAGACTGTATATGGTTAAAGTGTCCCTGTAACGGGCTTTGCCTACAGTTCTACTTTAACAAATGTTTATCCACAGGCAACTTTCTGTTTTATATAAAGTTGTCACATTGTGTCACACCAAATTTAAATTGAGTTTTTCGTTGGACTAAGTAGATCTTTCTCTAGCCTGTTCTAGCCTATCTAGCTAATCTAATGTGAGAAAATGGATACTACAGTACATACTAATTCAATTTTTATTTTATTTTTTTGGTGTGACACAATGTGACAACTTTGCAAAAACAACTCAGACCCAGCTAAAACACCGTAAGCTATGAATAAGCACTAAAGTTTGGTGTGAATATGAGAGATGTTTTTTATTTTCATTAATGTTGGGGCATTTTTGAGAGTGTGGCTTTAATCTGCATAATGGTGTTTCCTGTGGTGATTTGTGGTAAGACTTTGAGTTTTCAGGTTTGCACATCTGCTGTTGCAGTCATGAACGTAAGAGGGGCACAATCAATGCTTGATTTTGGATTTGTGATGTTATAAAGAATGCAACATGAGGGGTGCTGATACCCATCTCTGAGAAAAGAGCTTTTTTAAAAGGATCTAGTCCCCAAGAGACATACAAAGCTGGCTTACCAAACTCAACCTAGACCTGAATTTTTTTTGCATGGACTGACATTTTAGGTAGATGCATGTTGAATGCATTTATCAAAATTGTCATTTCCAATCACAACGTTTTTATTCCTTCTTTTTCTAAGTTCCGCAAAAAGTAAACTGTTGGACTTTGGTTGTTTGGGCAATACTGACAAATATTATTTCAGAGACTTCAAATTCTTAGAAGCCTACTATGTTTTACACATATTTTAGATCCTGGTTGTATTCCCCTGAATGTTGGAGGTTGCATCAAAACTTTTCTATGATCCATTGATCAGTTTGTTTTTTACTAAGGTCCTACAGTAACCATTTTTTCAAATTCCAGTTCATGTTTTTTACGGCAAATTTGAATTTGATGTGAAGAATTTCTGTGTCTGTAAATGGGAAATGGTAACTGTACTGAAATGTTAATTCTTTGCTTTCTCTTCTTCTGTAGGTCAGAGGTTGTTGGGAAGTTCAGCTCCAGTAAATATTCCAGGCTCCCTTGCCCGTTCCTCCTCTCTGCATTCATCCTCTTCTCTCTCAACGTCTCCTTTAAGTTCTCTCTCCCAGTCTCTGTCGCAGTCTTATCTGGCCTCCAGCATGGCACCACGCCAGCACCAGGCACATACACTGAAATCAGAGCACAGCACCTTAGGCACTTCATCTTCTTCACACAATTCTTTAGGTAAGTATTGAGATAGTGTAGAACTATCTTGGGACTAAAGAAAACATGAAAAAATGTACTGTCTATGGCCCTGTGCACACTGGTGCTCTTTTAAACACTTTTCTCCTAGCAGGAGAAAAGCAGCTTAGAAAACCGACATAAGCTGCATTATTGCAAGCGTGTGTGTGTCATGCACTTGGGCGTTCATTCACTTCATTGACCAGAATGTAAATTTATTCTGGCCATTAAAATTAATAAACGCTCAAGCAATAAATGCTTTTTGGTGGGGTATTTTCAGGCAAAATGCTCCACTTTTGAACACGTAAGTGATACTTTTTTTTCTGCCTCTAAATGCTCCTGCCTCGTGTTGACAGATGGTTCCCTACTGCGCATGTGTAAAGTTTGCTGCGCTTTTCCTAATTTGCCCGGCGGCGGAGAAAAAAGAGGGGCGGAACTTCCGAGGGAAAGCGCCGTGGAGCTGTCTCCGGAAGTGGGGAAAAGGAACTGTCAAAAACTGTTCTTTATAGCGCCATAAAGAAAACGTTGCTATGCTTACGTATTTTGAGTAGGGTTAGAGTTAGTTAGGTTTTGCCTTTACTTCCACTTTAATATCACCCTTCCAAAATATTACAGTTTTCCCTAAACACCTTCATTGAATAATTGTGTTTTGTATTTCCCCTCCTGTTTTAAAACTAGAGGTGTAGTTTACCAGTAGCTGTGACTGTTGATACACAAAGACAATAGCAAATCTAAATATTGTAGTCAAGCCTAAACAGTTGCAGTAATTTAAAACTGAAATTCCATAACCTTGCATAAACTTACTCTGACTGGTTCTTTTTAAGGTTGTAATCCTGCATCCCAACCCCCCTTTTTCTTTTTTTTTTTCTTTTTTACAGGTTTGAATGGGGTCACAGGCAGTATCTGGGACTTTGTTAGTGGTAGTTTCTCTCCCAGTCCATCCCCGGTGTTCAGTAGTGGTCCTACCAGTTTCACCAGTACAAGCTCAAATGGCAATGAACTGTCACGAATTAGGAGAGAGCTTGATGATGCCAAGCGAAAAATTAAGAGATGGGAAGATTCTTGGCAGCAAGTAAAACAGGTAAAGGAATTTGGGGTCCAACTTGATGCTGGATAATATCCCTGCAGTTGTTGGCATTTGATATCACCCTTTGTTTATCTCTGAATCAATTATTGTACCCTGTTACAAGGGAGTGGGGTTGTCAGGCTGCACGATTTTCAGCCAGTTGTTGCTGATCCGAGTGAACCTGTCATGGTAGAAATATGAATGTTGATGTTGCTGACTCCTAATAGTTTTATGGATGTTGTGCTCATCCTACAACTTCATGACCTTGTGTGTGTCACTGGCCTGGAATAAGCATGCAGTCCGTGTCAAATGTCCCTACATGCTTCTTTTCACAGTAAAGTCATAGGATGAGCATGACAACCAGGGAGTAGTCTGCCTTTTTTTTTTTTTTACAGCTGCGGCTACCACAGTGGGTTTACTTTAAATTAGGGTTGTCCCGATACCACTTTTTTAGGACCGAGTACAAGTACCGATACTTGTACTTGTACTCGCCGATACCGATACCGATACTTTTTTTAAAATGTGTCCCCAAATGCAGCCATGTCCCCCCCACTAATGCAGCCATGTCCCCCCCACAAATGCAGCCATGTCCCCCCCACAAATGCAGCCATGTCCCCCCCCACAAATGCACCCATGTCCCCCCCACAAATGCAGCCATGTCCCCCCCACAAATGCAGCCATGTCCCCCCCACAAATGCAGCCATGTCCCCCCCAAAAATGCAGCCATGTCCCCAAACATATGCAGCCATGTCCCCAAACATATGCAGCCATGTCCCCAAACATATGCAGCCATGTCCCCCCACATATATGCAGCCATGTCCCCCCACATATATGCAGCCATGTCCCCCCACATATATGCAGCCATGTCCCCCCACATATATGCAGCCATGTCCCCCCACATATATGCAGCCATGTCCCCCCACATATATGCAGCCATGTCCCCCCCACATATATGCAGCCATGTCCCCCCCACATATATGCAGCCATGTCCCCCCACATATTGCAGCCATGTGCCCCCACATATATCCAGCCATGTCCCCAAACATATATGCAGCCATTGCCCCCACATATATGCAGCCATGTCCCCCCACATATTGCAGCCATGTTCTCCATATATGCAGCCATGTCCCCCCACATATATCCAGCCATGTCCCCAAACATATGCAGGCATGTCCCCCATACCTAATGATGATGCCGCCGCGTTAATCACCGTGCCGCGAACATTACAGGCAGCTTTCGTTTGAATAGCTGTTTTCCTTGCCACGCCGTGTAAAGGACACTCCCCCTTGCTCGGATCTGTCCAATCCCGAGCAAGGGGGAGTGTCTATACACGGCGCGGCGGGCAAAACAGCTATTCAAACTAAAGGTGCCTGTAATGTTCGCCGCATGGTGATTAACGCAGCAGCGACGGCGGCGGGGGGGCAAGTATTCTATTTAGGCATCGGGGGTGTCTATTCTATTCTATTTAGGCATCGGGGGTATTTGCGGAAGTACAATTCTCCCGCAAATACTCGGTATCGGGACAACCCTACTTTAAATGTATATCTTATTTATGTATTTTTTCTTTTTGGGATAGTTTTGAGAGAGGTCTATTCTATATTTGTCTAGTTTTGAGTATGTTTTTTTACATTGCATCTGATAATGAACAAGATGAAGCAGTTTACATTCTCATTATCGCTTCTTCTTGCGATTACTATGCATATCAAATACATTAGAAAGCTTACAATGCATATGATTTGATGGTTTGGCACGTGTTATAGCATTAAATTTGTCTGACTTCCTCTTTAACTACTTGCTGTCCACAGAACATAAAAAAAGTCCTGGTTTCAAGTGATTATCATTTTTTACAACTGGCGAGTGGCTGCTCTGTGGAAGTGATCTGGGTGGCTCTACAGCCACCCCATCACTTTTATTGTAGTGAGAAGGGCCCGAAAATGTAGCATTTTGATAAATGGCTGCACAAATATTGTGCGACAAAAAATCCCAACAGCCATCATTTTATTCTCCAGGGCCTCAGTTTTCAGCAAGTTTCTGGCAGTTATCACTGATTTTAATGTATGTGAAAAATAAAAAAATTGCCCCGGACAGCAAATGGTTAAGGGTCCTGATTTTACTAAACATTTTGTTTTGAGCCTTAGGCCCCTTTCACATGGAGCAGATCCGCTAAACGGACTCTGCCAGCTCAGCGGGCATCGCTCCATTGATTCCCGCTGAGCAGGCAGATGATAGGTCCGTCACTTCTCACTGTGCAGGGTCGGACCTGTCAGAGCCCCGCTGTTCTCTATGGCGAGATCGGATGAAAATGGACATACTGTTCGTTTTTGTCCAATCCATTGATGGATGGCGATCGTATCGCCATCTGCCAGTTTTGATCGGATGGCAGGTGGGTGTCAGCGGTCACCTCTCCGCTGATATCTGCCTGTCCATAGAAGTCAATGGGTGCCCCGCTTGGATCCGCCTGAAAAACTTACAGGGGGATCGGAGTGGCCCCCATCGTGTGAAAGAGGCATATGGGTTTATATAATCCTGTATCAAATATTGGGAGTTGGGCATCTTTTGCTGTTGCAGCGTAATTGATACTTTTGCTCTCATAAAGTGTATTTAGAGCTGAACTTTGGGAAACAAACTATTTTTAGACATATGCAATGTAAGAACAAGTTGCCATTAATGATTTGTGCCCCATATGTGGCTGCTGCTGTGTTCACTAAAACTGTTAGTATCCTTATTCCTTTACACTACAGCAACGGACAGACATCTGGTGCTGAAATTTACAAGTCTAGCAGAAGAACTACATATAGTTACATAGTTGGTAAGATTGAATAAAGACAACAGTCCATCCAATTCAACACGTGTGTGGGTGTAGAAAAATCATTTCCCATATCCCCGTGTTTTTGCTAAGATACCCATCCAAGAGTCTTTAAAACTATCTGTACTTCCTGCCGACACCACCGATTGTGGAAGAGAGTTTCACATCCCTACCACCATTACAGTGAAAAAAAACCTACACAGCTTAAGGTCAAACCGTTTCTCTTCCGGTCTCATCATGTAGCCCCATGTCCTCTTACACTCCCTGGGACTAAAAAGTTTCACACTTATGCTGGTCTCACCGTTGAGATATTTGTAAATCACTTTTCTATCCCCTCTCAAGCGTCTCTTCTCCAGGGAGGATAAATTTAGCGCTTGTATTCATTCCTCATACAGTAGGTGACCGCGATATTGTGTCAATCTCGCTCCCTTTCTCGGCAAGATTGACCACCTATGAGCCCCATTGCGGGAACCAGCGCCGAGCCGGCTTGCCGCGATGGGGACAATGCCGTCATAGAAGCGACGGGGATACGACTTGGATTTCCGCCAATTCTACACGCAGCGTTTGGTATGAACCATGAGGGGGAACTCCACGGCAAAATTTTAAATAAAAATCCGGCATGGGTTCCCCCCCAGGAGGCATACCAGGCCCTTATATCTGCTATGGATTGTAAGGAGAACCCCCCCCAACGCCAAAAAAACGTGTTGATAAGGACAAGGCCTCTTCCAGACAACCCTGGCCGTTGGTTGTCGGGGTCTGGGGGGGCGGGGGGCTTATCGGAATCTGGGAGCCCCCTTTAATAAGGGGCCCCCAGATACCGGCTCCCCACCCTAGGTGAATGAATATGGGGTACATCGTACACCTACCCATTCATCTGGAGGCATAGTGTTAATAAAAAAACAACAACACAGGGTTTTAAAATATTTTATTAGTCAGCTCCGGAGCCCCCCTCTCTTCTTTAGCTGTTTTACGAGGGGGGGCTTGCTTCGTCGACGTCTTCTGGGGGGGTCTTCTCCGCTCTCCGGGGTCTTCCCCGCTCTCCGGGGGTCTTCTTCCATCTTCTCCACTTCACCCCTGTTGTCTCGGTGCCCCCCCCCCCCCGGTTCTTCTCCCGCTCGCTCTCCGGTGCCTTCTTCTTCATGGCTGGCCGCCGCTATCTTCGTATTAGCTCAATTACTAGCAGCGGCCAGCTTGCTCTTCTATGCCATCTTCTCTTCTTCCGATGTTGACGCAACGCTTCTTCCCACTGTAATGCCGGGTGCGTGGCTCGCACCGATTTATATAGGCCTCTAATGATGTCACAGTCCCATCATGCTCCGGTACCTACCCACGTGGGTACCCGGAACATGATGGGACTGTGACATCGTAGGAGGCCTATATAAATCGGTGCAAGCCACACACCCGGCATTACAGCGTTGCGTCAACATCGGAAGAAGAGAAGACGGCAGAAGACGGCATAGAAAAGCGGGCTGGCCGCTGCTAGTAATTGAGCTAACACGAAGATAGCGGCGGCCAGCCATGAAGAAGAAGGCACCAGAGAGTGAGCGGTAGAAGAACCGTGGAGCGCCAAAACAACAGCCGTGAAGTGGAGAAGATGGAAGAAGACCCCTGGAGAGCGAAGAAGACCCCCGGAGAGCGGAGAAGACCCCCCCAGAAGACGTCAAAGAAGCAAGCCCCCCTCGTAAAAGAGCTAAAGAAGAGAGGGGGGCCCCGGAGCTGACTAATAAAATATTTTAAAACCCTGTGTTGTTTTTTTTATTAACACTTTGCCTCCAGGTGAATAGGTAGGGGTACGATGTACCCCATATTCATTCACCTAGGGTGGGGGCCCCCTTATTAAAGGGGGCTCCCAGATTCTGATAAGCCCCCCAGACCCCGACAACCAACGGCCAGGGTTGTCGGGAAGAGGCCCTGTCCTTATCAACATGGGGACAGGGTACTTTGGGGTGGGGGGGCCGCAGGTGCCCCCCTGCCCCAGAGTACCCAACCCCCCCATGTTGAGGTCATGCGGCCTGGTACGGCTCAGGAGGGGGGGTGCTCGCTCGTCCCCTCTCCTTTCCTGAGTGGCCGGACAGCGTGCTTTGGATACGGGTCTGGTATGGATTGTGGGGGAACCCCCAGGCTGTTTTGTCGGCGTAGGGGGGGGGGGTTCTCCTTACAATCCATAGCAGACCTAAGGGCCTGGTATGCCTCCTGGGGGGGAACCCATGCCGGATTTTTATTTAAAATGTTGGCGTGGAGTTCCCTCTCATGATTCATACCAAACGCCGAGTGTAGAATTGGCGGGAACCCAAGTTGGATCCCCGTCACTTCTATGACGCGCTCGTTGGAATGTGCTTTTTCTATTCCAGCGAGTGTGAGATGTTGGCACCCTGTCGCCGAGAATCAGCGTGTTGCTGTCGTGCTGGAAACACATTCTCGGTGACAGGTACTCTAATTGAGATCTTCCAGTCCACATATTAATTTAGTTGCCTTTCTCTGGACTCTCTCCAACACATCCCTTCTGAGGATTGGTGGCCAGAACTGGATGGAATATTACAGATACGGCTGAACCAGAGTTTTATAAAGTAATAGAATTATCGTTTTATCTCTGGAATAAATTCCCTTTTTAATGCATGCTAATATTCTGCTGGCTTTGGTAGCCACAGCTTGACACTGCATGCTATTGCTCAGTCTGTCTTCTACTAGGACACCTAGATCCTTCTCCATCCTGGAAGCCCCTAGGAATTCATTTATATTTTTACCCCCTAAGTGCATTGCCTTACGTTTTTCAGTGTTACACACCATTTGCCATGCAGTAGCCCACTCAGGACTGTATCAAACGCTTTTGCAAAATACAGATACATCACATCCACTGGCCTTCCTTTATATAGATGGCAGCTCACTTCCTTGTAGAATGTTAATAGGTTCGTTTGGCAAGAGCAACCTTTCGTAAAACCATGCTGATTAATGATACTATTTGCGTTAGCAAATTTTTGGATATAGTCCCTTATTATCCCCTCAAATAGTTTAAAAACTACCGACGTTAGGCTGACAAATTTATAGTTCCCAGGAATAGATCGCTGCCCTTTTTTCAATATTGGTACCATGTGGGCCTTTCGCCAATCAGCTGGTACCAATCTTGTCAGTATGCTGTCCATGAAGATTAGGAATAGTGGTCTGGCTATAACCTGACTGAGTTCTTTAAGGACTCTCGGGTGTAAGCCATCAGGTCCTAGTGATTTATTTATGTTAAGTTCCTCTAATCCTTTCCTGACTCTGGCCTCTGTTAGCCACAAGGGTAGATCCTGTGGCATGTTGCTAACAATACAATTGTGGTTGGAATACCCCTGCCTTTCTTGTGTGAAGACTAAGGAGAAGAAAGCATTTAGCACAGCTGCTACTTTTTGCTATAATAAATATCCCCCAAAAATATATATAAAAAAAAAATTCCTCAGTTTAGGCCGATACGTATTCTTCTACCTATTTTTGGTAAAATAAATCGCAATAAGCGTTTATCGGTTGGTTTGTGCAAAATTTATAGCGTTTACAAAATAGGGGATAGTTTTATTGCATTTTTATTATTATTATTTTTTTTACTACTAATGTCGGCGATCAGCGTTATTTTTTCATGACTGCGACATTATGGCGGACACTTCGGACAATTTTGACACATTTTTGGGACCATTGTCATTTTCACAGCATAAAATGCATTTAAAATGCATTGTTTACTGTGAAAATGACAGTGCAGTTTGGGAGTTAACCACAAGGGGGCGCTGAAGGGGTTATGTGTTTACAATTGTAGGGGAGTGTGTCTGTAGGTGTGACGTCATCGATTGTGTATCCCTGTAAAAGGGATCACACGATTGATTACGGCGCCATAGTGAAGAACGGGGAAGCTGTGTTTACACACAGCTCTCCCCGTTCTTTAGCTCCGGGGACCGATCGCGGGACTCCAGCGGAGATCGGGTCCGCGGGTCCCGCCGTCACAGAGCTTCGGGCCGGGTTGCATGTATGCGCCCGCGACTCCAAGGCTGGGCTTAAAGGGCAACGTACAGGTACGTTGATGTGCCCAGCCGTGCCATTCTGCCGTCGTATATCCGCGTGAAGGGGTTCTTAAGTGGTTAATATGCTTATTAAGTAAGATAGAACTGATGTGGCGGACTTTAGCGGTACCAGAGAAGGACATTGAAACAAAGTGATGATTAATAGATATTTATTACAAATGATTTAAATTTTTTTTTTTCAAATAAAATCTATTTAATTACATGATTCCGATAAATATGACCACTCGTTCATTAAATTTGAAGATCTCTGTTAGTGCAATGTCAAGAGGGCGACGTGTTTCACATCTTTGCTTTCTCAGGACCTTACATTCTTGACTTTAAAACGGAGATCCTATTCAAAAGAAAAGAGAGCACAAATATTATTTGCATTTTGATTAGGTGTGAGTGAAACACATTAATTTCAATATACCAACCAATTAGGTGAGGAGACGTACATCAAGGGCCACTTACATCTAGAAAGGAGCTCACAATGAGCGTCACTCCCAGCACCTTGCGACACTCCTCAGTACCCCGTGACCCTCTCGGCACCCCGCAAAACTCTCACCACCCGTGTCACTCCTCAGCGTTCCTCGTCACTCTAAGCCCTCTCATTAACAGTGCTCACAGGCACTAAAAGGCACTCTCAGTTACTCCCAGGCTCTAAAGGTACCCCTAGGCACTAAAGGTATTCCCAGGTATTAAAGTCACTCCCAGATACTAAAAGGCTCCCCAGATACTAGGGGTACTCCCAAGCACTAATGTCTCTCCCAAATATTACAGGTACTCCCAGATACTAAAGGCACTCAGGGGCACTAAATTCGCTCTCAGCACTAAGGTACTCTCGGATACTAAAAGCTATTCCAAGTACCAAAGTTACTCCCTGAAGAATATTATTAATATTTCATATTCTTGTAGCTCAAGGGCGTTTCTGAATGAATAGCATTCATAGTCGGGTTGACTTGAAAATTACGTGTGAGTTTATTAACACACAGGTGGCATCATAAACACAACGAAAAATAGTATAAAGTTCAGTTTAGCGTAGATGAAAATATATAAAATTGAAATGATAGTGATGTAGCAAGCTTATGAAAGCATGTGTGCTGTCTCAGGCTCCATCTTTGTCTGATTCCAAGTGAAGAAGATGCAGGAAATGACGTTCTTAGACTTCTGGTATCAGCTGTTCTCCTTGTCAATACGTCAGCATGTCAGTGTTGTCTTCCAAAGTGGGTGTGAGAGAATCTGTGTGTGTGTGTGTGAGTGTCATGAAAGTGTTCAGCCTTCTTTAAAGCAAAGCATATATATATATGTTACAAATGAACGCCATGACCTCACACCGTCCAGACGTAGACCCTTGTATGGCACAATATTGTTCTGCTAGGTTCAGCAATATGAAGATCTTAGCACAGAGTCATATGGAGTTTGATTGACAGGCACACATGTGACACTCTATACTTAGAGTACTGTGCTAATGTAACGTCATAACCTATATGAACATATATTAATATTACCAGCTATACCTTCATATATACTAATACATATTAGTATGACTAAGACTTCACTTAAAACTAACTTAACAATAGATATAAACAAGTATATTATAAGTAGCTTAGTTACGGATTCTGATTTTAGCTTTAAAACACGTGAAGACAGTATTTCTTGGTTCAGCTCTATGACACATGAACTCTGTGTATTCTTATCTGTGAGCCTGCTGACCCCGCTGACCTCATGTCATCCCTTGATACTGGAGAGACAGCTGCGTCAAAATCCTGACACTCAAATCTTATGTCACTCTCAAATTGGCTGACCAGAAATATTATCACTGCTCAGTTTTTAGATGGAAGAATTATGTCATATCAATTGATCAAGGCCATTCACTCATACCTAATTACTATGATTAATCATAAATCCAAATATGTTTTGCAAGCTTGCCATAAATTATGAATTGCCGAATTATGAATTTGAAATAATATTCTAACAATCCCCCCTGAATTATGATTAATCATACTAAAATTGAATTCACACATACATACATTCGTATCTCAATTGCTCCGCCTTATATCAAATGATCGGCACAATATTCCTCAGAACTGAAGCAGCTAGAAATATTTATCCTTCTAAATGCTTTTAGTTACTTTTAACTCCTCTTAGATCTGTCTATTCAAAATATTTAAATAATGGTATAGATTTTTACAAATGTAAAACATAAAGATGACTAATATCAATAATTAATAATAATAATAATAATGAAAATTATTATTATTAAAATAAGTAAATAATGCAATGATATATTTCCATATATGTGCTCAAATAATATTTTAGCTCTTTGGAAATATACTATACTTTCTAAAACTTTTCATAACTTTTCCATTGTTCTATTAAGAGTGATATATTTCTTAAGTTATGAACAATAAATGTTCTATTAACTTAGAATGATTGTGCTAACATTCAATATGTGAATTAAGAAAAATAAATAAAAATAATAATAATAATCCTAACTTAATGTAAACATTAATATCAGAATAATTGGATGATCAAAAAATGTATATGTATATGTGGACAAATGTTTCAGTCCTAAATTGTTTATCTATAGTAGATAAAGTTCCTTCTGAATAATTTTTCTTCATGAAATGTCTTTTAAAATGTCTTCTTCAAGTTCTGTTAGGTTAGAAAAACCTTGTTGAATAAGATAAAATAGTTCATAAATATGAATTATAAATCTTTTGTCAAATATTCTTCCAAAAAGGATCTCTTCTTTTAACTTTGATTTTTCTCTTTGCTCTTTATAGAACCTTGTTATCCTCCATATTTGTTTGATTTTAGATGCCATGGGCCAGATTCACAGAGCGATTACGCCTGCGCAACTGCTGTTGCGCGTGCGTAAGTCTAAATGTGCGCGTGCGTATAGTTGGACGCGATTCACAAAACAATATACGCCAGAAATCTACGTTTTTTGGTCCGGCGTAATTGAATTAGACATTCGCTTCCCTTCGCGCAAAACTGCGCTAGACACACCATTGATTTGCTAGTCAAATATGCTAATGAGGGAGTTACGGGGATTCACAAAAAAACGCAGTTGCTGCGCAGGCTACGCGATGTGCGCAACTGCAAAATGTCCTGTCTAAAGTTAGAGGACCTAAAAGCTGGTCTAAATTTTGAAAAAAAGTCTAATTGTCAGATAAAGCAACACTGTTAGTGAGGAGTTCAGCAGTCACACGTGTTGCCCAACAATCTGTATGCCAACATGCCAGGGGCATCGTCGCGCATAGCTATACTACTGACTTTAGATGAACAAAGAAGGATGAGGGCACGGAGGATGGCACTAAGGAGGGCACGGGAGATGTTTTTTTTTTTTTTTTTATTTGCTTACATAAAATTTACAATTTAAATTAATCTAATACAATATTCTTATCTGATACAAGCCCCTCACTCTTCACTTGATATATCACACACGCATAGACATCTTTGGCATGAGTGATTCTGAGGTGTCTCGCATCTTCAGATTCCCCCCTCATGCCATCATGGAATTACCACAACCCTGCAGGAGGACATCACCAGCCCAACACATGGCACCACCCATGACACCCATGACAGCTACATATACAATCAGAGCCCCATCCCCACAGATTTCGAACAGAACATGTATGGGGACAGCTGGCTGGTTGGTGAGTGACATGGGAGTCAGGCATGACTATCCCCTCCCGTGATGCACACCTCACAAGTGGCACATGCATGACTAACATCCTCCTGTCTTTTCCCTTCAAGGTGACTCTGCATATGCACTGGTACCCCATCTCATGACCCCATCTCATGCCAGCTCACATTATGCATCTTTGCACGTTAAACACACACATTAATCATGGCACAATGAGAATGCATGCATGCACACCACTGTGGTCCCTAGCACACACACCCCACATCCTCATCACATTGGATTGGCACCAGTCCACCATGCAGGACTTGTGAGCTGCAACGCCACGCCACGGCTCCAATTATGTCACTGTACATTCATACACCATTCACACAGACCTGGGGATCACTTCTCCACCACAAATGAGGGTGACACCCCTTTTCCCGCAGGAATATCACCCCCACATTCCAAAATCATACACAAACAGAACCAAAAAAAATAAATAAATGACGAGCAAAAAAAAAAAATGCCCAGCAAAAATATAATGTAAATAAAAAATGCCCAGCAAAAATATAATTTAAACAAAATAACAACAAAGAAAACACATAAAAGACAAAAATCACTCTGCAAAACAGTCCCCAAATATCTCAAAGACACGTCACAAACAAACAAACAAACGCTAATAAACAAAAGCACCTTGCTGTATAGGGAGGGATACAAAGGGATGTACTTTTGCAAAGGAAGTGCATTTGTGTCTGTCTATTTATGCTGTCTGCGTAGTTCATAAAGTTGCCCTAGTCCATTTCCAATTTCACTGATTGCGCCGCTCCCGAGTTGTGAGCATGCGCACAACGGAGCTGACATGGTTTCCTTCACGCGCGCATGCGCGAGTCGGCCGGCCCTTCATTTGCATGGGGTCACGGCTCATTTCAATGTAACACGCCCACGTCCCTCCCAATTTGTATTACTCCTCCTTACGCCTCCGGAAAAAACCTTACGTTTGCGCAAGCTCTTGCGTAAAAGCTACGTGAATCGCCGGATTACGCGGCTAGATTGCGCAAGTCTAACGGAAAAGTGGTGCGCTACGCCGGAATGATAATGCGCCGATCTACGTGAATCTGCCCCCATATCTGTAAAAGAGAGGCAGTATCATTACTCAGGAATAAAATGTTTATATTAATTCTTGTACATTTTCCTATTTTTTCCAACAAATATTAAAACATTATGAAACAATAACTTTAGTTAAAACTATATGTGAAATACTATCTTATATTTCCCTTCAAAGAGAACTTTTGTGTGACTATGTACTTCTATGTACTGTCCTTATCCTGTCTAAAAATGACCTAAATTATAAAATATATGTACTGTGAAGTTTAGGTATGTCAGGACGCAATATTTCATTTTTGGTCATGATACAAAATCTATTTCTAACGAACAAAGTTAGATTTCATATCACCCCAGAGATGACAATGGACTATGCCTTTGTTCTCACCTCTAAACGATTAGAAATATGCGTAACTGTATTCTGTGTAGAAGTTCTTACTTTAGTGTCAGAGTGTTCTGCAAGTACTTCAATGTCTTTTTCAGCTCTTGCACTGGAAACCTGAGATAAAGACTTCTCAGCTACAGCTGTATAAACATGTGTTGGTGTAAATTCCTGTAGATGTCTTTCGTTCTCATCTATCTGAATGTGTATGGGCAATAAAGCTCTGAACCAAAGAGGATATATTTTCCTAATTTCTTTAAAACTACCTTCATCAAAAATACCTTTTAATGAACAGTCAGGTGTCTGTACAGTGATTTTGTTTGATTTCACTATGCTCTCTGTAGCTTTTATTGCATAGTAAACACTTAGAAGTTGCTTCACACCTGGCTCAAAAGTTTTTTCCAAAAATGATAAAACTAGAAATAGGCAATTATGTTCTCCTTACCTTCTTGTAACCGAAACAATGTTACTGAGATGGCATTCTCAGATACATGAGTTTTCAAAACAAACGATGTTTCAGAACAAACCTCTACTGTACTTAATGCTGGAGCATTCTGTAAGTCTTTTTTCAACACCTCAAAAGCATTTTTCTCATTTGGACCCCACTGGTCAACTATATTACCTTTATTCCTTAAAAGATTATATAGTGGATTAACTTTTTCTGCAAAACAGTGTACAAACTCTTTGCAATGATTTATTTTATGCAAAAATTGATGCAATGCCTTGTAAGTTGTTGGAGTTGGGATAACAGTAATATCTCTTACTGTTTCTTGCAACAATTTTCTCTTTCCTTGACTAATTTGCATGTGAAGGAATTTCACTTGATTTTTCATCAGCTGAACTTTTGTCGTGTTTAATTTTAAACCTTCAGCTTGTAACATCATAAACAATTCAGACAAAAGAGCCATATGTTCATCGATATTCTGAGTACTCAGCAAAATCGTATCCACGTGCTGACAAATGCAATCTGGCCTAGAAAATTTAGAAAGTATCGTTGCTATAGTTTCATGAACTACACCATCACCAATACCTAGACCAGGTATTAATCGAGTGAACGTATAAGTCTCTTTTCTGAATGTAAACGCAAGTTTGTATTGACAACTTTTAGTTAAAGGAATGGAAAAATGGCTATTAGCGATTTCTAGTACTGAAAACACTTTGTCCTGGGCAATCAAATTTAACTTTATGTTAGATTTATCAGGAAGCACTGGGCTATTTGTGATGTGCTTATTCAATGTTCTTACATCAACTGATAAAGAATATGAATTGTCAATATTTTTGATAGGCAAAATACAGTTATTTACCACTGATTTAGCTTTCTTTACAATTCCAAGTTGTTCAAATTCTTGAATAATGTCAGAAAGTGGACCAATTGATTCTGGTGGTAACTCACTCTGATCAAGAGGTTCTGGATCCTTTCCTTCAATATTTAATTCGCCACTTTTCAAAGTTCCAATGTCATTTTTGAACTTTGACCACAAACTTGGAAAACATTGTACCACTTCCTTTAAAGCACAATTACCATCAACATCAGGCCACTTTTGTTCTGTAGACATATTGGTAACAGAACCAACATTACTGTATACAGAGGGATCAATCAGCACTGATTTGGGCCTAGATGGATCTTTCCAAATGCTTTTATTAGCCAAATCAATCACCCACTTTTGTTTATTGATTACATCAATGCCAAGTATATTCTCTGCTTCTTGACAGACCCAAATGTTAATATTAGTTTTCACTAATCCAGGTACTTCAAATGTTACATTGGATACCTGTCTAGCAGTGGAATTACCTATAGTATTAAAACCCACTATATTACACATAGGAGAATTGGGTTTCACAGGTATGTTTTCTTTAGTAAGGCTAATCTCAGATCCACTGTCAATGAGACATGTGTTTACCATTTATCAAACATTGTAAATATGGCCTCCCATTCTTGTCCAAAATAATTGGTGCTACATATTGTAATGGCAGAGAAATAGAATCTGGGTGTGATTCTATTTTTGGCAATGGCAATAAACCTTCTCTTTCAGTGACAGCTCCTTTTGCCATATTGTCTGAACTACTGTGAACAGTTAAATTACTGATCTGTTTGACTTCAGTGTGATAAGGCAATTCAGTCAAAATATTATCTTGACATGAAAAACCAGGTTGTACAAAAGCTGATTTTTCATACTCCATATCTTTAGTTCTTATTTGTAAGTCACTCTTAAACTTAAAGCAATGTTTTTTCATATGGCCAGTTTCATGACAGTAAAAACACGTCACAGGGTCATCTCCTTGCCTCACTTGACTGCACCTGTCCTTGTCATTCCTGCTGAGACCTGTCGTTTCTAACACATCTGTAACCTGACTATTTTTGTCACATTGAATAATAGAAACCTCATGTGTGAGATTGCTTTGATTCAATTGTCTCCTAATTTTGTCAATGAAGCTTACTATAGCATTTAAATTTTGACGTTCCTGTGCTATGGCCACTGAAGTTGGGTCAAGGTATTTAAATTTTTTTATGAAAGCTATTTTTAAACCTGGGTCGGTTTCATCATCTACTCCAAATATCATTTCATAAACCTTGCAAAATCTTGTTTTAAACCAAAATGGATCTTCTTCTGCAGTAGTCTGTAATAGGTCTAGCATTTCTATGGTCGGTTTTTGCTCACCGGTCATACATAGCAATAATAGTCGCAATCTATCTGTGGCGTCATTTTGTCTTTCCTGACCTTCATCATCACTAACAAGTGAATGGATTCGTTTAGCAAAATTAACAGGAATCCACAACTGAAATATGTAATTGCGTTGATCGTTTGAAAGATTAAAACGATCCGCAAACATTTCAAATAAATCCCAATTGGAAAATACAGTAGCCTCAACGTCATAACTAGGAAAGTCTTTTAAAACTTTCATAAGTTGGTCATGTATTTGCAACTTTAGTTTTGTGTTTTTATGTTTCATTTCCATTTCATCAGTAGCATCAACATTCTCTATTTCCAAACTTTCCGGAAAATAGGATTGTTGCTTTGACTTGGTTTCAGTCTTTTTGTCATCTGTATTTATTACAGCAATCTGTCTACTGTCATTTTGCAACTCTGGCAAAATAATTTTTTTAGATTCTAATTGTTCCTCAAGATTCTCTATGTAATTACAAAGAATCTCACAGTTAGGACAACTGAGAGAATCCTGGGACACATTTTCATGTATTCCTGTGTTCTGTACATTATTAGTCTCTGTCTGGTTTAGTGTACACACATTTTTGGCAGGTAAAATATTAATAATCATCTTATTAAATATTCTCACCAATTTCAATACATTACTTATTTTCTTATGTAATTTATTCACAGTAAACCTGGATTTGTCTATCCGGACATTCGAATTTAAACATTCTTGGTACATATACAACCACAAGTGACTGTCATTAGGATAAAGAGACACATCTTTAAAATCAAGCTTACTCTCTCTAGCAATTTTATCTATAAAATTCATATTTTTTTACTCACCGTTATTTAGATGAATTTCTCGTCTTCAACCGTCTGTTGCTGGACTGTTGTCCGCATCTGACGCAGCACAACGCCTCTTGCTTGATAGGTTCTGAACCGTCTTTTTTCTCGAGACTTGAATATTCGCAAAATTGCGCCAATCTCTCCCCCCTCATCAAGGTTCGAGATTTTCGTAAAAATAGAGAGATATGACGGTATACTCTGGCTCGCCAAATGAAGAATATTATTAATATTTCATATTCTTGTAGCTCAAGGGCGTTTCTGAATGAATAGCATTCATAGTCGGGTTGACTTGAAAATTACGTGTGAGTTTATTAACACACAGGTGGCATCATAAACACAACGAAAAATAGTATAAAGTTCAGTTTAGCGTAGATGAAAATATATAAAATTGAAATGATAGTGATGTAGCAAGCTTATGAAAGCATGTGTGCTGTCTCAGGCTCCATCTTTGTCTGATTCCAAGTGAAGAAGATGCAGGAAATGACGTTCTTAGACTTCTGGTATCAGCTGTTCTCCTTGTCAATACGTCAGCATGTCAGTGTTGTCTTCCAAAGTGGGTGTGAGAGAATCTGTGTGTGTGTGTGTGAGTGTCATGAAAGTGTTCAGCCTTCTTTAAAGCAAAGCATATATATATATGTTACAAATGAACGTCATGACCTCACACCGTCCAGACGTAGACCCTTGTATGGCACAATATTGTTCTGCTAGGTTCAGCAATATGAAGATCTTAGCACAGAGTCATATGGAGTTTGATTGACAGGCACACATGTGACACTCTATACTTAGAGTACTGTGCTAATGTAACGTCATAACCTATATGAACATATATTAATATTACCAGCTATACCTTCATATATACTAATACATATTAGTATGACTAAGACTTCACTTAAAACTAACTTAACAATAGATATAAACAAGTATATTATAAGTAGCTTAGTTACGGATTCTGATTTTAGCTTTAAAACACGTGAAGACAGTATTTCTTGGTTCAGCTCTATGACACATGAACTCTGTGTATTCTTATCTGTGAGCCTGCTGACCCCGCTGACCTCATGTCATCCCTTGATACTGGAGAGACAGCTGCGTCAAAATCCTGACACTCAAATCTTATGTCACTCTCAAATTGGCTGACCAGAAATATTATCACTGCTCAGTTTTTAGATGGAAGAATTATGTCATATCAATTGATCAAGGCCATTCACTCATACCTAATTACTATGATTAATCATAAATCCAAATATGTTTTGCAAGCTTGCCATAAATTATGAATTGCCGAATTATGAATTTGAAATAATATTCTAACACTCCCAGCACTAAGGGTAACACCCACTGTCCATTTATTGTTCGGCTGTTCTGCTCCTCCTGTTCAGCTGCCCCTGCAGAGCTTGTCGGCTCTTGCAGCCTCCCTCGGCCAGTCTGCCTCTCCCCGAACCCTCTCCTGATTCGGCTATCACACCCCAGGCCCACGCTACCTCTCTCTATCAGATGTTCAGTCGCACTTGTTCTGCCTGTCAGGTCCTGCCGCCTCTCCCGATGAGCTGATCGCCGTCCAACTCACAATCTTCTGATCCCCGCTTCCTCTTCTGGTTAGGTCAGCGTGTCTCCTTCCTGGTCCGTGTCACTCTCTTCAGCGCTCTCTCTTTCCCTGCTCTCACAGCGTGTCTCACACAGATCTCGGCTCTCAGAGTGTCTCACTCTCCCACGTATCTGATAGCTCTCAGCGTAAAATATTCATAGAGGGTCATTTACCCTCCATCTCCCTTATTCACAAAATATCTTGTATGTTTTTCACTAAATACAAGTCATTCTGTGATTGAAAGAGAGAAGATGTTGACATTTATCTGCCTCTCCTCCAATCAGATTATTGTGTATTTAGTGAACGGAACACAAGGCATTTAATACATGGAGGAGGTTAAGAACAAGTGACCTGCTATGAGAGTTGTGCTCCAGCCAGAACTGGAAGTTGCAAGGAGAATTCAACGCTTCCTGTAGTATGCAGGAGTAATGAAGCAACCAGTTTTGGTGAAAACAGTTGTACGCACACCTCATGAATCGTAGCCTTTTCTTGAAGATGGCAGGGGAGGTGTTTTGAAGTCCTTTCTTACTTGAGGTAAAAGGTTGCTTCACCATAGATGGAATACAATGAGTGGGCAATGTTAGGACAGAAAGTAATACTTACTGAATCACCAGGATGAAATTAAAGGAACAAAAGTCTGTATAATAAAAACGAATGCAGCCACCACACCCAAGAACTGGTAAGCTACCATATATTACATGTTTATTGTTGGATTGTAGATACACCAATAAATCATACAGTGCATCTGGAAAGTATTGACAGTGCTTCACCTTTTCCACATTTTAGCTAGGTTACAGCCTTATTCCAAAATCCCCATCCAACCTGATGCAGCTTGAGAGGTCCTTCAGAGAATGGGAAAAAACTGCCCAAAAATCGGTGTGCCAAGCTTCTAGCATCATACGCAAAAAGACTTAAGGCTGTAATTGGTGCCAAAGGTGCTTTAACAAAGTATTAAAGGCTGTGGATACTTATGTACATGTTATTTTTTCATTTTTTCATTTTATTTATATTGCACTTGCAAAGATTTCAAACAAACATCTTTCATACTGTTATTATGGGGTATTATTTTGTAGAATTTTGAGGACATTTTGAGGAAATTAATGAATTTAATCCATTTTGGAATAAGGCATTTTACATGAAATGCGGAAAAATAAAGCAGTGAATACTTATCAGGATGCACTGTAAAGATCAGAAAGCAGCTCTATATGATTTCCAGCAAGTTCTAGGATCTTTCAAGTGTATCTTTATTACAAAACTATATTTGTAATCTTAATTTAAATTGTAATATGTGAAGAACTATAGGACATAGATGTAAAGTGATTGTAATGCTTCTATTGCATTCCGAAGGCATGTGATGCCTGGCAGAAAGAAGCCCAAGAAGCCAAGGAGCGCGCAAAGGTGGCTGATGCGGACCGACAGCTAGCATTATTACAGAAAGAGGAGGTGGAAGGCAAACTGAAAAAGCTACAAGAAGAATTTGATGTCATCCGTGTATCCCCACAGTATTCTGCATTGAGAAAATACAGTGATATGGAAAAGCTTCCTTTACCAAAGTTACATTCTCTGAAAAGTCAGCTGTGTTCTGATCTAGAAACAGTTGATGGGGTAAGACGGCAACTAAATTCTGATATATTTTCATACTAGCAGGCTGGTTTTGTGCTTTATAAACCCAGGGCTTTAAACGCGGAAAATACATTAAAATAAACAACTTTATTGCTGTGTACTTACATTTTTCCCCAGACCCTGTTCAGTGTTTCTCAGCTCGAAGCTCGACGTTCAGAAAGGTTCAACAAGCATAGACTTGAATGGACTTTAATGGAAAACTCTTGAAAAATGTGACATAAGCATTTTTTTCAAGCGGTTTGTCACACGATTTTCACTTTAAACAGCAGCTCTCCTCCCCTTTTTTAGCAGCACTCCACGCCGTTTAGTTGAAAGCGCTCAGCTACAGTTTCTTGAAAAAGTATTCATACCCCTTAAAATGATCTATCATTTTGTCATGTCACAACCAAAAACATAAATGTATTTTATTGGGATTTTATGTAACAGACTTTATGACTTTAGTATCGCGTACAGGTTTACTCTGTAACAAAGGGGCACATAATTGTGGAAGGAAAAATGATAAATGGTTTTCAATTTTATTTTTTTTACACATATCTGAAAAGTGTGGTGTGCATTTGTATTCAGCCCCCTTTACTCAAAGAATATGGCACAACTGCAAACCTACAAAGACATGGCCACCCACCTAAACTGACAGGCCGGGCAAGGAGAGCATTAATCAGAGAAGCAGCCAAGAGCCCCATGATAACGCTGGGGGATCTGCAGAGACCCACAGCTTAGGTGGGAAAATCTGTCCAAAGGTCAACTATTAGCTGTACGCTCCCCAAATCTGGCCTTTATGGAAGAATGTGGCAAGAAAAAAGCCATAAGAAGTCTCATTTGCAGTTTGTGAGAAGCCATGTGGGGGACACAGCAAACATGTGGAAGAAGGTGCTCTGGTCAGATGAGACCAAGATTGAACTTTTTGGCCTAAAAGCAAAACGCTATGTGTGGCGGAAAACTAACACTGCACATCACCCTGAACACACCACTTTTATTCAGCAGGGACAGGGAAGCTGGTCAGAGTTGATGGGAAGATGGATGGAGCCAAATACAGGGCAATCTTAGAAGAAAACCTGTTAGAATCTGCAAAAGACTTGGGACTGGGGCAGAGGTTCACTTTTCAGCAGGACAACGACCCTAAACATACAGCCAGAGCTACAATGGAATGGTTTTGATAAAAGCATATTCATGTGTTGGAATGACCAAGTCAAAGTCCAGACCTTAATCCAATTGTGGCAAGACTTGAAAATTGATGTTAAGACGCTCTCCATCCAATCTAACGGAGCTTAAGCTATTTTGCAAAAAGAATGGGCAAAAATCTCACTCTCTAGATGTGCAAAGCTGGTAGCGACATCCCCAAAAAGACTTGCAGCTGTAATTGCAACGAAAGGTGGTTCTACAAAGTATTGACTCAGGGGGGCTGAATGCAAATGCACGCCACACTTTTCAGATATTTATTTATAAAGAAGTTTGAAAACCATGTATCATTTTCCTTCCACTTCACAATTATGTGCCACTTTGTGTTGGTTCCAAATAAAATACATTTATGTTTTTGGTTGTAACATGCCAAAATGTGGAAAATTTCAAGGGGTATGAATACTTTTTCAAGGCAGTGTACATGTGCTTCCACACTGCTGTTGAAGGAAAGCAATAAAAATGCATATGCATTTTTTTTTCGTTTTCTGGGTGCTTGACTTCCAGGAGGCACAATTAAAAAATGGACATGGGACATTCCCTAATCTTTTTATTGGGGAGCTGTGCTTTTGGTGCAGATTTTAAAAGCACACCAAAGATGCAGCATACAGGACTTTTCAAAATGCACTGCACTCGCAGTGCAGTGGGGTGACAAGTCCCATAGGGTATAAAGGGAAATATTAAAATTGTGTTTTTCTTGGTAAAAATGCATCAGTTTAAGGCCTGGTTCACACATTTGCAGGTTGTAGTTTGCATATTCCAGGTGCATTTTGGATTTTTAAATGCACGTTTTTGATCCATTGAAGTCTATGTAACTAAATACCAAACACGGTCTCTTTTCATAAAATGCAAAGACGTGAACATGACCCATAGTAAACCATGTTAACCACTTGCCGACCAGCCGCCGCAGTTATACGGCGGCAGGTCGGCACGGGTGCGCGAGAGCCCGTAGCTCTACGTCGCGCCTTTCGCGGCCACTAGGGGGCGCGTGCGCGCCGCCGGCGGCCCGCGCGCGCGCCCCCCCGCTCGCCCCCGAGTCCCGTGCGTGTGCCCGGCGGGCGCGATCGCCGCCGGGCACACGCGATCGCTCGTTACAGAGCGGGGAACGGGAGCTGTGTGTGAAAACACACAGCGCTCGTTCCTGTCAGCGGGGGAAACGCTGATTTTCTGTTCATACAATGTATGAACAGAATATCAGTGATTCCCCCTAGTAAGTCCACCCCCCCATACAGTTAGAACACAAATAGGAACACACTTAACCCCTTCCCCGCCCCCTAGTGTTAACCCCTTCACTGCCAATGGCATTTTTATAGTAATCCAATGCATTTTTATAGCATTGATCGCTAAAAAAATGCCAATGGTCCCAAAAATGTGTCAAAAGTGTCCGAAGTGTCCGCCATAATATCGCAGTACCGAAAAAAAACGCTGATCGCCGCCATTACTAGTAAAAAAAAATAATAATAAAAATGCCATAAAACTACCCCCTATTTTGTAAACGCTATAACTTTTGCGCAAACCAATCAATAAACGCTAATTGCGATTTTTTTTACGAAAAATATGTAGAAGAATACGTATCGGCCTAAACTGAGGAAAAAATATTTTTTTTTTATATATTTTTGGGGATATTTATTATAGAAAAAAGTAAAAAATATTGCATTTTTTTCAAAATAGTCGCTCTGTTTTTGTTTATAGCGCAAAAAATAAAAACCGCAGAGATGATCAAATACCACCAAAAGAAAGCTCTATTTGTGGGAAAAAAAGGACGCCAATTTTGTTTGGGAGCCACGTCGCACGACCGCGCAATTGTCAGTTAAAGCGACGCAGTGCCGAATCTCAAAAAGTGCTCTGGTCTTTGGACAGCAATATGGTCCGGGGCTGAAGTGGTTAAATTGACTATAGTGTGTTTCTGCAAAGGCTGAAAATGCACAAAAAATGCATACGTGTGAACCATGCCTAAAAGCAGCCTAAATTCTAACTAATCAGTGTGGAAGCAAAAGTGGTTCTTTTAGAAATCCCACAATAATTTATGACTTTAGTATCGCGTACAGGTTTACTCTGTAATAAAGTGGTATTTAAATCAAGATTGTTAACATTACCTTACAAGTAAACTTATAAAAACTGTTTTACCTGTAGGTGGCTTTTAAATGGCCTGAACATGCATCATTTAGTAGATATGAATTTTGACTCCATATGATGACATATTTAGCACAAGCACAGTACTCTACATTCACACAACATGGATTGTGCCGTGATTGTGAAAGCGGTGACAGTGTGTCGCTGGAATACTCCGTTTGGAAGCTAAATTGGTTATAATGTGCTAGTATGTGATGTGAAGTCCTGGAGAGGAACATAGAGGGAGGAGACGAAAGTTTGATGGCAGGAGGTCTTGGGAGGAGTGAAGAAGATGGTTTGGGTGATATTTGCAGACCACATTGTTGACGTAGCTCAGGGCAGAGTCCATCTATTCATTTTAAAACACTGTGCTGTCTTTTTATGTTTATATATAATATAATGTGTGTATGTAATATATATATTTTTTGTGTGTGTTCACAGTTGATATTCCAACTACATTCCAAGAAATGTGTGGTTTGCCATGAAAATGACAGAAGTATAGTCCTGCAGTCCTGCCAGCATTACATATTATGTGAACAGTGCGCATCCAGCAAACCGGAATGTCCTTACTGCAAGACCAAAAGACTAAAATGGTGACAAGCCTTTCAGTTCATTGCTTTACCAACCCACTGCGAAATCAACTGTATCACGTAATCTGACAAAGTACTGCATCCTGTGTTTTAGTATTTGCTATATAAATAAGAAGATAGGTAAACAGCTATCTTTTATCAGTGATAGACTGATCTCTACCCTCAAAGAGCACCATGGATGATTAGGTAAAGTTATTACTTTTAGCTTGTTCTGGATTTACCAAATCAATCTAAGTCTCCTTGTTGCGTCTTAACATGCATTTTGACTTTTTTCAACCTTGATCAGCTTTGTTCACCACAGGACAAGATTTCTATTTGTGTGCGTCATGGATCCCCAGCAGGCCTCAGTGTGCCTAGGATCAATCGAGGTGTTTGGTCCAAAAGTATTAGTGAGAGATGTGAGAGAATGAACAATATGTCTGCATGCCGTTATTCAGTTGGGTTCTAAAGGAAATGATACAGGACTTTACTTTATAGAGCATCTTCACAGGCAGCTGAACAGACATATCTGTAAAGGTGTTTTGTCCACAAAGACTGTAGTTGAGGTGAATCTAGGACCAATGGCCTTGTGAAAACATGGATAATTGCCTGAAATGGTCCATATGATTGCGCTATCTGATATTCTGCCTGGGCAAACCTTATGAGCTTGGCTCACTTTTTAATGAATGTGGTAGATTTGTGCAGTGAGCTTGGCCATACTGAAGAGTACAACAAACCGGCACATCACTTTAAACACAAACTATTCCTGAATTATTGAAGTTATATAAAAGAAAATGCAATTTTCAATGTAGGATAAAAGGTCAGTTTTGGGTTGATATCAGCAGGAATAAATGACCACTTGCTCCTTATATCTCACAGAGAGTCCTCTGCACTGATAATTCCAGTTTCACCCATCGCCCATGCCCAATAGGGGTCATGTCCTCCCTTCCTATACTTTGTTCATTTTACTCCAGAAATAACAGGAGGAAACATACACATCCCATATGATACATTGGTGGCACCAAAATTGTAGACAAGACACTACTCCAGATTCTTAAGATAAATTTGCCCTTGGAATGGGGGCAGAGCCAGGCTCTGTATGGGAGATTATCACTGGAATCTTCAGGAGAAATAAGAAGCTTGCTGATGATCCAACCTAGAGTCATCACCCATAACAAAAATACAAGTTTGGATGGAATGAGCCTTAAAGGGGAGATCCAATCTAGAAAAAGTCAATTTTCTGAGTTCTTCAAGAGACAAAAGAATATTCCACAGTGATGTAGGGATACATTTTCAACTTGAGGTTCTCAGAATTAGTGCGTGCGTGTATATATATATATTTTGGTGCTTCACGTGACAGCAATGTTCTTCATAAAACTTGTGAGCTTGGAATCAGTCTAGCACTATTTTTTACTAGGTTATTTTGAAGAAGTTTAATTCTTGTTAAAGCACTTTGTTAACCAGGGATTCTGTTTAGAGGTTATTATAAACTGCTTTAAGCTGCTTTGTAGATTTTTTCTTTTAATATGCGATAATATTGAGCTTTTTGTGTGTACTGTGAACTGAAGAAATATTTCTCGTCAGTTTATTACTGTTAAATAATTAGTGAAGTAAATTTATTGTTAGGTTTCATATGCTGAATTTAGTACTTTATTCAATGAACAATACTGAGTAGTGGACAATATAGTTTAGGATTTTTACAGTTTTCAGGTTAAGTGCGAACTGTTAGTATTTATAATTATAACCAGCAAATGGATGGATGTGAGAAGGCACATATTTACAGTACATTTGAAAGATTTAAAAAATCATTTTCTTGAAGGAACCAATTTCTTAATTTTATTTTTGCATTTTTTTTTAACTACAAAAAAAAAAGAAAAAAACTTTTTCACATTTATGGCAATGTGTTATGATGATTTTCTGTATTTTAATAGCTTTTTCATAATGATCTTGTTTGTATGGATCCTAACCTCATGATATCATGCATTTATAAGCTTTTTTGGAGATGTGAAACGAGGTCACATGGCCACTTTGATCAAGTGCCTATACCTTACAGCAGCTAAAGTTCTTTAATTTAATGTTTAGCAGATGTTCTTCCCCCACCTCACCCCACTACTTTTTTTCTGGACATGCTTGAATAATTAGAAATTATTAAATTATGGGGACTTTATTATTATTAAAAGTGAACAAATATTCCTAAACTAAAAAAGGGTGCTCTTCTTGATTATGGAGTTCTATTTACTTTTTTTTTTTTTTTTTTTTAAGAAACAAATATCTTTTGTTATTGGGTACAGCTTCTGCTTATAAAGCATGCCTTTTGTGAAAAATATTAGCCCCTTTTTTTGATATACAGCTTTCTCCTTTAAAGCACAACCCAAACCAAACGTTTCTATTCTTTTATTAGAGTCGAGAATGGTAGAACTCCTATTTTACTTGTATTGTCTGTGGCTCCATGAAGGAAATTTACTGCCCTTGTTACTAAAGGAAGTGAGGGGAATTTACCCCAACCAGGTCACAGACAGTAACCTAAACATTGGGACCTAATTTCTGGTTTAATCTGCTGTCTGTGTCTTATTTTGTTAGATCTATCACCTCTTGTCCAATAAAATTAAAAAAGTAAGGAAAACCTTATCTTGAGTTGGGTTTGAACCCCAATAGTTTTGCTTTAAAATATACATTGGGCGTATTTAATAAGGCAATGAAAAAAGCATAGTTTATGCAAACAATAGTTTTGGTTTGCTGGTGCTTTCCTTTGCTGCCACCAATGTGGCGGGTGTGTAAATCTGGCAAGCCGACTTTTAGCTTTCAGGTGAAAGAGATCAGCGGTTGTACAGTCCCTGAATCGCTTTCACGGACCCCAAAAATGGACTTGATTGGCTTCATTGAAGTGCAGAGGATACATCAGCAGTCTTATGGACCCCAATATCTCTTTAAAGAAGAAGAGATTCTGTCACTGTAAACATGTTATCACATAGGGGGCTAATAATTCCCTATGCAATAGCAATAAAGTAAAAAAAAAATATTTAAAGGTACACCCAAGCACTTCAAAAAGGCCCCAAACAATTGGAACCCTATCCCTACTTACAAAGATGCACACATTTTGGGTGCCTACGCACAAAAACGCTGATTGTGCTATACATGTTGCATACCTAGTCGCCAACGCTAAAATGAGAGCAATAATTTTAGAGCCATTAGTGGTTAGATTAACTATGAACTCATAACCTAAAACAGCTTTTAAAGCATTGCCTGTTGAAAATTTGGGGTACTGAAGTCTGTCAAAGCTTTATGGGTACACATAGCTTTAGGGCTTGACATCAACTTTTTACTGAGAAGTAAAGGGGTTGTAAAGGTACAAGTTTTTTTACCTTCATGCATCCTATGCATGAAGGTAAAAAAACATCTAGCAGCACCGCCCCCCCCCCCCGAGCCCCCGTTGTACTTAACTGACCGTTCGAATCTCCCGGGCGCGTCCACGTCGTCCTCTTCGGTTCCCAGCCTGGCCGTTGATTGGCTAGGCTGGGCGGATTGATAGCAGCGCAGCCATTGGCTAGCGCTGCTGTCAATCAGGGCGGATGACGCGGCGCGCTGGGGGACGGAGCCGAGTGATACAGTCGGCCGCTATGGCCGCCGCTGTATCACGGGAGCGCGCTCGCAAAAGCTTTCCTCCATGCGAGCGCCCTCGCATGAAGAGGGAAAGCTTTTGCGAGGAGGAGCCCAGACAGCCGCCGAGGGACCCCAGAAGACAGGTTTCCGGGCCACTCTGTGCAAAACGAACTGCACAGTGGAGGTAAGTATCACATGTTTGTTATTTTAAAAACAAAAAAATCCTGTGTTTAGTGTCCCTTTAACGCTGGATAATTCGAGTGACCTAAAAAAATTGGAACTACCACCATGTTTTTCTCCATGGTCTTGGCTTTTATAAAACATATACTGTTTGGGGGTTTTAACAAATCTTTGGATCTACAAAGAAAAAACTCCAGCAAAAGCGGCTCTGGCAGCAATATGTCATAATATAGTATATATGGCCTAGTAAGGGGTCTTGTATAGCTTTGAGACGAAATTAAGCTTGCAGAGACACAAATGACATACAAATCATGGGTTCCTGGGCTTCATATCTTGCGCATACTGGTCCCTTCTGGTAACTGGCAAAGCTGAGTAATGGAACAGCCAAATGGAAATGCTACCTTTCATTGGTAGCCTGTAGAACAGGGAAAGAACGTGTTTGAATACTAGGGGGCTGTAATTTTCATATTGCTATTTGCCTTATTAAATAAGCCCTGAAGTGTGTTGCAAACTTTTTTGGTGCCATTGATGGCACACCCAATACTCCTATCTCGATTAAAAATCCTGGGATCTTCGTTGTAGGTGTTGTTACCATCTATTTAAAAAAAAAAAAACACTTTGTATTTGTTAATTGGTTAACATAAGGTATTGTTATTCAGATGTAAATGTGCATCAAGAACTCAGAACTTCTAATTAATAGGCATTAGAATTAATTGAAAAAATGCTAAAATATTTTAAAATATTGAATAATTGGAAGCAATGCTGTTGGCCCACTCAATTTTATAAATTGTTCTAGGACTATATAGAATTAATTCTGGTTTGCATTCTCATGGAAAATCAAGCCCAAAGAAGTTACTATTTGATCACAGATGACTAAAGTTGGTGAGACATAGTTGTTAACAGTTGTTTTAGATGTACCCCACCATTTACACTTAAGATAAAATCTGTGTCTAATCTAATTTGTTGATGTCCCTACGAATGATTATTGTCCCTCTTTTCCAAGTACCTGACACATAATTCTTGTAACTGACAATCCAGTGATGGGGAATACAGATAATGTAATGTTTAGACCATATGTAAACAAGTTTTTTCTTGCAAAGTAGGTGGTCTATCATGTTGTGTAATGCTTCTTCTAGCTATAAAATATGCAGCTGCTTATTCATTGCAATATATGTACTCTGTCCCTACAAACTAAGAATTATGGCACAGGTACTGAGGATTCAATGTGTGTGTGGAAGAGGTGAGGTAGGGAGAAGCGGTTATGTATAGTGTGGGGGTTCATGCAGATGCCTATGTCTAAAATGTTTTGAATGACTGACATTTTTCATAAGTCGTACATGTTCACAACATATATCAGTTTTCATTGTTTAAAAAACAAAATGCACCAGTCATACAGGGGAGCACATGTTCGTATGTAATTTTTTTTTTAAACTTTATAATATGGATGGTTAGGCCAATGCACTTCAGGATTCTATAGAATACTGTATTTTAACACTGTATCTAGTTACACTTTATTGAATGAGCTGTTTTTTATGTAGAGAAACAAAAGCTGCGTGATTTTTTTTTTCCGTGTTGTTTTAATACAGCGTGACACATGTCCAGATATGTAGATGACCAACTACTGTGTTGCATAACGTATTTCTGCGATTACATTTCAGAGAAGTTCATTCATAGGATCAGCAAAGATGTGGTTAGATGAGCATAGCATTTAGTTCTTCTAATTACTATATACATTCTATGCTGAAAGGGGTGTTCTGAAACAGTGGAGGAAATTAAGGATAACCGTATCGCCCACAGCAGCCAATCATATTATGTAATTTTTAAGAGCACTTAGACAAAGTGGGGAACCTTTTGGAAAGATTTCACAATTTTATTTGTTTTGTTTTGCTTTTTGAAAATTTTAAGCAGCTCAAAAATATTTTCCCATGGGAAAACAGTCATAGCCATTATTGGCTAGCAAGGGAAGAGGGTATCCAAATCCTGAATACATATTTAATGTATTTGTATGGGCCAATTAAAAAACATAAAATAAAAATTCAATGTTTCTGCTGGCTGATCAATGTCCAAAAATCGGTGATGGGCCCTTTTTTTGGCATCTATAGTTCTTTATTACCCAAGGAACCAACCAAGCCCATGCTTCTGATTAGTAGTCCACAACATTCTGCTTGCTCAATTTTTTCTTGGGTTCTGGACAGAGTTAGGGTTAATACCTGTGTAATCTTTTATGTTGCGTTGTCCTTGTTTTGGTAGAATTATAGTGGAACTAAACACCATTTAACGTTTTCCCAAAAAGAAAGCTCAAACTAAAAATGTTAATTGAAATTGATTAAATCCTTAATTGATCCTACTAATATTGTTTCTTGCAGTGATTTTATTTACATTCTACCTACTATTGCATAAGCAGCATATGCTACATTCAAGGCAGGTCTCTGGTGATAACTGTCACAGTTACCAGTGTACTTATGTCAATAAGCGCACTGTCGGCACCACCCCTAGCTGAAAGGCCAAGATGTAACGGTCTTCGGCAAATGAGGATGGTTTAGTTCCACTTTAATCTCACTTTTTGTTTTGTTTCACAGGTCCAATTGAGACACCTGTATATTGCTGTGCTCACTATTTCCCTTTGTCCTGGAAATTGAGTCTAATATGGAGTATGGGTGAGCTCCATCCTGCATGCACCTGCCTTTCTGGACACTGTCATACTTGGAAGCATAAGAGTGCTAACTTTTTATGTCTTGTAATGGGAACTCTATAGTTGACTGTGAATGGACTGCAGTTTAACCAAAATAGTTAGGATGAAGACGAGTAGCAATCCACATACTCCTGTAATTTTCTCCATTTTCAAATGATACCCCTGGAAGCCACAAACCAACTATTCAAGTTAGAGTGAGAACATGAGGCAATTTTCAAAGGCTGCATAGCAAATTGGTTGACCTGCAAAGTTTTCTGTGAAAACAAAAATGAAACCATTGAAAACTGATGATTTTTATTCAAAATGCCCCTAGCCAAACTGAACCCCACATTTTGCTGTGACTATTAGTGGACTTCTACTGTTTTATTTTGTTTTTGATGTTCTATTATATTTTTTGTAGTCTTTTGCCAAAGACTTTCAGACTTTAGCATTTTGGTAGTTTAGACAAAAGTGCAACAAAGTGACTTGGTATTTTTTATCCTTTCTTTTCAGTAACCGTGACCAAATTAGAGAAGTATTGTATGAACAGCTTTTTTTTCTGATTCTTGATACTCACTGTAGGTTTTAGTCTATAGCTGATAAAAAAATTGAGATGTGGAATGATTATGTTGCTATCTAGTATAAAAGATAACCAATATGCCTAGCATTTATTTTCATTTTTAGCTTTTTAATTCAAATGAGAGTAGCTTAGGTTGGAAAGTGGCCATATGCATTGAATTTTTTATTTTCTTACGTTTCCTGTTTAGAAGTATTTTTTTGTGGTATAGTCAATATATTTAGATTTTTTTTTTATTTAGTATGTTATGCTTATTATGCACTTGGAGATCACTGGAGGTATGGTGCTTTTCTTTGGTCTTAACTTTTTTTTGTATTTCTTAAGCTCTTTAGTACTGATTTTAAAGTTGAAACAGTTTAATAAGTTAAACAATAAAAAATAGGCCTCATCACCCAAAGTTTCCAAACAAGGAGAAGACTGTTGCCTTTAGCAAACAGTTAATTTCCCACTTGAATTTTCCAATCTCCTAGAAAGTTACATTTTAATTAAAAGCTGATTGATTACTCTTGGCAGTACAGATTAAATACCGGTATATATTTTTCATTTTTTAAGAACCAGGAGGCAGGAAGGTACCTCACTAATATTCAGTAAATCCGTTTGCACCACAGATACTGTGTGAGTCAGGGGTGCATGTTTGGTATGAGGAACCACCACCTTTGAGAGCAATCTGTAAGTGTCTGCTTATTTTCCTGCTTATAGTTGCCTTTTTGTCCAGTATTTCAATTTCAAGTCTTGGCAATTTTCTGTAGCCCAAGGGGTATGGTTATACACAGCCCTGTCTACACACATAATGTGCCAGTAAGGTTCAGTGGACAAAAGGAGACATCTGTTTCATTGTATGTACAGTATGCAGTACTAACTTGTTGACTGAGTTGAGAGAAGATTGTGACAGAACCTAGTGGTGTAGCAATGCTTTTCAGGACTGACATCTCACCATCAATCTATCTTTACAAGATTTCAGTCTGTCTTTTGGCCAGTTTAAAATGGATGTTAACCGCCTCATAGTGATGTAAATACTGTGTTGAATTTTAAGATTTATACATACCGGTATATTTGGGCTTTTACATACAGCACAATACATAGCAGTAACCTGAATTTCTAGCCTGTTCTCTCTTTAGGAAATACAACCTGTTTTTAAATATACTTATTCAAAGACTATCTCCAGTATATATTTTTGGGAAATTTGTAGTTAGTAATCATTACCATTAGGCTGGGTTCACACCTATGCGAATAGAATGCAGGTTTCACCGCATTCAATTTGCATGACAGGAGAGTGTGACCGGCTCTTAATGGAGCTATTCGAACATCTCTGGCGCGGCCACAGAGCACACAGCAGAACGATCCTTTGCTTTGGCTTAGTTTTCTGAAATGGTAAACGGGGGCACACCGGACCCTTGCTGTGCCCTGTGGCCGCACATAGTGTGAACCCAGCCTTAAAAAGATTCAGTAATTTTCTATTTATATGTACTTTGAGAATTAGTTGAATTAGTAGATGTTGGGCCAGATTTACATACAATTACATTGGCGCAGAGTATCAGAGATATACTACGCCGCCGTATTTTACCTGGCTCTACGACGAATTCATGTAGATTTTGGCCTGTAACGTACGACGGCATAGTGTATTTCTCGCGGCGGAATCAAAATACGCGATTAGGGGGCGTGAAGCATTTAAATTAGGCGCGTTCCCGCCGTGCATTGCGCGAACTAACGTCGATACGTCATTTGTTGTTTGAGTAGCGTCGTTTACTTTCATTCCTATTCCCGGACAACTTACGTAAAAAAAATAAAAACAAACGTTGAAATTCGACGGGGGAACGACGGCCATACTTAACATAGGCTGTCTAATATTAGACCAGATAAAAGCTGGAATAACTTTACACGGCAAAAATTTGCATACCCCGACGCGGAAAACGGCGGGAACTCCACCCAGCGGCCGCAAAATCATTGCAGCGTAGATCTGAAGGGGTACGAACACGTAAGCCAGTCGGACTGAAGCCCGAAGGCGTCGTTTCATGGTTTAAAGGCTTCAGACTAATGAAACGACATGTGTAATTTGAAAGTACTCCGGTCTAACGCGAGATAGACCGAAGTAAGGGCTCTGTGAATCTGGCCCTTTGTGTATATTTATAAAGCAGTGAATCAGACCTTCACCAAACATTCAATACAGGTAAATATTTTCTAGTGCATATTTTTTAAATGACAGCGATTTATTCACCAACAGTGAATATTTAACCACTTGCTTACTGGGCACATATACCCCCTTCCTGCCCAGGCGAAATTTCAGCTTTTGGCACTGTCACGCTTTAACTGACAATTGCGCAGTCGTGCAACGTGGCTCCAAAACAAAATTGACGTCCTTTGTTTTTCCCCACAAATAGATCTTTCTTTTGGTGGTATTTGATCACCTCTGCAGTTTTTATTTTTTGCGCTATAAACAAAAAGAGCGACCATTTTGAAAAAACACAATATTTTTTACTTTTTGCTATAATAAATATCAAAAAAAAAATTCAGTTTAGGCCGATATGTATTCTTCTACATATTTTTGGTTAAAATAAAAATCGCAATAAGCGTATAGTGATTGGTTTGCGCAAAAATTAGAGCGGCTACAAAATAAGGGGATAGAATTCGGATTTTTTTTTTTTTTACTAGTAATGGCAGCGATCTTCGATTTTTGTCAGGACTGCGATATTATGGCGGACACATCGGACACTTTTGACACATTTTTGGGACCATTCAAATTTATACAGCGAACAGTGCTATAAATATGCACTGATTACAGTATAAATGCAAATGGCAGGGAAGGGGTTAACACTAGGGGGCGAGGAAGTGGTTAAATGTGTTCCCTGGGAGTGATTCTTACTGTGGGGGGAGGGGACTGACTGGGGGAGATGACTGATCGGTGTCCCTATGTACACAGCATCGGTCTCCTCTCTGCCTGACAGGACGTGGAGCTCTGTGTTTACACACAGAGCTCCACGTCCCTGCTCTGTCACTGTCGATCGCGGGTGCCTGGCGGACATCACGGCTGCTTGGCACGCGCATCGGCATCCCAGTGACGTGCCTGGCACGCGCACATGCCCCCGAGTGGCCAAAGGACCCGAGGCCGTAAAAAGACGGCCTCCCGGCATTGTAGAGCCACTTTGTGGCCAACTTTTTACAATGGCCTGGGTCTGAAGTAGTTAATGAAGTAGCTGTTTTTTATTTGATTTTCTAGAGACATTTATATGGCACCAATTTACGTAGCACTTAACATTTTGCACATTTATATCAGTTCATGCCCTCAAGAAGCTTACAATATATGATCCCTACTTCACATACACATGCTAGGACCAATTTAGTCAGTTGCCAATTGACCTACCTGCATTCTTTGAATTGTGGGAGGAGATTTGAGTATCTGGAAGAAACCCACACACAGCGAAAACATGCAAACTTGAATGCAGATGGTGTCCTGACCAGGATTCAAACTGGAGATCCCAATGTTACAAAGTAGAAGTAGTAACTACTAGGTGGCCAGTCTGCTGTAGCTGAGTGGACTAATATCAAACATTGAATTGTGGCGGCAGAGAAAGAGAATGTGATCCATGGAGTATGCTCCCTTTTTTATGTATTTTTATCTACCGTATTTATTGGCCTATAACACGCACAGGTGTATAACACGCACCCTAACTTTAAGAGGGAAGTTTCAGGGAAAAAACTTTCCACAGCCCTCTGCGTATAACACGCAGGCACAGTTTACCCTCTATTTTCAGGGTATAAAAGTGAGTATTATACGCCAATAAATACAGTACTTATTTATTTCTTTTTTGGGGGTATAAATCGGTTTATCCCAAGAATGCTTAGACCCCTTTCACACGGAAGTCGCTTTTCATAGCGCCTGTAAACTGCCTGAAAAGTGCCTTTCAAGCCTCCCCAGTGTGAAAGCCGAGTGCTTTTACACTGGGGAGGTGCGCTTGCAAGACGTAAAAAATAATTCCTGCAAGCAGCGTCTTTGGGGTGATGTGAGAAAACGGTGTATACACTGCTCCTTAACTGCCCCTGCCATTGAAATCAATTAGTATCGCTTCAGCTTTGCTTTGCGGGGATATTTAACCATCTCCTCGTCTGCTAGCAGGGTTAAAAACGCCTTGCTAATGACGCCACTATAACAGCGGTAAAGCTCTGCTAAAACTATTGGTGCTTTGCCGCTAACGTGGCCAGTGCCCCAGCGTGAAAGGGATCTTAAATTAACCTACCATTGGCTCACTACGTCTACTACAAGTTTCTTCCAGGCATCAAAAAATGTTTTCATTAAAGACCTGCTCAATCACTTTTATATGCTGGGAATGCTGCTGCTCCCCACCTCCTCCAATCTTTGAAAACTCATCTCTTCAAGGAAGCCTATCCCTCCTCTACCAAGCAACTGAACTGTTAAGCCGTGTACGGTTTCCATCGGTTAACTGATGAAGCTGACTGATGGTCCATCGCGCCTACACACCATAGGTTAAGAAAACGATCTGGTCAGAATGCGGTGACGTGAAACACAACGACGTGCTGAAAAAAATGAAGTTCAATGCTTCCAAGAATGCGTCGACTTGATTCTGAGCATGCATGGATTATTAACCGATGGTCGTGCCTACTAACGATCGGTTGGTTTTGACCTATCGGTTAGGAATCCATTGGTTAAATTTGAAACAAGTTAGCTTTTTTTTAACCGATGGATAACTAACTGATGGCGCCCACACACGATCAGTTTGGTCCGATGAAAACAGTCCATCAGACCGTTCTCATGGGTTTAACCTATCGTGTGTACGTGGCCTAACTTTCTCCATCAACTCATCCACACACAGTTAATGCACTGCTTGATAAATTTGCCCCTTTGTGTCTTATGAACAGGTATTACAAAATAAATGCTCTAAAATTAAATCTTTTGTGGTGCTGATGCCCATTTTGTGAATGAGTCGCCTGTTTATGTAGGTGTGCAGGCAGCTTTTTCAAGTCTATGGGGATGCACAGCTTCTCCTCCCAAATTGACAAGGTAAACCTTTTAGGCTGGATTCACACCTATGCAGTTTTAGTGCTTTTTTTCATTTTGCAGATTTGCACTACAGTCAATTTAACATGGTTTTCTATGGAACACGTTCTGTAGTGCACATTGCATAGATGTGAATCCAGCCTTAGGCTCCATTCACACTAATGCATTTTTTGATGCATTTTGCATACATGGAGGGAATTTTTTTAACATGGTTTCCTATGGAAAACATCACATCAATGCATTTTTGTGCCCCTGCGTTTTTGTAATAGAATTCAATGGACCCGCATCCATTTACTTTGACTTTGCCGCGGTTTGCGTTTTTTTTTTTTTTTACCTGTTTATAGCTAATTGTTAAAGGAAATGTGAAAAAAATATATAAAAAAATTGCCGGCTAAAAAAAAACGCAAATCCCTGTAAAATCGCGGTAAAACTACTAAAAAAAAAGCAGCAAGCACCACAAAAAGCACTGCAAAAATGCTCAAAAGCAACATGCATCGAGCCTTGCAATGCTTTTTGCGGTGCTTGCTGTGTTTTTTTACCGCGTTTTTCCTTTTTTATTTTTTTTTGCCATCAATTTAATTTTTTTTACATTTCCTTTAACAACCAGCTATAAACAGGTAAAAAATATGAAAATCGTGGCAAAAATGCAGTAAAAACGCGGTACTTGTGTTTTGAATGCATGTCCATTGAATTCTATTACATGCAAAACTACAGTTCCTGACCCTTTCCAAAAAAGCAGAGGCACAAAAAAGCATTGATGTGAACATGTTCCATTGGAAACCATGTTAAAAAAATTCCCTGCAAAATGCATAAAAAAAAGCATTAGTGTGAATGGAGCGTTAGCCTTTACAACCACTTTAAATGGGCTGCCTGCATGCTGCACTTGGTGGCCCAAGCCATATAACCCACCATCAATTCACAGTCTACAGGCCACATTGCCCATATGCTTGAGGTCTAATGCCGCGTACACACGACCATTTTTCATGATGTGAAAAATTACATTTTTTTTTTAAATGTCATTAAAAACGAGCCTGTGTGGGTTACAGAGCATTTTTCGCGACGTTAAAAATGGGCATTAAAAATTTAGAACATGCTCTAAATGTTCACGTCGTTTTTCACGTTGTCGTTTTTATTGTTGTAAAAAATGGTCGTGTTTAGGTTTTAACGATGTGAAAAAAAACGTGCATGCTCAGAAGCAAGTTGTGAGATGGGAGCACTCGTTCTGGTAGCGTTCTTAATGGAGATAGCACATTCATCACGCTGTAACAGACTAAAAAGCACGAATCGTCTCTCACCAAACTTTTACTAACACAAAATCAGCAAAAACAGCTCCAAAGGGGGGCACCATCCGAATGGTTCTTCCCCTTTATAGTGCCGTTGTACATGTTGTACGTCACCGTGCTTTGCTAGAGCATTTTTTTTCACAAACGTGTGTAGGCAAGGCAGCATTTATAAGAATCAGGTTGAAAAAAACGTTTTTTCTAGACCATTAAAAATGGTCGTGTGTACGCGCCATTATACTGTGCCTATATATGAAGCCCCATACACACGACAGGGAACCTCGCCGGGCGGAACACATCGTTCCGCCCGTCGAGGTTCTCTGCCTGCCGTCAGAATCTGTGACCCGCCCGTCGGGAATGGCAACCAGCCATTCATCCGGACGGGCCGTCGAGCAAATAGAGAACCTGTTCTCTATTTGCTCGACGGGTTTCCCGACGGGCAGGGTGAGCAGAGAGCGTACACACGGCCGAGGTTCTCGCTGGAATGCAGCTCCCAGCCTGACTCTTTGTAAAACTCCCTCTCATCATTATACCCATAGTTTATAAATTTCAAAATTGAGGTACTATCTAATTTCACTTAGTCATTTCTTTAAGCTGGAAATTTATAAAGTAACATTAGGTAGTCAATGTACAGTGTGGTTTTTTTTTTTATATGCGTGTATTTTTTAAAGCACTCTCTGTGTATGTTGGAGTCCAATACTGACTCTTTACAATAAATGAAATGATTAATCGTGTTAATATCTTTTACGGTTCAGTGTTAAGTAGATTGACTTACTGTGCGCATTGGCTGACTCTAAATTACTGTTCAGGATAAATATGTTTGCGAAGTATACAAATCATGTAAAAATCCCATTCAGAGAATCATAAGATCTTTGTTTCCCTGGGAAGCGACAGATTTGTACAAATAGCTTCTGTTTAACAGGCATCTGTTGATTTTAAATGAATTAAAATGAAACAATTCTACAACATCCTGAAAACGCTCAGTGAAAATGTAAAGTATAAAATAAAAAGTGTAAGCATTAGGCGATAGGTTTACCATGCAACTTTATTTATATATTTGATAGACTTAATTAGACCCAAAGTAGTTTCAAGGTGTCGCATCCCTATATAGTTGTATCAAAAACGTAAATTAGTGGTCAGGGATTTTTAATTGGCACTAAGAATACAAACAGCTGAAATAAAATTCAAAATGTTTATTAATAAAATGTATTAGGAGGCAATAGTCTGCAACATATTAAAAGACAGCACAAGAAAATATACATAAATTCAAAACCACCATATATACATTGCAGCACATATCCAATGCCTAAAGTTTACAAACCTCCCCCTGGGGTTTTTTGTAAACTTTAGTCTTTGAAGATGTACTGTCTTTTAATATGTTGCAGACCATTGTCTCTTTTAAGAAATTGTATTAATAAATAATGTGGATTTTGATTCAGTTGTTTGTATTTATATGTTTTACCCTCCAGAGTTCTACTAGTAGTCTAGACTTTGTACATCTGCACCGTGTAATGCTGGCCATGTTGTAGATGGTTGAAAAGGTCAAATGTTTGTGGATTTAAATCAGAACTGAACTTGCAGTGAAAAAAAATATATATATATATTTAGGATGGAAGAAATGCTGTAGGTTTCTTCTGCCATAAAATTTAGTTACTTGTGTGCATATTTTTTTGATAAAATGTATACGGACAGCAGTGCAATGCCAGTAGTAAATGCTTGGATGAATAAACTGCATCATCTTTGCCTGGCCAGTCACTCCTGAACCCAGACCAAGGGAAGATGGAAGCATGAGTGATATAGCAACGGAGAGGATCACAGGTGGCCGAGCACTGGAGGGTACCACGTTACAAAGTATGTATTTAGGTATGCCATAATACCCAAATATGCTGTCTATACTTTCACTTTAATTCCATGCAACTGTTAATCAAAATCTAAAATCTTCAAATCTGTCACATTTATGGCCAGTGTAAAGGCAGGCAAGTTAGAAATATCTGACATTTTCTTGTAGAATTGAAAGGTAGCAAAGGTGAACTCACTGGGACTTTCATCTCTGCCAAACAAGGCAACTGCTTTTGGGAGAAAGCACCTTATCGGTATGTTCTGTCTAAAAAGTAAATTTTTTCATCATTTTAGGGTATGTGATCCTAATTGGTGTTTTAAGGAAAGTAACTTCAGTTCTCAGTAAGGATGCCATACATAAAGCTCTTAGTTCCCACACGGATCTATAATTGTGGTTGTATTGAAGTTGTAACTTTTTTACATAAGTAATTTTCTCCATGGTTTGTAGCTACCATATTTATACTTAGCACTTTTTAATACTTTGTAAATGTTTGAATAACTGTATCTTTTTATTAACACTCGGTATGGCAATGATGTGGCTGGCTGGAATGTTACAATTGCTTTTTGTGCAAAATTTTCCTTTAGTTTGCTGTGGGGTTTCCAGTTTTAAAGGGATGTTTTGTTATCTGCCACGTTTTTTTGTGTGCAAATTTTTACCCCTTAATAAGCAGCTATCATCTTTTCATCGAATGGATGAAAGGACTGTGCAAGAATTAAGATTTATACTAATTACTTTATCGGCACTTTTTGACATTAGAGGGTTTTTCCAAGTTACATTATTTTCCCATTGTGGTTTTGGCTTTTCTGTCAGCTTGAGATTTCAAGTTCTGAAGGAGTGGTCAGGAAAAAATAAATTATCTGTATTAAGATGCTAAGTATACCTGTGCTATTGAGCAGAGATCACTTTTGGTAGATTTAAAAATTGGCACATGGTGAGGAAAAGCAACATGTCACACTTAAAGTTTGTTCCTGTCTGATACATCATTGTGCATATTACTGTACAGGCAAAATGTTCGTTTTTTTTTCTAGAATTTGTTCAAATCAGTGTGTTGTGTTGCAGTGCCTTTATCAAAATTTTCTGTAGGCTGTAATTTTGGTGTATTGAGTGCAATTTGCCAGTTAAACAAACAAAAATAAATGTTAAAACCCAAAAACATGGAGCTACAAATCAACCCAATCAATGCATATTAATGCATGCAATCTCTTGTAACTGAGCCAATAGCCAAAGCCAGTATTCAATTTTATTTTGCAAATGTACTAAATTTTAATCTTTTTAAGAATGAGAATTGGTCAGTTCAAGAAACCTGATCTGCTTAGTTATTTAAGGCTGCCTAAACATCTGTGAGTTCAGTGAGACATGGTAAAAGTGCATGCTTGTATTTTTCCCGTTGCCATGTGTCGGCAAGCTATTCTGAATTAACTGAACTGTCTGAATGTAAGAAACAGGCTTGATGGGAATGAGGCTCAGTAGCCTTTGCTGTCGCTTATCTCTTAAAGTAGATGCAAGTCAGTCCAATACAGCAATCCTTCAAAGTGAACATAAAGTTAGGTGTATTGGCTCTTACAAGACTATTAAAACAGACAAGCACTTAATGCCCAGTTCTATGTTTCAATGAACTTGATATCGTTCATCTGGAACAAGCTGGTCCAAATAAACAATTTACTTCACTAACAGATGCATCTGCTGGGTGCGCTGTATAAACTGTATGTAGCATCATATACATACAGTATACAGTGCTGTTTTTATACATAGAAACCAATCGGCTTCCAGTTTTTATTGCCAAAGCTTAATTAAAGAAGTTGAGGTTAGAAGTTGATTGGTTTCTATGCAGAACTGTGACTCATTTTGCACTTTTTAGCTTTAGTAATTAAACCCCACTGTATTTGAACAGGAAAGAGTGAATGAACCCTTTAAGTTTACCCGATGCTTAGGTACAGCCAATGCAACCATTTTGCTAACATTAAGCCTATTTATGTTTGGTAGGAATAAAATAAATCAGAATTCCTTCATACATTGGTAGGTGGCATTTTCACTATTATTTGTTAGGCAGTTTCGTAATGACTTTAGATACTAGGGCTACTTGTGTTACTTATTAAAAAGTTCTAACATATAATGAATGTAATAACCTTCTCAGTACCCTAGTTCCTTTATATTATTTCATTGACCGCCATTTTAGTGTGTCCCCCAGCAATGTGTTGTGGACTGGTAATGACTTGCCTCCCTCTGACCCATGTAGCTGTGTATGTTATTACTGTGTACTTCTAGGTGCTACGTTGTTGAAAACCATGCAATAGTTAAACCTTGTCCCAGCTGGGCAAAAAATAAAGTTTTATTCTTTAGTATTTTTTTCAAGAAAAGGAACAGACCAAAGAAATGTACCAAAATGTGAATCTTTTTTGAAAGCGCAGCTTGTTTTTACTTGGAGCAAAGAAAAAAACAACCCTGAGTTGATAGCAGCACCATCTATATTGATAAGATGCAGTCCTCTTGTGTCTTTATGATTGAGTAGCCTAGGCAGGCTATTGTAATTTTGATATTTAAATTGGCATTTTACCTAGAGAGGGCTTATTGTTTTATAGTTCAATCCGATACTTGCTTTTATTTTTTTAAGCTCTGCTTCCTTATTTTATGATCAAGTCACATTTTTCTAGCTTCTTTCTGTGCATTTTGGTGTAAGAAATATTTATTTTTTGTTCTTCTCTGGATGCAAATAGACTAACATGCAGAGAAAATAGCCGAGTTCAGCCACAAAGGCAATGAAACTTAAAAACCAAAATACAATAATAATGCTACTTGATATGCACAGAAGAAAGCTAAAAAATAAAACCAAGGTTTTATGTAAAAGTTACAAAAATGTATGTTTAATAATGAATTAAAGTCAACATCCAGTAAACTGAAATAACAAAAAAATTAAATAATGCAGCAACACGTCTAGCTGTAGAAGCCCATCATTTTGGTAAATATAAATGTATGTATGTTTCTTGCTCTATGCACAACCCACTGGGGTGGGGGAATTTATTGATACTGCTGCTGACCTGCTTCTCGCTGCCAGCAAAGTCCATGGTTGTTGCATAGTTTCTTTCTCTCATTTTGGCTTTTGTGTATGCATAATCAACATCAATGTTGTCATAACACATTTGAATCAAAATGTACATGTATACTTCATTATAAAGCCTGTCTCTGAAATCATTTATGGTGCTGATGGCTAGAATCTGGTTTGTGGGGTATGAGGTTCCACCCTCAATCTCCAGGTGGGTTGTGGAAAACAATTAATTTGAGCTTTAGAGAAGCGTTGGGCTGAAGATGTTGCAGTTACAGTTCAAAGCAGTTTTTGTACTGAAGGCAAAGTAATCTTATCAGCACAGTGCTATCCACTTACACGCCATAAAAAAACGTTATTTTCTGATATAAGGCACATGTGTAGACTAGCCCTGACTCCGACATTACAGTGCTTGGTGTCACAAAATCCAGTCATCAGACACTGCTGCATGAAAAACCGAGAGGTAAGCCTAACCCAATGCAAATGTTAACTTTCATTAGTAGGTATTTGCAAACTTTTTGGGGATGATAGGCTGCACTAGAAGGCACCACTGAGCAAGCAAAAGTAGACCAAGTGCTGGCAACAAACATTTAGCAATGCTTTTGATACTTTGTTCTCAGTACAGGGTTGCTTGAAGTCTGGGAGCCCTTCAGATGTTCTAATACATGCAGTCTCCTCCATTTAAATTTCCCTCACAGATGGTGGTTGTTCAGTGATTTACAATCTTCAGCTGTTAAACTTGCCCAGGAAAGCTAGGGATTCTAAGTCGGAGCCCTAATCTGCAGTTTGCAGGACTAAGGCTTAGCCATACATGCATAGACTTCCTTCACTCAGGGCCGGTTCACACTAGGAATTGTACAGGGACACATTGTGCATTCCTCTGCAAGTCACATACAGTTCAGGGTGGTGGGATTTGAGCCCATTTATTTTGGATGGGCTCAATTGCACTGCAGAGCATCAAAAGTAGTGCATGCACTACTTTTGGAAACTCACTTCAACCAGATCACATTGTACTTCTGTACTGTAAAAATTATACTGGCAGTGAAGGGGTTAACCACTAGGTGGCGCTGTAGGGGTTAAGTGTTCCCTAGGGAATGATTCTTACTGTTGGCGGCAGTTTTAAAGTGATGTACCTGTACGCCCTCTGCCTGCCCGTGCCATTCTGTCGACGTACATCTGTGTGAGGCAGTCTGCAAGTGGTTAATTTGGACTTTTCAGGTACTAGCAACTGAGAAGTCTCAGTTCCACTCTTGTATATAGGATCATTTTTCATCCTTCGCTTTAAATTTGTATGGGTCAGCCACGGCTCAAATTTTGGCCGATTTGGTAGAAATTAGCTGAATTTTTCTTTTTTATGGCCCGTTTAAGCAGGGCTAATTGCTTGGGTGAGATGTTGCCTTCAGTACATTTAGAACGTAATAAGTAACATTGGCTCCATCTTCTCATTAAGGTTGATTTCTGATGAAAAAGCTGGTAGTGATAAGCTGGAGAATGTGGATTGCTGTACAGGCCCCCTCTGCAATAAGTTAAAATAATTACAACTCTTTATAGAATCCTTTATTTTATAGTATTTTTATTCCTGACAGTTTATTAAGAATGTCTTATCCAATAACATGGTTCAAAGAGCAATAAAATGCAGTAATGCCTGGCGCAAAGTCTGGAATTGGCTTTCTGCGGCTAAGTGGGAGAACTGGTGGAAACTAATTTGCGATTGGTTGCCATGGGTTACAGCCCACCTCTGCTCTTTGCACTATTAACAGCCCAAATGTCCTGGTGGGAGTAGTTTAACCGATGACAAAATGTCTTCATGGTGTTATTTATGCAAAAGTATTACTTGTAATGTGCAGGTGACATTGGTATTAATAAATCCTACTAAATATTTTATGCAAATATTTCAAATTGAAAATATAAAACATAACTGATGAATAGATGCACTATTAGAAATTATAGAAATATATCAAATTCATTTTTATGAACTATAAATTGTCATTAATTACCTGTGTAAAGAGATATTTGACCAAATAATTAAAGGAGAACTCTAGACAAAGCATATAAACTGTATACTAAATAGGAATACTTATTTGCCCGCATCTCATATCTGTGTGTGGTAGAAAAAGCACAAAGGTCAGTTTTTGGTCTCCAAAAGCCTTCCTGTGCATGTTGCGAATACAAATATACATTGGAAAAAAAAGTCATCTAAAATTGAAGACAATTTTTGTATATGAATTTGATGTAAACCCGGAGAATGGATTTGTTATCTTTAGTTGACTTAACTCTACACCTTGTGTAAAAATAATAAAAAAATGCCAAGTATTTATAACCAAATATTTTTTTTCTTTTCATTTTGACTGGAGTTCTGCTTTAAATGCTTGTAGCGGATACATTTTATATGGATATTGCCATAAAGCATTATCTGGGGATAAAAATGCAAATGTTTTGGTTTCTCAGGGTTTTGCAGAGGTTGAAGGATTTACATTGGAATTCAAGCTGCATATTGTAGAGCTTTTCAATTTAGCTATTTTAAGACTTAAAGTGGACCTATCGTCAAAATACCATCCCTGCATCCTCTGTTTATCACACGTGACTAAATTCAAACATAAGCATTCCATTGGGTGTTGTCTGGGTCATGTGATCTCCACTGAAGAGGAGGATCAGAGTTTAGATTGGCTGATCCTTTTCTCATGCCGCATACACACGATCAGTCTATCCGATGAGAACGGTCTGATGGACCGTTTTCATCGGTTAACCGGTGAAGCTGACTGATGGTCCGTTGCGCCTACACACCATCAGTTAAAAAAACGATTGTGTTCAATGTTTCCAAGCATGCGTCGACTTGATTGTGAGCATGCGTGGATTTTTAACCGATGGTCGTGTTTACTAACGATCGGTTTTGACCTATCGGTTAGGAATCCATCGGTTAAATTTAAAACAAGTTCCCTTTTTTTAACCGATGGCGCCCACACACGATCGGTTTTGACCGATGAAAGCGGTCCATCAGACCATTCTTATCGGTTTAACCGATCGTGTGTACACGGCCTTATGCACAGATCACTTGACAAATATTTATACAGACCACCATCTTGGGATCTAAAAGCAGCATTTCGGCCACCATTTAGGAGTTTAAATAAGTGGGGTAGACAGCCTTGATCTTATTTTGATGATAAATCTGCATTAAAATTGAATCTGAAAAACATATCCTTTTTTGGTTATCTGTTCACATTGAAAATAACCTTTTTTCTTATCTAGTGTTTAAATATTAGTAATATTGTTACAGTACATTTGTGTAACTGTGGTCAGCATAAGACCTTAAATATTATAGATTTTACATGTATTAATTTATGAAAGCTAATTTGGTTTGCTTGTATCAAAAAGAATGGTCTTGTGAATGGGATTGTTTCTTTTCCTGATAAAGAAGGTATTATTTATAATGGCATAATCATTTACTTATAGTGAAATCGTTTAAAATTGTTAACACTTGTTTTTAAGAAAAATAAATAAAAAACTTTTACACTATAGCATTTATGCAATGGTTTACAAAATTCATGGAATTATTTTTATTATCAATATGGGAATTAAAATAATTTTTGATCTTTTGTGCTGTTTCTTTTGTTAATCACTGGTAATAAAGCATTGTTCACAAGAGGCTAAATAGCTTTAATTTTTAAAACTTAACTGAACGAGCTAAAGAGTAACTCCACTTTTGTTGCGAAAACATTCCCCTCTGGTTGATCTATGTACAACATTACAAGGATTTTAACAAACTTCATTGCAGATGCCTACCTTTTGTTGTTCTGAAGAAATCCCTGTGTTTGTCTGTGTCCATATGGTAAGAGAATTTTACCACATGGACCACAGGGTCTGCATCCCTTTAAACGTGATTTTCTATTGGGAGTATCTAACCAAAAATTACATTTATATTGCAGGGGATGCCTGATGTACAGTATCAGACTTGTATCTTAGTGTAGACTTCTGGGAAAATCAATAAGCCAATCACACAAGCAGGAAATTATGTTTCTTGGGGCGTTCTGTACAGAATAACTTGGTTGCTATGTTGCATTGCACTTTACAGAAAATTACAGAACTGCAGAATCAAAAGGAAAGGTAATTTTTAATAGCATTCAATAACAATATGACTTGAGCAATTGTATAAGGTGTATTCTTTTTTTATTTTCTATTTTTTCCCCATGAAAGTGGAGTTACCCTTTAAGCTAGAATCTTAGGCCGCGTACACACGATCGAATCTATCTGCTGAAAATGGTCAGACGGACCGTTTCAGCAGACAAATTCGATCGTGTGTACGGGCGGACAGACAGATTTTTCCAGCAGACAGATTTTAAAGCATGCTTTAAAATCTGTCTGCTGGGAACCCGTCGTCCGACATGTCTGCTGGTTAGTACGCTAACCAGCAGACATATCTGTCCGCACATGCGTCGAATGGATTCGACGCATGCGCGGAAGTGTTTTACTTCCTGGTGGCGGTGTCAACGTCACCGCCACGCCACCGCGCTGTCTGCCGGCGGGGATTTTGGTTTGATTGTGTGTACACGATCAAACCAATCTATCCCAGCAGACAAATCCGATCAAAACGGTCTGTCCGACCGATTTGATCGGAATTATTTCATGGTGTGTACGCGGCCTCATTGGTTGCTATGAACAGCTGCAGCATTCTTGTAAATTCCCCTCAGTTTTTCTTAATTGTTCATTAATAGATACAGAATAAAGTATTTCTGAGACGTTGGGATTTATTTATTAAAAGCAAATCAACTTTGCACTACAAGTGCACTTGGAAGTGTAGATCTGAGGGGGACATGCAAGGAAAATAAAAAACAGCATTTTTACTAGTACATGATTGGATGCTAAAATCAGCAGAGCTTCCTTTAATTTTATATCTTCCCCTCAGATCTAAAGGGACTGCACTTGTAGTGCAAAGTGGATTTGACTTTAGTAAATAAACTCCATTGTGTTATGCAGCTGCCTGCAGGAGAATGGGCACTGGAAAACAAAGTAGTGAGAAAGCTTTGTATAACCCCTCCCCACTTCCAGCATGCTGCAATTTTTTGCTAGTGAAGTTTTTGATTTAAACAAAAGTGTGCTATTGAACTGAAGTGTGATGAATTCTCAAAGAGCTGCACCTATATATCACCCGAATACCAAAAGTGATGTGAAAACATTAATACATAACTAATTGTGCGCTTCTGGTTAGAGTCGGTTCACACTGGGGCAACACGACTTCTAACACGACTTTGGGAGGCAACTTGGACACAACTGAAGTAAGAATCATCAGGCAACTTACAAGGCAACTTCAAGTTGCCTCTAGGACAGTACAAGGCAACTTCAAGTCGTCTCCAGGACAGGAGACTTTCCAGTGGCCAATCAAACAACAATCAGCTCTGTGGGAGGGGGGGGAGGGGTTAGCCTGAGAAATGTATGTTATCTTCCTGTAAAGTTGCTTCAGTTAAGACAGTGATCAGACTTCTGAGGCGACTTCCATTGAAATCAATGGGTACAAGTTGCCTACAAGTTGGATTGAAGTAGTACAGGAAGCTTTTCTGAAGTCTGAGTGACTTCAGTAGTGTGTATTAAGACAGCTCTCATTCACTTCAATTGATTTTCTCAACCACACGACTTGGGGCGACTTCAAGTTGGATCCCAGGGCGCCCCAGTTTGAACCGGCTCTAACTGTGCAAGAAATAAAATACAGAAAATGTATCAATGTACAATCAAACGGTGAGTTGAATATGTGACTAAATATAGTATATAGCGCAGTATATACATTCACCGCCAGGGGCGGACTGACAACTCATGGGGCCCCCGGGCAATAGAAGATTATGGGGCCCCTGGGCTTACAGATGGCCACCATGCCCGGAGGCAGTACAGAGGCGGGGCAGCTAAAATCTCTGGATTTTCACATCAAAAGCATGTCGGTTTCAGATATATCAGGGACAGATGTAAAAAAAACATAGATTTTTACGTACTGTCCCTGGTTTTACTGAGCCTGGCAACCCTGATGGGGCCCCCTAGTAGCATGGGGCCCTCGGGCAGTGCCCGAATGACTCAATGGTCAGTCCGCCCCTGTTCACCGCGCAACTCAAATAACACAATAATGACAGCTGACACAACCAAATAAGATCAATTTAGCAAATGAAGAACAGGAAAAAAACGTGTAGCGCTAAAATGGTGATAAATAATGAAAAAGTGATGAATAATCAACACAGAAAGAAAAGAAATAAACAAAATTGCCACCAATAGTGTTTTAAAAAGTGTCTATGGTATTGAAATAGTCTCTGAAGGATCCATCTAGATCAATGAAGATGTGACTTTGTGTTAAGGAACCCAGATAGATATTCCACCACCAGTGATAATGATGAAAGGCTTACCAGATGATAGGGACCAAAATAAGCGTATACTTATTAGGTCAAACACGCTTATAGGACATCAAATATTGTTTCCAGATAAACTCCAATGTTGAGACAGGGTAGTGACACACCAAGCCAAGTTTGTAGGAGACCAGATAATGTAGTATTCACATCCAAAAAATCATCCAATATATTGGATGACTCGGGTTCCTGTCAGTGCCTTCCACAGCTTTCATCATTATCACTGGTGGTGGAATATCTATCTGGATTCCTTAACACAAAGTCACATCTTCATTGATCTAGATGGATCCTTCAGAGGCTATTTCAATACCATAGACACTTTTTTGAACACTATTGGTGGCAATTTAGTGAGTTGAATAGTCCATAAAGTTCAATATGGAAATAAGTCCATGTGCCAATAGCAAAGAAAACATATAGTGTAATGAAGGTGTATCTAATTCTTCTCAAAATAATGATATATTTCATCAGGTGGCAAATCACAAAAATTGTTAAGCAATTCCAACACACACACACACACACACACCTTCCACCTTCCACCTTAATCAAGCCTCTTACCAGATGGTTGCGATTCCCAATTACAGAGATCAAACACACAAGAGAAGTAGCTGACAGTTAAAAGCATGACTCCCACAGGCAATGGCATGATGGGATTCGTAGTTTCGCAACAATTGGAGGGTTGCCAGTTTGAGACGCCTGCTCCTATATATGATTTTTATATATATATCCTAAAATATTCCCCAATACCAACAACACAACTTCGGATCCAACTCAGAAAGCCGCCATAGAAGAAAAGGAACATAGGCTGCACATAGCGTGAATACTGTTAGTACATATTATTTGTTAACAAAACACTCACATGATCCAGGACAATAGTGAACGTGAAAGACGTCATACACATGTGGCCCTGCACAATTTATTTTTTTACGTCACAGTGAATTGTCGGAAACAGTAGCATATACGTGCGAAGCCAGAGAACAAACATATTTATAGACTGCTCCAGTCAAATGGTCGGACATTCCTTGTGAAACAATCTACAAGAAAAGGGTTCCCACTATGAGTAGACACTAGAGCACAGATGAAGACTGGAGAGCTATCTGTGCTTATAGGTATACAAGTCCTCTATTACTGATTTAGAAAAAAGACAAAGGAAAACGGCATCAACCATTAGTAGATACTAGAGCACAAATGAAGACTGAATTAAATATGTCACAAAACACTTAACATGCTAGGGACAACGGTCTCTAGCATGTCAAGTGTTTTGTGACATATTTAATTAATCAGTTTTTGTAAGCTTTTATGAATTCATTGCTAATCATGGTGTCTTTTCATTGACAGTCATGTCAAGTGTTTTGTGACCTATTTAATGCACAATATTTGTAGAAAAAACATGTACTAGCATTATTCACGTAATGTTCCTTTTCCTCTATGGTGCCTGTCTGAGTTGGATCCGAAGTTGTAGTGTTGGTATTGGGGAACTTAAAACCAATCCATTTAATGACACCCAAAGGGGTCCATTATTTTTCATGCGTGTTTGATCTTTGAAATTGGGGATCACAATCATCTGGTAAGAGGCTTGATTACAGTGGAGGGTGCGTGTGTATGGTAAAACTCCTTAAAAATTCCACCTGGTGGGATATATCATCTTGAGAAGAATTAGATACACCTTCATTCCACTTGATGCTTTGATTGCTATTTGTACATGGACTTATTTCCATTTTGAACTTTATGGATTATTCGCTGTTTGATTATAAATTTTCAGTATTTATTTCTTGCATAATAATTAGAAGCACACTATTATGTATGTATATATAGTTTTTTTGATAGGGGCCTAAGAGAGAGGTAAATTAATTCCACTTTCTTGTGATTACTTTTCTAGTGGACAAATTACACAAGTACCTGACAGACAGCATGTGTAATGTACTTTGTGTATTCAGGGGTGGGCTTGTTGCCAGACTGTTTGTGGTGGACTCCCTGATTAATCAGTTTCCGCACGGCAAATAGCAGACTGATGGCCAGGCGGTGGCTTTCTTATCCTGAGTGGACGTCCTGTCAGGAAGGTCTGATTGTGGGGCGATCTGTCACCGGCTGTGTCAATGGGACACAGCCAATGACTGATCAAAGTACCATCTCGCTGCGATACCATTTTACCACCGTGACCAATCACAGCAGGTCACATGACAGTTGTACACAGTGGATGGCTTCCTTTCATGCCATCCATTGTGTTGCTAACTGTGGTTGGTCAATTTGATCACATGGTAAAACTGACTGAATGATTGTTTCATTCATTAAAATGCTTGCTTATAGCACTGTAATTCACAAACAATGTGTTATAAAAAAAAATCCTAATCATTTACCAAGAGTAGTACAATGTTACTATGGTAACATTATATTGCGCTGGTCAGTGTGTTAAAGGGGATGTCCCCCTGAAAAAAAATATTAAAAGCCAGCAGCTACAAATACTGCAGCTGCTGACTTTTTATATTAGGACACTTACCTGTCCTGGAGTCCAGCGCCGTCTGCATCAGAGGACGAGCGATCGCTCGTCACTCTGCTGCCCCCCCCTCCATCCAGGGTGAGGGAACAAGGAAGTGAAGCGCTCCGGCTTCACTGCCCGGTCCCCTACGGCGCATGCGCGAGTCGCGCTGCACCCGCCAATTGGCTTCCGATGTGTGCTGGGAGCCGAGTGTTCCCAGCACACAACGGGGGACGGACGGGATGTGAAGAAATACCCGTCTTTTACCAGAGACTGTGTGGCCGGAAGTGGGTGCAAATACCTGTCTTTAGACAGGTATCTGCACCCCCCTCCCCCCTGAAATGTGTCAAATGCGACACCGGAGGGGGGGGAGGGTTCCGATCAGCGGAAGTTCAGTTTAGGGTGGAGCTCTGCTTTAAAACAAAAAAAAAAAAAAAAAACGTAAAAACCACCATACCAGTTACATGATGATGCTGTACTGCACTGGTGACAGTATGTAAAACAAAACAAGTGTAAGAACTTAAAAAAAAAAAACACCATGCCTTTTGTTAAATACCTTGGACTGTCTACTTTCCAAAAATAGGCAATTTGGGGAGTATTTATACTGTCCCAGCATTTTAGGGCCTCAAGAAATCAGAGTACAGCGTCAATGCATCAGGATTGATACATTTTCAGATATAAACCATAGTTTGTGGAATCTATAACTCTCCTATATAATATACATTGATTTGGGTTATTTCACTAAAGAATTGTAGCAGAATACTTTCTGGGCTAACTTTATGAAGAACAATTATTTATAAAACATTTTATAACAGAAATTAATGATAAAAAATATTTTTTTTCCAAAAGTTTTTTTTTTTTTCGTTTATTTAGCAACAAATTGAAAAAAAAAAAATCAACTGCTAACTAAGTCGTATCATGTTCCATCACAATTACATAAAAGTGTAATCTGCGTGCTGGAGAGTGTGAGGAAACACATGTCCTTATTGGGTGGTACTGCCCAATGATCCAGTTTTAGTAGAAGAAAGTATTGAATCTAATGAAGATGTTCAGCAACTCTGAAATTGTGCAAGACCCCTTGCAATCTTTGTTTGCTACAAGTGAGTCAAGGAAAAAATATAAAATTACTATTATTCCATTCTTATTAAATGCAGCAAAAACTAAGGCCCAGATTCAGAAAGCAATTACGCCTGTCTAACTGGTGTTAGACAGGAGTAATTTCAAATTTCGCGCGCCGTATCACTAGTTTGAATCCTCAAACCATGATACGGTGGCTTCGGGCTTCGATCCGAGAGGCTTACGTCTTCGTAAGCCTTCGGATCTACGCTGCGATATATTTGCGGCCGCTGGGAGGAGTTTGCGTCGTTTTCTTGCGTCGGGATATGCAAATGTGTTTTTACGGCGATCCACGAAGATACGAGTGGTCTTCGCAATCGCTTTCGTCTATTTTTTTTTACGTACTGTTAGACCAGCTTTTTGCTGGTCTAACGGTACGTAGCCCATGTTAAGTATGGCCGTCGTTCACGCGTCGATTTTTTTTTTTTTTACGTAACTCGTTCGGGACGAGGATTGTGCGTAAACGACGCTACTCAAACAACGAATGACGTAACGACGTGTTTTCGCGCAATGCACGGCGGGAAATTAGCGAACGGAGCATGCGCAGTTCGATCGCCGCGGGAACGCGCCTATTTTAAATGATTCACGCCCCCTACTCGCGTAGATGGATTGCGACGGGAGAAATACACTACGCCGCCGTCGTTTACTGGACAAAATCTACCTGGATTCCACGTAGAGCCAGGTAAAATACGGCAGCGTAGTGTATTTCTGATACTCAACGAGAATCTAATTCTCTGTGAATCTGGGCCATAGATTCTGAAGTATCAAAAAGAAAACACCAACTGTGTTGGAATGATTTAGAGCAGTTTTTCTCAACTCCAGTCCTCAAGCCCCCCCAACAGGTCATGTTTTCAGGATTTCCCTCAGATGAAAAGGCTATGGGAATTACTAAGGCAGTGAAACTGATCAAATCACCTGTGCAAAATAATGGAAATCCTGAAAACCTGACCTGTTGGGGGACCTTGAGGACTGGAGTTGAGAAACGCTGATTTAGAGAGAGTTAGATACATGTCCTGAAAGAGGTATTCATACCCCTTGAAATTTTCCAAATTTTGTCATGGTACAACTGAAAATAAAAATGTATTTTATGTGATAGACAAAACAAAGTGGCACATAATTGTGAAGTAGAAGGAAAATGTTCTTCTGTCTGCAACTACACACAGTAATGTGAGGCTTTCTGCCTGGTGTGGAGTGTTGTGCTCACCCCCTCCCTTGAGGGGGGAGGGGGCAAGCAGAAGAGCCAGGACACGCTCTACATTGCAGATAGAGAAAGGAGCTGTGTGTTAGTGAGCGTCCTGACTCTCCTGCTCGCCCCCTTCCCTCGAGCATGACACTCCACACCAGGGAAAAAGCCTTGCATTACTGTGCCACTTATGTGCCACTTTGTTTTGTCTATCACATAAAATACATTTTTATTTTCAGTTGTACCATGACAAAATTTGGAAAATTTCAAGGGGTATGAATACCTCTTTCAGGACATGTATCTAACTCTCTCTAAATCAGCGTTTCTCAACTCCAGTCCTCAAGGTCCCACAACAGGTCAGGTTTTCAGGATTTCCATTATTTTGCACAGGTGATTTGATCAGTTTTACTGCCTTAGTAATTCCCATAGCCTTTTCATCTGAGGGAAATCCTGAAAACATGACCTGTTGGGGGGGCTTGAGGACTGGAGTTGAGAAACACTGCTCTAAATCATTCCATTCCTGTGTGGAGTTACAGACAGAAGAACAGGAAGTGAGGATTTCTCAGAATAATAAGACATTTAAAAGCAAAATGGAAGGATGAGGTAAGTGAAGGAGGACTGCACTAAGGTAAAGAAAGCCATTTAGGTCAACTCCAGCAGGCCCCGCCCCCATTCAGCCCTGTGATACCACCATTGTCCAATGAAGAGGACAGCAGGGAAAATGTCTGCATTGCGGGTGCCCATGAATTAATTACGGGCACTGGGCAGGCCAGACATCTAGCAGTTGCTAACCCCCTGTCCTAGGGGATACACTTTTTTTATTTTTATTATATACACGTTTGGAACTAAATTTATATTGTGCTGTGTACGAAACTCATATGGTTTTCTTTTTCTATGAATGTTGTGTGGGATTCCGAATGTGATGCATTGTTGTCGTTACTCCCTAAATGAATAAAAATAATTTAAACAAATAATATACACTGATTTGTGTTATTTTCACCAAAGAAATGTAGCAGAATACATTTTGGGCTAATTTTATGAAGAACAATTATTTGCAAAATTTTATAACAGAAAAGAGGAAAACTTGTTCAGTTTTTGTGTTTAGCAAAAAATAAACTTTATTTGTGAGAACAAAATGATAAAAATGTTGCTTGGGTACAGCTTTTCATGACCGCGCAATTGTGATTCAAAGTGTGACAGCACTGAAAGCTGAATATTAGCCTGGGCAGGAAGGGGATAAAAGTGCCCGGTAATAAAGTGGTTAATCAAAGCATTGTCTTGGTGCTTAGCTGTTAATTAGATCGCTGTCAGCTATTCATCAGCTGCTGTACTAATTTATATATCTAAACTTCAACCACTTTTTTTCCCTACCAGTGGGGTCAAACAGTTCTTTGATTAATAGACCAATCAACTCATTCCAGTATAGAGGTGCTTTGGTGACAATTTTTGGCTGTATGGAAAGGTTATACAAATATCTGAAGCAGATTCTTGATACAGCAGCAGACATTTAAGTTTAGCACACAGAATAATAATAAAAAAAAGGATTGGTTGCCATAGTTAAAAACAATTGTTTCCTCTGCTGTAGGTTTTGTATATCACTCACTGCATATACTATGCAGTAAAAAAAAAAAAAAAATAATCTTCGACAGCCTTGAAAATAAGATGACCCCTTGTACACATAAATACAACAGGTTAATGCTCAGCATTTGGCTATACAGCTCAGGGAGTCAGTATCGCCATTGAATCATATTCCAATAAATAGGAGGTATTTTGTCTTCGTCACAAAGATGGTTCCACGATTATTGCAATTTTAAAAACAGAAATTCCATCCACAGACAGCAGCAAAGATTATTGGTCATCTCTAGCACCAGTATCGCCACGAAGGTGAAATCTTTCTTCCTCTCTGGCAGCATATGGACTTGAAGGAGCTGGTTGCTGAATAGCCTTATTTGACTCTAGGAATGTAAAACATTGATTACAATTTAAAAGTCCATTTCATATATTAATCACCTCCAAAAAACAGGTATATTTTATGCTTGTTTGATATATATATATATTTTTTTAATCACACTGAAATACCTCCTCACTTATTTACTCAGCCTTGAGCATATTCACATCTAAGCATAGGGGGTTATTTACGAACAGCAAGTTAAGTCACTGTAGATCCGAGGGGGACATGCAAGGAAAAAAAACAGCATTTTTGCTTGCACATGATTGGATGATAAAATCAGCAGATCTTCCCCTCATTTCAGATCTACCCCTCAGATTTACAGCGACTGCACTTCCATGGTTTATTCTTTATTTAAAGGGGTTGTAAATGTTCGTCTTTTATTTTCTAAATTGGTTCCTTTACGCTAGTGCATTGTTGGTTCACTTACCTTTTCCTTTGATTTCCCTTCTAAATGTTATTTTTTTTCTTTGTTTGAATTTCTCATTTCCTGTTTCTCCTCAGTAAGCTTTCCACCATCATCTGAGCGGTGGAAAGTCATTTAGAACAGCTTACTGAGCACCTTACTGAGGAGGAACCGGAAGTAAGAAATTCAGACAAAGAAAAAAAAACATTTAGAAGGAAAGTTGAAGGAAAAGGTAAGTGAACCAACAATGCATTAGCTTAAAAGGAACCTATTTAGAAAATAAAAAACAAACCTTTACAACCCCTTTAAGGGTACTGGGCAGAGCCATCCAAATCATGCTTTTCTCCAACCCCTTTCGGCCAACTCTAGGTCCTGGGCCTACAGTATACAGAACAGAGAGATCCTAATATTATAGAGCAGGGCTCAATACAGGGAGTGCAGAATTATTAGGCAAGTTGTATTTTTGAGGATTCATTTTATTATTGAACAACAACCATGTTCTCAATGAACCCAAAAAACTCATTAACCACTTCCCTACTGGGCATGTAAACCCCCTTCCTGACCAGGTGAAATTTCAGCTTGCGGCACTGCGTCGCTTTAACTGACAATTGCGCGGTCGTGCGATATGGCTCCCAAACAAAATTGGCGTCCTTTTTTCCCCACAAGTAGAGCTTTCTTTTGGTGGTATTTGGTCACCTCTGCGATTTTTATTTTTTGCGCTATAAACAAAAAAGGACGAGAATTTTGAAAAAAAATACAATATTTTTTACTTGTTGCTATAAAAAATAGCCCAATTTAAAAAAAAAATTCAGTTTAGGGCGATACGTATTCTTCTACATATTTTTGGTTAAAAAAAAAAAAAATCGCAATAAGCGACTGGTTTGCGCAAAAAAGTTATAGCGCCTACAAAATAAGGGACAGAATTGTTTTTTTTTTTTTACTAGTAATGGCGGTGATCTGCGATTTTTATTGCGACTGCGACGTTATGGCGGACACATCGGACACTTTTGACACATTTTTGGCACCATTCACATTTATACTGCAATCAGTGCTATAAATATGCACTAATTACTGTATAAATGTGACTGGCAGGGAAGGGGTTAACACTAGGGGGTGAGGAAGGGGTTAATGTGTTTCCTGCATTGTGTTTCTAACTGTAGGGGGAGGGGGGGGGTGACCGATCTGTGTCCCTATGTACTAGGAACACAGATCGGTATGCTCTCTCTATGACAGGACGCTGTCATTGTGAGAGCCGGCAATGAGAGATGATCTCATATGTTTACATATGAGATCATCTCTCATTGGCCCATCAGATCGCATCGCAAACGGCCACTCTGATTGGCCGTTTGCGGCGATCTGTGATTGGCTGTGTCCAAGGGACACGGCCAGTACACAAGTTCCCCGCTGCGCGATCTGGAGCACGCGCTGGGAACGAGGAAAGGGGCTGCCGTGAAAACACGGCAGCCCAGAGATTTAGAGCCACCCTGCGGCCGTATATACTCGTACGGCCGTAGGGAAGTGGTTAATATCAAAGCTGAATATTTTTGGAAGTAGTTTTTAGTTTGTTTTTAGTTTTAGCTATTTTAGGGGGATATCTGTGTGTGCAGGTGACTATTACTGTGCATAATTATTAGGCAACTTCCTTTCCTTTGTCAAAATGGGTCAAAAGAAGGACTTGACAGGCTCAGAAAAGTCAAAAATAGTGAGATATCTTGCAGAGGGATGCAGCACTCTTAAAATTGCAAAGCTTCTGAAGCGTGATCATCGAACAATCAAGCGTTTCATTCAAAATAGCCAACAGGGTCGCAAGAAGCGTGTGGAAAAACCAAGGCGCAAAATAACTGCCCATGAACTGAGAAAAGTCAAGCGTGCAGCTGCCAAGATGCCACCAGTTTGGCCATATTTCAGAGCTGCAACATCACTGGAGTGCCCAAAAGCACAAGGTGTGCAATACTCAGAGACATGGCCAAGGTAAGAAAGGCTGAAAGACGACCACCACTGAACAAGACACACAAGCTGAAATGTCAAGACTGATTTTTCTAAGGTTTTATGGACTGATGAAATGAGAGTGAGTCTTGATGGGCCAGATGGATGGGCCCGTGGCTGGATTGGTAAAGGGCAGAGAGCTCCAGTCCGACTCAGACGCCAGCAAGGTGGAGGTGGAGTACTGGTTTGGGCTGGTATCATCAAAGATGAGCTTGTGGGGCCTTTTGGGGTTGAGGATGGAGTGAAGCTCAACTCCCAGTCCTACTGCCAGTTTCTGGAAGACACCTTCTTCAAGCAGTGGTACAGGAAGAAGTCTGCATCCTTCAAGAAAAACATGATTTTCATGCAGGACAATGCTCCATCACACGCGTCCAAGTACTCCACAGCGTGGCTGGCAAGAAAGGGTATAAAAGAAGAAAAACTAATGACATGGCCTCCGTGTTCACCTGATCTGAACCCCATTGAGAACCTGTGGTCCATCATCAAATGTGAGATTTACAAGGAGGGAAAACAGTACACCTCTCTGAACAGTGTCTGGGAGGCTGTGGTTGCTGCTGCACGCAATGTTGATGGTGAACAGATCAAAACACTGACAGAATCCATGGATGGCAGGCTTTTGAGTGTCCTTGCAAAGAAAGGTGGCTATATTGGTCACTGATTTTTTTTTGTTTTGTTTTTGAATGTCAGAAATGTATATTTGTGAATGTTGAGATGTTATATTGGTTTCACTGGTAAAAATAAATAATTGAAATGGGTATATATTTGTTTTTTTGTTAAGTTGCCTAATAATTATGCACAGTAATAGTCACCTGCACACACAGATATCCCCCTAAAATAGCTAAAACTAAAAACTACTTCCAAAAATATTCAGCTTTGATATTAATGAGTTTTTTGGGTTCATTGAGAACATGGTTGTTGTTCAATAATAACATTAATCCTCAAAAATACAACTTGCCTAATAATTTTGCACTCCCTGTATTTAAAGTTCTGAGCTACTATCCAGGCCTTAAGTGTCGGTTCACAATGGGGCAACACGACTTTGTGAGGCAACTTGGACACGACTTGAGTATGAATCATCAGGCAACTTACAAGGCAACTTCAAGTTGCCTCCAGGACAGTACAAGGCAACTTCATGTCGCCTCCAGGACAGGAGGCTTTCCAGTGGCCAATCAGCTCTGTGGGAGAGAGAGGTTTGCCTGAGAAATGTATTTTATCTTCCTGTAAAGTTGCTTCAGTTAAGACAGTGATCCGACTTCTGAGGCAACTTCCATTGAAATCAATGGGTACAAATCGCCTAGAAGTCAGATTGAAGTAGTACGGGAACCTTTTCTGAAGTCAGAGCGACTTCAGTAGTGTGTATTAAGACGGCTCCATTCACTTCCATTGATTTTCTCAACCGGACCACTTGGGGCAACTTCAAGTCGGATCCCAGGTCGCCCCAGTGTGAACCGCCTCTTAGAGTTACATACCACCTGTTTCCCCACCCAACTCTTAAACATGTCCTCGTAAATTATTTCATTAAAAAACACTAAATGTTTCATGCACAATTAAGTTACAAAAATAACTAACAATATTAACATAAATGATATTTCATTAATCTGACTGTGCTAAATAAAATAAGGCTAAAATATGACTGGCTACTATAGGTACTGTACACATTAGTACCTTGGTAAGTAAATATTGTAATGCACAGTTTGTTGCTTACCATTTTTAAGATAAGAAATCCCATTTTTGTCTAGAATGCTCTTGAGACGCTTAATTTCCCCAGACAGTTCATTGTGTGCCTACAAAAAATAAAAAAATTCAGACAGTACCGACAACAAGAGATCACCATGACAGCCAGCTTGTTCACTAGTGATCCCATAAGACATACCACACTACACTGCTCCAGGGTCTCAAATGGCTTTGGCTCTGTCTGGTTTTCTTTATCTTCACTTTTGCTTCCTGTAGACTTTAAATAATTTGCTTCTTCAAATATTTCTCGAAGTCGTTTCCTGTAACCCTAGCATGAATAATAAACACAAAACATGAACAGATTTAACATCTACCTGAGACAACATAACCCAAACCGGATCACACAAAACATTACATTTACCATATTTATCAGCGTATACCGCGCACTTTTTTCCCCTTAAAATAAGGGGAAAATTGTGGGTGCGCGATATACGCCGCTTAGTTTGAACGCCGCCACCGACATATACCGAGCACAGTACACACGGGTACATTCGGCCAGGCTCGGCTTCACTCACAGTCACGCTCCTAGCCTTTATGCGTGAGAAGCTGAGCGTGCCCGAGTGTACTGCGCTCGGTATGTGTCGGCGGCGGCGTTCAAACTAAGCGCGAGAAGCGGGCATTCGACTCAGACAGCGCAGGAGAAGCGGGGAGGACACCACCGAGGTCGTAGACGGATGCCGGACCGGACAAGGCCGCCGATGGACGCCGGGCAAGACACCGACGAGGGGCATCTAAACTGTAAGTATTTTCTTTTTTTTCAGGATTTTCCCTTCTAGGTTAGGGGTGCGCGCTATACGCGGGTGCGCGCAATACCCCGATAAATACGGTAACTTGCGCTGATTGCTGAATGCACTAAAAGAGCAGCATTTACACCACAAGGACTGTACGTGAATTTGATGAGTTACAGTAGATTTACAGTCAAATTTTTTTTCCAGATTTTGGATAGACTGTGTTAAGGTTAGAACCATTGTCAGAATTTTATTGCTGTCAGTGTTTGTGTCGGGAGGACTTTCTTGATTTCCGATTTACACAAATGATTACAATAGGAAGCAAGGAAAGTGTTGTAAGTGGTGGGATAACAAAGGCAGAGGGTGACCAACAGGGTTAAAAGGATAGCTTTATATGCATATGACAGAAGTTTTTTTTATCTTAATGCATCAAGATAAAATGCTGATGCATTGAGATAAAAAAAATTGTGTGTAGCAGCACCCCCTAATACTAACCCGAGCCCCATCTCTCTCCAGCAATGTCCATGAGTGTCCAAGTCGTCCTGATTGGCTGAGACACAGCAGTGGCACCATTGGCTTTCAAAGTCAGCCAGCCAATCAATGGAAAAATTGGGGGCAGGGCCAGATTGGGGCTTCATGCTTGAATAGATACATGGAGCTGTGACTCGGCTCGGGTGCCCCTATAGGAAGCTGTTGACTGCGGGGGCACCTGATAGAAGGGATGGCTCAGGAGCAAAGAGGGACCCAAGAAGGAGGAGGATCTAATCTACTCTGTGCATAACCAACTGCACAACATGTTTGTTATACATTTGTTTTCTAAAACGAGACTTAGAATCACTTTAAAAAAAAAAAAAAGAGAGAAGACTAATCGCTTTCGAAAAAAAATTACAAGTCGGATTTCAAGAAAACATAATGTCCCCGATTGTACCTGTTCAGTGATCAGCTCGTCGTATAAAGACTGCTCAATTTCATCCCAACGGCGGCGCAGCTCTGCATTCAGAGTCGGATACACTATAACCAGAAGACCAAACCATCAGTGACTCTTACAAAAAGAAGTCGCAATCACAAAAAGCAAGTATTCCAACTTACCTAATAATGAATGTGGGTGACAAACTAGAGGCGTTTTAAAGGTCATGGAGTAGACACAGGTACTTGGCTCAGACACTGATGCCAACTTGTTGCTTGATCCACAAACTAACAGAACCTGTATACAAAATCATTTGAGATAATGCATGTCTTATTAAATATCAGCTCTTTTGTAATTTAAATTTCACCCAAAAGATGCTGGCAATGTAAAAAAATAAAACCAACCACTGCTATTCACCTTAAGCGCCTCTAATTTGCTCTCTTTTTGGTCTGGTAAATATACCATTGAAGAGGTTTCATTTCATCTGTTCCCTTGAACCCAATTGAAGAACTACTCAACTAAAAAACAGATGCTTTCACCAATCAGGTCAAAACCTTTAAAGTTAAAGGGGTTGTAAAGGTTAATTTTTTATTTTTTAAATTGGTTCCTTTAAGCTAGTGTATTGTTGGTTCACTTACCTTTTCCTTCAATTTCCCTTCTAAATGTTTTTTTTCTTTGTTTTCTTTGTCTAAATTTCTCACTTCCTGTTCCTTCTCAGTAAGCTGTTCTAAATGACTTTCCACCGCTCGGATGATGGTGGAAAGCTTACTAAGGAGGAGAAACAGGAAGTGAGAAATTCAAACAAAGAAACAAAAACATATAGAAGGGAAAGGTAAGTGAACCAACAATGCACTTGCTTAAAAGGAAGCCATTTTGAAAATAAAAGACAAACCTTTACAACCCCTTTAGTAAAGAAACAAGTCGTCGCTAAATCCCAGAAACTGCTGACCCTAAACTTCCACGCTGTTGGAAGCCGTGTCAAAAAGACCATTATCTGGGAGAAAATTATGGCAAAGCTGCTGGATAGAGTGATCAACTTTGCCAAAATTTGGATCCCTTGGGTTAGGCATGTCCTTCCACCTACAGTCGATAAATGTCTACTAAAACTATAAATTAATGTGATGTTTTACATTGGACTCCCAAGGGCACAGGTACCCACCTTCAACTCTCTGTTTTTTAAATGCCCCTTTCATTCCTCTCTCAATTCCTCCTTTACTTCCCCTTTCATTCCTCTCTCCCCTCTATCCCCCTCCCATCGACCCACCTGCTACCCGTTGCGTTCCTTTTTCTATCCTTTTCCCCGCTTTCTTACTTTTTATGTTTACTCTTGTTCCTCTAAATGAGTCTATAGAACAAGATCTATATTATGACATATTGCTCTGTCACCATCTGTTCTTCAGTAACACCCCAAAATATTTATGATCAGACCCCCCCCCCCCCCCCACAAAAAGAAAACAAAAAAAAGGATTTAAACATTTACTATGAAGTAGGGATGCACCGAAATGGAAATTTCAGAACCGAAACAAAATCGAAATAAAAATAAATAAAAAATTTAGACCGAAACCGAAAATGACTTTTCTTTGTTTTCGCCCTATTTCATTTTTTTTTCCAAAATTATATCTGATTGATGGGGCAAACTGGCAGTGGCAATAATGAAGGTTACAGTGGCTGCGTTTGATGGGCACAGTGGCTGCGTTTGATGGGCACAGTGGCTGCGTTTGATGGGCACAGTGGCTGCGTTTGATGGGCACAGTGGCTGCGTTTGATGGGCACAGTGGCTGCGTTTGATGGGCACAGTGAGGCTGCAATTGTTTTTTTTTTGGTAGTCAGATAGGGCAAGCATGGCTCAATAACACATGCTTGCCTTCTCTGACTACCAGAAAAAACATGAATTGCAGCCTCACGGTGCCACTGTGAAAAAATGGCAGATAATTTTTTTTATTTTTTATCTGCCATTTTTTCATTAAGTGCTGGTCCACAGTTAGTTAACCACTACCATAAGTCCCCCCCCCTGCGCGAATCTACGGAACCAGACATTTAACATGAAGACAGTTCAAAGTTGATTTATTAGAGGTTCTGTGCTGTTATAGACTCACTGCTTACTTTTTTAGCAGAATGTTTCTCCTAGGCAGACTTAAGCAGACTCAGGCAGCTCCGACACAGCTCCCTCCCTGCCCAGCTCTCCGAGTCCTCCCTCGCCTCGGGCTGTGATGTCACATGGCTGGATTACACCAAGAGACTCCCCCATAGGGGGAGTCCAAAAATTATGAAGTAGGAGCTAAGAGAACTCCGGTGGAGCGTGATCGGCAGTCGGCACACAATTTGTACAGTGCCACTGTCGCTGCACGCGCTATGTACAGGTCTGGTGGCCAGCGTGTGTGTCTGGCGGTCTGCATAAGAACTGCGCCCCCTCGCCCTTGTAAACTTAATGGTACAGCCCACTGCTTCATTATCGGCAATTTTTACTGTGTTTCGGCAGGGACTAAAAAACGCCATTTTCGGCCGATATATCGGTGCATCCCTACTATAAAGGCAGGCTCACAGTTGCAGGGCTTTATTGAGACATTATGCTCTCCTAGTCACAGTTTTTACATTTTGAGGCTTGCTATTGGACCAAGCACAGGCCCAAGTGTACCATTATGGTAAAATGCAGCCTGGATGCATCAGCTCCTTGGGTTCAGGTGGGAAAAAACAGTTCCTGTTTTAAGCATTTTCCAGGGCAGCCTTAAAAAGGGCATTGTGGTCCTTTGTTAACCTGACCACATGGAAAATGTTGTGCCCTTAAGCTACAGTATGTAGATTCTCTAATTGGACCCCACTGAATCTTGGCAAACCTTTGTCTGACGATTTTTGGCTCCACAAGTATCACCTTCCCTCATCCACATGCCAGTAAATGTATTGTTCTCAATTTCCCATTCTTGCCATATCCTAAAATCGCAACACAAAAAAAAAAAAAAACGATTGGTTTCATAATTGACAGACATATGTGTCCTAAAGCTGGAGATTATATATATATTATATATATATATATTATATATATATATATATATATATATATATATATATATATATATATATATATATATATATATATATATATATATATATATATATACACACACATATACATACATACATACATCACACACAAAGTTTGGACACCTTCTCAAAGAGTTTTCTTTATTTTCATGACTATGAAAATTTTAGAGTCACACTGGAGGCATCAAAACTATGAATTAACACATGTGGAATTATACATAATAAAAAAGTGTGAAACTGAAAATATATTTCATATTCTAGGTTCTTCAAAGTAGCCACCTTTTGCAGCAGACACATCTCTAGAACAACTGTTAAAGAGGAGACTGTGTGAATCAGGCCTTCATGGTAGAATATCTGCTAGGAAACCACTGCTAAAGAAAGGCAACAAGCAGGAGAGACTTGTTTGGCTAAGGAATGGACTTTAGACCAGTGGAAATCTGTGCTTTGGTCTGATGAGTCCAAATTTGAGATCTTTGGTTCCAACCACTGTGTCTTTGTGCGATGCAGAAAAGGTGAACGGATGGACTCTACATGCCTGGTTCCCACTGTGAAGCATGGAGGAGGAGGTGCATTGCTGGTGACACTGTTGGGGATTTATTCAAAATTGAAGGCATACGGAACCAGCATGGCTACCACAGCATCTTGCAGCGGCATGCTATTCCATCCGGTTTGCCTTTAGTTGGACCATCATTTATTTTTCAACAGGGCAATGACCCCAAACACACCTCCAGACTGTGTAAGGGCTATTTGACCAAGAAGGAGAGTGATGGGGTGCTGCGCCAGATGACCTGGCCTCCACAGTCACCGGACCTGAACCCAATCGAGATAGTTTGGGGTGAGCTGGACCGCAGAGCAGGCCCGGACTGGCCATAGGGCATACCGGGAAAAAGCTCGCGGCCCGGGGGACAATTGCGGCCCGTGAACAGCCCACGGACGGCCCCCGGCGGCTATTGAGCCTCACTGTGCCCATCAAATGCAGCCACTGGGCCCATCAAATGCTGCTACTGGGCCATCAATTGTCATCACTGTGCCACGCCATCAAACGCAGCCACTGTGCCATCAATTGTCACCACTGTGCCATGCCATCAAACGCAGCCACTGTGCCATCAATTGTCACCCCTGTGCCATGCCATCAAACGCAGCCACTGTGCAATGCCATCAAACGCAGCCACTGTGCCATCAATTGTCACCACTGTGCCATGCCATCAAACGCAGCCACTGTGCCCTTTAATTGTTGCCAGTGTGTCCATTGATGCCACTGTGCTCATTGTCGCGGCTGAGCCAGAAGGGGCAGCTGAGCCAGAGGGAGCGGCGCTCCGGCGCCCTCTATAGATGCACTGCCACTGTCTATCTTCTTTCTTTCTTTCTATCTTTATCTATCTTCCTTCCTTTCTATCTATCTATTTTTATCTATCTAGATCTATCTACCTATCTTCCTTCCTTCTCTTCTTTTTTTCTATCTTTATCTATCTTCCTATCTATCTACCTACCTATCTTCCTTCCTCCCCTTCTTTCTTTCCATCTTTTATCTTTCTTTATCTTCCTTCCCTTCTATCTATCTATCTAGCTATCTATCTACCTATCTTCCTTCCTTCTCTTCTTTTTTTCTATCTATCTATCTTCCTTTCTATCTATCTATCTATCTATCTTCCTTTCTATCTATCTTCCTTTCTATCTATCTTCCTTTCTATCTATCTTCCTTTCTATCTATCTTCCTTTCTATCTATCTTCCTTTCTATCTATCTTCCTTTCTATCTATCTTCCTTTCTATCTATCTTCCTTTCTATCTATCTTCCTTTCTATCTATCTTCCTTTCTATCTATCTTCCTTTCTATCTATCTTCCTTTCTATCTATCTTCCTTTCTATCTATCTTCCTTTCTATCTATCTTCCTTTCTATCTATCTTCCTTTCTATCTATCTTCCTTTCTATCTATCTTCCTTTCTATCTATCTTCCTTTCTATCTATCTTCCTTTCTATCTATCTATCTATCTATCTTCCTTTCTATCTATCTATCTATCTTCCTTTCTATCTATCTATCTATCTTCCTATCTTCCTTTCTATCTATCTATCTTCCTTTCTATCTATCTATCTTCCTTTCTATCTATCTATCTTCCTTTCTATCTATCTATCTATCTTCCTTTCTATCTATCTATCTATCTTCCTTTCTATCTATCTATCTATCTATCTTCCTTTCTATCTATCTATCTATCTATCTTCCTTTCTATCTATCTATCTTCCTTTCTATCTATCTATCTTCCTTTCTATCTATCTATCTTCCTTTCTATCTATCTATCTTCCTTTCTATCTATCTATCTTCCTTTCTATCTATCTATCTTCCTTTCTATCTATCTATCTTCCTTTCTATCTATCTATCTTCCTTTCTATCTATCTATCTTCCTTTCTATCTATCTATCTTCCTTTCTATCTATCTATCTTCCTTTCTATCTATCTATCTTCCTTTCTATCTATCTTTATCTCACCCCACATCCCGTCATTAACCCCCGCTGTGCCCCTCCCCCCTGGGCTGCTCAGTCTAAAATGCCCGGGCCTATTTTTTGTCCCAGTCCGGGCCTGCCGCAGAGTGAAGGCAAAAGGGCCAACAAGTGCTAAGGATCTCTGGGAACTCCTTCAAGACTGTTGGAAGACCATTTCAGGTGACTACCTCTTGAAGCTCATCAAGAGAATGCCAAGAGTGTGCAAAGCAGTAATCAAAGCAAAAGGTGGCTACTTTGAAGAACCTAGAATATGACATATTTTCAGTTGTTTCACACTTTTTTATTATGTATATAATTCCACATTAGTTAATTCATAGTTTTGATGCCTTCACGACGGGGCGGGACCGGATGCAGGTGTGAGGAGTGAGCGGAGAGAGGAAGGCATGTGAGCGGCGTCCTCTCCAATCCCACTCCCCCTACATGCGGACGCAAAATAAACCCCTGTAATATCTCCCCGTTTTGCCTGCCAGTGGGGGAAGCCGGCGCGGATGCTGACACTGACCTGACTCATCACCAGGAGAGAGCCGCGGTGAGCGAGCGGTGGTGCCCGCGGAGTCGGTGCCCGCACTGGGTTCCCCCCCGGGACCTGCCTGGAGCTGCCTGAAGCCCGATCCGAGATCTGTGAGGGCGAGTGATTGGCAGGGGCGGACGGCGGAGGCTCTGCGGTCAGCTGACCAGGACAGGTGATTAGCCCAGCATATTGGTCGGAGGACCAAGGACGGGACAACTGGGGGTCTCCTGGCGGCTATCCTGCCCCTCCCCCACTATAACTTAACACCCCGCTGAGGTATGCTGAATACCTGTAGCAAGGAAGGACAGGTCGTGTCTCGAGTCTCCCAGTCCTAGCAGCAGCGCGAGCAGGGAAGAGATCCAGCATAGTGGGAAGCCCACAGAGTACAGTTTGCTCTCTGCAACAGCCTTGGACACGGATAAGGACGGAGTGAGTAACCCATTAAAAACTTACTAACACATTATAAATCTTGGCATATTGTACCTGGAGCTCTGTAAACTAAATCACTAAACCACTAATCACTAATTGATGAACTGAATAATATTTAAAGCTGTATCAAGCATTTCATTTTACTTTCAGCTCCCCTGAGCAAGAAAATTAAAAACCTTTGTGCGGATATAGTGATATAGTGAGTGATTCAACATAACCCAGAAGAAGGGTATCAAAAAGGAACCGTGAATTAACTTGACTGATTATCTGATTAACAATTTTGATCAACTGACTAAGGGGGGAAGGGAAGGAAAAATTGCACCAAGCTCTTTACTTCCTCTTGCACCGCTGTATAGGAGGGACGAGAGTGAGAGAGTCGCCTTTTTTTTTTTTTTCTCTAAAAAGTCAAAAGTCAAAAGTCTAAAAAAAAAAAAATATCCAGGTAACTCACTTCCTGACGGACGGTTCATTCTGGTGTGTTGTTCCCTTACCATCCCCAACTATCCTCCCCCCACCCGGGATTCATCCCCCAAAAAAAACCTAGAAACTGACTTTTTTTTCTTTTTTTTTCCCCGCCACCTTCCCAGCTATTTTTCTCTGCGATTTTTCCTCAATAACAATGTCGGGTCCACAATCATTAAGATCGGCCAAGGACAAGGGGGGGGGGGGGGTAGTGGCCACTGCAGCGGCTAAATTGGAAAAATATGCTCATACAGCAGAGCAAACCCCCAGTAAAAGCGGCCCCTCTCAGGCACCTCAGGCCCCAGGGAAAACAAACGCAGATAGAAGAAGCCAAGGTCCAGGAGGTGGTGCGGTAATTAAAACATCTGTTAATAAAAATATAACCGCAGTAGATACGGACCCAACAGTAAATATTCCACTAGAAGAAGTTCCAACAATAAAAGACGTATTCTTGGTAGTGAACGAATGCAAAAGAACACTGGGGGAGGTATGTAATCAAATGAAGGGTATAAAAGAGGAGTTGGTCTCGGTGAGACAGGAACTACAGAAAACCAATGAAAGGATACTGGAGGTGGAAGGGAGGATATCCCAAATAGAAGACGAATTGTATCCCGTCAAACAAGATGTCAAGGATCTGAAGACACAAACGGACAAAATTGAGGAAAAAATGGATGAAATAGAGAACAGACTCCGGAGGGACAACATTAGGCTGGTGGGGATCCCAGAAAGAAGCGAGGGGTCTCAGCCGATAGAATTTTTAGAAAACTGGCTTATAAAAGTATTTGGAAAGCAGACTTTTTCACAGGCGTTTATTATAGAACGAGCGCATAGAGTCCCCTTTAAACCACCGCCCTCCGGAGGGCGCCCTAGATCGATGCTTCTGAAATTATTGAATTACCGAGATAAAGAGATTTTATTGAGAAAGAGTAGAGAGATGGGAAATATTTTTTTTGAAGGTTCTAAGGTCTCATTTTATCCTGATTTTTCTCCTCAGCTTCAGAAGCGAAGGGCGGGCTTTGAGGTTAAACGTAAAATGCAAAAGATTAATCTTTCTTATGGTTTATTGTACCCGGCACGCCTACGGGTGTCAGCGATGGGCAGATCTTTTTTCTTTGACACGCCGGAGGCAGCGGCATTATGGCTGGAGGAAAAAAAAGATCAATTATTAGTAGGGGACGCAGGGAACACAAATTCTAAGTAGTGAAGGGGGGGGACTATGGGGTCAATATAAATTAATTCAACGCATTACAAAGGGGGGAGTAGGGGGGTGGGAAGGGAGCATGCGCACAATGAGAGGAATAGGTCACGAATGGAGGAATGGTATGATTGGAAATGGGGGTGGTGGGTGGGGGGAGGAGGGGAGAATGAATGCAAGTATGGTAGTAGTGGAACCGGTCACCAAATTAGCCCTTAGGGGATACCTAGGAAGGTGGGGAATGGAGGGAGGGGTGGGAGGGCGAAGGGGAACTCATAAAGGTGAGGCACCCTTGGAGCAAGAGTTGGGATTTCGCATAGAGCGTTTAAGCGATAGATACACACAATTTGCACAATGTGTGGCAAAGCACAGGAGAACACGGATACTATATCACAAGAGATTGCGTAAAATGGTACGGAACACAAAGGATAAAACACACACACCTCAAGTTTTTTAAGGGAAATGCTGGGGGGAGGGGACATGGCCTGGGTCTATATCATGAGATTGAGATTATGCTCTCTCCCCCATCGTTTTTTTCTCTTTTTTTTCTCGTTTCCCTTTTTTTTTTTTTTAGACCAGACGATCAGTTTGGTATGTTCACTGAATCTTCAAATAACACTTTCACAGAGAGATTTTGGATCACGAAATATGTAAATATATAAATGTATGTATAAATGAGTAGAATTTTGAAAATAGGATCTTGGAACGTCCGTGGGATGAGGACACCAGCTAAAAGAGCAGTCGTTCTAGATGCATTAGAAGGGTATAAGGTGGGATTTGTTTACAGGAAACCCATTTTACAAACAATAGTAAAACACAGATTCCACACAGGAAATTTCAACATCAATTCCATTCTGTTCACACATCGTACTCAAGAGGGGTGACAATCCTGGTAAAAGGGGGAGTGGGGTTTACTTGCAGGAAGGTTAGTATTGATGATGAGGGGCGTTATGTTTTCCTATATTGTGTAATAGAGAGCAGAGAATACATACTCGCTAACATATATATCCCCCCTCCATTCAAACTAGAGGTTATGTATAAATTTATGGACTTTATCCTGGATAAACCCGGGATACCAGTTATTGCAATGGGGGACTTCAACGAGGTATTAAATAAAAAAATGGATAGGTTCCCAATGGTAAACGTACAGGAGACTCACCTTTATCTGTATTTACAAGAGACAGGGTTATTTGATGTATGGAGGAAGAGAAACCCAGAGGGGGTGCAGTTTTCTTGCTGCTCCAGCACCCACTCCACACTGTCCAGGATTGATCTAGTCGTGGGCAATGTGGAAGCCTCTCAAGTTATCGGGGAAATAGAATATCTACCACGGGGAATATCAGATCATTCCCCGGTGATAACAACAGTAAACTTAGAGGGAAGAAGATCTGCAACGGTATGGAAAATAAGCCCCCTATGGTTCGAATTAATGGGTAACTCTGAGGAGATAATGGATAAAATAAAAGAGTTTATAGAGTTTAATGAGGGAACGGTAAAACGGGGGGTAATGTGGGACACGCTGAAAGCCTTCCTCAGAGGTATATGTATCCAACAGGTGGCGAAAGCAAAAATGATCTCAAAAGAGCGAGAAAATAGAATTAGAAACGAAGTAGCGAACACCGAAAAGGAATATATAGTAAATGCAACGGAGGAGAGGAAAAGAATATGGCTAGATAAGCAACAAGAATACAAAATAGAGTTGATAAAAAAAAAAATCAGAAAACAAGAGAATGTTCCAAAGACAAGTGGCATACGGTGAGGGGGAGGGGGTAGGTAGAATGCTGGCCCATTTAATAAGGACAAATTCCACTCCTTCTGCTGTTCCAGCCATTAAAAGTAGTAACGGTAATGTTTCCACAAATGTGGCAGAGATAACGGATACATTCAGAGAATACTACGAAAAACTATACAAGTCCCAAAGAACAGCGGGAAGAGAGGAATTGCAACATTTTTTTAGAAACCTAGAACTGCCCTCTCTCACAGGAACGGAGATGGAACAAATGGAGAAACCAATGACATTAGAAGAAGTTCAGATAGCAGTCAGGGAAATGGCCAATCAGAAGTCCCCGGGGCCCGATGGACTACCAGCAGAGACATACAGATATTATGGGAAGGTGTTGCTCCCAGAACTTTTGAAAGTATTTAATGAGGCCATGGTAGAGGGTAAATTGCCCACCTCAATGACAGAGGCCACGATAATTGTGCTACACAAGGAGGGGAAGGACCCATTGGAAGCATCATCATACCGCCCTATTTCCCTCCTATGTGCAGACACCAAAATCCTGGCTAAAATCATGGCCAGTAGGTTAAATAAAATAATCTCAAGACTCATACACCAGGACCGAACAGGATTTATTCCTGGTAGATCAACCAGTATAAACATTAGGAGGGTATTTCTCAATCTACAAATCCCCATAGAAAACACCGGCAATAGGGCAGTCATGTCCTTAGACGTGGTCAAAGCCTTTGACAGTTTAGAGTGGGAATACATATGGTATGCCCTAGAGGCTTATGGGTTTGGCCCCATCTTTATTAGATGGATTAAAATATTGTACAAGGACCCCAACGCAAAAATTTGAGTCAATAATGAATATTCAGGAAAGGTTAAGTTGGAGAGGGGCACGAGGCAGGGGTGTCCTTTGTCACCCCTGCTCTTTGCATTAGCAATGGAACCACTTGCCACAGCCATAAGGGCGGATAGGATAATGAAGGGATTTATAAGATCGATTAGAGAAGAGAAAATTGCTTTATACGCGGATGATGTTTTGCTATTCCTAGGGGACACAGGTCACTCCATTAGAAGGGCAATGACTATCTTCAGAGAGTTTGGCAACATATCGGGACTGGTAATAAATTGGGAGAAATCGGCCTTGATGCCGATAGACCCAATGAGGAACCAGATCCAGGAGGAGATTCCACAGTTGGACACAGTGGGGAAAATGCAGTATTTGGGTATACTAATTACGCCGGATCTCAATAAATACATAGAGAATAATTTGGAACCACTGATACTCAAATTTAAAAAGAAAATTGGAATCTGGCGGCGTCTTCCACTATCGGTGGCTGGGAGGTGCAACCTGATTAAAATGGTATGGATGCCACAATTACTCTATGTATTACATAATACACCTATATGGATACATAAAAAATGGTTTAAGAAGATAGATACCCTGTTTAGGGAATTAATATGGAAAAGGAGGACTTGCTAGGATAGGACTGCAGACTCTGCAGCTGCCAACGAGAGAGGGGGGAATGGCAGTACCCCACCCACGTTGCTACTTTTTGGCTGCCCAGCTGCAGCATGTAGGAGTTAAAACGGAACCAGGAGAGGATATGAATGGAAGCTTAATGATCCATGGGGCCCCCCATGAAAAAAATCACTGAGGTGATGGAGGCCAACTCATTTACCAACCTGACCCCCGCGGTCAAGTTGGTAACCAAAGTGTGGAAAGCCATAACGATAGAGGGAGGACAGGTGGGAGTGACCGAGCACACTCCATTGTGGAATAACAGGAACCTTCAAGAGCTCGAAATAGTGGGAGTGATTAAAGAATGGGCTCAGTTATATGAGGGAAGGACTTTAAAAACATTTGCCACCCTGAGAGAGGAATACGAAATTCCCAATTCCACGTTCTACAGGTATCTCCAAGTTAGGCATGCATTAAATACTCAGTTTAATGGAGCAGGACCAAACTGGATAAAGCCACGAATATCTCAAAGGATAAGAGGAGGGATAGAGAAGAAAGACAGTTTATATCAAAAGAGGAAACATTAAAAAATTTGATAAAATATGGAAACCGTGGTTACTTGAAATAGGATATCCGGTATGAAAAGCCAAGGAGCAAACAGTAAACTAAGGGTGGGAGGGGGGGGGGTGGGGGGTGGGGGGGAGAGAAGGGGAAAATAAGTATTCACTAGGGGCTAAGTCCAAGATTATTGTATGCGGGGAATGAAAAATGTTTTGTATAAAGAAAATCATGTATGTAATCTGTTTTTTTTTAATATGAAAGATAATGAAATAAAGAGAATAAGTTAAAAAAAATAGTTTTGATGCCTTCAGTGTGAATCTACAATTTTCATAGTCATGAAAATAAAGAAAACTCTTTGAATGAGAAGGTGTGTCCAAACTTTTGGTCTGTACTATATATAAATTCCGCTGGACCAGCCTGTTGAACAAAACTGACAGATCCCAGGATCAATACAATACGGTGTGATGCAGGGATTTCTCCTGCTGAGCTACTGTATTCCGACAGGGGGACTCTCTCCCCTCCCCATGAAAATATGCAGATCAGCGCCTGCAGTCATTGTTTTTTTTAGCATGACTGTTTGACAGAAGCCAGCAGCAGTACACACATATACCAAAAGTTGGCCAGTTTCTGCACGATTCCATAAAGATTTCTTAAAGTGGTTCTAAAGCCTTAGGACTTCTATGCATTAAGGTAAAAAAAAACATGTGCTGCAGAATCCCCCTCCCCTTTATACTTATATGAGCCCAATCTGATCCAGCAATGTGCACACTCTCACTGCTGTCTCCCTCCTCCCTGGTAAAATAGATAGCAGCGGGAGCCATTAGCACCCCTCTCCTGTCAATCAAATGCTGTGCCGAGCTGCCCACTCTGTGTCAATAGACGAAGATAGGGCCGCTTGGGATTAGCTTTCAATTGGGGCACTTGCCAAAGACGAGCCTGGTGCAACAGCAGAGGGACCCCAGAAGAAGAGGATGAGGGCTGCTCTGTGCAAAATCATTGCCCAGAGAAAGCAAGTATGACTTTTTTTTTCTATTAAAATAATAAAACAAGAAGAAGAAGAAGAATGAAGGTTTATGGTTGCTTTAACTATTAAGTGCAAATTCTTAAAAGAAGATCCAATCAGAATTCACTAAAGAATGAATATTTGGTTGCTAATGGTTACCACATTAAGGCTTAGCAACTAAGAATAAAATAAACTTTTTGAACAAGGCAGATGGAATTAAGAATTGTCTTTTTAATCAACACTCACCCTAAAATACCGCTGTATGCGTTCCAACGATAGGTCTGCTCATGCTGGGTTACATTGTGAAACGGGCAGAACTCATATTTGTATCTGTCATCAAGCAGAAAAAACAAAGTTAATGTATCTGTACACTGTGTATCTAAAGTCAGAAATGTGCTTTTTAGTTTTGTACAGGGCAGGGAAGAGTTAGCATTCCTGTTCATTTTATATGGTTGCCTGTGTCTGAGCGGGAGACGTTCATCATCCCCATTTGTCAATCATGTTGTAGCAGGGAATAGAAGTGAGGGCAAATCCAAATTTTTGAGTTATCAATAGAAAAAGAGACAGAGGAGACATCTTCCAATGGGACAAGAAATCCAAAATACACAAACAAAAAAAAAAAAAAAGAAAAAATTGTTTGCATAACCAGAAGACCACGGTCTATTTATAAAAACTGGGTACACCAAAGCACATTCACATTACATGGAAGAAAGAATTGGATGAATCTTTAGTGACTGGGGCAAAAGAGGAAGGCCAGTTGCAAAAGTTAAAGTGGTTCTAAAGCCTAAATATTTGTTACCTTATTGCATTCACTGCATTAAGGTAAAAATAGTTTAGGAAATAATATTGCTTCCTCATCCACCACCCCCACACTTACCTGAACCCTTACTTGACCCAGCACTCTGCCCATCTGTACAGGCTTTCCCAGACTTTGCTGAGGCTACCGTCATTCAAATCCTGTGATGAAGCACCCAAGGGTGGGTCCGAGCCTTGCTGTCTGTGTCTATGGATGCAGGCAGCATGGCTTAAAGTGGAGGTTCACCCTAAATCAACTACCATTAGATCCAGGATACTGCCGACATCTGCAGTATGCCCTTTTTTTCTGTACTTATCGTTTTATCAGGCTTCTTATCCGGCTCCGAGCGGGGATTCCTGCGGGGAATAGGCGTTCCTAAGACAAGCGTAGTTGATTGACGTGCTGGTAAAGCGCGTCACGCCTTCCGAAAATACCTGAAGTGACACTCGCCAATTTACGGCGCCTGCGCAGTGAGCTCTACACGGCAGGCGCCTTAAACAGCCGAGTGTCACTTCGGGTATTTTCGGAAGGCATGACGCGCTTTACCAGCACGTCAATCAACTACGCTTGTCTTAGGAAAGCCTATTCCCCGTAGGAATCCCCGCTCGGAGCGGGATAAGAAGCCTGATAAAATGAGAAGTACAGAAAAAAAAAAACAACAACAGCATACTGCAGATGTCAGCAATATGCTGGATCTAATGGCAGATAGTGGATTTTCAGGGTGAACCGCCGCTTTAACATTGTGTCCACTAGGTGTGGCAGCATAGAAATTGTGCCCACTAGGTGTGCCACCATGGCCTCCTATGGTGACACACCAAAAACAGGAGAAGCCAGGAGCGCTGGCAGGGGAACCCAGAAGAGGAGGATTTGCGCTGCTCTGTGCAATTCGACTGTACAGAGCAGGAAAATATAAACTGGTTATTAAAAAAAATAAAAAAAATTTACAAACATTTTTGCTTTTATACACACACACACACACACACACACACACACACACACACACACACACAAAATATAGAGGTGGTACAAACAGGCTTACAGCAGAAATAGATTACTACACCATACTAGGTCAGCCAACCAGGGTTCCTTTACAGCAGAAATTACTAATTGGCGGACCACGGGCCGGATCAAGCTACGGTCCAATCCGGACCCATAGTCACATCATATAGGAGCCGCTTCTCTGCTGTCATGTCGCTTCTGTCATTCTCTGCATGTTGGGAGGCACCATGGTAATACCGTCCTGCATCCTAGCCACCAATCACTTGCTAGTTAATATGAAAAGCAGCCAGAAGCTCTCGCTCCTGTCCAATGCAGAGCCGTGTCTTCCGAAGGCCGCTTAATACAAGCACTCAGCTGATTACTGTCCCCAATGTAGAGCAGTGTCGCCCGGCTCCATACCCAGGATATTATCATGGTGCCTCCTGACCTCTGCTCGATCTAAGGTAGGAGAGTGAAGGGCAGAGGACACTACCGGACGGGTGGCTGGCTGGATATTCATAGGGCAGAGTACACTACTATGGGGGGGGGGGGGAAGGGGGAGGGGGGTTAGTGCTGTGGGGGCTGTAAAGAGGCAGGGTTGTGATTTGAGAGGGGGCAGTGCTGTAGGGGAGTGAAGAGGACAGAGCAGATTACTGGGGGGACTGGTGATTTGTAAAGTAAGCGTGATGCAACAAGGGGAAGGTGATGTGAAGAGGGCAGATAACACTACTGTGGGAGGGGGGGTTGTGATGCGAGGGGGCAGTGCTGTAGGAGGAGTAATGTGAAGGGGGCAGTGCTGTGTGTGTGTGAGGAGGGGTTGATGTGAAGTAGACATAACGGTAACGTAAGAGGGCCAGAGCACACTAGAGTGTGTGTGCGCGATTCAGACCCCTGCTGGTAGAAACTTTAGCTGATCGGACTGTTGTAAAATTTAATTCAATACCCCTGCTTTGGAGCTTGCTACAGGTTTCATGAGATGTGGCCGACTGACCTCCCATTTGATGGTCCCTGCAAAGTTTCAGGACCAAAATCACTTAGGAGGGACAGTGGCCTGACATCAAGGAACTTTTTAGCTATCTGTAAGGGTAGCATTCTTCACACTGGCCTCGAATGTAAAGTCATAACTTTGGAAAAATAATCAGCCCTGCCATTAGAATTTACAGAAAAGTCCTTACTAGTTTTCTGTTGTCACATTTAACATATGGTAGACCTGAGAAGAAATCTTTACACTTTTTACTGACTCTACTGGCAGCCACAGGTTTTGCATCAACTTACGTGGATTCTATAAAACTGAAACACTTCCCAGCCAATCTGAAAAGGTGCGATGGGCCTGTAGAGACAAAAAACAGCAACTCAACATCCAAGCCTTTTTCGGCGGAAAACAGATACCCAGCGCGCATGTGTGTATGTATAGAGATTATATATCTTTGTGGTATGGAGGCGGGTACATCTGAAATCATAAAATACTGCAATGTATTGCTGGATTTAGTGCAACCATTGGGGATTGGGAGATGGGGAAAAGAACATTCCACTGTCTTGAGCAAGTCTGGACTTCTGTATCACGAGAAAAGTATGAGAGCTGCCATTGCTGGTCTTCTTCTGATAATAGTATTTGCCTGGTTTTGTCTGACTTAAAACATTCTGAAATCACACACTCAGAACAGCATGCTGTAAATGAATGGTCAGAAAAATGTTGGACAGACATTCAGACAGCATAGGAATCAAAGCATCAACATAAGAGCCAGAGAACATTCCCAAAAGAAAAAGGCCATTAATAGCAGCCTCCATGGTCCTCTCATGACAGTGACCCTTTAAGGACAAATATATATATATATATATATATATATATATATATATATATATATATATATATATATATATATGACCCATGTTGAGAGGTCACATAGGATAAGGGAACACAGTTTTCTGCCTTAAAGTATCGTGACACCATATACATTTTTAACTGAAACCTAAAAACTGCGTTTTTGTGCCGACTAGCAGGATAGAGTACTAGGGGACTTTGTATTGTTCAATGTAATGCTCTACCCAAGTTCATGTAGATGGTGTCATATTGAAAAAAGGGAGTGCTTGTAGATACAGTGTCCTTTATTAACTATGGAATGGGAAACGGGGGGGGGGATCTGTCACCATGTACGATAGCTCTTGTGAGGTTTCAGAACCACTAGGTGACTATGCAGGTTATTTACTAAAGGCAAATCCACTTTGCATCACAAGTGCAAAGTGCACTTGAAATTGAACTTGGAAGAGCAGTCGCTGTAGATCCGAAGGGGACATGCAAGGAAGATAAAAAAAAACAGCATTTTAGCTTGCACACGATTGGATAATAAAATCAGCAGAGCTTCCCCTCATTTCAGATTTACAGCGACTGTACTTCAAAGTTCACTTGTAGTGCAAAATGGATAGTAAATAACCCCCTATGTATGAGCTATGCAAACCTCTTAACACACACACACACACACACACACACACACACATTACCTGAACGTGGTGAAGGAGATGTCCTTGGTTGTAGCTTGTTTGTATGTGATAAAAATGGATTGTTCAACCTGAAAGAAAAGATTTTCAATTAGAAGTCAACATTACTAAAATTATTTGATTAGAAGTTAACATCACTCATCGCACATACCGATCTATATACGGTACAGCAGGCATGTCCAAAGTCCGGCCTGGGGGCCAATTGCGGCCCCCGTTCCAGTTTAATGTGCCCCCCCTGGTAATTTGGATATATACTGTATTTATCTGCGCTGCCTCAGAGGGGGAACGAGTGCTGTCAAATTACATAAAGGAGAATCTCCCGTTTATGCTGCAGCATCTGTAATAGAGATTTAAATGAAAAAAACTGAATCCCTACTTGAAAACAAAAATCCAGATTGTCACTCCTCATAGAGATGAGGTCACCACCATAGCCCAAGCATATGTGAAGAAAAGAAGGTTTTTAGCCCAAAGGGAAGCACCAAAGAAGGGTGCCCCTGTAGGCTGAGCGGCTACCAAGGCAGTGACGGATAGTAACTGAAAATAATTAATTTGTTTATTGATAAATAAGTTAGATAATGTATGTTAGACAATATCAACAATATAAAAAGTTCAAAGATTTTTTTATAAACCTAATGAAGCTATGTATATAGCTGTAGTGGCCGGCCAATGTTGCACCCATGAATAAAAATACAGTTGGGTGCACAAAATTCAACACACAGAACACAACTGGGACAGACAAAAACAAACAACAAATAGAAAACTAATAGGGAGTCTCGTCTCCTTGCCTGCCACTGGACTACCCCTCTGTCTATCATAAGAGACTGCTGTGTAAACATGAGAATCTTCTGTATGTAATCTGTTGGCGCTTGTCCACCCCCCTCCCCTCTGAGGCTGCATTCATGGCAATGGTGAGGCTGCATTCATGGCAATGGCGAGGCTGCAGATGGGCACTAACCCTTATTTTGCTTCACAGTTCTTTAGTTACTTTTTTTTGCCTGAAACTTCCCTCCTAACGTGAAGGTGCGTGTTATACGCCAATAAATACGGTATATCCAAATAATACGCTCAAGCTCATCTCTTCACCACACAGCCACAAAAGGCAAGAGAATTCTTGTTGGGCTGTGTATTAGTGCTAGGACGAACACACTTAGACCAAATTTGAATGGTTCAAAGAATGTCTGGCAAAATGGTCGGTCCTTACGCATGTTCACTTCATCAAATCTGGCCCTCTTTGAAAAAAGTTTGGATACCTCTGCTGTACAGAGACCAATTAACTGATTTAAAGTGACACTAAAAAGGTTTTTTTTTTTTTTAAATAACAAACATGTCATACTTTCCTCCACTGTGCAGTTAGTTTTGCACAGAGTGGCCCCGCTCCTCCTGTTCTGGGGTCCCAAGGTGGCTCTCGTGGCTCCTCCCCGCATGCGACAGATAACGCCCTCCGGGAAACTCTCTCCTGAGGGGGTTACCTTGCGGGCGCGCTCCTGTGTCATACACTTGGCGTCCACAGACAAAGTGTATGACTCGGCCCTGCCCCCGCATCATTGGATTTGATTGACAGCAGGTCAGCTGAGGTGAGTAAACGGGGTGGGGGGGGGGCCGGACACTGCAAGGTGTTTTTTCACCTTAATGCATAGGATGCATTAAGGTGAAAAAAACACAAAGGTTTACAACCCTTTAACTTACAAGAGAAGAACAATTTTGACTTTAAAATACGTCTTTCATTCCTGAGAAATGCAATTATATCCCTGTTTTAATTCCTCTATTATTATAAAGGAGGTGCTTCTCAGCACTACTAGCCCCAAATCATCATGCCTACAGGCTTTATTTAACCTTAATTCACATTACAACATATACTGTAAGCCACTGCCCTGGATCCTCCGTCTATTCCAGATGACAGATATGGGTTACAGTAGTGATGCTGGTATTTTTCACCAGCAAGGGTAGGTGTAGCAAGAATAGCTGAGGTAAGCAAAATAAAACAGGAGCGCATGAAGTGAATCCTACTCACCATTCAACTTTCAATAGGAGGCGCACTTCTCTAAAGCTGGCCATACATTGCTAGTTTTTTTTTTTTTTTTGCCAGCAGGGAACAGTGAGACTGAGCACAACACCAGGAGGGCCTTTTTCTCACTTGGCTTTTTGCGCAGTGTAAGGACTATTCAAGAGAGTTGAATCATAAAGAACATTCTGATCATTCAAAACAGAAGCCGGTCCCATCTGTACCACAGGAGATTTGATCCTAAGTGTAATCCTGGACTCCAAACTAACCTTTCGGCCCTACATCCTATCGCTATCCAAAATTTGCTGCCTCAACCTTTGCAACATCTCCGAGATACACCCCTTCCTAACCAATGTCACCACAAAGCTTCCAATCTACTGCAACTCCCTACTCATTGTCTTGCCTCTAAATAGGCTACCCCCCCCCCCTTTAGTCCATTATGAACGCTGCTGCCAGGCTCATCCACTGCTCAGCATCTTCTATACCCTTCTGCCAATCCCTCTATTGGCTGCCACTCAACCAACAAATTAAATTCAAGATACTAACAAGAACTTACAAAGCCATCCAATCGTTCTCTTTGCTCCTCTCAAGACCTACTGCTCTCTAGCTCCCTTGTCACCTCATCCCATGCTCACCTTCAGGACTTCTCAAGAGCCTCTCTTATCCTCTGGAATGCTCTACCCCAAATCTGTACCACTTTCTCCTACTTTGTCCACTTTCAGACGATCCCTAAAAACAAACTTCTTCAGAAGCCTATCTGGCCCCCAACTAACAACTGCACATTTATTTTCTCCATCTGCACATCCCCCACAGTTATTACCTCTTGACCTTCACTCTTAGATTGTAGACTCCAAGGATCAGGGCCCTCTGATTCCTCATGTAATAAAGTGTATTTGTATTGTCTACCCTCAAGTTTTAAAGTGCCGTGTAAACTGTTGGCGCTATATAAATCCTGTATAATAATTTAATACTGGCCAGCATGCCAGGGCAACAGCAGGACATCCGGTGCTCACCACACACAGGATTCCCATCCAGATCAGTGAGCACAGGGTGCAGACTAGAACACTGGTTACACACTGCAGCTTCGTGCTGTACAAGCCTATATGTTTTCCTACGCTCAGCAACAGCCAGAAGAAGAGGTGAGGTGATTAAACTATTGCACTGCTGTGTGTAACTCCAGTGGCTACTCTTAGAAGCACTCCCCATTTTTTGTTTTTTCGATTCAGTTTATTACTGCCCATTGAGATCTATGGGTGCAACTGATGTTAACTAAGAGTCCTCCTTTCATGATACGTCAAGTTCAGATATTTGGATTCAGGTTGAGCACTAGTCCTGGTCACTTAAACCACTTGATCGCTGGAAGGTTTCATCCCCTTCATGGCCAGAGGTATTTTGCTATTTAGAACTGCACTACTTTAACTGGTAATTGCGCGATCATGCAACACTGTACCTAAATTACATTTTTTATAAAACTTTATTTTACACAAATAGAGCTTTCTTTTGGTGGTATTTGATCACCACAATTTTTTTTTTGCTATATAAAAAGGAAAAGAGGCTGGAAATTTCATAAGAAAATCCCCAATATTTTCTAGTTTCTGTTATAAAATGTACCCAATAAAATCAAATTTCTTTATAAAATTTAAGCCAAAATGTATTCTGCTACCTGTCTACTCTGGAGTGGTGGTCATGAATTTTTTTCTACTGTTACTGCTTATAATGATGATCGTGGTTATAAGCAATAGTTTTACACTTACTATTATTGTGATCAGTGATTGGCTAGTTAATCACATGGTAAAGGGTGACAGGTTCTATGCGATAGCTGTGAGCCAATCCCAGTGTCACAATAGCAAGCATGGATGGAAGCCGATCACAAATGTTGCGTTTACATGTAACCGCTATGATTGGTCATTGCAATCATATGATACCCTGGCCACTCACAGTAGCGAGTACCAAGCGCCATGGTCTGCGGTGTCCACTGTACATACTGGTCACAGAATCGGTGTGCGCAGCGATGTACCAGTACAGAACAATGCCTGCAGCTGACACCCACATGCAGTAAATGCACTGTGGATGGGTGGCAAGCGATTAAGCTCCCTTGCATATGCAAGGTTTCCCCTATATAAAAAGGTATAATAAAATGTCAGGTTCGGATCCCGGTCTCAGCTACATGTGAATTGAGTTTGGTGGTGTCAGCCCAGCTCCCGGTGGGTGTGCTATGCAAGGTACACCTGTGCTTAGTATGCCCCCCCTCCCCCAAAAAAAACCACCACACTTGCACGCACACAAAATTGGTTTAACGCACTTTGGCCATGAGGTCTCCTAAAAAAAAGAGAGGCGCAGGACCTACGGGGCTGGCTGGGTGGGCTAGACCCCCTCACTCCCTCATAGGGGGAGTCCCTCTGCCCCATTGGGGTCCTGTTGGGCCCCAGTCGGGCTCCCAAGTGGAGCAGGTAGGTCGGGGTGAGTGGGAGGCCCCCCCTCACACCCGCCATTGCCACCGGGGGCATGGAGAAGGATGGCGATTGCCTCCGGGGGGAGGGTCTGCCTACGCCCAACTCCTGCAGTCGGGCTCCTCTCTCTCGAGTTCACGCACAAAATACACTTTAAAAAAAATTTAAATGTAAAAAAAAAAAAAAGTCAGGTTTTTGTGATGTAAAAAAAAATAAGACAAAGATAATTTCAGAACTTCTCCCACCTTTTATAGGTCACATTAAACTGTACAACTCAGTTCAACAACAAACTGAAACCTTTTAGGTGGAGGGAAGTAAAAAAAAAAAAATTTAGTTGCATAAGTGTGCACACCCTTAAACGAATACTTTGTTGAAGCACCTTTTGATTTTATTGCAGCACTTCGTCTTTTTGGGTAGGAGTCCATCAGCATGGCACATCTTGATTTGGCAATATTTGCCCACTTTTCTTTGCAAAAACACTCCAAATCTGTCAGATTGCGAGGGCATCTTCTGTGCACAGCCCTTTTCAAATCAACCCACAGATTTTCATTGGGATTCAGGTCTGGGCTCTAGCTGGGCAATTCCAAAACTTTAATCTTCTTCTGGTGAAGCCATTCCTTTGTTGATTTGGATGTATGCTTTGGGTCGTTGTCATGCTGTAAGATGAAGTTCCTCTTCATGTTCAGCTTTCTAACAGAAGCCTAAAGGTTTTGTGCCAATATTGACTGGTATTTGCAACTGTTCATAATTCCCTTTACCTTGACTAAGGCCCCTGTTCCAGGTGAAGAAAAACAGCCCCAAAGCATGATGCTGCCACCACCATTCTTCACAGTGGGTATGATGTTTTATTTGGTGATGTTTGGCGCAAAAACAAACACTGCACATATCTTTTGGAATTATGGCCAAAAAGTTTAACCTTGGTTTCATCAGACCAGAACACATTTTCCCCACATGCTTTTGGGAGACTTCAGATGTGTTTTTTCAAAAAATTTAACTGGCCACAAATCTTTTTTTTGTAAGAAAGGGCTTCTGTCTTGCCACTCTACCCCAGACATATGAAGAGATTGTTGTCACATGTACCACACAGCCAGTGCTTGCCAGATATTCCTGTAGCTCATTTAATGTTGCTGTAGACCTCTTGGCAGCCTCTGACCAGTTTTCTTCTCGTCTTTTCATTAATTTTGGAGGGACATCCAGTTCTTGTCATATTTTCTTAACTTGATGACTGTCTTCACTATGTTCTTTTGTATATATAATGCCTTGGAAATTCTTTTGAATCCTTATCCTGACTGATACCTTATAACAACGAGCTCCCTCTGATACTTTGGAAGCTCTCTGTGGACCATGGCTTTTGCTGTAGGATGCGACTAAGAAAAATGTCAAGAAGGACCTACTAGAACAGCTGAACTTTATTTGGGGTTAATCAGAGGCACTTTAAATGATGGCAGAGGTGTGTACTGACTCCCATTTAACATGAGTAGGGATGAGCTCCGGTGTGTGCGCACAGTCCACATGCAGAGCCCGCCAATAAGTCTACACAATGCGCTGCGATAATCACAGGCAGGGAGACATTTTTGATGCTCAGCTGCAGAGAGAGATTGGGAAATGTCTCCCTGCCTGTGATTATCGCAGCGCCGTGCAGACTTCCTGGAAGGCTCTGCACGTGTACTGTGCGAACACGCCAGAGCTCATCCCAAAACATGAGTTTGAATGTGATTGCTTTAAAGTGCAGCTCCACCCTAAAGTGAACTCACGCTGATCGGAACCCTCCCCCCTCCGGTGTCACATTTGACACCTTTCAGGGGGGGGGGGTGCAGATACCTGTCTAAAGACAGGTATTTGCACCCACTTCCGGCCCAGAAATCTCGGGCAGAATACGGGCATTTCGTCACATCCCGTCGCCCCCCCCCCCTTGTGTGCTGGGAACACTCGGCTCCCAGCGCACAGCGGGAGCCTATCGCGGGCGCAGCGCGACTCGCGCATGCGCCGTAGGGAACCAGGCAGTGAAGCCGGAGCGCTTCACTTCCTGGTTCCCTTACCGTGGATGGAGGGGGGCAGCAGAGAGATGAGCGATCGCTCGTCCTCTGCTGCGGACGGTGCTGGACTCCAGGACAGGTAAGTGTCCTAATATTAAAAGTCAGCAGCTGCAGTATTTGTAGCTGCTGGCTTTTAATATTTTTTTTTGAGCGGACATCCGCTTTAGAGCGGTTGTATAGTCTTTTTTTTGTACTTTTACCTACAGGTAAGCCTATAATCAGGCTTACCTGTAGGTAAAACAAAAATAAACTAAAAAATATCCTAAACCTTTACGGTTTAGAAGATATTCCCCTCACAATGAGGCACTGCATGCGCAAAGGGGATTCTCGGCTGAAAGCCTGGCAGACGCCGGAAAGAAGTCTCCCGCACGCATGCGCGGGAGTGACGGCATCGTGGCTCCAGCCACTCACAGCCCTGGAGCCGCGATGCCCGGAACACACGCCAAGGCAACATGTCAGCTACCTCGGCATGGACCAGGAGAGTTACCGATGATTAGTTTTAAGGGAAGTATTTCATAATGGGCTAGTATGCGCTGCATACTATCTCATTATGCCTTTTGCCTTTCAGGTGACCAAAAAGAAGTTTAATTCTGAACACAGCTACATCCCCAGTTACAAGAGGGTGTGCACACTAATGCAATGACATTTTATTTTTACTTCCCCCTCTAAAATATTTCAGTTTGTTTGTTTTTCAACTAAGTTGTACAGTTTATATGTCACATTAAAAGGTGTAAAAAGTTCTGAAAATGATTTACCTTTGTCTCATTTTTTTTTTTACATCACAGGAACCTGTTATTTTAAGAGGGGTGTGTAGACTTTTTATATACACATAGTGACTTCTAAAGCAGTGATGGTGGTAAAAGGTGATAAATAAAATTCTACATACCCAAAGCTGTTGGGTTCTTCCACAATCTTCATCTTGGTTGCAGCTGCATTGTGAACTAAAACACAAAAGAGAAAAAAAGTTATTCGAAATAATTATTGGAAGCAATAAAAGCTAATCTTCTTTAGTAAGGTAAGGTTGCACAGAGCCCGACAGGAAGTTGGCACTGCGCTGCTCACAGGTAGGGAGACATTTCCTGATGCTCGGCTGCAGAGATCAGGAATTGTCTCCCGGTGATCAGCGCGGCGCCATGCCGACTTCCTGACGGGCTCTGCGCGTGGACTGTGCAAATTTCCCCTGGAGCTCATCCTTATTCTTTAGTCATTTAGAACTCCCTTTGTCACTGCTGACAACATGGAAACCCCTGTGAGCAGGTAAAAGCTATAAGCCACTTCCCTTCCTATCTAAAAGCCCTGTGTATGTACTAAGAGGAAACAATCAATACATGAAGCAGATGTGTCTGAGCAGGCTGGGAAGGGCAGTGTCACATCTCTACAACACTGCTTTCACAGCACCAAACAGCACAGCACTGGAGTAGAAACACACAACACACTAACCTAAGAGCAGCAAGACACACAGCCAGCCCTCCATACTGTAGTCACATGACCTCTTCACACTACAGTCACATGACCTCCTCCACCACCCGGAAGCAAAGCCAGAGACAGGACCTCAACTTTCTGTGTCACGTCACTTAGCCTACATTTGTATGTAAAGTGGGAGGGCTGATAAGTGTTTGCTTTTGTAATATAACTATACTAAGAAAAAAAAGGTATGTGCATGGATATATGGTACATTATATGTAATAGCTATAACGCCGTCAGTGGAACAGGGTGTTTTTTTTTAAATGCCAAAAAGACTACAGAGGGATAAATGCATGCACGAAGATTAGGGAAGGCGGGGAGGTGAACCTAAAAGTTGTTTTGGAACACATGTGAGCTGCTGAGAGGTAAGAGAGATAGTACACACACACAATATACAAGAGATATAATATATATATATACACAGTACACACACACATATATCCATTAGCCATAACATTATGACCACTGACAGGTACACTGAATACTATTATCTCCTTACATGAATGGCATCTAAAAGCGGGGGAGGGGGGGATATAATAGGAGACAAGTAAACATGTTGTCCATGTAGTTGGAAGCAGTAAAAATGGGCATCGCAGTTTGTTGTGTATGGGGCTGTGTAGATCGGTCAGGGTGCCCATGCTGACCCGTGTCCACAGACAAAAAGCTCCTACAATGGGTATGTGATCATCAGAACAGGACCATGGAGCAATGATAGAAGGTGGCATGATCTGATGAATCACATTTCCTTTTACATCATGTGGATGGCCGTGTGTGTCGCTTACCTGAGAAAGAGCAAAGGATATGTCACCAGTAGGGATGAGCTCTGGCGTGTTCGCATGCTTCACGTGCAGAGCCCACCAGGAACTCATCAACGTGTTAATCACAGGTAAGGATGAGCTCCGGCGTGTTCGCATGCTTCACGTGCAGAGCCCACCAGGAACTCATCAACGTGTTAATCACAGGTAAGGATGAGCTCCGGCGTGTTCGCATGCTTCACGTGCAGAGCCCACCAGGAACTCATCAACGTGCTATTCACAGGTAAGGATGAGCTCCGGCGTGTTCGCATGCTTCACGTGCAGCGCCCACCAGGAACTCATCGCTGTGCTAATCACAGGTAGGGATGAGCTCCGGCGTGTTCGCATGCTTCACGTGCAGCGCCCACCAGGAACTCATCGCTGTGCTAATCACAGGTAGGGATGAGCTCCGGCGTGTTCGCATGCTTCACGTGCAGCGCCCACCAGGAACTCATCGCTGTGCTAATCACAGGTAGGGATGAGCTCCGGCGTGTTCGCATGCTTCACGTGCAGAGCCCACCAGGAACTCATCGCCGTGCTAATCACAGGTAGGGATGAGCTCCGGCGTGTTCACATGCTCCACGTGCAGACCCCACCAGGAACTCATCGCTGTGCTAATCACAGGTAGGGATGAGCTCCGGCGTGTTCACATGCTCCACGTGCAGACCCCACCAGGAACTCATCGCCGTGCTAATCACAGGTAGGGATGAGCTCCGGCGTGTTCACATGCTCCACGTGCAGAGCCCACCAGGAAATCATCGCTGTGCTAATCACAGGTAGGGATGAGCTCCGGCGTGTTCGCATGCTCCACGTGCAGAGCCCACCAGGAACTCATCGCTGTGCTAATCACAGGTAGGGATGAGCTCCGGCGTGTTCGCATGCTCCACGTGCAGAGCCCACCAGGAACTCATCGCTGTGCTAATCACAGGTAGGGGTGAGCTCCGGCGTGTTCACATGCTCCACGTGCAGAGCCCACCAGGAACTCATCGCCGTGCTAATAACAGGTAGGGGTGAGCTCCGGCGTGTTCGCACACTCCATGTGCAGAGCCCACCAGGAAGTCGGCACCACACTGCGCTAATCACAGGCATTGAGACATTTCCCGATCTCTGCAGCGGAGCATCGGGACAATGTCTCACTGCCTGTGAGCAGCGTAGTGCCGACTTCCTGGCGGGCTCTGCACGTGGAGTATGCGAACACACCGGAGCTTATCCCTAATCACCAATGGCAATAGACTCAGGTGTGTTCGGGATCCCACCTGCCCAAATTCCTCCAGGAAGCTAACACTGCACATCGCTAATCACAGACAATGAGATATTTCTTGGTCCGCATCTGCTCAGATCCAGGAATGTCTCACTACCTGTGATTGGCGGTTTGCAGTGGCGGGATCAGGCAGGTGCGATCCTGAACACGCCCGAGCCCATCTCTAGTCACCAACACACCAGGGAACTCCATAAATGGTGCAAAGTTTTAATAAATGATCACATCACAGCAAAGATCAGCGACGTTTCAGCGCCACGTAGGACCTCTTCATCAGGATTCATTCATTCTGGGCACGAGATTGCACCAGGATGCATTATGGAAAACCTGCAGAGGCAGTGTGATGCTTTAGGCAATTTCCTGCTGGGGGGAACCTTGCATCATGCAATTCATGTGAATGTTAAAAGGGTTGTAAAGGCAGGAAAATTTTTATCTTAATGCATCAAGATAAAAAAAAAACTTCTGTGTGTAGCAGCCTCCCCAGCACCCCCTAATTACTTACCTATGCCCCATCTCTCTCCAGCGATGTCCACTAGTGTGTTAGCCATTTGGGACACTCCTGATTAGCAGCAGTGCCATTGGCTCCAGTGGCTGTCAATCAAAGCCATTTAGCCAATCAGCGGGAGGTGGCTGGGCCAGGGCTCCGTGACTGAATGGACAGACAAAGCTGTGACTTGGCTCAGGTGCCCCCCATAGCAAGCTGCTTGCTGTGGGGGTACTCGACAGGAGGGAGGTGACGAGGGAGCCAAGAAGAGAAGGATCCTGGCTGCTCTGTGCAAAACCAACTGCACAGTGGAGGTAAATATGAGATGTTTGTTATTTATTATTTTATTGACTTTACAATCACTTTAAATGCAACATACCATCTCCCTAAACATGTTTGCTTACCAAATACCCCTCTTCATGGAAATGGTATTCCCTAATGCAGTGTTTTTCAACTCCAGTCCTCAAGGCACACCAACAGGTCAAGTTTTCAGGATTTCCCTCAGATGAAATGGCTGTGGTGATTTCTAAGGCAGTGAAACTGATCAAATCACCTGTGCAAAATAATGGAAAGCCTGAAAACATGACCTGTTGGTGTGCCTTGAGGACTGGAGTTGAAAAACACTGCCCTAATGGCAGTGGGCTCTTTCAGAAGGATAATGTGCCATGCCACACTGCAAAAAAGATGCAAGAATGGTTTGAGGTGTTAACTTGGTCTCCAGATCTCAATCCATTGAGGATCTATGGGATGTGCTGCTAAAACAAGTCCATCTCGCAATTTACAAGATATGCTAACTGACGGTTTTGAACCAGGTAGCACAGCATAGATTCATAGGTCTAGGGGTATCCTTGCCTCAGCCTGTCAGGGCTGTCTCTAATTGTCCATAGCTTAAGGTAGAGACATGTCATAATCCATCCCCTCACAGGGGAGAGATTTGTACCAATGCTTTTCATCTGACTTGGAATCTCATCAGGGTGTATCAAACCCCTCCTACTCTATTATATGTTTTTATTGTTGTGTGTGACCCCAATGGTGATACTCTGTGACTACTGTCCCTGGGACAGGTAATAGGGGAAGCTCCCCCTAAACTGGAACAGAGATGGGCTTACAACCCTGCCATGGTTCTCTAACCCTTCCCTGTTACATCCAAAACTAAAACTGAATGCTTTGGCTGGAGTGCTTTTTGGTAATAATACAGAACACTAATGTTTTTTTGTCTTTTTTTGTATTACAGCGACACATCACGATGGGTAAGAAGAAACCTCAGAAAGACGGCAGACCAAAACAGAAAGAATCCCGGTATAAGAGGCCCTCTAAAAGTCTAGAGAGCTTTGCCAGTGAAGTCCATGAAGCGTTAGATGGTAATGTCTGTTTTTATCCATGTGATGGTGATTTACATGCTTCATATTTTATACTAGGGTAGACAGGAGTATAGGAAGTGGCTGCAAAAAGTCTGCAGGATATTGGTAGCACTGAGATACAACAAATGAGTTGAAAAACGATTTTATATATATAAAAAAAAAAATCCAACTCTTTTTCTAATGCACAGTTTTTTATCATTTAGTGAAGGTTTATATCTGGTGTAGAAAAACCAGGGTATGTGGATATCTAATACACTCGCTCATCCTCCATCTGTAATTCAATATCAAATGTTGAAACTTCAAGGTTTCCAACTGACAGTTTGAATCCATTCCCTGGCACTGTTCCTTCTATTGGTCTGGTTCATTTGTGTAGTGTGAACGCTTTGAACTGTGCCCAGGAACAATTAAGCATAGCATGCTCAGAACCAATTGGAAGAGATAGGTCCATTTCATTAGTGGCCCACAATGGTTTGTTTCATTGTGTTCGAGAACTGTGCCTGAGCACTAAACGTCTGGTGAACAGAGGTGATAATGAAAGTGTGTCTGGGAACTCTTACTTAGTTGAAAATGGGGAGACAAACACTCAAGCACAGTTCCATTCACCTATGACCAGGGTGAGTGCCCCCAGTTCTGTGTAGATGCCAGTTTGTACACTTTCCCTTTTCATCCCTCGCCTGTAATGATTCATCTCCTTTTTCCCCTCTATGGTGTTACCAGGTGTGGCAAAGGGCTGGACTGGTCCTAACATATATAAACCCACATTACTTTTTTATACTATTTTCCAGCAGTGTTCTAATGCGAATACACATTGGGAGTTATTTACGAAAGGCAAATCCACTTTGCACTGCAAGCACACTTGGAAGTGCAGTCGCTGTAAATCTGAGGGGTAGATCTAAAATGAGGGGAAGCTCTGCTGATTTTATTATCCAATCATTTACAAGCTGAAATGCTGTTTTTTATTTTCCTTGCATGTCCCCCTCGGATCTGCAGCAACTGTACTTCCAAGTGCACTTGTAGTGCAAAGATGATTTTCCTTTAGTAAATAACCCCCATTGTCTAGTGCCACAGGGTGGTATAAGTATACACCCAGTGTATATCAATTTAAAAATTAAATCTATTTCAGCTTACCAGTTTTTACATGTAGTGCCTGCATTTGTTTTTCTTTTGGCCCTAATTTTCATATGGTGATTCTGCCAGTAACACAATTCCAGTTCTAGGATGATAATGCTCCCTCATTTTACTGTATGCATGGACAAGCAGCATTACCCCCCCCCCCTACATTGCTCTCCTTATTAAATTACAAATGCCTCCCCTATCCTCAACTCCGTTGCATAGGGAGGTGTTTTGCAGTTCACAGAAGATAACTAGGAAAGCTAATGACATTGCTCAACATTTCAGTTCGGTGCACAGGAAGTTACAAGTGCACAGGTATTCTTTTCAGGATCTGCAGTTACAATGTACTAAGTTTAAAAGTAGAAAATAAATATAGCTACGACATCTAAGAACTAATAAGATGCAAAAAAGAAAAAATACTAACGCGTTTCACACCTAGTCTGGTGCTTAGTCATAGCTAGAGTGATAAGTTAAAACACAGGTATATATATACACATGTATCAGTGGTCTCCAAACTGCAGCCGGGTGGCTAGATCTTGCCCTTAGGGCACTTTTCCTCCCACTGACACCTTTTGAGGGCACTATTCTTACCATGTTGATACCAATAATGTGTCCCCCTTCCTCCCATTAAAACCAATGATAGGGCACTGTTTATGCCCACTGATCCTGGGGCATTTTCTACTCCTACTGGCCACAGTTTAGCCCCCCCCCCTAAAGTCTGAAGGTAAACTGGCCCTTTGCATAGAACCTCCCCCCACTGAATTATTTGCATTACTAATCATAAAACTGCTAGCTTCCAACCAACAATCATTTATCAGTTTTGTAGGATTCATTCTTGATAAACCTCTAATATTAGAAACATTTGCTCTCCTTAGATGCTAGCTGCCTGGCATTCACTAATGTGGACAAGTAGAACATTTTATTTATAGATTATTATTTTTTGCATTAATGATCTGCATATACAGTATGTTGTGTGTTAGGACTACATAGGGTAGCAAGCTGAGATGGGGCAGCCTCAAGCCTCAGAATGAGCTCTGTGATAACTGTGAGATGTTAGAAGATTGATATTTCTGATCTGTAATTCTGTTTTGCCAGTCTTTTGATTCGCACATCCAGCAATCTGCACAGGCAGACTGGTGATACCCCTGTTTAAGCTTTCATGCGTCTTGTGTCATGTGCATGCTCAATAAACGATGATTATACTACAGATTTTTAGTCCAATAAGTAGGCATGTGATAGAGGAAATTTATTTCCGGAACATTGTATTTACATGTTAAGCTTGGTGTTGGACCTTCTAGAAGTAATTGTTTACATTCTTATTTCTATGTCTTCATTTGTCTTGGAAGCCAGTATCCAGGGAGACGGGGCAGAAGATGATGGAGAGACGAAGGTGAAGTTTCCCTGTCCATTGGCAATGTGGGAATTAGGACATTGTGACCCAAAGAGGTGTACAGGCCGGAAACTGGCGCGGAAAGGCCTTGTCAGGAACCTCAGGATAAACCAAAGGTTCAACGGCATCATTCTGAGCCCTATGGGTACACTGTGTGTCTCTCCTGCTGACAAGTATGTGGATGTGAGAATTTCAATTGTTGTCAGAAATGTTTTATTTTGTCTAATTATCTTTATTTTAATGAACCTCTTGCCCACCACATAATGCATATGTGTGACAGCAGGGCCCAAATGGCCACTTGCTGCACATATGCGTCCATGGGAACTGAGGTTTCTGTGCTGAGAGCGAGCTCGCTGCGTGCTTCCAGCATAGTGACCGATCTGTCAGACAACTCCTGGTCTCTGTTTTCAATCGGGAGCTGGCCAGTCACAGTGATCATGTAATTGGGAAGTCCGTTCCAGCGCTAAGACTCACTTAAAGAGATAGGATGGGAAGGGGTTAAAGAGCAGTTTAAGTCAAAGAATTAGATATGCAATTAAATAGACATACTAGCATTCTCAGTTTTTACAGTCTTCCATTTTCCTGTATTTAGTGACAACTGGTTATTCTCTCACCCTCTTTTCCTTTGCGATACAAACCTGTGTAAGAAAACTTGTGATAGAAGGTGTGGTTGTTACTCACCAATGCCAGCACAGAGCACTGAAGTCTGAGGGCAGGAAACATTTTTTTCTGGAAGAAAGGGGCATTTTAATGCACAAATCATATCTAAATCAAAATATTGAACAATAAAGAAATAAAAAGGTGTGAGGATTTGGCTTTAATATACTGTCTGACAGCCCTCTACTGTCCATACACAATCTACATTATCAATTAACCAAAGCTTGTTTTTTTTATTAAGGGCAGGTTTTTTTTTTTCTCAGAGAATAGGTGAAGGTACTCCCTCCTTCTGAGTCAGTGGGTGACTGGGGACAAAGAGAAGGCAAATTTATTAAATACTTTCTTCAGCTCTGTGTATACAATGGAGCATGGGGGAGCTCATGTTCATAATGGGGGTGGTAGTGATACAGCCCCAAATGATCAACAATGGCTCAAAGGTGATTTAGTCTAGAAATATTTAGACAGAATAAAGGTGGCTAAAGCACCTGGACAAGATGGCATCCACCCACGGATCCTAAAAGAAGTGAGCTCTATCATTTCAAAGCCATTGTTTCTAATTCTTCATTAATGACAGGAATAGTACCACTGGATTGGCATAAGACCAATGTGGTGCCCATATTTATAAAGTGATTAAAGTCTTTACCACGTAACTATAGACCTGTTCGTTTAACTTCTATATTCAGGAAGATACTGGAGAGTTTAATAAAAGACCACATAGACGAGTTCTTGCTAGAAAAAACATTTTAAGCAGCAGACAGCATGGATTCATGAAAGACAGAAGTTGTCAGACAAATCTAATTTCTTTTTATGAAGAGGTGAGTCAAATTTGGACAGTGGGGTGGCGGAGGACGTGGTATACTTGGATATTGCAAAAGCGTTTGACACAGTTCCTCACACATGGCTCAGGATTGGAAAACTCAGTGTGTAAATGAATGTGTAAATGAATAGAAAAAATACATACCGTATTTATCAGTGTATACCGCGCGCCGGCGTATAACGCGCACCCCAAGCCTAGAAGGGAAGTTTTAAGAAAAAAAAATACTTACATGCCCGTCGTGCAGCGTCCGTCTGCGGCCTTGGAGGTGTGCTCTCGGCTCCTCTCGCGGTCCTGCCCGGTCCCGCCCCCTGGCCCGAGTCGTATGACGGACACCACAGCGTATAACACGCACCCACAATTTCCCCCTGATTTTAAGGTGAAAAAAGTGCGCGTTATACACAGATAAATACGGTAATTCAGAGAGTAGTGTTTAATGATTCTTACTCTGAATGGTCCAAGGTTATCAGCGGTGTGCTCCAAGGTTCAGTGTCTGGACCCTTACTTGTTAATATGATTATAAATGGTATTGGGTCTGGGATTAAAAGTACCATTTCAGTCTTTGCAGATGGCACCAAGCAGGGGAATAACGTCCTTAGAGGATTTCTCTAACTTACAAGCCGACCTCAATGCTCTGTCTAATTGGGCGACTGTGGCAGATGAGGTTTAATGTTGATAAATATTATGCACTTGGGGGCTAAGAATATTCATGCATTATAAATACTAGGGGAAGTACAACTGGGGAAATCTATAGTGGAGAAGGATCTGTGGGTTTTAGTTGATCATAAGCTCAATAATGGCATGCAATGCCAAGCCGTGGTTTGCAAAGCGAGCAAAGTCCTTTCTTGTATTAGGAGAGGTATGGACTGCAGAGAGAGAGATATATAATTTTGCCCCTGTACAAATCCTTAGTAAGACCTCATCTGGAATATAAAGCTCAGTTTTGGGCCCCAGTTCTCAAAAAGGATATCGGGAACTGGAGAAAGTGCAGAGAAGGGCAACTAAACTGATAAGAGGCATGGAGGAGCTCAGCTATGCGGAAAGATTAGAAGAACTGAATTTATTTTCTCTTGAGAAAAGGAGATTAAGGGGGGATATGATCAACATGTATAAATACATAAGGGGTCCATGTAGTGAACTTGGTGTTGAGTTATTCACTTTAAGGTCATCACAGAGGATAAGGGGGCACTCTTTACGTCTAGAGGAAAAGAGATTTTATCTCCAAATACGGAAAGGTTTCTTGACTTTTTTGAGCGTCCTGCCAGCGCACCGCTCCAGTGTGAAAGCCCCTTGGGAGAGAGGAGGCTATAGCGCCTGCAAAGCGCCTCAGTGTAAAAGTAGCCTTATAGGTAAAAATCCTATTGCCTCTCCCTGCTGTAGCAAATTGATCATACTTTGCTGGTTTTTTTTTACCTCACTCTGGATTAACTGTGGGTATAGGATTGTGTATATGGGATTGTATGATTTTTATTTATTTTTTTATTGGCTGAACTAGATGGACTTTTTTCAACCTGACTAACTATGTAACTATATAACTGTGTGTTTTCTACCCACCTCCGAATACCACCTGTTGGTTCCACCCCCTCCCCAGTACCGCCCCCTTTGAAGAATACAGAACCAAATATAATTTTGTTGGGCTAAGTAGTTTGTATAATCTGCTAACTGATAACAAGAAAGACAGTAAACTATATTCCCTGCAGCCAGCAGCAATAGACCTCCTGAAACATTATTCCCTCCAGCAACAACAGACCTCTGCCAGCAACAACAGATCTCCCAGCATCAATAGACCACCTCCTTCAATAGTAGATCCCTCCCAGCAGAAATTGACCCCCAGCAACAATAGATCCCCCAATGACAATAGATCTCCCAGTAGCCAGCCTTATTTGACCCTTCAGCACCCCTTGCCATTACATACATTTTGTGCGGGAGATGCCGGAACTGCGTTCTCCCTGAAAAAAGCCCTGATTAAGGGACACATGGAGTCTTAAACTCTTGGGTTACACTGCTGTCTACAGGAGGCTTGGACACTGGAAAACAAAACAAAAAAAAACGAAAGGCAGGCCCAGAATAAACCCTTCTATTGCTTTTATGCCTCGTTTTTTTTTCCTAGTGTCCAAAAAGGGTAGTCATATTTCCTCCAGCTCTGATAAGAAAAGTCTAATGCCACGTACACACGATTATTTTTCCGCATGAAAAAAAAAACGTTGTTTTCCAACTTCATCATTGAAAACGACGTTGCCCACATACCATCGTTTAAAAAAAATGATGAACAAAGCGCGGTGACGTACAACACATACGACGGCACTCTAAAGGGGAAGTTCTATTCGCCTTTGGGCTGCTTTAGCTGATTTTGTGTTAGTAAAAGACGATTTGCGCTTTTCTGTCTGTTACAGCGTGATGAATGTGCTTACTCTATTACGAATGGTAGTTTTACCAGAACGAGCGCTCCCGTCTCATAACTTACTTCTGAGCATGCGTGGGTTTAAAACGTTGTTTTAGCCCACACACGATAATTTTTTACAACCCTAAAAACGACATTGTTTAAAACGACGTTAAAGCGGAGTTCCACCCTTAAAATCACCTTTTTCATTACATCCAGCATACTGGCGTCAGCGCCAGTATGCTGGATGTAATGAAAAAAGTGTTTTTAAGGGTGGAACTCCGCTTTAATAAAATGCAGCATGTTCGAACCTAAAAAATGATGTGTAGCCCACACACGATCATTTTAAATTACGTTTTTCAAAAACGATTTTTTTTTCATGACGAAAAATGATCGTGTGTACGTGGCATAACTATTTTACTAGCATGTTTTCCCTTCAATCAACATTCCTGCTACACAGCTGTTTGAGCCAGACTCCACATAGCAGCTGTTTGGATCCTCAACTTGACTACTGGGCTGGTAGTTGTAGGGATTTCCTGCAATGTGACCTTTGGTCACTGGGTTCTGCTTGTGGCATTTTTCAGAACTTATGCCTCGTTTCCACTGAGCCGATCGGTTCGGGTCGCTTAGAATGGAACTGGTTAGAATGGTCGGTCTATTCTGCTGTGCATTTCCACTGCAAATTGGACCATCCGGCACCATACAAGGTTTAGAAAAAAAGCCTAGCACGTCCACCAATCAGTGAGATGTATTGTAGGTCCGCCCTAATGGAACCGTTACATTTTCTATGGCCCCACATCTGAAGCAGGACCCAGAATGGTGCGGTACGGTTCGCTTTTATGGCACGCTTTCATAATGGAAACACCCAAAATAGCGTACTGTACCGAACCGATCCGCTCAGTGGAAACGAGGCATTAGTGTACTGGTCAAAGTTAGCTGTGGAATGCTTTCTAGGTCCAGATCTGTGGCATTGCCACAATGCTTGCCCTATCTCTAAAGTCCCACTTTGTGAATAGAACATTCGGGCTGTACACCTGGAGCTATGTCATTATTAATATCAGTAAGCGCCTTTAAATCCTATGCTTTCCATAGTCTTTTTTTACTGCGAAGTGAGTTTAACGTCGAGACAGATTACCAGATCTCCATGCAGCCTTTTCTGAGCAGTATCTGGGTTTGATTCTAGATACATCTGAAGCCAAAGCTTTTCTTCCCTAGCTGAAACTTTAAACTCTGTACTTTTAATTTTAGGAGTCCCTAGACCAGAGGTGTCAAACTCCATTTCATTGCGAGCCACATCAGCATTATGGTTGCCCCCAAAGGATCAATTGTGTCTGTAAGGCCCCTTTCACATTGAGGCGTTTTTCATGCGGTACAGCGCTAAAAATAGCGCTGCTATACCGCATGAAAAATCATGCCCTGTAGTGTTCAATGTGAAAGCCCGAAGGCTTTCACACTGAAGCGGTGCGCTAGCAGGAACGCTCCAAAAGTCCTGCTAGCCGCATCTTTACCGCGGTATAGGAGCGGTGTGTTCACCGCTCCTATAGCGCGCCTTCCCATTGGAATCAATGGGAAACCGCGGCAATAGCGCGGTAATACCGCCCGCAACGCGGGCGGTATTAACCCTTTTTCGGCCGCTAGCGGGGGTTAAAACCTCACCGCTAGCGCCCGAATATCGCGGTAAACACGACGGTATAGCGGCGCTACAAATAGCGCGGCTATACCGTCACCGCGGCTCCACGCCTCAATGTGAAAGGGGCCTAAGACTAGATTTCTAGAGCACCCCACCTCCCTTGTTTCAGATGGGTTTGCAGATACAAGCCTCTCTGTGACTGCATGGAGAAGCGCAGGATCTGCTGAAGTAGTTCTATCCTCCTGTCTGCTGCTGACTGCTAAGACAAGGTGAGGGCAACAAGGGGGTTGTCGCAGCTGCAGGAGAGAGGGCCACATGAAATAGCCTGGAGGGCCAAATTCAGCCCCTAGGCCTTGTGTTTGACACGTGCCCCTAGACTAGACTTTGTGCCTATGTAAGATGTTGTGGCTGATGGTTGGCTCCTTCCATGCATACTTCAGACCCCTGCAACACCACATTCTGTCTTCCTGGGACAAATCAGTAATCCTTGGACAGTCCAATTCATCTGGTACAGAGGACAAGGTGTCCCTGACCTAGTGGCTCAGGAATCAGTAAAGTAAAAAAAAAAAAATGTAGATTCACTTACACATGTTCTTATTTCTCGACACTCCTCATCGATCATACTAATTCTTGAAATGTTCACACTGAAAATTATCTGCAACTGAACCTATAGGGCCAGATCCACAAAGATCGGCATATCTATGTGCGGGCGTAGCGTATCTTCTTTACGCTATGCCGCCGCAACTTAGAGAGGCAAGTGCCGTATCCACAAAGCACTTTTGTCCTAAGTTACGGCGGCGTAGCGTAAATGGGCTGGCGTAAGCCCGCCTAATTCAAATGTGTTTGATGTGGGCGTGTTTTATTTAAATTAAGTGTGACCCTGCGTAAATTAAGTTTTTTACTAACGGCGCATGCGCCGTCCGTGAACGTAACCCAGTGCGCATGCTCCAAACTACGCCGCTGAGATTCATTGGTTTCGACGTGAACGTAATTTACGCCCAGCCCCATTCACGGACGAGTTAAAAAAATGCGCCATCCGCAAGTACGTTCGTGAATTGGCGTATCTAGCTCATTTGTAAAACGACAATTATACGCCGGCGTAGGCAAGTTACGTCGGCGGAGGAAGCCTATTTTTTAGACGTATCTGCCTTTGAGAATCGGCGTAAAGATACGCCAGCTCAGATTTGAAATTACCGCGGCGTATCTGGAGATACGCCACCGTAAAAGTTTTGTGGATCTGGCCCATAGTGTCTGTGAACAACAATGATTTCTTTGAGAATAATGCATAATATGTCATTCTAAATGTCTACCAGTAATGTCAGAGTCTCCACCCTCACACTTCTTTGTTGTAACTTGTTCATTCTGTGTTTTCCTCAGACAAATAGTTGCAGACTGTGGTGTAGCTGTTATTGACTGCTCCTGGGCTAAGCTGGATGATACACCATTCTCTAAGATGAAAGGAAGCCATCCTCGGTTGTTGCCATACTTGATTGCTGCAAACCCGGTCAACTACGGGAGGCCCAGCAAACTGTCTTGCGTGGAAGCCTACGCTGCGACATTCTGTATTGTTGGTAAGTGCTTTTTGAAGCCTAAACATTTTTATATTGGTGTCTAGCTTTTTAGAATATATATATATTGTTGATGAAAGCATTTGCTGATCTCATTTAAAAAATCACGTATAAGACTAGCACTTTTTTTAATGAAAATGTTTTGCTATATTAATTAATTACCTTTTTAAGGGCCTAGATTTCTGTGGAAGATTTGGCTTCTGCAAAGTGGTATTACTGCAACTGGTTTAAAGAAAAAGGGTAACTTTTGGAACATGTTGTTCCATCCATTTTTAGGGTAGAACATGTAACATGTTACAGCATCTTCAGCCTCTGTCTCCCATCTTCACACTTTGTCACATTTTAAAAATCGTGCGGCCGCGTTATTCAATCACAGTTTCTTGTGAATGAATGCCTACAAGTACTGTCGGCCATTGTGGCTGATGACTTGTAGTTCTCAATGAACTACAAAGGCGCTTGTGAGCGCTCTGATAGTCCATTAATCTTCCTGTTCTCGGGTAGCTGCCTGTAGAAGGTATGAGCAGACAGTTGTGCTGAGAGTCTGTAGGAGCCTGAGATTGCACCTGCGAGTTACTTGCCTTACCGATGTGAGCGGTGGCAACTCCCTTCAGTTTTTTTCCCCCAGCTCTGGCTCTGTGAAACTGTGTCTTTTGCATGCTTCACCAAGGTGTACCAAGATGGCGTTGGTGGACTTCCGGTGACACGGCAAGCTGGCGCCGGGACTGGAAGTCATGTGACGCACTTCATGGGCCATTTTAACCACTTTAGCCCCGGACCATATTGCTGTCCAATGTCCAGAGCACTTTTTGTGATTCGGCACTGCGTCGCTTTAACTGACAATTGCGCGGTCATGCGACGTGGCTCCCAAACAAAATTGGCGTCCTTTTTTTCCCACAAATAGAGCTTTCTTTTGGTGGTATTTGATCATCTCTGCAGTTTTTATTTTTTGCGCTATAAACAAAAATAGAGCGACAAATTTGAAAAAAATATAATATAATATAATATTTTTAACTTTTTGCTATAATAAATATCCCCCAAAAATATATAAAAAAACATATTTTTTCCTCAGTTTAGGCCGATACGTATTCTTCTACATATTTTTTGTTAAAAAAAATGGCAATAAGCGTTTATTGATTGGTTTGCGCAAAAGTTATAGCGTTTACAAAATAGGAATTTGTTTTATGGAATTTTTATTAATATTTTTTTTTTTTTACTAGTAATGGCGGCGATCGGCATTTTTTTTCAGTACTGCGACATTATGGCGGGCACTTGGAACACTTTTGACACATTTTTGGGGCCATTGGCATTTTTATAGCGATCAATGCTATAAAAATGCATTGTATTACTATAAAAATGCCATTGGCAGTGAAGGGGTTAACACTAGGGGGCAGGGAAGGGGTTAAGTGTGTTCCTGTTTGTGTTCTAACTGTATGGGGGGGTGGCCTCACTAGGGGAAATCACTGATCTTCTGTTCATACATTGTATGAACAGAAAATCGGCGTTTCCCCTGCTGACAGGACCGAGAGCTATGTGTTTACACACATACCTCCCATTCCCCGCTCTGTAACGAGCAATCGCGGGTGCCCGACGGCGATCGTACCCGCCGGGCACGCGCGCGGGACTCGGGGGAGAGCGGGGACGCGCGCGCCCCCTAGCGGCCACTTTTAAGGGGACGTATAGCCAAGGGCTCTCGCCCAGGAGTGCCGCCGTCCCGCACTAATATGACGGCGGGCGGTCGGCAAGCGGTTAAGGAAACATGGCGTGATACACTGAGGACAAGCTGCCTGGGGGAACAGCCTGCTGACAGGCGCATTTAGCGGTACAACAGCAGCCTATCTCTATGGCCAATCTCCGCTTGCCTCATGGAGCTTGAGAACAGGTCTGAGTATGGAGCGCCCGCTCGGATTGAACCAGCGGCAGCCTCCAGGTCCCATACTGCACCCAAGGTAAGCCCTTGTCTGTGGATAGCTTCTACAGCAGGGGACTTTTTGTATGGACCTTTTTTGTTTATGGTTTTTGTTTATGCTTTTTTCTAGGCCAAACCGGTGAAGAAGAAATGTGGGAACTGTAGGGCCAGGCTTTCTGATAGTTATAAAAAACTTTGTGAGGATTGTATTCCATCCAGAGCTAGTTCAGAGACTTCAGGCCAGATTCACGTAGGGGGGCGTATCTGTGCGGGCGTAACGTATCCTATTTACGTTACGCCGCTGCAACTTTTACAGGCAAGTGCTGTATTCACAAAGCACTTGCTCCGTAAGTTGCGGCGGCGTAGCGTGAATTGGCCGGCGTAAGTGCGCGTAATTCAAATTAGGCATGTAGGGGGCGTGTTGTATTGTAATGAACGGTGACCCCACGTAAATGACGCACCGAACGAACTGCGCATGCGCCGGCCGTAGACGTATCACAGTGCGCATGCTCCAAATCACGTCGCAAATAGTCAATGAAAACGACGTGAACGTAACTTACGCCCAGCCCCATTCTGAATCGACTTACACAAACGACGTAAAATTTATAAAATTTGACACGGTCCTGACGTCCATACTTAACATTGGCTGCGCCGTGTTTTTGGTGGTTTATCTTTACGCCTGAAAAAGGCCTTACGTAAACGGCGTATCTTACTGCGACGGCCGGGCGTATGTTCGTGAATCGGCGTATCTAGCTAATTTACATATTCATTGCGTAATCGACGGAAGCGCCACCTAGCGCCCATCGTAAATATGCAACTAAGATACGACGATGTAATACAATTACGCCGCTCGTATCTTAGTTCAATCCCGGCGTATCTTGTTTTCTGAATACAGGAAAAAGATACGCCGGCGCATCTAAGAAGTTACGCTGCTTATCTAGAGATAAGCCACGTAACTTCTTACTGAATCTGGCCCTTCCTCTTTTAATGAGTTAATGTCTTCTATGAAGGAGGTAGTGTGCTCCTTTCGGTCCTTTAATGACAGGGTAGCTGGACTAGGGCCTTCCTCGTCTAGACCCATAGCCTTCATCCTCGGCTAGATCCTTTCCTCTGTTAGTATCTGAGACCATTAGTTCACACAATGCTTCTGATCTGGAAGAAGGTGAGAATCCGGTTTCATCTGATGAGGAGTCTGCATCAGAGGAAGATACGGGTAGCTCAACTAAGTATCCTTTTCCAGTCGAAGATATTGACGATCTATTAAAGTCAATATATACCTAGGAGCAGATTGAGATGCCACAGCAAGCCCAATCTGTACAGGATAAAATGTATAGGGGTCTATAGGGGCGGTATTCAAGAGCTTTTCCGGTACACCAGTTACTTAAGGACATGTGTCTTTCTGAGTGGAAAGAACCTGAAAAAAGGTTATTCCAGTCTAGAGGGCACAAAAGAATGTTTACTTTTCAGTCTGAGTTTGAGGAGGTTTTCTTTAAATGTCCTAGATTAGATGCCCCTATGTTGCAGGTGTCCAAGAGGTCAGATCTTTCTTTTGAAGTCTCTGGGGTCCTTAAAGGGGTTGTAAATGTTCGTCTTTTATTCTCTAAATTGGTTCCTTTAAGCTAGTGCATTGTTGGTTCACTTACCTTTTCCTTCCATTTCCCTTCTAAATGTTTTTTGTTTGAATTTCTCACTTCCTGTTTCTCCTCAGTAAGCTTTCCACCATCATCCGAGCGGTGAAAAGTCATTTAGAACAGCTTACTGAACACCTTACTAAGGAGGAACAGGAAGTGAGAAATTCAGACAAGGTAAGTTAACCAACAATGCACTAGCTTAAAGGAACCTATTCAGAAAATAAAAAACGAACCTTTACAACCCCTTTAACTACTTGCTGACCAGCCCCCGCAGTTCTACGATGGCAGGTCGGCTCCCCTGCGCTAGAGCCAGTAGCTCTACGTCGGCTCTTGAAGCGGCCACTAGGGGCCCCTGTCAGGGGAGAAATGCCTGACCGTCTGTTCATACAATGTATGAACAGCGATCAGTCATTTCCCCTAGTGAGGCCACCCCCCCTACAGTTACAACACACTCAGGGAACATACTTAACCCCTTCCCTGCCCCCTAGTGTTAACCCATTCACTGCCAGTGGCATTTTTATAGTAATCCAATGCATTGGGGGATATTTAATATAGCAAAAAGTAAAAAATATTATTTTTTTTTCAAAATTGACGCTATATTTTTGATTATAGCGCAAAAACTAAAAACCGCAGAGGTGATCAAATACCACAAAAAGAAAGCTCTATTTGTGGGGAAAAAAGAACGCCAATTTCGTTTGGGAGCCACGTCGCACAACCGCGCAATTGTCAGTTAAAGCGACGCAGTGCCAAATCTTAAAAAGTGCTCTGGTCTTTGACCAGCAATATGGTCCGGGGTTAAGTGGTTAAGGATCAGATGAACAGAAAGGCTGAATCATTGCTACGTAAAGCCTGAGATGCTTCGGCTTTTTCTTTGGGTCCAGCGGTAGCATCCACCTGTGTGGATAGGAATTTAGATGTATGGGTTCAGCATCTGGATGATCTTCTGTCATCCAGCACCCCCAAACATTGGAAAGGGGTTACAGGTTGGAATTTAAAAGGCTTCCCCCAGCCCCCCCCCCCCCCCCCCCCCCCAAATAGATTTTTTCTTACCCATCTGCCAAGAGACCAAGAGAGTCTGCAAGCCATGATGAATCTAATTTCTATGTGGGACGGAGTTATTTCTCCCGCGCCGGAAATTAAAAAATTCCGGGGATTTTACTCCCACGTCTTTCTGGTCAGGAAAGATTCCTGTGTCTTTCGTATGGTCATCAATTTAAGCGTCCTGAACAAATTCATAATCTACAGACGTTTCTGGATGGAAAATATTTATTATGTAAGGAATCTGTTGTTGCCAGGGGTCTTCCTAATAACCGAAGGTTCCTCAGATTTGCGATTCTAATTGGAAAATGTGCCAAGTCATTGGCAGTTCAATGCCCTTCCTTTAGGTCTCTTGGCAGCACCCAGAATATTTTCAAAAATCTTGACCAAGGTCATGGCCTTTTTTTGGATACAGAGTGTATCGGTCGTGCCATATCTAGACAATTTTTTGATCTTTGCTCGAGACAAAAGCCCTGTACACACGATCGGTCCATCCGATGAGAACAGTCTAAAGGACCGTTTTCATCGGTTAACCGATGCAGTTGACTGATGGTCAGTCGTGCCAACACACCATCGGTTAAAAAAAACAATCGTGTCAGAACGCGGTGACGTAAAACACGACGACGTACAGAAAAAAATGAAGTTCAACGCTAATGATAACCGATGGCGCCCACACACGATCGAAAATGGTCCATCAGACCGTTCTCATCGGTTTAACCGATCATGTCTACGTGGCCAAAGAGTCTCCTGTTCAAGATCTGCAGTTGGTTTTACAGACCTTTCAGAGATTGGGGTGGAAAATAGACCAGCAAAAGTCGTGCCTGGTGCCTTCCCAAAACATACTTTTCCTAGGTTATCTAATAGACCTATTTTCTCAGACAATGCCACTACTGTGGCGTATCTAAACAAGCAAGGGGGCACTCGCTTAAAGTTACTTCTTACGTTAAGACAGCAGATTCTGTCCTGGGCAGAGATCAATGTCACTTCAGTCAGGGCAGTTCACATCAGGGGGTCAGAGAATGTGCTGGCTGATTATCTGAGCAGAGTGAGCGTCAGTTCCAGCAGTTGGGAACTACATCAAGGCACGTTCTGGGAGGTTGTGGTAAGATGGGGTCTTCCCACAGTGGAGCTTTGCTTCCAGTCTCAACAGGAAACTGCCAGCGTTCTTCTCACTGGAGAAAGAGAGAGACAGAGTCCTTGGGGACGGAGAGAGAGAGAGAGACGGAGTCCTTGGGGACAGAGAGAGAGAGACGGAGTCCTTGGGGACGGAGAGAGAGAGAGAGACGGAGTCCTTGGGGACGGAGAGAGAGAGAGAGAGACGGAGTCCTTGGGGACGGAGAGAGAGAGAGAGAGAGAGAGAGACAGAGTCCTTGGGGACGGATGCTCTCTCTCTCCTGTGGGATTTTGCTCTTGTATACACCTTCCCTCCTTTTCCCCTCTTACCTCTAGTAGTTCGGAAAATTATTCAGGACCGGGCAGAAGTGGTACTGATTACCCCCAGGTGGCCCAGGAGGACTTGGTTTTCTTTTCTGAAGGCCCTCTCTGTAGATCTTCCCTGGCCCATACCAGATCAGAAGGATCTGCTCCATCAGGGACCAGTGTTGCATCCAAACCCTCAGACCTTCCATTTGACGGCCTGGAGGCTGAGCGGCGCATCCTACAGTTGAGAGGGTGTTCAAAGGTTATTCAAACTATCCTGGACAGCCGTAAGTTAGTCACAAGAAGAATTAATGGGAAAGTTTGGGAAACTTTTATTTCCTGGCAAAGAAAATCTGGTTTAGATTCTTTTTCCACTTCCTATATTATGGACTTTTTGCAGAGTAGAAAGAGGACTCTCTGTCAGCACCCTTAGGGTTCAGATTGCTGCCTTGTCTTTGTTTACAGAAAGGAGATCTGTTAGGATAGTGAGGGGTTCCTTTCAGCTAGATCTAGACATACTCTCAAAGTCATCAATCATGTTCCTCTTTGGGATCTGTCGTTGGTATTAAATGCTCTTACAAGGGCTCCTTTTGAGCCTTTGCATGAAGCGTCCCTGAAATTAATTTCTTTGAAGATTTCCTTCCTTTTGGCCATTACGTCAGGGAGAAGGATTTCTGATCTACAGTCTCTTTCCTGTAAAGACCCCTTCTGAGGATTCTAGAGGACAGGATAGTGATTAGGCCTGATCCTTTCTATTTGCCCAAAGTATCTTCAAACTTTTATAGGTCCCAGGAGGTAGTCCTTCCTAGTTTCTGTACCTCTCCCCAAGAATGCTGAGGAGGAAAGATTTAGTCTTTTAGACGTGAAGATATGTCTTCTGCTTTATCTAGTTCCTCCCAACTATTGGTGTTGTTCAGTGGCCCCAAGAAGGGGTCCAAAGCATCTAAAAGTTATATTGCTAGGTGGATTAGGGGAGCTATTTGTGAAGCGTACAAAGCGTCAGGTCGCACCCCTCCTTCTAGAATTAGGGCTTGTTCAACGAGACCCATGGCCACGTCATGAATGAATGACTTGTATAGCGCAACACATGCGAACTGAATCGCCTCTGGGCGCTTTTTCCAGCCAGTGTCTGCTTGGATCTTGACACGCTTGGGACACAGTCATACACACATATATACAGGGCCAATTTGGACAAGATTCAAATTACCTACCAGCATGTCTTTGGACAGAAAGAGTGGGGGCATCATGGGAAGAAATTTCTAAAGCTGCCATCTGGTCCTCATGCATTTGTCAAACATTATAGGGTTCAGATGCTTTCCAGCCAGGACCCTTCCTTTGGTAGGAAAGTGCTTCAGGCTGTCGTTCCTCCCTAAGGTATAGTATCTTGCTTATCCTCTCAAGTAGCTGTCCTGGAAGGTGAGAGGGAAAAACCCCCGTTAGACTTACCGGTAACGGTATTTCCAGGAACCTTCCAGGACAATGTCTATATTCCCACCCTATTCTGCTTTTTCACTGGTCGACCTTGTTCACCCGGTGGTGGTGTTTTTATGAGTTTCTGTGTTTTTTCCTCTACCGAGTGTACTTTGGTGGAGGTTTACTTGATCTTCTAACAACCGAGGGTCAGAGGAAAGGCCCCCTCCCCTTTTAAATTGTATCTGATTTGTGTTTCATGGGCGGAGCCAATCACCTCTCAAGTAGCTGTCCTGGAAATAATGTTACCGGTAAGTCTAATGGCGGTTTTTAAATCCCGTGGATCACTAACATGCCTTATACACACAATGCCCTGTCTCTCTGCCCCCTCCTCTTGGATTACGCTGCTGCCCTGTACACCCAATGCTCTGGTTCTCTTGACTGTGGCAGACACCCTGGGGACCACCAAAACGTTTTCGTGCTTGACGACCACTGTTCTACTTGTAAACAAAATGCTACTGTGAATGAGAGATTGGGATGTTATCATGGCTGCATTGTTCTTACATTGGCTTCTGCACACAGTGACCACAGACATTGGTTGTCAATAGGAAAAACTGCAAGAGCCTTGGAATTTACATGTAATTCATACATTTTAGGACATGCAGTAATTGGGCATAAGAAATTTGAAAAGCTTTGATGTAATCGGCAGACGTTCAGACGTATGTGACAAGGTATAGAGCCTCATAGCAACCGATCGTCTTCACTGCTCCAAGCCAATGAAAGATGAAATCTTGTTAGTTGCTACGAAAGGTACATCACTGTTCATTGAGCTGCCTAATCTAATAAGTTGCATTGATTTTATATGAAATGTAGGATTTTCCAATAACATTTTAGATGTTTTGCCCAAGGTTGATGTTTTCATCATTGTATGACATATAACATATGCTGTGTGATCATTTCATATTCTTAAAGGGTCAATCCACTCAAAATCAATATTTCAGTTGGGCAGATGGTGGGGGGCTTAAATCCCATTTTTATTTTATACCTCGCTAAGCGGTGACATTTATGCTTCCGACTTCCGATTTTGCTCCCGTGATAAATGCCAGGATGAGAAATAATCAGCAGCTGTCTTTCCTTACCCGAGTCTAAAAACGTACGCATACATTGAAATCATTTTCTCTCTTTAGGATTTCCAGATTTGGCCACGATTCTGTTGAGGAAATTTAAATGGGGGAAAGTGTTCCTTGAGCTGAATAAAGATCTGCTGGAGAAGTACAGTAAATGCCAGAATTTGGAGGAAATGCAGAAGGTGGAAGCAGAGTACCTGGCTGGAGCTCCGGATGAAGAAGAAATAGGTTTTTCAGTTTATGGTCTTGCCAAAGAATTTTGTAATATAAAATCTGATCCTTGCAATATAATTATCATACATACCACAGTGTGTTAGCCTTTCATTTTCAATGGCACCTCGGCGCACTAGGGAATGGACTACTGTCAAAAACTAGTGCATGTTAGTTTTTATGGATGTTTGATGTGTTTGCCCATTTATTTATATAGGCTGCCTTAACACAATGTACATTAATGCCACGAACATGGATACTAATGAATAAATGGGCCCCTTTGCCCGGTTTTTCCGTCGGATAAAAAAAACGACGGTTTTCCCGACAGAATTCCCCTCAGCCTGCCTTGCATACACACGCTCAGACAAAAGTCCGCCCGTCCAAAGTACGGTGATGTACAACACATACCAACGGCACTATAAAGGGGAAGTTCCATTCCAACAACGCCACCCTTGGGCTGCTTTTTCTGATCCTCGTGTTAGTAAAAGTTTGGTGAGAGACGATTTGCGCTTTTCAGTCTTTGTGCTTTTCAGTCCGTTACAGCGCGACGAACGTGATATCTCTATTATGAACACTAGTTTTACCAGAACGGGCACTGCTGTCTCATACTTGATTCTGAGCATGTGTAGTTTTCTGCCCGTTGGAAAATCATACAGATAAAACATTTTTTTTGGCCTGACGGGAAAAAATAGATACTGATCTGTTTTTTTGTCCGGCAGTTTTCCCGTCGGAAATACTGCGATGGAGCATACACATGGCCGGTTACAATTTTGAAAAAAAATCTATATTTTTACTTTTTGCTATTATAAACCCCCCCCCCCCCCCCCCAAAAAAAAACAGTTTAGGCGATACGTATTCTTCTACATATTTTTGGTAAAAAAATTGCAATAAGCCTTTATTGATTGGTTTGCGCAAAAGTTATAGCATCTACAAAATAGGGGACTGTTTCATGGCGTTTTTATTGATCATTTTTTTTTACCAGCGATTTTTATCGTGACTGCGACATTATGGCGGCACTCTTGACACCATTTTGGGACCATTGTCATTTTTACCGCAATAAAATCTGGAAGCTGAATGTAGAGCTGCAGCAGCTTTTGACTCTCCTAAACTTCAAGTCTATCACCACAGTCCAGTCCTTCCCTCTTGTTTTCTCATAGGAACAAATACAGAATTGATTGGTAGGCACTTGGTCACAAAAGTATAATGAACAGTAATGGGCAGTGTGTGGGTTGTTGGCATACATTGCTGCCCATCCATTACCTAATTATAATGATTGCGTAATGCATGGAAGAGCACAATTTATGTTTTAAAAGCAATAGCTCATAGCAGCCTATCAGCATTCACCATGCAATAATCTAGAGCATTTAGTGTACTTTCCGTAGCCGATGCCCTACCCCATGCTAAATATAATTCTCACAGGTTATATAACCTGAAGAGCTCCCCAGAGATTTTTACCATGTAGCCTGCACAGAATTGCACAACCTCATTAAAATCTTGCCAGTCCTACATGTCCGCAGCCTGGGCTCAATTTATTACTGGAATTTGCATATTGCTTTTATAAAAGATTGTATTTGGCATTTCTTGTAGGCAATAGAAATAATCCTGTACCAGCAGGATGTTTTGTACAATCGTTTATTGTTGTGTCTGTTCTGTCTTTCAGATCCGTTTGATGTTGAATCTGGACGAGAATTTTCCAACCTAAACAGAGTCATCTGCTCCGGACGGTAATGACATTCTCTATCTTCTGCTGATTTCCCTGCTGCAGCCTCATGTTTTTGATCTCTCCCACAAGGCCCGAACTGCATTACACATCAAAGCACAAAATTAAAAGATCACTTGTTTGTGGCGATGGCTTTTATTGTTGGTGTAATTCAAACTAAATTCAGGATGTTATCATTTTGAAATGTTGTGCCAAATGTCCAGGACAGAACAAGGGCGGTGACCTGCTGACACTGCATTATTTTTTCCCGAAATGTGAAAAATGTAACAGGAGCTGATGCAACTAATCATATTTTTAATGCTATGGTAACAAATCTAGTGGTGAATTCCAGGGCAACAGCTTAGGCTGGGTTCACATCCAATTATGGTGATTCTAAGGCAGGGATATATACTAAGCGGACCTCCAACTGCAAGTCTCATCATGACTCTGCCTCTGGGTGTCATGCTTGTGGCTGTCAGTCTTGCTATGCATCATGGGACTTGTAGTCCTGCAACAGCTGGAGGTCCGCTAATTGCATATCCCTGTTCTAAGGCGGAGCTTACACTGGCTTTAAAAGCAGGTATTTGAGAGGCGTTTAAAAACATCCCTCAAATGCCTACGCAAATGTTCCAGTGGACAGCACACGGTGCAGTTCACACTATCGAAACATGAAGCGCTAGCATTGAGTCACTTCAAAATTGAAGCCGAGTCAGGAGGTGTTTGAAGCCTTTCAACACCTCCCATTCAAGTCTATGGTACCGCTTCGCAAACGATTCAGCGGGACATTAAGATTGGTTTATTTCCTGTAATGGAATAGGCATTTGTGGAGCGGTTTTAACACCCCTTAACCCTCATCAAACGCTTCAAAACTGCCCATGAGGCATTTCGGAAGAATTTTTAACTCGTAATTAAGGCATGTAAAATGGCAGTCTAACGCCCATACTAATGCTTAAAGCGGTGATTACCTGAATTTAAAAAAAAAAAAAGCCAGCAGCTACAAATACAGCAGCTGCTGACTTTTAAAATATGGACGCTTACGCGTCCATGTCGCCCTCGATGTCTGCAGCCGAAGCCGAGCAGTAGCTTGTCTTTCGGTTTCCCCCGCCGCCATCCTCGGTGAGGGAATCGGAAAATGAAGCGCTGCGGCTTCACTGCCCGGTTCCCTACTGCTCATGCGCGAGTCACTCTGCGCCGTTCCCACTGGTCCCCGTTGTGTTTTGGGAGCTGAGTGTTTCCCAGGAACACAACTAGGGGGTGACGCGGAGGGGCCGGACTCCCGCAAGGAGTCTCTAACAGGAAGTGGTGCAAATGCCTGTTTTATACAGGTATCTGCACCCCCTCCCCCCTGAAAGGTGTCAAATGTGACACCGGACAGGGGGAGGCTTCCGAAAAGCAGAGGTTCACTTTTGGGTGAACCTCCGCTTTAAGGAGCATTTGTTAAGCGCTAAAAATTTAGTCAAGCGTGAACAAGCCCAAAAGAATAAACCCACTGAAAAGAGGTGCCAGTCTTTGGTGGACACCAGGACTATATTCTGTTTTATATTCCAGCAATGATGTGTTCCCTGCCCAAGCTGGAAGTTTCCTTACTATCAGATCACTCCAGCTATCAAATGCCATTGCAGCCTGTTTATGGTAGTGTGCCTGTATTTAATATTGTAACTGTCAGATACAATTACATTGTTCAAAAAAAAATTGTTGTCCATTTGTCAGGGTAAAACAACTGAGCAGGGTCATTTTTAATCCTATATACCAAATAAAAACTCTAAAAAGATGATAAAATGTATTTAGGCAGGAAAATTTGTTATCCCCAAGTTAATCGGCACATATTTTGACTGCTATATTTGGTCTGAGCATCCACACAGCAATGACCCCTGGTTATGAAAGATTAAGGATCATTATTTAGTGACAATTCTTTTTTTTGCACAGTTTCTTGTCTGTAGAGATCTCCAAATCTCAATGACAGAGTTTACTGTTGGCTGTGCTGTTTGAATGTAGGCCGTGCATTGTCTTGTACTATAGACCACAATTGTTTCCTTTCATAGGGTGATGGAGGAGGAGGATGATGATGATGATGATGATGATGATGAGGAGGAGACTGATGAGGAAGATAACACTAAGGAGGTAAATGATGGAAAAGCAGAGTCCCACACTGGTGAGGAATCTGAAGGTGATGAAGTAGAAGCAGCAGCGGCTAGTAAGCCTGTTATTTGGAAAGGAGTGAAGAAGAGACTGAGAGACTAAGCGATGAGTTCTATACCAATATGACTGCCTGGGCTTGTATTTATGTATAGTTTTTGCTACTTCCTATATAAAAATTAAATATATTGGAAAGTTTAAATAGGATTCATTGTAATGTATTTTATTTACCACGTGTGCATAGATGTTCGTTGACTGTGAAAGCTGAAACATTTTGGTATTTGTAAAAAAAAAATAGGCAGGACTACAAAGTCACTCAGATTATCTGGATTGCTTTACTATGGTGTTTCTTAACATTTTGTGACATGTACCATTTGGAAATGTATGCTTTCAGCACTTGGCAAGTACAATGATAGAAAATATATTGGATCTAGTGTCCTTGGACAGGTGCTAGAGACAGCAGAGTGATGTACAGTATCTCACAAAAGTGAGTACACCCCTCACATTTTTGTAAATATTTTATTATGGAAAAAGTTTAAATTGCGCTCATTAGTATAATAAAAAATATAGCTGCGATCAAAAAAGTGTTATACAACACAAGAACAATGTAACAAAAAAAATGAGATCGCGCTGAAAATTACATATAAATAACTTAAGACAGCTATTAAAACATGTATCAAGGTAAATGTTGTCTCAGTGGTTTTGCCAATTCAGCAGGTGCACAGGTAAACATTTAAAACATAAAAACAGATGTCTCCAATGTAAATGTCCATCAACAAATGAGTGGATTCATAGATTGATATTCCCACAGGTGCCAATGAAATCACACGGTTGGAAAAGTGTGGTATAGAAAAGAACCTCCACCGAAGTCATATGAAGCCTCTTACCAGACAGACATATATTATAGGCATAATATAGTTAATGCTGCTCCATAGCAATCAGGGAGAGATCCGATGCACACAGCCTGGTTGTCAGATGTTAATTAGGTGTGAGGTATCTCCGAATTGTCCACAGGCATATAGAAAACAAGAAGCCTCACATAGCATAAAATCCTTATTTATTCGAACATAAACCAAAATTTTGCACTTACATCAAAATGCAGAAATCAGGGCGAAAAACACATCAGCCGGCCGGCTTGAAAACACAGCCCGTACTCCGGGTAGAGAGATAGGAAACACGCGGTGACGTCAGAACGTCTCCTCCCTACGTTTCGTCTGAAAGACTTGATCACGGGACACGGGCGGCGTTCTGACTCACCGCAATAAATGTAAACACTACGTCACGTGCAGCCTCGATGTGGGTGGAAGCACACCGCCGCGCGGTCGCCATGTTGGTTTCTGGATGCAAGCTAAGCAGTACAGCAATGTTAACTGCGCACTGCCCACACTTTCAGAAATACATGGAAAAGATATATCAGATCATTTTGACTGATTAAACAGAAAAAAAGTCTGAAGGATGCATACCTCATATAAAAGATTATGCATGTTAAAAATATTAAAACAAACTACACGTATGATCTAATCGGTAGCAATATCAAATTTAAATAATAAAAAGAAGATTATATGAAATTACAATTAAAATCCAAAATAAATAAAAATAACATAAACCTCTATACAGAGGTGAAATTCATAGTATCTAGATGTTGTGCATTTCATATGGACTATAAGTCTATGGAACTTTACAATAAAGAAAAAATTCCACATATACTGGGGGAGGCCCAAGAGGGCTACATCCACTCACATAAATGAATAAACCAGATGGGGGCCCTCAGCGTTGGCTCCACTTTGCATCGAGACCCCACAGTGGTAAGCATGATAGCTTTATCCAAAAAACCATATATAAGTCACAAGTCTGTCAGGGGGGTAGAAAAATCTGACTTAAATGCTTATAACTGTAAGGAACAAACAATATAATAGCATAACATTCATGAATTGGCTATAAAGCAGTTAACATCAACCTCTATGTTTAGGCCAAAAGGTGTGTAACTTTTCAATTTATAGACCCAGGACATTTCAAGTTTGGAGATGGTTCTCACCAAATGACTTCCTCTCCAATGAGGACTGAATTTGTCTATTCCAAGAAATATGGTGCCCTTTGGGTTTCTATTGTGTGTGGTGAGGTAGTGTTTCGATACCGAGTGTTTGGTGAACCCCAAGCGGATATTGTTAATATGTTCGTTCAAACGAACTTGGAGAGGGCGTTTAGTCCTGCCCACATATTGTAGGCCACATGGACATTGTAGCAAATAAACTACGCCTGTAGTAGAACAGGTAATAAATGGTTTGATGGTGTAATGTTTAGCTGTACAAGTAGAACCAAAAGTAATAGTTCTCTTGGAGCTACACCCATTCAGAGAACATACTTGGCATCTGCCACACTTATAGTAGCCAGTGAGTTCTGCAAAAAACCTGGAATCTGGACTGGGAGGGTTCAAAATATTGGGGGCCAGTTTGTCTTTCAGACATGGAGCACCCCTAAAAACTACACAAGGTCTATCTGGTAACAGTCCTCCCAGGACCCTGTCGTTTTTCAAGATGTGCCAATGTTTACCAACAATATGTTTTACATTGGCATGCTGACACGAGTAATTGGTGATAAAAGGGCTCCGAAAGTGGTTATTATTCTCTTTGTTTGTTCTGACCGTCAATAGATCTGTCCTATTAATCTCATGTACGGCAGTCAAAGTCTCAGACAAGAACTCTCTTGAGTAACCCTTCTCTAAGAATCTTTGAGTGAGGACATCAGCTTGTTCCATGAAAGTTGAATTTTCAGTACAATTCCGTTTTATCCGAAGGTACTGACTTTTTGGCACTGATCTTAACCAGGAGGCATGATGACAACTGGTATTAGGAATGAATGCATTTCTGTCAGTATCCTTAAAAAAAGTTGAGGTCACAAACTTGCCATTAGAGATGGAAATGGTCAGATCCAAAAAATTAATTTTATCAGGGCTGATCTCCCTACTCAAACGGATACCTCTGTCATTTAAATTGAGGAAATCCATGAAGGCCACAAGATCAGCCTCTGGACCATCCCACAGGAGGAGGATGTCATCTATGTACCTGGCCCACAACACAACTTGGGGTCTAGTTGATACACAGACGACATCCTCCTCCCACTTAGCCATGTACAAGTTCGCCAAACTAGGGGCGAATTTAGCGCCCATAGCGACACCCTTGTCTTGTTTATAGAACTGTCCATTAAACCAAAAAAAGTTGTGGGAAGCTGCATATTCTAATAGTTCCATGATGTAAAGCACTTGCGCATGAGGCAAACCTGAATCCCTTCCCAAATAATACGATACTGCGTCCAAACCCAAATGGTGGGGGATCACTGTATATAATGAGGTGACGTCCGCCGTCACCATCAAAAGATTTTGTGTGGGAGTGAGACCAGTCAGCAAATTAATAATGTGCCTCGTATCTTTAACATATGAAGGCATCATGCGTACCAATGGTTGCAGAAAAAAATCTATATATTTGCCCACCCGGGAGGTAATGGAATCAATTCCACTAACTATAGGCCGTCCCGGGGGGCAAATAGGATTTTTGTGCACTTTAGGAAGGTAATAAATAACCGGTGTTCTGGGGGACTCCGGTATCAAAAAGGCCTTTTCTTTTTTATTTAGTATCTCAGATGCAAAACCTTTAGTGACTAACTTAGTTAGCCTCTTTTTATATTTATTACCAGGGTCTAAGGCAAGTGGGGTATATGTCTCTGTATCAGAGAGTATACGATACATCTCCTGCATATAGTCATCCTTATTCAGGACGACAATCCCCCCCCCCTTATCAGCTGGTCTAATTACAACATTTTTATTATCGCATAGGGTTTTTATACCCGATTCAATAATTAATTTGTTCCTTACATTTTTTACTTGAATATCATCCAAGTCCTTCAACAATAAATCTTTAAATACCTTCAATGAAGGAGCCAGATGACCTGGTGGATTATATGTGGAGGCATTGGATAGGCCTGAATGTACATAATTTTGGGAGATAGTTTGAGATGGATTAAATGGATTGGAAGCTACATAGCGTTGAATATTGAGCTTCCGGACATATTTATGGATGTCCATGTATGTATTAAATTTATTTAGATTCTTGGGGGGGGCATATTTTAACCCTTTGTCCAAAACTGTTAGTTCAGCGTCCGTAAGATGGTGTGAGCTTAGATTGAAAATGCCCGCACCGGCTACTTTCTCGACCTTTTGGGACTGAATGCGCCACCCCCCTCTGGTCCCTCTTTTAGTTCTCCTAGCCTTTTGATACCTTGTCCTACGCGGGGAAAATCCCACTGAGAGGGACCTTGACCACCTGAAGGCATATAACCCCCAGTGATGTCAATACCCGTATAAGTCATTGCAGGAGTCTGATAAGCTTCTCCCTCAGGGTTGTTACCTTCCAAGGGTAAGAAGCTATTATACGTGGAAATGTTGTAGTCACTGTCGTGATCATCTGTGTAGTGAACTACACCTTTTTCCACTTGCCCTGATGGCCATTGATAGTTCAGGGTTTGTCCCTCTATTGGCCCTTGGTATCCCTGATATTGATTCATAGGGTGATTAATGTTGTTATAAAAATTAGGTGCTGGTGTCCGGAATTGGCCCCCCCTTCCTCTCATTGTTGGGGTTCCTGAACGGGGACGTGCCCCACCACGAGGACGAAAACCCGGAGGTGGAAAAGGTATACCTCTCTGTCCACTTCCACCTCTTCCCATATTATTGGGATAGGTGGCCGGAGGTTTTTTGTTTGCCTTTGCAGCTCCTACTCTTGGGGAACCAGTATTTACAGGTTGTCCTTGGGCAAAATTACCCATATTGGGATGCCATGGGATACCAGCTAACTGGCTGGAACCCAACATGGAAGGGTTAGTCTCCATGGCTTGGCCAGATGAGGCTTGAAGATCAGCTAGCATTTTTCTCTGCCAGTCAAAAATCAAATGTGAATGGTAATCCCCAATATCCCTATTGTACTTTTTTTTCTTTTTGTTTTTTTGCTCCTTTTCTTCCTTTTCTAGCAATTTCAACAGGTTTTTGGATCTATCAGCATATTCATCTCCTGTCATAAAGGGGAGAAGTTTATCTTTTATGAGTTTGATCTCATCATCCAACCTGGCTAGTTTGCTGGCTTTACGCTCTCCAAGGAATTTCAAAAGGCTTAAACCGGTATCATTAAAAAACTTGTACCACCCCTCTATATCAGTGTCTCCCTTCTGAGGAGCAATGTCCCATCGTAAACTACGGGGCACCATCTGTTGTTTGAGATAGGTGTCTAAAAAGACAATGTCCCACTGAGTGTGTAATTCGGAGATGGTTAAATTTTTAAGCCTTGTGAAAAGACCTCCTAAATCTCCATCTCCTTCTTTAAAAGTTTCAAAGACCCCTTCTGTATTAACAACCCGAGAGGCTCTGAATTCAAAAATATCCATCACAGATCCTTAAATAAAAATAAGTGTCCAGATGTAAACATTCATTCCTAATACCAGTTGTCATCATGCCTCCTGGTTAAGATCAGTGCCAAAAAGTCAGTACCTTCGGATAAAACGGAATTGTACTGAAAATTCAACTTTCATGGAACAAGCTGATGTCCTCACTCAAAGATTCTTAGAGAAGGGTTACTCAAGAGAGTTCTTGTCTGAGACTTTGACTGCCGTACATGAGATTAATAGGACAGATCTATTGACGGTCAGAACAAACAAAGAGAATAATAACCACTTTCGGAGCCCTTTTATCACCAATTACTCGTGTCAGCATGCCAATGTAAAACATATTGTTGGTAAACATTGGCACATCTTGAAAAACGACAGGGTCCTGGGAGGACTGTTACCAGATAGACCTTGTGTAGTTTTTAGGGGTGCTCCATGTCTGAAAGACAAACTGGCCCCCAATATTTTGAACCCTCCCAGTCCGGATTCCAGGTTTTTTGCAGAACTCACTGGCTACTATAAGTGTGGCAGATGCCAAGTATGTTCTCTGAATGGGTGTAGCTCCAAGAGAACTATTACTTTTGGTTCTACTTGTACAGCTAAACATTACACCATCAAACCATTTATTACCTGTTCTACTACAGGCGTAGTTTATTTGCTACAATGTCCATGTGGCCTACAATATGTGGGCAGGACTAAACGCCCTCTCCAAGTTCGTTTGAACGAACATATTAACAATATCCGCTTGGGGTTCACCAAACACTCGGTATCGAAACACTACCTCACCACACACAATAGAAACCCAAAGGGCACCATATTTCTTGGAATAGACAAATTCAGTCCTCATTGGAGAGGAAGTCATTTGGTGAGAACCATCTCCAAACTTGAAATGTCCTGGGTCTATAAATTGAAAAGTTACACACCTTTTGGCCTAAACATAGAGGTTGATGTTAACTGCTTTATAGCCAATTCATGAATGTTATGCTATTATATTGTTTGTTCCTTACAGTTATAAGCATTTAAGTCAGATTTTTCTACCCCCCTGACAGACTTGTGACTTATATATGGTTTTTTGGATAAAGCTATCATGCTTACCACTGTGGGGTCTCGATGCGAAGTGGAGCCAACGCTGAGGGCCCCCATCTGGTTTATTCATTTATGTGAGTGGATGTAGCCCTCTTGGGCCTCCCCCAGTATATGTGGAATTTTTTCTTTATTGTAAAGTTCCATAGACTTATAGTCCATATGAAATGCACAACATCTAGATACTATGAATTTCACCTCTGTATAGAGGTTTATGTTATTTTTATTTATTTTGGATTTTAATTGTAATTTCATATAATCTTCTTTTTATTATTTAAATTTGATATTGCTACCGATTAGATCATACGTGTAGTTTGTTTTAATATTTTTAACATGCATAATCTTTTATATGAGGTATGCATCCTTCAGACTTTTTTTCTGTTTAATCAGTCAAAATGATCTGATATATCTTTTCCATGTATTTCTGAAAGTGTGGGCAGTGCGCAGTTAATATTGCTGTACTGCTTAGCTTGCATCCAGAAACCAACATGGCGACCGCGCGCGGCGGTGTGCTTCCACCCACATCGAGGCTGCACGTGACGTAGTGTTTACATTTATTGCGGTGAGTCAGAACGCCGCCCGTGTCCCGTGATCAAGTCTTTCAGACGAAACGTAGGGAGGAGACGTTCTGACGTCACCGCGTGTTTCCTATCTCTCTACCCGGAGTACGGGCTGTGTTTTCAAGCCGGCCGGCTGATGTGTTTTTCGCCCTGATTTCTGCATTTTGATGTAAGTGCAAAATTTTGGTTTATGTTCGAATAAATAAGGATTTTATGCTATGTGAGGCTTCTTGTTTTCTATATGCCTGTGGACAATTCGGAGATACCTCACACCTAATTAACATCTGACAACCAGGCTGTGTGCATCGGATCTCTCCCTGATTGCTATGGAGCAGCATTAACTATATTATGCCTATAATATATGTCTGTCTGGTAAGAGGCTTCATATGACTTCGGTGGAGGTTCTTTTCTATACCACACTTTTCCAACCGTGTGATTTCATTGGCACCTGTGGGAATATCAATCTATGAATCCACTCATTTGTTGATGGACATTTACATTGGAGACATCTGTTTTTATGTTTTAAATGTTTACCTGTGCACCTGCTGAATTGGCAAAACCACTGAGACAACATTTACCTTGATACATGTTTTAATAGCTGTCTTAAGTTATTTATATGTAATTTTCAGCGCGATCTCATTTTTTTTGTTAAATATTTTATTATACCTTTTCATGTGACAACGCTGAAGAAATTACACGTTGCTACAATGTAAAGTAGTGAGTGTACAGCTTGTATATTGTTGTCCCCTCAAAATAACTCAGCACACAGCTATTAATGTCTAAACAGCTGGCAACAACAGTGAGTACACCCCTAAGTGAAAATGTCCACATTGGGCCCAATTAGCAATTTTCCCTCCCCTGGTGTCATGTGACTCGCTAGTGTTACAAGGTCTCAGTAAGTATGGTATGGGGGGTATATTCTGTCAATGGGTCCAATTTTTATACTCTAGCCCTAGGGCTTCGATTAGGGTTAATAGCGTGCAATCCTCCTCTTTTATTTCATTTTCTGGCACAAGGGAGGGGTGCCCTTTGTCACACCTCCTTTTTGCCATTGCCATCCTTTTTTCGGACGGCTTCAGAAGTAATGGGTCTGGTAAGAGGAAATATGGAGGAAAAGGTAGCATTATATGCTGACAATGTTATTATTTTTATCACATTTTTGGTCCTCTGTGCCAGCGGTTATGGATGAGTTTTGCGAGGTTCTCAGGGTTTGCTATTATATGGAAAAAGTCTGTGCTTCTGCCGCTGTATTTACTCCCAAAGGATTTCCCATTAATGTGCCCACAACCTCTAATTGTTTCCTCTTTAAAATATCTGGGAGTTATTGTGACCGCATCCCTCTGTCATATGTAGCAGATAATATTTCTCCATTATTGACAAAATTTCAACTTCAAAGTAGAGTTTGGTGTAAACTTCCCCTTTCAGTAATAGGCCGCATAAATTTAATCAAGATGGACTGAATGCCGCAATTTTTATATTTTTTTTACATAATTTCCCAGTTTGGATCCTTCTAAAGAACTTTATTAAGATTAATAGGATTTTTAGAAATTAGATTTGTGGCAATTAGACCCCTGTATCAAACGAGATATCCTACAATATCCAAAGGAGGCTGGGGGGTTATTTATTTTCTTGTTTCTCAATTGCAGCATCTAGTACAGTGGGAATCGGAGGCCTCAGTTGCTCTTTTGGTTTCCAAGGACGCCAGCCGCTATTAGCCCTAGAAGGGGCATCACCCTGGTACTTATATACAAGGTGTGGGAATCTGTTAAAAGGATATTGGGGGGGTTTCTTCCCTAACTAAATATACCCCTTTTGGGGCAATGATGGGCTGCCTGAGATATTGACCCTCCAGGGCTTTCAGCGATGGGAACGAGTGGGTATTCTCAACTTTATGAGAGGGGCGTACTTAAATGTTTTGATCACTTGGTAAGGGAATTTTCTTTGAACCCTAGATGGTTCTACCAATTTTTGCAGCTGCGAAATGGCTTATATGGCAAGTTTTCTTCTTCTCTTGTTTTGTTTCCCCCGGTCCCAGTTTTGGAAAGAAAGGTTCAGGCAACTGCTACTAAAGGTCTAATATTCATTACGTATTCCTCAAATGAAAGGTAGAAGAGCGCAAGGTATCTAACATCCAACAGCTCCGTGATGTCATCATTGAGGAGTGAAAGAGGACTCCAGTGGCAACCGTTTGAAGCTCTGGTAAACTCCATGCCCAAGAGGGTTAAGTGCTGGAAAATAATGGTGGCCAAACAAAATATTGACATCTTGCGCCAAATTTGGACATTTTCACTTAGGGGTGTACTCACTTATGTTGCCAGCGATTTAGACATTAATGGCTGTGTTTGAGTTATTTTGAGGGAGCAGAAAATTGACACTGTTATACAAACTGTACACTCACTACTTTACATTGTAGCAAAGTGTCATTTCTTTAGTGTTTTCACATGAAAAGATATCATAAAATATTTACAAAAATGTGAGGGGTGTACTTACTTTTGTGAGATGCTGTATACTTCAGACTGAAAGTGTCGGCTCTTATGTGCTCAATACGCTTTGGAGGGGGCAGTGCCCTCATTGAATATTTCAGAGTAGAGTGAAAGTGCATGGCAAAACGCCAGCTATAAGGGCCTATGTCAACAGGCTTGGACTTGTTTTGATGGAAAAATTCAGCTTGCTATCAGGTTCATTCCACTTTCATTAATCATCAGACATTTCTGAGATTATTGAGAATTAACTGATGGGGGAATCTGATCTGCTTTTAAGCTGTATTGACCGATATCAAGCTGCATTTTCATTCCCGTTGACTTACCTGGGAGAGAAGCGGTTCTGACGCACACAAAAGCTTTAATGGTGGGTGGCAGGTGTAGGCAACAGAGAGCTTTACAGGATGAACACGGGTAGAATTGCTTGTAATAAACAAAGGACATGTTGTGCCCATAGTACACTATTGACCATAGGTAATGCGTCTGTACTTTCTATTCTTACAGGAATATGACAAATTGTAACATAGCAGGTATTTCCTTAAATGTTCATTATTAACTCTGGTGCCAAAAATTCCCTTATCTAGGGTGAAAAAATGTATAAATGAAACTCTGATATTTTAATGTTAGCTACAGTATATATCAAAGAAGCACCCATAATGTAAACAAAATGAATCTTTACAACCTAATGACTTCTGTAAATTTTGTTTTTCCTTTCAAATGATTATCAACTGGAAATGGACACGTTACAGGTCCCAGGAGGCTGCGGGACCATTCACACTAAACATGCTGGTGCCGGGGACCTGAAGTCTGGTGAAGAACCAGTCCGGGTGAGCCCTGGATCCTTGAACAGGAAGGGTGCCTTTTTATTAAAAAATACTTTTAATAAAAGGACACTTACCCTTTTTTTTTTGAACAAGCTGAAGATCCTCTTTAAGTAATGGATGTGCCTTTTGAAATTCTCTCTCCCAGACCCTGCAGAGAAGATCAATGATGGTCTGTAAGGTTGCTGGTGGGCAGTGCTAACTTGGGTACCTGGTATCTGATACTGATAGGGTTTCCTACAGGTCCATGAATGCCCCTTGGGGCCAAGCCTGCTGTGATGTGTGAAGATTTGGCTATCTGATAGCCCTACAGCCTAAACCTGTAAGAAAGCTTCTCCTTATGATGGCCTTGTGTCCGGTTTCAATATATCAAAGATGCAAGGATCTGTCAGGAGTCCAGAAACTCATTGACCGTTTCTACACACACTAATTACAAGCAAACGGATCACAGGTGAGGATGGTTACCTTTAATAGCCATTCAAACCCCTTTGTGTCAAATTGTGTGCATGTTATCAGGCCAAAATCACCAGGGTATGTAAACTATTGATCATATCCATTTGGGTAGTTTCTGATGTCATTATGACTTAAAAAGAGTAAACACAGTTGATTGATAATAAATGGCTTCAGCCAAACACTAACCACGAGTGAAAGAAAAGTTTTTGTGTTATCAGTCATATTCTCTGAAAAATGGCCAAGAAATCATAAATTCTGCCAGGGTATGTAAACTTATAAGCACAAATGTATTTACTAATTTTGTGTTGTCTATGGTGAATATTTTTTGTTTTTCAGTGATGTTTCTGACCCCTCTATTCTTAGCCTGCTCAGAGCAAGGATGTTGACCTCCAGGAAAGATGTAACACCACACTTTAAAGGCTTATTTTACCAGGTGTGAGGTTCAAAAATGTGATCCTCAAAGGTATGTCATGGGGTACATTTTGATCTTTCTCAAGCCTGGTCTGAAATTGTTCCTGGCGGTAAGTACTATAAAGGTTCAGATTCGCCTTAGTCTATTCTGGTTTAGATTCTTTTTGCATCTCATTGTTTAGTGAAGACCTAAGAACTATGTTCTGTCCATCTTGTCTCCAGTGTCTTTGTGGGACCTTATGCCGCGTACACACGACCGTTTTTTGCACTATGTGAAAAATGTTTATTTTTTTAATGTTATTAAAAAACGATCGTGTGTGGGCTCCAGATCTTTTTTCGCAACGTTAAAAATAGGTATTAAAAAAGTAAAACATGCTCTAAATTTTTTTTTTGTCGTGTGTGATCACATTACATGTGATCTAGTGTTAAATATATTTATAATCACCTCCTAATACCGTGTTTCCCCGAAAATAAGACGTACTCCGAAAATAAGCCGTAGCGGGATTTGGACACAAGATCAAAATATAAGACACCCCTCCAAAAATAAGACGTAGCGATGGCGTGTCGAATCTCCGAAAATAAGACGTAGCGATGGCGTGTCGAATCTCCGAAAATAAGACGTAGCGATGGCGTGGTGAATCTCCGAAAATAAGACGTAGTGATGGGCGTGTCGTATGCGTAGCGGCGCTGAGCGGTAAACAACACGTGATAGGCGTACGGTACTGTACTGGTGCGGAGCTCAGGAGCTAAAGTGAGGAGAAGAACGCTCTGTAAAGCTGTAAAGCTTCTCCCAGCACTGACCAGCAAACCCCTCTCTCACCCCACACAAACACCAGGGGATAGGGGGAAAAGCTGCTACCGTACTGAGCCCAAAGAGATCACCCCAGCTCCACTGTGCTCCACATCAGCTTTGCTGGCCTATCTTTCTGTACAGCCAGACAAGATGAGTGCAAAGAGAAGGAGTTGGATATCCGAATGGTCCAAAAATGGCGTGCAGAATACGATAATCTCAGTCTACAGGTGGACAGAGGAAATGCTAAGAAGCGCAAGTGTGGTTCAGGTAGGCAACCTTTATTTTCTGTAATAAAAATAAGACACCCCCCGAAAATAAGCCATAGTGTTATTTCTTGAGGGAAAAAAAAATATAAGACGGTGTCTTATTTTCGGGGAAACACGGTAGTATATAGGGGAGTGCTGTCCTCCAGAAGCAATGTATTCCACTGCTTCTGGAGGACAGCACTCAACTATATACTATCAGGAGGTGATTATAAATATATTTAACACTAGATCACATGTAACTTAGGGGAGCGCAATTTCACCCCATCACTACCATTTTTTGGGACCGGATACCACACGGTACCCCGTCCCGCTTTTCTTCTTGAATTGCAGCACACCCACTATTAAAGCAACAATTTATATTCCATTTGCGCCAACCACATTTATACCATTTATACTCGAGTATAACCTGAGTTTTCAGCACATTTTTTGGTGCTGAAAATGCCCCTCTCGGCTTATACTCGAGTCACCTTTTTGCGCCTGATCTCCCAGACTTTGGGGACCCGGTACCAAACTTGGCACACATGTAGCTCTTCCTCTACAAGTGTGCAAAGTTTGTTGTCTGGGGAACCTACGGCCAGGGAGCACTGATTTTTCAAAGTCGAGCACCCCTTCTTTATACTCCCATAACGTTAAATGTAAGTCTATTCATGGGAACAGTGAGGCATGCACATGGACACAGTGAGGCATGCACATGGACACCCTAGGCTTATACTTGAGGCACTACGTTTTTCCATTTTTTTTGTGGTAAAATTAGGTGCATCAGCTTTTATTCGGGTCGGCTTATACTCAAGTATATACGGTACCTGTAAAACCCTTTTCATGGAGTACATCACAGGACACAGGGTTTCCTCTCTTCCTCATTCTGCCACAAAACGAAGGCTGTACTGAGAGGTGTTATGCCTGCCTTTTTATCGCCCGTGTCCATTTACCTGTAGCAGGCAGCATAGTCCAATAAGTCATGAATAAGAAGAAACCTTGTGTTCTTGAATGTGCTCCAAGAAAAGGAATTTACATGTAAACCCAATTTTATTTATTTTTTATCTGTATTAACTTCTTTTGGTTTCCTGGCTTTTGAAAAGTTATAACAAATGAGAGTCTGTCCACTCTGACCGATAAGGTGTTTGTGTCGCCCTGGTCAGTCTATATGAGAGCCGCCTGTATTTTGTAAATTTTTGGCATTGTCAGTATCCCTGTTACAGAAAACACATCTGCCAGCACCTGATGCAGTTTGAAATTCTGGAGCTGTAAATAATGTATTGCAGTTGATTCATTTTATCTTCAGGAAGTCTGTTTTACACGAAAGATAGTAATGTTACTGCTCAGGTTACATCTAAAAAGATGATGGGGCTGCTGTATTTCAGAAAACACCATAGGAGTCTTGCAGCTGGTATCTTTATGTTCTTGTAATATTGGAGGCACATAGAACAGATGGGCTTGTTGAGTAGGAAAAAACAATAGGCAAAGACTTAAGCCGACCATGCATGGATCGAAGTTCAGCAGGGACCGGATACATTTTGATCCATGTATGGGCACCCTGGTTGTACACAAGTTGATCAATCAACTTGTATACAACCAGCCAGTTGGGTTTGTCCCCCTAAACCAGGGGTGGGGAACCTTTTTTTCTGCCAAGGGCCATTTGGATTTTTGTAACATCATTCGGGGGCCGTACAAAATGATCAACTTAAAATTTAGCCTGTTATATTTGGTCAAACATTTGGTCAAAAAATGCATGCCAGACGTATACGTTTTTGTGTCATGGTAGATACAAAAAACACAATCCCCACAAAGCGATTCCCCAAAACACAATCTGCAGTTACTCACCCGCCAAAAAGCACAATGCAATCCCTCACCTCAATCCCTGGTTCCGGTGGTGCTGGGCTCTGTGGTGCTGGGCTGCAGCGTCACTGTGGAAATGTATTGATCCCAGCGCGCTGAGGCGGAGTGATATCAAATGCACTCCACCTGTGAGAGAAGGCGCCGTACAGAGAAAGCAGCGGCTGTAGTAGAGAGAAAGCCGCTGCTTCATCTGTATGGTGCCTTCTCTCACAGGCGGAGTGATATCGAATGCACTCCGCCTGTGACTCACACTGTCAGAAGGAGCCGGAACTACAAGGTAAATATTGGCTCCTTCTGACAGCTCCGCGGACACACACTCAGTGGCACAGGGGGGGGGGGGGGGGCAGGATGGAATGATTTCCCCACCCCTGAATGGTTCCCCACCCCTGCCCTAAACGATTAGCAACACTAATCGTGGTGTTCTGCTGGCATGGAAGGCTCCTCACCCCCCCCCCCCCAAATCAAGCAATTTTCTTTCCTTCCACTTGTGGTTTAAGGAAAGAAAATTGCATAATCTATGGCCTAATGGCCTGCCGTAGACTTGTCCATGTGCTCCGGAAAAAGGCGTGGAAACTCTTTTTTATAAATATGATTACTGTGTTATGGTTTACTCTTGTTTTGTATAAAAAAAATACTTGGTGGAGTTCCTATGCTGAACAATACAGACTTCAGAGGGTAATATGAGTGAATTGTATGGATAGCACTCATTGTTTAGTTAATCATCCAGGATGAAGTTTTTTGCTAAGAACATTCACTTCTAGTTTTTGCAGCACTAGTTTTCTAGGTGTTGAAAGTTTGTAATATAACGTCTGTGGGCCTGACATGTATGCAGAATTAAGCGACAGATTCACCTTATTTTCTGCAACCCAATGCTTGTATTTGCTTTCTATCTGCTCTGTTCTCCTGCTAAAGCAACATTAATCACTTCTGGGTATAGGGGGGATTAGACTCTTTCTCCAACAATTAAATGCTGGGTGCCTGCCTGGGAATCGACCGCTAGGGATGAGTACAGTCACATGGTCGTGTTGTGAGAATTCCTAGCCCTGTGTAAATGCCGATCTGATCACCAAGTTTTTTTTTTTTACAACATTCCAAGGGGCAAACAGGGAAAAGCGGGTGAGCGATCAGACTGTGAGTTTTTTTACAGTGGGTAGTGGGAGCACTAAACTCGGAAAAACAAAAAAACCTGTAAGACATACTAGCTTTTTATGAAATACTTACCTTAGAACAAAGCTCTCCCAGTGGCACCTGGACACCACTGAGACAGCTGACATTTTCCTTGGAGTTTCTTCTGGGTTCGTGGACTTTGGCGCGGTGATTGGCCGGAGCCGTGATTACGTTACTCCCATGCATGCGCGTGGCAGCTGCCGATCACGGCACAGGGCCCCCCGAAGGAACGTCACAGGCGGCCGTTTCTTGAGAGCGAATGTGCCAATGGCATCAGCGTATATAGTAAACATCTCCTAAACAGTGCAAATTTAGGAGATATTTAGAGTACCTTATAGGCTTACCTGTAGGTACAATTAAAAAGGAAGACCTTACTTCCTTTTCAAGTGAACCCCTGCACTTTAACGTATAGTATAATTTCTCTATAAAATGTGGTCAGCCATGAGTTGCAGTCTTAAGGCCCGTACACATGATACGAAAATCAAAGACAAAGGAGCTTGACGTCAGGAGGTCTTTAGAGAGGAAAAGACAGTTTGGGTGATATTTGGAGATACAATTGGTGATGTAGCCGGGGGCAGAGTTGTGAATGGCTTTGTATGTTGTTGTTAGTATTTTGAATTTAAATTGCTGGGCGATCGGAAGCCAGTGTAAAGATTGGTGGATAGGGGTGGCAGACACTGAGCGGTTGGTAGGGTAGAGGAGTCTGGCAGCAGCATTCATGATAGATTGAGTAGGACATAGCCTATGAAGAGGTAGGCCTATGAGGAGGTAGTAGTAATAGTCAAGGCGAGAGCTAACAAGAGAGTGAATGAGTAGCTTGGTGGTTTTATTAGTTAAAAAGGGGCGTATTTTATACTGCCATCTTATGTATTGACCAGTTACCCAGAGGGACTAAGGTGCCAGAGTGTTACTTCAATGGAAAAATGTGTACAACGAGCTGTCTGACGATTTTCGGATCGTTAATATGGTGCTTTCAAAAGCCGATTTTTGCTTTTTCATCAGACAAATGCTGGATGTGCAGACTTTAACATTTTTGTTGTACGTGAACTCGGCATCCAATTTTCGTAGGTTTGAAGGTAACCTCTGCTTTTATTGTATGCTTAGTTTGAACTTTGAATTGACCAGGTTTATGACAAGTTTACGTTGTGTAATAGGGCAGAAGACAATGGTATCTACACACCACACCAAGCTGACTGTTCATCAATGAAATCTTTTTTATTGAAGTTACACCTTGGTCCCTCTGGGTAACTGGTCAGTACATAAGATGGCAGTATAAAATGTTCCCCTATTTTAACTAATGAAACCACCAAGCTACTCATTCACTCTCTATTTAGCTCCCGCCTTGACTATTGCAACTCCCTCCTCATAGGCCTACCTCTTTATAGGCCCCTCCTTAGTCTATCATTAATGCTGCTGCCAGACTCCTCTACCATACCAACCTTTTCAGTGTCTGCCACCTCTCTCTGCCTATCCCTACACTGGCTTCGATCACCAAGCGAACTGAATCCTAAATACTAACAACATACAAAGCCATTTACAACTCTGCCCCTAGCTACATCACCAATCTTGTCTCCAAATATCACCCAAACTGTCCTTTCCACTCTCAAGATCTTCTGCTCTCAAGCTCTTTGTCTCTTCCTCCCATGCTCATCTCCAGGACTTCTCCAGAGGCTCTCTCATCCTCTGGAACTCTTTACCTCAATCTGTACAGCTATCTCCTACTCTGGCTGCCTTTAGACAACCCCTGAAAACTCAGATATTCAGGGAAGCCTATCACACCTTCAACAAATCTCTTATCACTTCCATCCGCTTATTCCCCACAGTTACAACCTTTTGTACCTCTTGCCCCACCCAATTAGAATAACTGTTCTGAGCAGGGCCCCTGTAACCCTATTGTATTATTACTGTATTGTTTGCCTTTTATATTGTAAAGCGCTGCATAAACTGTTGGTGCTATATACTGTAAATCCTATATTATAATACTTAATAATAATACAGGGGCTGCCAAAACACCCAATACAAGCAAGTAGGATAAACACTTGCAGAAAAGACAGAGGTTATGTTAATTGCACATTTTATTTATTCAATGTAAAATACAAATATAAAACATTTGAATCCAACATGTAAAATGCTCTCATACAGATCTCTGAAAACATTATTTTAGACATTTTCTACATTAACCTTACAGCAAGACCCAGATACCTAGAAACGGTCAGGGTGTGACAGTCCATTCAAGGGGAGGGGCAACATTGTCTTCTAGCACGAATTCTCAACGTACTAGACCTTTGAGACCGCAATGTATAAATTATGGACAGAGAAAAATTACATCACAAGTGTGATTATAGAGTTACAGTTTTCAAATAGAGCTCATTTGTGCCACAGGGCAAAAAACTGGACACTACAGTAACAGCTTAGGTTTCATAAAAGCTCAAGTGTAAGAAACAAAAACTTGCATTAAAACCATTAAAAACACGAAATAAACTATACAAGCCACTTTTTCTTTAGCGGTCAGCAAACAAAAATACAAACATGATCTCTATTCCAGGGATATTCTGGAGTAAGCATAGATATGGATCATTTAAGAAAACCTATTAGGCATTTAAACTAAAAGTTATGTCTTTACCCAGAGGAAGCAGCCAGTTAAGGTCTGTCAGTTACATCATTAAAGTAGACACCAATACTTAACGTACAACTAAATGCAAAACTTTTTTATTTTAGTTTTGAATAGAGTGAAGGGAGATTAGAACCCCTGCCAGTTGTTATTGCTGTCTGTGCCCCCATTAGGGAGATTCACCCTCTCTATTTGTGTTGCTTACTGTTATCATTGAAAGTGAATCCCAAATTTTGGGTTGTCCCCAGAAAAGTTACAGAGAGGAAGTCTCCCAATGGGGACACTAGTTCTGGTGACCTGGGGGTGCCCACGAAATTCCCTTAATTTGCAGGAATTTCTTCTCACTTCCTGTTTGGCTATTGGACAGGAAGTGAAGAAAAATCTCCACAATGGGACACTGATGACAAAAAAAAATCTGATGGGTTATAACCCTCCCTTACTCTATGCAAAGTAATAAAAAAAGTTTTGCCTATAGTTCTGCTTTCGATCTTTAATGTGAACGTTTGAAATGTTCAGAAATAGCAGATCCTGGGGACTTGTTAATCGAGTACAAAAAAGCTGTGAAATACAATAGAGCACCTGCTACCTGGCACAGTTCAGAGTGTGAAACTCTGCTTGTCAGCACAACCAAAACAGTGGTGTGCATGGTGGAATATGACGTTCATAGGTCTTAGATTATTGGGGGGGGGGGGCAGAGGGTGAGTGTTTCCTCATAACAGGCCAACTTTAAAAAAGGTATAAAACTTCTCTTCTTTATTAAAGTATACAGTGTAATGGCCATGGATCTGTGTGTATGGCACTACCATGTTGTCCGGGGCTTCCGTTTGCATAGCTCAGTAACAACGGGATCTGATTTGAAGTATCTTGCAAGTTGCAACACCTCATTTATATCCATTTCTCTAAAACATCACTATAGCAGCTTGCAGCCCCTAAAACATAAAATATCCTGGAACATTTCATAACATGCAGCGTTGGTGGTGGTACTCGGGAACCTTCCTCTTCCATGTTACGCCTCATCCACCTTTCCCCAAGTGCAGTAAGCGACACCTTCATTACATTTGTCTTTCTTAGGTTTCTTGGAAAATAGGGACTCTAGCTTTTTAAGGCCTTGTTTATGTTTACACCATGTGCAATTTTCTTCACTTGTCTCTGCAAGGGCACACAAGAAACAATTGTTTTCTATGTGCCCTGTTTACACTAAACATTGGTGTCATGTGTATTTTATTTTTTCTGTGTAGAAATGCATTGATCAGCCATGATGTTATGACCACTGACAGGTAAAGTGAATAACATTGATTATCTTGTTACAATGGCATCTGAAAGTCGGAGGGATATAGTAGGCAGAAAGTGAACATGTTGCACCCGAAGTTAATGTGTGGAAAGCAGAAAAAATGGGCAAACATAAGAATTTGAGTTACAAATTGTAATGGACAGACGACTGGACCAGAGCAACTTCAAAGCTGCAGCTCATGTGGGATGTGCCTGGTCTGCAGTGGTCACCACTTAACAAAATTGGTCCAGGGAAGGAAAACTGGCGAACCAGTGACAGGGTCACGAGCGGCCAAGGCTCATTGATGTATATGGGGAATGAAGGCTGTCCCATATAGTCCAATCCAATAGAAGAGCAACTGTAGCACAAATTGATGAAAAAGGTAATGCTGGTTCCAATAGGTGTCAGAAAGCATAGTGCATTGTAGTTTGTTGTTTATGGCTGTGTTTCTCAACTTCAGTCCTCAAGGTGCCCCAACAGGTCATGTTTTCAGGATTCCCCTCAGATGAAATTACTAAGGAAGTAAAACTGATCAAATCACCAGTGCAAAATAATGGAATACCTGAAAATATGACATGTTGGGGTGTCTTGAGAACTGGAGTTGAGAAACACTGGTGTATGGAGCTGCATAGCTGTAGACCGGTCAGGGTGCCCATGTAACCCATAACTACAGCCTAAAGTGCCTACAATAGGCACATGAGCATCAGAGCTGCACTACAGACCAGTGGAAGAATGTGACCAAGTCTGGTGAATTTAAGAATGGTTTGAGGAACACAATGACGTGTTTGAGGTCTTGATTGGCCTCCAAATTTCCCAGATCTCAATTCAATGGAGCATCTGCTAGAAAAATAGTCCGATCCACGGAGGCTCTTAGGCTTCGTACACACGAGGGGATATGTCCGCTGAAAACGGTCCGATGGACCGTTTCAGCAGACATCTCCGATCGTGTGTATGGGCTAGCGGACAGATTTGTCCACCAGACAGATTTTAAAGCAAGCTTTGAAATCTATCCGGTGGGAATCTGTCCGCCCGACATGTCTGCTGGTTAGTACACTTACCAGCAGACATGTCGTCCCGCACCGCCGCCGCCGAATGGATTCGGCGCATGCGCGGAAGTGTTTTACTTCCTGGTGCGGTGACGTGGCGGCGTCAACGTCACCGCCGCGTCACTGACACGTCACCGCGCCGTCCGCCGGCGGGGAATTTGATCCGATGGTGTGTACACGCCATCGGATCAAACTCCAGATCGGACATATCCGATGGAAATGGTCCGCGGACCGTTTTCATCGAATATGTCCGATCGTGTGTACGAGGCCTTAGAGTCGGTTCACACTGGGGCGACTTGGGATCCGACTTGAGGTCGCCTCAAGTCGTCCCAAGTCGCGCTGTAGAGAAAAACAATGTTAGTGAATGGGAGCGGTGTTATTACACACTACTCATGTCGCTCCGACTTCAGAAAAGGTTCCTGTACGACTTCAATCCGACTTGTCGCCTCAGAAGTCTGATCAATAGCTACTTTCCAGATAAGATAACATACATTTCTTAGGCAAACCTCTCCCTCCCCCTCCCTCTCCCAAGACTGATTGTTGTTTTATTGGCCACTGGAATGTCTCCTGTCTTGGAGATGACTTCAAGTCGTGTTGTAAATCTCCCCAGATCGCCCTGTGGTTCATGCTCAAGTCGTGTCTGAGTCGCCTCTGAGGCCGCGAGTTCACACGATCAAATCTATCTGCTGGAAACGGTCGGCCCGACCGTCCCAGCAGACAGATTCGATCGTGTGTACGGGCGAGCCGACGGATTTGGCCACCCGACAGATTTCAAAGCCTGCTTTGAAATCTGTCGGCTGGGAACCCGTCCGCCCGACATGTCTGCTGGTTAGTACGCTAACCAGCAGACATGTCTTCTCGCACACGTGCCGAATGGTTTCCACGCATGCGCGGAAGTGTTTTACTTCCTGGTGCGGTGACGTGGCGGCGTCAACGTCACCGCCACATCACCGCGCCGTCTGGCGGCGGGGATTTTGGTTTGAATGTGTGTACACGATCAAACCAATACGTCCCCAGCAGACAGATTTGTTCAAATCGGTCGGCCTGACCGATTTGAACAAATCTGTCTGCTCGTGTGTACGCGGCCTGAAAGTCGCGCTGGAAGTCGTGTCGCCCTAGTGTGAACCTACTCTTACTGTGCAACATACAGAACTTAAAGGAGCTGCTACTGATGGCTTCAGAAATCTAGTGGATTCCATGCCTCGGGTTATGGTGTGGGGAGATAATGTTATGGCTAATCAATGTATGTGACATATATGCATTCTTCTGTACAGAAAAAAAAATATTCACATGCCATCAACATTGTGCTGCGACGGGGCACATAGAAAATAATTGTTTCCTTTGTGTTTTTACAGAAATCTACATTAGAAAAATGCAGGTCTCGGCACATGGTGTGAACAATCCCAAAACATTCTACACTAATATTCTAAGTCAAATCTGCATGTTTTTTTTTCCATCCGTTTTTATTCACATAGGGTGTGAATGAGGACTTATGAACTTTAACCCATCTTGCAGGTTTTTATTTAGTGTCCAAAATTCCTGCCAGCACTGGTATCAAGGCATTATTTAAGCAACTGACTGGACTGCAGACAGAGTTTACGTTCATTATGACGTGAGAAAGCAAATGGATTACCAGAAGCTTAAGTGTACTGAGTGCTCATTGGGTATTAGAAATGTGTGAAAGGCCTCACACCCTGAAGTCTGTACACAACTGTTAAGTTAAATAGAGTGAATCTCTATGGGAACAATTTTAATGGGTAATGGGCATAAGGATGGCAGTACCCCAGGCATTGTATACAGCAGGTAGGGATTGCTACCGTTATTTACAATACCTTTTTGTTCCTGCAGGTAAGAATTCTAGGCACTTAGTGGATTTCTATTTTTATGGATGTCTATCTAAATACTAATTGTAGAATAGAAAACTTTGTGCGCCCACCTAACTGTCACAAAGCATTCCATCATGCACTCCACAGTCGTTGTATTATAGAATCCAAGCTGCCTTTTTCCACTCGGTTCCTCTAATGTCGCGTACACACGGTCGTTTTTTGCAATGAAAAAAAACGTCGTTTTTTAAAACGTCATTTAAATTGATCGTGTGTGGGCAAAACGTCGTTTTTTGTCTTAAAAAAAAACGACCAAAAAAAATTTCCAACATGCTTGAATTTTTTGTGTCGTTTTTCAAAACGTCGTTTTTTGTTTCACAAAAAGTCACCGTGTGTAGCAAAAACGTCGTTTAAAACTACGTTTTTCAACCCGCGCATGCCCAGAAGCTAGTTATGAAGCGAGCTTCAATGGAAAAGAGTGGTAAACGTAACCTCGCTTTTTGTGAAAAAAAACCATGGTGTGTATGCAACATCATCTTTGAAAAGTGACGTTTCAAAAACTTTGTTTTTTACTTCACAGAAAACGTCGTTTTTTTCATCACAAAAATTGATTGTGTGTACGCGGCATAACACTTTGGAACCTAATTGGAACCTAACACAGGGGTCTCCAAGCTTTCTAAACAAAGAGCCTGTTTATTGTCCTTCAGACTTTAAGAGGGGCGAACTGTGGCCAATGGAAGTGTAAATTTTCCTGGCATCAGTGGGAGAAAACATCAGCACATTTGGGATTAGGGGGAGGAATAGTGCCCCATCACTTGGTATCATTGGGGGGAATAGTGTCCCATTGTTGCGGTCAGTGGGAGAAATGGTGCCCCGTTGTTGATGTCAGTTGGCAGATCAGTGGGAGGAATGGTGCTCCTGGGGCCGGGTAAAGGCAATCAAAGTTGCTGCTGTTTGGAGACCCCCTGGCCTAGACTAAAAGTAGACTGGTTTTCCCAACAACAAACTATATGTTCACATAGAAGTTGGCACTGCGGCTGTGCCCTGACCTCCCTACTGACTGACTTATTTGTCTGTAATAGACTCCAGCCGACACTCTCAAAGCACCCCTCTCTCCTTTTCCTGTGCTAGCAAAAAGGACAGCAGAACCCAACGGTATGACATTATCTGGAAAAATGTCACAAATTCGTCTGCTTGAATGTTATAGGAAATGTTACATTAGTGCGGAAATATTTTGCTTAGCTGACCTTGTCATGCAGAAATTCAACTTTAAGGGCACATTCAGTGACATTTTTATAAAGCATTTAATTAAGGTAGGCATGGTAGTCATTCTGTCAGATTGTGTTTTTTAAAAAAAATCCATGTGTTCTCTCTTCCCGAATATTTTATGTTTCTTTTATATAGGTTTTGCTTTGTGTAAATTATTGCTAGTGACCAGCAGGGGGCAGTAAAGCCATACCTGTGACTAGTTCCTAGGCAAAACGGGGTCATCATGTTCTAGGTACCAATGCATTCCAGAATTTCCATCGAATAGGTTTATGGGGAAAAAAAAGTCCTTTACTCAGCTGGTGTAACAGAAATTAATTTCATAATATACCAATTATTACAATATTCATCCAACACTTAATATGTAAAACTTTAGTTCTCATAAATAGACCAAAAACTTACCAACGGGTAACAAATAAAATCAGAACAAACTCAAGCTTGAAGTCTTCCCCTTTCAAAGGGGGCATTAGCACAATACAGCACAACTGTGCTGCCTCCCCTGGCAGCTGAGGGGACCAATATATACACAGATGTGTTTTTTCACAGTATTAAGAATAATTCAGTCATCTTCCATATACTTCTCCAGTTCTCTAAGTTTCTTCACAAAATCTTGTGCTTCTTTGTCCATCCTTCCATCCAACATCTTCAATATTGACTTCACTGAACAAGAAAAAATAAAAAACGTATTATGGTATATTACAACTTGCTTAAAGAGAACCTCTCGTTTAGACGCCAGGGGTAGAAGAAGCCACTAAGTGTAAGATACCAGTTCTTCCAGTAGTAGCTTACAAATGGCTGTAGGTTCTTCCCATATGACAGTGCTGGTGTTTGGGTCAGATCTGTCACACATAATGCTTCTCCAGGTTTGGGTACAATTTTTTTTGTTGCTGCTGGGGATATATTATATTTTAATATATAATTTTAATTGTATTTAACCGCTTAGCGACCACCCCACGCACACACTGCATTAGATTGGCCACTCTGTGCTAGATCACGTACGTGATCTAAAACTTCTGGGGCGCGCGCCACTGGTGTCTCGCTCCTGCTGTGACTGGACACAGCAGGAGCCAATCAGCGGGTCCGGCAGAAGAGATGTCCACCGGGACCCACCGATCGTTCAGGAGAAAGGCAAAACAGCTATGTAAACAAGGCAGTTCTGTGAGAGGGTATTGTACTGATCCTGTGTTCCTGCTAAGCAGGATTACGGATCTTTTTATTCCCCACTCCCAGTCAAAGCACATTCCCCACTGATATGAATCACTCCCAGGGAACACATTTAAACCCTTTGATTGTCTCTGATGTTCACCCAGGCCAGTGTCATTAATACAGTGACCGTGCATATAACACTGATCACTGTATTGGTGTCACTGGCCCCCAAAAAGTGTCAGGTGTCTGATTTGTCTGCGGCAATATCGCAGTGCCGCTAATTGCCACCATTACTAGTAAACAAAATGATAAAAAAAAAATACCATCGTTTTTAGACGCCATTTGCAACTTTTGCACAAACCAATCAATATACAGGTATTGGGATTTTTTTTTACTAAAAATATGTAGCAAAATACATATTGGCCAAAATTGATAAAGAAATTATTTTTTATTTTTTTTACTGGGTAGGTTTTTTAGCAGAAAAGTAAAAAATATTGTTTTTTTTTTTCTTTCAAATTTGTCAGTCTTCTTTTGTATATAACGCAAAAAATTAAAACCGTAGAGGTTATCAAATACCACCAAAAGAAAGCTCCATTTGTGGGGAAGAAAGGGCATATATTTTATTCTGTACAGCATCGCATGCCCACGCAACTGTCAGTTAAAGTAATGGCCTTGTCAGAAAGGTGGGCTAAAGTGGTTAAAGCCACAACTTTTGGGGTTTTGAACAGAGTAGTGAATGGTTAAAACCCCCTCTCAATTCTTTTGCCATCTGTGTAACAGAATAGTATTATAACTTCACTGCCACAGAGATTTACAGCTGCATGGTACATAAGAATTAATTGACTAAAAATAAAAGATTTTCACTTGTCTGAAACTTCCCAAATCACCATTGTTTAAATGTGATACAGGACTTGAACAGTAATGGACACACTTATTTATATAAACAAAAGAAAAACCTTATTTCACTAGTCCAACCACTTTTCAGCGTGTGCAAGGTTTTCCCTAACTAACCATATTACAATATGTACACGCCAAGGTCAAAACTAGAGATTGCAAGCTGAACTTACAAGCCGATTGGCTACCATACACATCTGCCCCAAATTGTGCACTATCCAGTTTTAGTAAATCAGCCACAATAGGGCTTAAGAGGAAATCTCTTATAAAGTTGTCACTGGAATAAGTGACTCTATTGGAAGTTTTTCCTCTGCTTCTCTTCTAGATACATTTCAAAAATGTTCCTCACTTCCAGGTCTGTAGGTCAAATGGGGTGAATCTCACCCATGGGGCCACAGACAACAATATACCTTCACCAATCTATCCAAAAGGAAAGAAGACGTTTTGGCTTTGGATACACTTTAGGATAAGGCTCCTTACACATGGAGCGTTCCGTTTTTCGGTCCGCTCCGTGTGTCCCGTCAGCTCAGCGGGGGGTCTCCGCTGAGCTGTCGGGCGGACAGGGCGGTCCCCGCACACTGTGCAGGGACCGCCCCGTCTCTCCTCCGCTCTCCCCTATGGGGAGTCGGATGGAAACGGACCGTCTGTCCGTTTGCATCCGATCCGTTTGGCCGGACAGAAGAAAAATAGGACATTCTTCCGTCCGCAAAAACGGATGCGGATCTGGCGGACGTTAGCGGATGCATCATCCGCTAATGGATCCGCTCCCATAGGGGTTCATTACAAGTCCGTAAACGGACTTGTAATGAACGGATGAACGGTCCGCTAGTGTGAAAGGACCCTAAGATCAAATCAGGTTGGTGTGGACAACAATTAGAATAATGGTGCTATTTGTTTAGGTTTGCAGTCACAAAAATGGCTGAATGACATTATTTTTGATACTCGAGCAAAAAATGGAAATCCAGTGTCCAATATACTGTCTAGGTGCTGGGCTTTAACTAGGCAAAACATAAAAATATGCAGCAAAACATGTGCCTAAAGGCAGCACTGTTATAACGCTGTACTGTATAGTCCTATATATGCCTTGACTGCTTTTCTGTAAAGCTGCCACTCAATGGAAGTGGGAAACTCAACTGTAGTCTTAAGTAGATTTTTATCTTTATGATTAAATTACTAATTGCTCTCAGCTTTTCTAGCTACTGGATCTCTAAAAGGTACAATTAAAGAGGAACCTGTAATATCGTGTCCTGCTGTAATTGACTGACCCGAGGGGGGGTTTCCTAATAATGAATGTATAAATATGCTGTGTAACCAACAAACCATTGTAGTTAAGATTCACCATAACCCTGTGTGGCTCTTGATTATCTGATGTGCATCAAAGGTTTTTCCACACACCCAATAGTCCAACCCGGGTACAGAGGAACACCACCAACCTTACAGAACCCAGTGATTACAATGCTTACCATTGGCTTTAGGTCTTGTTAACTTCAATACAGTTGGTTGGACATTTTTTACACCTCCGGTGATGTGTGGTCGGTTCAGCCCATAGATGACATTCATAGGAAGGACAGCCTCACCAGCAAAGTCATTTGTGGACAACCAGTCATGATCCATTACTGTAAAGACGATGCAGGCAGCTTTTCTCCGGCACTGCTCCGATGACACTGAGCTATGACAGGGGATATTAGAAGTGCTAGATCAGTCTCTCTGCAATCAGCAACAAAAGTACAGAATTAAGAATATCTCATCTTGTTGCCCATCAGACAGGTTCTTTCTTTCTTTATTTGAGAGAAGTATTGAAAAATTACAGAATCTAATCAGTTGCTTTGACTACAAGAACAGTTCACCTTCAAACTTACTTGATAACAAGTTCCACAGACAGTATACATCTACCTTTTTAATGTTCCTGCACTGTTCTGATCATTTGTTGTATCTCTGAAAATTCCAACTACAGTAAACCTTGGTTTGAAAATTTTAACAAATTTTGCCTTGATAGAGCGTCATGTCAGAACTGAGTATAAAAGAGAAGAGAGGAGCCTCTAAGTGTAGCAATATGGTTACATTTAATGAAGGTACAACATTTAGAAACTTATTGCTACACTTAGAGGTGCCTCTCTTCTCCTTTATACCCTGTAAAAAAATGCTTTGATATGCAAGTGCTTTGGATTCCAAGCATGTTTCTGGAACTAATTATGCTCGCAATCCGAGGCTTTACTGTACTACTAAATTAAAATTTGCACGTAGCTATGCATCCTCACATGACAATGCTTTGCATGGTCATTGGACAGATGCCAAGCACTGCATGAAAGGAAGTGTGTGTAGGGGGTGGGGTTGTCATGTTTTCAGCCATTCCCAAAAATACAAATTGTTGACAAGCTCTGGTAGTGGATCTCGGTGGCGTGTGAGCACGGGGAAAGTCAGTATTAACTCCTAGTAGTGCTATTAAACACTGGTCCAGGCAAAGTACTGGTTTGTTAGTCCCTTCGACTACACATAATTTTAACTTTCAGTTGGTGGATAGCAACAGAATTTAAGGATAGATTTCAGATCGTTACTTAGCTATACATTTACCTTTTAGGGTCAGTGATGCCAAAATACAGGATGCTGAGGAAGGTAGGGTTGTGCATTACACTCCCCTGAATATGAGTCAATATTATCACTGCACCCTATAAACTGCATATTTCCAGATTATTACTTTCAAATATAATAAAGTATTTCATATACATTTTTTTAATAAACTACTCACAAATAAAACAACTCATCGTAGACTGGATGTAAAGTCTTGGCTTTAACTTGAGTGCGCTGACCTTTCACCAGAGGGAAGATGTGATGAGGACAGAGCTCAATGATGACAAATGGGTCACTGAGACCTAGAAAAATATAGTACAAGCTTTGTAAATAAAAACTTGAATTTTGTCTTACCTGTAAAATCCTTTTCTTGGAGAACATAACAGGACAGAGGCTCTTTAAGTCTTAGATCACTGGGTTATGCAGCTGTCCATAGGTGATTGGGCATTGGCACACAGAGCTGTAAGGACAGCCCTATACAAAACCTTCCCACTTCCACTAAGCCTACAATAATAGAAAAGTTGCTAAGAAACAGGGGGGGGGGGTGCTTGTGTCCTGTAATATACTCCAAAAGGGAGTTTACAGGAAAGAAGAAAATCCTTATTTCTGAAACATACATTAAAGAACACTTAACTCTTAGACCAGGGGTCTGCATACTTTTTAACAAAGGACCAGTTTACTGTCCCTCAGACATTAGGGGGGTCAGTGGGAATAGAAAATGCAAGTGTCAGTGAAATTAAATAATGTCTCTGGATTGATGGTCAGTGGGGTTAAAAAAAATGACATGGCAACTCTAGTTAGCAAGAGTAGGAACAGTGTCCAATCATGGCTATCAGTGAGAGGAATAGTGCATCATCACTGGTGTTTGTTAGTGGAAGGAATAGTATTCCACCATTTATAAAAGTGGAAGTAATACTGCCCCAATGGTGGTATCAGTGGGAGGAATAGTGCCCTATCATTTGTGTCAGTGGGAGGAATAGTGCCTTGTCATTGGTGTCAGTGGGAGGAATAGTGCCCTATCATTTTTGTCAGTGGGAGGAATAGTGCCCTATCATTTGTGTCAGTGGGAGGAATAGTGCCCTATCATTTGTGTCAGTGGGAGGAATAGTGCCCCGTCATTTGTGTCAGTGGGAGGAATAGTGCCTTGTCATTGGTGTCAGTAGGAAGAATAGTGCCCTATAATTTTTGTCAGTGGGAGGAATAGTGCCCTATCATTTTTGTCAGTGGAAGGAATAGGTCCCCCGTCACTGGTGTCAGTGGGAGAATAAGTGCCCCGTCATTGGTGTCAGTGGGAGGAATAGTGCCCTACCATTTGTGTCAGTGGGAGGAATAGTGCTACATCATTTGTGTCAGTGGAAGGACTAATGTCCCATCATTGATATAAATGAGAGGAATAGTGCCCCGTCATTGGTGTTAGTGGAAGAAATAGTATTCCATAATTTATAACAGTGGAAGTAATACTGCCTCATTGGTAGTGTCAGTTGAAGGAATAATGTCCCATCATTGATATCAGTCAGAGGAGTAGTGCCCCATCATTGGTGTCAGTGGGAGAAATAGTGACTCACTCATTGAGAGAACATGCTGCTGGCTTTGGCAGGTTAGAAGGCCCATTTCTGGCCCTGGTTTTGGACCTTGAGACCTCATAAAAATTAAACAGGCTCTTACTAGTTTACAAACTTCTGGGGGAAAAAGCATACACACACTTCCTTGATATAGGTATGAAAGGACTCCCTGTACTAGGGCATCCACAGATGCTTTTTGCAAGGAAGTTTCAAAGGCTAACTTTTGATCTAGAGCAGGAGTCTCCAAACTATGGCCCTCCAGGTGTTCAGGAACTACAATTCCCATCATGCCTAGTCATGTCTACGAATGTCAGAGTTTTACAATGCCTCATGGGAAGTGTAGTTCCACAGCAGCTGGAGGGCCGTAGTTTGGAGATCCCTGATCTAGAGGGTCCCCCTCTTGTGTACTGAAAGGATGAGAGAGTGAACACGATAACATCAAATTTAACACACCTGCTTCCCATTCACACATAAGACCTTTTAACAGAAAAGAGTCACATGACACAGGGGAGGGAAAACTCATTTAAAATAAAAAAATTGAAATTTTCACTTAGGGGTGTACTCACTTTTGTTGCCAGTGGTTTAGACATTAATGGCTGTGTGTTGAGTTATTTTGAGGTGACAGCAAATTTACACTGTTAGGCCCCGTACACACGAGGAGATATATCCGATGAAAACGGTCCGACGGACCGTTTTCATCGGACATGTCTCCTGGAAGATTTTGGTCTGATGCGTGTACACACGATCAAACCAAAATCCCCGCGGACAGACAGCGCGGTGGCGTGGGGGTGACGTTGACGCCGCCACGTCACCAAACCAGGAAGTAAAATACTTCCACGCATGCGTCGAATCCATTTGACGCATGCGGGAGATTTCGGTCCGCTGGTTAGGCGTACTAGCCAGCGGACATATCCGACAAACGGCTTTCCAGCAGACAAGTTTTAAAGCATGCTTTAAAATTTTTGTCTGCTGGAAACCTGTCTGCTAGCCCGTACACACGATCGAATCTGTCTTCTGGTCTGCGGACCAGTTTCAGCAGATATATTCGATCGTGTGTATGCGGCCTTATACAAATTGTACACTCACTACTTTACATTGTAGCAAAGTGTAATTTCTTCAGTGTTGTCACATGAAAAGATATAATAAAATATTTACAAAAATGTGAGGGGTGTACTGACTTTTGTGAGATACTGTTACTGTATATTATATGTTCACAGTCATACAGTCCCTGCCCTCAAGGAGCATCTACGGTCCCTAAAGCCTAGTACGCACAATGAGATTATTGGGAGAATGATTGTCTGGTACCCTCCAGTCACTCGCTTCTGAAATGTGTTGGATAGATATTTGACAACCTTTGTCCCCAGAAATAAAGGTGTTCATATGTTTTACACCTGTCATTCTCTGGCATTAGCCAATGCTAAACATTGACTATACTGGAATCTAGGGTTGTCCCGATACCGATACTAGTATCGGGACCGATGCCGAGTATTTGCGCTAGTACTTGTACTCGCGCAAATACTCCCGATGCTTAAATAGAATACTTCCCCCCCGACCCCCCCCAATGCCGCGCCGCCGCTGCATACCGCCGCGATAATCCGCGTGCAATACAGCGGGCATTACAAGTTTTCATTTGTATACTTGTAATGCCCGCCACGCCATCTATAGACACTCCCCTTCTCTGGATTGGACGGATCTGTCCAATCGCGAGCAAGGGGGAGTGTCTATGCACGGATCCGTGTATAGACACTCCCCCTTGCTAGCGATTGGACGGATCCATCCAATCCAGAGAAGGGGAGTGTCTAGAGATGGCATGGCTTGTAATGCCCGCTGTATTTTGCACGGGGATTAACCCGCAGAATATGACACTGCACTGGCAGCAGCGGCGGCGGTGCCAGGTATGAGGGACATGGCTGCAATGTGTGAAGGCACAGGACATGGCTGCAATGTGTGGGGGCACAGGACATGGCTGCAATGTGCGGGGGCACAGGACATGGCTGCAATGTGTGGGGGGACATGGCTGCAATATGTGGGGGGACATGGCTGCAATATGTGGGGGGGACATGGCTGCATTTGGGGACACGTTTAAAAAAAGTTTTGGTATCGGTGAGTACATGAAAAAAAGTATCGGTACTTGTACTCGGTCCTAAAAAAGTGGTATCGGGACAACCCTACTGGAATCCATTGTTTATTTGAGAAGAGATATATCTTATCATTGCCCACTACTTTTACACCTTATGCCGCGTACACACGATCGGTCCATCCGATGAGAACGGTCTGATGGACCGTTTTCATCGGCTAACCGATGAAGCTGACTGATGGTCAGTCGTGACTACACACCATCGGTTAAAAAGCAATCATGTCAGAACACGGTGACGTAAAACACAACGATGTGCTGAAAAAAATGAAGTTCAATGCTTCCAAGCGTGCGTCAACTTGATTCTGAGCATGCATGGATTTTTAACCGATGGTCATGCCTACTAACGATCAGTTTTGTTCTATCGGTTAGGAATCCATTGGTTAAATTTAAAACAAGTTGGCTTTAAATAACCATGGCGCCCACACACAATCAGTTTTGACCAATGAAAACGGTCCATCAGACCATTCTCATCGGTTTGACCGATCGTGTGTACGCGGCATAACATTCCAAATGGGTCTAAAGCCTAAATGAAAAATGGATTCCTTTTGGCTTGGACCAGTTGGGTAGAATGCCTTAGTATTTGACCTTACTTCCACTTTAACATTGAGCACAAATCTATTCTACCAAAAGTTCTCTCATGAAGCTTATGAGGTACTTACCAAGGCCTGTGATGACACAGAATCCCCCTTTATAAGAAACCCTAAAGAGCTGAATCTTGTGTCTGAGGTGATGATCACCTTAATACACATTACTAGGTTACAAGAGAATGCCAAACAAAAGCTATTCTCTGTTAACCACTTAAGACCCGGACCAAAATGCAGGTAAAGGACCTTCCCCCTTTTTGCGATTCGGCACTGCGTTGTTTTAACTGACAGTTGCGCGGTCGTGCGACGTGACTCCCAAACAAAATTGGCGTCCTTTTTTCCCCACAAATAGAGCTTTCTTTTGATGGTATTTGATCACCTCTGCGGTTTTTATTTTTTGCGCTATAAACAAAAATAGAGCGACAATTTTGAAAAAAATTCAATATTTTTTACTTTTTGCTATAATAAATATCCCCCAAAAATATATAAAAAACATTTTTTTTCCTCAGTTTAGGCCAATACGTATTCTTCTACCTATTTTTGGTAAAAAAAATCGCAATAAGCGTTTATCGGTTGGTTTTCGCAAAATTTATAGCGTTTACAAAATAAGGTATAGTTTTATTGCATTTTTATTAATTTTTTTTCTTTACTACTAATAGCGGCGATAAGCGATTTTTTTCATGACTGCGACATTATGGAGGACACTTGACAATTTTGACACATTTTTGGGACAATTGTCATTTTCACAGCAAAAAATGCATTTAAATTGCATTGTTTACTGTGAAAATGACAGTTGCACTTTGGGAGTTAACCACAAGGGGGCGCTATAGGATTTGAGTGTTCCCTGTGTGTGTTTACAACTGTAGGGGGGTGTGGCTGTAGGTGTGACGTCATCGATCACGTCCCCCTATAACAGAGATGACGTGATCGATGTTGCGGCCACAGGGAAGCCGTGTTTACACACGGCTCTCCCCGTTCTTCAGCTCTGGGGACCGATTGCCGCACTGCAGCGGCGATCGGGTCCGCGAGTCCCGCGGTCCCGGAGCTTCGGACCGGTTCACGGCTGGGTACTAGAACCAACGTATATATACGTTGATGTGCCCAGCTGTGCCATTCTGCTGACGTAAATGTGCAGTAGGCAGTCCTTAAGCAGTTAAGCTAACATATTTTGACTATGGTAACCAATCTACGGCTCAGTTCACATATATGCGGTGTGGGAAACACAATGAATCCTTCCCACACTGCATTAAAATAATACAGTGTTCATGTAAACTGAAACGTGTCAATGTTAACTTAACAACACACCAAAATGGTTCGCAAAACACAGTGCAATTGACAGAATTGAATCACACCCATGCAATCCAATAACAGTGCGGGGGGGGGGGGGGGGAAGGGCCTGGATGTAGTGGGATTTCACCCGTACACATAAATGGGTCAAATCGCACCACATAGACATTGCATGTGATTTGAATAGGAATGCAATGTGATTTCTACCAAAAAACATGCGTCAAGCATGGCTGTCAGCACAGTGCAAATCATCTGAAAATATATGTTCCCAGTAACAAAAAAAGCAAACACCTGTGCGCACTGTTGGACTGCTGTTTGCAGGGTACAACAGTAGTGGGTGAGGGGATCCTTCAAAACACGTGGCTCTGGGCCTCTTAAAGGCTGCTAAATGCGTGCTCACACTGAATACTACCCAAAAGATAGAATTACACCTTGAGGTAAAAACTCACCATTTGCATCAAGTGCGATAAGATCTGCAGCATGAAGCACTTCCACATAGAGTTTCTGCTCCGAAGTCTCATAATAGCACTTCACACTAATCCTTCCATATTTACTGTGATCAGCTGACCTCTGGAAAGACAAAACATTGTCCCATATGTGATTAGCACAAAAGAACAGGGGATAAACTTACCAATAGCTAAGGGCAGACTGCTGCATAATACAAGTGATTACAAAAGTGCAGAGCAGAACACAGCTGTAATAGATAATCCTGGGATATAAGACCAAATATCGACTGGACAGGTCTGACATTTTCAAATAACCTGTACTGTAATTTCCAGACTGCCATGTGATTGATTGCTGTATTACTCAGAAAAAAAAACGTCTTTCAACACTTGACCATTACCGCGTCAATGGCCTGCGTACCTTGTCAAAGCTTTACGTATCTTGCACTGGACTTCTGTCTACTATCTTGTGAAAACAATAATAATTACCGTATTTATCGGCGTATAACACGCACAGGCGTAAAACAGGCACCCTAACTTTAAGAGGGAAGCTTCAGGAAAAAAACTTTCCACAGCCCCCTACGTATAACATACAGGCACAGTTTACCCTCTATTTTCAGGGTAAAAAAGTGAGTGTTATACGCCAATAAATACAGTATTAAACATAGAAAAAGGGTCTTTCAAGGGTTCTCAAACTGATGGAACTATGCTTTTGTGTGAGCTGTGGGCTGACTTTTGCCAGTCACCAGATTATATGTGCATTTAAAATAATTTTGGCATGTTTTCTTCCTGTAAAAGCCTTCTTTGTGTAGACATTCAAAAACTCTGAGGCTGCTGCTGGACACCACTATAGACCGTGGTCCGTGGGGATAGTGGCCTTAGCAGACTCAGAGCTGTAAAAAGTGCCACTCTACTGTATACCTTCCCTCCTCCCCAAGCAAGTACATAAAAGGTAACGGGAAGGGAGGAGTGAATGGGCTGGGCCAGCACGGACAATAATTAGACACTCTATTGCCACACCTCCTGGCAACCTGTAAAGACTTTTAAAGTGTTGCCTATGGCTAATTTAATGTACCGTACATTGTTGCTTTCCACGGAGGTACGAATTTTAAAGCATGACATGTTAGGTATCAATTTACTGTACTTGGCATAACATCATCTTTTAAGTAAAAAATAATAATAATTGAGTAATGTATCGTGTTTATGTGCACTACAATTCATTAAAGTGTATTTTTCCTGAAAATTTGCATTTGATAAACTACTGACATAAAAAATTGCAAAAGAAAACATTTTATTCTCCATGGCCTTTGCCGATAGAAAATATATAATCTTTAAGGGTTCTAAGTAATTTTCTAGCAAAAAATAGGCTTTTTTTTTTGCTAGAAAATTACTTAGAACCCTTAAAGATTATATATTTTCTATCGGCAAAGGCCATGGAGAATAAAATGTTTTCTTTTGCAATTTTTTAAGAACAGAAGAACATTTTTAATCAAATCAATTTATTGGTATGACTGCCCTTTGGCTTTAAATTAGCATTAATTCTTACACTTGCACAAAGTCAGGGATTTTGTAGAATTCAGGTATACTCACGGTCATACTGACTAGCCGGTGGGTGGTGGCAAAATATAGGTACTAATATTTACCCTAGTTTGCTGAATAGGATTGTTGTATGCTTTATAAGAACTTTTATTTTTTTGTTAAACTTATACTTTATACGGCAACCCTTTGTGTTGAAAACAACTGGTGGTATACTATTTGGATTCCTTTTCATACTTGTTCTAAATGGTTTGATATATTCCACCTGCATTGTGGACCTTATTCTTGATGTCATTATTTGCCTACAATTTGAGTCCTCTTTGGAAAAAACCTTTCAATAAACACATTGAAACAAAATTAGAGTCAGGTGTATGATAAACCAATTACATCAAGCAGGTGTTAATGATCATCAATTTCATATGTAGGTTGAAACTAGGGTTGTCCAGATACCGATACTAGTATCGGTATCGGGACCGATACCAAGTATTTGCGCAAATGCTCCCGATACCTAAATAGAATACTTTTTTTGTATTTATCAACATGTTCTGTGAAAATTCTTTGAGTTTTTTACTACTGCGTGACAAGAAAATAATTATTTTTTATTTATTTTTACTCATTTTTATTCTTTTATAATGTCTTGAGTTAGAGTTCTTCATAATTCTAAAGAAAATATCCTTAGTCTGTATTGTGGTTTGAAAACTGTCACATGACATTTAAAAAAAGTATCGGTATTCGGTATCGGCAAGTACATGAAAAAAAGTATCGGTACTTGTACTCGGTCCTAAAAAAAGTGGTATCGGGACAACCCTAGTTGAAACACAGTCATTAGCTGAAATAGAGACAGCTGTGGAGGCTTAAAACTGGGTGAAGAACAGCCAGGGTCTGCTACTAACATGAGGTTGTGAAAGATAGTTTCTTTTCACAGGTCGAACATCATGGCAAGAAACTTAATGCAGCAAATGAAAGACACATCATGCTTAGCTTCCCTTCCTCATCAGAAGATGTCCAAGTGCCATTAGCAAAGAACTGGTGTAAACCAGTTGGACCCCCAGGTACATCCATCTATTGTCTGGAGACGTCTTGCCAGAAGTCGGTTTCATTGAAGAATTGTGGCCAAAAAGCCACTCCTCTGACATGGAGACAAGGCTATGCACAAAAACATATGAATTGTGGTGCAGAAGAATTGCAGCAGGTGCACTGGACTCGAAATTTGAATATTTGGCTTTAGCAGGAGGCAATATGTTTGCCAAATAGCTGGAGAGCGGTACAATAATGAGTGCCTGCAGGAAACAGAGAATCATGGAGGAGGTTCCTTGCAAGTTTGGGGCTGAATTTCTGCAAATAGAGTTGGCGATTTGGTCAGGATCAATAGTGTCCTTGATGCTGAGAAATACAGACAAATACTTATCCATCATGCCGTACCATCAGGGGGGCATGTGAACAGAACAAAAACCCCAAACAATGTCATTAAAGGGGTTGTAAAGTTTTGTTTTCTAAATAGGTTCCTTTAAGCTAGTACATTGTTGGTTCACTGAACTTTTCCTTTGATTTCCCTTCTAAATGTTTATTTTCTTTGCTTTCTTTGTCTTAATTTCTCACTTCCTGTTCCTCCTCAGTAAGCTGTTCTGGCTGACTAACCACCGCTCGGATGATGGTGGCAAGTTTACTGAGGAGAAACAGGAAGTGAGAAATTCAGACAAAGACATTTTTTTTTTAGAAGGGAAATGTAAGTGAACCAACAATACACTAGCTTAAAGGAACCTATTTAGAAAATATAAAAAACAAATATTTACAACCCCTTTAAGGAAAGGAAGAGCAAGGAATCCTGAAAGTGATGGTTTGGGCCCCACGGAGCCCTGATCTCAACATTATCAAGTCTGTCTGGGATCACATGAAGTGACAGAAGCATTTGAGGCAGCCTACATCCACAGAAGATCTGTGGTTAGTTCTCCAAGATGTTTGGAACAACCTACCTGCCGAGTTCCTTCAAAAACCGTGTTCAAGTGTACCAAGAAGAACTGATGCGGTTTTGAAGGCAAAGGGTGCTCACATCAAATATGGATTTGATTTAGATTTCTCTTCTGTTCCTTTCCATTTTGTTAATTGATAAAAACAAAAATATTAACGCTTCTATTTCTGAAAGCATTCTTAATTCACAGCATTGTTTCACACCTGCCGAAAACCTTTGCACAGTACTATATATTTAAAATATCAAAAAGGAGCAAATAAAATAATTTTCTGTTAGAATATAAATACATTTTAAATAGATTTCCAGCACAATTACCTGGTCCTTGATATTGTCCATGTAATATTTTTCAATTAGTTCACTTGTTGAACATTTATTTAAACGCAGTTCTTCTTCTAAAAACTGAAAACAAAACAGTATTTTTTATTAATATCAGTTTGAACATCTGCAGACAAGAAATGTTTGTAAGCACGACTCAAACATGGAACCAGAACCCCTTGAGCTGTGTGAATTAAATTGTTAGCTCTTATGTCTCAAGTGGGTAATTTACGAACTATAAAATATTGATGTTTGCCATGAGCAATGACATGTACATTATTGTCGCTTTAGGATCAATCCCCAGCCACTTTAACCTGCATTAGTTTTCTCTCTGATGCTTCCTGTGTGTCTTTCATTCCCCATCACCAGTATGTGATTTCTCTGTCCTCTATTGTGGCATTGGGGGCCATACATGTGCACTGAAAGCCCCCTTGTCAATGCTTGTTCTAATGCTTTGAAAAAAAAGAGAATGTGATTTTTCTGTACTGGCTAGTAGCAGTATATCAGGAAACTTGCTCTTTTGTCTACCCTCCAGTTAAACAGGTACTAAATGCTACATATCTTATCTTATTAAAAGAATTATGGTTTTAGGTCAGTTCATTCATATCGAGGTTTTAGAGGTGGAGGACATATCTATAGAAAACTCTTAGCAAAAAGGTAATAAAGCTGTAACCTTCATATGGCAAGCTTTCTTCTTCAGGCAGCAAATGAAACAAGAATGGGGCACAAATACAATTTTTTTCCTTTCTTTTTTTAACAGCAACTGAAAGTATTGATATTATTATTATTTTTTCTCTTCAAAAGGGAAGTTGTAAAAGACCAGGTTTCAAAGGTATTCCAATATAATCACAGTTTTAGTAATGCAACTCTGATTTCGAAATAAAGGCTCTTGTCCGTTCTACAGGAGCAATTTAAGTGAAGCTGCTATTTGGCAAATAGTGCAGATGCCGCCCAAGCCCTAAATACCAAGTTATAAATATAGTAATTAGAGTCAATCACCCGGTAATCTCCGTTCCGCAAGGTGTCCAGTGGTAACCCCTGTCCTTCCGCGTGGAAAAAGTCTACAAGAGCCTGTCAGAAAGAGAAGACTTATTAATAGGAAGACTGTACAGTGCTGTCAGTTTATCATACATTCTCAGGCAAGAATCCAGACTCCTTGACTGTGTTGCCGGGTCAAAGCAGTGCGGCAGCAAGGTAGAGGGAGACACAACTAGCTGCTTACAAGATACTACACTGAAGGGAAACTCTTTAATTTTATACACATTTTTTTTCTTTTTGGATCAAGACTTTGGACATAGGCAATAACTACTTGGGTGGCAAGTGGATGATTGATGCTCTCGGTTAATTCTCCTAAGGTTTTTTTTTATAGACTTTCTGTACCCATCAAGTAAACCCTGATGGGTTTTACTTCCTTCCTTTGCCCCTGCAAAGTAAAAGTATAATGTGCCAGTATGCATCGCAGCCCACGCCGTCAGAGGACAGAGGATTTGAAGTATGACAGCCAGCACTAGCTAGGATTAAGTGTAAGTACTGTCCTTGTGCAAGTTTTGTTCTACTTACGTAGACCTAGACCCTAGTGGGAATAGAAAAAAATCACCTCCCTTTAAAATATTCACATTTTGTTGCTTTGTAGCCTGAAATGAAGAAAGACACAGTTTTTGCTTAATCCAGCTGTATTTGCTTTGTCACGTTGGAAAGTATACCTTCTTCCCCTTGACAACTTTCTGGCAGAGGGCAGCAGATTTTCCTCAAGAATTTGATGGTATTTTCCCCAATCCATTTTTCCTTCTATCCTGACAAGTGCTCCAAAGAAACACCCTTATAACGGATATTACCACCTCTATGCTTTACTGAAGGAATGGTGTTATTTGAATAGTGAGATGTATTGGATTTCCGCCAGACATATCGTTTGGAGTTGAGGCCAAATAATAAAAGTTTAGTTTCATCTGACCATAGCACCCTTTTCCATGTGGCCTCAGAATCTTCAAGGGGCGTTTCAGCACAGTTCAGTCATGACTGCATGTGGTCTTTCTTGAGGAGTGTCTTTTTTCTTACAACCCTCCCATACAAGCCACATTTGTGGAGAACTTGTGATATTGTTGTCACAGGCACACAATGACCATTCTTTGTCATAAATTCCTGCAACTGCTTCAGAGTTGCTGTAGGGCTCTTGGTAGCCTCTCTGACCAGTTTCCTCTTGGCTCTTTCCTTCAGTTTGGAGCACTGTCCTGATCAAGGGAGGGTTGACTTGCGCCTGTCCAAAAATGTATCCCAAAGATCGTTTGACAGTGCCTTGCAACCCATAGTTGATTGTTTGCTTCAGTTGAACTACCAGGGACTGAAATGCTTGAGGGAAGCTATTTTCATGCTGAGCTAATTAAAATGTCAAATGGCTTTGTTTTAGGAGGGGGTGATGCTTTTTACAACTAAGTGATTCTGTTTTTTGATGTTTTTTTTTACATATTGGTGTTATATCTTTCACATGGATGTTATAAGTTGCACTGAGTAAATACAGTTGGATAAAACCAAAACTGTGTTGTCTTCATTTTAGCCTGCAAAGCAACACAATGTGATTATTTTAAAGGGGGGTGATTATTTTCTATCCCCACTGTATACACCGATCTGCCATAACATTATAACCACCCACCATAACCCATTGAAATATGGAATCCACTAGACCTCTGAAGGTATGGTGTAGAATCTGTCACCAAGCCTTCAGTAGCAGATGCTTTAAGTCCTGTAAGTTATGAGATGGGACCTCCATGGATCAGACTTGTTTTTTCATCAAATCCCACAGATGCTCAATTGAGAGCTAGAGAATTTGGAGGACAAGTCAACACCTTAAACACGTTATTGTGTTCCTAAAACCATTCTTGAAGTCATCGGACCAGGCCACCTTCTTCTATTGCTCTGTGGTCCAGTTCTGATGCTCATGTGCCCATTGTAGGTGCTTTTGGCTGTGTACATGGGTCGGAACCAGCATTAACTTTTTCAGCAATTTGAGCTACAGTAGCTCTTCTATTGGATCAGACTACACAGGCCATCTTTTACTCCTCCCATACATTAATATTTCCTTCCTTGGACCACTTTTGGGGGGTCCTGACCACTGCAGCCTGAGAACATCCCACAAGAACTGTAGATTTAGAGTTGCTCTAACCCAGTCTCTAGCCATTACAATTTGGCCCTTGTTAAAGTTGCTGAAATCGTTATGCTTGACCTTTTTTTCTGTTTTTAACACTTTAGCTTCAGGGACAATATGTTCATTTGTTGCCTAATATATCCCACCCACTTTCTGCTCCCACTGTAATGAGATAATCGTGATTATTCACTTTACCTGATAGTGATTGTTATAGTATGGCTGATCAGTGTATATTTTAACAGGAAAAATAAAAGGATAAATGATGAGGTGTGGGTGTTTAATGCATGCTGGAAGATCTCTGGATTCTAACCATTTATCCTAAGAGACCCTCCAATCAGTTATATACCCAGCCATACTAGTAGATTTCAAATGCAATACATAAATTAGGAGTCATGTGTAATGGTTAAGCAGATGCCATTATTAAACTGATTTCTCAGCGGCAGTGGCCATGACAGCTCACGTATCTAAGAATTCTTCTTGTCACGTTAATTAGGATTTATTATCTATCTGGAGTATGCCTGGAGAAACAGCAGCATTTAAGGATATGATGACCAGCTGGGTTGCAGCAACACAACACTAGCATTACATTGCTTAATCCTGTTTCTACAGCATCACAGCAGGTGAGAGGCCATTATACACAATAACTGAGAGAGGCCAGCTTCCTGGCTGGAAGTAATTGATTGGATAAACCTCTGATAATAAAAGGTCTAATTAGATCTATACAAGATATAGCTTTGTTATTCATTCAGTTATTTTTTTCTCATCACAGCTACGATGACAGGGCTCTTATAAGAAAGATTCTTTCATTGCTGTGTGTGTCCCAGTAAGTTAACAGAAAATGAGGGAATTATCCTCCCAAGTGGTAGCAGACAGCAATAAAGGCATGGCAGGGACTATAGCTTCCTATCTTTATCCAAAACTAAGAGGTATTTGTTGGAATTTCACTCCCTGTATTTTGGCCCTAGTGATTAGTTGCCAATCATTGCATGTTAACATAGGCACAAATCAGTTCACCTGGCAAGCCCACTGCTCGTCTAGAGAGTTTACACTATGAAAAATGCAGTTGTCCTGCAGAGAAATGCAGTTTCCAGGAACATTCATTTGTTTGTGAAACAGAGTTTACAACTCTATACATTTACTTTTTGGCCATCATGGTGCCTTGAACTACAATCAAGATTATGTCTCACACTAAATGACACCAAACTATCACCCAACATTGAAAGCTTCTCTGAACGTGTATACACCGTCAAGTGTTTTGAAATGACTTATAAGTTATAACTGGTTCCATGGTGTAATATGCTATACAGATACTGTTCTAATAACCACAATGTTAGAGTTCTCCCTACAGGTAGAGCAAAACATTCATAAAAAATAACAAATTAAATCTCCATCACATTATAATAGATAGTCCACAGTGCTTCCCCAGTTTCAATGTCGATGATCAATAAAGTAAAAAAATCTGATTAGGGACATTGAAACTTTAACAAGTGAAGCACCATGGACTATCTATTATAATGTGATGGGGATTTAATTTAATTTTATATTTTTTATGAATATTTTGCGCTACCTGTAGGTGTAATTACTTCACGTTGTGGTTATTTGAATGTTTATATAAGGTGGCAGCATTTTACACAACTATTACTTAGCGCACGTTAATTTGGGTTGTGACTATATACTGTTGTACTTGTCCTAAATTTTCCTGAACTTTTCACCAATCAACTTTCTACCATTCAACTGTTCACATCATCTTTGATGTTCACCAAGCCAGCTGTTCTTGCTCAGAGATCAAAGTCCTGCTTCAAGCCAAAGGTTATGATGATAGATTTATCTTGGCCTGATGTACATGTCCTATTGTTAATGCAAGTCTAATAATCCTTCACACTTTACATTTTGTTGTTCTTCTGGGTTGACTTGTACTCAGTTTCCTTACATGTGTGTCCTTATTTGCCCGTCAGTTGACTGGCTAACAAATAGCTGAAAAAGTCCACAGTTCAGGCAATTCCAAAACAACTTCAGACAATTACACTAGTTTATTAAGGGTGGTTCTTTTTTGTAGGTGAACATGTTTTTATAAATGATACAATATTTAAAAATGTACATCTTGAGTTTTAATTATGTAAATTATTTGAATACTTTAGTATTATCCTATGGTGTAATCTATTATTAGAGGTTACCTCTAAGGCCGCGTACACACGATCAAATCTGTCTGCTGAAACCCGTCTGACGGACCGTTTCAGCAGACAGATTCGATCGTGTGTATGGGCAAACAGACGGATTTGGCCAGCCGACAGATTTGAAAGCATGCTTTGAAATCTGTCGGCTGGGAACCCGTCGGACCGATATGTCTGCTGGTTAGTACGCTAACCAGCAGACATATCTGCTCGCACATGCGTCGAATGGATTTGACGCATGAGCGGAAGTGTTTTACTTCCTGGTGCGGTGACATGGCGGCGTCAACGTCACCGCCACGTCAGCGCGCTGTCTGACGGCGGGGATTTTGGTTTGATCGTGTGTACACGATCAAACCAATACATCCCAGCAGACAGATCTGTTCAAATCGGTCTGTCCGACCGATTTGATCAGATGTATTTGCTCGTGTGTACAGGGCCTTACAGTCATAGTTGGGTCTAAAAATGAATGTTTTCACTCAAAATTCACTATTTGTGGGAGGAAAAATGGCGACTATTGGGTTAAAGTAAAGTATTTCTCTATCTGCCCGCCTGTTGCTGAGCCTCTGTGTAGAGCAGCCTTCGCGGCCCTGTAAGTAAAGGCAGAACAGCGGGGATGCGGTGCAGGCAATGAGAGATGATGTCATCTCTCTGCTCGTCGTCGCATCGCTCACCGAGTCTCTTTCCCGGCCTGGCAGCAGAGGCGCCACGGCCCAGCGTGGGGCCACAGCCTGGGGGTTGGGAACCCCTGCTGAAACAGATGCTTAAATGAGGTGTACAGAAATAAATAAATGGCAAAAGGTGGAATAAAGTGTCTAAATTAGAAGTTGATTGGTGTCTATTTATCAATGTTTTCACTCAGATTTCACTTTCACCCAAGAGTCACCAGTTTTCCTCCCACAAATAGTGAATTTTGAGTGAAAACATTCATGAATAGACCCAACGGTGACTGTGGGAGGGAACCTCTAATAATAGATTACACCATAGAATAATACTAAAGTATTTAAATAATTCAGATTTTAATATATAATAATAATTTTCAGATTTACTCGCACGAGGAGAGGCTGTCAGAAGCAGGACACCTATAAATATTGCAATGCTGGGGAAAAAAAATATATTTGATTTTATATTTAAATTAACGTAGTGACAAGCTGTTATTTGTTGGTGGCAGGTAACAGTGACAATCTGGTAGCAGGATAGAGACAACCCACATCTAGTGGCAGGATAGTGACAATCAACATCTGGTGGCAGGATAGTGACAATCCACATCTGGTAGCAGGTCACAACAGTGGTAATCCACATCTGGTGGCAGGTGACAATGTGCATCTGGCAGTAGGCGATGTTGCAAATGACAAACTGCCCCTGAAAGCATGCGACGTGGCAAGTGATACACTGAATATGGAGGCAGGCAATGTGGCAAGTGACATTCTGCATCTTGTGGCAGGCGACATGGCAATTGACATTTTGCATCTGAGGGCACACGACATGGCAAATTACATTCCGCATCTGGTTGCAGACGACGTGCCAAGTGACAAACCGCATCTGGTGGCAAGTGACGTGCTCAGGACTCCAACTGATTCTGCATTATGGTGAGTTTAACTATTTCATTTATATTACAATATAATAATAGAAATAATGTGCTTCAATCATCCCAACATCAAATCAACCATGATGATTGAAGCGCCACCACCAGCTGAGGGCACACGACATGGCAAATTACATTCCGCATCTGGTTGCAGGCGACGTGCCAAGTGACAAACCGCATCTGGTGGCAGGTGACGTGCATTATGGTGAGTTTAACTTTTTCATTTATGTTTATATTACAATATAATAATAGAAATAATGTGCTTCAATCATCCCATCATAATTTTTTTCAAGCGGGTTGAACATCTTACACCAGCCTTTGCTAGTGGGTCCTATACTGATGAGATATTATTTTCTTGGGGGTTGTTACCCATTTATATTTCCCAATCCAGAATTTCAATGCCACGTGATTGAATCCATTGGTTCTGTCCACCCTATGAGTGATAGGAATGAGGAGCTTTGTATGGCGTAGCATGCAAATTGAGACATCTGCATCCTATGATATCGGGAGGCTCCTGGTTTAAGCTCTTGGCACAACATTTTAAACAACAAGTGAGTTCCTCACCAATGTACGCTGTTTTATTTTATTCAACGTGAATGGTGCATTATTACACTATATATATATTTAACATGTATATCACATTCTGATTTACTTTAGATGTAATACTTCTACATGCCTTGATGAAGAATGCCCAGCATTCGAAACGCGTCGGCTTTCCGCTCCAACTTACCAACCCAATCTTGGTGATGGTACCGTATGACGGACAGTATTTACATCACATATGATTTGTGTATTTAGTACAGTTTTTGATATTTTTTGTATTGTGTAATATTTATATATATTTGTAATAAATGATGTAATTTTTTATATATATATTTGAAATTTTGTTTGTGTTGCCCACATAATCCCAATCTTTGAGGTTTTTTCAAATGTTTTAATAATTACGGGATGATGGCAACTACATGCCGCCCTATATGAGTTGGTCTTTTTCTAGGATAGTGACAATCAACATCTGGTGGCAGGACAGCGACAATCCACATCTGGTGGCAGGTGACAATGTGCATCTGGCAGTAGGCGATGTGGCAAATGACAAACTGCACCTGAAGGCATGCGACGTGACAAGTGATACACTGAATATGGAGGCAGGCAATGTGGCAAGTGACATTCTGCATCTAGTGGCAGGCGACATGGCAATTGAAATGTTGTATCTGAGGGCACACGACATGGCAAATTACATTCCGCATCTGGTTGCAGGCGACGTGCCAAGTGACAAACCGCATCTGGTGGCAAGTGACGTGCTCAGGACTCCAACTGATTCTGCATTATGGTGAGTTTAACTATTTCATTTATATTACAATATAATAATAGAAATTATGTGCTTCAATCATCCCAACATCAAATCAACCATGATGATTGAAGCGCCAACACTAGCTATTGCCCGCTAAAAATCACATACCCGCCCCGCCCGCAGCAAAATCACCACGCCAGCATTTTCCCCGTTTTTTTTTTGCACTGCACTTTGTATTTAGTCGTTTTTACTCCAGGCTTTATATATCACACGAAAGGTTACTGACAGAAAATGAAAAGTGCAGTGTAGCACAAAGTCAAGATTTTTACTTTGAATTAATGGGTGCCTAATGCAAATAAATGATTCAGATTTAAAATATACTCTAAAAATGCATTACTTTTCAAAATTTGAGAAAATATGATGATGAAAATATCATAACTGATTGACAAATATCCAAAAATATCCTGATAGTATTTATTGGGAGTTAAAATTTTCACTTTCACTAGAGCATTTTAACAGTATTGTACCATAGTTATTAGTGCCAGAATGAAAAAGAAAATTCAATCAACCGTTGTTAGTAACAATAACTGGTCTTCCTTTAGACATCCATAAATCAAACCCAATATTTATTCCAGTTCATTACTCAGTAGTACATTTTACTTAATGGTTTACCTCAAGTGTGTAATAAAATCGTCCATAGAACTCCACTGAAACTCCTCTGTTTGAATCCACAGCATCAATGATAAATTTCAACAGGAGCCACCAGAGAGATTCAAGCACCCTGTAAAGAAGAGAAGTTAAACATACTCTTACCTACCAATACTACTCAACTATTGGCAAACAATGACCTTATAGAGTTAAAAGCTCTGTTTTAACCAAAATAATATTTAACGCAAATTTAGTGATCGACTCTGCCTAGTCAGCAATTTGCAAACGTCCAGGAAATAACATAATTACTAGTAATACCAGTAACTTTGTAGAATGCTTTAAAGCGGAGTTCCACCCAGGAAAACAACATTTGCCTATTTTGTTTAAAAAAATTAAATAAAAAAAAACCTGAAAAAAAAAAAAAATACTCACCCGAAATACCTGTTGCTATGCGGAAGTCCGTAATCTGCCTCTTCCACACCGCGGTGTGTTTTCTTCTTGTCCTTCTCCTTGTGAATGGGGCGCGCTGCTTTATGGGAACTGTGTGTGTTCTCAGAGAGCAGCGCGCCCATTCACAAGCCAGCGTGAGACTCACGCAGGCACAGTAGGAAATGGGCAGTGAAGCCGTAAGGCTTCACTGCCTGTTTCCCATAGTGTGAATGGCGGCGCGGGACCCGGAGCGATCGTGGGACCGGCATCAGGGGGGCCATCAGCGCGGGCGCCTAGGACAGGTAAGTGTCCTTATTCAAAGTCAGCAGCTACACTGTTAGTAGCTGCCGACTTTGAAAAAAAAATGCGGGTGGAGCTCCGCTTTAAGGATAACTCCATTCCAAGAGCCTATATCCTCTTCCCCATGTCAGGCATATTGGGTGCTTGGCCACAAGTGTGTCCTCGCTCACGGAGCGGAGGTCAAACAAACATGCTGTCCAAGTCCCCCCTTTAGAAAAGCCCTGCTCTTTTGCGTTTCATCATACAGGTCTAATTATAGAGACACTGGAGGTTACTGAGAGGTGGCTTTCAAAGGTAAACAATAAGGGATTCAAAGACTAAATGAGGTTCTAAGGCTAAACAGTTACTGAGTAATGGCTTGCTTTCCTTTTTCCCTTGCTCTAGTGCAGCCAAATGCATCTTGCACCAGTCTGGGTGTTATTCTTTCAGTAACAACCCCCTCCATCCACAGAACTCTCATCTCAGCAAATCTTGCTTCCTTTTTGCGCTTTGACCGCCCCATCTCTGCAGTTAGTTTTTAACATAGTTTCATTAACTCATGAAAATTTGGCGTCCTGTCTCTTTAAGACTTTGCAAGACAACACACTTCCACATGCAGACTCCACTGCATTCCCATGAGCTGCTGCATACAGCAAAACACAGTTTATTGCTCCTCACTGTTTTTGGTCTGTGAGGATCTGGAACTCTGCCATATGTAATATTGGGGTGATTAGACTCAAGCAGTAGGTGCATTTACAATAAGTTGCACCAGTCCAAAACTGTATTTTAAGGGTATGACAGCCCACTTTTATTTAAAAGCAAGTCAAAGTTCATACAGACAGCTCTTCCCATGTAGGGGGTTCTCATCATCAGTCTAAGACATAACAGTCATTCAGCCCTTCTGGATCTCTTGTGGCAGCTTTACTGCTCCGCGTACCTCTGTAGGATCTTCCTGACCATCAAACACCTTTTGATCTTCCTGACCATCAAACACATCCCAGGTGTATCCACAAATTCTGTACTTTTAGCTCTGCATCTTTCCTTGCAGCTCCCCAGCTGCTCCTGTCCCACATGGACTTCCTCTCAGGCTTAGGCCTTCCCTCCTCTGCCTCTTCTGAGCACCTTTATGCATGACAGGATCTCACACGGCTCCCCTCAGACACACTGACCTCCCTCAGGAAGGTGGGGCCCTGAGCTCTAAGTCTGGCACATATGATCCATTAGTGCTCCTATCAAAATCTGGCGTAAACCACCTTTCTCCCGAGTAGCACAGGGACACCCTGCTACAATATATACCCACACACAGTAAATATAGCTAATCAGACAAATGTAGACATCGCAGTTTTTTTGGAAGGTATTACGATAAAAATGTTTCATGGCTCCAGAGTGGCTGCCAGCTCAACTCCTAGTAGCTACTAGTTATGCTAATTATGTAAGAATTAGGAAAGTCACTGATAACACCAGGTCTTTGCTCCAGATGGCACATGGGTCTTTATGCCAGAGGTCCCCACCCCTTGGGCCATGGACGGGTACCATTTTTTTGGCCTGTTAGCAATCGGGTCACACAGCAGGAGGTGAGAAGTAGGCAAGCGAACAAGGCTCGATCTTTACTTACAGCTGCTTGCAATACTGTCTGAGCTTAGCCTCCTTGCAGATCAGCGGCAGCAATAGAATCCCATAGGAGTGTGAACCCATAGTGCACATGCTCAGGAACTAGGTTGTACACTCCTATGAAAATCGAATGCCTCATGATCTGAAGCGGAGGCTGAGCTGAAGCAGTGATGGCAGTGCTGGGAAGAGGCTGCAAATACAGGTCATTAGCAGAGAGGCGCACTGACTGCACAGAGACCTCATCAGTGAGAGGCAAGTAACAAACTGAATCTGGTGGCGGCTTTATTTTGGCAAGTAAGCTGATGTACTTCAACTGAATCACCCCAAAACCATTCCAACCATTACCCCTCTTCTCCCTCCCCAGTTCATTGAAAAAATTGTCTTCAACGAAACAGGTACCTGGTGACAAAAAGATTGGGGACTCCAGCTCTAAAGAACTCTCTGATTACTGGTACAAGAAAAGCATGCTCCTATCAAGGGAAATTTTGGATGCCTGAGTAAAATTAGGAGGGGAAATGGAGGTGGAGTTTGTTCGAAAGGGAGGTATAAAAGTTTTTAAATCATACTTGCCTATTTGGATGCAGATTCAGCCTACTGTCTGCTGAAAATGGGTCACAGGAGTGCAGAACGGACTGCACTCCTGTGATCCACAGAAGTGCAACCAAACAAGCTTTGGCTGTACTTCTCCTTTAAGAAGTTATGGATGGTTGCATGTGGGGGGGAGTATGAATGTATTATAGGATGTGGTGTTTGGCATGAGAGGAGTAACAGAAGATTATGTGGATGGTGGCTGTATACGAAGTGAATGATGGCACAGTGTGATTATTTGGGCATGGCGGTATTGGTTGGAGAGCCAGATGGTCAGAGGTTATGAGGGTTTGTGTTGAGATTGAATGAGCCCAGTGACTTTAAGCTTTACACTTGTATAGCACGCTCTTATCTTACCTGTACAGGTTTTCTTTCACCAAAGTTTCACTCAAAATAATTAATTTGTCATCTAGATATTTCATGAGAGGAGACACAGCCTAAAACAGATTACACACCATATGTTAGTGATTAAAATGACAGATAAATTACGGATGTTTGAATGGCTGAGCTGTAAAGTCCATATTAATTATGATTATCGGTATAATTATCCACGTATTTGCGAGTTCTCTGTAAACACGACAGCAATCACACTGACAGCATGCTAAAAATACACCACAATACTCAACAAAGCAAAGTCTGGCTTCAGACCAGTGACAGTGCATTGCTTATGCTCTACTTTGTGCTGCTGTTTCTAAACCATCAGACCTTAATAACCTGCCATAACAACTGGCCATGGTTTATAAAAACTGGAGAAAACAGAATTGTTTGTCCATCTGATTTCAGAATCCAGCTGTCCCTTTTCTACTTCAGCTTAGAATAAGGAAAAAAGAGAAAGAAGAGCACCAACATAGTGCGTTTAAACTATTAAAAAAATATCAAAGCAAATTGTCAGTTTCATATAAGAAAGGTGAACAGGTGAAACCAGTAGGGAATTCTGAGTCAAGTCTTTATGATCTTGGGCAGCAAGGTGCCAGCTGTGCTTATGCCTTATGTGGAGGCTCTGAGCTCCTGGAGGTACAAAAGACAAGAAAGCTGGAGACCAATTTGATTTGATTTTTTTCTTAACAAATAGACAATAGAACTCCAACTAAAACTTGGTTTTTGGCTTTGGTTACAGTGCAGAGAAGTTATATAACATTTGTAAAGGTTTTATTGCTAAAAGAATTAAGTGTGTGTTGTCTGACCAGTTCTAAAGGTTTTATGAAATAAATATAAAGATAGGAGCTGACTTACTAAAACTGGAAAGTGCAAAATATGATGCAGATGTGCATGATACCCAACCAGCTTTAGGTTCAGGTTGTTCATATAAGCTTTGTCAACCAAGCCTGGAAGCTGATTGGTTTCTATGCAGGGCTGCACCAGATTTTGCACTCTCCAGTTTTAGTAAATCAACCCTGCAATGTATTTTCTTGTTACTTATGCGTGAGTAAAATTGATATAAATGTTTTCCAATTAATACACATAACCACCAATCACGTATGTAAAATGATTTAACCACATTCTCTACAACAATTTTTTTTAGTTATTAACATGGATGACCCCATTGTATAGTAAGCTGATTAACAAGTAATGGCAGTATATACAGTATAGCAATCCATAACAAACAAGTTGCATAAGCTAAGGGACCATTTAGAACTGTATGTCTAATTACATAGTTGAATTATATGTAAACCCAATCACTAAAAATTCTAAAATGTCTTCCAGATATTCTGTATTGTCACTCTGTCACGTGGGTTTCCGATAGTGGCTAAAAGGAGATGGCTGATAAAAAGCATTGCTGATACTAACATTAGAAAACAAATTATATATAAAAAATATGCATACTGCTTTAGCAAAAATATAATTCAGTTAGAGTTTACATCAGCTTAACCTCTTCCCTACCGAGTAAAATGACGTCGGCAGGGACCTTTCGTCCTTCAGATTGGACGTCATATGACATCCTTGCTTTCCCGGCCGCTAGGGGGCGCATGCGCACCCCCATGCATTGCTCGGGACCCGGTGCGTGTGCCCGGCGGCCGCGATGTCCACCGGGCACCCGCGATTGCCCGCAATCACGGCAGGACCATGGATCTGTGTGTGTAAACACACAGATCCATGTCCTGACAGCGGTGAGGAGACTGATGTGTGTTCCCAGTACAGAGGAACACACATCAGTCTCCTCCCCTTGTGAGTCCCCCTACAGTTAGAACACACTTTAGGGAACATATTTAACCCCCTTCAGCGCCCCTTAGTGTTAACCCCTTCCCAGCCAGTCACATTTACACAGTAATCAGTGGAGTTTTATAGCACTAATCGCTGTGTAAATATGAGTGGTCCCAAAAATCTGTCAAAAGTGTCCGATATGTCCGCCGCAAAGTCACGGTCACAATAAAAATCGCAGATCGCCGCCATTACTAGTAAATAATAAAAAAAAATGCCATAATTCTATTCCCTATTTTGCAGACACTAGAACTTTTGCACAAACCAATCAAATACGCTTATTGCGATTTTTTTTAATCAAAAGTATGTAGAAGAATACGTATCGGTCTAAACTGAGGGAAAAAAGTAAAAAAAAAAATGATATTTATTAAATCAAAAAGTGAAAGATATTGTGTTTTTTTTTTTTTAAATTGACGCTCTTCTTTTGTTTATAGCGCAAAAAATAAAAACCGCAGAGGTGATCAAATACCACCAAAAGAAAGCTCTATTTGTGGGAAAAAAAGAGCGTCAATTTTGTTTGGTAGCCACTTCACACGGCTGCGCAATTGTCATTCAAAATGCGACAGCGCTGAAAACTAAAAATTGGTCTGGGCAGGAAGGGGGTGAAAATGCCCTATATTGAAGTGGTTAAAAAGGTAAAACAATGTAGTATTTATATATATATATATATATATGTATGTATGTATGTATGTATGTATATAAATATGCATAGTGCTTTAGCAAAAAGTTCAGTTAGGGTTTAAAGATGGAGAAAGATTTTATGATAAAGTAGCATTTCAGCATTTATGCTGAACCATGGATGGATACCAGCCATCTTTTGACCAATCTATGGCTGTTCCCATGCAACAGAAGTCTATCTAACAAATGATTTTTACTGAGCAGGAATGTTGGAAAATTTTAAAGCGGGATTCCACACGCAATTTTTTTTTTTTTAAAGTCAGCAGCTACTAACAGTGTAGTTACTGACTTTTAATAAGGACACTTACCTGTCCTACTCGCCCCCGCTGATGGCCACCCTGATGCCGATCCCTCGATCGGTGCAGGTCCCACGCAGCATTCACACTAAGGGAAACAGGCAGTGAAGCCTTACTGCCCGTTTCCTACTGCGCATGCACGAGTGTCGCGCCGACTTGTAAATGGGTGGCTGCTCTCTGGGAACACACACAGTTCCCAGAAAGCAACACGCCCTATTCACTAGAAGAAGATGAAGAAGAAGATAGACTGTGGCTACAGAAGAGGCAGATTATGGACTTCCACATAGCAACAGGTATTTTGGGTGAGTATAATTTTTTCTTTTCCTATTTTTTTTTCTATTTTTTGTGGGGGGGGGGGATTTTTGGGCTACATTTTTTTTCCTGGGTGGATCTCCACTTTAATTTGATCAGCGGCTGCAACACTGATCAGTAGACTCTGACAGCAAATGAGTCATTGCTTTCAGAATACAATAGCACAGCAGAGAGAATTCCTTCATCCACCTTGCTTCTGTGGATGGGGGGAATCCGTTTTTTTTCCAATGAGCCCTGTGGCTGATCAAAAAATAAATAAAAAATGGGTCTTCTATGGCCAGCTCTTGATGACAGTAAAAGTGATCACTAGCTTGAGTTCCTCAGGCACAGAGGTATTAACTTGACTTGAACTGTACATATATGTATTTTTACATTCTGTAAAGTAAATTTACAAAACTATGTAATGTAGAAGAAGTGTTCAGTAGATTATATACACACCTCATCATTCTGGATTGAGTCAGGAGACAGACTAATGTGTTGTATGTATTTCTTGATGTCCCCAATCATCTGTAGAGATAACACAGACCTTTTATATACAAAATTTAGATATACACATTTACACAAAGAAAGTTCTTTATGTCATTGAGAAAGAAAAGGATTAATTTTGTTATATTTCCAGTTATTACGTCCCCTCAACTGTCCTGAATTTTAGCATTTAAAATAGGGAGCTAATGGCCCTTGTCCTGTCTACATATCAATAGATTTGTGGAAAAGGTATACTGGATTAGTAAAGGAATACAGCTCCAGTCAAAACCTTTTTTTAGCTTTGGTAATGTAGGGAAGACTTAGATTGTCTGTCAAGGTTTTTATCGCTGACTTTCTTCTTGTCCTAAAAGTTCCTCTTTTACCCTGACATTTTCCCTTACCGTCTCCCTTTTTCAGAGTCTTGTTTGCCGTCCCATCAGTCGGTCGCCCATTAAACCCTCCCTGCCGCTTGCTCCTCCCCCCACCAGCCCGCACTTACCCCATCTGGGTCGTGGGCAGCTTCAGCTTATTCCTGCATCTCCTCCTCCTTGGCAGCGGACTTTAACAACACTGACTTATAACACACCCCAGTCTGCTAATTGGACAATCAGTCAGTAACAGCACACTAATACACTAATAAGCTTATTCATTTGCTCACTTTGTTCTCTCATCTTGTCACTGTGTTCCTTGCCATTACATATACATAGAATAGAGTGGGATTAAATGTTAATACTGCACCTCTCTCTACCACAGTGATGCTGCACTACAATAACTTCATTAAAAAAAAAACATGTATACAGGTTAGCCATTGTATTTAATGGTTCCGGGTCACCTATGTGTGAGGCACTAGGGTGCGCTGTTATTATTTTGATTCATAGACACATGTCATAAGGCCCACTGATTACAATGCACATGTAAAAAAAAAACTGAAAACAACCCAATAACTTAGCAATAGTCAAACAGTTAATAGTTTTACACTAACTGCCATTACTAACTAGTGTGATGTATTGGTCAAATTTAGCAAATGTATTTTCCCAGATAACAAATAACCCACTAGCTGGCTTGTATCTAGCCAATTTATTGAAAAACACATTTCCTCTTTAGGTCAAATACTCCAAATCATTAAAGTGAACCTGTCTCAGGGCAAAACTCTGCAGAGCCTTCTCTGAACAGGCAAAGACAGGGATGCATTACAAAGCGGACTCATTCAGTTATGTGTGTAAATTTGAGTTTGAGCTATTGAGCTTTGTAAACACAGAGGGGTAGATTCAGGTACACGTAAATTTGCGCAGCGTATTATAAATACTCTACGCTGCCGTATTTTACCAGGCTCTAAATGGAATTCTGGTAGATTTTTGCCCGTACGATACGGCGGCGTAGTCCATTTCTCGCCGCGTAATCGAAATACGTGACTAGGGGGCGTGAAGCATTTAAATTAGGCGCGTCCCCGCGGCGATCGAACTGCGCATGCTCCGTTCAGAAATTTCCCGCCGTGCATTGCGCGAAATCACGTCGTTACGTCATTTTTTTTTTGAGTAGCGTCGTTTACGAACATTCCTATTCCCGGACGACTTACGTAAAAAATAATAAAAGACGTCGGAAAACGTTGAAATTCGACGCGGGAACGACGGCCATACTTAACATGGGCTGTCTAATATTAGAGCAGCAAAAAGCTGGTATAGTGTTACGCAAAAAAAAGATGACTAAAGATGCCGTAAGAGATTGCGATTGAAGATCGTAATTTCGGGGATCGCTGGCAAAAGCTCATTAGCATACCCCGACGCGGAAAACGACGGGAAGTCCACCCAGTGGCCGCAATTTTATTGAAGCGTAGATCCGAAGGCGTACGAACACGTAATCCAGTCGAATTGAAGCCTGCAGCCGTCTATTCATGGTTTGAGGTTTCAGACTAGCTAAAAAACGAGCGCAATTTGAAAGTACTCCAGTCTAACACCAGTTAGACAGGAGTTACTGCTCTCTGAATCTGGCCCAGTATTTTTAGTAGTGCAGGAAAGTCTAGTCTGGAAAACACGTGGAAAGGAGGAACCTCAAGTCCAAACTCCTTTTTTAAATGTCTTTGTACTGACCATAATAAAGATAGAAGAAATAAAAAGTTCATGCTAACCGGTATACATCCCCTTTGAATAAACAAACACTGGCAGGAAACCTACAGAAACAGAGAAATATAAACTTTGTGCAGATATGTAGACAATCCTGCTGAAAAGTATTGAACCGGAGATCTTTGCTAACAACATAGGTATTTTTTTAAGAAAATATTGATAATTATCATCATCACAGCTACAATACCTTCTCTGTTAGGTGTGCAATCATGTTCTTGGCTTCTCTCTGCATATCTACATCAATGTTTTGCAGCTGTGTGCTCAGTGCCTTCTGAACTTGCTGCTTCGCATCCGACCCAGATGACTGCTCCACTGCCGTCTCCAGAGATTTCCAGTCCAGATCTCTCAGGACATTACCCATGCATTTGCGTACATGCTCAATGTTGTTCAGGATAATGCAGAGCTAAGTAAATGAAGTTAGGTACAAAAAAAGGTAAATTAAGATGTTTACTCTATACTGGGCCTTCATTTTATGCGGTGTGGAGCTGGGGGTCTTCTTTGAAATGTTCTCTGCAAAATGGCGCCAAAACAGGATTTGGGAAAGCCCAGTCACATAAACCTGTCACATATGTGCGATGCATTCGCACTGCGCTTTGCCCAAAAAACGTGGGCGTATTCTAGGCATTATGGTGCAGCTCAGGTGCAAATTCAGGCCCATTATCTTCTATGGGCACACATCTGATTCGCAGATGTGTTCATTTCTCATCAGGATTTCTCTCATTCTACTGAATACACTTCCCCCCCTCCCCTATCCCAGGTCTCCAAATTCGCAGCTAAAACAGAGATGATCTGCTGAACAGCTCTCTTATCTCTCTGCAGAGATAACAGAGCTGGAATTCGCAGTGCACAAGTGTGAATCCAGCCTTGGAGTCCAGAACCAAGCAAAGAAGATAACATATTTGTAAAGCAAATATTGTGCTTTATTAATGTGGCAGAGTTTTTTTTTCTTAAAGCAGACATATAGATGTGGTTAGAGTGACCCTGCCACTCTTTTATAAATGGGCACCCAAGTGTAGACACCATTATAAACTGTTAAATTACAATTCCCAATTATAATGCAACTTAACGGTCACATATTACAAGAGATGTAGGTAGGCTGGTATATACAGCAGGTAAAATAAGTATTGAACACATCAACATTTTTCTAGGTAAATATATTTCTAAAGGTGCTGTTAACATGAAATTTTTACCACATGTCGATAACAATCCATACAATCACTACATACAAAGAAGCCAAAACAAATAAGGTCAGAAATTAAGTTATGTGTAATAAATAGGAATGACACAGGGAAAAAGTATTGTACACACTAACTATAAATTAATTTAAAGGGTTTGTAACCCTACAATTTGATTTTCTGCCAGCCCCCCTTATTTTAGCTTTCATCCTGCACTGTATGAGTGTTTATTAGAAATGAAGCCTCTAAATACCTTTTTCTGATGTAACTTTAGGATGGTCACGTAACTCTCGGACACTCAGATACCCTGATCCAGAACTTAATTTTTCTCTGCTCGTCGTGTTTTAGGTTACCGTGTTTTGGACGATTGTAATTTAGTCTGACAGTGTGTATGCCAGACAGCTTGAACGGAATTCCAATGAAAAAATACATTGGATTTTAGACCATCGGAAAATCCGATTGTGTGTATGCGGCATTATCTTTAGTTCTTTCTATAGATTTTCTATTCAAGTCAGGTGATTGGCTGGGCCATTCTAACAGCTTTATTTTCTTTCCTTGAAACCAATTGAGAGTTTGGAATCATTGTCTTGCTATAATGTCCACCTTCATCATCCTGGTAGATGGCAGCAGATATTTATCAAGAATGTACATTTTTCCATTTATGCTTTCTTCAATAAAATGAAGTTTGCCAGTACTATATGCTGAAAAACAGCCCCACACCGTGATGTTCCCACCTCCAAACTTCACTGTTGGTATTGGGTTGTTTTTGGGATGATGTGCAATGCCATTTGACCTCCAAACATGATGTGTGTGGCATCCAAAGTGTTCAATTTTGGTCTCATCTGACCAGACTATATTCTTCCAGTATTTTACAGGCTTGGCAAAATATTGTGCAGCAAACTTTAAACGACCTTCAATATGCTTTTTCTTCAGCATTGGAGTTTTGCATGGTGAGCATGCATAAAAGCCATGATGGTTGAGTGCATTGCTTATTGTTTTCTTTGAAACAATTGTAACTGCTAATTCCAGGTCTTTCTGAAGCTCTCCACAATTGGTCATTGGCTCTTGGACAATTTTTGTTGACACTTCTTTTCACTCTTCTGTCAGAAATCTCGAGAGGAGCACCTGGCTGGCTGGAACATTCAGAAGTTTAGAAATCCTTCTGTAACCAATGCCACCAGTATGTTTTGAAACAATAAGGTTGCAAAGGTCTTGAGAGAGCTCTTTGCTTTTAACCATCATGAGATGTTTCTTGTGTGACACCTTGGTAATGAGACACTTTTTTATAGCCCATCAGTTGAGACTGAATCAGCTGATATCAATTTGCACTGACAAGGGGGAGGATTTCTTTCTAATTACTGATAGATTTCAGCTGGTGTCTTGGCTTTCCATACATTTTTGCACCTCTATTTCTTCATGTGTTCAATACTTTTTCCATGTGTCATTCCATTTTATTACACATAACTAAATTTCTAAACGTATTCCTTTTGGTTTCTTTGTATGGATTGCATGGGTTAATACTGACATGTGGTGAAACTTTATGTAAATTGCACCTTTAGAAATATATTTACCTAGAAAAATGGTGACATGTTCAATACTTATTTTCCACATTCTCAGTAGTTGTCATGGTGCCGGAATATTTAGTAGCCTGTGGGACCAGTCATTTAAATGTATGCCTCTGTTGTAATTATCAGAGGATAAAATACTTAAATTATAAAAACTTGGACCAGTTCTGTGATAGAAACATATGTTTATGTTATCCTCATGTCAAGAAACATGTTGATAGATTTGGATTCTTGTATTTGTGTGTGATTGCTTCTCATCTTTAATATGCTGCTGCGTAGGTCTAAACCAAGAAAAAGGATTAGCTTTCATTTTAAAATGCAAACCTTGAACTCTTCACTTAGTAAAAGCTTAGCTGCCAATCAACATGATGAATTGGAGAGGGCAGGCACAGTCATATTCATGTCAAGAATGTCAGGTGCTGGACTGAACATTAGCTGTCCTACCGTTGCAAGGAAAATAGGCAAAGATGTTCATTGGTTGGATTTTGTCATCTTTATTAAAAAAATATATTGCTTTTTTGTGTGTGTGTGTAATGGTGTCTCCATTATTTCAAGGAACAAAAGTAGGACACATATAACACCAAAAAGTGTACACCTACACCAACACTTTAGATTTAAGTAGAGTTATTTGTGTAAAAATAATAGTTACATTATATCAGCCATAGTTACCCACTGCTGTACTGATTTTATGTAAGGGATTAAAATTAAAATGTAAAATTAACTTTGCAGACAATACATATATGTATGTTTTTTTTTTTTTTATCAGACACAAATATACCAATTTGCATACAAGATCAGGAGTAATCCAGAGTATTTGTCGCCAACTCAAATCTTACCTGCTCTGTGACAGCAGCCTGCCCCGCTGACTGGTGACTTCTATCGACTTTCCGCTTGATAGCTTCTGAATAATAGATTGCTGCTTTGCATATATCCTAACATGCAAAATGGCAACATACAATCAGTAACAATTATCGAAAAAAAAAAAGGTCCTTATTATAGTTTACACAAAACATACAACACAGATTAACATTTGGCATTTCAATTAAAGCATAATTTAATTAGGACCTACAAATTATTTTTCATGGAATCGATTATACAGATTGAAAAGGGTTGAGCTGTGTATAGCAATCCCACAAAGTAGAGATGTGAAAGCATGATAAATCTGAGCTAATTTACTAGGAATTCATGAGGAATTGTAAATATTAACTTCAGTTATCAAATGTGAAAAGAAAATTTGTGTCAACTTTAAAGGAGTTGTAAAGGAAAATTTTTTTTTTGCCTAAAGTTAATGTCTGCGAGGTAGACAGACAGAATAGTGTAATGATTCTGTTAAAAAACAAGTAAATACCTATTTACAAGTAAATTCTTTCATCTATATCACCCCTGGCATTCTAGTTTCTTTTCTCTCATTCACTTCCTGGTTTGCGGCGCTCGTTCATGTAAGAACTACATTTCCCAGTATACATTGCGGCACGCCCAGTAATTCACACCTCCTTGAAGTCTCTAACACGTAGAGAGCGTCCTGCCGCACAGATGTAGTTCCCAGGAGGGGGCGAGCACGTCACTGACCACCGCAGTAAAGCCTTCCTTCGCGGTGGTGAGTAACAATCAGACAAGCAGGAAGTGAACAGAACAGAGAAGAAATATAGCAACTTCTGAGCAAAAACGAACAATGAGGAAGTGAAAAGAGGAATGTCTGCAGTTAAAAGATGCCTTTTATGAAAACGTTTTTTTTTTTCCTTTACAACCCCTTTAAATAACCAATTATGTGCAGATGCTTTTCACATAGCAGGATAGATTAAGCACATTTTGAAACAATTTATTGTGTGAAGATTCTCAACTTTTTTAGTAATTTTTCTTAAAGTGGATGTAAACCTGATTCATGAAATATGACCTAAGCACATATATCTGTAGTGTTTTCTTATATCTCTTTCCAAAGCCCTGAGCCCATGTGTTTCTGCTGTTTCACTGCTCTGTTATCAGCATGATAACTTCTGACAAGTTCTCCATCAACCGAGATAAAACCAGCCTGAAATTTGTGTCGTGGGAGGTTGCTATAAATAGATTAGCAGAGAGCTTGCCTTGTCACAGAACATCTCTGTATGTCTCTGCCTATGTGGAGGGGGAGTGTATACCTATCTTCCAATCAGCTGTCTTGCCTGTATGCCAAGAATCCACAGCCAGTGCTGAACAGGAATAGAAATTCTCTAACATGTGCACTTTCTAAAGAATAAATAAAACCAAAGACAGAAGAAATACATCTGAGGCTGCTCACTTTACTGGGTATGTGAGGGTTTACATCCACTTTAATGTCTTTTTCTACCATGTCTGCCATCAACATGAAAACCAAATTCAATGTGTTCATAGTTATGCCTATACAGGAAGGACAAGAACATGCCTGAGACAATCTCGATTCCAGCTTAATTTGGGGGAATCAATGGCCAATGGTCTAATCACTTTTACCCAAGATCTGCCTGAAGCTGCCTGTAGACATATCACCCCCCCCCCCCCCCAATCCAGCCAAAAACAACCTAGTCTGTTACAAAAAAACGTAACTATAGGTTCTTAGCAAAGGACCTATAATTAACGACAGCTCGGTTTGGCTGATTAATACGGTTTATCACATGTTTCAGCAAGAAAAAACAGAAGACAAGAGATTTCTTCAAACTCCTTTTTTTTTTTTGTATTTCTGACCCCCTGTGTGGGATATTACTATACTTTGCTTGCACTTTGTTTTAAGCAACTCTGTTTATTTAATGTATAAAAACATAAAACTGCCACGCTACCTTGTTTAAATAAATGAGTGACTATTATGTGCAATCATATACATTGCTGCAAACACCTACTTGCATTCCCGTAAACCCCAATAGATACATATTGGGGAGCCAGGTGACGTTGGGGCAGTGCCCTGTCTGTGAGATACCTATACCCAGATTGGTGTTTACGATTAGCAGTTTCACTGCAGTGCACCAGGACAGTGCAAAGTAATATATAAGTTGTTTACCTTGCATTTTAATAAACGATTTTATCATTTTAAATGCAGTCAGTAATTTTTGTCTTTTTGAGCCATCCATATCTATTGCCCCCTACAGAGGAAGCATCAGCAAAGGAGAAGTTGAGTCATTCCATCTGGCAGACCTAATCAGTTTATATGGGTCCACAGTTTGAGATGAGGGCAATGTTTATATAGTGGTGGAGATCACAGAAGACGAGGATAACCTGAGACACTTTTGTATTGAAGATAAACTGTTGGTGTAACCGTGGGATAATATTGAGCACATTGTCATCTACGGTGTACAGTCACAGCTGGTGTACAAGGGGACAAAATGGAGCATACTGTTGATGGTGCACCAATGGAACAGTATTGAGTAGCTGTGTTTCGACAAGAGACTGATATGTATATAATAACGGATGTTAGCATTTATATTGGCACTTTGCATTCATATATCGCATGTGAACATCAATGTATATATTCAGTAGCTTATGGATATTATGGATAACATTTTTATTTTTTTTTGCAATTTAATTTTGGTATATGAGATGTATGCACATGTGGGTTATTTATGATTTAAGGAAGAATCACTTAGATTAAATAGGTGACATCACATAGTGCAGCACTTTTAATTGTATATATGTGTGTGTGTTTTGAATGCTTTCTATCTTAATAAAAATATATTATATAAAAAAAATTCACACACTGAACACATAATCCTGTATCCCAAAGGATTGGTAAAGCTGAATTAGAAGTTACCCTACATAAATAATTCCTCAGTATGTTAACTTGCATACTCTTCAAGATATTAGTTGGTACCCATTGTTTTATTGTGCGTTTGTTTCATAACTTACATCAGAGAGCTGCGTTAAAAATATGAATGCCTCGGAGGAGTTTGGCCAAGCAAGCTGTGCCCAGAACTCTTTGATTTGTGAGAAGCAGGTTGTGACATCAACTGCAGAGCTGCTGTGCTTGGACAGAGAGTCCACATTTTCTAGCTGTAAGAACAGGACAAAAGTGCTGAATTAACAAACTGCACGGTATTCACAAGCCACCAGGACAAGAAAAGTACAACAATGCTGCCAATGTTGACATGAAATAAACATAAATCCAAGAAGGTCTGAAGCTAGATATAGGGCCAGATTCAGGTAGATGGGAGCATCTTTGCTCTGGAGTAACGCTTCTCATTTACGTTACTCTGGCGAAATTTTAGGAGCAAGTGCTGTTATTCATGAAGCACTTGCTCCTAAAGTTGCGGCAGCGCATCGCAAATGAGCCGGCGGAATTCAAATTGGGCGGGTACGGGGCGTGTATTATTTAAACTAAGTGCGATCCCGCGGCGAACGTACTGCGCATGCGTCGAGTGTCAATGCATCCCAGTGCGCATGCTCCAAATTCTGTCAGTGAACGTCAATGACGTCACATCCCCATTCATGAAAGTTTTACACAAGCGACGCGTTTTTTTTTTTCCGACGCGATGACGACGCCTATACTTAACATAGGATACTCCACTAGGGGGCTGCTTTATCTTTACGCCGCGTATCGCTTCCGGAAATCACTGCGTCGCGCCCGAATACGATCGTGAATTGCCGATTCCCGATGATTAACATTTTTTCAGCGTAAATCAGCGGGAATGCCCCCGGCGCCATTTTTAAATTAAAGTTGCGATGCGATGGCGAAATTCAATTGTGCTGATCGCATCGGAACTCCAACCCGGCGTTTCTTGTTTTCTGGTTACAGAAAACAGAAACGCCGGCTTAAAGTGACAGTTAGGCTGGAGTATCACAGATACTCCAGCCTAACTCTACCTGAATCTGGCCCATACAGTATGAATGGCTATCAGTAACAAAAAAGGACCAGAAGGAAAATTGACAGGTTCTCTTTGCCGCTTTTCCTTCCTGCCATCTACACAAATCTCTGATGAGATTGTGGAGAAAACCATATTCTGGAGTGTCAGAAGATACCATAGACATGAGATGGCATTCGCCTTATACAGGCCTTTCAATGTAAGGCTATCAGGGGTCAATTTAGTAAAAGATCAATAATAGCAAATAAAATGTGGTAAAATAATGCATGTGGTAAATCAGTTATAAAAGTTCAATGTACTAGAATTTAGGGTTGAATAACAAATGCAGTATTTTTTCGATTGTTTGGTAACTACCGCATTTTACTCATGCAGTAATTTATCACATGTGTCGTGGTTAAGGATGGTTTAAGGTCATTTTCTTATAACATTTTACGTTGTAATATTTATTTAGCAAAAAACACAATTTTTATCTAACTTTTTTACAGTAATCTGTATTTGGAGGCATTGAAATTTGAACTACCTTCTCAAATTTATGTCTCCTGATGCTTCGTAATCCAAGCTGTCTTTTTCATGCAGATCTGTTGCCTGTTTGCTCCTTTACCAAATCCATCCATTAGATTGGTGTTATTTTGGTTTGGCAGGCATGTTTTGGTTTCACCCCTGTTTTTTTGTCTTTCCAGTGCTCTCATTTACCAGACCAACTTTAGATAGGGGCAGGTCTAGGTTGCCATCTGCTCCCTGTCTATTGATTAGCACACCAGGGCTCCTCTTTTGGAGGCTTTAAAAATCATAGGACTTAGGACTGCAGTTACACAGGGTGCCTTGACGCTTGGCCTGCAGCTTACCAGGTATTTGCAAATAACTGCAACTAAACCCCTGTTTTAATTACACACATTTAGACAGATTATTTTGGTTTTAGTGCTTCTTGGGTAGAGGTCCACCGATATGGGTTTTTCTCTGGCCGATGCCGATATTTAGAAATCGGGGCGGCCGATGGCCGATATGTGTTGCCGTTTTTTTCGGCCGATATTTTAGGCCGATTTTTTTTTCTCCTCAACTCAAAAAAACTAGGGTGGAGAGGTGGGGAGGAGATAATTGTTTAGGGTGGAGAGGTGGGGTGCAGCCTGTCAGTGCCCACCACCAGTGCCACCTCATCAATGCCCACCAGTGTCCACCACCAGTGCCACCTCATCAATGCCCACCAGTGCAGCCCATCAGTGTCCACCACCAGTGCCACCTCATCAATGCCCACCAGTGCAATCACCTCAGTGCATCGCCAACCAGTGCACCACCTTTGCCAACCAGTGCCATCTACCCCTGTGCCAACCAGTGCCATCCACCCCTGTGCCATCCACCCCTTTGCCAACCAGTGCCATCCACCCCTGTGCCACCCCCCCCCCCTTTGCCAACCAGCGCCATCCACCCCTGTGCCAACCACCCCTGTGCCAACCACCCCTGTGCCAACCAGTGCCATCCACCCCTGTGCCATCCACCCCTGTCTGCAACAGCCAATCGGCGGCCGCCGCTGCCGACATTCTACACTGTAAAAAAAGTCCCCTGATGTGCTGCGCGCCCGGCCTCTGCCTACAAACCCCAGAACGCAGAGCGGGCCAGTAACGTTCTGGGGTTTGTAGGCAGAAGCCGGGCACGCTGCACGTCAGGGGATGTTTTTCTTTACAGTGTAGAATGTCGGCAGCCGCGTTACAGGCGTCAGTAGATAGCAGCGAGCGGGCCCCTCCTCTCTGTATACACCCACAGACGAGGAGGGGCCCGCTCGCTGCTATCTACTGACGCCTGTAACAGCCAATCGGCGGCCGCCGACAACGCTGGGTGTACTAAGATGTCCGCGGCTCCGGAGCTAGGCCGAAGCCGCGGCCTTTCCTGATGCAGATTGCCGCTGCGGTCACAGCATCAGGAAAGGCCGCGGCCTCGGCCTAGCTCCGGAGCCGTGGCAGCGCTAGCGGCATGTAGAAATATCGGCTTAATTTGGAGAACGGCCAAATATCGGCCGATATATCAGTCGACCTCTATTCTTGGGTTGGTATTTTTGAGCCTGGTCATTATGGAAACAATTTTTATAATTTCCATATATATACTTAATCACATTTTGCTAGTCGCATCTCATTTAAAGTCACAACCTTCCATTTTTTACACAGTAATATTTGGAGGCATTGAAATTTGAACTACCTTCTCAAATTTATGTCTCCTGATGCTTCATAATCCAAGCTGTCTTTTTCATGCAGATCTGTTGCCTGTTTGCTCCTTTACTAAATCCATTACCATACATTCATAAAAAAATATTTTTTGTAAATGTATGGCCTACTAGATTGGTTGAAAGTGCCTTTTACTAGATTGTTCTATGTTTTTGGCCCAATTCTGTGCTACTGCCTATCATAGGCGTGCGCACAGGGTGTGCCAGGTGTGCCCAGGCACACCCTAATTACCCTGTGTAGAACAGATTCCCCCTACTGACCTGGCTCCCCCCCCCCCCCCAAGCACTGCTGGCTTCCCTCCTCTCATGCCAGCTGTTGCTGCAGGATGTTTTACAATGAGTGTAGGAAAGGGCCAGTAAATATATAATTTACCAACCCCTTCCCTTTCTGAATAAACATCATTAATGTGTGTATTGTGCGTTTGAGCTTCAGGGTGCACACCCTAATGCCATAGGCTGCACACACCTATGCTGGCTATGTTTATATTGTGGAAACTAAAGAAAATTACTATATTTTCTTAATCATTTTTTTAAACATTTTTATTTGGTTTTCATGTTCCTATTCAAGTTTAACTTGTTGTAATGGTGTATATAATCAAAAGTATTACAGTGGCCACTTCAAGAAAGAACTCCGGGAACGATGAGGGTACAAGGACCACTGGGGGAGATTCGATCTAAGGTAAGTAATTCATAATGTGCTAGTATGCTTTTTTGTGTGTGTGGTTTTACAACCACTTTAAAGGGGACCAACACCATATTATCCTGGAGGAACATCTAACAGGATATAGTCACCCTAGTGAGTGGGAGGCACCATTACAGGTTCACAGAGGACCCTAGCATGAGATACTGACTGGAGAGAACCAAGCTGATTATGATTTTTACATGCCTGTATATCACACCATTAGGCCCCTTTTACATGGGGCGGATCAGTAATGTAACTTAAACGTCCTTATACCCAGTCGGGATCGCTCCATTGATACCCACTGAGCCAGCGGATGACAGGGCGGTCCCTGCACACTGTGCAGGGACCGCCCTGTCTTTTTTCTGCTCTCCCCTGTGGGGGGATCGGATGAACACGGACCGTGTGTCTGTGTTTATCCGATCTGATCCGCAGACGGAAGGAAAAATAGTTTTTCTTCCGTCTGCAGAATCGGATCATTGCGGAGGCGGGTGAGATCGGGTGTCAGCGTGTTCATCCGCTGACAATCGCGATCTCATAGGGACCAATGTATGTGGGACCATTTTTCATGGATGAAACAGCGGACATACGGTCCGCAGGTGTGAAAGGGGCCTTAAGGTGAGAACACTGAAAGCACAGTGGTGATTGGGAAGAAGTGGTTTACAATCTTATGAAGATCTTTTGGATGTTTCACATATGTGCACTTTTGACTAACTGTCAATATTATGAACTGATTTATTTTATATTTGTTAACACTTGAAGTATATGAAGGACATTATTATTATTAATCAATTGGTACTTAGTTGTTTTGTATGATATTGCACATTTTTTATCGAGGATACTTGAGAAGAGGTGGATCGGGGACTACAATCACTTTAATAAAGATGAATTGGCTTCAAATAAATCAATAACCCTATTTTCCTGATGTTTTCCTATGTTGTTAGCATAATGTAATGCAACTGAAAAAAGCAGGCCATTTAGTTAGTTGACAAACGCATATGTTAAGAATGCCCATCTAGTTGCAAGTGTGAGGAAAAAAAAAAGAAAAGCCTAATCAAAGAAATTCCAATCGTGTTTTCTGTTTCTTGATCTCTTTTCTGTACTTTACACTAGTTCCAAATTTATCCTCCATTACTTACATATGAAAGAGCCACTGTCCCCAAGGGGACGTAAAAGATGAAGGATCGGCAGCCTGCTAAGGGTTCCTGATGTATGATCTCAGGCTTTTATGTTTTAAGCTAGCTCATTGGTTTTCTTTTACAAATTGTGTGGCACCCAGCATTTGGCTGCACCATCTATGAAGATGCAAGTAAGATCCAAAAGCTGTATATTGCTGCAAGGGGCTGATAGAAAAATCAAATACCGAACCGAAAAGTTCTCAAATATTCTACAGAAATCAGTTTAAAGTGGTTGTCAACCCTCTGAAATGAAAAGGTGTCTGTAAACCTCTGAAATTAAAAGCATATCATTCTATAGTGTGTACTTGCATTGATCCAATGCACCAATTGTGATTTGTGTCTGCTCTGTCACCACTCTGCTTTCTGCAGGAGCCACTTATTAGAGTCTATGCTGACACCATCCCTCCAGCCCACAGAAGGTGGTTGACAGCCTCAGCTGTGCATGTTTACCAATGAGAATGTGTAAAGGAGGCATTGGCGTCCGCTCCATAGGGCAACGGGGGTCGTTTGCCCCCCCCTAGGATCGTAGGAGAAGACACTTGAAACAGTGAGAGCAGGACGGGCTTGGTAGTGCAGCAGCGATGAGACATGCTGACAGCGAAGGGAGAGCTTAGGTGGACTGACCCATATGCACAATGCTGTGTGTCTCACCCTGCTAAATTGTAACATCCCAGTGAGTACAACCACCCCCCTTCCACAGAAATGGAAGAGGCTGCATCTGCTCTGCCCCCTCCCTCCCCTCTGTCCCTGTGTACCATCATCCATGCTCTGTGCACAGCCTGTGTGCTGCTCTGAAAGGAGTGTGTGGGCGGGAACATTTAAACAAGTATCTGATAGCTAAAGAGCCGACTAAACTACTAGTGTGAACATCCTGGGAACATCAAGTGAGTTATCAGCATTGTCACTGTGTACTCTGCCCTCTCTCTCCCAAATCTTTCACTTCCTGTCTTGTCCTCCAGCAGTCTTTCATTAACCATATGCTATGCCTTTAGCCAGGGTTTTCACTTGTGTGATCATAGACATTGCATGTGATTTGCACCGCATTGCTGTGCAAATCACATGGGATGTCTGTGCGATGCAAATTCAGCCATAAAAACTGTATGGCTGAAATGGCATTTGCACCATAACTGTGCAGGACCCTTTTTTTTGGAGTGGATGGGTGTTTACACCTATGCAATCCAATTCCTGCACCATTTCAAAGTTTTCACTGCAATCTGCAAACCGATATGGGGGTGTCATTAATTTTACATTGACACCCGTATCAGTTTGTAAAGGGCAGAGTGAACGGCCGACAAGCAACATGCAATGCAGGAATCGCATATATGTGAACTAGAACTCAAGTGGGTTTACACTGATGCAGTGCAGGTGTATACACAGATTTCCTGCATTTATCTCCATTTTCACCAAAGTCCCACAGACTTCTATTAGATTACACATTTTTTTCAACATTTTCTGAAAGTGCACCAAATGTTCTCTATACTGAATCTTTGGTGTGCTTTCAGAAAACGCAGTAAAATTACACAAGCTAATAGAAGTGGGGAATAAATGCAGAAAAACTGCATATACACTGCGACAAACTCCAGTACACCAGTGTGAACCCAAAGGCTTCAGGATGCTGTGTAATATAAAGGCGTCCAGAGGTGCAGGGGATTGTGTAATGTAAAGGAGTCCAGAGAGTAGTGACAAAGAGATATTAAAAGATGCAGGGGGCACAGTCAGGTGTTTTTACATTTTAACGTGGGGGGGGGGCACGTTTTTTACCCCCTGCTAGCGGTCAAAGAAAGGGTTAAATGCGACTGTGTATCACCGCTTCCGAAGCGCCCCCCCCCCCCCTGAAAAAATTTCAGCGGACGCCCATGAAAGGAATGTTTGCCATTTCCCTCTATACAGGTCTCAAATTACACTCATCTCTCCTCTCTGTGTTGTGCAGTGTGACATCATATCCTCACCTGCTGCTTTCTAAATCTCAGAATTGCTGTGTAAAATGTGTGCTTTAGGGGGCTATAGAGGAGAGCAGGAATGCAGATAAATGAGTACAACTTAGTAGGAGATTTTTGTTTAATCTCGGTGTATCACCTGATGCTAGCCAATTTAGTGGGTATATGTAAGGGTTTACAATCTCTTTAACCTATTATTCTGGCCATTCGTAGTAAGATAGGAGTACTGTGGACAAAACTATATGATATGATATATGATATATATATATATATATATATATATATATATACACACACACACACACACACATATATATACACAGTGCTCAGCATAAATGAATACACCCCAACAGATTTGTCAGAAAACCTTTATTTACCTTTCAGAATCAACATTTTCTATAGGGCACTATACTACAAAATACTTGCACAAATGTGGGCCATTAATTGCAACCAAGATTTGTTAATTTGCACACACAAAAAGAGTATTTTTCCTAACAAATTCATTCAAGACCATGTTGCAAAAATGAATACACCCCAATGAAAGTCTAAAGCCCCATACACACTATTAGATTTTTTTAGAGATGTTGTCTTCAGATTTAACAAAATCATATAATATGAGATCAAACCTTAAGACCCCATACACACTATACAACTTGTGTTGTCTGATTTAATTTAGATTTACCAAAACCATGTAGTGCAAGGGCCTGCCTAATTGCATACAAATTGAAACTCTAATGCCGCGTACACACGGTCGTTTTTTGCGATGAAAAAAAACGTCGTTTCTTAAAACGTCATTTAAATTGATCGTGTGTGGGCAAAACTTCGTTTTTTGTCTTAAAAAAACGACCAAAAAAAAATTCCAGCATGCTTGAATTTTTTGTGTCGTTTTTCAAAACGTCGTTTTTTGTTTCACAAAAAGTCACTGGGGTGGATTCACAGAGAAATGGATTATCGTAGCGTATCAGAAATACGCTACGCCGCCGTTTTTTACCTTGATCTACGTGGAATTCAGGTAGATTTTTTTCGGTAAACGACGGCGGCGTAGTGTATTTCTCCCGTCGTAATCCATCCGCGCGAGTAGGGGGCGTGAAACATTTAAAGTAGGCGCGTTCCCGCGGCGATCGATCTGCGCATGCTCCGTTCGCAAATTTCCCGCCGTGCATTGCGCGAAATCACGTCGTGACGTCATTCGTTGTTTATGTAGCGTACTTTACGGGCGATCCACGTCCCGACGAGTTACGTAAACAAAATAAAAAATTAAATAAATTCGAAGCGGGAACGGCGGCCATACTTAACATGGGCTACGTAAAGTTAGAGCAGCAAAAAGCTGCTCTAACATTACGTATAAAAAAATAGACGAAAACGATTGCGACGCTCGCTCGTTTGTTCGTGAATCCCCGTAAAAACACATTTGCATATCCCGACGCATTAAAACGACGCGAACTCCTCCCAGCGGCCGCAAATAGATGGCAGCGTAGATCCGAAGGCTTACGAAGACGTAAGCCTCTCGGATCGAAGCCCGAAGCCGGCGTATCATGGTTTGAGAATTCAAACTAGTGATACGCCGCGGGAAATTTGAAATTACTCCTGTCTAACCCCAGTTAGACAGGCGTAATTGTTTTGTGAATCCACCCCACTGTGTGTAGCAAAAACATCGTTTAAAACGACGTTTTTCAACCCGCGCATGCCCAGAATCTAGTTATGAAGCGAGCTTCAATGGAAAAGTGTGGTGAACGTAACCTCGCTTTTTGTGAAAAAAAAAACGATGGTGTGTATGCAACATCATCTTTGAAAAGTGACGTTTCAAAAACGTAGTTTTTTACTTCACAGGAAACTTCGTTTTTTTCATCACAAAAAGTGATCGTGTGTACGCGGCATAAGGCTTCATTTCCACTGGCGTTTTCACAGCCACGTTTTTTACAGCTTAAAAACGCCTGTCCATGTTTATTTTAGAAAAAAAATATATATATATATATTTTTTTTTTTTGGAGCTGGAGCTTTAAAAACGCTGCGGCAGCGTTTTTGAGCGGTTTTGCGCGTTTCTGCAAGTTTTTGCGTGTTTTTGAGCGTTTTTTTTATGTCTGGCGTTTTTACAGCTCTATTGCTGGAGCTTCAGAATGCACTGGTTCCGCGTTTTTTTGCAGCTTAAAAACGTCTCAGCCATCTAACAGCTGAAAAACGTCATGGTGGGCATGAGGCCATAGACTAACATGGACAGGCGTTTTTTAAGCTGCAAAAAACGCTCAGAAAAGTGGCTGTAAAAACGCCAGTGGAAATGAGCCCTTAAGCTGGATATACACTATACAATTTTCTGTAGATTTTTGTCTTCACATTTACCAAAACCATATAATATGGCGGTCAAACCTTAAGAGGTTCAATTTGTATGCAATCAGACCTGCCCTTTCCCTACATGGTTTTGCTAAATCAAAAGGAAATCTAAAGGAAATGAGACAACAAAAGTTGTATAGTGTTTACGGGGTCTAAGGCTGGATTCACACCTATGCATTTTTAGTGCTTTTTGCATTTTGGAGATTTGCACTACAGTCCATATACCATGGAACACGTAATGCAAATCTGCAAAATGCAAAAAGTAATAAAAATGCATAGGTTTGATCTCATATTATACAGTTTGGGTAAATCTGAAGACAAAAATCTGCAGAAAATCGAATAGTGTGTATGGAGTCTAATGCCCTGTACACACGATCCAAATATCGTACGACAGATCGTATAATTTTTTTTCACTTAATAGTCGCAAGTAGAAATTAAATAGTTATTAAAGTCACGAAAATTCTCGTACAACAGGAAAAAAAAACTGGAAGTGATGTCATGTGTTGTAATGTATTTGTATTGTATTTTCGGACGACAACTGTACTGACTAAATGAAAATCGTACAATCTGGTATTGTACGAGAAATATTTTTGTGCATATCCGATAAAATAATATCAGATGAACTGTCATCATCGGCTCTCGAAAGCTCTGTACTAACGATCCGATTAACGTACGATTCTTCCTCGGTCGAAATTTTTTCGTACGATATTTGGATCGTGTGTATGGGCCATTGGGAGCAAAGCTAAATTTTAGACAAAAAAATCCTTATTAACAAAAATTCAACTACAGGTGGGTCTAATTATTAATTAAACAGGTGTCCAGCAGACAGTTGATTATAAAAGGGCGGTACTTAACAAAGAAAACCTTTCCCGTTTCATGCTGTCAGCAATGGCCCCACATGGAAGAGAAATGTCACAATTCCCAATAAAGAATACAATTTCTTTACACAAAAAAGGTGAAAGATACAAGAAGATCAGAAAAGCTTTACTTGTCAGTCTGAATACTGTAGCAAAAGTGATACAAAAATGTAACAAAGCTGAAACTGCAACCATGTCACAGAGACATCCAGGCTGTCCACAGAGGTTAACACCTCGACAGGAGCGTCTTCTGATAAGAGGGGTTGAAGAAAATTGCCATGCAAGTTCACTGCAGTTAGCTAAAGAAGTAGAAAGCCAAACTGGGGTGATTGTTTTCTATGACACAATACGGCGTACACTGCAAAGGAATGGCACCCCCATGCACTGAGGAAATGCATTCTAGCACGCTGCACATGGCAAATTTTGTGGCCCTAAAGCTCACCACACATGTTACAATCTGACCTTAAATTCTTTTAGCTATCACCAGAGCCTTATTGGATTACATTTTTGGGAAATTTATTTTAAGTAGCAAAACAGACGGTACATAACAGTACAAACAAAAAAACAAAACAAAGATTATACATTCAGAATGTAATGTATATGGTGAGCCTTATTGAGATAAGATGAGGAGCATCAGCAGACTTTACTGGCTGACTTAAGCCGCGTACACACAATCGGATTTTTCTCAGACAAAGCGTAGGACTTTTGTCCGAATGGCGTTGGTCAGGAATTTGTATTGTATACAAACGGCACACAATTATCGGCCAACAAACACAAAACAATATGGTTTTTCAGTTCTTTAGCTGGTGAGCATTGATTCCGAGCATGCGTGTCTGTACTTTGGACTTGTGTACACACGCAAGGAAGATCCGACAACAGACAATTGTCCACGGAAAATTTTAGGGGTAAATATGTCTTTATTGCTTTTCAACAGAAGGATACAACACGTATAATCATCAGGTGTCTACAATATAGGAAGGTACATATCAATACATACTGTCTGAAACACTGCATAACGGAAGCCCATCACAAATCCAACAAATTCGCCCCCTATATCAGGTGGCTAACAATGTGTGATATGGAAAAACAAGGAGGATTGATGAAACATAAAGCAGTAGAACTACATCTGATCATTAGGGAAGAGAAAAGGAGAAAAAGTAAGTAAGAAGAGAGGAAAAGACGGGGGGGGAGGAGAGGAAGGAGAACCGAGAACCGAACAGGCCACGACACTTTAGCTGTGGGAATTATACGTGAATTGAGCATCAGAGCTGATCTCAAGGTTAGTAACGCCTTTAAAGAGTCAGAGGTAGAAAAATCATTCCATAAGAGCCACAAGGTCTTAAACTTATCATAAGTGTCAAAGTGTCCAAAATTGGGGGATAAGCTGCCGACAGAAAGAAATGCAGCAAGGTACCCTTCTGTGAAGCTATGGAACCAGGTAACATGGACAGCAAGGCTATTTCTGGTGAGGGTGTCAGGGGTCGATCATAGAGCTTACTATATATGGCAAAGAGCTGAGACCAAAGGGGCTGAACCAAATATGGAGGTAGCTACCATCTACCGAGCCGCATCTCCAACACACCGGGGGCACAGATGGAAATATTTTATGTAAAGAGTGAGGGTCCCTGTACCATCGAGAGAGGAGCTTAACGTTTTTCTCCTGAGAGTAACAGGAGACAGAAGACTTGTGAGTGAAGTAGTATGGTCCACGGAAAATTTTAAAGCGTGCCATCCAACATTTGTCTGTGGAAAATCCGCCAATTGTCCGATGGAGTGTCAGATTTTCCGCCAACAGCCTGTCATCACACAATTCCCATCGAAACATCTGATCGTGTGTATGAGGCTTTATTCTTTAGGGCCTGTTCACACAGTAATAAACAGCTGATGCACAGTAAACCACAGTGGTTTAGTATCCAGATGCTGTCTGTACCGAGTGCAGTGAGCTGGCTGTATGTCGTGGTGTGGTGTGTGTTTCAGCACATCACACAGCTCCCAATTGTAATTTGTTTTTACTATCTTTATTTGAATTGCACAAAAGTAACACGTCATTCATGTCAATGTACAGCAGCATGGTGAGCTGCTATATAGATACATGCGATCCAGCTCAGAATGCTGCAATGAAGTGCAGCATGCCTACATTTTTTCACAGATCACTGCAGTGCTGGTCACTGCAACATGTGTGAAATAGACCTAATGCCGCGTACACACGATCACTTTATGTGATGAAAAAAAATGACGTTTTTAAAAACGTCAATTTCATTGACCGTGTGTAGGGGAAAACGTTGTTTTATGTCTTGTAAAAAACGACAAAAAAAATTGAAGCATGCTTCAATTTTATGTGTCATTTTTCAAAACGTTTTTTGTTTCACAAAAAGTTACCGTGTGTAGCAAAAAACTTTGTTTAAAACGACGTTTTTCAACCCGCGCATGCCCAGAAGCTAGTTATGAAGCGAGCTTCAATGAAAAAGAGTGGTGAACGTAACCTCGCTTTTTGTGAAAAAACGATGGTGTGTAGGCAACATCGTCTTTGAAAAGTGAAGTTTCGTGTGTACGCGGCATAATGGTTCCATTCAGGCACTTATGTAAAACAACATGTTAACATTTTCCAACAGTTTTTCAAAAGTTAAAGCTCGGTAAGATGATATATTTCCTTGGAAAACACTTAATACATACACTGGTTCAGCAGGAACTGGACACATTTCGATCCGTCTATGAGCATGTTGTTTGTACTGAAGTCAATCTGTCGATCAGCTTCAGTACAACCAGCCTCTCAAGTTTTTTTTGTGCCTCACTGGTGGCAGCTATAGCTGCCAGCAGTGATCATTATATTCTGACAGCTGGGAAACCTCCCGCTGTCAGAATACAATTTTGCAGCTCAGGGGTCAAGTCCTGGCGAAAAAAGTGTGGGAACTCCCACCCAAGATCCACTCCCCCACCAAAAAAATATAAAATTATACGCTCATATGCATAATTACTAAACCGCATGTTTTGTTTTTTTTTCCCATCCACTGTACCTTAGTAATCCTTTGTTACTGGCCACTTCCTGTACATGGATTCATCGGGTAGTGTGCGGGTATTTCGTCACTTCCTCGATGCCACAATGTCTCCTGGGAGCTTTTGTCATCGTTCCCAGGAGACATTGCAGAGGTTTGCCACGAGTTATCACGGGATTTAGAAAGAAGCAATTTCTGACAGTGACTTGAGCTGGGCATCGCCGCTTAGTGAATGATTGGCTCGGGCGGCTCGGCTGCTCTAGTCCTGCAAAGAGAACCGAGTTCCTGCTGTGAAAAAAGTACAGGAACTCCGTTCCCACGCGTTCCCGCAGGACTTGAGTCCTGGTGCAGCTGGAGGGACTTCCCCATCAACACTGACTGAGTTGATGGTGAATAAAGTACTTTTCCTTCCTTCAACCACAAGTAGAAAATTGTATAATATATGGCAGGTGTACATTATATTTTGTAAACACACACATCCTTATTACCTTATCAGCCTCTACGGCCCGGTGTATTCTCTCACAGGTCTTTTCATGCACAGTTTGCAGCCATGTGTGGATGGACACTTTAAATAGTTCATGAAACCCCGTCAAGGCCAGTGACTTGTTGTCTCTGTGAAAAAATTGCGGTGTGAGGAAAATTTCACTACAAGAAGGCAACACAACAGTGTTATCTGTATTACTCAGACAATAGCCAGGTAAAACTTTAATAACAAAAATGTTTAGTGAATATGAAAATGAACTAAAAAATTATTTCACTATCGCAGGACTTTACTATTGCCTGTGACCTTACCTAGCAGATCATCCTCCAGCCAAGATAAGCTAAGAACTTTTCACCGGAGAGTCTCTACATCCCACACAGCTTCCAGCAGATTCTCCATTCAAAACCATGGAGAATTCACAGGCCAGTAATGAGTATCTTGGCTGAACACCTGAAACCTGCCAGGGCCACGCCAAGGTGAGAAAAGTTCCCTCTGTGACAGTCTTGAACAAATGAGAAATTCTTTAACCTTTGTCTATTTTCAGATAGTGTTTGAACAAAAAGTACACCACAAAGGTTTGGATCTGTAGCAAAATGTATTGTATTGTCTGCAATACAATTCTGTGCTTGTGTGTTCTGGGCATGAAAGTCTTTGCGGACAGTGTAATTCCTCTCAACAGCAGAACTTCTACCTCAAAATTCACAAACCAAACTTACTCACCCCAGGGTATCTTGAGGCATAAGCATTTGTAAAATGCACCAAAAAACTTATGCAATTAAAAAAAAAAGATTCTAAGGCATGCGATAAAAATGAACTCCTGGCCGATATAAAAATGTACCAGTTAGATACAGTATTTATTACAAATTATTAAATGTGTTTCTAAAAAGAACTAGTTTAGGTACCTCAATTTAAAGGGGTCGTAAAGGTTTGTGTTTTTTTTACCTTAATGCATCGTATGCATTAAGGTGAAAAAACACCTTGCACTCTCTGGCCCCCCCCCCCCCCCCGAGCCCCTGTTTTACTTACCTGAGCCCCGAATCTCTGTGGGCATGATCCCGCGTTGCTTTCCACCAGCTCTTGTTGGTTCTTCATTGGCTAGATTGATAGCAGTCATTGGCTCCTGCTGCTGTCAATCAAATCCAATGGCGTGGCGCGGGCTATGGCCACCGACTATATCACATAGGAGCACGCCCGCAAGGTAGCCCCCTCGAGAGAGAGAGTTTCCCAGAGAGGGATAGCTCTTGTGGGGAGAAGCCGCCGTGGGACCCCAGAAGAGGATGTTCGGGGCCACGCTGTGCTAGATGAACTGCATAGTGGAGGTAAGTATGACATGTTTGTTTTTCTTTCTTTTTTTTTAAACTTCTGTGCTGTAGGTTTTAGTCTGAAAGAGGGAGGGCAGGACTAAAGCTTGCTACAATTCTCGTGTACAAAATTCCTGTAGATTTACCAAAACCATATAATATGAGGTCAAACCTAAACACTTTCAAATTGAATGCAATCAGGCAGGTCCTTGCACTACATAGTAGAAATCTAAATGAAAATGAACAACAAATTGCATATAATGTAGCCAGCTTGAGAATCAATTAGATGTGCTGCATGCAAATATACAGAAAAGGAACATGATGACATCCTCATTCAGCTCCTTCACTGTTTAATTACAAATGGGGCAGGGAGGTGGCCAAGCTGTTTTGCTTAAACTACAGTAGAGAAAAGACAGGTCACCGCTCTGGTTAAACTGTTTGACAACATTGTATGTGTGAAACAGCTCCCACATACAGTATGGATTTCACTGTTTGTCTGGAGATAAGCTTTAGGTTTAAATTTCAGAAAGACTATCAATGGGTGTTTTAATGACTTAGCAGGGATGTCCTTTTAAATGCTACTTATAGCAAAAAAGAAAAATCTTGCTTGTGATTTTAAACCAGCTCAGGGAAAATGAGAGACGAATCTGACACCTCCGTATTTTTTTTCCAATGCTCTACCTTCAAAAGATCATCTTGACCCCAAGCAAAAAGCCTTTTCTTGTCTCGTAAGCCAAGATATACAGAGTTAAAAATAAAATTGTAATTTAAAGTAAACCTGTCAGATCATATAACTGCATGGACAAGGTGCCTGGAAGCTCCTTTACTGATCTTCAATTTTTTTTCACAACGTTAAGCCGCCCCTCTCCCCCGCCCCCCCCCCCATGGTAATTCACCAAACCAGTCACTGGCTCTCATATTGGATTGTGGAAAAAACTAAAAGCAGGGAATAAATCAAGGAGGCCATTACCAACATTCAAACATCCCACCAAGAATAACAAATTAGCAAAAGCCACATACTTTAAGGGTAGATAATCTCGAAACCGCCTTAGTTCATTGAGTGTGATATAAAGTTCAAACAGAGTTTCCCCAATAGCATGGGTGACGTGAGGCTCTTCATTCTCTGATGTCTTTAGGTTTTCCATTATAATGCTTACTTCATCAGCCACCTATAAAGAAAAAAATTATGTAACATACAAAAGCTGACTGTGTGTCTTATCTGTATGTAAACCTGAGTTACGTTTGGTTTCTTAATATTGCTTTTTGGTTTAGGTCCAGGGGCTGGATGCGGCCCTTTGCTTGCCTGTATCCGGCCCTTGGGGCACTTTCCCTTCTACTGTAACAAGACACTATTTCTTCCACTGACACCAACAATGGGGTACTAATTGCTGCTACTAACATTGACAATGAGGCAACAATGGGGCACTATTCCTTCCACTGACACCAACGATGACGCACTATTTCTCCCACTGATGCTAATGGTGGGACATTATTCCTAAAACTGACAGCAACAATGGGGCACAATTTACACCAGCGATAGGGCACCATTCCTCCCTCCAAATACCAAAGATGCGTAGTTTATTCCCACTGACGCTAGGATCATTTAAACTCCCAATGGCCGCAGTCTGGCCCCTGTAAAGTCTGAAGGACAGTAAACTGGCCCTTTGTTTAGAAAGTTTGGAGACCCCTGGTTTAAATCTAAAATGTCCAAAATGCAATGCAATGATAGAGGAGGGGGCCAATACTTTTTCACAACACTTCATTATTTTTGCCATTGGTTAGGATATGGCAAATGTCATATTTGACAAGATGCACCATTGGCCAGCAATAAAAATACGTTTCCCAGAGATGTACAGCCTTTCCATTCATTGGCAACACCACTGAATATGCCTGCATAATAATGCTCTGCTGCTAGTGCCAATTTAGCTATAGGTGTAAAAGAAACATGGCATATACTGTAGATCACAAACTATTGTATGCTTCCTATAACTACCATAAAGCTTCATAAATCAATCTGTATATTACTTATATTTATGTTTACTTTGATATTAACACTGTAGGTGAAAATCTATTTTTTGGGTTATGGTTATTTTAACTGTTTACCCTACAATGTACAGCTGAGAATAAAAATGTATTTTTGATGTAGGTGTGTGTGGGTAAAAAATGCAGCCCACCTCCGGATTCCCTGGTTTTGGAGAACCAGAGATCTAAGTTAATATTCTCACTGCACCCCTATTTTCATGTAAGACTTTGGGGGAATCCCCAGAATAGGGTTACTTATTAAAATGCACCCTGGCAAGAGGATATCCCTAAGAGGAGGGCTTATGTGCAATTCACCTATACCTCAGGTATTTACCTAATATGTAAGGGAAATTAGAGTTCAGCATTAATCAATTTGCATGACAAAGATAAATCATTTGAAAAGTGAGAAGAGAGATCAAATGGAACTGCTGCACTTATGAATCATTAGAGAATCAAGCCCATTATGTTAAATAAATTCATTAGCGCTTGTTATTATTCCGTATTAAGGATTTAGCTAGCGATATCAATTAAAGCAGAACTTGGTGTATAGTGAGGTTAAAGTGAACCACTTCCTAGTGCCTGTATGTTACATTCTATTTTTTATTTGGCTCCAAGAGTGCTTGTGATGCTAACGAGATGATTAACCACTTGAGATCCGCGCTATAGACAAAAGACATCCACAGCGCGGCTCTCAAGTGCCAAGTGGACGTCTTTGGACGTCTTTTTATGAGCATTACCCAAGCGCGCCGCTGGGGGGGCACGCATCGGGTAAACACTGTGCCGGCGCATCGCTGAGGAGCCGATGCGTGTGCCTGGCGGCCGCGATGTCCGCCGGGTACCCACAATCGGCGGTGACAGCAGGGACGTGGAGCTCTGTGTGTAAACACAGAGCTCCACGTCCTGTCAGGGAGAGAGGAGACCGATCTGTGTCCCTTGTACATAGGGACACAGCATCAGTCACCTCCCCCAGTCAGAACACACCCAGGGAATACATTTAACCCCTTCCCCACTCCCCTAGTGTTAACCCCTTCCCTGCCAGTCACATTTATACAGTAATTAGTGCATTTTTATAGCACTGATCGCTGTATAAATGTGAATGGTCCCAAATTTGTTTCAAAAGTGTCCGATATGTCCGTCGCAGGCCTGACAAAAAACAAAAAAAATCGCAGATCGCCGCCTTTACTATAAAAAAATTAATCTGTCCCCTATATTGTAGGTGCTATAACTTTTGCGCAAACCAATCAATATACGCTTATTGCGATTTTTTTTTAACAAAAATATGTAGAAGAATACGTATCGGCCTAAACCGAGGAAAAAAAATATAAAAAAAAAAAATTGGGATATTATTATAACAAAAAGTAAAAAATATTGTGTTTTTTTTCCAAATCTTCTGTCTTTTTTTGTTTATAGCGCAAAAAAAAAAAAAAAATCTAATACCACCAAAAGATAGCTCTATTGGTGGGAAAAAAAATGATAACAATATAATTTGGGTACAGTGTTGTATGACCGCACAATTGTCATTCAAAATGCGTCAGAGCTGAAAGCTGAAAATTGGTCTGGGCACGAAGGGGGTTTAAGTGTGCCCAGTAATGAAGTGGTTAAACATCCTATGAACAGAAAATTGGAATGAATTTTTGCCTAGTGGCATGACACAGGATTCTTGGCACCCTGGAAGCCACTCCACCATGGAGTTTTTTTTTGCACCTCACAACCGATTGCCTATTTTACAGTGTGTATATTGGAAACATTTTCTGATTTTTTTAGCAGCATACAACTTGTTCTATTATATTATACAATGTAAAATAGTGAGGACGTTTTAGGTACAAATGCCCCTGATTACACCTCGTTAGTACCAAAAAGTGACTTACCAGTTTTTCTAGCTGCCGGTAAGTGATGCTAAAGTAATCTACCTTGACAATGCTAAGGAGAAAGGAAAAATTAATCAATATATATATATACACAAACTTTAGGTGATCTCACATAGGCCTTATAGTATTATACAATGCAATATATAATATTACCTGTACCTTTCGGGATCAGAAAGTCAAATATCAGAACATTTATATATGCCCCTTTAGAGGGTGGTATAATAGCAGAAATAAACGTAAATGTTTCCTGAGCTGCAAATATTTTGAGACATCACAACATTACTTCCACTGTGTGCTACTGAAGTGTGTATATCCACAAAGTCCACAAGAACTAAGCCTGACCCACTGACCAGAAAAAGGAATTTTTCGAGCCCATGATTATAAGTACTGTATATGGTATTTGTAACGTCACCACTGTTTACGACCTTCCATCCAACCACGACAAGCTTATCCGACACACTCCGACAATGCATACACATCCATCAATTCCCATAATCAAGACGCTCAGCTTTCTTGCTTCAAAGATATGAACACTCTTCTTGCTTTTTATACAGTACAAGATGTTACAGCCAATCACAGGACAATGACTCTCCACCCCCCTATTCACTCACTGAGGCGAATTATCTACTTAGACACCATCATCAATAGAGTTCAATTAACCTCACAATCACAGATACTGTTCCACAGACAATCACCGATTCTACATTTCTTGAGATAATACAGAAAATATATTCCTGTATAATAGAATTCATTACCTTTAAATAACACAATAGGGTAAACCGAGAGCTTCACACAATGAGAGTCTTTCAGTGGGTGCAACACCTTTTCAACAGAATGTGTCTTTCAATTGATCATTTGTCGGTTGCACAGAGAGATAAGTCACTCTGGTCCACATGAAATACCTGCATTGAATTATTATTAATGTCCCATTCATGTAATACATGAATTATGATTCTTTGTCACATGGCCTACTGTGTATTTGGGGTTAATTTACAGTAACAGAACGCTAATTTAAAGGAACTTGTACACATTCTGGCATGGGCCAAATGTCAGGAGCCAGTTCAATAAAAAATATCCGACATTCGGCCCATGTGTACAAGACCCAGCCGGTCCAACAGAAGCTGGCTGTTTGGCCGGCTTATAGTGGACGTTCATCATCCTGGGTTGAACAGAGAAAAAAAAAAAAAAATTAGTGTGTACCAGGCTTAAAGGCTAAGTTCAGTTTATTTTTTTTCTAAATTCCAGCTCCTATATGTATCAATATTGCATTGCATTTACATTATTTTGCAGAAATAAAACAGCGTTCCATTTTTTTTCAAATATAAAGTGTATTAAAGCAACAAGGGGGGGGGGTTACAGTGATACCATACAGACATAAGCATTCCGTATCTCAAACGTGTAAAATATCTAACAAAGAAATGTGACCAACAACAGCCTCTGCAATTCACATGAATACGGTCAACCTATATTTCTCATATACAACGTCAGCAGAGGCTTAAACTGGTAACTGTATACGATATTGTCAGAATATTACCGTAAGCTGCCCAAACCCGCAGCCATTTTTCTTATAAAACATAAAAAAAAAGGAGGTTTAAAAATAGAAATAAAAGGGTGGAGAAAACAAAGGCCAATTCCGCTGATAGAAGAGGGTATTTTATGATCCTAGTAAGGCAATCCCCCTCATCGGAGAATATGTAAGAACATATTCCACAGTCTTCATTGCTTAGAATGTTTGTCCTGCCTATTCTGGCCATGTTTTTTATTCTAACATCCATCTCTTCATATTTGTTTAAGCTCCGTTACTTCTGCTTATTTCCTGGACAGGCTTTAGAGGAAAGGAGTAAGTCTCATTAGCGTGTATCAACTCCTTTCTGAATAAATTTAAAGTGAGGCTGTTTTAAACATTGAAGAAGGTTTGCAAAATAAGTACATTAACGCCTTGTTGGTACATAGGGTAGCTGGAATTTAGAAAAAATAACAGAAAGGTGAACTTAGCCTTTATGCTCAAGCCTAATATGGAACAAGTTGAGTGTCTTGTCTTTGGCACCACCCCCTAGAGTGCAACAAGGGACAGAGCCCTAACACTTTAGGTGGACTAGTAAAAGGTGGAAGGGCATCCCTTTGCTTGTTTACTGAAAACATGCTAGCCTTCACTTTGCCAAATCAGACTAAGAATATTTCCTGAATTTTGCTCCTGGAACTGGTGGAACTTCGATTGCTGCATTAAAATATTCCAAAATTACATTTACAGATCTCCTCTCTACCCTCACAACAGTGAAAGGAGAGGTTGCACACTAATTCGCTCATCTCTCACTCTCAGCCTGGGCTCCCCTCCTGCCACCCTCCCCTGCCTTTCCGGGATCTCGTGAGATTGGGAAGCCGGATTACCGATCTAGTGATGGTGCTGGATTACCATATTACCCTGGGAGGCCAAAAGCGACGTCATGGCATCACTTCCGGCTCTGGCAGATGTAAACCCTGACAGTTTTTTTCCTGAAAAGCAGAGATTTATTTTTTATTTTTATCTCATGCTTTCCAGGGTAGAGGGGATATTTGGGGTCTCATTGACCCCAGATGTCCCCATAAAGAGGACCTGTCATGCCTTATTCCTATTACAAGGAATGTTTACATTTCTTATAATAGGAATACAAGTGCTAAAAAAAAATAATTAAAGGGACAGTGTAAATAAATAAAATAAATAAATATATATTTTTTTTAAAGTGCCCTGTCCCCTTGTGCTCACACACGAAAGCAAACGCATACGTAGGTTGCATCTGCATATGTAAACGGCGTTCACACCACATGTGAGGTATCGCTGTGAACGTAGACCTCCTCTGTAAGGGTGGGAGGTGCAGTGGCAGTAAAGCCTGGCTATTTTTAGTGGCGCTTTACCGTCGGAGTTGCTGTAGGTGCGGTTTTACCCCCGCTAGCGGCCGAAGGGGGGTTAATACCGCCAGCAATGCGCCTCTGCAGAAGCGGTGTAGCCGCGGTTTCCAATTGCTTTCAATGGGAAGAAGCGGTGGATGAGGAGTAAACACACCGCTCCTTCATCACTTCAAAGATGCGGCTAGCAGGATTTTTGGAGCGGTCCTGCTAGTGCACCTATCCAGTGTGAAAGCCGAGGGCTTTCAGAGCAGCCGCCATTTCAGGTCGGATTGCAGGTGCTATTTTTAGCGCAATAGCGCCTGCAAACAACCCCAGTGTGAAAGGGGGCCTTACTCTAAACTGGTAACCTGTAAAAACAAGTACCGAAGTTTGGCGCCATTCCACAAATGTGTGCAATTTTAAAGCATGACATGTTACATATCTTTTTACTCTGTGTAACATCATCTTTCACATTATACAAAAAAATAGGGCTAAATCTTGTGTTTCCTTTTTTTTTAAATAATTATTTTAAGTGTATTTTTTCCAACAAAAATTGTGTTTGAAAAATTGCTGCGCAAATACCATGTGCCATTTTATTTCCTAGGGTCTCTGCTAAAAAAAAAATATATAATGTTTGGGGGTTCTGAGTAAAAAAAGTTATGATTTTTACATGTAGAAGAGGAATTCCCGAATTGGCCCGGTATGGAAGTGGTTAATCATGGGTCCTCTACTGCAGCATCTGTTACCAGATCAAATTCAGGTACTTACACTGCTTGCATTTAAAAAATACATTTCATGATGCATATATTTTGTGTCTTATATAGTTTTAAATTTAATGCCACACAATATATAATATTACCTGTAACTCTCAAGATCGTCAAATATCAGAACATATCTGCGCCTTAAGAGGGTGGATATTTTGAGACATCACAGCATTACTGCCTTTGTGTGCAACTGAGCTGAAGTTCATCTTTAAGCCACCTATAAGGACTCTAGGCTTGAATTTGTGATATTCATTAGTGCTGTACTCTTTCCCTCTCATTTTAAACTTAAGCCTCGTACACACGACGGAGAATTTCGTCGTAAAGGAAATGTCGTTTTTCTCGACGAGGTTCTTGTCAAGCTTGACAATATTCTTGTCAAGCTTTCCTTGCATACACACTGTCAAGACAAAATCTCATTGTTCTCAAACGCGGTGACGTACAACAAGTACAACAGCACTATAAAGGGGAAGTTCGATTCCACTGGGGCCACCCTTGGGACGCTTTTGCTAATCTCGTGTTACTGCGTGTTAGTAAAAGTTTGGTGAGAGATGATTCGCGCTTTTCAGTCTTCGTGCTTTTCAGTCTGTTACTGTGTGACGAATGTGCTATCTCCATTATGAACGCTACTTTTACCGAAGGTGCGCTCCTGTCTCATACTTTATTCTGAGCATGCGCGGGTTTCTAAGCATACACACAAACGTGTTTCTTGTAAACCAACACGACGAGAAAATTAAGACTCCCGACGAGAAAAAAAGAGAGCATGTTCTGTATTTTTTTCTCGTCAAGATCCACAACAGTTTTCTCGACGAGAAAAATACACATGACCGTTTTTCTCGGCAAAAAAACTGTGCCAGCAGTTTTCTTGTTGGTTTTTGCCGAGAAATCCGGTCGTGTGTACGAGGCATTAGAAACGGCATTTACACAAAGAATTATTATTATTATTCAGGATTTATATGGAGCCAAAAGTTTGCACAGAGCTTTACAATCTAAAGGGAGACAGCACAGGTACAATACAAAAAAATACAAGCGGGTTAAGAGGGCTTTGCTCATAAGAGCTTACAATCAAATAGAGTTCACAATTCTTTTGATACAGTTTGCTATAAATACAGTCTACATGATATAAACTAAATTGTTTGTTTATTTACTCGCTTGGGGTTCTTTAACCACTTAAGGACCGCCTACTGCACATTTACGTCGGCAGAATGGCACGGCTGGGCACATCAACGTGTATATATACGTTGGTTTTTTTTCCCAGCCGTGGGTCGCGGGCGCGCGCCCGCGACCCGGTCCGAAGCTCCAGGACCGGGACCGCGGGATTCGCGGACCCGATCGCCGCTGCAGTGCGGCGATCCGTCCCTGGAGCGGAAGAACGGGGAGAGCCGTGTGTACACACGGCTTCCCCGTGCTTCTCTGTGGCCGGAGCATCGATCGCGTCATCCTTGTAATAGGGGGACGCGATCGATGACGTCACACCTACAGCCACACCCCCCTACAGTTGTAAACAACACATTAGGGCACACATTCCCTACAGCGCCACCTGTGGTTAACTCCCAAACTGCAACTGTCATTTCCACAGTAAACAATGCAATTTAAATGCATTTTTTGCTGTGAAAATGACAATTGTCCCAAAAATGTGTCAAAATTGTCCGAAGTGTCTGCCATATTGTCGCAGTCACGGAAAAAATCGCTGATCGCCGCTATTAGTAGTAAAAAAAAAAATAATTAATAAAAATGCAATAAAACTATCCCTTATTTTGTAAACGCTATAAATTTTGCGAAAACCAACCGATAAACGCTTATTGCGATTTTTTTTACCAAAAATATGTATAAGAATACGTATCGGCCTAAACTGAGGAAAAAAAATGTTTTTTTATATATTTTTGGGGGATATTTATTATAGCAAAAAGTAAAAAATATTGCATTTTTTTTTAAATTGTCGCTCTATTTTTGTTTATAGCGCAAAAAATAAAAACCGCAGACGTGATCAAATACCACCAAAAGAAAGCTCTATTTGTGGGAAAAAAAGGACGCAAATTTTGTTTGGGAGCCACGTCGCACGACCGCGCAATTGTCTGTTAAAGCGACGCAGTGCCGAATCGCAAAAACCCCTTGGGTCATTTGCCAGCGTATTGGTCCGGGTCTTAAGTGGTTAATGAATCCATTTAACAAAAACAGCAGTGAACCTTTGGGCTTACCTTTTCCGCAGGTTTGTAGGACATGTATGTCTTTTCATACCAATCTAGTGTGCCTTTCTGAAAAACAGAAACCAAAGTCAATCCCCCCACACATTAATTCCTTTCACTGAAAGCCAGCATTTAACTAAATAGATATATATAAAAAAAAAAAAAGACAGGATCTCCTCTTACTCAGCTCTGCGTGACTTCAGCATCTCCAACTAATGTAAAATAATTAGGTTCATGTCATTTGAGAAGAGTAAATAGTGAAGTCAATGAGCCCATCATTGGATGGTGTGGGGGTGCACATTGAATATTGTACAGAAGTGTATACAGAATACATACAATGGCATGCAGTGGTCTATTCATCCGTTAATGGCTTGGCTTTACTTTGCAGTAATTAGGTGATATTATGTAAATGGTGAATGGAATTGTGAGCAAACATGAATGTAAAGGCAACATACAAACAAGAAAAAAAAATATTCAATTTTAAATGATTCATCGTGTACGCATTTCTCTTCCCATCATAAATAAGGATACTTTATCACTTTCATTTCTGTGGACATTAGATTATTCTGGAATTCAGTTGGTAGAGGGCTGTACTGCAAGCATGGTAGAGGTTCTATAAAAAATCAAATGATTGCTATAGTGGGGCATCTTCCTATTGGAGCCAGAACAGGGTCCATGGGAGAGTCTGTATGTCCAGTGACAGGATATAAGGATTGGTCCAGATATGAATTGTAACGTAGTTTTCCCCGAATAAAAGAGTCAATCAAAAGCTAACAGCCTATGTGTTTCAGTATTAGCACAAATCCCCCTTTATCAGGGCTATAATATAACAAAACATATGTTTATGTTATTTTAATTATACCAATGTATCAATTCATGAATTCCATAAGAATAATTAAAATAATATCCTTAATGTATTTTTAAGAAATTAGAGATATACATTTGAAAACAACATGTGTAAATGTAGAAAATCACTTAAACCATGCAGATTGAAAAACGACTAGTACACATAAACAAGTTCAATATTAGATCACCTGAGATAAGAATACCATGACGTGACGTGACTAGGAAAATTCTCAGCCAGTCGGGTAATGGAACCCCCCATCCTCCGGTACCCCATATGGGAATTAACTGTACTGGGATAGGAGTTTCCAGCACCCAACCTCCATCATCCTTAAAGGAAGACTAAAGGCAGATTTTTTTTTTGTTGTAAAATAACAAACATGTTATACTTACCTCCACTGTGCAGCTCGTTTTGCACAGGGTGTCCCCAAACCCAGTCTTCTGGGGTCCCTTGGCTGTCTAGGCTCCTACTCGTGAGAGCTTTCCACCTTCATGCAAGCTCTCCTCACATGGTGAAAAGCTCTTGCGAGCGCGCTCCCGTGATACAGCTCCCGTGATCAACCCGTCCAAAGTAGCCAATCAACGGGCCAGGCTGGGAACCGAACAGGATGACGGAGACGCGTGCGGGACTTTCGAGGGGTGAGGTAAGTAAAATGGGGGCTCGGGGGGGGGGGGGCAGCAGTGCTTTCGGATGTTTTAAGGTGAAAAAACATTTACCTTTACAACCCCTTTTAATGTATTTTAATAACATTTTAGTGACAAATAAAAATTCATACCAGGGCCATGTCTTGAAGCTCCATACAATGCGATCATTAGAAATATCCCCTGCTCAGGGCTCTTTCACATCATACTGTGCATCACAAATGCATTGTATGTAGCAAATGTACACTATATTTCCAAAAATATTGGGACACCTGCCTTTTTATACACGCATGAACTTTAATGACATCCCAGTCTTAGTCTGTAGGGTTCAATATTGAGTTAGTCAGCTTTGCAGCTATAACAGCTTTAACTCTTCTGGGAAGGCTGTCCACAAGGCTTAGAAGTGTGTCTATGGGAATGTTTGACCATTCTTCCAGATGCGCATTTGTGAGGTTAAGCACTGATGTGGACGAGAAGGCCTGGCTCGCAGTCTCCACTCTAATTCTTCACAAAGGTGTTCTATCGGGTTGAGGTAAGGACTGTGCAGGCCAGTCAAGTTCTTGCACCCCAAACTCACTCATCCATGTCTTTATGGACCTTGCTTTGTGCACTGGTCCAAATCATTTGGTGAAGGGGATTATGGTGTGGGGATGTTTTTCAGGGGTTGGGCTTGGCCTCTTAGTTCCAGTGAAGGGAACTCTTAAGGCATCAGCTAACCAAGACATTTTGGATATTTTCATGCTCCCAATTTTGTGGGAACAGATTAGAGATGGCCCCTTCCTGTTCCAACATGACAGTGCACCAGTGCACAATCTAAGGTATGTTAATATTAAAGTGGACATAACAGCTAAAGTTTTTTTTTTTTACCTTAACATACTTTCTGCATTAAGGTAAAAGACCTTCCTCTGCCTGTACCCCCCTCCCCAAAATATTTACCTACATTGATCCATCACTATGCCTCTCTGCAACTCTTATCTCCCCTGTTTCAACTCTCACAGACTTCACTGAAAGCAATGGGAGCCATTGGTTCTTGCTCTTGTCAGTCAAATCCTGTGAGTAGGGAGTCAGGGGGGGGGCAGAGTTGCACTGTGTATGTCTATGGATGCACCCGCACATGTGTCCCCATAGCACACAACTTGCTATAGCGGCACAAGCAGAACAGGAGGAGCCGACAGCACCGGTGGCGGACCCTAGAAGAGAAGGTCAGGGTCTGCTTTATGCAAAAACACTGCACAGAGCAGGCAAGTATAAATCTTTCTTTTTTTTGTTAAATTATCTGAAAAGGGTAAGCTAATATTACTAGGAATATATAACGCATTTTGCAAATATATACTGTATGTATATGGTATGTATGTTAAAGTGAGCAGTTTTAAGTACAGTATAAATATACAGAGAACATTAAAACCTCTGCTAGGTTTACTCTGCTACCCAAGGCTCCAATAGAGAGATTTATTTTTCACTTATTGTCACGGTGACAACGGTTTCAATTGACAGAAAGTGAGAGAACATCTTAAACAGTAAGGCCCCTTTGAGATGTACAGATCCCGTGAGGATCCGTACCTTTCTTATCCACTTGCTCAGCGGGGATCGCTCCATTGATCCCAAGCCGAGCCGGCAGATGACAGGGCAGTTCTGGCACACTGTGTCGGGACCGCCCTGTCAGATCTCCGCTCCCCCTATGGGGGGATTGGATGAACATGAACCCTCTGTCTATGTTCACTCTATCTGATCCGAAGACGGATGGAAAAATAGGATTTTCCTCCGTCTGCAGATTTGGAGCCTATCAGGGACCGATGAGATCGGGTGTCAGTAGATGTTCATCCGCTGACACCCGCTATCCCATAGGAATACATGTATGTCCCTTTTTCATCCGTAAACGGATGGATGAAAAAAATGGACATACGGTCAGCTGGTGTGAAAGGGCCCTAACAAAGACAAAAATAGAGTCGTTTTAAGATTAGGAAGGCTAGAACCTCTGACAGTTTTTATTGTTATCTATGTAAAAGGGTCGCTGGTTCGAATGCCAACCATGAGTACCTGCCTGGAGTTTGCGTGTTCTCCCTGTGTGTCCGTGGGTTTCCTCCCACACTCCAAAGACATACTGTACCGGTAGGTTAATTGGATCCTGTCTAAATTGGCTCTAGTATGTGTATGTATGAATGTTAGTTAGGGACATTAGATTGTAAGCTCATTGAGGTAGGGACTGATGTGAATGTACAATGTATATGTAAATCGCTGCATAAATGACGGCACTATATATATTGTACCTGTATATATTGTATTGTATATATGTACCTGAAATAAATAAATGTAACAGATTTTTCCTCACTTCCTGTTGTCTGAAATTTTCACCATGACACTGAAGTGGAATCTTCAAACAGAGCCCAACAGGGGCTCTAACTTTCACACTCTATCCAAAGCTAAACAAAAATGTTTTGGTTGTACTTACACACCAATATAAATATTCTTATCAATGTGTGGTAACGTATTAAAAGCTCCGTAATTCTGTTCATGCTGCACCCCCGTACTCATTACATGTGGCAGATGTGATTTTTAGGCCTCCTCAGTTAGGTTGGCTCATGAGGGATATTAAGCATGGTTATATGATTTTTTATGCATACCACATTTAACACTTAAATTGTAAAAACTGTTTATTATTTAAAGATTACATTTTTTTACACAAATGCTTTATCTAGCAAATCCCAAAATAAAATAAATTATTGTTTCCAAATGTTCTGGCTGAAGGCTGGAATCAGGGCTTTCTTCCCTCCTCCTATAGCCTGTTTGCCTTTTATTAAGTGCCCATTGCAGACTTATGTGAGCATGCTGGAACACAATTAGGGAGACAGTCAAAATGTATTGCTGTATGATAGGTTTTCCTTCTTTCACAGCACCCCTTTGTGGTGTTAAATTTCCCCACAATCAGTCCAATTGTGCTCCTGCGTACCAGATTTAGAAGAGAGCATGCAGAGCCTTTTAGAAGGTAAACTGGCAGTTCTGACTCAGCTCTTGAGTCAGTTAGGACACACAATAGTGTTTTTATTTTTTCACAATAGAGGAAATAAGTTCAAATATAACTGCAGAAAGAAAAATAGAGAATGGAGAGAGCAATAAATCCTGACTGCAGTAAAAAGAAATCTAAAAAAATCAAAGTTTTGTTTGGAGTTGGAAAGGCTTACAATTCTGTCTATTACCTCACTGGCAGTCAGTAGTAATTTTTGTAGAGTGAAGAGAGTGCCAGATGTATGGTTGAATGTCCAGTTCAATATATTTCGGAGGCAAAAAGTGTCACTAAACCCACATCATAAACAACTATGAATAAATGCTGTATTATATGCTAGTCCCTCAGTCACAGGGTGATTCATTTACTTCTGCATTCTATCTCCACCTTCTGTCCATGGCCCCAATTCAGCTACAGATTTTTCAGCTGTGGTGGCAACTCTGCACAGGCTCAGTTTTCAGTGAGTTTCTATGCTAAACATTTCCTCTCTATTACATCTGAGCAGCGCATTTGACTGTAGAGTCACATATGTGAATGTATACACAGTGGAAAATCACAGCCCACTCCCTCCCTCCCTCCTCCATGCCCACTAACCTTCTTAACACAATGCGGGTGGGATATTACATGTAGATAAATGGAGGCTTCATCTCCCTCTTATTCTAAGACACAGGCTGGAGGGGTGTGACATTTCAAATATATATTTGTATGGCAATTTAACACAGTTTATTGATAAAATTATTTTAATTTTTTTACTCTGAATTTCAATAGCTTTTCCTTGAACATCTGACCAGCAGCAGAGTACTGAGAAGCTCCTCCTGATTATGTGTCCCTGTAAACAGGCTGGTAAAGAGCTGGGTCATGTGACAGCTGTATATAGATTAGGTAAAAGGTACTTGTTGTACTTGATGTTTTTTTTAATTAAAATAATTATGAATGTGAATTAAACAGTCTGGGCCAGATTCAGGTACAATTGCCTTGGCGCAGAGTATCAGAGATACACTACGCCGCCGTATTTTACCTGGCTCTAAGACGAATTCAGGTAGATTTCGGCCCGTAAGGTACGGCGGCGTAGTGTATTTCTCGCGGCGGAATCGAAATACGCGATTAGGGGGCATGAAGCATTTAAATTAGGCGCGTCCCCGCGGTGATCGAACTGCGCATGCTCCGTTCAGAAATTTCCCGCTGTGCATTGCGCGAAATAACGTCGTTACGTAATTTTTTTTTTAGTAGCGTCATTTACGTACATTCCTATTCCCGGACGACTTACGGAAAAAAAAAAAATTGAAATTCGACGCAGGAACGTGGGCCGTCTAACTATAGACCAGCTAATAGCTGGTATAACTTTAGGCAGCAAAAAGATGACTACAGATGCCGTAAGAGATTGCGAAGGACGATTGTAACTTCGTGAATCGCCGGAAAAAGCTCATTTGCATACCCCGATGCGGAAAACGACCCGAACTCCACCCAGCGGCCGCAAAAAGATTGCAGCGTAGATCCAAAGGCGTACGAAGATGTAAGCCTGTCGGATCGAAGCCCGAAGCCATCGAATCATGGTTTGAGGATTCAGACTAATGATACGACGTGCGTAATTTTAAATTACTCTGGTCTAACAGGAGATAGACCGGAGTAATGGCTCTGTGAATCTGGCCCTCTGTGTTTAGTATCACTTTAACCAACTCACTTTAATGCATGTAAATACAATATACGTGATGATAAACTATGCATATTGTAAATAGCTGTGTGTGTGTATATATATATATATATATATATATATATATATATATTTTGTAATGTAAAGTGCTATCAACCCACCAATGACATAAATATAGGTGTTTCTTTGTCAGAACTTGCATGCATGCACATTTTTGTGTGTTCCCGTGCTAGAATAATACCTTTAAGACAGTTGCTATTTCCAGGTGCAGTTCATTATGAAAGGGGCAGACCGTCTTAAACGCTTGCATATTTTGGATTTGGCTGAGACACCTGCAGCAGGCGAGAACAATGTGTGAGTACAACACTTCTGACACATTTCTGCAGCAGAATATTTATGTAGCCGAGAGTTACCTTAGCATGAATTCCAGGCGACTGATGACCGTTGTGTTAAGGACAGGGAAATTGTCCCTCAGCTTCTTCAGCAATAAGAGACAATATTCAGTGAAGAACGTGAAACTTTCAGCTAAACTTTCTACCTGGAATATTAAAAAGAAATAGATCTAAGGTTAATGCAGAGACCTTGTCAGAAACTGTACTCAGATCATGAGAACTGATATATACTATACAATGCAGACTTTTAAAATAGAATTCAATAGTTTAGATGTTTTAGGTTAAAATAAAAGTAAAGAAGAATTGCAGGTATGGATATTTTATACATGGTCACATAGGTCCAGCTTGGACCAATGAAACTATGTATATACCATACCTGACTGATGTCCCTTGAAGCTGGAATTCACTGAAGTAGACACCACCCTGCCTTTCTGGGTCATTCAATCAGAGAACTCTTTTGCCGTGTACACACGATCGTTTTTTCAGATGAAAAAAGTCTGATGGACTTTTTTCATCAGAGAAACCGCTCGTGTGTGGGCCCCGTCAGACTTTTTTCCATCGGTGTAAAAAAATAGAACATGTTTTAAATTTTTCCAATGACAAAAAAAAAAAACAATAGTAAATTCTGATTTACATGCATGCTCAGAATCAAGTCGATGCATGCTCGGAAGCATTGAACTTCAATTTTTTCGGCGCCTCGTAGTCTTTTACGCCACCTTGTTTTGGTACGGTCAGAATTTAGTCTGATAGTGTGTATGCAAGACTGATGAAAGTCAGCTTCATCGGAATTCATGTGTATGCAGCTTTAGAATTCACCCAGAAGACGCAAAGCATTTTCTGAATGGTGCTTGGGCAGTGTTCGACCGCCTGTATTCAGAATGCAACAGGGCAGCTGCTAAGTGCAGGACCTGGAATAAAATAAAGGTCACAAGAGTAGCAGTATCTACTATTTTTAGCTTCCAGAGGCATCAGACAGGTATGGTGTTTGAACTGTTTCGTTGGTCCTAACTGGAACAATGTAACTATGTATCAAAAATCCATACCTGGAATTGCTCCTGAACAATGACATACAAAAGAGTTTTGATATTAAATTAAATCTATTTATCTATCTCCTAACCTTTGTAACCAAACTCACTGCATGGGATACCTGCTAGAAGCATTAGATTCTCACTATTCCAGCGGCTGTGGGGGGTGGGTCGTTACTAACCAACACTTCTCATGTATCAGATGACATGTTCCGTTAGGTGCCATGGGCCTTGCTGCTGGCTGCTACAAGACATAGCACAAGAAAGGAAGGGTGCCCTTTGGAAGTCGCACATCTATGGTGTCCCGCTGCAGTGAATGAACAGAGTGGCAACCTCAGCCTGAATTCTGACCAAACCATGCCCTCAACGCCTTTCACACTGCCACCCCACAGCTTAGTCATGATCCACAGGGTGATGTTACCGCTCCATTCAATCACTGCAGCAGGACACCATATATGTGCGAATTCCAGGTGTCACCCTTCCTTTCTTGCATGTCTGCAGGAGCCAGGACAGGCTCCATCCGCTGTCATCACTCTAGTAGCAGCTGTGGATGCACTGTCTACATACCCCATCCCTATCGAGCCTGAGCAGCCCACACACTTTGCCCAGGTTACAAGACATTGCAGCCAGTGGAGAACATGTTATTTGACACATTCTAAAGTGTAAGTTAGTAGTAATGCCTGCAACTCTTGCAGAAAATAAAAATTTGCCTTCCAACCATAGAGAGGAAAGCATTTATCTGCTTGTAGCACTACCCCCCAAATGGGGTACCCAGTGCAATTTCCAGAACACCACATAGTCACAGAGATCAGTTTAGGGTGTTTACCCACAAGTTCCCAGGACATCTGCCACCTTCCCCTGGACATGGTACCTCCCCAGACCAGATCTCTTTTGGTGAGGTCCTGCAATCAGTTTCTAGCAAAGTCCATTCAGGATCTTAGCTCTGACACTTCTGAGACCTCTAGAACAGCTACAGAGCCCATGGGCTGCCTGGAAGCAGTAGCCCTCTAAGGCTTTGGAACCCTCCTGGGGAAAAGGAACCCTGCTCTCTAGTATCTCAGGTGTTTTACATCACCCTAGCCCTCCTCTGAACACTCCTCTCCAGGGAGTGCCTGGAGCATGATAAATATTCAGGCTGGTTAATTGTCTCTCTTGCTCTAAGCTCCGGAAGTCCCAGCCTGTGAAGTCCTAAACAGGTCGGGACAAACAATCACTGCTGCGTTGATTACAGAAGGAGCCATAATCTAAATTTACCTAGCACCCTATAATACAAGGGGGCTACATGCTTAAAGGGGGGTACATACTTATTTTAAACGGCTTCCAAAGCTTAGTTTTGACATTTATTTGACAGAGTGGCTTTAAGATTTCTTTTAATATCAAAATATAATTTTTGCTCCTAAAAGTTATATTTTTGGATGAAACAGCTAAATGTATTTGGCCTGAATGACTAAAATAGTTGAGGATTTCACACATTAACTTGTGTTAATATTCATCTAATTATTAAGTCATACGCAAATGAAATAAGTAAACAGAAAATTAGCTTTTCACTGGATAACCAAAATTAATATTTACACAATTTATTTTGTGAAAATTCTAAACTTCTTTTGTAAATCTTTTCAGATTTGGCACTATTTATTGTTGGTCTCCATTTCTTTTGTAAAGCTGTACATTGCTCAACCAGCAATGCCAGTCAAATGAGTGTGGTTTTATGTGTACACTGCTGTAAAACTGTGTAAAGGCATCATTATAGCAACCAGCATCATTTAAAAAAAGTGGAAGGTGCAAACAAAATAACTCAAATGGAAAAATGTAACTGATTATAATCTAAAAATGTAAAGGAAGAACACAAATTGTTTTAATGAAAAACACACACAACATTACACTAGGGCTTTTCTATTGTGAAATAAAGCTCCTGTGTGAAAAGACTTTGATATAAACCTTTATTCTGAGACAACCATCTGCAGCTCCTGTGGTCCTAAGAAAAAAGAGGACTTCCTTTAATTAGGCCCCAAAACCAATAAGTGGCTGGGAGAATGGCTGAAAATAGGAGACGTTCCATTATCTTTGGACACTCAAGTATTTGTAAATTCTTACAAGCAGTGAATGAGCTTCAAAACTAGCCTTATCTGACCTCTGTAGCTGAAGAAATTGTAGAGAAATTAATCCTCAAATTTACAGCAGAAGAGCTGAAATGCTAGATGTACTGCCCTCTTCAGATAACCTCACCTTGCACACTTTTTCCAGAACACCTACTCTGTTTTTACAATAGAGACTTGAAGGCTTGCAGACTTCCTGATCACTGCTGGGAGGGGCAGCATAGTGAGCTGAATATTGAGGATATATGGCCTGGTATGGTTCAGGAGGAGGGGGCGCCCTCTTTTTCCTGGCCTTTAAGGCTGTATGCATGGATAGAGGTCTGGTATGGATTCTGCCTTTTTTTTATTTTAGCATAGGATTCCCCTCAAAATCCATACCAGCACTAAAAGGCCCGGCATGGATTGGGGGAGAACCCCACACTGTTTATTTCTCAAGTTTTAATTGGCAATTTTGGCCCGGATTCACAAAGCACTTACGCCGGCATAACTTGAAATTTGTGCCGGAAAGTGCAAATTTGTGCCGCGTATCTGTGCGCCGTACCCACTAACCAACATACGTCTAAAAACTGGCCAGCCTACGCCGACGTATCTTGCTTACGCCGGCGTAGTGTGGGCGCAAATATGGTTTGGACGCATGTTGCTTCTCCCATTGATTAGGCATCCAAATGCAAATGAGGGAAATACGGTGATCCATGAACGTACGTGCGCCCGACGCAGGCTATGCGATGTTTGTGTAAGTTGTATGTCCGGCGTAAATTTATTCCCCATAGATGAGGCGCAACCCAGCAATAGACATGCAAAGGTCTGCCCCACAGAACACAGGCCGGCATATTGGGCGTGCGTTACGTTCACGGCATACGTAGTGATCCGCCGTAGCTTAGGCAGTTGTGCCGGCGTAGTTGTGAGCATGCGCATAACGGTGCTGTTTTTATGCCGTCACGGCGCATGCGCAGTTCGTGATGCGCCGGGCGTAAAACACTGCACCATGCTCGGACCATTATTTGCATTGGGTCACTCCTACTTCCACCTACTTCCACTTACGCCGGCCTACGCCATCGAATTCTATGCTACGCTGGTGCAGAGTTGGGCGCAAAAGCTTACTGAATTCAGTGCTTGCCTCTCCACGCTGCGTCGGCATAGCGTATGTTGTTGGAGTTACGGCGGCGTAATGTGCGCCCACTCTTTGTAAATCCGGGCCTTTGTGTTTACATTCAGCTGTCAATAGGGAACTGATGAGTCATCCGTTAAGAATGCGGTTGCTGGCCCCCTCAATAACAATCAGCTATTGACTGCAGTCCTCTGAGAAAAAAAATGGCACAATATAAAATAAAAACACCGGGCACCGGCGCTTAGCAACTGCTAGCAGAGTTTAGAAGCCTTTAGTGTTTTTTTGGCAGAAAATCGCTCCCAAAAACAAGAACTTGAGCCTAAACAATTGAGCTTAAAAAAAGCCTCTAGACTAAAATAGTGTGCATGGAAACATAGAATAACACTATTTGCTTAACCACTTGCTGACCGCTTCACACCGATATAGCTTGGCAGAATGGCAACGATAGGCAAATGGGCCTACAGGTACATCCCCTTTAAGAAGCTGTGTGATCCTGACCCTGCCCGTGGGCCCCGCAAACTCAATGTTCGCCGGCAGCCCGCGATCTTGTCACGGAGAGGCAGAACAGGGGGATGCCTGTGTAAACAATGCATCTTCCTTTTCTGCCTAGTGACAGGACACTGATCATCTGTTCCCTGTCATCGGGAGCAGCGATCAGTGTCATGTCACAGTAAGCCCAGCCCCTACACAGTTAGAATCACTCCCTAGGACACCCTTAACCCCTTCCTCACCCCCTAGTGGTGAACCCCTTCACTGCCAGTGTCACATTTATTTTTTTGGGGATATTTATGAAAGAAAAAAGTAAAAAATATTGCTTTTTTTTCAACAGTGTCGCTCTTTTTTTGTTTATAGCGCAAAAAAATAAAAACCGCAGAGGCGATCAAACACCACCAAAAGAAAGCTCTATTTGTGGGACAAAAAGGACATCAATTTTGTTTGGGTGCAATGTCGCACAACCGTGCAATTGTCAGTTAAAGCGACGCAGTGGCAAATCGCAAAAAAATGGCCCGGTCATTGGGCAGCTAAATCCTCCTGTCAGTGACAAATGTTTTGTCTCAAACATCTTACTGTCACTTTTTGCTGGGCAGCTTGGTTCGTTAAAGAAAGTTGAAAAATAACAGACTTACAGAGCTGCTCTTTTTTCTGCCCAAACAGTTAAGCAAGGCAAGAAAAACAAACTAAATAGAAACAGATATAGATTTACTGTGCTATAAATCAATATATTGGCATTCCAGTCATGCATTTCATGGCTGTGTACTAAATACGTGATGCTTCAGATCCATGACTGATTTGGCTGTAAACTTGCAAACAATTCACAAATCAAATTTGTTGTACTGAGATCTCCCTGGCAGTGCCACAAGCCAAAGAATGGCTTGGCAACAGTTTCTTGTAAGAGAGATGGGAAATTGCATAAACTGTTCACCATTTTTATTTCTGGGTAATTAAACCAAGAGAAAAATGTCCACTGCTAGACTGTTGGATATCATTCACTAAAAATGAAAATATAACTTATGAGGTGGTCTATCGTTCACGCTTTAGTCAAAAGTGTTGATGTCATCTCTGGTACTAACAATTTTAGCCAGTTTAATGTTAATAATATGGAAGCAATATTATGTTTCCAAATTATCAGTACATCAGTAAATAAGATCAGAAACGCAACTCCTTTTCCTTATAATGGCCCTTATCTGAGACCAACCACTTAGGCCCTGTACACACAATCAGTCCAAACTGATAAAAACGGACTGAAGTTCAGTTTCATCAGTCCAAACCGACCGTGTGTATGGCCCATCAGTCTTTTGTCCTTCAGTCCAAAGTTTTAAAACTTGCTTGGAAGCATTGAACTTCATTTTTTTCTGAACGTCGTCGTGTTTTAAGTCACCGCGTTCTGACACGATCGGTTTTTGAACTGATGGTGTGTACGAACCATCAGACCATCAGTCTGTAAACCGATGAAAATTAACTTCAGTCCGTTTTGATCGGTTTGGACTGATCATGTGTACAAGGCCTTACATATCTAGATTGGAATGTTTCTGGTTTGCAGAGGATGATATGCTGCAGATTGAGCGGTAAGGGGTAGTAACATTGTATATAAAGTTTATCAATGTTATACCAACCCCCACCCAAAAATAAAAAAAAAGCAAATTTTACCCTCATAACAAGCATTTCAGGCCATACATTGTTTATCCTTCTTAGGCTGACCATAGATGGATTAAAATTCAGCTGGTTTAGCAGGAGCCAGTCAAATTTTGGCTATCCTCCCCTATTCCTCAGAAGTCCATCATTAGATTGACTTTTGATAAACAAGAACGTTGGAAAACTTTTGTCGACGGGCAGCTGCAGCTACTGATCAGTGTATTCTGACAGCCGAGAGTCCTGTCCTGAGGTTTGGTGTTGATCAAGCAGTATGTGCTCGATTCCATGAACTATGCTTAAGTTTTTATTTATTTTTGACACTTACTTCATGAATGAGAAGATTCACCCAAAAAAAATGCCCAGGGTTGTGGGAAAAAAAAGGCCCTTATCCCTATCAACATTTTTTGTTATTGGGGGGGCCCTGTGCCAAAGCAACCCCCCGTCTTGAGGACACGTGCCCTGGGTTGTGGGAAAAAGGCCCTTATCCCTATCAACATTTTTTGTTATTGGGGGGGCCCTGTGCCAAAGCAACCCCCCGTCTTGAGGACACGTGCCCTGGTGAAGTTCAGAAGGTGGGAGCTTTCGCTCCCCCCCTTCCTGACCTGCCGGGCTGCATGCTCGAATAAGGGTATGGATTTTGGGGGTTTCCCACAAAATCCCCTAAATTCTCTTAATCCCCTTAAAATCCCTTTAAATCTTTACCAGACCTAAGGGCGGGGTAAGGATTTGGGGGGCACACCGTTCTTAAAACATTTTGGCATAGGGTTCCCATCAAAATCCATAACAGACTGGAAGGGTATAGTTCAGGGGGAGGGGGCATTCGCTCGTACCCCCCCTTTTTCTGCATGCTTGGATAAGAGTATGGTATGGATTTAAAAAAAAATGTCAGCAATTGTTTTGTTTACATTGTGCTTTCAGCGGGGAATCCTGCTAACAGCAGATGAGTCATGGTTGGTAAGGACGCAGTGGCTGTTGATGGGAAGATGGTTGGAGCCAAATACAGGGCAATCTTAGAAGAAAACCTGTTAGAGTCTGCAAAGAACTGAGACTGGGGTGGAGGTTAACCTTCCAGAAAGACAACGACCCTAAACATACAGCCAGAGATACAATGGAATGGTTTAGATCCAAGAATATTCATGTGTTAGAATGGCCCAGTCAAAGTTCAGAAATAAATCCAATTAAAAATCTGTGACAAGACTTAAAAATTGCTGTTCACAGATGCTCCCTGTCCAATCTGACAGAGCTTGAGCTATTTTGCAAAGAAGAATGGGCATACATGTCACTCTCTAGATGTGCAAAGCTGGTAGAGACATCCCCAAAAAGACTTGCAGCTGTAATTGCAGTGAAAGGTGGTTCTTCAAAGTATTGACTCACAGAGGCTGAATACAAATGCACGCCAAACTTTTCACATATTTATTTGTAAAATAAAAATGGAAACAATTTATCATTTTCCTTCCACTTTGCAAATGATGTGTCACTTTGCGTTGGTCTATCAAATAAAATCCCAATAAAATACATTTACGTACTTGGTTGTAACATGACAAAAGGCACTATATATATATATATATATATATATATATATATAGCACATATACTAGAGGGTGCTACAGAGGCATTGTTAGCCTGTGGGAGGGGAGTGTTAGGCCGCGTACACACGGTCGAATTTATCTGCTGAAACTGGTCCGTCGTCCGCTACAAACCTGTCCGTCGGACATGTCCACTGGTTAGTACGCCTAACCAGCGGACAGAAATCTCCCGCATGCCCCGAATGGATTCGACGCATGCGTGGAAGTATTTTACTTCCTGGAGTGGTGACGTGGCGGCGTCAACGTCACCGCCACGTCACCGCGTCCTCAGCCCGAGGGGATTTTGAGACATGTCCGCTGGAAACGGTCCGTCGGACATGTTTGAGCGGACATGTCTCATCGTCTGTACGCGGCCTTAGATGTGCTAGCAGATTTAGATACTGAGTGAGTGGAAAACGTATATAGCGCTGCACATGCGAACTGAATCGCCTCTGGGCGCTCTTTGTTCATTTCTCCTTTGAACTCAAAAGAGATGGGTCTTGATATTTCTCCTAAAGTTTAAGTGATTCTCCTCCAACCGAATGCTGGTTGGTAGAGCGTTCCATAGTCTGGGGCCTTGGACCGCAAATCTTCGCTCTCCTTTGGAGATATTGGGGGGCATTTTCCCAGAATACACTTATGCGTCAGACAGAGTGCTTTGAAAGTGATTCTGTCTTTTACTGGCAACCAATGAAGGGATCTCAGCGAAGGTGACATTGATTCCCATGTTTTTTTCCCAGTCACCAGTCTAGCAGCCGTGTTTTGAACGACTTGTAGACAAGTGATTTGGTACTTTGGGAGTCCGAGGTAAAGTGCATTTGCATAGTCCAGTCTGGAGTTTACAACTGTTCCCACCACGACTGCTATGTCTTCTTTAGGAATAAATGGAATAAGTCTGCGTAGTAGGCGTAGCAGATGGTGACTAACAAAGTAAATTAGAACTCCATCTTACATTGTAACAATCATTTATTTTTTCTTTTGGAATAAAGGTTTTACAATAATAAATAAAAGCTGGTCATTGCAAGCACTCCCGTCAGTGGTAAATGGTTTGTCTCAACACTTTAACTGCTACATTTTGCAGGAGAGCTTGTTCTGTTTAAAAGCAAAAGACTTACTACTGGCTGGATCACCTGATAAAAATTAAGGAAAGAAGGCTTATAAATTAAACGAATGCAGAAAACATCTAAGAACTGATAAGCTGAAATATAATGAATGTTTGCTTTTGGATTTACTACCGCTTTATTTAATATAGCATGGTATGACATCTGTGATTAGACCTTTAACTGGTAATACAGAAACTGCCAACCATTCATGTCAAGTCTGAAATGTTAAAGACTTTCACGTAAACAGCTTCTGCCAAACACATGAAAAAGTGGAACATTTAGCTGCGTGGCATAGACTGCTCAGGGTATTTCAGATTTTTACTTTGTTTATATAATTTTTAATGTTGCACAATAGCATTAATTATATTTTTACGAAAAAATAAAGCCGACTAGAAAAATCTAGAACAAAATATGTTTGGTATATTTGTTCATAGCACATACCAGCTCTTTTGGACACATAGAAGGATCCCACTGTTCTTCGACCGTCTTCAGCAGTGCTAGCAGATAACTGTAGTCCATGGGGTGCACTTGGTGGTGTTTGCTGAAAGCTTGCCATTTTCTATTAATTATCAAGAAAGTAGGTCAATTCTTCTGAAAAGTGACAACTCAACATCTCAAACTACAATCTCATTTTGGGTAAGTTAATTTAAATGTGCTCAAATACAATGAAATCAAAAAAATCATCAACTGAGCAGACATTAGGTATAAAGGATGAAACTGTGCTTTATAATATATCATCATTTTGTTTTTACACGTTGGGCCTGAGTTATATTTAGTAAGCTCATGTCTGAAACACTTTTTCGCTGTGTAAAGTTGGGTGAGCAAGCTTTTAAAAGGAACCCTTTCCCTTCTAACTGGTGACAACGGGACTTATTTATCATGACACCCATCATCATTTAAAGCAAAAGACTGAGGAAATCCTATGAGTGCGGGGTGTTCTGGACCCACCCACTAAAGGGTGCGTCACCATAGCGTCATGTGCTCACATACACTTATGCAGATTTCTGCATCACTGATGACTGCCAACTGACAAAAGAAGATCAAATGAGAAAGGGGACCCTGACCATCACCAGCAAGTGAAGACATTTGAAAGAAGTATTATTAAAAAAAGTAATCATAAAATACTGCTGGGAGGCCTAAAGTGGGGAAGGGGAGAACTAGAGGGTTTAGGATTTAAACTGTGTAGCAATGCTCAAAAAAAAAAAAAATGTACATTATGGCCACTGATCCAGAGAGACAGGTGCCTGATCTCCCACTTTGGGGTGTTAGTCAGGGAAAGGAGATGCGATCAAGTCCTGTTTATGAATAATGGCAGGCGTCTATATTTTCTTGATCTGTTTGTACACATGCTGGCTTAGGAATGAAATGTATTAAATAATATGTTGTATTATGTGGGTTTCTCTTCTCCTGAAGAAGAGGGCTAGACCCAAAAAACACGTAGACAACTTATAGGATACCCCTTTGTAATCATGTATACTATTGTCAGAATTATGGTGAAGAAATAGACACCTTTTCATAATTTCAATATGGCTGTTTAAGATTAAATAAGCCACAGGTTGGCTTTGAGACAAGGTACCTACGTTTTCAACCATAGACATCCTGTGTTTTTATCACCCTGTTGGTAGTCTGTAAGCAAGCTGTTTGCAAAACTGGGAATATAGAAGCCAAGGATAAATTAATTTTATGGTCGCTAAATGGAATTTATTTGAAGACCCTTGGACTAGTGATAAAACCACATTCAAACAATGTACCACTAATATACCTCAGTAAACAGACTCAGGCTAATAAAAACCTGAATTCCTACCTAAAATTCCTCACCACTGGAAGAGGAATACAGCTCAGACACCATTTAAAATATGTCGACACTATACAACGGAGATCCCCCCTAGGAATATTGACATAAATAAATAATAATGTACAACCTCCATGTTCCATAATATGCTAAGAGGGAATTTTGGAGCTTTTGTTTAATGTATTTATGATAATATTTTAATAAGAACCACACCATCTCCGCATATATATGAGAGTGTATGATTATAAGAGTATAACCTCATGTGATTATATCCCATGAAATGGATTCAAGTCATGATTTTTTGTCTACTGGTATAAGAATAATCTTGTGATGTGGTATGTATTTATTCTGATAAGAAACACCCTATATGTAGAAATTGTTTAAATATACAAATTATTATGTTTAAGTATAAATACTATAACTATATATATATATATATATATATATATATATATTTTTTTTTTTCTTAATTATTTTACCTAGATGTATAATTAATCATAATATCATAATTATATATATATATATATATATATATATATATATATATATATATATATATATATATATATATATACATACGGGTGTGTGTGTGTAAAACATCTCTTCCTAATCAATATATTTAAGTTTGAAATGTTGCTACATTATAAATATTACAGATATATATTAGAAATCATATGGTCATGCCTGTACCATGAGATAATTGACATTCTTATAACAAATTATTTTCGAACAATTTAAAACAAATATATAACCCTTTTCCTAGGATGACATTTGGTGGCTAAGAAAGGCAATACCTAACCAAATAATGGAATTCATATTTGACCACATGAACCAACCAATGAAAAGAAGTTCCACCTTCTGGGCTAGGCATAATAAAAATGTTATGAGCTTATTGTCCAGAACAGTGCATAGGGCCAGGAGAGGAAGCCATTAGTTGTACTACACACACGTCATTCACACTGGGACTTTACTTCCTTAATCACTCTTCACACACACCTCATACACTAATGCCGCGTACACACGGTCGTTTTTTGCGATGAAAAAAAACGACGTTTTCTGTGAAGTAAAAAACGACGTTTTTGAAACGTCACTTTTCAAAGACAATTTTGTATACACACCATCGTTTTTTCACAAAAAGCGAGGTTACGTTCACCACTCTTTTCCATTGAAGCTCACTTCATAACTAGCTTCTGGGCATGCGCGGGTTGAAAAACGTCGTTTTGAACGACGTTTTTGCTACACACGGTGACTTTTTGTGAAACAAAAAACGACGTTTTGAAAAACGACACAAAAAATTCAAGCATGTTGGAATTTTTTTTTGGTCGTTTTTTTGAAGACAAAAAACGACGTTTTGCCCACACACGATCAATTTAAATGACGTTTTAAAAAACTTCGTTTTTTTTCATCGCAAAAAACGACCGTGTGTACGCGGCATTATAATCATGCGTCATCATTTGACTCTTTGAGGACGCCAAAACACAACTCCACCATGAGGAGACACCATTTTGGGAAAGGCAGCCATCTTAGGGGACTCTGGTAACGACCACTGTAAGCCAGCAGCCATTTTGGAAGGGTAATTATGTTACGTTGATCTTTCTTGATACAATGATTATTTGAAAATACCTATTGATTTTCTGTAATATATAGATTATTTCTTGTAATATTACATTATTATCCCCCCCGATAGAATAAACATTTTACATTTTTCTTTAGCTTTATTTTTTCCAAATGTTATCATCTTTTGTTTGGCGCTCTAGAAGCGTACCATCATTTTTATTATACATAGTTTAACTCTTGCTCTTCGTGCAGGAGGGTAAGTGTTAGGTGTAAATCACAGACTATTGTCTGGTAGTTATATATACTGTATATATAAATGGTTAATTTGTCTACAAGGAGAAATGTATCTTTTTTTTTTTGTTATTCATATGGTATAGCAAAACCCATTAGAGAGTGTTGCAAATAGTTTAGCATTTTATGCAAGATTTTTTTTTTATGTCCATCTATACAAATAACTATTTATTGTGAATACATGTCTAGTGAATAAATATTCCATATTTAAGCTGTATTCATATCGTTAGAGCTGTGTTTTTGAAAAATAAATTTGATTGGTGAAAACTAGTCAATATAATTATCGTTCAGGTAATTCCTGCCGTCAAACTTAATATAATTATTGTTCAGGTAATTCTCGCCGTTCCTACCACTATATATGGTCACAATTGGTAACCTTTGTTATATCTTTTTTTTAATCATGTATCCAGTGTGTAGATTTGACAGATGATAGACATCTATCTGAACTTTGTCTATATTAGGATCGTTAGTTATAAATTGCAGGGTTGTAAGTTGTTACTCCCATTGGCGGCTGGTGCCCAATATGTTGGGGGGCGGCAAACCAACCCCCCCGTGCGGGAGACCAAAAGAAATGTGGAGATACCCCCGCAGTAGACGAACAGGAATGCAGTGACCCCCCCTTACCTTAGGAAGGAGGCAGATTAGGCAGACATGGATCCAGGCTGCAGCTCCTTGCCCTGGGGCCCTTGCTTCTCCTCTACCCTGAACAGTAAGTGGGTCCTGACTGAGACCTGATTGGCCGGAAGTCTTAAGACTTCCTGGCCAATCGGGTCTCAGGAACTGCTTTCTGATCAGGAGGAGAATCTGGAAGACAAAAGTGGGTGGGATCGGGGCCCACCCTTTTTTGAAGCCAATTAGAGCCTCATAGAAATCCATGCATCTGGGGCCCCGCATGTAGATTAGGGGGAGGGTGGCACCCATACAACCCCTAAGGACAGGCTGCCACTGGTTACTACCATGTTTTAAGGGCTTTGGTATATGGTGAATAATAATTACATTTATTTTTCTATTTTTTGTCATTGGTTCATTCTTTGGTTGCATGTGCTGGTATGCTTGACAACCTCAATTTATTTTTAAAGAGCTGTTTTTTTTTTTTTAGATCAGCAAGATCAGTGTTAAAATTTGGCTGAACAAATAAGCTTCTGACCAAGCTGTAGCATCCACACTGAGAGCTCTGTAGGACTAGACTTATGCCGCGTACACACGATCACTTTTCGGCATGAAAAAAAACGTAGTTTTTCAGCATTTTTCATCATTAAAAACGATGTTGCCCACACACCATCGTTTAAAAAAAAAATGATGAGCAAAGCGTGGTGACGTACAACGTACGCACTCTAAAGGGGAAGTTCCATTCAAACTCCCATCTCATAACTTGCTTCTGAGCATGCGCGGGTTTAAAACGTTGTTTTTAACGTCGTTTTAGCCCACACACGATCAATTTTTACAACCCGAAAAACTACATTTTTAAAAACGACGTTAAAAAATGCAGCATGCTTGAATGTTTTTTTAGTTGTTTTTTAGAAGATGAAAAACAATGACGTTTTAAAAAAAAAAAACGATCGTGTGTACGCGGCATTAGAAGTTTTTAGTTTGAATGCTCCAATCATTATTTCTATACTTTATTTTTATACTTTATGCATTTCTTTGATATACGTCTTTCTTATTAAACTGTTTGCAAGAATGATTGTTTTTAAAAGCTGCTCTCTGGGAAAGCTCTATATAAAATCAATCTATTATGTCTTAATCAAAGTAACGTGATGATAAGGCAAAATAGTTTGGTGAGTAATATAACCCCTCTGGTGTCTAGAACAGAATAGTAAGAACCCTCCAGGTGCTGCTGAATCAATAAGTATCCAGCATGCCCCTAAAGTGGATTAGATGGATGTGCCAATGCTTTATTCCATATCACTGTAGTACGTGAATCAATGGGATCTGACATTTTCTCTCACTAGCTCTAGATGTCATTCAGAGGATTTAATAAAAGTTCCATGCAGTTCATTTGAGGTGTGAGCAGCTGAGGCAAGATATAGCTTCTGACAAGATAAATGTCAAAAGTAAGATGCACCTGGATAATGTTGTATCCAACAATGGGTTTATGTCTTGATGGTTATAGGAGACCATCCTCGGAATTTTGCTTGAAAAAAATTGTTTCGGTCAGAGGTACCTTTCCCCTAATGTTTCCTTTTGTATCCCTCCTTTCTTCTAGTAATTGATTAGTATCGAGCCTGGTCAGCTCTTAACCCACTTTATTAAAGAAAAGTATAGCATGTTGTCAGTGAGGATGCATTTTAAATGACTACTGCAGTAATTAAACTTGTATTAGCAAAAATATCATATATTGCATCTTATCAATGTGGTGGCTGCATTATTTTTATTTTTTAAAACTTTTTCCCTTTATTTTCACCTGCCTTTATTATCGTACCCGCCAGGCACACACGATTGCTCGTTACAGAGCGGGGACTGGGAGCTATGTGTGTAAACACAAAGCTCCCGGTCCTGTCAGCGGGTGAAACGCTGATCTTCTGTTCATACAATGTATGAACAGAAGATCAGTGTTTACCCCTAGTGAGGCCACCCCCCCATACAGTTAGAACACACCCAGGAACACACTTAACCCCTTCGCCGCCCCCTAGTGTTAACCCCTTCATGGCCAATGGCATTTTTATAGTAATCCAATGCATTTTTATAGCATTGATTGCTAAAAAAAATGCCAATGGTCCCAAAAATGTGTCCGAAGTGCCCGCCATAATGTCGCAGTACTGAAAAAAAATGCTGATCGCCGCCATTACTAGCAAAAAAAAATATTAATAAAAATACCATAAAACTACCCCCTATTTTGTAAACGCTATAACTTTTGCGCAAACCAATCAATAAACGCTTATTATGATTTTTTTTTACGAAAAATATGTAGAAGAATACGTATCAGCCTAAACTGAGGAAAAAAAATGTTTTTTATATATATTTTTGGGGGATATTTATTATAGCAAAAAGTAAAAAATATTGAATTTTTTCAAAATTGTCGCTCTATTTTTGTTTATAGCGCAAAAAATAAAAACCGCAGAGATGATCAAATACCACCAAAAGAAAACTCTATTTGTGGGAAAAAAAGGACACCAATTTTGTTTGGAAGCCACGTCGCACAACCGTGCAATTGTCAGTTAAATCGACGCAGTGCCAAATCGCAAAAAGTGCTCTGGTCAGGAAGGGGGTGAATTCTTCCGGGGCTGAAGTGGTTAAAGTGATTTTAAAGTTTTTTTATTTCTATAAAAATAACAATCATGTTATCCTTATCTGGTTTCTAATGTTGCTCGGTGATGAGAATAAAAGACGCACTGTCTCAAAACAGATCAAACAAGCGCTCTTGGAATATTAAGCCAACAAGATCCAAAACTACTATATGTTACCACTTTCAGTGGTCAGCTGCTACCTAAAAATACCCAATTGGTATCACAGAATATTTGCACAGGGTAAATGAGAAAAGTAAAAGCTATGCTTAAAACAAATTAGCATCCACCAGGCAGCGCTAGTGTATATGTCTATTGCAAAACATATATTAAATCAATAATAAATCAATATCCTGGTTAGTACATGTCCATGTTATAGAAATGTATATACATTTCTACAAGAGAGAAGATAGTAGTATCAAACAGTCCACTCAATCCCAAGAAGATGAAACAAAATCTTGCTGTTGCCAGAAGATCCACCACCACTCGTGTACTGCGAAAGGAGGGGGGGTGTGGATAGCAGCCCCCTCTTAAGAAAGCCTCTTACCAGCAATCGAATAGACAAACGCCTTAAGAAAACCGGATCCAAGCTGATCTCAATGTGTGTCTCCTCAAAACATTAGAACATAAACCAGCATGTAGTCACATTCATTGCGGCCGCTCTTTATAGATCTATGGTCGGCATCTCCTACCGCTCTGTGCTTTGCAGGCTGCAGGGGGGTGGATGCGCTCGTCTCCCACAGTCCAAGGCGTCCTTCACTCACGTTACTTGGTTCCGCCCTAAGGGCCCTAAGTCCTAGGCGTCCTTCACTCACGTTACTTGGTTCCGCCCTAAGGGCGGAACCAAGTAACGTGAGTGAAGGATGCCTAGGACTGTGGGAGACGAGCGCATCCACCCCCCTGCAGCCTGCAAAGCACAGAGCGGTAGGAGACGCCGACCATAGATCTATAAAGAGCGGCCGCAATGAATGTGACTACATGCTGGTTTATGTTCTAATGTTTTGAGGAGACACACATTGAGATCAGCTTGGATCCGGTTTTCTTAAGGCGTTTGTTTATTCGATTGCTGGTAAGAGGCTTTCTTAAGAGGGGGCTGCTATCCACACCTCCCTCCTCTCTCAGTACACGAGTGGTGGTGGATCGTCTGGCAACAGCAAGATTTTGTTTCATCTTCTTGGGATTGAGTGGACTGTTTGATACTACTATCTTCTCTCTTGTAGAAATGTATATACATTTCTATAATATGGACATGTACTAACCAGGATATTGATTTATTATTGATTTAATATATGTTTTGCAATAGACATATACACTAGCGCTGCCTGGTGGATGCTAATTTGTTTTAAGCATAGCTTTTACTTTTCTCATTTACCCTGTGCAAATGTTATCCTTACCTGCTCTGTTGCAGTGGATTGGCACAGAGCAGCTTGCAATCTCCTCTTCTTGGGTTCCTCTTCTGTGCTCATGAACCCTCCCTCCTGTTGAGTGCCCCCACAGCAAGCAGCTTGCTATGGGGTCTCCCAAACTGAGCTGCATCTCCCTGTGTCCATTTAGACATGAAGCTGTGGTTCGGCCCTGCCCCTCTCACTCCTGATTGGCTAACTGTCTTTGATTGACAGCAGCAGAAGTGGACTGTTCACATGCTGTGGCTGCGATGCTTTGCTTTGCATGCCAAGTTGACAGTCACTACCTGTCAAATTCACCCACTCAAGTCAACGGTGCCACGTTTGCAGCACAATAGTCCCTTTGTAAAAAAAAAAATACAGACATTCAGGATGCATCTTGCATGCCTGAATGCTACTACAAGCTTAAATCTAGCATTTAAGCACTTTAAAGGAAAGCCATTTTTCTTGTGACTTTCACATTTTTACAAGATTGCTCTTCTTTTTTTATATTATATAAACATTAGAAGCTTGTAGATTGCCCACTAGGACTAGAGTGGATTAGCGACCACAAAGACTCTAATTGCTTAACAGCTGTTGAGAAAAGATAACTGGCATAAAGGGAATGCATTTTTCAATGAGGTGGCCAACTCTAATGCCGCGTACACACGGTCGTTTTTTTGCGATGAAAAAAAACGAAGTTTTTCTGTGAAGTAAAAAACGACGTTTTTGAAACGTCACTTTTCAAAGACAATTTTGCATACACACCATTGTTTTTTCACAAAAAGCGAGGTTACGTTCACCACTCTTTTCCATTGAAGCTCACTTCATAACTAGCTTCTGGGCATGCGCGGGTTGAAAAACGTCGTTTTGAACGACGTTTTTGCTACACACGGTGACTTTTTGTGAAACAAAAAACGACGTTTTGAAAAACGACACAAAAAATTCAAGCATGTTGGAATTTTTTTTGGTCGTTTTTTTTAAGACAAAAAACGACGTTTTGCCCACACACGATCAATTTAAATGACGTTTTAAAAAACGTCGTTTTTTTTCATCGCAAAAAACGACAGTGTGTACGCAGCATTAGGCCTCGTACACACGACCGGGAAACTCGTCATAAAAGAAACATTGTTTTTCTCGACCGGTTCCTTGTTAGGCTTGTCGAGAATCTTGTCAAGCTTTCTTTGCATACACACTGTCAAGACAAAATCTCGTTGTTCTCAAACGCAGTGACGTACAACACGCTGCTTTTACTAATCTCATGTTACTGCGTGTTAAGTAAAAGTTTGGTGAGAGCCGATTCACGCTTTTCAGTCTGTTACAGTCTGACGAATGTGCTATCTCCATTACGAACGCTACTTTTACCGAAGGTGCGCTCCCGTCTCACACTTTATTCTGAGCATGCACAGGTTTCTAAGCATACACACAAACGTGTTTCTCGTCGTAAACCAGCCCGACGAGAAACACAACAAGGAAATTGAGACTCCCGATGAGAAAAAAAAAGAACTGTCGAGATCCACAACAGTTTTCTCGACGAAAAACATACACCCGACCGTTTTCCTCTGCAAAAAAGCTCTGCCACCAAGTTTCTTGATGGATTTTGTAGAGGAAAACGGTCGTGTGTACAAGGCCATAGGCTTGAATTGTAAGAAGGGTCAGTAAAGCACAACCATTGTGTCACACTCCAAAGGAGAAAGCAGAAATGACCTATTTAATGAACAAATTTCCCTATGTACATTGCAAAAGATACAAGATTATAAAAACAAGGGCATTTTTTTCCGCTGGAACACGGAGGAAAGCAGTTCTGGCATCTCTAGTACTGAATGGAGTGCTGGAGTGTGCTGGAGGGTCTACTGCTGCTAGCTGCTGGGGATCTATTTTCTCTAGGAGGTTAATTGATGCTGGTGGGGAAAGGTCTTATGGTGCGAGGGGGTGAATTGTTGCTGGTAGGGATCTACTGTTGAGCGAGAGGTCAATTGTTGCTGGCTGCTGGAGGTTCTATTGATGTTGGCCACTTGTAGATCTACTGTATTTATTGCTGGCGGGGGTGAGTGGGGTGGGACAATGGGTGACTTGGAATGGAGGATTACCTGCATATACACAAACGGGAGTGAATGTGACCAAGAGCATGAGGTTGCTTGAAATATTTAAAGCAACAGGATTACCTGCACCCTGAGAAAAAAGCCCTGATTAAAACATTAAAAAAATTATGAGATTAATTAAATTATGAGATTAATTACATCTAATTGATTTTTGTTCCATCTTCAAACACGTTAATTCACAATATTGTATTGCAGCTTATTACTGAAACACACGTTGTGCATGTTGGTGTATTGCAGTGCCATTTATTCTGAATAGCCCCTCACAGCACCTTTCCATGCAAATGAAAGAGCTGCATTCCTATGACCCATTTTCAGCTGACAGCAGGCTAAAGTCTGCTGTCAGTTGACATCACTCAGCCAGTCAAGGCTACGGAAAGTTCCCAGCTTTACAGTCAGGATTAACCCAGATGCCTGGACTAGCAGCTGGCTCAGCCTTGCAGCGAGCTGCAGGCAGACTGAGCCAGCAGCTCCTGCCCCTTCACAGTCCGGTGCTCTAGTGAGTGTTGGAGGGGCATAGCGGAGAGACAGTGACTGGCAGTCACCGGCTCTCTGCAAACTGATTACCGAGAACTAAGTGATCAGCATTTTTCGCTCAGTTCTCATTGTAGAGCCATTGACGGACTTCTGCAGCTGGGATTGGTGTTGCAGCCATCCAGGTGAGTATGATTGTTTATTTTTTTGTATTCCTGAACTTCTATTTTAATGCAATGGGCCATATGCTCTGCACAGCCCCTCTATGTTAGCCTATGCGGGGGTTTAGTTAAACTGGAGCATGCAAAATCTGGTGCAGCTCTGCACAGAAATCAACCTGTTCACATCGAGGTGGTTTGACAGGTCAAATTGCATGTCAAATCGGACCCTATTGCCAGCAATGACACCGTTCGAATCGGTGCGATGCCGACTTTGTGGCGGCGCACCAATTTCCAAAAGTAGTTCCTGTACTACTTTTGAGACTTCGGGGTGATTTCAACAGACATCTGTACATGAACCCGCACAGATGTCTTCCAAATTGCCTCTGAAAGAAATGCGGGTTTGAAATTGTGCGAGTTCAGCTGAACTTGCATGATTTCAAACCCGCCTTCAGTGTAAACAAGGGCTTATTGTCAAAGCTTACTTGAACAAGCTGAAGGTAGAGGCTGATTAGCTACCATTCACAGCTGCACCAGATTCTAAGTGCTCCAGTTCTTGTAAATCTCCCGCTATATGTATGCATTGATATTTACAGGCATTTAGAGGCAGGAGCATTTAAAGGCAGAAACAAATATCACTTGCATGTGTGTAAAATCCAATTGTCAATGGGACAGAAAGTGAGGTGACATCTTCTGAACAGGGACACAGACGGCAAAACAAACATTAAAGAGATGATAACCCTTTTCTTATGCTTTCCATAAAGCTTAAAAATTATATTTTTGGCTGGAGCTACACTTAAAAAATGTACTTATTCCGACTTAAGAACTAACCTACATCTTGTTTATAACCCGGGGACAGCCTGTACACAGGTTTAAATATTGTAACTACTGTAAATACTCACATGACAGCCTGCTGTAAACTGGACAGGTCCATCTGCATACTGTGGTGGGATGTAAATGTGAATGCATGCTTGCTCATTTCTCCCTTCCAGTTCCAGTATTCAACCTAAAAGGAAAAAGCCATCAGTATTTCCATATTGTGTCCGATTGTGACTGCTGCGAATGTCCTTTGTCAAGCCTGAACTGCATATATTATTTATTATTATTATACAGGATTTATATAGCGCCAACAGTTTGTGCAGCGCTTTACATCAGGGAAGACAGTACATTCACAATACAAATCAATACAGAAGGGATCAGAGGGCCCTGCTCGTAAGAGCTTACAATCTGCTGATTAGTAGTATGGATGCCGCCATTGACCGATCCTTTGACTTCTGTTATTTCTAATTCCTTGGCTCAACACAAATGTGCAGATTGGGTGATCTGATTCCCTTCTGATCTGCATGCATGCAAAGGAATAGAGACTGTTCACTTAGCAAAGTAAATGTTCACTTACTTTAGCAAATAAATTTAATCTGAATCATCCAATCATGTACAAGGAAAAAAGTGTGTTTTTTATAATTTCCCTTGCACATAATTGAGTACTCACAGTTAACACCACAGGTTTACATACCTTACTAAGAAAAGTGAACATGTAGTTTGCTAAAAGTGAATTATTTTAGTAAATCAACCCCAATACTCAATTAAAAATAACAACCAGGCATCTAGCAAAACCAAGAGAAGATTAGAAATAGCAGCCGCAGCATTGTTCTCACTACAGGTTTTCTTGTATAGCATTGCAAACTAGTTGAATAACTGCGGAGGACTAGGAGTACAGCTGTATATAATGCTGACATGTGGCTGGCAATAGGAGGAAAATGGGGAGCTGCATTTATAGGCGCAGCATCCTGTAGGTCAAAGTGGTAAATATACTCCCAGGCATACTGCTGAAAAGTTCAGGGGGCACCTCTGCTGAATACAGATTTATATTTTAAGCGAATATTAAGTCATTTAGAAAAATGACCTGCAGAAGTATTGTCAATTCTCTGGAAGGCACATGGGGTTGTTTAGTAATTTTTTATGCACTTTTATTTTTTTATTATTTTTTATTCATCACTAAATAATACTGTATGTTAACTGTATGGTAATCATTTATACAGTACATATCATTAAAAGGTCTGACAAACATCTGGATTTCATTGGTTTAAAAAACAAGTAATGCCACGTACACATGACCATTATTCATGTCATGGAAAAAAACTATGTTTTTCTCGACATGATTCCTCTCAAGCCTTCCTTGCATACACACGATCGTGAAAAAAAATGTTTGAGCAAAGCCCGGTGACGTACAACACGTACGACGGCACTATAAAGGGGAAGTTCCATTCGAATGGCCTACCCTTTGGGCTGCTGATGCTAATTTCTAATCTCATAACTTGCTTCTGAGCATGTACGTTTTTTCCCCCTCGTTAAACCGCATACACGACCGTTTTTCATGAGGTGAAAAATGACGACGTGAAAAATGAGAAAAAATAGAGCAGGTTCTAAATTTTTAACGGCCATTTTTCTCGACCAATATAAAAAATTGAATTTTTCTCATCATGAAAAACGGTCACGTGCACGTGGTTAAACTGCAGATTGTTCCTTTTCCTTTATTGAAGGCAAGGACACCTTGGGTCCTCTTCCCATTCCCCTTTAATTTAGCTTAGCAAACTAAGTGCCAGGCAGTCTACACTAAACTGTTCCCCTCCTTGTAGGCAGGTTAACCCTTTCGGGCCAATATCTCTGTACTCAGGGTTTGGAGCTTCTTTACCCCATCCAAAGTCTCTCCAAGCCTCTGATTTCAGGGTCCAAAATTAGAACTTACCAATGCCAATCAGTCCTCACCTAGCGAACTAGCCTGGTACTCTGCACCCTGCATGGGTGAGAAGCACTGACTACACAAAATGTCTCTTATCTCCCATAAAGTGGCTGTAAAGCTTCAATTTTGTTTCTAAAAATATTAAATATGTTATACTTTCTTTGTGCAGTTGGGGAGCGGGGAAATATAGCTGCTGTCAAGAACCCAATCCCTGAATTCCTGACCAATAGATAAACTGTTTGAGCCAGGGAGCCATTTGTTCCATCAGTGAGCAACTGGTACCTAATTACAGATGATTTTAGCATCATGACTGAGCTACTAAAAATTTTACATTCAGTTTGGCCTTAAGTTGAAAGACACAACTCAGTTGGTTGCTATTGCCATCTTTTGCCTAAATTAGCTAATGAAACAACATTTCCCTCCCTGATGAAGAAATTGTACCTGTCAGTGATACCACTCAGCAACCATCTGTCACTTTTATCTAGAGATGTCAGAAATCCAGAGGCAGGGGCTTGTTAGGTAGACATGTACTTACCTCTGCCTGCTTGTGTTCATACTGGAGCAGCTGGGTGAGCAGCATTTCATGAATCACAGAGCCAGATGCCTTCTTGCTTAGCGCCGTGTCCCTCTGAAACACATTAGTTAATTCAGACATTTACACCATGCTATTTGTTTTAATACTGTTGGAATCAAATTACAGCTGAGACCTGTTTCCTGGCAAAGCATGTGAATGAGAAGATTGGGCATTTAACACGTAGATTAAATCATTTAGTACATTTTTCAGACGATGGGTGTGATACAGAAACGCTGTACTAAAAACAGCATTAAGAAACTGGAATGTGCTGCTTTTGTGACATACAAAGGCATACATTTCTTGTAAATTCATCCTATCATTAATCCTTTGTCTGTCATCTCACAATATCAAGCTGCAAAACATATTTTTTAAATTCTATTGAGTTAACCATAATTGGACAAGGACACAGTGGTTGGTACAGGACAATTGTTTACTTAATTAATGGTTTACCCCTGAATAAATCTGTATTTATTTCAAGAATATGTATATTGCTTTATTTTTGTATTCCATCTGTTGGCCAGGCATTTTACACATCTATTTTTCTGTCAAATAATGATTTAACAAACCCAGACAGAGGTTGGTTGCTGTGTCACAGCTCTGGCAGAGCAACTACAGGAATATAAGTATAATGACACCTTCTGAAATGTATACATTCCTTTAAAAGTCAGTAAAGTATATCTGTATTTACCATCCAAAACTTGTAGGACCATTTCAGGTTATGCCAATGCCCTTTGGTGCATTAACATATATGTCCTAAAGCAATCTTGACACTTCCTTACTGAAATGTAACTGTAAAATACTAATACCAATTACTGTCCAAATCTTGCAAACTCAGTAACATCTCCAGAATACAACCCTTCTTAACCAATGACATGACAACGTTTGTAATTCACGCCTTGACTGCTGCAACTCTCTCCACACTAGCCTACCTTTAGGCTGGGTTCACACCAATGCGATATGGATGCAGGTTTCCCCACATCCTATTCGCATAGCAAGAGATTGTGACCGGCTCTCTATGGAGCTTGTTCACACATCTCCACGGCAGCTCTGGTGTGAATACCACAGGAGCCCTGTGCATCTTTTGGCCCATTTCAGGTCCAAATTCAATTAAAAAATTCAGGCTGAAATCAGACCTGACAGTGAATGGAGACATGCCAGACTTCTGCTGTGAGCTGCTGCATGCTGTAGTGTGAAACCAGCCTTACACAGGCTATCCTACCTTCAGTCTATCATGAATGCTGTCACCAGAGTCCTCCACCTAAAGCCAGGTACACACGGGACGACTGACGGGAGACATCAGCCGATTAAAAAAATCAGCTTGTGTAAAAAAATAGCAGCTGACCGACTCCCAATCAGCACTCTCAGCCAATGGCAGAGAGCACTGATGGGAGTGTTCTGGTGGGGTATCGTCCCCCTGTTAGAACACAAGAGCTCAGAAGGGGAGATTTCTACACTAATGTCGGACCATTAGTATAGCGTCTCTGACCACAGATCCTTTTTTTTTTGTGCAGCCCATCGTGTTGCAGGAAAAAAAACTCAGTTTCGACTACCCCTCTCTGCCAGTCCCTTCATTGGCTTCCGCTCAATACTAACAACAACCTACAAAGTTATTCACAACTCTTCCCCAAGCTACTACAATAACCTAGTCTCAAAATGCCAACTAAATTGTTATCTCCACTTCTCCAAAGACCTCTTGCTCTCTAGCTCCCTTGTCACCTCCTCCTATGCTCATGTCCAGGGCTTCTCCAGAGCCTCTCCATTTCCTCTGGAACATCCTAATCCAATCTGTCTATCTTCTACTCTAGCCACCCTTAGGCAATCCCTGAAAACCTGTCTCTTTAGATAAGCCTATCCCACCTCCACCTAACTACTGAAATTGTATTATTTTCTCCATCAGCTTATCCTATATAACAACAATCATTTATGGAAAAAATAATTATAATACCCCCTTTTTGCCAGGATGCATGTTGAAACTTAAATTTCTCACTAAGCTCTGTGTAACAAAGAGTGTCCTGACCACTGTAATTTTTCCACCAGTTCTATGTCACTACAGAACACACTAGTGATGAATGTGTCAGCTTAAGGAACTACAGTAGCCCACGGGGGACATACTATTCCTTCCACTAACACCAACAATGGGGCACTATTCCTCCCACTGATGCCAATGATGGAGCTTTTCCTCTCAATAATAGGGCGTTATTCCTTTCACTGACACCAATGATGCAACACTATTTCTCTAACTTACGGTATATAAACAATCTGCCATTATTCCTTCCTATTCCATCGGCTGATATAAACAATCTGACACTGCTCCTCCCACTGACACCAACAATGGAGCTACAGTATTTCCTAAACCAATGATGGGGCACTATTTTTCCCACTGATACCAATCTATTCTTCCCACTAATGTCAATAAGGGGGAATTATTCCTCCTCCTACTGACCACAACCGCAACTTAATTTTCTTACTCTAATTGACCCCTGAGCCTGAAAAAGTCTTCACTCCCTGGTGGTGGGGCATGCTATATTCCCACTGGACACCGTCTGGCTTCCTGAAGTCTGAGTGACAGTAAACTGGCCCTTTGTTTAGAAAGTTTGGAGACCCCCTGGTCTACGGGACAGGAAAAGCACATTTACTTACCTAATTCTCTTCTCCCCTGACAAGCAATGCTACCCTCCGCTCCAGCAGTGTCCTTGTCAAACCGGACTATGGTCCCTGCATTAGTCTTGATGATGTCAGAGGACCTTAGACTGCAAGAGCATAGGGGAAAAGAGGTTGCAGAAACTATCAACAAAGAAGGCCTGCAGAAGTGGAGGATCAGGTAAGTAAAAGTGCTTTTCACTGTGCCCTAGGCATACACAAGCAGAAAAAAGAAAAAACAGAGGGCGCCTCCAGGTTAAGCGTTGCAGAGCTTTATTACAGTACAGAAAACAGTGTAGACGTACATTAAAAACAAATGGCATCCAATCTCTGAACAGGAGGTTCTTGATTGGGAGGAGATGTGGCGTCTAACCGGGCTAGGTGTCGTGCTGTTTATGCTACCGGGTGGAACTCCTCAGTCTCTCGGTCCATGGGGCAGGGGAAAGCTAGCCAGTACGAAGGACTGGATGGAAACGAGGCCCGGAGCGCAGCGTGAGCCTCAGGTGACGTCACTGTAGTGCGACGTTTTCGAAGCTAAGCGCCAACCAATCAGCGCGCTTCTTTCTCAAGCATCTACACAAGCAGTTTACTCTTGCAGTGTAGATGTAGCACCACTGCAGGGGAGGACTTTTTTGTTTTCTGGAGTTCAGCTTTAATACATGTTCTCCCTTGTTGGAGTACTGGGCTTAAAGCGGAGGTTCATCCTAATTTCAAAGTCTTGCTTAATCACACCGGCTCAGTGTATGTACTTAAAGTTGGCTATGCAAAAATGTATATATTAATGCCATACCGTGTTTGTCTTGACTGAAGGAGGCACTTCCTGGTTCACCTCCTGCGGGAGTGGGCATGTCAGTTTATCTCCGATCGCCCCAGTGTCTCCTGGGAGCACAGCGTAACACTGCCCAGGAGACTATTCTGTACCTGTACAAGAAGAACTATCGCGTGATTTGAGCCTGTATCCCGGAAGTATTTGCTTGTGGGCTTCACAGTGCCCACAAGCAAGATGGATCCATACAGGACACTTTTTTATAAATCCTTCTCTAAGGCCGAATGTCGATGTGGATGGATATAAAAATGAGACACGTGAGTACAAACTTAACTATATGAAGAGCGGTGGATGCACCTAAAAAAAAAAAAAAACGTTTTCCCGCGAAACCACCGCTTTAAATGAGATACTCCATGATGGTGTGACAAGCAGCTTTTGTTTTAAAAACACAACATATTCTCATATACAGAGTTTCTCTCTGCCAGTGCTGGAATACCCAGCTTTTATTTTTGAAGCAGGGGAGGCCTAATTAGAGCCCCCGGAGATATCACAAAAAGATGATGTTTTGAACAGTTCTATTTTCTTGTCAATCCTCCTCGAAATATCAGCATAGGTAGAGACAGATTCTATTTCTATAAATCAATTTAGCTATTTCTAGAAGTTTAACTCAGAATCCACTTTAGTGGGTTTCTCACAACTCTTCATATACTAGCATACTCTGGCTAATGGGTTAGTGAAGCTAAAGTCACCCTTCCTACACAGTAGTTCTCCACAGAAGTAGTAGTTCTCTTCAGAATCAATCTACTGTATATAAATACAGCGCCCAAACCATGTCAGTGAAGAATTGTAGTGTGAATTCAGCAGGTAAAAGAGATGTATGGGACTTTTTTTTTTTTGGAGATTCATACTTAACTAGGTGGATGCAGCTTCTGTCACCTGCCGCCTCTAACACTGAGAACTGAGCAATCAAACACTGCAGATTGCTTGGTTCTCAGGGCTCCCTGAACAGAGAGTTGGTCACTGTCAATCACCGCTCTCTGCACTGCCCCCCCGCACTCACTGGATTGCTGGGCTGAGAGGCTGAGCCGGGTGCTGTATCGGTTCTGTGACGTCAGCTGACAGCAGGCTTTAAACCACTGTCTGTTGAAAATGTGTCAGAGGAGTGCAGAAAGAACTGCACTCCTGTGATCCACAGGAGAAGTCCAGCCAAATGCGCTTTGGCTGTACTTATTCTTCAAGTACATAGGGCTAGAGGATAAAAGTGGCAGCCACAAGCCACACAATTTTCAAACTGTGTATGTTTTTTCATTTATTCTGTTCCCCAGTCACCACTAGACATTTTAGTTAAAATAGATGTAGAGGAAAGGGAATGCAGTGGCTGATATGAGAAGTCTTAAAGTGGAACTTAACTGTATCTAAGCGCCACAAAATGAAAAAAAAAAAAAAGCAATTGCATTAATTTTTAATATGCACAGCAAACCCACCCATCCATTTACGTCTCTATGTGTTATTTTATTGACCTGCAGGTTGTGTGGGTGTGTAGGTGTGCACACTCGTTATAAACAACCAGATCATTCATCACATAGGTTGGACTTGTGTCTTTTTTCAACCTTATCTATTATGTAACTATGATAAAGGCCCTATTTGGAGAGAGCTGTGTGCTACAGCCAGGAGGGAGGTGTACTACATGTCAGATGGACTGTACATTCATTGGGATGAGAAAGTTGAGGTGGCTACACAAGTCTGGTAGACTAAGACAGTCTGGGAGGCTGAGAAAGCAAAGAATAACTAGGCGAGTCAATGGGAATCTGTAAGGCCGCGTACACACGATCAAATCTATCTGCTGGAAACAGCAGACAGATTCGATCGTGTGTACGGGCGAGCCGACGGATTTGGCCAGCCGACAGATTTTAAAGCATGCTTTAAAATCTGTCGGCTGGGAATCCGTCCGCCCGATATGTCTGCTGGTTAGTACGCTTACCAGCAGACATATCTTCTCGCACCGCCGCCGATGGATTCGGCGCATCGAAGTGTTTTACTTCCTGTCGGTGACGTGGCACGTCACCGCGCTGTCTGCTGGCGGGGATTTTGGTTTGATCGTGTGTACACGCGATCAAACCAAAACGGCCAGCAGACAGATTTGTTCAAATCGGTCGGTCCGACCGATTTGAACAAATCTATTTGCTAGTGTGTACGGGGCCTTAGAGAAATGAGAGAGTCTGTCAGGAAAACCCCTACTGAAAGGCCATCAGCAAGCCTGTACAGCAGGGAGCTGTAACTAAAGGCTCATTGGAGTAATTCCAGAGTGATTTCAGAGAGCCAGGAAAGCTAATGTGTTAAACTGAAACCCCTGCATGGGCAACTGTGTTTTGTGGACTTTTCTTTTCCTTTACTTAATAAAAGTGGGCTGGCAAGCCCTTAAAAGATAAGTTTACCTTTGGGAACATGTCACATGTTCCACCCATTTTTAGGGCTCCCGGATTTCCCCCCCCTGTGACAGCAGATTGGGGATCTTTTTGCCATGTCCGCTGTCACTACTTGAAAGAGCACGCCATGTGGGGTTACGTCCATGCAGCTCTGTCATTCATTCACAGTTGAGTTCTGTAAATGAATGAACTACAAGTACTATCCAGCTGTTGTCCAGGGCGCTGTTGAGTGCTCTAGGTAGTTCATTGGTTCTTCCTATCATTGTGTAACTGTCTGCTCATACGAGGTATAAGCAGACAGCTTACATTGAAAGTCTGAAAGAACCCTGCTCTGCACCTGCCATCTGCTGATCATGGGTACAATGCTTTTCAGGCTCCTACTTGCAAAGAATGTGCATTTACTATTTTTTTTAAAAGGTGAACTCTTCTGTTAGATGACAAGTTTAGTCAGGCATGACAAAAAATGCATCTACCATTGAGCTGAACAATTTGCATATCACAACACACACACAACTTCATACACACATTTACATTGTTTTACAATGAGATATTTAACAAATGACAAAGGATTCAAGCGCATTTAGGTTAGCTAAAGAGACAGTAGGGCAAACAACTTGCTTGCTTTGCGGCTCCTTTTATCTGATTGAAACATAAGACTGATCAGCGCAGTAGAGTCAAGGCTCACTGAGCTCTGTAAACAATGGGCTTTTTTTTTTAGCATAGCTAAATGTAGCACATTACATAACACATTAACAGAGACTAGAACATCACCTGCTGAAAGGACAGAATACTGTTTGATATGCAAGATTTCATTTTTAAATGCCTAAAAATAGAAATATTTTTAAAGAAAAAAAGAAAATATATACAAAGCCATTACGCATTACAAACCCCCATAATATATAAAATATTTTTCTTTATAGCTGGTACAATGAATTCACCTGGTTTGTGATTAGTTTTATGACAAGATGACAGTCGCCTTGAACCTTTGAAGAACTTGTTCGTGGTTCCAATTTAAACCATTTATCCAGTCCTCCAACAGGAATCTCCTTTATGGAAAAAAATATAAGTATACATTTATGTTCTCTCAGGTAGTAAACACATCCAAACGTTTGAAAAAAGCCTCATTGTAAAGCTATTGCTGTCAACCTAAGCTACAATAAATCTTTATAATCTGTAAAGCGGTAATGGTCTGTTGTAGGAAATGTTTTGAAATTCCACTCAAGCGTACACACATCAATTTCTGATATTGCAATATGAGTCATGCTACTTATATTGCAGACAGCTCTCGATCGAGCAGAAGTAATTAATTCTTTCCTGTTTACTTACATTAATGGCGATGTTAAGGCATCCTAAAAAGTCATCCGCATTGTCCTCTGCAGAGCCAGCTGTTCCGTTTGCTCTTGCTGATTTCACTATCTGCTTGAAGTACCTGTGTAAAGATCTCAATAGGGTAAGCTGTTGCTCTAATCACTTTATTACAGAGTGGAGGAGCTAAGGCACATATTAAATATAAACCTCTACAGTTCAATTCAATTCAATTCTATGGCTTTACTAAATAGGTAGTGTGAGGGTTCAGCCCAACGGTACCACTTTACATGAACTTCAGTCAAGTCACAGAACAACGTTTTAGGGCTTTCTTTACCCACCTTGGGCTACACTGGCTGTATACCTAGAACATTGCTCCTGCAACAACTATATCTCACAAGTGTTGACCTGGGCAGCCAATGACACACTCTTATGCCCTGTACACACGATCGGACCGATGGACCGTTTTCATTGGACGAACCGATCGTGTGTGGGCCCCATCTTTTTTTTTTATCCATCGGGGAAAAAACTAGGAACTTGTTTTAAAATGATCTGATGTAACTGGAGTGTATGGAGGCATTACTCCACTTCGGATAGACTTAAGGACAGGGTCGCTCCGGCGGCGCCCAACTGAGGGCCAAAAGCTTGCCTCTACTGCAACCTTATGAGCTTCTATTTGGATAATTTATCTTTTTCCCCTTTTGCTAGGCGTTATTCGGCCGAGTCCGCCTGAGTCAATATGATACGCCCCCGCTGGGGAGAGAGCGCACCGCTCCCTGTACCCTGCCCCCAACCCTTTACCCCTTCCCTCCCCTTTTCCCTCCCCCTATTTTTTTTCTCTCTGCCCCCGATCCCCTCCTCTTTCTACTTCCTTCTCATTTGCTTTTCTGGCCGCATCTTCGGCCACATCATGGTTTCGATCCGATTGCTACATAGGACTACTTGCTTGCACATTTCATTTTTAGCACTCTACACCTAATTGCATATTGTGATATTTTATACGAGTACCCTGGTTAATTGCCTTCACCGGATTACCTGACTCTTCACGCTCCCCTAGGCCCTGGACGCAGATGGACCCCATAGGGGCGTCCGGGCTGGGGGAGACCAATGAAGGCCAAGGTTGTACCCTGTATGAAGTGCAGTTTCCCGTGTCCTTATCTTGCCGCAATGTCTTCCTTATTGTTTTGTTCTTTTTTTCTGCCTTCCACAACAAGGATTGTTTCTGTTTTATGCTTTGTGAGATTGTGTCCGAGCCGCCCTATGCCGGGCCCTCGGTCACGCCATGGTATATTTCTGTTTATACTGTCTGAAAAACTCAATAAACCTTTATTGAACCTAAAATGATCTGATGGTTAAAAAACCGATAGAAAAAAATGATCGTCTGTGGGCACGTCCATCGGTTAAAAATCCACGCATGCTCAGAATCAAGTCGACGCATGCTCGGAAGCATTGAACTTCATTTTTCTCAGCACGTCGTTGTGTTTTACGTCACCGCGTTCTAACACGATCAGTTTTTTAACTGATGGTGTGTAGGCAAGACTGATAAAAGTCAGCCTTATCGGATATCTGATGAAAAAATCCATCAGACCGTTTTCATCAGATGAACCGATCGTGTATACAGGGCATAAGTGTGTATGTAATTGGCTTCCATGCCTTAAGGCTGTCACCTGGGGAGGCTCTGAGCTCCAGAACTCATACCAGAATTTACCAATACTTGAAAAAAAATGAAAGGCCAGTTCACTTCTAATGGGGCACACACCCCAAAGCCCATCAACCTGCATTGGTGGGAACCCAAGGTGACACAAAATTCTTCTAACACTGTGACACAGTATTGTCACAAAGTAAACCATACATGTACAGTGCCTTGCGAAAGTATTCGGCCCCCTTTAATTTGGCGACCTTTTGCCACATTTCAGGCTTCAAACATAAAGATATAAAACTGTAATTTTTTGTGAAGAATCAACAACAAGTGGGACACAATCATGAAGTGGAACGAAATTTATTGGATATTTCAAACTTTAACAAATAAAAAACTGAAAAATTGGACGTGCAAAATTATTAAGTTAATACTTTGTAGCGCCACCTTTTGCTGCGATTACAGCTGTAAGTCGCTTGGGGTATGTCTCTATCAGTTTTGCACATCGAGAGACTGAAATTTTTGCCCATTCCTCCTTGCAAAACAGCTCGAGCTCAGTGAGGTTGGATGGAGAGTGTTTGTGAACAGCAGTTTTCAGTTCTTTCCACAGATTCTCGATTGGATTCAGGTCTGGACTTTGACTTGGCCATTCTAACACCTGGATATGTTTATTTGTGAACCATTCCATTGTAGATTTTGCTTTATGTTTTGGATCATTGTCTTGTTGGAAGACAAATCTCCATCCCAGTCTCAGGTCTTTTGCAGACTCCATCAGGTTTTCTTCCAGAATGGTCCTGTATTTGGCTCCATCCATCTTCCCATCAATTTTAACCATCTTCCCTGTCCCTGCTGAAGAAAAGCAGGCCCAAACCATGATGCTGCCACCACCATGTTTGACAGTGGGGATGGTGTGTTCAGGGTGATGAGCTGTGTTGCTTTTACGCCAAACATAAAATTTTGCATTGTTGCCAAAAAGTTCAATTTTGGTTTCATCTGACCAGAGCACCTTCTTCCACATGTTTGGTGTGTCTCCCAGGTGGCTTGTGGCAAACTTTAAACAACACTTTGTATGAATATCTTTAAGAATTTTTTTTTTCTTGCCACTCTTCCATAAAGGCCAGCTTTGTGCAGTATACGACTGATTATTGTCCTATGGACAGAGTCTCCCACCTCAGCTGTAGATCTCTGCAGTTCATCCAGAGTGATCATGGGCCCCTTGGCTGCATCTATGATCAGTCTTCTCCTTGTATGAGCTGAAAGTTTAGAGGGACGACCAGGTCTTCTTGAGATTTGCAGTGGTCTGATACTCCTTCAATTTCAATATTATCGCTTGCACAGTGCTCCTTGGGAGCTTGGGAAATCTTTTTGTATCCAAATCCGGCTTTAAACTTCTCCACAACAGTATCTCAGACCTGGCTGGTGTGTTCCTTGTTCTTCGTGATGCTCATTGCGCTTTAAACGGACTTCTGAGACTATCACAGTGCAGGTGCATTTATACGGAGGCTTGATTACACACAGGTGGATTCTATTTATCATCATTAGTCATTTAGGTCAACATTGGATCATTCAGAGATCCTCACTGAACTTCTGGAGAGAGTTTGCTGCACTGAAAGTAAAGGCGCTGAACAATTTTGCACGCCCAATTTTTCAGTTTTTTATTTGTTAAAAAAGTTTGAAATATCCAATAAATTTCGTTCCACCTCATGATTGTGTCCCACTTGTTGTTGATTCTTCACAAAAAATTACAGTTTTATATCTTTATGTTTGAAGCCTGAAATGTGGCAAAAGGTCGCAAAGTTCAAGGGGGGCCGAATACTTTTGCAAGGCACTGTATATCAATCCTATGTGATAAAATAAACCAAAAACACAACTTGGTTTACAGAAAACAGCTTTTAATTGTCTGAAATATTTCAAAATGTGCTAGGTGAATCTTGCCTAGTGGAAATGGAATAGATTTATATCCCTTCCTGTGTTAATATTTGTCTGCCCTGATGACCCCCCTTATGTTTTATGCATACAGTTAGACTCCTTTGCTGCAGGTTCTTGGATTTGTATGGGCAACTACAGCCCCCATATTTTGGCTGAATATATTTTGGATTTATTTCTAGATTTTCAGACACCTGGCCAGTAACATCAAATTCCTCATAAAGGTAAATGTGTTTTACGAAATGCGTAGAGACTATGGTGTTTCTCAGGTTTTGGATGTGTACATCCTAATCACAATTACATATTTGTATGGAGCAAAATGTACCGATGTACGAAGAAGTGATATTTTTAAATGTACATGTTTTGTGTTGGTACATTTATTTTTTATTGGGTTTCAACCATTGTTTCTAATAAAGTACCTAATTTATATACTTGTGGTAGTATTATATATTGACATTGCAAGGATTATAATGTGTATTGCATTTGTCTGCTTTAACTGTAAGCCCTCGTTCACACAATGTGATTTGTCATGCGATTTGACAGTTTATCCTCTTTTTGTTAATGGAACCATTCAAAACATTCCAAAATCAAGTCACAGCGACTTTAAAAAAGACACCTGCACTACTTTTCAACAATTTCATTGTGACTTGCATTGACTGCTGCGGCTTTGAAATTGCACTGAAGTAGTGAAATTTCAAAGCTGGCGTGAACCAGCTTGAATGGGAACCAGCTCAGGATCCCCCAGTACATGTTGTTTGAAAGCCATTGTCTGGAAGGTGGATACGCTAACTGTTACATCTTCTGGTGATCACTGATGTACTAGAACTGACCACATTCTCTCCTACTTTTCTGACCTTTGTTCTTTTTTTAATCTTTTCTATTCTTTCAGGGCTATGCATTTTTCATGTTAAAGAGGATGTAAATATCCCATACCCTTTAACACTTACGCTTAGCATGGACCAGGATAAACCAGATAATATTGAACGATTACAACCACAAATAAATTACTATAAAACACTCACATATATATCATTTTGTTTATGTTTAAAAGATTTTTATTGAGCATTATATGTTTTTACCAAAGAAAACAATGCATTCACAATGTCAATACCTTTTCAACAAAGGTTTACAAATCTTTACATGGCGTACTAATGATGCATAAACAGTAAAATAGCAAGCATTGCAAACTATGTGGATCAGTAACTAAGGGATAGGTTGAATAGATCTTAATGAGTATAAGGCACATTAAACATGGGCTTGTCCACTTGGCGGACTCCACTTGCTCAGGGGGGATATATCCGCTGATCCCCGCTAAGCAGGAAGATGACAGGTCTGTCTCCACTCAATGCACTGAGACGGACCTGTCAGAGCCCTGCTCTCTTCTGTGGGGAGATCGGTTGAAAACAGACCGCCGTCCGCTTTCATCCGATCCGTTAGACGGATAGAAAATTGAGTCACCATCCGTCTGTATGTCACAGGCAGGATTGGATTGCATAGCAGCGGGTGTCAGGGGATCTGTCACCGCTGACATCCCTCGCGCCATAGGAGTGAATAGAGTGTCCGATCAGGCGGACCTGATCAGAAATCCTGTGTGAAATGGGCCTAACTTTGCATAAATAGCAGGATCAAAGAGCCCTTAGCCTTAGAAGGAATTGGCAAAATTATTTCAATCTAAATAATATATACAGGATCCAAGGAAAGGTGAGCTTGGGATTGAGCAATAGGAAAAGATCCAGGAAGAAAGGAGGAAAAGGAGAAGAAACATATGAATTATTTTAAGCTTACAGACACTTTTTAATAGAAGCGATTTTTGGAAATGTAGCCACTACGCTTCACCTCTACTCAATGCCTGCTTACAATGCAGGGCAACTGTAAGTGGGTTGCCGAAATTCTGCACAGCTTTAAGTTACAGTATATGGTGGGACAAGCCACACTAATCACTTTTTTCAAAAAGTCAGAATATGCTAATTGTAGCCACCCAGGATGTCCAACACTAATACTCTGGAAAAGGAAAGGCTGTGATCATGAGGATCCAGGAGGTGCCTAGCTAAAGTATAGATAAAGGGCATTTTTAATAATCTCCTTACTCTTTCCATACAAACGTTGTGTTTTACTTGTAGTTCTCCTTTAGGATGACTTGCTTTTGAGCTTAAAGTAGCACATTACTTATATTTCTGGTGAGCTTGGGATGCTTACGCTTGCTACGTTCCAGAGATGTGACCTCTTTCTGCTACATTCTATAGTCTTGTCACTGGTGACAAGAACGTCTGCTTTGACTCTGCATCCTATTTGTTTAATGATTAGGTTCTGTTTGTCCCTAAATCCCAGAGTTATTCAGGAAACCATTGCTAAGCCATTATGGCTTTCAAATCTAATTTAAATATAATTCAGCAGAGAAAACAGTCAGGTTATCTGTGCAGCAGATATTCATGCAGTGGGTAGTATTTTGTTAATTTCAGTCTTGATTACTGCGGAACAAACAATTGTTATTTTTTTAGTATCTACTGTAGATCTCGATAAATGCATATGGGCAGTATTAAAGAGTCAATTCATCCACAAATGGAATTACAGATTTGTACGTGGTTTTGTTTGCCTAATTCATTTTCATAGTGTAGATTTTTACACACAGTTTATGAATCCTAAATGTGGCTGTGCAATTGATTTATTTTTAGACTTTTTTTCATTTACTCCTGGTGATTTAAGAAACAAAAAAATTCTGGTTGCTGTAACTGCTTAAAAAGTATTAGCTAGAGCTTGGCTTTAATTTGTTAGGCCATCTAAATGTGCTGGTGAATCTAATGCTACCCTCTCATCAGACTGACAATGCTGCTGTCCAAGGGTATCTCTGTTGCTCCTCCATATAGAGTGGAGACATCCTAAGACAGGAAGATCACTAAGTGATAATAAAGGAAAGCCTAAAAAAAGAAAAATTCAGCCATCAAATGTAATGATTGGTAACTTGTATTAAAACGTGCAAAGCGCTATATGAAGATTGCCCTGTGAGGTCATGGCTATGAGGAGTTACAGTCATAATGCGGTTGCATCATACCCATCCAGCAGACGTTAAAGAACCATCCAATTTTGATTAATGGAGAATATGGGATTTACTAAAACTGGAGCGTGCAAAATCTGGTGCAGATCTGCACAGAAACCAGTCAGCTTCCAGGTTTTTGTCAAATTGTATTTGAACAAGCTGAAGTTTGAAGCTGATAAGCTACCATTCACAGCTGCACCAGATTCTGAGTGCCTCCGTTTTAGTAAATTTCCCCCTATATGTTTTGTCCAGAAGTGCGACTTTGGTGTAGTGTGTTAGGCCTCTTTCACACAGGTGGTTGCTCTGCCACTGTTAAAAGCATGTTTTGAAATGCCAAGACTCCAGGCACAGCGATCACTTGCAGTTGTACATTGCCATTAGCAGCGATTACGTGCGTTTACATGTGGGTGTCTTTAGCTGCAACATTCTTATAATTTCTGATGTGCTTTCTGTTTTTCCTTTATTGTTGCCGCTGCTATCCGCAAGTAAAATAGTACACTGTGATTATCTGCGGTTATGTAGATAGCTGATAGCAGATAGCTGATTTAAATCGGTCTTGGATGCAGTCAAATACATTTTTTATAACCGCAAAAAAAAACATGTAACGAAACCTTCGCTAAATGTTTGAATGAGGCCATGGGAAGCATTGTCTGAGTTTAGGTGCGGTACATACTTCATCTATCCACAGCTGAATTCTACCCGCCCATGTGAAAGGGGCCTTAAGCCTCGTACACACTTTTAGATTTTTGGATGACCGTTCTTCCGTTTTTTGTTGCATGCTAGTCTCATGTCAAAGTGAAGAGGTTACTCACCATACCAAAATTCTCGTACGACAGAATACAACTTCAGAAGTGACGTAATGTGTTGAATAGTTTTGTATGTATTCTTTAGTTTCTAAACATGCGTAGTCTTGGTCTTATGATGTTTTTCGTACAAAAACCGTACTAATTATATGAAAATCGGATGTTGTGTTCATATTCCGATGAAAATGTTATCGTCTGCGCATTCAGATTTTGTCGGACGAAAAAACGGATTCGGCTGTCAAAAGCACCATACTAATGATCCTAAAATCGGCAGATCGTTCGTTGGACGAAATGTTACTTCCGATTTTTGTATTGTGTGTACGGGCCTTTACTCTGTTGCTTCCTGTGCTTTCTGTAGCATCACTGATAATATTCTTAACACCTAAAGCAGCCCATACACTGCTTTCGTTTTGAAAATTTTAGAACAAGTCCCTTTCAAATTCGAATCATGCTGCCCTCTCACAGCGGCTCACTGCAGCCAAAAACTGACAAGTGTTATGGCAGAACATTTAGCGTGCAAGTAGTGTGAACTCTTAATGGGACACAGGTGGAAACACACGCATACAAAAAGGAATTCTACTCTATCCAAAACTAAAAGAAATACTTTAAATAAACCACTCAACTCCGAATTAGCCTTTTAATGCATAGGCACACTTTGTTAACATCCATATCCTTACAATATCAAATTTATTGTAACAAATTCAGATAGCATGTACCTAATCTCTATGGATACCTTCAGAAAACCCACAGAACAATAGATAGCCTAATTAAAAGCTGCATTATGACACATCTAACATTTTCTTTTAGCAGCTTCTTTAAAAAGAGAGAAAAAAATATCTTTAATGTTATAGAAAACTATTTGATCTTTTTTTTTTCCTCGAATAATGTGTTTTCCAGTCTGACCTGAAGAATGCGAAATCACAAGTCACATACTGGTCGAAAAATGAACAGGTTGAAAAATAGCTAGGTTAGGCTGAAAATGTACCGTAATTGCTTTTCCACTAATTGCTAGAGCTACATTGAACACAGTGCTGACATCGTCTGTGAAATCTTATACATAAAAAGGAAGTGAGAACATTTAATAAAACACACTTTTTTTGGAATATCTTCTAAATAGAAGCATTAGCGTAGAATATGTGGATTTGGATGAATAGGGGACATTTTCCAGAGATTAATTGTGTCACTAAATACAACCAAACATTTCATACCTACATATCTCTTCATCTTTATTTAGACTGAAGGCAAGAACATAAACAGTAGTTTGTGGTAGCAATTTTATCACACTAAAACTGCTTACAGAAGACTAAGAACAACATATTTTTTTAGATGCCAACCAATCATTAAAGTAAATCTTTCCAAAGACAATTAGGAGGGCTTTCATAACTGAGCTTCAGAAAAAGTTAGTTGCTGGCCTGTTTTGCAGACCCTTTAGCTTTATTTTTCTTAGACCTTGGTCCAGACAAAAATATATAAGAAGAAATTTAGAGTAGTCTGAAGTCCTTTTCTACATTCTTGTTCTGTCCAGTGGCCTAATGTATTTTGACAAGAATGTCAACATGACGGCCAGGAAACTAGTACTTGCAGAATAAGTCAGTGACGGTCATCCCCACATTCCATTCAGGAAATGTTTCCTTTAAGCAAGATTTACATTAATCCACATTAAACTCCACCCCTCATGGGAGGGCCCTATGCCATTCATCAGTCAAAGACCAGAACCTCAGTGGAGAGTAGAGGCTCTGGTATTTTATTAAGGATAAGGATATGGGCAGGGACGTAAAGTGGTTAAACTTTCAACGAGTCCATTCAAACTAGATGAAATATTAGGTGGACATTAGTGAGCTTTACATTAATTCACATTAAACCCCATCACTTGTGTTGCTAAACCCCTCTTTATGTCATTCATCAGCCAGCAACCAGAATCATAGTGGACAGTAGAGGCTCTAATATTTTAATACTTGAAAGATGGAGGCAGGACTTAACAACAAGAAAGGAGGTCGTCCTCAAGACTCTTAAGGTGGTTACAGTTTTAATGGTGAGTCGACCCCAAAATGGGTGAAATGTTGGGTGGGCATTAGTGAGCTTTACATTAATCCCATTATACCCCACCACTCATGTTGCTTAACCCCTCACTCTGTCATTCATCAGCCAAATACCAGAATCCTAGTGGACAGTAGAGGCTCTGATATTTTAATACTTGAAAGATGGAGGCAGGGCTAAACAACAGGAAAGCAAATCTTCCTCAAGACTCTCAAGATGGTTACATTTTTATTGGTGGGTCTACCCCAAACTGGATGAAATGTTAGGTGTACATCAGTAATTTGAATGGCCCCATGTTTCTTGTATGTCTAGGTAATTCACTGGCAAAATCTACAACCCGCCACTACCACCAAAATATATGTAAATAATCTACAGCTGTTACAAAGCCAACTAGGCATCTCCACTTCTAACGATTGCATTTTCCTAAAAGTGGCCCAGTCGTTTTCAGGGGAGTATAAGGATTCTGGGCATGCAGGGATTAAAGTAAACCTGTTGCTTTGCTCTTAAGAAAACCTATAGTAAGGAAGTAGGGGGGTCCTCTGGAATGTATAACCAAAAAGAGGACCCAAAGACAAGAGTAAAATCCCCTGTGATGGTAGAAGGTGGGTTTAGCTAGGAATTCAACTGGAACACGCCCTGCTGTTAAAATATAGCACATTACATTGTACTTGCTATTCCTTTGCCCTGTGGATACACAACTGTATGTGCTGTGCTGTGTGAAGTGTTTCTTATGCATACCTATTGTTCTCTAAATAAATGTCTATTTGATTTAAAATATAGCACATTAGAACCCACTGACAAAGCATGGCACAGCTGAGTTTTTTTTTTACAATCAAACATTTTTTTTTTTTAGTCTATTGCCTGCACACCTGCATTGATTAGCATATTTTCTGCAACTATATGTTATATTTTCAATATTAAAGGGGTTGTAAAGGAATTTTTTTTTTTCCTAAATAGCTTTCTTTATCTTAGTGCAGTCCTCCTTTACTTACCTCATCCTTCGATTTTGCTTTTAAATGTCCTTATTTCTTCTTTGAAATCCTCACTTCCTGTTCTTCTATCTGTAACTACACACCATAATGCGAGGTGGAGAAAGCCTCTTGAGGGGGGAGGAGCAGGAGTGTCAGGACGCCCGCTAACACACAGCTACTTTCTCTATCTGCAAAGTAGAGGAGGTCCTGAGTGTCCTGACTTGCCTGCTCGGCCCCTCAAGAGGCTTTCTCCACACCAGGGAGAAAGCCTTGCATTACTGTGTGTAGTTACAGACAGAAGAACAGGAAGTGAGGATTTCTCAGAAGAAACACAGACATTTAAAAGCAAAATAGAAGGATGAGGTAAGTGAAGGAGGACTGCACTAAGGTAAAGGAAGCTATTTAGGGGGAAAAAAAATCCTTTATCAACCCCTTTAAGTTGTGCTAAACCTTCATATACAATATATAATTTTAGCAATTTTGTAGGTATTTCATCTGTATGAGTCAAGATTATCATACAAGTTATTGGTCCTTTAGGCTGGCAATAAACAAAAGCAGTTAGTTTAATTAGCTCTCTTATAATGCCAGGTACACACGAGCTGAATGTTGGGAGACAATGACCGGTTCCAAAAAAATGTGCATGTCGGTTTGTCAGCAGCCGTCCGAAAAAAACTGTAATGGCATGTACACACGATCGAAAATTCCGACAAGAAAACAGTGTTGACTCAAATTTGTGTGACCAGAAATTTCGACTATCAAGAACGCGGTGACGAACAACAAGCCGAGAAAAATTAAGTTCAATGATTCTAAACATGCACAGGATGTCGGAAATTCCAACAGAAAAAGTCAGATGGGGCCTACACACAGTCGAAATTTCCGACCAAAAGCACACATTGAACTTTTGAAGATTTTTTTTTGTTCACTGCATATAACAGAAACCTGACAGTTTTACTGGTAAAGTGTCACAAAATATGAGCGTTGGTTAACACACAAGATGTACGGTAGGTGAACTGAATAACTTACCTGCCCATACCTTTAAAACCACTGACTTCATTGAGCTTTGTGCAGGCCTCTGCCACAGACACATCATCATCATGATCCCTGAAATAAATTAGGCATTAAAACCCACAGATGTGCAGCATATGAGGAGTGTGGTAAAGCATACATTTCTCGTTGTCAATAGCATAGTTACATAGTTGGTAAGATTAAATGAAAACACCATAAAATTCAGTTCAACCTGTGTTAGTGTCAGTGATTAGAAATAGACCAGTACTGTGTGATTGCAAAAGAGGAATCCAAACAGATATAGGTAAAATGGGTGATTTATTTAAGAAGAGGGGGTAACACCCCACCACCTTCAACAAGCTCAGTGCAACAAACAAAGATCCACAGTGACAAAATAACACTAAAGACAATATGTACAGCAAGGGAAATACCGAAATCATAAACAGGCCAGGCCGAGGTCATACACAGGGAATCAGGAAGTAGCTGCGGACGGGGAATGAACAGGAAGGGAAGGTCCAGGAGAGGGATCAGGTCAGGATGGGTCAGGATGGATCAGATCGGATCAGAAGTCCAGGAGGGAGACAACAGGTACAGGGTCCAGATAACAGGCTCAGGGTCGGGTTGATAGACGGATACCAGGGCAAGTTCTGTTTGAACCTGCCGGGTATAAATAGGGCGTGTTGATTGTGTTCATGTCACACCTGAACGCAGAAAAAGCTGTGTGCTCCAACATACGAGGAACCCCACGCTGGTGGAGGCCAGAACTGCAGCCAAAATAATAGGCAGATTTACCAGCAGGGGGGACCATTCCTGACAGTACCCCCCCTCAAAGGAGCGGCCTCCGGATGCTCCAACCAGCTGTTGCCGGGGAAGGCTCGTGGTGTCCTCGAGCTGGGCCGCGGGCTCCGAGTCATCGAGCGGGTCAGCAGACAAAGGCTCCGGGTTAACAAGCTGGGCAGAGGGCATAGGCTCTGGGTCCTCGAGCTGAGCAGCGGGCTCCGGGTCCTCGAGCTGAGCAGCGGGCTCCGAGTCCTCAAGCTGGGCAACGGACGAAGGCTCCGGGTCATCGAGCTGGGCAGCTGACGAAATCTCCGGGTCATCGAGCTGGGTAGCGGACAAAGGCTCCGGGTCATCGAGCTGGGTAGCGGACAAAGGCTCCGGGTCATCGAGCTGGGCGGCGGACAAAGACTCCGGGTCTCGAGCGGGCGGCGGACAAAGGCTCCGGGTCATCGAGCTGGGCAGCACAAAGGCTCCGGGTCATCGAGCTGGGCAGCGGACAAAGGCTCCGGGTCATCGAGCTGGGCAGCGGACAAAGGCTCCGGGTCATCGAGCTGGGCAGCGGACAAAGGCTCCGGGTCATCGAGCTGGGCAGCGGACAAAGGCTCCGGGTCATCGAGCTGGGCACAAAGCTCCGGGTCAGGCTCCGGACAAAGTCCGGGTCATCGAGCTGGGCAGCAGGCTCCGGGTCATCGAGCTGGGCAGCGGACAAAGGCTCCGGGTCATCGGGGGCAGCGGACAAAGGCTCCGGGTCATCGAGCTGGGCAGCGGACAAAGGCTCCGGGTCATCGAGCTGGGCAGCAGGCTCCGGGTCACTGGAAGTCATCAACCTGGGCAGCAGACTGGAAGTCATCAACCTGGGCAGCAGACTGGAAGTCATCAACCTGGGCAGCAGACTGGAAGTCATCAACCTGGGCAGCAGACTGGAAGTCATCAACCTGGGCAGCAGACTGGAAGTCATCAACCTGGGCAGCAGCTGGAAGTCATCAACCTGGGCAGCAGACTCATCAACCTGGGCAGCAGACTGCAAGTCATCAACCTGGGCAGCAGACTCATCAAACCTGGGCAGCAGACTGCAAGTCATCAACCTGGGCAGCAGACTGAAGTCATCAACCTGGGCAGCAGACTCATCAAACCTGGGCAGCAGACTGCAAGTCATCAACCTGGGCAGCAGACTGAAGTCTCAACCTGGGCAGCAGACTGGAAGTCATCAACCTGGGCAGCAGACTGGAAGTCATCAACCTGGGCAGCAGACTGGAAGTCATCAACCTGGGCAGCAGACTGGAAGTCATCAACCTGGGCAGCAGACTGGAAGTCATCAACCTGGGCAGCAGACTGGAAGTCATCAACCTGGGCAGCAGACTGGAAGTCATCAACCTGGGCAGCAGACTGGAAGTCATCAACCTGGGCAGCAGACTGGAAGTCATCAACCTGGGCAGCAGACTGGAAGTCATCAACCTGGGCAGCGGACTGGAAGTCATCAACCTGGGCAGCGGACTGGAAGTCATCAACCTGGGCAGCGGACTGGAAGTCATCAACCTGGGCAGCGGACTGGAAGTCATCAACCTGGGCAGCGGACTGGAAGTCATCAACCTGCGGGACTGGAAGTCATCAAGCTGGGCAGCGGACTGGAAGTCATCAAGCTGGGCAGCGGACTGGAAGTCATCAAGCTGGGCAGCGGACTGGAAGTCATCAAGCTGGGCAGCGGACTGGAAGTCATCAAGCTGGGCAGCGGACTGGAAGTCATCAAGCTGGGCAGCGGACTGGAAGTCATCAAGCTGGGCAGCGGACTGGAAGTCATCAACTGGGCGGGACTGGAGGTCATCAAGCGGACGGACTGGAAGTCATCAACCGGGGCAGCGGACTGGAAGTCTGGGCAGCGGACTGGAAGTCATCAAGCTGGGCAGCGGACTGGAAGTCATCAAGCTGGGCAGCGGACTGGAAGTCATCAAGCTGGGCAGCGGACTGGAAGTCATCAAGCTGGGCAGCGGACTGGAAGTCATCAAGCTGGGCAGCGGACTGGAAGTCATCAAGCTGGGCAGCGGACTGGAAGTCATCAAGCTGGGCAGCGGACTGGAAGTCATCAAGCTGGGCAGCAGGACTGGAAGTCATCAAGCTGGGCAGCGGACTGGAAGTCATCAAGCTGGCACGGACTGGAAGTCATCAAGGTTGGCAGGCTGGCACAGGAAGTCATCAGGTTGGCAGGCTGGCACAGGAACATCAGGTTGGCAGGCTGGCACAGGAACACCAGGGTGGCAGGCTGGCACAGGAACACCAGGGTGGCAGGCTGGCACAGGAACACCAGGGTGGCAGGCTGGCACAGGAACACCAGGGTGGCAAGCTGGCACAGGAACACCAGGGTGGCAAGCTGGCACAGGAACACCAGGGTGGCAGGCTGGCACTGGAACACCAGGGTGGCAGACTGGCACTGGAACACCAGGGTGGCAGACTGGCACTGGAACAAGCTGGGAGACTGGCACTGGAACAGATGGCACTGGAACAGATGGCACTGGAACGGGTTGAGCAGAGGGCACTGGGACAGGTTGAGCAGAGGGCACTGGGACAGGTTGAGCAGAGGGCACTGGGACAGGTTGAGCAGAGGGCACTGGGACAGGTTGAGCAGAGGACACTGGGACAGGTTGAGCAGAGGGCACTGGGACAGGCTGGGTAACTGGCACGATGGTATGGGTTGGGAAGTACTTCCGTTTCTTTTTGGACTTAGTCACTGCAGGTTTGTTAACAGAAGTGATGTATGAAGAGGATGGAAATAAGTAGGAGGAAGGATTGGAATATGGCAGAGACACAGGGATGGTGACTGGAGGAGGTTTTTGTGGAGGAGTTACAGGTGGATTAAAGGCAGGGTAGGTACAATTAGTAGAAACTGGGTAGTAATATTTGGTAGGATGTGGAATTATCTGGGCTGGAGTTGCCATTGGTGATGGACAGATGGGTCCTTGGGAAGGCGAGTGGTTAATAGTAGGACTGGAACGGACAGGTGGATTAAAGGCAGGGTAGGTACATATAGAAACTGGGTAGTAATACTTGGTAGGAAGCGGAATTAACTGGGCTATAGCTGAGGTTGTCATTGGCAATGGACGGCTAGATCCTTGGGAAGGTAAATGGTTAATGGCAGGGCTGGGATGCAGTGGCTTGGCTGGGATCAGGAGATCTGACCATCCCTGCAGCACAGGTTGAACAAAGGCTGGTTCACACACACCTTGTTTAATCAAAGACTGCACTGAACTAATGCAGTCAGATAACTTCTGCTGGGAACAAGAGCAATAGTGTTCATCAAAGGAGGCTGGATCATCCTCCATCAACCATACCAGGGATTCAACTTGGTCAGGACTGAAGGGGGGAGAGAAGTCGTCACCACCATCAGGAATAACAGACGGAGCCAATTCAACACATAACTGAATCAGTGAGTGAATATCGTCAAAAGACATATGACCCCGATCCACCAAAGAATGAGCTGATCGGATGGTTTCCATCAGCTGATCCCTTGTCCACCCCTCAAAAACCTGGCGACAATACTCCCCATCCTCCTCAGCCAGTAGGGAATAGTAATAGATTTCATTGAAATCCATGCTTCAGGAAAAAACGCACAACAACAGGGTGGTTCCTTAATGCAAGCACGTCTGGTCTAGGATGGCCCTGGTATACTGTCAGTGATTAGAAATAGACCAGTACTGTGTGATTGCAAAAGAGGAATCCAAACAGATATAGGTAAAAAGGGTGATTTATTTAAGAAGAGGGGGTAACACCCCACCACCTTCAACAAGCTCAGTGCAACAAACAAAGATCCACAGTGACAAAATAACACTAAAGACAATATGTACAGCAAGGGAAATACCGAAATCATAAACAGGCCAGGCCGAGGTCATACACAGGGAATCAGGAAGTAGCTGCGGACGGGGAATGAACAGGAAGGGAAGGTCCAGGAGAGGGATCAGGTCAGGATGGGTCAGATCGGATCAGAAGTCCTGGAGGGAGACAACAGGTACAGGGTCCAGATAACAGGCTCAGGGTCGGGTTGATAGACGGATACCAGGGCAAGTTCTGTTTGAACCTGCCGGGTATAAATAGGGCGTGTTGATTGTGTTCATGTCACACCTGAACGCAGAAAAAGCTGTGTGCTCCAACATACTAGGAACCCCCTGCTGGTGGAGGCCAGAACTGCAGCCAAAATAATAGGCAGATTTACCAGCAGGGGGGACCATTCCTGACAGTTAGTGAGTATGCGTGTATGTGATTCAGGCCTCGTACACACGACCGAGGAACTCGTCGTAAATGAAACATCGCTTTCCTCGACGAGTTCCTTGTTATGCCCTGTACACACGATAGGTTAGTCTGATGAAAATGGTCTGATGGATTTTATTCATCAGTTATCCGATGAAGCTGACTGATGATCAGTCTTGCCTACACACCATCAGTTAAAAAAACAATCGCGTCAGAACGCGGTGACGTAAAACACAACAACGTGCTGAAAAAAATAAAGTTCAATGCTTCCAAGCATGCGTCAACTTGATTCTGAGCAGGAGTGGATTTTTAACCGATGGACATACCCACAGACGATGGTTTTTTTCTATAGGTTTTTTATCCATCAGATAATTTTAAAACAAGTTCCTATTTTTTTATCCTATGGATAAATAACCAATGGGGCCCCCACACGATCGGTTTGGTCTGATGAAAATGGTCCATCAGACCGTTTTCTTCAGACTAACCTATCGTGTGTACGCAGCATTAGGCTTGTCGAGAATCTTGACAAGCTTTCTTTGCGTACACACTGTCAAGACCAAATCTCGTTGTTCTCAAACGCGGTGACGTAAAACACGAACGACGAGACTATAAAGGGGAAGTTTGATTCCACTGGAGCCACCCTTCTGAGCATGTGCGGGTTTCTAAGCATACAAGCGAATGCGTTTCTCGTCAGAACCAGCCCGACGAGGAACACGACTTGTTCTCATCGAGTTCCACAACAGTTTTCTCGATGAAAAACATACACACAATCGTTTTCCTCGGCAAAAAAGCTCTGCCAGCAAGTTTCTTGATGGATTCTGTTGAGGAAAACGGTCATGTGTACGAGGCCTAAGTCACTACCATTTTCCACATCCCTGTATATTGTGTTTGCCCATCTGAAAGTGTTTTTGAATTTATATACATTTCCTGCTGACATCACCAACTGTGGAAGGAATTTCCACATGCTAATCACTCTGGCAGCAAAGAACGTAGTTTAGCAACAAATCAAATTGTAACTGTAAAAGAGATGGCAGCTAAAACTTTTTTATCTTTAACCCACTCTTCATAAAAACGACTACTAAGGTTGAGCAGAAATGGTAGAAGGGAAAGTATTTCAGGCTAGTTCACACCTTAACTTCTACGTTTAGTGTGCATTTCTACATGTGTAGGTTTAATGCATTTTTCACACGCTTGGAATGCATTTGTAATGCATTCCAGTGCCCTATTTAACATCAATGACAGCTTGAAGTCTTGTGTGGTATTTGTGGATGAGGCTCTCTATCTTCTCAGATGGTAAAGCTGCCCTTTCCTCTTGGAAAAAAGCTTCCAGTTCCTGTAAATTCTTTGGGCTGTCTTGCATGAACTGCATGTTTGGGATCTCCCCACAGTGGCTCAATGATATTGAGGTCAGGAGACTTGAGATGTCCAATCCAGAACCCTCACTTTATTCTGCTGTAGCCAATGATAGGTCAAATTTGCCTTGTGTTTTGGATCATTGTCATGTTGGAATGTCCAAGTACGTCACATGCGCAGCTTCCTGGCTGTTGAATGTAAATGTCCCTCCAGTATTTTTTTATAACATACTGCATTCATCTTGCCAACAATTTTGACCAAATTTTCTCTGCCTTTGTAGCTCACACATCCCCAAAACATCAGCAATCCACCTCAGTAACATTCAACATAGGCCTTGTTGACTCCTCTCCAAATGTAACGTTTATGGTTGTGCCCAAAAAGCTCAATTTGGTCCCATCACTCCAGATGGCTTTGTACCAGCCCATGCCTCCTTATTGTGCATCTTGAAACAGAAACACTACATGTTTTCAGAGAGTCCTGTATTTCCACTGAAGTTATTTGTGGGTTTTTCTTTGCATCCCGAACAATTTTCCTGAGAGTTGTGGCTGAAATTTTAGCTGGTCTACCTGACCGTGGTTTGGTTTCAACAGAACCCCTAGTTTTCCACTTCTTGATTAGTTTGAACACTGCTGATTGGCATTTTCAATTCCTTGGATATCTTTTTATATCCCTTTCTTGTTTCATACAGTTAAACTACCTTTTCCCGCAGATCCTTTGACAATTCTTTTGCTTTCCCTATGACTCAGAATCCAAAAACCTCAGTGTAGCACTGGATGAAAGATGCAAGGGGTCTGTCAGGAGTCCAGAAACTTACTGAACTTTTACACACACACACACACACACACACACACTAATTACAAGCAAACAGATCACAGAGGGGGATGGTTAACTTTAATAGCCATTTAAACCCATTTGTGTCAACTTGTGTGCATGTTATCAGGCCAAAATCACCAGGGTATGTAAACTTTTGATCAGAGTAATTTGGGTGGTTTCTGTTGCCATTATGATTTAAAAAGCGTAAACACAGTTGATAAATAACTTCAGCTAAACACTAACCATGAGTGAAAGAAAACTTTATGTGTCATCATTCATATTCTCTGAAAAATGGCCAAGAAATCATACATTTTGCCAGGGTATGTAAACTTATGAGCACAACTGTATGTTTTTGTTTATTTACATGTGTAAAAGGTTGTTTTAAGGTTCCCAAAAATTGTACATATATAAAGCATGTGTTTACATGTGTTCCAGTGCATTTACAGATGTTCCAGTGCAAAAAGATGCATACTGCCATACTTGTGTTGAAAGCAAGGGTACTAAACATAGTGGTGGGAAACTAGGGTGATTAGAAAACATTGATTTTACTATGCATGTATTCAGGGTGCGTTTAAAAAATGCACCTGAAAGCATCTGGTGTGAACAAGCCCTAAGTACATTTATGCATGCATTCATTTATTTTTGCATGGAACTAATTCAGATGAAAAAGATTTTGGGGTGCTTATTTTTTATCAATGATTGCAAAATAAGCAAACAGTGTGACCAGGCAATGGGGTAAGGAATAGAATTCTAGAATGCATCACTAAAGGGATCACCAGCAGGAAGAAGGAAGTTCTGATTCCCCTATATACATCTTTAGTGAGACCTCATTTAGAATACTGTGCCCAGTTCTGGAGACCTCACTTACAAAACTACATTAATAAGATAGAATGAGTCCATTGACTGGTAACAAAAACGGTGAAAGGTCTGGGGGATAAAACATATCGAGAGTGACTTCAGGAACTTAATATGAACAGTCTGGAGGAAAGAAGGAAATAGGGAGACATGATTGAAACCTTTAAATACATCAAATGAGTAAATAAGGTTCTGGAAAGCAGTCTTTTTAACCACTTCCTTACTGGGCACTTTTAGCCCTTCCTGACCAGGTGAAATTTCAGCTTTTGGCACTGCGTCGCTTTAACTGACAATTGCGCGGTCGTGCGACGTGGCTCCCAAACAAAATTGGCGTCCTTTTTTTACCACAAATAGAGCTTTCTTTTGGTGGTATTTAATCATCTCTGCGGTTTTAATTTTTTGCGCTATAAACAAAAAAAGAGCGACAATTTTGAAAAAAAATATTTTTTACTTGTTACTATAATAAATAGCCCATTAAAAAAAAAAAAAAAATGTTTTTTCTCAGTTTAGGCCAATACGTATTATTCTACATATTGTTGGTAAAAAAAAAAAAGAAAATCGCAATAAGCGACAGGTTTGTGCAAAAGTTATAGCGCTTACAAAATAGGGGACAGAATTATTATACATTTTTATTATTATTTTTTTACTAGTAATGGCGGCGATCTGCGATTTTTAATGGGACACATCGGACACTTTTGACACATTTTTGGGACCATTCACATTAATACAGCTTTCAGTGCTATAAAAATGCACCGATTACTGTATAAATGTGACCGGCAGGGAAGGGGTTAACACTAGTGGGCTGGAAGGGGTTAAATGTGTGTCCTGGGTGTGTTCTAACTTTGGGGGGAGGGGGGTGACTAGGGGAGGTGACCGATGCTGCGTCCCTATGTACAAGGAACACAGATCGGTCTCCTCTCTCCCCTGACAGGACATGGATCTCTGTGTTTACACACAGAGATCCATGCCTTGTCCCTGTAACCGCCGATTGCGAGTGTCTGGCGGACATCGCGGCTGCCAGGCACGCGCATCGGTACCTTAGAAATGCAGCGCGCGCGCCCTCTAGTGGCCAGGAAGAGCGCTGGACGCATATATGCGTCCAGTCAGAGATTCAGCAGCACCCGGCGGCCGCATATATTCGTACGGCCGTCGGGAAGTGGTTAATATGAAACCAAAATCAAGAACACGGGGACATGACCTCAAACTAACTGGAGGAAAGTTCAAAACTAATCTTAGAAAGTATTATTTGACTGAAAGGGTGGTTTATGATTGGAATAAACTACCAACAGAGGTAAAAATAGTCAACAGTAATTGGCTTCAAACATGCTTGGGATAAACATTAATATATAGTCAGACAACAAGGTTAATGAAAAAACAAACAAATCAAATGTACTGATGAGAATGTTTGTTCAAAAATCTACTAGTATATGGCCAACTTTATACCAGGCTAACAAGAAATGTAGAGAGATTTATAGCCCAACGGTAATCTACAAAATTATACTTTTGAGGTTTTTAGCCTTTTCAAAGAGTCTGAAATCTACTGATACAGAATGTATAGCAGACAAACAAAAGAACTTCTTGAAAAGACTACAACATACTACTATGTATTTCTCTTTGATATTATAATTATACAAATATAGTATTATAGTTGTGTCCTTTTTCAGATCTTTATCACCCAAACATATTGTTAAACACAGTGGTAACAAAACACTGTTAAACTTCAAACCCATCCTGGGTCTAAAGACCACACTGTATTTAAAAAAAAAAAAATCACAGCTAAATACAAATATAAAGTGCTACTAAATCTGAATAAAAATTTAAGGTGGCACTCTAGTGTTTTTTTTTTTATCTTAGATGAACGTTATTGAGGATTTGATGCCCCTTATTGGACACTGTGACTCTGGAAGGAGATTGCTGTAAGCCTCCATTCTCACTAGTGCGTTTTCACTGCATTTGCTGTCTCTCTGACATGCATGACAATGGAAATCAGATTATTATCTATGGTGTCCCTTCACATCAATGCAGCGCAGCATTGTGTATTTTTTATTTTTTTTTAAATTGTTTATTTATACACAGCAGGAGGCCGTCCCACAGGGACCACAATAACAACAGCATTACAACTGGTACTGGCAAACATATATGCATAAATGGGAAATACAAGTAGGTTACTGTTGTATCAGTGAGCGTCCTGGTTAGGTTCAATTTCTACACTAGGGCAGGGGTACAGACGGCCAGCCGCCGTCTGCGTCGCTCATCCGCCACTACCCACCTAACCCTCGTCCGCTCGCAACAGCATCTATGCGGTTCTTTCGATACCATTGCATCATGGGACCGTGACCCAACCTCCTACTTTTTTCCCGTTTTCTAGTTGTGAAGTTAAGAAGGGAAGAGAAAGATTGTGAGAGCTGCTCAGTGAGCAGTCTCCTAAGTAATTAGTAAAGGGGAATTGTAGAAGGAAGTGGAGAAGAATGGGGGGGGGGGGGGAGAGAGGGGGAAGCTCGCGGCCATGGGCATCCACCTCCAGCTAGCAACCCACAGCCCGCGTTGGTCTGCACTATCAATTTAGGGGAGCCCCTAGGGGCAGGTGGGGGGGGGACACAGTCCAACTGGGGGAACGGCTGTTCCCCCCTGAGGGTTCGACCCTCCTCTGAGTATGCGAACATTGTCCACATTTGCCATGTCTGGGAATGTAGCTCGCTTCTATTTTGTTTTGATAAGACTAGGTCTTCCAGTCGGCTGATCTCGTCCACCTTCTTCAGCCACATGGCTAACGTCGGTGGGTTTGGGGACTTCCAGCATAAAGGGACGCAAGCTTTAGCTGCGTCTAATAAGTGGCGGACAATGGATTTTCTATACGTCCGCGCAGGAGTGTCCGCCGCGTGAAGGAGGAAGAACGCCGGGTCATCAGGAACGTGTATTTTTTTTAAAACAGTGCAGGCTCTTTTGATGCAGTGCAGCAATTTTTTTTGCCCCAGACTTTAATAGGAACACATGGAAACCCATGTAAAGCATATGTACGTGTATTTTTTAGCAGTGAGAGAGAGAGACACACACAAAGCATAAACGAGAGAGAAAATAGCAAAATAAAGCATTAAAAGAGAATAAGAAAGGGCAAGAGAGGAGAGAGAAAGAGTGAAAGGGGGGTGGAGAGAGAGAGAGAAAGAGAGAGAGAGAGAGGGAGAGAGAGAGAAAGAGAGAGAGAGAGAGAGAGAGAGAGAACGAGAAGAAAGAGAAAGAAGAAGCAAGATAAAGGAGAGATATAGAGAGGTAAACAGAGCCAATTATACATACCAAATATCCAGGTGAAGCTGGTCAGAATAAATATCATCAATTTCACTATAAAATAAAAAATAAATTATACTTATTAACTACAAAGTTGTTAAATAGTATTTATTAATTGTTTCTCTGTCACAGTTTGCATAATCACAGCTGTAGTAAAAACTAAATTTGATTAATAGCACTTGTAGAGAGCTCTTTAATTCACCAAATCTCTTTAGTCACCATGACCTAAAGCTTTTTTTAAAACAAAACCAAAATTGTTATATATTGCAGCTTACCAATGTGGTGGCTGCATTTGTTTTCTTTTTATATGCTTTTTCCCTCTGTTTTTACCTTGTGATCTGGCCGGTGTCACACCTCCTGTATTAGAGTGCCTATGCTCTAGATTAAGGTGCAACACAGACAGCATTGGGAGAAAGGCTTTACTTAAATACAAGTTGATCATTGTAAACACCCCTGTCAGTGGTAAATTGTATGTCTCAACCTTCTAACTGCTACATCTGCAGGACAGCTTGTTGTGTTGAAAAACATTAGACTTACTGGCAGCATCACCAGTTGAAAATAAAGGAAAGTAACACAGCCATCACATCTAAGAATTGGTAAGCTGCAATGTAATAAATGTTTGCTTTTGGGTTTACCATTGCTTTAGGTTCCAAACCAGCAAGTACAAAAACTGTTAGGCCGCGTACACACGGAGGGACATGTCCGTTGAAACATGTCCGACGGACCGTTTCCAGCGGACATGTCTCCTCCGGATTTTCGTCCGACGGTGTGTACACACCATCGGATGAAAATCTCCTCGGCCAGGGAACGCGGTGCCGTTGACGCCGCCACGTCACCACTCCAGGAAGTAAAATACTTCCACGCATGCTTTAAATCCATTCGGCGCATGCGGGAGATTTCTGTCCGCTGGTTAGGCGTACTAACCAGCGGACATATCCGACAGGTTTGTAGCGGACAAATCAGTTTCAGCAGATAAATTCAATCGTGTGTACGTAGCCTTAGGGGCATTAGCAAAAGTCAACCTGCCAAAATAAATGATATTTTAGTTATTGTGGGCTAAGTTGGAACCTAGCTCCTTAAATGGACACTATGATCATGAGATCTTCCATGATCCTCATCTCTATTTGTCATCTCTATTTGTCAATTTCCATCTCCATATTCTACTGTACGTCTGATTTTTATTTCCATCTACTGATCCTGCCAGTAACACACTTCCTGTCCTAGAGAGACAGCACATGCTCACTGTTCTTTATCTGTGGAAAAGCAGTGGTGTCACCCTAGGCTGCTCTCCTAATTTGAACTACAAATTCCTCTCCTTCTCCTTATCTCATGACATATATTGGGGTGTTCTGTAGTTCACAGAAGAAAACTGGGAGCACTGATACCATTATTTGAGATTTCAATTCATAGGATGTTACAAGAACTCTGGAGTTCTGGCAAAATTGCCAAGTAAATTTTGTACTTGCAGGAATTGTACTTGGTCTAAAAAATAGCATCTACCAAAATGAGAATGCCCATTTTAGATAGCATGACCCTTGGTATGTGACATCATAGAAGTCCCGTACTGACCAACTTTTAGCTATCAATTGGATTTAAGATAAAACTCAATAAGCCTAAAAATAAGACAGAAATCCCTTCTTTAAAAATCTCTCAGCATTGTACAGTACAGCCTTGTTTTATACCATACAGCAAGTACTTGCTTTTGACATAGAACCAAAAATATGGCTGAGGGTCTTGTTCACAGGATATTATTTTAGGAAACCTTCTATAACACTTCTCAGGGGGAACACGGTGTATTCAATGTATACGTTACATGAAACAGAAGTTTTAGGTGCAGAATGTCACTCCACTTACAATAGGAAGTTTTCATTCCAAATTGGATTCAAGGTATTGCTCTTGACCTCAGTGACCTGGATGTACTTTGCTGGCAGCACTTCCCTTATACTTGAACGTTTCTCCATTTTGTCTTTCTTCTTTCGGAAGCTAAATTTCCTCTCTTTCTTTTCCTCGGTTTCTTTTGCACTTTGCACAATCATGATTCCCAGCATGCAATATGGGTCGCTAAAACCTATGCCAATTATAAAAAACAGGCATATTTAAAGAAACCTGGGTTATGACTTATTTTCATTATACAATGGCTTTATAGTTGTTGACCGATCAGTTCTGTAAATAAATATGTTAAAAAGTCTGGCTGAAGGTATACATGGTAAAGAAGAACCCCAGATCAATAGAAGGCAGCAAGTTAAAGTGGAACTTTCAGTAATTTTACATATCTGCATTCCTGATTTAACACTATACAGCAACAGCATAATATCCAAATATTATGTTTTCAGTCTAATGGTCTCCTCTCCCCTAGTGGTCAGACTGCAACATTGTAACATTATAGAAATTACAAAGTAAGGTCCTGTCCACGTGACTCACCCTTTTTTCAGATCCTCAGAGTGTTCTTTGCTATGAGGTGCCATGTTGAACTTCCAGTGACCAGTATGAGAGAGTGAGAGCGATAACACCAAATTTAACACACCTGCTCCCCATTCACACCTGAGACCTTGTAACACTAACGAGGCACATGACACCAGGAAGGAAAAACCACTAATTGGGCCCAATTTGGACACTTTTACTTAATTTAGTTACCAGCGGTTTAGACATTGGCTCTGTGTTGAGTTATTTTGAGGGGACAGTAATTTTACACTGTTATACAAGCTGTACACTCACTACTTTGTATTAAAGTGTGATTTCTTCCGTTTTGTCACATGAAAAGATATACTAAAATATTTACAAAAATGTGAGAGGTGTACTCAGTTTTGTGAGATACTATATATGAACCCAGCCTAATGCTTACCTGAAAGCAGGAATGCAGCCCTCATATACATTATCTTTGAGCTCCCCTCTTCCACTACATCAAGATCACTGAAAGCATTGAGCAGGGGTGGGCAACTTTTTTTCCCCAAGGGTCATATGAGAAAGCATGTTGCCAATGAAGCTGCTGATAAGGCATGTGCTTGTAATCCACACTGAAAAAATACAATTGTAGGTCCAGTTCACTTGTGGTTTGTTCTTATTGTTGCCAGTCAAGCCCTGAAGAAGAGGGCGCTTGGAACCCCAAAATGCGCAGGGTACTATTTTGGACTGTACCCTTGACTTTTAATGGAATAAAGTTGTATCTGAACCTCCTAGCAGTGGTGTGGTGCTTCAATTTCAATTCTCGTTTCATATGAGAAATGTGTGACTCTTGGGAAGGTCTAAACTAAAGTTTAGTATACAGTAACAAAATATTTCGATTAAACCAGCTGCCTTAGGTGAACAACACTGGACTGGGAAGGTCCATAAGTATCGAAACATATTAAAAAAAACACCTGGTGCTGGAAATATTAGGTACAACTGCTCATGAAATAGTATGCACACTCACGATTATTAGAAGTAGTAGTGAAGAAATGTCCTCTGCCGATCTGCTGGTCACAATGTTGGTGTAGGGAAGGCTGGTGAAATCAGTAAGGGAGCTGAGAGGTACATTAACTGATCTGCTATTCTGAATGATGATATGCGGATGATGGGCTCAGGGAAATAACTGGCAGAGTTGCAAGCACTGTGACTGGAAGGAGAGAGCCTGAGATTGGTACAGCAGGAGTTTCTGCAGATCCTAACCTGGAGTCAAGAACAGATGCACGGCTCTTGGAACTTGCAGCGTGCAGATGCTAATACAGGAATAAATTGGCCCTGTTGCAGAGTGATAGAAGAGTTGATTTTCCTAGGCAACACTCTCTTGCCTGAACCAAGCCTCTCCACTGTAACTGATCAACTCCTCAGGCTCTCTTCTTCCAGTTCTTGCAGCCCTGAGGCCGCAATTTGCCCAGGTCTGGCATAGGGTCTAGCATTATCACCCAACTCAAAAATGTGAACTTATGTCAGGTTTTTATGGTTATGGTATCCCCATTGAAAAGTTTACCCCTCACTTGCTGTGTTCCTGTCACTTGTCAATAGGACAAAAGTCAGGGAGAAATCTCCCTAAAAGAGATAAAATGACAGTAAAGGTGCTTTTCCTGAACAAAGTGGTAAAGGGTTAGAACTTCAACTCAAATTTGTACTGCATTGTGTCCCCAATTGGGAATTTCCCTCACTCACTGTCCTTGTTAAACCCTGTTTGTCCGAGTATAACAGGTTGTCACATGGACAGAATTGGAGAGTAATCTCTCCAATAAAGATCTGCCACCTGCTCTCCATCTTATTCTTCCTTTGGATCCTGGCCTCCCTGGGACCATGTCAACTTTTCTCAATGCTACGACATTCACCAAAAGTCTAGGTCTCTCTCAGGCCAGATTGACTGTCTCCTATTTCAACCTGGGTTGTTGGACCCAACACGATTTTGCTAGTGGATAACACACTGCTGTCACAAATAAACTTTAATAAAGTAATACCCTTTCAGCATTTAAAAGACAATACAGTAACATTTTTAACAGTTATCTGGTATAACAGGGAGAGGAATTAAGGCAACAGCTTTCTAAAAGGTAAAAGGAAGGTATGACAACTTGAGACATTTTAACTATTTCCCACTCTATCCAAAACCAAAAAGAACATTTTGATTAGACTTAAAGAAAGCATTGATAGTATTTTACACATTTTTTTTCATTTAATATGTTTTATGAAATAAGAACAAAACAAGATGCACAAATCATTAAAGGTACATTGTCAGTCATATACTGTATATTTAACAGTGCATTGATATAACAAGCTAACATCTTACACAAAGACAAGAGTGTACATAATTACATTTAATATACCAGAGGTGTAAGCTGCGTGCTACAGGGCAACTTAGTGTGCATTTTATGACATATAAAAGCAACTAAAGAGAAAAAAAAAGAAATGATGAAGAAAAAAAAAAGAATGAGAAGAGAAGGGGTTATGGGGTAAAGGCCAGAACCACACTTCTTCTGTTTCGCAGCTTATGGTCAAAATCTGAAGATAGTTAATTAGAAAACCATGAGTCCCAAATCTTGTGGAATTCAGCCATCATATCTGTCCGTTTCGCTGTCAGTTTTTTATTAATGAATGTCGAAGAAAATCCTATTTTTTACTGCCATTAGCGAGAATGTAATAGATAACCAAGCTTTAGCTATTGCTTTTTTATTTGCCGTAAGGACATCATTTATAATGTAAATTGCCAGCATATCATATACTTGGGTCTACAATTGTTGTACTATTGGACCACCAGGTGTGGAAATATGTCCCTGGGTCTGGGCACCAACAAAAACAGGTCCCTGTGCGGATAGGAGTGTAACATGGATTTCTAGTAGGGACTATGTACCAGTGAAATAATCATCTATAATTGGACTCTAGAGCAAGAGCATTTATCTGGTTCTTTTTTTTTCTGATCCATTGTTCTGGTTCTATATGGGTATTTAGATGCCTGTCCAGTTACATATATAATCATGTTGCGTAACAAGGGCCCTGCCAGTAAGGTATACAGCAAGAAGATTAAGCCCAGGAATGAGGGAGATCTTTACTCTGATGTTCAAAGGGTGTTAGGGTAGCTCTATAATTTTGACAGTGGATTAAGGATGAGACAAAGAGTTTTTCCTGTAGGTGATGGAATATTTTGTTAGGTAGTTAGTATTTATATTGCAGGGTCCAAAATGATTTTACACCACCTTTCATCATTAGGTTAAATAGGCTTGTAATATTGCATTGAGTCAAATGTTTAAAAAGAAACGACTCCTCCAAGACTGGTGGGAAGGAAGGGTTTCTGGGAAAAGACAGTATAGGCAAATGGGGGACAGTAGCCCCCTAAAATATCTGCATTTTCTAGAGAATGGGAATAATGGTATTTTGTATGAAAGCTCGCATGGGAGAAGCCACAGTAAATTATCTATTTGTAGGAAGTCGCAGTCTCTAAGGATACCTATATCGGGTTTTCAGAGGTGACATGGTATCTAGTAAGGCATGTTGATTAATCAGCTTGGTAACATTTCTGTCAGTGTGGGACACTCAATCCACCTTGAGGCCTATTACATTTATCTAGAGATTCTAGGTTTATGATTTTGCCAAATAAATGGTAATACTTGATTCTGTAAATCATATAGAACCTGTAAAGGGATACGCAGGGGCAACACTCTGAAAGGGCAAAGCAGCTTGGCAAATAAATACTATTTTACTGGGAGGTGAGGTGAATTCCTAAATAAGGGATGTGCTTTTATTACCAAGATTAGGGGAAGGAATCATGCAAAGAGCAGACAAGATGCAGTGGTAATGAGATTTTTAAGATCTTAGTTACACATTATTATTATTTTACAAAAGCAGATACTTTATACAAATGACAAAAAAATACATAGTTAATGTGTCCTATAAACACTTTTATTATAAAATTGTAGATAAAATAGTGCATTAAATAGTAGAAAATTGGGGGAGTTGGGCAATCTCCAAAAGTCTTTAAACAAACTTTTTTCAATTTAAAGGAAACAGCCAAGCGATACTTAAAGCTGAAAATACAGGTACAGGTAAACAGCTGAAATACAGTTGTAAAACATAAATGGGATCAGTCTCACCAGTCAACAGATTTGTGAATCTGTATAGCCAGACTCATGATCTAATCATGCTGCCTACTGTAATCAGAATAGCTTAGTCTTTGACATGCCCCAACTTTCTGACTGGCCAATGAAAAATTGCCACCCTGATGAGATCCTTGTTTAATTCTGCTCTCTCCCCTGGTCAGAATTGTTACCTTAACAGCTTTGTCAAACTAACAATGTGGGATCAGGGATGTTTTTTATGTTTGCCTTAAGTTCAGCTTTAAAAACACATCCAACCTTAAATATCTCAATGGCACATTACATACTGCAGTTACATAATATTCACATTACATAAAACAGATAGCATGAACACATATTTATGGTAATCCAAAGCAATAACCTAATTCTGAATAACCTTCTGACTTGAATTAAAGTAACATTAGTTAAGTTTATCAAAGATTAGTTGTACAGCTTTGCTAAACACTGGTTTATTGAAAGTATATAATGTAGTAGAACACTTTGATGGGTCTTAGATTAACTCTTGCATGTGTATATTTGTGCTCTGCATGTAACATTATTAATGTAATGACCTGAGGGAGAAATAAAAAGTGCTGTGATGACTACATGCCAAAAATAGAGAGAACTGCAGCAGTGATGTGATGTGCCTTTAGTTGAATAGTGATGAAGCAGAGTTAGGAGAGTCACCTGAAAAGTTAGCATGTTGGACTTGCTGTGATGCTTAAAGTGAGAGCCTGGACATGAGGACACTGGGGAGAAGGAACAATTTCTAAGAGTAGAAATTGATGGTCGGACTTTGAGGCAGATCGGAAGTATATTAAAAAATAGAAATCTTATTACAAAAATAGAAAATTACATCAATGCAGAAAGATTACATAAAAGGTAACCATGTAAATAAACAAACAATATTCAAAAAATCCTTTGAAGTCGCCTACGCGTTTCTCCGTGGGGCTTCTTCAGGACGATACAAAGGGGATTTTCTTATGGTATGTAAATATTATTTTGTTGTGTCATGTTTGACTTCACGATGGATACAGCCAGCAAGTGAGTTTATCACAGAAATAGTGAGCTAGACCAGGGATCTCCAAACTACAACCCTTCAGCTGCTGTGGAACTACACTTCCCATGAGGCATTGTAAACCTCTGACATTCGTAGACATGACTAGGCATGATGGGAATTGTAGTTCCTGAACACCTGGAGGGCCGTAGTTTGGAGACTCCTGAGCTAGACGAATACTCTATAAGGATATTCCAGAGTGGTTATAATCGATAGCAGGGATCACCTCTTTAAGGTACTTATTAAAAGAGGGAAAATACAGCAACAAAATTTGGAAAGAAGGCCGAGTAAGCGGCTCAGGGAAAAATCCCCAACCTAAATTTCCAAAGCTGGTGCTGAGACTGGGGCGGTGCACTCAAAGCTGTAAACAAAACAGCTCAGCTGTAGGGTATAAATCCAATTGCTGTTTCAAAATCAAGCCAAGAGCGGACAATATAGTCCACAAGAAGTCAGAGAGTTTTTGAATGAATAGTGCAGACGTGTGTGCCCCAGGGTAATAGCCGTGCTAAAAAGTATAGTAAAGTATAAAGTATATAGTAAAGTACAGCACGGGCTATTACCCTGGGGCACACACGTCTGCACTATTCATTCAAAAACTCTCTGACTTCTTGTGGACTATATTGTCCGCTCTTGGCTTGATTTTGAAACAGCAATTGGATATACTGTATACCCTACAGCTGAGCTGTTTTGTTTACAGCTGCTGTTTGCTGTTTCAAAATCAAGCCAAGAGCAGACAATATAGTCCACATATATATAGTCCGCTATTGTTGCTGTATTTTCCCTCTTTTAATAAGTATCTTAAAGAGGTGATCCCTGCTATCGATTATAACCACTCTGGAATATCCTTATAGAATATTTGTCTAGCTCAATATTTCTGTGATAAACTCACTTGCTGGCTGTATCCATCGTGAAGTCGTACATGACACAACGAAATAATATTTACATACCATCAAAAATCCCCTTTGTATCGTCCTGAAGAAGCCCCACGGCGAAACGCGTAGGCGACTTCAAAGGATTTTTCAAATATTGTTAGTTTGTTTATTTACATGGGTAACTTTCATGTAATCTTTCTGCATTGATGTAATTTTCTATTTTTGTAATAAAATTTCTATTTTTTAATATACCTCCGATCTGCCTCAAAGTCCGACCATCAATTTCTACTCTTAACAATTGTTCCTTCTTTCCATTAAAATACGGATGTGGCAAATGTGAGTGCTTCCCTACTGTGTTATTCTGTTCTATTTTTCCTCTCCCATTTCTCCTTACCCACTTTCTTTCCCCTCCCCATCTAAATCCTCCCCCCTTAATTTTGACATGAGGACACTATTACCTTCATCAGTATGTGTACAGAGCTCTAAGAGGAAAACGTCTCTCTAACAGGTTGGGGGATCCAGTCAGTGTTCCCATTTTGAAGAATAATTTACTCAAATGGAAAATCTGCATTTGATATTTAAAGGGTCAGTCCACTGAAAAATGATATTTCTGCTTTTGGCAGTTGCTAGCGTTCAGAGAATTTCCTTTATCCCTGGGGGATTCATAGTAATATCTATAGTCTTAAGTTGACAGATCTGTAAGCCTGCTGTGGCTATGATGACAGGGCTCTACTCTGTTTGAAGGTATTATTTCTTATCATTCTATAAGTAACATGAGTTGGAATATGTAGAGGCGGGTGGGAACACCCAAAACTCTTAGAGGGAAAGGAAGATAGTTTTTAACTATAGCAGAGGAATCTCTTTGTTGCAGCATCCAAGGCTGTATTCATGACATTCAAATCTCACTTTACCAACAAGGCTCCACCTATAGCTGCAACATTGCTTTTTCGATGAATTGATATTTTAATATAAACATTATTTCACTATCATTACTTTTTTGTTTAAAGTTTTTCATTTTTTTTCAGCCACATCTAATTTAAGTACCTATTTTGTTTCTTGCTGAATTATATATGTATCACCACAGCTATGCATATTGGATTCAGTGTACCTATAGAGTACTTTAGTATTTACAGGGTCATTCCTATGGTGAGTATGGCTCACCTTTGCCCCATATACACCGCTGTAGCCAGTTTAATGCCAAGTTTCATTCCTATTTAATTGTATGGATTGTACTACCCCAATTCCAAAACAAGTAGGGACACTGTGTAAAATCTACATGAATACAATGATTTGTAAATCTCATAAACCCATATTTTATTCACAATAGAAAATAGAGAACAATTAAATGTTTAAATTGAGAAAATGTACCATTTTAAGAAAAAAATAAGATCATTTTGAAATTGATGGCAGCAACTTCTGACAAATTAAGTGGTACTAACAAGAAAGAGCTGGAAGAACATTTTGCAACTGGTTAGCTTAATTGGCAACAGGTCAGTAACATGACTGGGTATAAATCCTAGAGAGTCAGTGTCTCAGATGTAAACATGGGCAGAGGTTCACCAATCTGTGAAAAGCTGCATCTAAAAATTGTCAGACAATTTCAAAATAATGTTCCCCAATGTAAAGAATTTAAATATCTCATCTACAGTACATAAAATCATCAGCAGATTCAGAGAATCTGGAGACATCTCTGTGCTTAAAGGATGAGGCCAAAATGCAATTTGATCTTGATTCTGTGATGGACATCAGGGCATGGGCCCAGTAATACTTCCAAAAATCACTGTCTGTTAACATCATTCGCTGTGCCATTCAAAAATGGCAGATAAAGCTCTATCATGTAGAGAAGAAGCCATATCTTTCTCTGGTAACATTACCACTGCAGGTTCAAGAGATTTGCCAGCTGAAGAGGCAGATGGATGAGCAGATTGCTGAGCAGTAGGGGACGTTAGGGCCTGGACACACTCCTCCAGTTGGGTATATCCCTCTTTCAGATTCTTAGCGGCCTGTGTAAGTACAGCAAGGTGCTGCAAAGTTCGTCCATAGGAAAGGTTCCTCGCTTGGGCTCAGACATGGCTGTTTGGTACTGTCACGTACCTGATGGTAGAGCCCGATATGCAGAGGAAGGCCTCTCTTACACCTATGACTTGAGAACCCCTGAAAGAGCAGACAGGAGGTTTGGGAATGCAGAGTGGCATAAGTGCATGGCAGAATTGCTGGTGAAGGGGCTGGTAGGAACTTCTGATGGCACCGTGGAGGACCTCCAACAAGGAAGATGACCAGAAATGGCTGAAGACTGAAGACTAGAGCAGGCTGGAAGTCAAGTGCCACAGACTGGAAGATGGACACTGTAACGGTCAGGGGTTAACATCGTTTACGATATTCCATTCCACCAACCCACAACAGCTTATCCAACACTCCAACAATCCAGCAGACATGATCCATATCAACTCCCCAGAAAACGAGACACACAGCTCTGTTCTCTGGTTCCAAATAAATTAGGGCTGTTACTGATCAAAATTTTTGTGTTCGATTAATCGTTTTGTTTTTTAATCGATTAATCGACTAATTTTGATTAATTATAACACACATACAGATCCAACTACTTTTAGCTGATCTTCTTGTAGGCTGATTCCCAGTGCAGCTACCGACAACTGTAAAAATGGATAGCAGGATACAAAAAAAACACAAAGGCAGCGCTCGATGGGAATAGCATTACAACTTTTATAGTCTTTAAATAGGCAACCAAATAAATATTGCACTGGAGATAAAATTGATGTAGCTACATAAACTGTAAAAATGGTGCGAGTAATACCAAACGGTAGAAAAAGCAGTCATAAAAACATGTAGCTAAGTATGATACTGGTATAAAAATGTGTACAACGATACCACTGCTGAATCCAGATGAGAGGTTAACATCAGTGCGTCGGCATGTAGATGTCCCGTGAAGGGAACTATCACAACTCCCTGTGGATGGCTGTAGAATCCCAGGTTGATAGAGGGAAGTGATAGAGGGAAGTGTAACAGCCCTTGCGTGTGGCAGATAGTAAGGCCCTGCCGGCATGCAGATATGAAGGCACAGCAAAGGAGCCCTTCAGATGGACACGGCAAGCCCCGCCGGTGTCCGTGACATCACCGGATCTTCGACGGAACTCCCTGAAGGCCCAGAAGCCGGCAGAGAGGTGAGTACCAATCGAAAGAATTTTTAATCGATCAAAAAAATTAAAGATTAATCGATTAATTAAAAGTTAATTTGCACAGCCCTAAAATAAATGAATACTTTAATGGTAACTCAGCCTTGTTATATACAGTGAGAAACCAAGAGTGAACAATGAATCAACTCCACCCCCAACATGACACACGGAGCTTCAATACACATTCTTTTAGATGACATTTAAATGAGCCAATACTAATCATTCCCTAGACGTCCTGACTCCACGACAAGCTGTTCACACCTGATACACAATACACAGACGTCTGACCTTAAGAGGATGCTCAGTCACATCCCACATCTTATCATCAATAGAATTCACACAAAACAGTATTAGCATCACACAATGAGTTCCTAATGAGTCCCCCTCAATCCACATCTTAGACAGACGTTCTGACTCCGCGATAAGCTATTCACCTGCTACATAATGCACATTCCTTTGTAGATGTAATTGACATGCTAATCCACTACAGCTGAAAAGTTAGACATCTGACCTTTCAGACTTAATTAGCACAATAGACAATAGAATGCAATCACAGCAAGCTTTTATCACTTCAGTCAGGTGTTTAACATCAATTAACATCTTTCAATTAACCTGTTGAGTTCAGAATTAACAACCTGTAATATTTCAAGATATCCTGCAATATATGAATTATCATTAATGTCCCATCTCATGTAATCCGAGATATAATTTCTCAGTCATCCTATGCCCCTATTGGACATAGGATGACCCTAGACCCAAGAGTCATTGGTGAAGCTGGCACAGGAGTACCCCTCATGCTTCAAAAGTCTCTGGGTATCACGGGCCATTCCGTTACAGACACAGTCAGCGAAGCGTTGTTCTGTAGGACCACTGGCAGGTACAGGTAGGCAGGGTCATACACAAACGGGCGGTAGCAGGTGGGCAGCGCGGTAACCAAAGGAATAGACAGAAGCAAAAACTGGAACAGGTTTTCAGGATAACAGATGGCAGGGGTCACAGGGAATGCTGTACCAGACAACATTGATCCTGGGCGTTTGCATGGTTTAAATAGCCTATTTGGTGACAAGAATAATCACAACGTGCATGTGTGCGTTGACTTTCTTTATGGGAATGTGGAGAACAGGCATTTTTTTGCAGCTGCCATCTATACTGGCTTGCCATTCCTGACCATATGAAATGGGCAGCTTGTACATCTGGAAAGGAACCATCAATGCTAAGAGATATATCCAGGTTTTCGAGCAGCATATGCTCCTATCAATACATCTTTTTCAGTGAAGGCCTTTCATATCTCAGCAGTACAATGCTAAACTGCATACTGTATCTATGACAACAGCATAGCTTTGTAGTATAAGAGTCTGGTGCTTAACTTGCCTGCCTGCAGTCCAGACCTTTCACCAATTGAAAATATTTGGTGCATCTTGAAATATTACAACACAGAAGACCCAGGACTGTTGCACAGAGCATGGGGTAACATTCTTTACTCAAAACTCCAGCAATTGATCTTCTCAGTTCCCGGACGTTTACAGAGTATTGGTAAAAAAGGGGCCTGAGACACCCTGGGAACCATGGACCTGTCCCAACTTTTTTGAGATGTGTTGTTGCCAACATTTTCAAAATTGCCTTATTTTTTTCATAAAATACTTTAAACATTTGATATATTTTCTTTTTTTCTATTGTGAATAAAATATGAGTTTATGAAATATGCAAATTATTACATTCTGTAAAAAAACTATTTTTTTGGGGTTGAGCATCTAACACATTGAATTAAAATATTACAGTAAAAACATTCCTGTCATTTTGACAATTATGACTACCAAAGCTACTTCTGACAAGATTTTAAAGTAATAGATATAATTTTCTAGATAACCATGTGTCCAAGTATATTAATATTTAAGAGGTTTATGAATAAAGAGGTACCTATTTATGACCTTTATTGAACAGAGATACTTTACATATTTTGGATTTAAAAAAACTAAAACCTTGCATTGCGTAAGGAAGAATGCAGTAGGGTCAATCATAACCAGCTTGATGACCTTGTTGTGTATTGCTATCAAGAACACAATAAACCAAGGCTTCACAAACAGATGAGCTGCAAACATGAAAGATTTCCGAACCTTGACATTTCGGAGGATAATACGATTACTCTCCTTGGGGTAAAGTTATCAAAATATGTCAGCAGCCAGAGCTGCTGGACTTGGAAACAGATTTATAATTAAACTATTGAATCTGCGTCAGATTTCTTTCTTCTTTAATTCAATGCTGTCCTACATTTCAGATTGGGACAGTTCACTAAACAGGCCCTGTGGAATTCTTCAGAGTATGGCATTTTTAGCCATGTCTTTAATTATTAAATGAAAAAGCAGCAAACGTGCAGTGGGTGTGACTGATGATCTGTGTGTCTAACTCACAGGGGACATGTACTACCAGTTCCATAGCTTTCAACTGTAACTGCTGACCTGCATTCTAGAACAGAATGACATCTTCTTATGTATAGATGAATGGAGCCTGACATGTGCCTACAGCTGCTGTCCTGAGCATAGGCACAAGGCCATGCCATAGCTTGCTCAGTCATTGGATCAGAAAGATGCACATCTGCTATGCAAAAGTTGCTTTGGTCTTCAGGGCTGTTTGCTGCCACTGAGCGATAAAATGAGAATATATATTGCCACTCAAAGCGATGGAAACATGTTATGTTTGCCTGCCGCATTCCAAGGAAAAAATGGTCACACTTACAAAGGATTTAAAAAATTGTGTGTATGTGTGTAGGCATAGGCTGTAAGTGAGTCCTGGGCCTACAGGGGTATCGGGCAGCTGTTTGTCACATCCTCCACATTGACTCGTTGTTCGCCAAGTACTGGCTCACATGTGAGGCCTACCCCATATGGGTTCTTTTGGGCTACATTAGGCACCTTTTACAGGGGTACCTTTGTGCTGTGGCTGAGGCTACCGTGTGGGAATACTCAACTTTAAGCCAGACCTCTACACTCAGATATGAATGTGCGACCTGTACATTGGCACTGCAACTGTTCTCCAGTTAACTCTCAGTTCCCCAATGTACACCTTCATCGTAACTTGCATTTTGGAGGGACATGCCGCGACAATGTCCACAACCACCTGTCAAGCACATTCACTACTACTCCCGAGTGGCGGCATGGGCCATCAATGCAGCCATCAGGAGAATACCACTCTGTAGTTAAACAATACGATTGGAATTGCTGGCTGGCAAACTGGTAACAGCAATGGTAGAGCACACACCTCCCTGGTCTTGTCCAGTCCCCTTTTCTGACCCAAGCCCAATAGCAGCTTCTTGGTTGGCTATAGTAGTAGTTCTGACAGTGCTCTAGCTTCAAAGAGTTTTCAATTGAGGACCTCCCTAAACCCACAAACATATAATTTTTGTACTCAATGTAAAATCCCTTTCTTGAAGTCCATGGAAGTACACAGGAAATTCTTCAATTTAGGGTTATACTGTCACCTACAGATTGAATCCTGGCAAACAAAACAACTTTAGGCCAGCCCGGATAACCAGGATAACCACTTCTACTACCAGCATAGCTCAAATTTGCATGATTATTAACATACAGCAGTGGAATGTGTGTCCCTCATTGGACTGAAAATAATTTTACAGTGCAAAAATCTATATTTCCTTATATTCCATTGAAGGGCATAGAAGGTCTTTAAATTTTGTGAATGTGTGAACAGAAAATCAGATGGCAGCCTTGAAAATCAGTAGCCTAATTCTAAAAAGCCCACAAAGCACTGAGGCCCCCGTACACGACCGGTTTCCTCTGCAGAATTCAGCAAGAAACTCGATGGAAGACGTATTCTGCCAAGGAAACCGGTCGTGTGTACACTTTTCGCCAAGAAAACTGTCGAAGAACTCGTCGAGCCAAAAAGAGAGCATGTTCTCTATTTCCTCGACGGGCAATGGGAAAATTTGGCTCGACGAGTTTTTTGACAGCCGAACAAGGAACTCGACGGGGAAAACAATGCTTTTCGCCCGACGACTTTCTCGGTCGTGTGTACGCGGCCTCACAGATCTAGTATAGTTTACCTTGAAAGGAAAGGGTGGGATCTAAACCTTGAGAATAGATCGATTGCCCCCGTAATGCACGGTATTATTTGAGTGGCTATCGGTCTTGGTTTTATGCAGTTTAAAAGAACGTGTTAAGCAAAGATTCCTCTTCTTTCTGTGGCATTTTCATCATTTTAGCATGATGGAGGGATACCATTAAAGAGATCCCTGGTGATTAAAGCGTTGAATCACAGTGTTGCTTTTCTAAATACACTTTTCTGACCGTTTATTAGCTTATAGGGTCACAGGAGTCTGGTGAATGCACAGACTTTTTTGGTAGAGACACAGAACAGCACATTTGGGGTGACTGGTTTCCCAACATAATTTCTTTAAAGTGGTTCACATATAGACTTATTTTCACATTGATTAACCCCCCTGGCGGTATTCCCGAGTCTGACTCGGGTTACATTTTTATGCTGCGATCGGTAACCCCGAGTCAGACTTGGGCTCGCCTCGCAGAGTGCACAGACAGGGTTTACCTACCTTGTTCCTGGATCCAGCGATGCATCCGTCCTGTGTGAGCGAGCGGGTGCTCGCTCGATTCACACAGTGCCTCTATGTGCCGCCGAGCTCCGCTCTCTGCGACGTTACGACGCACGGGGCGGAGTTCGGCGCCATATTCAAAAAAGTAAACAAACACATTACATACAGTATACTGTAATCTATAGATTACAGTACTGTATGTAAAAAATACACACACCCCCTTGTCCCTAGTGGTCTGTCCAGTGCCCTACATGTTCTTTTATATAATAAAAACGGTTCTTTCTGCCTGCAAACTGTAGATTGTCCATATCAACCAAAAGTGTCCCTTTATGTCAAAAATGGTTTTAGAGCAGCTATAAAACAGCGATAATAAATTATAATCACTTGCAGAATTGAGCGATAGCGATTTGTGGGGAAATTCGTCATAAAAATAAATAATGACAGCGACAATTCTGCAACTGAGCAAATTTCAGTGATTTTGAGTTGATTACATTATTGAATAATTTTTATTATAACTATTTTTTATTTGTTATAATTATTTATTATATTATAATTTATAATTTTGTTTTTTAAAAAAAAATTCATACCCGGGATGCCTATTAGACTCTTGTTTGGTCAGATTTAAGTGAGGTATTCCTAAGAATTGCAGGCCTTCAGTATAAAACGCCAAATTTCCTTGCAAAATAATGGTACCGCTTTCAGCACCTAAAATCTGAAAGAATCATACAACCAGGGAGGTTAATTGATGTATTTTAACATTTATGTTACACCCTATTCACTTAGATGGACTTTAGCTCCGTTTTACACTTGTCTAATTTCACTTGCGTTCATGTCTACACCAGAACTGCTGAGACTGGTGAGCCTTGTGAGGATCCAAGAAGAGAGACTGAGCCTTGTAAGACCTGACTTCACAGGACTGCACGCCACCAAGTGATCTGGATAAATGCCTGTGTACCAGGGGTGGTGAGCTGAACATCCGTGCCTAGCTCAACAACATCTATCTCAACAAAATGAATGCAGGAAAGACCCACCTTGTTTAGCAGCCCACTAGCCATATGATGCACCCTCTTCTTTCATTTGAGTTTTATTATTATTATTATTAATATTAGAATTGACAAGAAGTGTAGACAGTTACATTGCCAAAAATACTATGTGAAAATGTGGACCAGTACAAGAGGAATTTCTCTCTAACATTGTATTGTTAGAGGATCAATTATCAGAGCCATGCCTCAAATTGCGATGTGCTTTGTTTGTGAAAAAATCCTGATGCACACTGTTAAAGGGACAGCTACACATGAACCACCCACAGAAGTTCCCCATCGTAAGCTGACCAACGTGATTAATTGGGTGGTAGGTACTCTCAGGTGCCTTCAAGGATACCCCTACTCCAGGAACCTACTGATGGACATGTATCCATTATGTCCACACAAGGACCTTTATTTTCCTGTGTAAATTTATGCTGTTACTTAAAATCTACTTGCACTAGTTATAGCTTAATTCAACATTGCTACAGTTCTATTGATTTCCAGTTTATGGGCCCGTGATCATCTACCCATTACAGTACCTTTAAATCTGTTTATCTATCCATTGTAGGATTTACACATTGCTTAACTGCGTTGCTTCAATACATTCATCTAATCTAACACCAGGGGCTTGGCCTATTTTCTGTGTAGTGTTATAGAGTGTAGCATACTAATGCTTATTTTTTTTTATATCCAACCAAATTGTATTGAGTTTAGCAGAGGTACAAGAGATACACACTCCCTGTGACAATGTGGGGTAAAAAACATTGCGTACATAAAGTTCAGTACAGTACTGGATTCGGAGACTAATGCCTTGTACACATGACCGGTTTTCATGATGAAAAAAACTGCCATTTTTTATATTGGTCGTGAAAACTGGTCGTGTGTATGGTCCCTAGAAGTTTTCTCAACGAAAAAACTGACCGCAAAAAAATTGAAACCAGCTCTCTTTTTTCTCGTCATGTTTCCCATCGGCCTTTTTCTCGTTGCGAAAAATGGTTGTGTGTATGCTTTTCCGAGGGGAAAAAAAACGTGCATGCTCAGAATCAAGTATGCAGCCCAAATGCATCTCAAAGGGTGGCACCATTTGAAAGGAACTTCCCCTTTATAGTCCCGTCGTATGTGTTGTACGTCACCGCGCTTTGGTCTGACTTTTTTTGCATGAACGTGTGTATGCAAGTCAGGCTGGGGAGGAATCACTTTGGGAAAAACGTTTTTTTTCCTGCCGAGAAAAATGGTTGTGTGTACGAGGCATAACGCTTTAGTCACACAGGTGTGAGCGGCTTTATACCTATAACCATGTGTGTCAGAGGGGACCGAGCAGCTTTAAAACTCTTGGTAGAACAAAGAACACATCACTAGCAGCTCCTGCGGGGGTAAGTGCTACATCTGGGGGCTTGACAGGGATATCTCTGTTTTACAAGTAAGTTACCAAGACAACAAGCCAGGAACAGCCAAGATGGACCCCGCTGCTGCAATTCAGTAGTGTGAGGAGCAGAATGGTTATCGAGGGTCAAATGTGGTGGTCAAAATCCCTGGATGGAAGAACAGGTCCATGAAGTGATAAGGGCTCTAGTTCCTGATCAGAGAGTGTTCATACTGGACCTCAAAATGGATCAAGACACCTCTCACACCCTTGTGCTGTTTGGGTGGAGAAGGGGAATTACTGCCTGCTTTTAAGGAGTCGCTCTCCAGTTGATAAATAGGACTGAAACCCCCCCTGGTCTACTTTAGCGCACTGGACACAAATCTGGGGAGTTCCAGCCAGCCACCATTAGAACCTGATGTGGTTACTTCAGCATCGGCAACAAAACCAGGTTCCCTCCTGCTTCTTACTTTACTGATGTGGAGAAGCTGGGAAAAATCTTTGTGAAGAAGGCATCTGCACTAGTCTGGGAGCACTGGGATTTTTCTCTTGGAGGAACCCCAATTTTTTTTGGGAAGATGACTTTGACACCCAGATAGGCAAGGATGTGAAAGCCGTTGAAGAATAGGAGGTAATGGATGCTGTAAAGAGACATAGGGTAACCGAAAGTCTGCAATCTCCAGCCGCAGATATTTTTAAGTTGAGGCGAGACAAGCCTGTTTGATGTTTGGAAGCTGTCCGAGATATCTATGGAAGGGTGGAGAACTGTGGAGAGCTGATCTATTTCTTTAAGCACACCTATCAAGAAAAGGGAGAGAAGCTGTTGGTAGTTGGTATTTGTCACACATCTAGATAAGACCCTTCATCAAGTCACCGTGATGGGTGGAATAGAGGCATCAGCCATGAGCAAAGCCTTACTCAAGTTCTGAGAGGAGCACAACTATTAGATCAGATAATGCTCAAGCTTCGGGGCAAGAGACCAGAATGACCCTCTGACCTACTCCCAAATGATGAAGATAATTCAGGAAGCAGAAGCCTTGATCACCCACAAAGTTTTAAAGGGGCATGAGCCAAGTGCTGTGGCCCACACTACTCAAGCTAGTACAGTTGTAGACACTGGCTTCGAGAATGGGCTATCTCCAACTGTGGAAACTTTGACTCAGGCTGTTATTTAGATGACTCAATCACAGTTCACCCTACAACAAACCTTATCTGAAATCCAAATGACTGTTAGACAGGTGGTACAGACTTAAACCGGGTTGCAAAAGTTTCTTACTGATATGCAACAGGCAGTTGTTGGTCTCTAAACAGGAGGCATTGGGAGGCTGAATTAGACAATGCCAAGTCTTCTACTGGAAATAAATGTTACAGCTGTGGAGAAGTTGGGCACTTCAGAGCACAATGCCCAAGGGGAAGAGTCCCACCTGATGTTGCAGAAGACGTTTTAAAGAAACTGAAGAAGCTGCTACCCAGAAAGCCAGTGGGAAACTGCAGAGGGCCCCAGTGTAGGAGCAAATCAACAATAGCTGCTACAACAGCTAGCTCCAAATCTAAGGATGCAAGAAAAATAACAGCGGAGACCACCAGGGTGGATCCAAAAAGATGTTGTCCCTCAAAGACCGTGCAGAGCAAGTGCTTCTTAGATGCAGATTCCAAAGTCAAACGCTTTAACCAAAGTGTCCTCTGCATGTGTACTAAAAGGAGACATGTGCAGGAGATGAGACATGGCAGCAAAGCACCTCCAGCAGATCCTCACAACAAAAGCTTAAGGCAAAAATAATTTTTTCCAAATGTTCTACGATCAAGAAATCAGCCGCAGTAGTAACCATATCCATTTTAATAGACTTTGACCACTTAGTCAGAGTTTAAAAAGCAAAACCATAGCTAAAACAAGATAAAGAATGTGACCTGCCAGCAAGAACAGAGCTGTAGAGAAGGCTTCCGACCACTTATTGCTTGGTCCTTAAAGATGAATGTTCCTTTCACTGGAACAAATCATGGCCATGGTCCTTATGAGTCTGCTCATCACAGATTCAGATGAAGATTAACTTAGAGTAACGAATCATTGATTTTATGATCGTGTGCAATATGCTTCTAACCTTACAAAGTCAAAAACTGGGCTGATACAATGTGGGACAGTGACACCAGTTACAGTGACGATGAAAATATGTCACTGCTCAGGAATGACATATATTAGGAAAAAATTCTCATTCCAGATGTCTTCAAGCTGTTTTTTTACTATGAGTGGGGTCTCCTCCACCTCTTACCTCTCTCTGGTCCTCAATGATGCCTAGAACAGCGCTAACATGATGACATCAGCACCCTTCTTTGCACCATTACACTGTGATCAGTTTACAGAACAGACTGTGGCAAGCAGAGATTATATTTTATATATTTATTTTTGTTTATCCTCTCCTGCTCATCAACATGCTGATGATATTTTTTTTTAAAAATCTTTGTTTTTATTATATACCTTATTTTAGATCTAGTGACTTCAACACTAGGGGCCAGATTCAGATACGAGATACGACGGCGTATCTCTGAGTTTTTCTGTCGTACCTATGCGCCTGATTCAGAGAATCAGTTACGCATAGATATCCCTAAGATCCGACAGGTGTAATTGTCTTACACTGTCGTATCTTAGGCTGCAATTTCAGGCTGGCCGCTAGGTGGCGCTTTTCGTATAGTTAAGCGAGGAATATGCTAATGAGATTTTAAGGCCGATTCAGAAAAGTACGTTCTGCCGGCGCTTTGTTTTACGTCGTTTACATTCGTCTTTTTTCGGCGTATAGTTACCCCTGCTATATGAGGGGTATCCTATGTTAAGTATGGCCGTTGTTCCTGCGTCCTTTTTTTGATTTTTTTTACGTCGTTTGCGTAAGTCGTTCGCGAATAGGGATTTACGTCATTTACGTTCACGTCGAATCCAATACGTCCTTGCGGCGTACATTGCCGCAATGCACACTGGGGTCAAGTTAAATTTAAATAAAACACGCCCACAACATCCCCATTTGAATTAAGCGGCCTTACGCTGCAACACATACGTTGCGTATATAAGTAAATAAGGGAGCAAGTTCTTTCTGAATACAGAACTTGCGCCCAAAGTTACAGCGGCGTAACATATCGGAGATACGTTACGCCAGCAGAAAGATCCGCTGATCTTTATGAATCTGGCCCTAGGTCTCTATACTTTTCTATGCAATGCAGGCAGCTCATAGCTGGTGCAAGGGACCAGCAGGATGCTATAAACAGCTTCCTGAAAACATCCCTGGGAGGACAGGTTTGGATGATGCTAGATGTCCCCCAGCCTGGAAATTAGGCAGGCTCTATCTGAGTTGCTACAGCTTCTAATGCACAATGTGAGAAACTCACAGTGTGCAATACATTCTAACTATTTTCAGAGAAGAGCCTGCACAATTGTGAAGAAGCAAAGGTAAGGCTGGAACTCAGCTTTAAAGGGGCTGGCTAAGTTTGGCTGCCCTATTATCTCATCAGCTCAAAAGCTTAAATCATCACTAAAACACCGGAAAGTACAATTACCAATCCAAACCTTAGATAAATGAATAACTAATGTGATGCAGGTTACAAATAATTCAAAAAGAACAATTATTTAATATAAAATTATCAGCTAATGTACATTATGATGTTTAAGAAAAAAAAAGCATGGATACATAGCACAGTGTTTGTACTATCAATCAATTATAAGAACACACAGTACAAACACATACTCCCACACAGTGCGTATCAATGTCTAGGAGTGATCACTTATCACACTGTGCTGTGGAGTTGGCTGATCCATTATTATTTTCCCTGCTGTGTCATACAGATAAAAGTAAAATAATAAACCTAGTACAAATATAATACATATGTAAAAAAAAAAAAGAAAATCAGCACTACACTATATGTTATAGCAATCAATCAAATGAAGCAAATATATCTTCTCATAAATATTTTACAAAGTTTACAAATGTTAAAACAAGATATTAAAGAGAAAGCATGGGGCAATTTCAGTTGGCACATGTTTTTAGTTATTGCAATGTTCATATAAAAAAAAAATTCTGGCTTTTGTATTTTTTTTTTTACTTGCTTGTTCTTTTTTATCCTTGCTAAAGTCAAGTTTTACGCTCTCAATCAACATTAGAAATTAGGACGACTCATGTATTTGAACATGTGGTTGCCATCATCCCAATTTATCTTAAGAAGTATGAAAAAAACGATATCGTGGGATTTTTAAGGCAACAAACCAAAACATTTATGAAAAAAATCATTTATTATGCATATATTTTGTATAATAAATGATTTTTGGTTTGTTACCTTAAAAATCCCACCATAGAGTTTTTTTCATACTTCTCTCAATCAACATTAACCTCCCTAGCATTATGATTATGTTCGATTTTTTAATCTCAAAGCGGTACATTGTTTTGCATGTAAATTTGGCGTTTTATATTGTAGCCTTGTAATTTTAAGAAATAACACACTTAAATCTGTCCAAACAAGAGTCTAGTAGACATCCGGGTATGATAAAGTTTGAAAAACAAAATCATAAATTATAATATAAAAAACTATAAATAATTATAAAAAATAATAATATAATAAAAATACATTTTATTCAATAATGTAATCAAATCAAAAACACTGAAATTTGCTCAGTCGCAGAATTGTCGCTGTCGTCACTTTCAGTGTCTGATGACGAATTTCCCCCACGAATAACTATCGCTCAATTCTGCAAGTGATTCTAATTTACTATCGCTGTTTTATAGCTGTTCTAAAACCACTTTTGACACTTTTTGGATGACATTGACATTCTCATGTTTCCAGGCAGAAAGAACAGTATACATAATATAAAAATGAAGGCAGGGCACTGGACAAAGCACTAGAAACAAAAGGGAGGTGAAATGATTTGATACAGTAATGTAATCTTACAGATTACAGTGTATTGTATGTGTTATGTGTTTTTTCCTTCTTGAATTTGCCACCGGGCTCCGCCCCCGTGCATCGTGACGCTTGCAAACAACGAAACCTGGAACAGTAAAACATCGTGTGGATGATCTGGCGGAGTACACAGCGGGGGACATCCTGGGGACAAGGTAAGTACACTGTACATGGATTCTGCAATGCAATACCACCAGGAAGTTAAAGTGTCATTCAAACTAATATTATAGTGTCTTGAAAAAGTATTTATACCCCTTGAAATTTTCCATATTTTGTCAATACGTAAATGTATTTTATTGGAATTTTATGTGATAGACCAACACAAAGTAGCACATAATTGTGAAGTGGAAGGAAAATGATAAATGATTTTCATTTTTTTTTTTACAAATAAATATCTAAAACGTGTGGTGTGCATTTGTATTCCGCCCCCTTTACTCCGATACCCCTAGAGATCCACAGATTAGGTGGGAGAATCTGTCCACAGGACAACTATTAATGGTGGACTTCACAAATCTGGACTTTATGGAAGAGTGGCAAGAAGAAAGCCATTGTTGAAAGAAAGCCATAAGAAGTAATGTTTGCAGTTTGCGAGAAGCTTGAGCTATTTTGCAAAGAAGAATGGGCAAAAATGTCACTGTCTAGATGTACAAAGCTGGAAGAGATATATCCAAAGACTTGCAGCTGTAATTGCAGTGAAAGATGGTTTTACAAAGTATTGACTCAGGGGGGCTGAATACAAATGCATGCCACATTTTTCAGATATTTATTTGTAAAAAGTTTTCTTCCACTTCACAATTATGTGCCACTTTGTGTTGATCTAGCAATCCCAATTAAATACATTTTCATTTTTGTAACACAACAAAATGTGGAAAAGGCACTGTAACTATGCTCAAAAAAATTCTCTTCCCCTCTGCTGCCCAAGATCTGTAAAAAGATGCGATATGCCTCCTCATCGTCTATCAAATGCTATCTAAAGAGCAATCTGAAGGCTGATTGCTCTTCAGAGAGCAAAGAACATGTGAATGAGTCCCTAATTTTCATTTAACATATTTCTTACAACTTTTTTTCTTACATCTTTTTAATTGCTCAGTTGAGGGAGCCCCCAACAGGGCTCATAAGAAAAACTGTAAAAAAATTCAATTGTAAAAAATAATTAAACACATTTAGTTGTAAAAAAAAATTAAACGTAAAAAAATGTAATAATAAAATGTTTTAAATAAACAGTTTTGAGCACCTGTTCTCAAAAAGGATATCAGGGAACTGGACAAAGTGCAGAGAAGGGCAACCAAACTTATCAAAGGCATGGAAGAACTCAGCTATGAGGAAAGATTAGAAGAACTGAATTTATTCACTCTTGAGAAGAGGAGATTAAGGGTACTAACATTTATAGGTAAAGTTGATCTAGGGAAAATCCGATTGACTCTCGGCAGATCAGGAAACATTTTTTCCCCCATCCCTAGCAAATTTGATCATGCTCTGCTGGGGTTTTTCGCCTTCCTCTGGATCAACTGTGGGTAGAGAATTGGGTATATGCGATTGTATGATATATATTTCTCATTTTATTTATTTTTACAGTTGAACTGGATGGATTTTTGTCTTTTTTCAACTTGACCAACTATGTAACTATGTAACCACACTGTCCATACACCTTTCACTGCCCTACCAACACTGTCCACTGCACTATTGACTGACTGTCCACCTTTGAAGCAGTTGTAAACCACTGGACGGGTCTTGTTGGAAATTGCAATTGTGTGTATGAGGCATTTTGGGAGATAAAAGCACTTTCCCTTCCAATAATCCATTGAGAAACAAAGGTATCACCCTATTTTTATGATTATGCTCTCTTTACTACAAAAATTAGGTATGCTTATAGTAAGAGGGGTTATCTTGGGCTGGCCTACAGTTTTACCAGTGTCCGATGAGTATAGCCGCCTAAAAGGAACTCCAAGAAAGGAATTTTATGGTAAGTAGAAAATCTCTAATTTCACATAATCTTCTTTGTTCATGTTTGCATTTTAATAATGCACAAAACTAAAATGTTATATAATAATGTATGCAGATCTAACGATCTATCTATCTGTCTGTCTATCTGTCCCTCCAATTTGATGAAATCCAGACATACTGGAAATGACAAGAATTATGAAATATATTAACATGTATCCTGAGACAGTGAATAAAACATAAAACAATTCTTGGCATCTCATATTTAGTAAAATATTTGTAACATATTATTTAAAAAAAAATAGATATAAATCTTAACAAAATAACATTTTATTTGCTAAAGCACTGTGTATCATAAGCAATCCTTATTCTTTTCTAGATAAAATCCCCTTTTCACTTTTTTAGTCCCTTGTTGTGTCTCCGTGCTGATGATCTTCTGCAGCCTAATTATATTCATTTCTTGTCTACATGAACACTGACAATACCTACATAGCATTTCTGGAGATGGGCTTCCTCGTAGTGACGACAGTGGGCCATGCCTGTGCAATTTATGTTAAAGCAACCACATGTAATCTTCATTGGAAGTCAGTGTTAAGGGCATTTATTTTAGAAATATTGAAAATAATTGTTTAAGTCATAGTTTAGTTAAACCTTACAGTATATGATATTTTAGTATTTGGTTTTACATATACTTTAAACATAGTGCTGCAAAATACAGAAAAGCAGATACTTTTTTATTCTAAGGCCCTAACATTACAGGTTCATACACCTAGGTAAACATGGACCTGTTCAGGCATAGGTGGCAGAGTGAGAAGCAAAAGCCACACCGAAAAAAGGCTAGCAAGCGTGACATCTTTAGGCTGGTGGCAGGTCTTGACCAGGCTTAGGCAACCTGTGGCTCTCCAGCTGTTGTTAAACTATAAGTTCCAGCAAGCCTAGTTCAACAACAGCTGGAAAGCAACAGAGGCTGCCTATCTCAGCTGTAGAACAACTTCTGGAGGTCCAACTGAAAGTGACAGCATCCAACGAGAATCCTCAGTTGGCTTCAGAGGAAGAGAACGCTAATTCAGGTGAAGCAACAATTAAACAATACTCGCTGGAAATGTTGAAGGACATTGGAATTAAAAAAATATATATATTTATTTAAGGAACTTCAGGCAAATATTTGCAAACACCCTTTGGTTGTATTACAGATGACATTAAAAGTCATGACAGGTAGGCGGTGGAAGATGTGGAACTTCATATGGTTGGGTTTGGTTGGTAAAACAGTGGCTATGTATGTATTTCAAATGTGTATTTAGCTATATGGCTGGAGGTCTTCCTTAAAAGGTTGAATAAATAAACAACAAACCGTATACTCTCAACAAAACCTACCATTGGCATCTTTTGCAAGAAGGTTTCTGGCCTGAACAACTGTGACTTTTAAAGCATAGATTGGAGCCTAGAAGAAAAGAGACATCAAATGGAAAGCTTAGAAGGTAGAAAATCTTTGAAGTTTATTACAAAGTAGAGTATATGGCATATACTTATTATATATTCATTATATTTTATATTTAGGATTTTTTAGTCAGTGACTGGAAAGAGAATCAAGTCTCAGTTTTACAAACTGTTATTAAGATAGTATAATCAAACAGTTGTATTAAAGCAAACCCTCCCATGCAAAAACACAATACAAGCGCTTTTGAAAGGAAAAAAAAAAAAAACTAATAGGTGATTCAATGAGCCAAAAATCCAAACTAGCCACTCTAAATGACTGCAGCTGCTACCATTATAACTTGGTTCACGGACCAGTTTAACACATCAATAGCTGGGTAAAAAATGAATAAAACCTGAATATGTCAGAATTATATCACAATCAACCAGGCAGCGCTGGACATATGCAACATTTAAACTTTAAATAAATAAATATACAAATATTGAATATTGTCCTTGGAATAGAAAAGTTCTTAAATGAAGAATGGCAGTCTTTAATGCAAATATTGGACTGAACAATCCTTATTCAAACAAAGTCCACTATAGCCCAAGATGATAGGTTTGGAAAGACACCGCTTCACGTCTGTGATCATAGAAGAAAGAGGGGGGTGTGTGAGAAAAGAGAACCCCCTCTTGAGTAGCCTCTTACCGCAAAGAAAATTTATATCGGCGTGTCACAGGTGCAATCTCAGCCTCAATCACTGCTCAGCGTCTCTGAATGGCTCAGGGTTCATACATGAAAAAGATGGTAGGAAACAGACACATAGCGTGATCCTGCTTAAAAATCTTTAATCGCCCAATAAAAACGTCATCCAATACACTCACATGTATAAAACTTTAAAATGGCATATCTCACTGATTTACCCAAATCGGGTCAGGTTAACCACATCACCAAACGCTCGTTGCTGGTCAAGCTGCGAGGAGGGGAGTGATCTCTAATGCCGACTGACAATCAGACTGCTTCACTTGGTTCAGCCCTGACTAGTTTCATCCCAAGGGATATCATCTGAGGGTCAATATTCAATATTTGTATATTTATTTGTTTAAAGTTTAAATGTTGCATATGTCCAGCTCTGCCTGGTTGATTGTGATATAATTCTGACATATTCAGGTTTTATTAAGATAGTACTTGAACCAGGAGTAGAGTTAGTAGAGTTAGTAAGTAGAGGTGAGCGAACACCTGGATGTTCAGGTTCGGCGGGTTCGGCCGAACTTCGGTAAAAAGTCTGGGTTCGGGACGTGAACTTGACCCGAACTTGACCCCGAACCCCATTGAAGTCAATGGGGACCCGAATTTTTTACTACTAAAATATCTCTAAAAACGAAGGGAAAGGGCTAGAGGGCTGCAAATGGCAGCAAAATGTTGGTAAGAGCATGGCAAGTACTCTGCAATCAAATGTGGATAGGAAAATAAAGCAGGAACCTTCCCCAATGATGGGACACTATTCCTCCCACTGATACCAATGACGGGGCACTTTTTCTCCCACTGACACAAATTATGGGGCACTATTCCTCCCAATGATACCAATGATGGGGCACTATTTCTCCCACTGACACAAATGATGGGACACTATTCCCGCCAATGATACCAATGATGGGAGACTATTCCTCCCACTGAAACCAATGATGCGGCACTATTTCTCCCACTGACACAAATGATGGGGCACTATTCCTCCCAATGATACCAATGATGGGGCACTATTTCTCCCACTGACACAAATGATGGGACACTATTCCTGCCAATGATACCCATGATGGGACACTATTCCTCCCACTGATACCAATGATGCAGCACTATTTCTCCCACTGACACTAATGATGGGATACTATTCCTGCCAATGATACCAATGATGGGGCACTATTTCTCCCACTGACACTAATGATGGGACACTATTCCTGCCAATGATACCAATGATGGGACACTATTCCTCCCACTGATACCAATGATGCAGCACTATTTTTCCCACTGACACTAATGATGGGACACTATTTCTCCCAATAATACCAATGATGGGGCACTATTTCTCCCACTGACACAAATGATGGGACACTATTTCTGCCAATGATGCCAATGATGGGACACTATTCCTGCCAATGATGGGACACTATTCTGGTGCACTTAGATTGGTGAAGTAGGATTGACTCCTTACTAATTCTCTCCCTATAAGCACAATCAGGAACCTTTCCCTACAGTAGCTAATTCAGAGTATGTTACAGGAATATATGCAGCGCTGGTGCAATATGCAGAGTATCTGACAGGAACATATGCAGTGCTGGTGTAATATGCAGAGTATCTGACAGCAACATATGCATTGCTGGTGCAATAGGCAGAGTATCTGACAGGAACATATGCAGTGCTGCTGCTATTAGATTTGTGAAGTAGGACTGACTCCTAACTAATTCTCTCCCTATAAGCACAATCAGGAACCTTTCCCTAATGTAGCTAATGCTATGTAGATCGATCGCTGAGTATAGTAATTTGATTTCTGAAGCAGGAAAATCCTATCTAAATCTGTCCCTGAGAGCAGCTGCAGCCTTTCCCTACCCTAGCTAAAGCAGAGCGACGAGCTGTGCTGTGTGCCTCTAGCTTATATAGAGGCTGGGTCACATGCTCGGCCACATGCTGCACTGGCCAATCACAGCCATGCCATTAGTAGGCATGGCTGTGATGGCTTCTAGGTCACACAAGTAAAACAAATGCTGATTGGCTGCCCTGCCCTGAACACCGAACCCAAACTTTCAGAAAATTGTTCAGGTTCGGGTCAAAAAAAAATAAAGTTCGGTACTCAACCCTATTAGTAAGTTAAGCAAAAAATGGGAGCAGTTTAAAACAGGAATACAGTAATGATACACTGGACTAAAGTTCACAAAGACAGTTAAACGTGAACTCTTCTAAACTTTTTATTGCTGTCTGTTTCAACATTTGGTGGATCTACCCTCGCCATGCTTCACTGTCATTAAGACAAAGAGTGAGGGAAAATCCAAAATGTTATTGTTCTCACAGACAGAAGAATAGAGGGACTCATGTTGCAATGCCAAGTATGAGGCCCCATACACACGATCGGACATATCCGATGAAAACGGTCCGCGGACCATTTCCATCGGATATGTCTGATCGGGAGTTTGATCCGATGGCGTGTACACACCATCGGATCAAATTCCCCGCCGCCGGACGGTGCGGTGACGTTGACGCCGCCGCGTCACCGCCATGTCACCGCACCAGGAAGTAAAACACTTCCGCGCATGCGCCGAATCCATTCGGCGGCGGCGCGGCGGCGGTGGGGGACGACATGTCTGCTGGTAAGTGTACTAACCAGCAGACATGTCGGGCGGACAGATTCCACCGGATGGATTTCAAAGCATGCTTTGAAATCTGTCGGATGGAGAAATCTGTCCGCTAGCCCATACACACGAGCGGAGATGTCTGCTGAAACGGTCCATCGGACCGTTTTCAGCGGACATATCCCCTCGTGTGTACGAGGCCTTAAAGGTATTAAAGGTAGAATTTCCCCACACTTCTACCCACTCCTCATTGTGTTTCTAGGCTTGAAGGTAAATACCCTCAACATTCTCCTATACGCTATATAACAAAAAAAAAGTGTTCTGGAGTTCTACTTTTATAAAAATATAAACAATTATTGACTAATTTGAAACTTGTTCTAACAACAGAGAACCCACAGTCAACATTTCAAGATGACAGATGTTCACTTGAATTTTCAATGACTAGGACCGAAGATGTGGATATACAAAAGCTCCTTCAGTGCATGTACGCAGTTCATGTACAACTACATCTACATCCATTTAGCGTGGGTGTTGAACATCCACATTGATTAGATAAGATCATTGCAGGGAATAGAAAAATGTGTTTCAGATCAAGCCATGTGCAGCCAAGCATAAGAAGTGTCTGAAAGCCTGATACGCTTATATATGACCAGGTTTACAAGCAATCAAAAGGAATTGGTCCAAATCTTGTCTTTTTGTAGAAAAAGCATAGTTTTAATTATATACGTGGGCATTCTATAATTTCAATGTTTACTGCAAAACAGTAAATATAATCCTGTACCTTATTTCTAGGGAAATGTGTTTAGCAGTGGCTGACCTGTACGAAGTTAGGGCAGAGTTTGTATCCTTGCTACTTATTAAATAATATAGGGATGGGTTCAGTGCCAGAATAGCTCGCCACATACCTTGTTACTTTTTCGTTTTAAGGCTTTAATTTGAAAAAAAATTACCTTGCACAGACCTGCAGCAGCTTTATTTGTTTTCTGTACAACTGTAATTGGGCATACAGAGAATGGCATACAGAGAATGGCATACAGAGAATGGTTAAAGGGGTTGTAAAGTCAGCTCCTCTTAGCTCCCCTAATGCCCTGTACACACGACCGTTTTTTCCGTCGGAATAAACTCGGATGTTTTTTCCGACGGAATTCTGACGGAATTCCGCTGAAGCTGTCATGCATACACACGGTCACACCAAATTCTGACCGCCAAGATTGCGGTGACATACAACACTACGAGCTGATAAAAATTAAGTTCAATGCTTCCGATCTTGCATCAACTTGATTCTGAGCATGCATGTTTTTAGTGCATCAGAGTGCATTCCAATAGCAACTTTTTCCATCGGAAAAATAGAGAACATGTTCTCTATCTAAGTCCGTCGGAATTTCTGACGGAAAAAGTCAGATTGGGCATACACACAGTCAGAATATCCAATGAAAACTTTTTCCATTGGAAATTCCGACCGTGTGTACAGGGCATAACACTTACCTGAGGTCCCTCTCTGTCCAGCAATGTCCATGAGTCCCTCGGCCATCTAAGATTCTCCTTCCTGATTGGCTGAAACACAGCATTGGCTCCCACTGCTGTCAAGCAAAGTTAGCTAGCCAATCAAGCCAAATACTGGAGAGAGGGGGCGGGGCTGGGTTGGGGCTTCGTGTCTGAATTGGTACAGCTTGGGTGTGGCTCGGGTGCACCCATAGCAAGCTGGAGGCACTGAACAGGAGGGAGGGGCTGGGATCACAGAAGAGGGACACGAGAAGAGGAGGATCCAGGCATCTGCATATATATAGTGCATCTGGAAAGTAGTCACAGCATTCACTTTTTCCACAGTTTATGTTACAGCCTTTTTTCCAAAATGAATTTAATTCATTTTTTCCTGGAAAATTCTACAAACAATACCCCATAATGACAACGTGAAAGGAGTTTGTTTGAAATCTTTTCAAATTTATAAAAATAAAAAATAAATCACATGTACATAAGTATTAATTAGACATGTGCACACTGAAATATTTTGTTTTGGAATTTATTTTTTCGTCCAAAAAATAAATGTATTTAGTTACTCCCGAAATTCTTTTTGATTTTTTTTTGTTTTGTAAAAAAATGCATTCGTCCCAAAATCCGAATTGATTAAGGTTGAATCTGTCATTGAAGGCTTATGGTGTCTGTCAAATGTTCTAAGAAGATTCAACGGAGAAGCTGAACTGTACGACACTGCAATTGTACATTTCGATTCGAATGTTCCGCCTACAAGCTATAGAAGAATTCTAATGTTGTATGACACTAGTAATAATTATATTTTTAAATTATTACTACTAGTCAACCAACATTAGAATTCTTCTATAGCCTTTGGGCGGATGCATTTGATCAGAAATATAGGATTGCAGCGTCGTACAGTTTAGCTGCTTGTCGAATCTTCTTAGAACTTTCGACAAACACCATAAGCCTTCAAGCACAGATTCAACGTTTGTATGTTTTTCGCTGCTTCGTCGAATCTTCGTCGTTCATGTCGAATGGTCTATCCCCAACACTGTCTCTATCATGTCGAATCTTTTCTCTCTATGTCAAATCTTTCCTCTCTATGTAGAATAATCTTGGACTAATAGAGTTAAGGTTAGGCACATTCGACCGCAGATTCGAGGCAAATAACATAACAAAATGTGCAAAAAGTGAGGCGCTGTGAATACTTTTTGGATGCACAGTATTTATACTGTATATATATGCCTTTAAAGTACTGTCTTCTTATAAACTTCAATAAAAAATGTGTGAAACTGAAAACAGTTCACATATTATACATGTATCAAATAATTGTTGGTGGAGGATCTTTCACAAGATTTCTTGTCTGGGCTCTTTACCTTAAATGAGCTACTAACAAGGACTCGCTCATGTTTTTTAGCGTGGTACCTTTATATGTTTTTTACATATATTACATATTTCAAAGATGTACTTGGCTGCAATTTCACTTTACAGCTTATTTGCAGGCAGTGTATAATTATGTTTAAGCTCTCAAACTGAAAAATAATGCATATAAATAGACATGACCCTAAAAAAACACTCATGATCTGTATACACAAAAAAAGGAAAGCAATATAAAAAGAAAATAATTCTGCTTTCCAACTTCATTAATGCTACTGCTCTTTACATTGTGCTATTTTGCTGCTGGTAAACATAAGCTATGATCTGCTTGACCTATTCAAGTGTTTACCATGATAGATGTATTTAGTACTCTTAGCCCTACACAGACAGAACAAAATGTGCAGAATATCTCTGCCCACTCTAACAGGCCTAATGACTCTCTCTGATCTGTCAGCCTTACCTTTCAATTTTTAAATCATCTTTAGGGGCCTATTTATAGCACAGAGCAGATACTGCTATCCTATAGAGAAGGCAACATTTTCAGTTATCAAATTCAGACCACAATGTAGTGCCTGTGCTGTCTTACAGTGTTATCTCTGCTTAAAGTATATCTACAAAAATAAAATCATAGTTCTGCAGCTTACCAGTCCTTAGATGTGGTGGCTGCATTAGTGTTCTATTTTACACTTGTCCCCTTATTTTAAAGTGTTACTGAACCCAGGACCCTATATTCACTATATATGGCCTCCCCTAGTACACAGAACATGGAAAAGCAATAGTTTTAGTAAATATAAACTGCTAAATACCTTTTCTCATCAGCAGTATATAGTCTTGTGACTTCATAGGGGTGTCTAGTTAAAGCTTGTAGGAGAAGTTTTCATTCTGCACTGACTGTTCTATCAGGATGCAAGACCCATGACCCTTTATCTGGACAGTGTTGATTGGCCCTGTGCTGATCACATGTGCTCTCTCAAAAAAAATACAGACCAAACTGAGCATGTACAACTTGTCCCTTAGCCTCTGAATTATCAGGAAATATATTGGGGACAGTAAAAGGAGAGGAGGATCAGAGAAGACAGGGTCAAACAGTCTATATACACAATGCTAAGGATTAACCCCTTAGGCTCCACAGTGTGTATAACAAGCTTGCTTTACTACATATACAGACTGATTGTTTTTTTTTTAACCTTCTCCTGCAGAACCTTGTTGGCAAGAAGGTTGGGAGGGGTGCTTTGCTAGGGAACTGGCTTTTCTTGAAGTAATCAAATTTGAAGCACACTGGAAATCAATAACAAATGTGTATGGTTAAGTAAGCATTTAAAATACTTTATAAATCTGTGGTTTTATCCTGCAAAGTTGGTGACAGGGTCTCTTTAAGCTTTTCCTGGTTTTATTGAATTTTTTTTTGCGGCATTATACATTTTCTGTATGTAATATTACACAAGAACGTAAGCTTGATGGAACAAGTCCTTTACCTTTGACTCTTTGACACGTATCAGAATGAAATCATGGTCGCTCTCACTCAATCCAAAAACCTGCAGACAAACAAGATTTTTTTTCAGTACGGATCAGAGATGCAGGAACACAAGACCACACAGCTAAAAATACTACAAAGCCAAGAGATAGACGTTGGCTGTCCTATTATCCTGTGCAGCTGACTGTAAGCTGCCATTTGTATCCTTCATGTCGACAGTTCTTATGAAGGCAGCAGATCAGTAAATACGGGATGACATTTTCAGAGCCAATTGCCTTTGTCTCATGTCTGCTTTGTGTCGTCATCTAAAATGTGCGATAAGTTTGTGTGCAATGTCTACTCGTGGGATTTCTTCTTAAACAAGCATTTTTTAACTGACTGTATGATATTAAAAGGCTCACGCTATATCAAAAAGATGCCGACTGTTTTTAATGATACTGACTTTTTTTTTTAGCATTTGGATGGATGACATAGTCCAGTAGACAAGGTGAAATCCCTTCACAATGACCTCAAGTTGGTAAAAAAGTATGGTTGAAGAGTACCCATCACCAGAGTCCAAAATGTTTTTTCAAACTTGGAGATTTGTTGGTTTTGCCAACATCTGCCAAAACTAAAATGTATATATTTTAGAGTGGCTCCTATAGCAACCCCGTGCAGAAACCCTAGGATACCGCAGAACCCTGCTTGAAAGGCTGATCTAAAATCAGATTGAGCAACATCAAAAATGTTGGTAGTTAATGTATTTATAGATTTTTATACACAGGACCCAAAAAAAGAAACAATGTAAAGAAAAGAGAGAGGGGCTTGGGCGTCTTTAAAATGGGGCAAAATAGGAAGTGTAAACAAATTTAGGACTTTCACTTTTGCTTAAAGGAGTTGTAAAGTTAAAATTAATGGCCCAGATTCACAGAGCGATTACGCCTGCGCAACAGGAGATGCGCGTGCGTAAGTCGAAATGTGCGCGTGCGTTTCGATGCACGGCATCCCCAGAAGGAGATACGCAAAAAATCTACTTTTTTTGTCCCGCGTAATTTCGTTAGACTGGCGCATCCGTCCGCGCAAAAGTGCGCTAGACAGACCATTGATTTGCTAGTCAAATATGCTAATGAGGGACTTACGGAGATCCACAAAAGAACGTTGGGGCAGCGCAGGCGACGCAGTGTGCGCAACAGCAAAATGTTCTGTCTAAAATTAGACCATATAAAAGCTGGTCTAAAAAGAGAAAAAAAGTCTACTTGTTAAATAAAGCAACACTGTTAGTCAGGAGCTCAGCAGTCACACGTGTTGCACAACAATCTGTATGCCAACATGCCAGGGGCATCGTCGCGCATAGCTATACTACTGACTTTAGATGAACAAAGAAGGATGAGGGCACAGAGGATGGCACGGAGGATGGCACAGGAGAGGATATACCGCACCCGCATAGACCTGTTTGGCATGAGTGATTCTGAGGTGTTTCGCATCTTCAGATTCACCCCTCATGTCATCCTGGAATTAACCACAACCCTGCAGGAGGACATCACCAGCCGAACACAACGCTCACATGCAGTGCAGCCACTGGTCAAGGTCATGGCAACACTCCATGTCCTTAACAGTGGCTCTTTTCAAAGAACAAGTGGAGTGGTGGCTGGGATGTCACAATCCTCCATGAGCAGATGTGTGCACCAGGTTGTCCCTGCAATCCTCAGACGCATGGCCAACCAAATCATCAAACCCACCACTGAGGAGCTGCGACTGAAGGCAATGACAGATTTCTACAGAATTGCCAGATTCCCACGCACTGTGGGGGCCATTGATTGCACACATGTGGCACTCCAGCCCCCCAGGAGACAGAGCACATGTACCACAATCGGAAGCATTGGCATTCCATCAATGTACAGGTGATAGTCGATGCCCAAGGCCTCATATGGCACGTCCGTGCCAAACACCCAGGGTCCAGCCATGACAGCTTCATATACAATCAATGCCACATCCGAATGGAATTCGATCAGAACGTGTATGGGGACACCTGGCTGGTTGGTGAGTGACATGGGAGTCAGGCATGACTATCCCCTCCCATGATGCACACATCACAAGGGCCACATGCATGACTAACATCCTCCTGTCTTTTCCCTTACAGGTGACTCTGCATATCCACTGGGACCCCATCTCATGACTCCTATCCGGAACCCCCAAACTCCAGGAGAGGAAAGATACAATCAAGCACATGCCCAAACACGAGCAGTGGTGGAGCGCACCTTTGGCCTACTAAAGTCACGTTTCCGATGCCTGGATAAGTCTGGGGGTACCCTCTTGTATTCCCCAAACTTTGTGTGCCAGATCATCGGTGCATGTTGCATGCTGCACAACTTCGCAGTAAGAAAGGGCCTGCAGATTGCCCTACGTGATGACCTGACCCCTGAACCAGACAATCCCTCCCTAACCGAGGCTACCCAGTCTTCTGAGGGAAGAGCAACCAGGAGACAACTCACATTGGGCATCTTTGCACGTTAAACACACACATTAATCATGGCACAATGAGAATGCATGCATGCACACCACTGTGGTCCCTAGCACAGACACATCACATCCACATCATATTGGATTGGCGCCAGTCCACCATGCTGGACTTGTGAGCAGCAACGCCACGCCAAGGCTCCAATTATGTCACTGTACATTCATACACCATTCACACGGACCTGGGGATCACTTCTCCCTGGTCCTGGGGAACCCTACTCCACCAAAATTGAGGGTGACACCCCTTTTCCGGCAGGAATGTCACCCCCACATTCAAACTGCATTCACAACCCAAAAAAAATAAAAAAAAATAAAATTACCTGCAAAAGCAAAACATTTCCAGCAAAAAAAAAAAAAAAAAAAAAGGGGAAAAAACAAATTATTGCCCCTTGCGTGAGCCACGCCTGGGGCGCCCCCGGCCACGGCCCCGGCCCCGGCTTCTCAGGGGAGACTCATGGGGGAGCGGTAAAACCGGGGAAGGAGGAGCAGCCCCTGATCTCTGCCCACCTGGCGGCCTGCCCTCCAAGGCCACGGCTATTCTGTCCAGGGCAGCACCAAGTGTTGCCGTGTTGGCCTGGATAGCCTGGGTAAGGGCCCTCACATCCTGCCCAACGCCTGCTGATGTCGTCTGCAGTTCGTTTAGGCAGGTTGTGAAAGCCCGGGAGTGGGAGTCCAGGTTCCCCAGCGTATCCTTGATGGAGGACAGGCTCTCCTCCATCCGCACCAATGTCTGGCTGACCTGTCCCAGATGGCGGGTCTGGAGGAACTGGTCCCTTCTCAGAGTGGCGGGCAGGAGATCGGCCAACCCCCTGGTGTTCTGGGATGAAATCCTGCCTCCAGCTGATGCTTGTGGCCAGGGAGAAGGGGAGGCCCTTGGGAGGGGAGCCATGTTGGGGGAGGAGGGGGGGGGCTCCCCCTTAGGGAGGGCTGCCTGCTGCCAGCCAGAGGGGAAGAGTCCTCAAAAACCAAACGTCCAGTGCCTGACGTGGACTCCTCCTCCTCATGATTCTCCTCCTCCTCCTCCTCGTGAACCTCCTCCGCGGACTCCGGCCTTGTTGGGGGAGCCTCATTAGGCTGCTGTCCTGGGGATGGTGCGGTCAGGCCAGATGGCCCTGCACACTCCTGCACATCTGTGGATGACACAAAACATTCACAGGTTGGAGGATCCACACACTTGCCACATATTCCCTTTCACCCCCTCCCCCACACATGCTACACACCTGATATTAAAAAAAATACTTACCTGTCACCACGGGCTCCGGACTTGAGTCAAAGCCAGACAGGCCCTCAACTTGATGCTGATGAAAGGTCAGGGCCACCACACGCTCCTCCGCTGTCAGCCTAATACGGCATGGTGGGCCCCCTCCTGTGCCCCTGGCATGGGCATGCATTCTGGCCAGCTTCTGTTTGACCAGACGCCGGAGGTCATTGATTGTTTTTGTCAATCCCAGACCGGGTCCGTGTCTCCCCCTCCCCCGCTGAATTGACCTGCTCAGTGATCATATCCAAAATCTACCTCCTCCTGGCCGGGTTGGTGTTGGCACTGTCCGGGCCGTGGAGGAAACGCCCATAATCGCTAATGGCCCGGGCAAGAATTCTTTTTTCCCCCACAGTAAAATTGAGCATTCGCTTTCTCTCTGTCATACTTCCAAAAAAACTCACTCCCAGTCAACAAAAATCTCTCACAAAAACAAGCACAACCAATCAAGCAAGAACACACACAAAGAGAAAACTAACACCCAAAAAATCACACTAGCACTCAGCAAGAAACAGTCACTCAAACACTTATCAAAAAACACTTTCAAAGATCTACTAACAAACACTTGATCACACAGAACACTAATCTGACAACTACAAAACACAACGCAACGAACAACAGGACAAAAGCACTTGGTTAAATGGGAAGGGACAAAGGGGTGTACTTTTGCAATGCAAGTGCGTTTGTGTCTGTCTATTTATGCTGTTTGCGTAGTTCACAACGTTGCCCTAGTCCATTTCCAATTTCACTGATTGCGCCGCTCCCGAGTTGTGAGCATGCTCACAGCGGAGCTGACCATGGTCTCCTTCAAGTGCGCATGCGCGAGCCGGCTGGCCCTTCATTTGCATGGGGTCACGGCTCATTTCAATGTAACACGCCCACGTCCTTCCCAATTTGTATTACTCCGCCTTACGCCTCTGAAAAAACGTTACGCATGCGCAATTTTCTGCGCAAAAGCTACGAGAATAGGGTGATTACGCGGCAAAATTGCGCAAGTCTAACGTAAAGGCGGTGCGCTACGCCGGTCCAATAATGCGCAGATGTACCTGAATCTGGGCCAGTAACTCAGAACGAGCGAGTTCAAATACACAAGAAAATTATTAACAGAGCAGTAAATATATCTTAGAATGAAAATTCTCAAGGGGGATCGATATCTGCAACAAAGCGTAAGAAAATAAACAAGTATAGGAGTACAGTAAACAACATTGAAAATGAATGAGGGTAATTGCAGAGAAATGGGTGAGGATATTGTCCAGTGCTGCCCAACGTGCGTATATTCATTGCAAAATCGAGAGACCCTCAAAAAACATGTGCTCAATAATATTCATGGTTAAGAATCAGACAACAAAAGAAAAAAATATAGCAAAAGAAATAAGAAGAAAAGACAGGAAAAAAAGAGAGAGAAAACTGTGAAGGCGACTTCTCTTGGTGTGAGTGAGAAGCAATTAAAAAAGGGGTTAGAGTCTATTGATGAATTTTATTGCTCAATTTCTCTGAAGAGGATACATTCAAATATCTACCAATTTTAATGATAAAAGAAAAAAACAAGAAGAAAAGCAGATACAGCATTACAGTGATATTTTCCCATTTTATGTGCTGCGTAAACCACATTACATAAAATGCCATTTGATTAGCATACAGATTGTTGTTGTTGTAAAGCTGGAATGTGCCTACATTTTACAGCTATTTTTGAGAGCTTAGTGGACATTTTTTTTTTTTTTACTATAGTTCCAAAATTTTAAAGACAATGATAAAAGAAATAATTCAGCTGAAAATGTGCTCATGTTTTGTATATAAAGCATTTATTGAAAGACAGTGGCTTATGTGTCTCCTGCAATGATTTAATCTGTGCCAATCTCCCAAATGTACCATGTTTGCTAATAAAACATATTAGTCCTGTGGCACATCAGATACACAAGGGAAAAATAATAACTTTGTTTTAAGAAAACACAACTTTTGCATTATATATCTGCATATTACATCGATGCACCAGGACACATTTACTAAAAGGAAATTAAGAACACAGGTACTGTAAATCATTATAGTATGTTTACAGTGACAGACTGCAGAATACTGACCGTGAATCCTAAACCTAGCAAATTGTTCAATTATGTTAAATTCTTGTGGTTCAGACAGTGGGGTTGTGCGGGTTTCCAGTGCCTGGGGGAAGGAGTCTCTTTCAATAGAATGTATACAGTATATCACAAAAGTGAGTACACCCCACATTTTATTTAAATATTTATTATATCTTTTCATGTGACAACGCTGAAGAAATGACACTTTTCTACAATGTAAAGTAGTGAGTGTACAACCTCTGGATGAATGACAACAAAACTGATTACACCCCTAAGTGAAAATTTCAAACTGAGCCCAAAGTGTCAATATTTTGTGTGGCTCATTATTTTCGCACTGTCTTTTGGTAGAGTTCACCAGAGCTTTACAGGTTGCCACTGTAGACTCCTCCATGATGACATCCTGTCCTTGTTGAACCACTGTATGGTCTTGGCCACCTGTGCTGATGCTCAGTTTCAGGGTCTTGGCAATCTTCTTCAAAGCCTAGTGCCATCTTTATGTAGAGGCAACAATTATTTTTTTCAGCTTGATCCTCATGAGTTCTCATTTGCCATGAGTCTGAGCCATTTGTGCATGAACTTCCTTTTGGAACAACAGCCATGAGACCAGATGCAGTGTGCGGCAGAGAGTGAGAGCAATGAGCACTCAACTACCAATAACAACCTCTGGATATGACACTGAGCATGTGCACTCAACGCTCCCCAACCACTTATGGTCTTGGCCACTGTGCTGATGCATGGGTCTTGGCAGCCTACCATCTTTATGTAGACAACTAAGATCCTCAGAGTCACCATGTTGAACTTCCAGTGACCAGTATGAGAGAGTGAGAGCGATAACACCAAATTTAACACACCTGCTCCCCATTTACACATGAGACCTTGTAACACTAATGAGTCACATCACACAAAATGGCTAATTGGGCCCAATTTGGACATTTTCAGCTAGGGGTGTACTTACTTTTGTTGCCAGTGTGCTGAGTTATTTTGTGGGGACAACTAATTGTACTAACTGTACATTGTAGCAAAGTGTAATTTCTTCAGAGTTATCACATGAAAAGATGTAATAAATTATTTCCAAAAATGTGAGTACTCACATATTTCTGTATATATATTATATATAGTGGTGGAATCAACGGGGAGTATTGTGATTTTTAAAACACTCCTGGACTCTGGCTCAGGGAAGAAATTGGGCCGAATCTTTGCCTGAATTCGGCCCTAAAATGGAGCTAAAGATGCAAAGTGTTTTTGTGTAGTGTGCTCTGCAGCTGCCCCGGAGATATGTGAACTGACTCCACAGAGAGCCAGTTACATTCTCCTGTTATGCGACTAGCATCCAATTCACATAGGTGTGAATCCATCCAGTGGCTATTTTTAGCACTAATCGCTGTATGAATGTCAATGGTCCCAAAATAGTGTCAAAAGTGTCCGATAAAAATCGCAGATCACTGCCATTACTAGTATGAAAATAAATAATACAAAATTGCATAAATCTTTCCCCTATTTTGTAGACGCTATGGGCCAGATTCAGAGAGCCGTAACTCCTGTCTAACTGGTGTTCGACTGGAGTACTTTCTAATTACGCGCGTTTTTTAGCTAGTCTGAAACCTCAAACCATGAATAGACGGCTGCGGGCTTCAATTCGACTGGATTACGTGTTCGTACGCCTTCGGATCTACGCTGCAATAAAATTGCGCCCACTGGGTGGACTTCCCGTCGTTTTCCGCGTCGGGGTATGCTAATGAGCTTTTGCCGGCGATCCCCGAAATTACGATCTTCAATCGCAATCTCTTACGGCATCTTTAGTCATCTTTTTTCTGCGTAAAGTTATACCAGCTTTTTGCTGCTCTAATATTAGACAGCCCATGTTAAGTATGGCCGTCGTTCCCGCGTCGAATTTCAACGTTTTCCGACGTCTTTTTTTATTTTTGACGTAAAACGTCCGGGAATAGGAATGTCCGTAAACGACGCTACTCAAACAACGAATGACGTATCGACGTTATTTTGCGCAATGCACGGCGGGAAATTTCTGAATGGAGCATGCGCAGTTCGATCGCCGCGGGGACACGCGCATAATTTAAATGCTTCACCCCCCCTAGCCGCGTATTTCGATTACGCGGCGAGAAATAGACTACGCCGCCGTATCGTACGGGCAAAAATCTACCAGAATTCGATGTAGAGCCTGGTAAAATACGGCAGCGTAGAGTATTTCGATTACGCTCCGCAAATTTACGTGTACCTGAATCTACCCCTATAACTTTTGCGCAAATCAATATACGCCTATTGCAAAAATGTTTTACCAAAAGTACTGTATATAGAAGAATATATATTGGTCTAAACTGAGGAAGACTTTTTTTTATATATATATATATATACAGTACATTTTTGGAGGATATTTATTATAACAAAAGTAAAAAAAAAAATGTTTTCAAAATTATCTGTCTTTTGTTTATAATGCAAAAAATAAAAACCGCAGAGCTAATCAAATACCACCAAAAGAAAACTACTTGCGGCGAAAAAGGACATCAATTTTGTTTGGGTACAGCGTCGCACGATCGCGTAATTGTCAGTTAAAGCGACGCAGGGCCGAATCGTAAAAAATGCTCTGGAGCAAATTCTTCCAGGGCTGAAGTGGTTAAAGAACACAATATACAGGGATATGGGAAATGATTATCAACTCACATACGTCTACACAGGTTGAACTGGATGGACTGTTGTCTTTATTGAAGCTTACCTACTAAATCTGTAACTATATGCACTCTCCTATTTGTGCACTCCTCAACTCGATACACCCACTCCAGCGTGCACCCCAGACCTTCCACCCCCTTATTGTCCACCCCAACTCCATATAACCACCGTTACCATCAGGTGCATGGCATGCCTGTTGGCGACTGCCCCAGGGAGGATGGATGAGAGAAAGTAGAAGGGAGATCAGAGACTACCTAAACTGCCCGTGGTGCCACACACTTAAGCCGCATACACACGGGTTGAATGTTTGGCGGCATCGGCCAGTGTGTACTGCAGCTGGTCATTCAGCTGGCTTTTGTCAAAGGGGCATGACTGAAAAAAAACATCTTCCAGCCAGTTCCCAATTAGCACTCTTGGCCAATGGCTGAGAGTGCTGACCAGAGTGTTCTGGCAGGGGCCACCCCCCTGTCAGAACACAATAGAACAGCAGGGGTGATCAATGTACTAACAGCGGCTCCGACCTGAGCTGTCAGGCTTTTTTTTATTGAACAGGGTTGAAAAAAAAAAATAGTAGTGAGTAATAGGCTTTAGTAGGAACATGCCACTTGCTATCCTCAACTCTGCCCACTCTAACCTAGAACTGGTCAGCCAGACCCACCCACACAACCTAAGAGGAAAATAGAGGAGAAAGTGTGCCGCCGACTTGACCTGGGTGGGAACATGCATAGAGAAATCTCCTGCCTCTTCTAACCCCAAATCCCCAAGAATTTTGCACCCAGGGCAACCACCTCTGTTACGTCACTGGGTTCAGATCCCGTTTGTAGTGTACCTTGTACATCCAGATGCTACCATCTGTTACAATAGGGTTCACCAAGGAATGAAGGTGTCAACAAGTACTTGGATGTAAAATACAACACCACACTTGCCCACTAAGAAATGGACTGCAGATATAAAAGGGAGAGCGGCAGGTTGCAGTCAGAACAAAAAATCTAAAATAATGGGTATTTATCATTGGAGCCTCTATTTCAATTTGCAGTACAAGTGAATATACTGCAGGAGTACAGTGTTCTTTCCAGCGTGTTGTATTAGTCACCTTCTTTCTGCTGCTAAATGTCATTGTCAGCCTCAGTTGGAGCAATGGGGGCTTCTCCCACTCAGTAACACTACATCATTGTTATACCTAATCAAAGCCACAGACAGATCTCCTGCTTTGTGCTAGTACAGTCTAATAATTGTCAGTAATTATTTTCAGTCTTTACACTTGTGCTATAAGGGCACAAAGGCAACTTGGTGGTCGTTACAGTTGTATCTACAAACATGTAAGCAATAGGAGTCAGGCAAAGTCATGGTGTGGGTCTATGAGTTAAAGAAAAGCTACGCTATGGCACCATAACCAAGTAAATACCCCGTACACCTAGATCGATATATTAAGGGGACATGAATTCCTTATTTTCCTTTTAAGCGACAGTGCTGATGCTTGGTGATTGAACCAGTGCTGTCGCAACCTTGAGCAAAACATTCCACTTTACCGGTCAACCTGCACAAGCCAATCAAGACCAGCAATCAGAAAAAAATTAAAAGAAGATGCTGGTGAGGGACTTCATGGGCCTCAGACTGTTGGAACTAAGGTAGTTATTGTTGGCTTTAGTTCAGTTTTAAGCTGGCCATAAAGTATACAATTTGATTCTAAATCTCCTTTAGCTCTACCACCAACCATGTAAAAATTGAAGGGCCAGCACATTCTATACAATCTGAATTGATGCTTGTCCTTATATTATGGTTTTAAAAAACAAAATTCAAGATATCGTCAACAATGGCCGGGATTCAGAAAGCTTTTATGGCAGCGTATCTCCAGATACGCCGCCGTAATTTCAAATCTGCGCCATCGCATCTTTACGGCGATTCAGAAAGGCAGTTACGCCGGAATTTTTCCAAGATACGACCGACGTAAGTCTCTTACGCCATCGTATCTTGTGTGTATATTTACACTGGCCGCTAGGGGCGCTTCCGTAGTTTTTTGCGTAGAATATGCAAATGACCTAGATACGCCGATTCAGGAACTTACTTGTGCCCGGCGTATTACTATACGCCATTTTCGTAAGGCGTACGACCGGCATAAAGTTACCCGTACGTATTGATATTTACATGATTCTGCCCCTATAATCTTCGGTAGCACTCCCTAAAGACACGCATAGATGAATACATACATTAGATGAAATTCTCCCATTCCTTCCAAGCAATAATATGATGTTGGTAAGTCAACCCCAAGCAGGCACCAAAAACAATTTTCAGGGGACAAAGCAGTTGGACAAGTTGGAAACTCTTGTTTTAATACTATCTTCTGCTGTATAAAAGTGACTATAAATTATGCAATCCAATTGGACATATAGGCCGGGATTCAGAAACACTGGTGGGCGTAACGCATCTCATATGCGCTACGCCGCCGTAACTTAGAGAGGAGAGTACCATATTCAGAAACAACTTGCGCCCTAAGTTACGGCGGCGTAGCCTATATGGGCCGGCGTAAGCCCGCGTAATTCAAATTATTCAGGCAGTGGGCGTGTTGTATTGAAATGAGCTGTGGCCCCAAGCAAATGAGGGGCCGAACGCACGGCCGTGGACGTATCCCAGTGCGCATGCTCAAAAAATTCACATCGGATAGAATGCCTAAGATACGTCGCACACTGCATACGACGTGAACGTAACTTACGCCCAGCCCCATTCACGCACGACTTACGTAAACGATGTAAAATTCGACGGCTGTTCCGACGTCCATACTTAACATTGGCTGCGCCTCATATAGCAGTGGTAACTTTACGGCGGTCGTATGCCTTACGTAAACGGCGTATAGTAATACGCCGGGCGCAAGTACGTTCCTGAATCGGCGTATCTAGGTCATTTGCATATTCAATACGAAAAACTATGGACATCGTAAATATACACACAAGATACGACATGATAAGAGACTTACGTCGGTCGTATCTTGGTAAAATTCAGGCGTAACTGCCTTTCTGAAGCGCCGTAAAGATGCGACAGCGCAGATTTTAAATTACGGCGGTGTATCTCCAGATCTAAATCCCAAATTTGGGGTTGTCCACAGAGCAGTAATAGAGGGGAAATCTTCCAAAGGGCACACTATAATAAGGTTATAATGAATCATAGACTTTATAGGCACAAAAACACAAATATATGAAAAAATAAAAAACAACTTTATTGATACATCATTAAAACACTGAATTATGAAAAAGTCTAAAAGCACCCTCAATAAGGCAAGATGTCTCTTAATTTTAGTTTCTAAGCCTTCTGAACAGTATATCCTTCAATTAATAGCTCGGCTTGACATGTTTTGTGAAAAGCTGCTTCTTCTGGAGCTTCCTTGGGTGCTAAGTCACTTAAAAGCAGGAAATATCAGATGGATCTGTAGCTAGAATAACATTGGAATATTATATATGGGCTATCATTCACCAATAAAGATATGTCATCAACTTAATTACAGTATCTTATCATAGTAGTCCTAATAAGACCTAGTAACAATATTTAATGAGGACCCATCATTACACTGAGGTTGGCTTTACTTACTAGCTTAAGCTGCTTACTTCACACTGTTTTAACATACAAAGGCACTTACAGTGTAATAGGTTCAAACTAGGAAGCCTTTGCAGCAGTTTAGTAAAGGACCTTAGATGGCCCCGTATGGCTAATTACTGCATGCAGTTATTATTACCCACCATTTCACTGATGATTTGGACATGTATTGTACTGAGCTGTTAATTGAAGCATATGCTATTCAGAGCCAGAAGGCTTAGAAACTGGAATTAAAAAATAACTTGCTTTTTGAGGGTGCTTTTTTCGATTTTTTTATTTCAGTGTTTTAATGATGTATCAATAAAGTTGGTTTGTAATTTTTCATATACCCTGTATTTGTGTTTTTGTGCCTAAAAAGTCAATGATTCCTGGTAACCTTATTACTTCTTCATAATTAGGACATGGCACATTTTACAATTATTGGGTTCCTGCATAACCATGCCTTTATTCCTGCTTTGAGTAAAATAGAGAAAATAAGAAATGTACAGCAACATCTTACAGGCAATATTTCAAAAAGGTGACCATGGGCTTTAAAACAGAAGTATGGCCAAAGTTTTTTTGGCCATACTCCTCTTCTGGGTCACAGGAGCGCACCTACTTTTGCTCTTCTGTGACCCAGAATCAGCTAAAGCCTTCTGTCAGCTGATATCACAGAGCCGCTCCTTGCTCTGGAAGGAACCTGACCATATTGTTGGGATCCTCCCATATGCCTGTTTGCTGGCTGGCTCTGATTCTCAGCTTGCGGCTGAGACCCAATGCCAACTGGGCCTACCAACTCCTTTAGACCGGCACTCCAGTAAAGCAATGGAGAGGCAGAACAGGGATTGGTGACTGACAGTCACTGCTCTCCACTCCAAGAAGACTGAAGCCCTGTACACACGCTCGGTTTTCTCAGTGGTAAAAAGTCTGCTTAGAAAACCAAAGGGAAAGCCAAGAACCCAGCAGGTAAACTGCCATGGAGCTTTGGCCGTGAATACTGGCCGTGTGTATGCTCCATCGGCACTGCTTCGTTGTATTTCCCATAGGAAAGTAGTAGATCTGGTGGAAAAAGAAACGCCGGGAATACCGACTGGAATATAGAGAGCAGATTCTCAATTTTTCCGCCAGATTCACAGCTGTTTTCCTGACAGGAAAACTGCAAGGAAGCATACACACGTACGGTTTTCCCGGCTAAAAGCTCTCCTGGCAGTTTTCCTGCCGGGAAAACCAGTCATGTGTATGAGGTTTAAGAGTGGATCAATCAGCAGTCCTGTGATTGCGCAGTTCTTTAGTGTGAGATGGTGTAGGATAGCTGCAGGATAACACTGATGTTGCAGCATTGAGGCAAGTATGTATATATATTTTTTCTATACCCCAAACTTCTCCTTTAAACAAACCCAAGTCCATTAGTAAAATCAGTGCATAATAAAGCCAGCAGAAAAAAAAACATCAAAAGGAAAAGGAAGATGCCTGTATGTTAGTCAGGGAGTGGAGTAGCTGTCTGTGGTGCTGATCTACAACGACGGCCACATAGCTTGCAATACAAATAGCTGTCTGTATCCTTTATGAAAAGATCACAAGAAACATTCAAGGAAGAAAGAAAAGGCACTAAAGGTAACATACCCTCTGTAGGTAATAAAAAAGTTCCTCTTCATTGGCAATGTGTTCAGAGGACACAATACCAGCCATGTACACAAGTGTGTAGATGATTTCTTCATACAGCAGTTCCAGCTAAAAAAAATAAATAAAAAAAAAAAAAAGAAAAATATATACATTTTTGGCCTGAGCTCAAAGTGAAAATGTGTTATTTTATGTAGAAAAACAGATACTTTTATTGTGTCTAAGCAATATCTTAAAGTGCTAGCTAGCTTGGATATATCATAGTCAGGTGATGAGCGCAGACATTTTAGTGTTATTTAAAGTGGAGTTTCACCCAAAAATTGAACTTCCGCTTTAAGTGGTGGTGACCCCCTGACATGCCACATTTACATTTGGCATGTAACTCTCTTTTTCAGTGGCATCAAGCTCACACTTCCACCCAGGGCTTCGCAGCACCAGAAGGAATTTCACCTCTCCTCCCCTGCAATTTTCTGGGACACGTTACAGATCCCAGTAGATTTCCCAGCCATTCACAGTGCGGGTCACGCATGCGCAGTGTGTGCCTGGCTGTGAAGCCATAGCCGGGCACCCACAGTTAGAATGCAGGCACCGCAGAAAGGAGCGGGGCTTTGTTCGCCCGCATTGCTGGACCGAGGGACAGGTGACTTTTAAATAGGCGGAACTCCACTTTAATATCCTGAAAATGCTGCTTTGAATTTCTCCTGAAAGATACATACAAATGCACTTCCTGGCATGTGACTGCTGAAGCATTCCCTTGAGCCTCATCCTGTATACCTGCAGTGTGAAATTTAGACTGCCCACTGGTGAGAAAGCAGTACATGAGGACATGCAGTACAAGTATTCCCCTGCTTCAGCTTTATCCATTCTGTGGATCGTTGTTATACTCACCTCTCCTGCTGTTTCATTACCCCACCAATAATCAGATCATTAGTCCTCAGGGACAGTTCTGACACGAGAAAGCAAAAGCATGCTCCTCCATCAAAGATGGGCATCTCCACAGAGTCATAGCACAAACTAAACAATGTAAGGTCAGCTGCAGGTAGCTAAGAGGCAATGATGGGGAAAAGTCCTTTGTCCTCTTTTGCTTTCCATTTTGAGCACAACTTTCACTGTACAGAGAAACTATAATACATTTGGGCCAATTTTATTTCTTTGTTTTTAGGCCTGTAAAAGACATTTAATACTAGGTAAACCCACAACAAAGAATTCCCAGAGCAAAACTGGTTTTATAAAGAGAGCACAGTGTAAGCCGTTTGCCTGTTTGTCGATAATTGAAACCTTGGTGGCCTATAAACAGCAGGAAGGAAAAGGACGATTTGCTGCTCTGACCTGTTCACTTGTACGTGGAAAATTTTAACTGGAGCTGCTAAACAACAGGTTTCTTTCATCAAGTAGATAAGAAATGATAGTCAAATGTTTGAAAATGAAAATAGGGCTCTACCTGTGTACTGCACATGAAAATACAAAATATTCAGATGCTATATTTTATTTTAACCCGACTAAAAAAAAAGAAGAATCATTTTCAGCCTTGATCATAAACAATGAAATGACTATAGATGGTGTTCATGTTCTTAAAAATGCTAAATTCATTCCGAACATCACAAATTAAATTCTGAAAAGCTACAACTGAACATCCACAATGTTCAAGGGCACTGAATTTGGCAAATAAAATGTGCTAAAAGCTACGCAGTGTACATAATTATATGTGTATAATGGTAATTTTTTCAAATATAATTACTAATGCCGCCCTTTAATGTCAGGGGGTCTATTTACATTAGATTTATGTTAAATTAACAGGGCTGGTTTATAATTTGCCATTTATATTTTGCCAATGTTTTGTAACCAAAATAAAATAGCCCTCCAGAGCTGTTTGGGCGATGTAGTAATGGGAAATTTCCCTTAATAGTTCAACCAGACCTTATCCAAGCATAGAGCTTGGGTGGCCAGGAAATAGAAGGCAATGAGCGTGCATCGCAAAATACCCTTGGCCCAAAGTTAAGTTACAGGGGGCGGTTCTCGAACCTCCATGTGCTTCAAAAAGGAGGTGGAAGTAGTAGTATCATGTGGTGGAATTGATCACCATATTGTTTTTTTTTTTTTTTTAACCCTAACCTTAGCAGATGAGATTTTAAAAATAACAGGGTACAGTGTACTTGACCCCCGTCTTGGTCAGCTGAACCTCTCTGGAGTGGAACCCATGGTTCAAATGGGTTAAAATTGTAAACCATATAATACCTCATTAAATACATCCAAGTACCCCTAAGCGTTGTATACTCTTACTGCTATGGGGACTGCTGCAATCAGAAAGTTTGGCAGCAGTCACCTTTTCCAATGGCTATTTTATACTTCTAACTATAGGGGTGGGCCTTCAGAAGTACATCAAGTCTCTGATTGACCACCTTATTCACAGCAAAGACATTACCAATGAGGTGGCCAGGCAAAGTTTTTTTTTTCCTATAAAGGCCCAGCTTTAGTTTTAGAATCATACAAAAAGAGCATAATAGTTCTGTTATGGCTCCCCACTGCCAAATGGTGGCTGGAGGGTGGCTGCACCCCATAGAAGCCCCCATACAGGGCTTCTAGACTGCCAAACAACCCACTATTGATATCAATAGTGTTCAGAAACGGGTTTGAGCAACACTAATAATGAACATGGTAATTGTTAAGTTAACAATTACACTAGGGCAGTTTCTGCCACTAAAGTCTCTGCGTTAAAGCCCAACTCCAGGTTGACACCCCCCCCCCCCATCCCTTTTTAGTTTTTTTACATGTTTCATATATAGGTGCATCTTAAAAAATTTGAATATCATCAAAAAGTTCATTTATTTGTAATTTAAATTAAATAGTGAAATTAACATATTACAGTATATAGATTTATTACACACAGAGTGATCTATTTCAAGCATTTCTTTCTTTTAGCATTTTAGGTTTGATGATTATGGCTTACAGCTAGCGAAATCTCAAAATTCAGTATCTCAAAAAAATTAGAATAATACATAAGACCAATTAAAAAAAAAAAGATTTTTAATACAGAAATGTTGACTTACTGAAAAGTATGTCCATGTACAGTATAGTGTGCACTCAATACTTGGTCAGTGCTCATTTTGCATGAATTAATGGGTCTGGTGTCCCTCATTTTTCGCTTGGCAATACCCCACAGATTATCTATGGGGTTTAGGTCTGGCAAGATTGCTGGCCAATCAAGCACAGTGATACCATGATCATTAAACCAATTATTGGTACTTTTAGCAGTGTGGGCATGTGCCAATCCTGCTGAAAAATGAAATCAGCATCTCCATAAAGCTGGTCAGCATGAAGTGCTCTAGAATTTCCTGGTAGAGGACTGCGCGGACACAGTGGACCAACACCAGCAGATGACATGTCTCCCCAAATCACTGACTGTGGAAATTTCCGACTGGAACTCATGCAACTTGGATTCTGTGCCTCTCCACTCTTCCTCCAGATTCTGGGACATTGATTTCCAAATGAAATGCAAAACTTACTTTCATCCGAAATGAGGACTTTGGACCACTGAGCAGCAGTTCAGTGCTTTTTCTCTTAGCCCAGGTAAGACATTTCTGACACTGTCACTAGTTCAGGAGTGGCTTGACACAAGGAATGCGATAGTTGTAGCTAGATACATGTCCTAGATACATCTGTGTGTGATGGCTCTAGAAGCATTGATACCAGCTGTAGTACAATCCTTGTGAATCTACCCAAAATTCTTGAATGGCCTTTGCTTCGCAATCCTCTAAAGGCTGTGGCTATCCCTATTGCTTGTGCACCCTTTTCCACCACACTTTTTCCTTCAACTCAACATTCCATTAATATGGTTGACTGTAAACAGTCAGCTTTTTTAGCAATGACCTTTTGTAAAGGGTGTCAATGACTGTCTTCTGGACATCTGTCAAGTTAGCAGTCTTCCCCATAATTGTGTAACCTACTGAACCAGACTGAATGACCATTTAAAGGCTTAGGAAACCTTTACAGGTGTTTTGAGTTAGTTAGCTGATTAGAGTGTGACACCATGAGTCTACAATATTCAACTTTTTCACAATATTCAAATTCTCTGAGATACTGAATTTTGGGTTTTCACTAGCTGTAAGCCATAATCATCAAAATTTTAAGAAAAACAAAAATCGTGAAATGTATCACTCTGTGTGTAATGAATCTATAAAATATATACCTTTTGAATTGAATTACTTAAATAAATTAACTTTTTGATGATATTTAAATTTTTTGAGATGCACCTGTACATACATTTTTTCCAGTGGGATCTTCAGTCTGGTTGCCTCCTTCTGTGGAAGTGGTTAGGTCTTAAGCCCTGTACACACGATTGGTTTGTCTGATGAAAAAAAACGATGGACCGTTTTCATCGGACAAACCGATCGTGTGTGGGCCTCATCGTTTTGTTTTCCATCGGTGAAAAAAAAATAGAACATGTTTTAAAATTTCCCTATAGATAAAAAAAACGATCGTCTGTGTGGAAGTCCATCGGTCAAAAATCCACGCATGCTCAGAATCAAGTCAAGGCATGCTCGAAAGAATTGAACTAAATTTTTCTCAGCACGTCGTAGTGTTTTACGTCACCGCGTTGGACACGGTCGGATTTTGGACTGATGGTGTGTAGGCAAGACTGATGAAAGTCAGCTTCATCGGATATCCGACTAAAAAATCCATCGGATTAGATTCCATCAGATATCAGATCGTGTGTACAGAGCTTAACATTTAATGACATGATACTGCTTTTTGCACCATTCTGGTATGAGCCCACGATAACCTGATGACCTACACCCGGTGGGCAAATGATGTTTTGGGTTCACAGGAAGTAGGCTAGATGATGTTGGGCATCATTCAGCCTATTAGAGGATTCACTGCATGACAGCGAGAAGTGCTTTTGTGTTCTCATCTGGCCAGGGCTTTTTATTCTCAAAAAAATAAATTCTTAAGGGACTAAGATGACAGAGCAGGTCATAAGAGGACTTGCTGTGATTCTAGTCACCTGTATTCATCCATAACTGAAGTACTTTGTTGTACTTTATAGCTGTTTAGTGACTAAAACCCAATTTTCCTGCCTGGAGTGCAATCATTTTATTTTGCCTTTACTGAATACACAAAAAATATAATTACCTCTCTTTTGGAAGGTGTCAGTTTTTCTGTTGCTCTGTGTTCCCCCGTATTCTCATATGGAGGAGGGATGCTGTTATTTAAAACACCCTAGAAAGAAAAAAAAACACAATACAGAAGAATGTCTTCCATAATTTGGCAATAACTTATTTTTTTCCTTGTGACCATCTGCTCTAGTGAAGTAAACCCCATTACTCACAACTTCGTATAAATTACTGTTTGATAAAATTAGCATCAATAGTTGAAAAAGTCAGAAGACAATGCTTAAAAAATTATTTTGTGCACATAAACCAACTGAAAAATGGAAACTTCATAAAGATATGTATTTAAAAATAAGTTTCAATGTAACAAATTACTAAAGTGTAAGTTATGGGTGTTAACCAGAATTTGGGGCAATTGTACTATAGGCAGAAGGCCATGTTTCCCTCGCTTTCTTTGTGGGCTTCAGGACAGGAGGAAAAAATAACATCTCCAATGGGGAGACAGGCACCAGAGAGGGGATAGATCCTCTTTCAGTTCTTTATCTTCACTGTGTCTTTATCCTCCCTTTTCTCTATTGACAGTGAGAGAAAATCTTCCTAAAAGTCAGAGGATACCTAAGCCTGTGATTGGATAGTGTAAGAGCAACTGCATACCATACAGGATTTACAAGATTTTATATAGCAAGACAGATTTGGCTAATTATGTTGGTCTTATGTTAAAATATGTTGGGTTTTTTTTTTATGTTTTTTTTTTTAAGTGAGCAAATAACTGTATTCAATGATGTCTTTAATGTGTTAAAGGCTTTAAAGTTGATCTCCCACAATACAAGTTGCATGCCAGATTGATGTTTGCATTTTGGGTCTAGTAGAGGCCTTGGCTCATTCTAAAGCGGTCAGTTTTCGTATAATTTTATGCCAGGAAGTCAATAGTGCTTAAATGGAAGCCAACTGTAGCCCCTTTCTTAGAATATTGGAAATCTCTAGTGGACTCAATAATTCCCCTATACAAAAGTACATATTTCTCCTGAGGTTGTCCCAAAAAATTTCATAACATTTGGGATATGTGGCTTGATTCTTCTTATACTGCTACATAATATGTCTGTAAGTGATCTTCCCAGCTTTATTTATGTTCAGCTTCCTTGATGACTTGAAACCACCTAGCATTGTGCTTTGATTATACTTAAGATAATTAGATACAATTTTATTGGTACTATATTCACTAGTTTACCCTTAAGTACTTCTCAGGTTTTATTGTGAGGGACACCAAATCGTGTTGCACTGTAAAAAACTGACAGCTCCAATCGGAGCGGCTGTACTAACCATGCAAGGTTAGTTCAGTGATCTCCACTATTGTTTTCTCACAGGTTTTTTTGTACCAGCCGTTGTCTCCCTACATTCAGCCCATGTGGACCCAGCTTAATTCTCCTGTAATATTGCCCTTCTCTGTTGACTTGGTTGACTCTGAGCAAGTTATGCCGCATACACATGATCAGAATTTCCGATAAAAAAAGTCAGATGGACTGTTTTCAACAGGAATTCCGATCGTGTGTGGGCCCCATCGTACCTTTTTCCATCTGTGTTTAAAAATAGAACATGTTTTATTTTTTTCCGATGGAAAGAAAACGATAGGAAATTCCTATCGTCTGTGTGCAACACCTGAGGAGAAAAAACCCATGCATGCTCAGAATCAAGTCGACGCATGCTCAGAAGCATTGAACTTAATTTTTCTCGGCTCGTCGTAGGGTTTTACATCAACGAGTTTTGGATGATCGGAATTTAGTCTGACAGTGTGTATGCAAGACTGATGGAAGTCAGCTGGCGAATGAATGCCCAGAAGGCTCTGTTCTGTAACACTTTTTATTAATATTAATAAAGTAAAAAAAAGTTGATCACCAGCCAGAGTAAGGAAGAGTAAAACCTCTGCTGCCTATGTTGCCTCACTGGGGAGATTTTCCCTCACGTACTGTCCTGGTTACAGTTATGAAAGTGAGGGTACATTTTTGTTGATAGCTGACACCAGGACAGGGAATCTACCAATGTATGACAGGTGACAGACTTCACGGACAGGTACATCATCTCAATTTAAGATTTATTTTGATTCATTATTGCATCGCTGTAACTGGAAGCAGTGGTGGTTGGTGCTCAACATTTTTGGGGGGCGCAAAGGAAAAAAAAATTGCAGTCTCACTGTGCCCAAACTCAGCCACTGTTCCATGCCATCAAGCGCAGCCACTGTGCAATCAATTTGCACCACTGTGCCATGCCATCAAACGCAGCCACTATGCAATCAATTTGCACCACTGTGCCATGCCATCAAATGCAGCCACTGTGCCATCAATTCGCACCACTGTGCCATGCCATTAAACGCAGTCACTGTGCCATGCCATCAAATGCAGTCACTGTGCCATCAATTCGCACCACTGTGCCATGCCATTAAACACAGTCACTGTGCCATCAATTGTCACCACTGTGCCATGCCATTAAATGCAGCCACTGTGCCATCAATTGTCACCACTGTGCCATGCCATTAAACGCAGCCACTGTGCCATCCATTGTCACCACTGTGCCATGCCATTAAACGCAGCCACTGTGCCATCCATTTTCACCACTGTGCCATGCCATTAAACGCAGCCACTGTGCCATCCATTGTCACCACTGTGCCATGCCATTAAATGCAGCCACTGTGCCATCAATTGTCACCACTGTGCCATGCCATTAAATGCAGCCACTGTGCCATCAATTGTCACCACTGTGCCCTTTAATGGTCGCCGCTGTGCCAATTGTCCCCACTGTGCCCTGTAAATTGCTTTCTCCCCCCCCCCCCCCGCCCGACACTTACCTTTACTGGAGTCAGGCATCCACGTCCCACGATGTCTTCTCCCGCCCTCGATGACTGACAGGCGTCTCAGCCAATCAGGTTACCGGTAGCCAGAACGAGCCAACCTGATTGGCTGAGACGCCTGTCATCTTATCCAAGGGGCGTACAGTCTATGCGCTCCGAGAATAAGCTTCCGGGACCTGAGGGCTGTATTGGGAAAGCCTATCAGAGCTGTTGGCTCTGATAGACATTTCCGTACAGCCAACCAGCTGGCGTTATTCAGATGGCCGGACATGAGCGCCGACCATCTGAATAACAGCGGCAGCGGCGATAGTAACATAGATTCGTGCAATGCATGAATCTATGTTATTAGACTCAGTGGCGGTGAGAGCCAGAGGCGGCGGCGCTCCAGCGCCCTCTATGGACGAACCGCCACTGACTGGAAGTTAAAAAAGAAATGTCCCAACCCAATCAGCAAAAGATGTTTTTTTGCTGGTGCTCAACTTGCATCTATGTACCTTAAAAAATTACATTTAAAAATAAGATATCTATGTACGACATGAATTTCTTGATTTAAATTCACTTTCTAAAGCCACCTTGCTTCGATCCAATATAGAGCGTTGTGAACAATTTGGGCATGAGTTAGAAGAGAGGGCCCCTAGATCCCATCAGGCATATTTATGTGCCAGCAAACACAGCTATCGCTCCCATTGCTCCTACAGAGAAAGTGATTCTGCTGTCATAGTAAATTGATTGGCACCGTATGTGTTGCTATTGTGTCAGTTTCACATTGGGCTCATTGCGAGCACCTTTCTATGAGGCATCTTCACAAGTTATTCCCTTCATCATTACAGCTGTGCTATGTGGCTATTTTAGGAAATGAGCAATAATAATGACACAAACAGCTGAACATACTGTACCTCGGTCCTCCAATACCGCTGCATGCTTTCTTGTTTCTGAAGTACACTTCTCATTCTATCGAAAAAATCACCCGTCTCCTCGCTGAGAAAGAAAGACAGAAAATTCAAAACCATTGTACTGAACATACGAAATGCTTAAAGCGACAATGATACAGATGTAATCATCCGTCTCATTATTTTATGGTTTATAATTATTTATTTTCTAACCATAAAAATTGCACTCAAATTTACACAGGTCTTTAGCATTATCAGTCGCAAATCTGTGGAAAAACAACATTGGCGGCCACAGTCCATAGCGAAACAAATTCAGCAGGCTGGGAGGCTTTTTTATACTTTTAAAAACTCCTTTTGAAATATAAATGAAAACATATTTGCCTTAGGGCTTGTTTAACCACATTCTGGTTATACATCGGCAGAATGGCACGGGCAAGCACAAGAACGTATATATACATCCCCTTTAAGAAGTGGCACGTGAGCTCTGTGACTCCGACCGCGCTTCCCGCGGACTCGATGTCCACGGGCATACCTGCGATCATGTCATGGTGAGGAAGAAGGAGGAAATGCTGATGTAAACAAGCATTTCCCCAGTCTTCCCAGTGACAGGAAAGTGTACACAGCTTCCTGCAATCTGAAGCTTTGATCACTGTTGTGTCACACATACCCCTACAATTAGAATCACTCCCTAGGCACATTTAACCCCTTCAGTGCCACCTAGTGGTGTGATGGAGGTAAATAAAATTAATATTTTATTCTATGCTACTTTTTATTAGAACCACTGAAATGTTGCTTTTCTTTCATTATTTCTTTTATTTGCTTTTATTTCTTGATAAACATATATATGTGTGAAAATATGTTACAATAGTATTGCCCTTAAGTGAAATGGCAGATGATAAAAGTTACAGTACATCTCAACTTGGAGTGAAGACAAAGAGAACTATTAATAACAAACAGCTGTCACCCCTCCTCCCTTCCTTCACCGAGGGAGCATATATGGCTCTGAATGAAACCCCTGTGAGCTTGAGTGGGGGACCCTGTGTGCCACGAGGACATTTGTGCCAACAAAAGACCTTTACAAGAAGGAACCACCATATATGGACTGACCTATCAGTGTGCTCATGTCTATGATGTCATTTTGTCTATAAAGTCAATAAAGGTCCCGCCTTTCGCTCTCTGGATGTTGGGAAGGTGAAGGATGTAGACTGTTTCTCTCTTGTCTGCGTGTTTCACTATTATGAATTTGACTCAGAGGCAGAATGGGTTTATGTGCTGGAATTTAGCCAGAGAACGTCCTTATCAGTGGTTAACCCCTTCACTGCCAGTGTCATTTTCACAATAATCAGTGCATTTTATAGCAATAAAAATGACAATGGTCCCAAAAATGTGTCAAAAGTGACTTGATGTGTCCGCCATAATGTCACAGTCACGATAAAAAACGCTGATCGCCGCTATTACTAGTAAAAAAAAAAATTATTAATAAAAATGCCATAAAACTATCCCCTATTTTGTAGCACACCAATCAATAAACGCTTATTGCGATTTTTTTACCAAAAATATGTAGAAGAATACGTATCGGCCTAAACTGAGGAAAAAATAATTTTTATATATTTTTTGGGCATATTTATTATAGCAAAAAGTAAAAAATATATTTTTTTTTTTCAAAATTGTCGCTCTATTTTTGTTAATAGCGCAAAAAATAAAAACCGCAGAGGTGATCAAAACCCCCAAAAGAAAGCTCTATTTGTGGGGAAAAGAGACATAAATTTTGCTGAGAAGCCACGTCGCACTACTGTGCAATTGTCAGTTAAAGCGATGCAGTGCCAAATCGCGAAAAGTGGTCTGGTCTTTAAACAGCAAAATGGTCAGGTTAAACTTGTACAGAGAATGGTGTTTTTTATGAACCACAAAAATGCTGATCTCTGCAAGGGCAAACAACTGTTTTCTATGTGCCCTGATCACATTACAGAGTCTGTAGGGTTTAATATTGAGTTGGCCCACTCTTTGCAGCTATCACAGCTTACATTCTTCTGGGAAGACTGTCAACAAGATTTAGAATTGTGTCTATGGGAATGTTTGACCATTTTTACAGAACCACATTTTTGAGGTCAGGCACTGATGTGGATGAGAAGTCCTAGCTCGCAGTCTCCACTCTAATGCTGCATACACACAATCGGTTTGTCTGATAAAAACGGTCTGATGGACCATCCTAAAAAATTAGGAACTTGTTCTAAAATTATCTGATGGATAAAAAACCTATAGAAAAAAAAACGTCCATCAGTTAAAAATCCATGCATGCTCAGAATCAAGTCGACGCATGCTTGGAAGCATTGAACTTAATTTTTTTCAGCACGTCGTTGCGTTTTACGTCACCGCGTTCTGACACAATTTTTTAACTGATGATGTGTAGGCTCGACTGATCATCAATCAGCTTCATCGGATAACTGATGGAAAAATCCATCAGACCGTTCTCATCGGATGGACCGATCGTGTGTACAGGGCATAAGTCATCCCAAAGGTGTTGAACTCTGCGCAGGCCAGTCAAGTTCCTCCATCCCCAAACTCACTCAATCATGTCTTTATGGACCTTGCTTTGTGCACTGGTGCACAGTCATGTTGGAAAAAGAAGGCACCATCCCGAAACTGTTCCCACAAAGTTGGGGGCATGAAATTGTCCAAAATGTCTTGGTATGCTGATTCCTTAAAGCGGATCTCCGCCGATAAAACCGAATTTGTGATTATGGGCTCTTTATACACACGGTCTAAACTCACGGAATGCGCTTTTTTCTGAGAATAACAAAATTCTGCATCTTCTCCCGTTGCCATCTTGGGTTTGGGCAGGAAACAGGACACAACACGTTTGTTTTCGGTGGATGTGTCCCAGCTCCACCGCTTTCTCGGCACGCGCACTTGGCTCCGGCGGCGTGAGCGTCTCTGTTGTTACCGCCCCGTTGTATTGTGCTGAATGGAGAATTTTGAAACCATGTCACTTCCTGTAGGCTTCATAATAGAGAGAAATATTATAATTAGGGAGCTGACTTGCACAGCGTGGGACAGGAAGGAACGAATAACCCGAGGAAAACCCGACTCTGCAGACCGGAAGCCTCGGAATTACCAACAGCAAATATTTGAGCTCCGCTTTAACTGGTTTTCAAATTTTCTTTTGGTTGGAAATTCGACGGGAACTTTTTCTGTCGGAATTACCAACAGCAAATATTTGAGAACTGGTTCTCAAATTTTCCGACGGGAAAAGGTCTTGTCAGAAATTCCGATCGTCTGTATGCAATTCCGATGTGCAAAAAAACACACATTCTCGGAATCAATTTAACGCATGTTCGGAATCATTGAACTTAATTTTTCTTTGCTCGTTGTAGTGTTGTACGTCACCACATTCTTGACGTTTGGAAATTTGTGTGACTGTGTGTATGCAACACAAGTTTGAGACAAAATTCAGTTGGAAAAAAATCCACGCTTTTTCTTGTCAGAATTTCCGATCGTGTGTACGCGGCATAAGAGTTCTCTTTACTGGAACTAAGGGGCAAAAAGCCTAACCCCTGAAAAACAACCCTAATCCCCCTTTACCAAATGATTTGGACCAGTGGACAAAACAAACACACCCTGCCACACCCCCCTTAAAGGAGAATTATTTTAAAAAAAAAATTTTTTAACCACTACTATTCCTTTATAATGTTTTTTTAAATTTACAAATGCAGCAATTTGGAAATTGGGTGAAAGGTTTGGCACTGGGAAATACTTTTTGAAAGATAAAAAGCGCATTTTATATATAACTATATAGATCAGACCAAAATGTGGGACAAATGAGGAAAGAAGAACAGACGGACTTTGTTCCAAATGTTGTCCCTCGAAATCAGGGACAGTTGGGAGCTATGATCACCATGCAGGCAGTCCCATTCACGCCAATTGGGATGCAGTGGCTGCATAGTGATATGCTATGTGGTCACATTTAAAGCAGTTGTATACCTCTTTTTTTTATTTTTTACTTTTACCTACAGATAAGCCTATAATAAGGCTTACCTGTAGGTAAAAAGAAGATCTCCTATACCTGTATGGTTAAGGAGATATTACCTTTGCATGAAGCCGCTGAGATCAGCGGCACATGCGCTCTGAATGCCTGGCTGCCGGACCTTGCCAGAAAGAAGTCTCCCACGCGCATGCGCTGGAGTGACAACATCGCGGCTCCGACCACTTACAGCGCTAGAGCCGCGACACCCGGAATACACACGATACCCAGAAGAAAATGTCAGCTCCCTTGACATGGACCGGGATCGCCTGCCGACGCCTCATTCTAAGGTAAGTATTTCATATTGAGCTAGTATGCGGTGCATACTAGCTCATTATGCCTTTTGCCTTTACAGGTTTAAACAAAAAAAATCTGCAGGTATACAACCGCTTTAAACTGTTCTGCAGCCTCTATTGGCAATTTCCAAATCACTCTAGGAAACACTAATAACAAAATAACATAAATCATAGCTCCCATTCTTCTTATCATTCAAAACTGCTATGCCAACAGACCCACTAGTACCCAGAGTATATTTTAGTTAATTTATTAGTTCTTTAGACGGCATACATTTGCATTAAAATTGCCTTTCCACAAAGTTAATGTTCCAAACTGAATGTGTAAAAAAAAAAGGGTAATTTTCTTGTTTGACACAATACAGGTTGATTTTTCTATTGTCTCAGTAGGCAGCACGTTTCTCAATCGCTTTCACAATAAACAGTTGCCGCTCCATAATTATCAAACACTATACAAAGCACTTCTGTTAGCTAATCAATATTGTTTTCTACAGGGGTTCAGGAATGACGGCTTCCCAGCATGCAGGCACTTAATGTTCAAATTGTTAATTTGTTCTTAAACACTAATCTTATCGAACATTTTCAAATATCAAAAGCATGCTGCCTAGTGGAAATAATTGGAAATCGTTTCAAGACAATTTTTCATGAATTCTTATTGGGAACAGTGGATTATAACAGTAACATAATGGCAAACGTTTAGACAGAATGACTTCCTGACTTGTCAATGCTGAAACATGCTCATTATAGAATTAATCTCATGTACTAAAATGTTAGTAATGAAGATGGCCGATCATGTCACAGTCTGATTGCACAATTTATGTACAATAATCTTTACAGTTACCGACACACACACAGGTGATACTTGAAAAATTGGAATATCGTGCAAAAGTTCATTTATTTCACTAATGCAACTTAAAAGGTGAAACTAATATATGAGATAGACTCATTACATGCAAAGCAAGATAGTTCAAGCCGTGATTTGTCATAATTGTGATGATTATGGCTTACAGCTTATGAAAACCCCAAATCCACAATCTCAGAAAATGTTAATATTGTGAAATTCTAGGTTCAACGTGTTCCACTCTAATCAGCTAATTAAGCCATAACAACCTGCAGAGGGTTCCTGAGCCTTTAAATTGTCTCTCAGTCTGGTTCAGTAGGAATCACAATCATGGGAAAGACTGCTGACCTGACAGTTGTGAAGAAAACCATCATTGACACCCTCTGTATGGGACAATGACCTACCCTAACCACTGTATATTTTCATTTTCTAGCTTATCAGGTTATAGTTTTGTTAAATCTAGAGGAGATTGTACAACCAGACTGTAATGTGTATAGGAAACATAACTTGTTTCTCCAGTGCTGCTAACCAGATTGAGGCTTTTATATTTTGATTTTCCAGGAAAGAAAGATGGTCACCCCATAGCAGAAAGTGACTTAACAGGATTACCAGGTATTATTCTATTGGAAGGTTTAAATAAAAATAAATAAAAAAAAAGATAATAAATTACTTCTGAAGTTACATTAAAGGGGTGTTCCCGCCCAAAATTGTGTTTATTAAAAGTCAGCAGCTACAAAAAGTGTAGCTGCTGGCTTTTAATAAACACTCACTTACCTGCTCCTGCGTTCCAGCGACGCGCCGACCGGGCTCTGCTCCTCTCCCCCCCTCCCCAGCCGGCGTCTCTATCCCGACTGTGGGCACCCAGCCGTGACAGCCTTCGGCTTCACGGCCGGGCACCCACTGCGCATGCGCGAGCCGCACTGCGCATGCGCGCGCGGCGCGACTCGCCGCTGATTGGAGAGGTGATCGCATGGGACCTGTCAGTGTCCCATGTGATCGCCTACAGGGAGGGGCTGGTGTAGGCGATTAAGGCTTAATCGCCTAACCAGCCCCTCGGCGGAAGCAGGAAGTGGGACAGGAAGTCCCACTCCTACTGAAGCCCCCACTCCCCCCCCAAAAAAATTACATGCCAAATGTGGCATGTAAGGGGGAGGGGAGGGGATTAAAGAAAAGTAAATTTTTAGGGTGGAACTCCTCTTTAACAAGTTAAAGTGGTTCTAAAGTTAAAATTGTTTTTTTTTACCTTAATGCATTCTCTTTTGGTCCCCGCAAATCCATACCAGCCCCATTGTGACATCAACGACCCAGCATGCCCTTAGTTATTTAAAAGCTGTCAGACTGCGGGAGCCTTCATCGGGATCTGAGTTTTTTTTTCGGGTCGGCGGTGGGAACAGGCGTTGTGATTGACAATGGATCTACATCTTTTTTTTTTTTTTTTATAAAGGTCAAAAACTTGTGCTGTGTTTTTATTTACTATTCACACTTTTTTGGTAAATGAGTAGGAGGGGAGTGGTGGGGGGGGGGGGGCAGGATCTGGGGGCCCCCTTGTTAAAAATGTTGCTGATAAAAGCCTATGTGTGCATGAACACATGGGATAACACACAGGGGAGTTAAGGTAAGACTTACTTACTAGTAAGTCTTGACTTAACTCCCCTGCGTGTTATCCTATGTGTAACAGTTTACAAAAAGGTTTTTCTTCCACTTTCTAGCTGAATTTAGGACACAAAACTTCCATTTCCTGGTGCCTTCCATGGCAGCATCAAAGTTTACAAAAAGGTTTTTCTTTCACATTCTAGCTGAGATAAGGGCACAAAACTTCCATTTCCTGGTGCCTTTCATGGCAGCATACATATGGTTGGGGGCGAAGTAACCAACCATATGTATGCTGCCATGGATAGGCACCAGGAAAGGAAAATTACAGAAATAGCCACTAAGAATATACATAAACTTTATGAGCACCAAATTTCTTTGCATTCCGAGTTATCACCTTATAAAAGTAGTGGTGACATCATCATTGTACTACATATAGCTTTTTCAGAGAGCAGCGCTTTGGGTGGGACCTAACATATACTTATCCTACAGACTGCCTGAAGAAAACGACATAAGGGGGGCAGATACCAGACCAGTTAACCACTTAAGCCCCGGACCATTTTGTTGCTAAATGACCGGGCCACTTTTTGCGATTCAGCACTGTGTCGCTTTAACTGACAATTGCGCGGTCATGCGACGTGGTTCCCAAACAAAATTGATGTCCTTTTTTTCCCCATCAATAGAGCTTTATTTTGGTGGTATTTGATCACCTCTGCGGTTTTTATTTTTTTTACGCTATAAACAAGATAAGATATATATAAGATATATATATATATATATATATATATATATATATATATATATATATATATATATAAAAGATAGAGCGACAATTTTGAAAAAAATTCAATAGTTTTGGCTTTAGTAAATATATACAAAAAACATTTTTTTCCTCAGTTTAGGCTGATACGTATTCTTCTACATATTTTTGGCTAAAAAAAAATCGCAATGAGCTTTTATTGATTGGTTTGCGCAAAAGTTATAGCGTCTACAAAATAGGGGGTAGTTTTATGGCATTTTTTTTTTAATTCATTTTTTTTTACTAGTAATGGTGGTGATAAGAGATTTTATTTTATCATGACTGTGACTTTATGGTGGACACTTTTGACACATTTTTGGGACCATTGTCCATTTACAGCGATCAGTGCTATAAAAATGTACTGATTACTGTGAAAATGACACTGGCAGTGAAGGGGTTAACCACTAGGTGGCGCTGTATGGGGTTAGGTGTGCCCTAGTGACTGTTTCTTACTGTAGGGGGATGGGCTGTGTGTGACATGACACTGATCTCCGATCCAATTACACGGAGTGGAGATCAGTGTCATTGTCACTAGGAAGAGCAGGGAGATGCTTGTTTACATTAGCATCTCCCTGCTCTATCTCTCCGTGAGATGATCACGGGTATTCCCGAGACGATCGAGTCCGCGGGACCCACGGGCGGATTCACAGAGCTCGCGGCTGGCACAATGGCGCTTCCTTAAAGGGGATGTATATATACCTCCTTCTGCCAAGGAGTGCCATTGTGTCGACATATATGTTGCATGCGGGAAGTGGTTAAACTGCCCAAGGAAAAAGGACACCAGTGACCGGTTTATACAGAAGCTCCTACACAAGGGCCAAATTTCGCACTGGATTACTGCACAGATCTGGAGGAAATACACGGAGCACACCAGGATTCCACTAAGAATACACATGCCCCTTGTATTTAGAAAATATGCTAATCCCAATGTTGAGCTTTAAGCATTCTCTATGCAAACCACTGATTTTGTCAATATTTCCCCATGGCACCACTCAATCGTCGCACAATAAAGGCGATTTGGCCAAAGATCTATATTTGCATTTGCCCTCTGGAGCTGCCATCAAATAGTTTTATTAATACTGAGGGCCAATGCAGGAGTGTGTGCCTGGAGTCATCAGACTTTTATAAATGTGTCCCTTGTATCAAGTCCCTTGTAAAAGATAAATGAAGGTTTTGATTGAAAATTCTATAATAATGCAATGCTTGTAATCTGTAGGCGTTTTTTATTTTCCACTCACTTAGAAGATTTATTTCAAACACAACCCCATTACTGTGTTTACCCATCCAGTCATGTTTATGTCAAAAAGTAAACATGGTTGACATGTGTCAAAATGCTTCAAAGACATTGCATGCTGGAAGCCATCTCCTACACTTGTGCTGTAACAAAGATTACCATATTTGATAACTGGGTCCCGGCACCAGACCGTCAGAAAGGCCTGTCAGAATATGTCAAGAGGAATATTATTACCAGCCCAGGAGAAGCCTGCCATGTAGCAATGGAGTAATAACAGCATCACTATTACTATATGTTTTTGCACCGTACAAGAGCCACATGCTGTTTTCTCTGAGATAATTCTCATCTAGATGTTTTTATTTGCTTGCACAGAAGGAGAGAGAGCCTGCCCATTGAATGCAAGTACCTTTGTCATTAATATATGGCAGCTCCTGCAACTAATATGTCTCCATCCTGATATAGGAGTCCTGGGAATACATATTGGGGGTTATTTACCAAAGGCAATTCCACTTTGCACTACAAGTGCAAAGTGCACTTGAAATTGCACTGAAAGTGCACTTGGAAGTGCAGTCGCTGTAGATCTGAGGGGTAGATCTAAAATGAGGGGAAGCTCTGCTGATTTTAATTTCCAATCATGTGCAAGCTAAAATGCTGTTTTTTATTTTCCTTGCATGTCCCCCTTGGATCTACAGCGACTGCACTTTCAAGTGCACTTTCAGTGCAAAGTGAATTTTCCTTTCGTAAATAACCCCCCCTTGTAACTACTTCTATAGGTAGAGAGTCCCCTTCTTTATATAAAGCTATTATTTGCCCAAAACATGAAATATTGATATTGGGAGGACCAATCCACTAAAGTGGTAGTAAACTACATTTTTGTATTTGTATCTAAAGGTAAGCTCTTTTAATGGCTTTTTTTCTCAAAAAATAGGTGAAGGAAGTCTCCCTTGTCTCCACTCCTTACTAACCTTTGAGCACTGTTCCTTGGTTCCACCCCCTATCCCCCTTCTAGTACTGCTCCTTTTAGAGAATAAAGAACCACGTATCATTTTGTGGTGCTTTGTATTGAATTTGTTAATAACAACAAGAAATGCAGACCTTTCTCTCAACGGTAGATCCCTTCCAGCAACAATTGAGCAAAGTAAGACCCCCCTTCCCTATCAAAAATGTATTTCCCACCAGCAACAATAGATCTGGCCAGCAACAATAGACACCCTGCGTAAAAATAGTCCCCCCCCCCTCCCGAGGCCAGGGCTGGTGCAAGGATTTTTGACACCCTAGGCGAAACTTAATTTTGCCGCCCCCCCTTGGCTCCACCCCCTTTGCCCAGTCCATGTATTATACCCCACCTTTTAAATGAAGCACTGATCAAATGCAGCCTCACCAGCGCCCATCAAATGCAGCCTCACCAGCGCCCATCAAATGCAGCCTCACCAGCGCCCATCAAATGCAGCCTCACCAGCGCCCATCAAATGCAGCCTCACTAGCACCCATAAAATGCAGCCTCACCAGTGCCAATCAAAAGCAGCCTCACCAGTGCTCATCAAAAGCAGCCTCACCAGTGCTCATAAAAAGCAGCCTCACCAGTGCCCATCAAATGCAGCCTCACCAGTGCCCATCAAATGCAGCCTCACCAGTGCCCATCAAATGCAGCCTCACCAGTGCCCATCAAATGCAGCCTCACCAGTGCCCATTAAATACAGCTACCAGCGCCATCAAATCTAGACTTACCATTGCCCATCAATGAATGTTTGCTTTCTTCCATTCATTCTGGAGTCGGGACACAGACCTCCACCACCGCTGTGCCTCTGACATTATGTGCTAATGGAGCGGCAGCTGCCTGCTGATGCTTTGACTAAGTTGCTTGCTGCAGGGAGAAGAGAGTAAGACCAATGGCCAGGCGCCCCCTAAGCAGCAGTGCGCCCTAGACGGCTGCCTAGTGGTAGCACCGGCCTGGCCCCATTCATACTGGTGTAATGTGCATTGGGTGTACTATTCATGTTGTGCCCGGTAGGACGATCGGTTCATTTTTATTGGCCTGCCCAATGAGTGTGTCCTTCTGTGGGCCCCTGGCTTGCCTGTTTGGGGCCCCATCATCAATAAAGAGGGCAGCATGCTGGACAAGTGATGTGATGAATGATGTGATTTGCTGTCATTATACATTGGTGTGAATGGGGCCCAGTGTCAGGGAGCTCTGTAAGTGTCACATTTCAAGTGATGATCAGTATCTCTCCTATATGATGTGCTTTGTATCAGAAGGAGGAGGATCACTAGGGGTGACAGGTCCGGCACACTATGAGTTAATGATGGGCCCTGCAGTGCTGATCTCCCCTCCTCCAGGCCGTGCAATGCTGGGTGACCCACGATTAACAGGTCGAGTGATTTTTATGCTCCCCACCCCCGTCCTCCATTTATATGGTCTGACTACAGCACTAAACCTACCATTTATCAATCGGCCTGAGCCACAGCTGCACAAACAGCGACGCCTTCTCTCCCTCTCCCTACCCGGAGACTCCTCCGCCCCTCACCTACCTCCCGACCACACCGATCCCCGGGGCTGCTCCTCCCGATCACCCGCTCCAGGCACACTAACTGAGAGCGGGAGGAGAGAGGAGCGGCGCCACACCCCCCTGTCACATGGTTCACGGAGGAAGCATGGTCTCTGCGGAGCGTAGGAGCTGTGATGGGCTGATCGCAGGGGGTATAGCAGGCGATGTCCGATACCGTACTGTGTGTTTAGAGAGTGAGGAGGAGGGAGGAGACCGTCCCTGACAAGCCGCGCTCTGGGGGGGGGGGGGCTGACGCCGCTGCTTGACATGTCAGGGCTCTGGTGGAGGACAGTGCGGCACTGTGCAGGAGTGCAATAACCAGTGGTCGGGCGCTCTAGGTGACAGTGCGCTCAAGGCGGTCGCCTAGTCCGCCTAGTGGTTGCGCCGGCCCTGCCCGAGGCAACACTACACCCCCCCTATCGACTTATAATAAAGCTTACCTGTAGGTTAAATGAATATCTCCTAAACGTGCATCGTTTAGGAGATATTCTAGTGAGCAGCAGCTGGTGATGAAGGAACGACATACCCGTTCCGCTCCTTCAGAGCTCTGTGCCGCAGCCGTGACTCCCACACATGCGTGGGTGTGATGTCATCACAACTTGGCCATTCAAGCGGCCGCAGCCCGCAAACCCAGAAGGAAGACCGAGGGAAGATGGAAGCCTCTACAGCGGTGACAGGGTGCTGCTGGAGGGCTTTTTTTCAAAGTCTGTTATAATATGCTAGTATGTATACTAAGCACATTATGGCTTTACGTTGCAGGGGGAATAATTTTTTTCTAAAACTTCACTACCGCTTTAAGAAAGTACCCTTTTCTAACATTACTACTAGCGTTTATTGAGGCTCATTGACACCCCATGCTTGTTCACTATGCATATTCTCTTTTCAGTATTTAATAGAAACTTCTACAGAGAGAAGTATAGTAAATAGTGTGTCTGCATTTACATGCACATTAACTTTAATGGCATCCCAGTCTTAAGCCCCGTACACACGATCAAACTTTTTGCCAACAAACTTCAAAATTAGCAAGTTTTCCAAAAAATCAAACCGTGTGTACGCTCCATCGGATCAACTTTATTGGTTTTCATCTGACAAAAGTTCGCTCTGCAAACAGACAAACTTTTCGGCAACAAAAGTCCTATAGTGCAAAGTCCTATCGTGTGTACAGAAATCCATCTGACTTTTGTCCAAAGTACAAACATGCATGCCCAGAACCAATGTAAAAAAAAAAACAATTGCAGAAGTTTACCAAAGGGTGGAAGTAAAGAGCAGAAAAGAGCAGAAAAACCACGTGATGCTGGGAACGTTTTTGGGAAAGTTTGCAAAAAAAAACTGCAGTGTGTATGCTATGGGTGTGCCCGGCCAACTCCCTTCAAACAAAAATCCACGCAAAAGTTTGTTTGAAGTCCGATCGTGTGTATGAGGCTTAATTCCGTAGAGTTCCAGCTACAAACGGGAACATGGAATGTCTCATTGGACAAGGATACAGGCTTTTTATACACTTGAAAAGTATGTCAGTCCCCAACATACACAATAACCCAAATATTTACCCAAAACATCACACAATGGGTTAGATAATGAGGTAGGGCTAACTCATGGCTACCCCCCCCTAGCAACTACAGGCTGACAATGATATAATTAACACGTTAATTAACGCAGCCTTTAAATCAGCCCCGGTGAACAGACTGTCCGGCAACAAGAGTAAAGCAGAGTACATTATACAGTATCCTAAGCAGTGGCGGCCCGTCCATAGGGGGCGCCCAGGCGCCGCCCCCTCCCCCAGTCAGTAAAAAAAAAAAAGAATCTAAAAAAACATTATTTAAACATGTCCCTTTAAGGGAATTTTGTTTCCAAAAAAGGTCCTTAGGTGCACTGTGTCCGAGCTCCGGGCACAGTGCAGTCTGGGTAGCGCCACGTCTGTGCAATCACGGGATTGCAGACATGGCGCTACATTGGCAGAAAAAAAACACCTTTGTGGCGCTCTCCATCGCGCCACTGATTTCCGGCACGATGGACTGTTTTGTTATGGCTGGGCGGGTGCACCTGCCCGTCTCTATGCTAGTCACGACGTCACAGGAAGAACAGGAAGTGACGTCGGGACTCTTGAGCTCAGCGCGCCTGGAACAGGTAAGCTGAGCGATGCTGCCTGCCAGCCTGTGTGAGCCTGTCTCCCCCTCCCCAGCTGCTGCAGAACTTCATGGAGGGGGGTAAAGGGTGAGGCTGCCGAGACTGTTGTGGTGCCGAGCAGTGACTGGCAGCTGCCCCCCTTCCTGCATCCTAAAACAACCCCCCTTCCTGCCTCTCCATCCTAAAATGTCCCCCCACCTCTCCACCCTAAACAATAACCTCCTCCCCACCTCTCCACCATAAACAATAACCTCCTCCCCACCTCTCCACCATAAACAATAACCTCCTCCCCACCTCTCCACCATAAACAATAACCCCTCTTCCTGCCTCTCCACCCTAAACAATAACCCCTCTTCCTGCCACTCCACCCTAAACAATAACCTCCTCCCCCCTACAATAACCCCCCTCTCCTCTTCACCCTAAACAATAACCCCCCTTCCCACCCTGCCTCTCCACCCTCACCCTAAACAATTCCTGCCTCTCCAACCACTCTTCCTGCCTCTCCACCCTAAACAATAACCCCATTGTATAGTGTGCTCTGTGTATAGTGTGCTCTGTGTATAATAAACAGTGTGGGCTCTGTGTATAGTGCGCTTTTCTGTGTATAGTGTGCTCTTCTGTGTATAGTGCACTCTGTGTATAGTGTGCGCTCTGTGTATAATATACAGTGTGGGCTCTGTGTATAGTGCGCTCTTCTGTGTATAGTGCGCTCTTCTGTGTATAGTGTGCGCTCTGTGTATAATATACAGTGTGGGCTCTGTGTATAGTGCGCTCTTCTATGTATAGTGCGCTCTTCTGTATATAGTGCGCTCTTCTGTATATAGTGCGTTCTGTGTAGTGTGCACTCTGTGTATAGTGTGCTCTGTGTATAATATACAATTTGTTCTCTGTATATAGCGGTCTGTGTATAGTGTGCTCTGTGTATAATATACAATGTGTTCTCTGTGTATAGTGTGTCCAGGCATTGGGAGCCATGACAGTCGAAGATGGGCAGGTAAGGACCTGAAAGGGTTTGCGCCCCCCAAATTATTTTATCACCAGCCGCCACTGATCCTAAGTATAAACACAGAACACCTTATTTAAAAGACAATAGCAGGAGACCCCAGTAACAGACTGTCCGACATTGAGCTTAAAACTTACAATCCATATTACAAGTTTGGCAGACTCATCCAGGACAGAGGCTTTTGGAGGGGACTGAATGCTAGCCTCTTACCTACCAACTATGGGCCCTGGCACTTGAAGAAGCTACAAGCATTTAGGAAGATGTTCTGTTATGTAATACAAAAGGGCATTATTAAGGAGGCTGTGATGGTCTCTGCCAGCTTGGGACTCAGTAGACAGATGTAAGTTAAAGGAATGGTGATTAATGAGATCTGGAAAGCCCTGGGTCTCCTGTTGTCTACTAGTTTGAAGGGTTTTTCACCCATTGTTAATTGTGCTAATTAACACACTTTTGTCTCCTAGCAAACTATTGGGGGATGTGTTTTAACTTGTAATAATATGGATTGTAAGTTGTGAGCTCAATGCTGGACAGTCTGTTGCTGGGGGTCTCCTGATATTGTCTGTTTAATAAGGTGTTATTGTTTAGACTTAGGATAATGTATAATGTACTCTGCTTTACCCTTGTTCCCAGGCAGTCTGTTCACCTGGGCTGGGTTAAGTGCTGTGTTAATTAGCATGTTAATTTATCATTAAACAGCTTCCTAAATGCTTGTAGCTCCCTCAAATGCCAGGGCCCATACTCGGTAGGCCAGAGGCAAGCATTCAGTCTCCTCCAAAAGCCTCTGTCCTGGGTGAGTCACATTGTACAGTATATATATATATATATATGGATGTCCCCTGCCACCTAAAGAGACTGGGAACAGAGCCATCAAAGACCACTGGTCGCTCAGTTCTTAGTCTTCAGTGAGCAGAGAGTGGTGACTGTCAGTCACAGCTATCTGTTCTGCCCGTCCTACGCTCACTGGAGCTTGGGCTGCGGAGGGGGTGGGAGAGTCTGGCTCAGGCTCTCAGTGGCTCACTGAGAGGTTTCGTCAGCTACTGGTCCAGGCATCTAGGTGGGTCCCAACAATTAAAGTAGATGCAGAATGACATAAACCCCTTTGACCCACAGGAGAAGTAGAGGCAAAAGAGCTTTGGCCCTACATCTCAATTAAGGTTAGGGCCCACACTGTGTAAAGATGCCTATGATGTGACATCACTTAGATTTGCAAATATGGGGTGTTTAAATTATTTGACAGGGTGTAAAGACAAATAATGTATTTCTGGCACAATGGGTGAATGCTTTTTCTGCTATGTTTCAGGACCATGATGGAGCTTACATCTACTTTAGCATGTTTGCGTTTATGCTATGACAACCATCTGGAATCATGCCAATATTCTGAAACTAGTCCGACACTACACAAAAATGCCATTTCTGTCATTATGCCCTTTCCACACATAGTACATATAAATATTAGAATTTTAGAGTAAATACATTATTTACAGAATTTATCTGCATATAAACAGTCATTATGGAAGCTCACCTGTTTCATTTGGTAAAAGCAGCAGCTTCCATCTTGCAACCAATTAAGGTAATTTTCAAATTGCAGGGAACAAAGCTAACAGAACTAATTATAGAATTACATGTTCTTTTCATTGTGCTACTCTTCCTCAATTAACCTCTACAAGAGAGCTTATAAATCACTGTAGTTAAAATAACACAGAGGAAGCAGAAAGAGTTTTGTGCATATTAGAAATTGTCTCAAGGACTGCTAAACATATGGTATTGCTAGTGTAAATACTAACAATATTAATAGTCACATTATTGTTCCTATACCTGAACAGATCTTGCAGAAGACCTTACTGAGATGATGGTTTAGGCTACATTCACACATCTGCATTTTTCTTAATGTGCAGTGGATTTAATGTTTCACATATTTAAGATGTGTTTTACATGTTCGTCACTGAAAAGCAAGCATGATTTATTTCTCAACACTATACTAAATCCCAGAGGTAATAAAACTGAAATGTAACTATTTTTTGTACACTACAGCTTTAGTGACATCACTGTTCTGTAATGAAGCGTGTCCCACATTGTGCAGGCAGATAAAACCTAGTAAAATCTTCACTGCAGGGGTGCCCTGTCTTCTTCCTTCACACCCCTCCTTCCTCCCCTCCTGAATTCTTACCTGATCCCAAAACATTGCCCAAAGCATCACACTGGCTCCACCGGTTTGCCTTTTTCCCATACTGCATCCTGGTGCCATTTCTTCCCCAGGCAAGCAACGCACTCAGCCATCCACATGATGTAAAAGAAGACACGATTCATCAGAACAGAGAGCCGTCTTCCATTGCTCCATGGTTTAATTTTGATAATCATGAGCCCATTGTAGGAACTTTTGGCTGTGGACGCGGGTCAGCAAAGGCACCCTGACTGGTCTGTGGCTATGCAGCCCCCATACACAACAACTGTGATGTACATTTTTTCTGCTTTCAACACATCAACTTTAAGGACAACATGTTTACATACTGCCTAATTGAAACCACTGACTTCCAGATGCCATTGATAATGAATGTTGGCTGATTAGCTTAATTGTCCCCTGGTGTCCATAATGTGATATACTATATGTATATATACACATACACTATGGCCGATTCAGGGAGCAGAGCATCTTTGTCTCTAAACGCATTCTCTTACTCTGGGCTGCCGTGTTTTCACGGCAGTTGCCTAAACTTGCGCCAGAGTCTAATGCGCTGGCGTAACCCGACGCAAGTGGAAGTGGGTGTGATCATATGTAAATGATGGGCGGAGCCCAGCGCGAGGCTTACGCTCCATCATCCACGAGCGCGCAGTGAGTGCGGCTCCACTCGCCCCCCTTGTGCGCATGCTCACAACTTCTGTCGGCACTTCACGGGAAACCGCGCAATGTCCCTGGGCGCTTAAAAGGCTGGCGGACACAGCCATTCCGGCGCAAAAGTCCGTTTCCCCCCACCCCAGAAGATCTTTTGCCGGTGATGGCTGCTCCCGACCCCCAGAGAGAGGAGGAACGGCCAATCAGCCCAGGAGGTGGCCGTTTGCGATGCGATCTGATGGGCCAATGAGAGAGGAAGCAGGGCATCCTGATCTCTGCCAGGGTATGTAAACATATGAGGGTATCACCCGGAGTTTCTCATTGAAGAAAATTAATGACCGGCGCAAGGTGAGGGGCAAGGTCACAAGGAGGCATGAGAGGGGCAGGTGGTGGTCCCCCATGTCCTGTCATAGAGAGAGGAGGTGGTCAGCTGCCTGGAGAGGGAGCAGGTGGAGGGGGTCGATCTCCATGGAGGAAGTCTCCAGGACAGGTTGTTTTTTATCCTATTTGTGTGTTGCATGTGGGGGGGGAGGGTACATGTGCCAGGGTGGGACACAACATGTGTCTGCTTTGTGTCATCCACAGGACGGAGCTGGGACATCATCGGTCCCCCATTCAACCCCATCACCCCCCCGCCATCCCCCCACTGGGTGGTGAGAGGTTGTGGAGAAGTGGCACAACACCTGCAGGTGGTTGTGGAGGATCCTGCTGTGGCACACATTAGTTTTGTCGGTCTCCTCCCCTTCCTCACCCCCTCCCCCAGTGTTAACCCCTCAAGGGCGACTCCCTGCCAGGCCCCAGGAAGGCCACCCAGAAGACCAGGGGGGTCACATTTATACAGTAATTAGTGCATATTTATAGCACTGATTGCAGTATAAATGTGAATGGTGCCAAAAATGTGTCAAAAGTGTCCGATGTGTCCGCCATGATTACCAGTCGCAGTCGCAGGCTCATAAAAATCGCAGATCGCCGCCATTAGGGCTAGGCCACACCTGCCAAGTGGCCCACCTGGGGAAGCCACCTCCAGATGCCCCCCCACCCCCAATAAGACAGCTAAGCCAAAGGTGCGGCATAATAATTCTGCCCCCGGCATCCCCGATGAGGCTATTTTGTAGGCGCTATAACTTTTGCGCAAACCAGTCGAGTTTTTGTTATTTATTTTCTCAGCGATTTGAGATTTTTTTTTTTTTTTACCAAAAATATGTGGAAGAATACGTATCGCCCTGGTGGTGAAACCCCACGGCTGAATTTTTTTTTTAAATTGGGCTTGGGCTATTTTTTTATAGCAACAAGTAAAAAATATTGTATTTTTTTTCAAAATTGGCGAGGACCCTCGTGCTCTTCCATCAGCAGACGGTTTTGGCAGGTGGGGACTGTTGGGTCGGGGGTCATATCACGCGCAATCTGCAGGCCTTTTCTCAAAAAGTTGTGCAAAAAACTGCACCAATGAGACACACAAAGTGGGGACAATAGGGTCCCCCGGAAATACCACCCAAAAGAAAGCTCTATTTGTGGGGAAAAAAGGACGCCAATTTTGTTTGGGAGGGGATAGTCCATATCGCACGACCGCGCTGTCCCCAATTGTCAGTTAAAGCGACGCAGTGCCGCAAGCTATCACCTGAAATTTCACGGTATATGTGCTGGTCAGGAAGGGGGCCCCCACAGTTTACATGCCCAGTAAGGAAGTGGTTAAGGACAACATGTTTACATACTGCCTAATAGAAACCACTGACTTCCAGATGCCATTGATAATGAATGTCGGCTGATTAGCTTAATTGTCTCCTGGTGTCCATAATGTGATATACAGTATGTATATATATATATATATATATATATATATATATATACACACACACACACATATATATATATGTATATATATATATATATACACAGTATATATACACACACACTATATATATAATTTTTTATTTATTTTTAGGTATTTCAATAAAGAGATAATTATATTACAAACAATACTGAAGAAATTTCTGGTGCCTGTGTGAATGGTTACACAGCAACTGCATTGTACATAGCCCCCATAGTGTTTATATATTTTCTCCACATCACACAAGGAAGCAGCTTTCTGTAAAACCAGCTGAGAAAGTGTCTTGTCCCACTGAGTGCTTCAGTTGACCAACAGAATTTTGTAATATTTGGGCATTTAAAATTGTGTAAGTCAGGGGTGCCCAACCTTTTGAAGAGCAAGGGCCACTTAAGCGACTTGGTAACCAGTTGCAGGCCACAATGTGCAGAGCGGGGTGGATGGCAGCCCACTCGGCTCTATAGAGCCCACTCTACTCTCAGCACACCAAACTTGCAAGTAATAACAGTCTATGGCTCAGTGTAGGTAACCCACAGGTGCACTTCTCTGCACCTGTGGATAAGTTTGAAAGCAGCCCAGTAACCACTGCAGAACAGATATGTCCATATAAACACTGTGATTTTAGTAATAAACGTACCTTTAACCACTTCCATACCAGGCACTTACGCACCTTCCCGCCCAAGCCAATTTTCAGCTTTCAGCACTGTCGCAATTTGAATGACAATTGCGCGGTCATGCTACACTGCACCCAAACAAAATTGGCGTCCTTTTTTCCCCACAAATAGAGCTTTCTTTTGGTGGTATTTGATCACCTCTGCAGTTTTTTTTTTTTTTGTGCAACAACTAAAAATAGAGCGAAGATTTTGAAAAAAAAATAAAGTTTTTATTTTTTTCTGTTAATTTTTTTGTAAATGAGTATGTTTTCTCTTTCAATTATGGGCACTAATATGGTGGCACTGATGGGCACCGATGAGGTGGCACTGATGGGCACCGATGAGGTAGTTCTGATGGGCACTGATTAGGTAGCACTGATGGGCACTGATAGGCGGCGCTGGTATTGGGCACTGATGGGCACTCATGGGCGGCACTGATGGGCACTCATGGGCGGCACTGATGGGCACTCATGGGCGGCACTGATGGGCACTCATGGGCGGCACAGGTGGGCACTGATAGGCGGCACAGGTGGGCACTCATAGGCGGCACAGGTGGGCACTGATAGGCGGCACAGGTGGGCACTGATAGGCGGCACAGGTGGGCACTGATAGGTGGCACAGGTGGGCACTGATAGGTGGCACAGGTGGGCACTGGTAGGTGGGCACTGGGCATGGATTGGCACTGTGGGGTTGCACTGACAGACACTGGGGTGGCACTGATGATCACTGAGGGGTGGCACTGATGGATCAATGTTGCCAATCAGTGCCCATGTGTGGGCACTGATTGGCATCATTTTTTTTTACTGCCCCCCCTTTTTTTTTTGTCATTTTTTTTTTTTTGTCATTTTTTTTTTGTCATTTTTTTTTGTATTTTTTTTATTTCCCTGGTGGTCCGTGTGGCGATCTGAGGGGGGGCTGCGCTGATAAACAATCAGCGCGAACCCCCCCTGTCAGGAGAGCCGCTGATCGGCTCTCCTGTACCCGCGTCTGTCAGACGCGAGTGAGGAAGAGCCGTCGGCGGCTCTTCCTGTTTACATCGTGATCAGCCGTGATTGGACACGGCTGATCACGTGGTAACGAGGCTCCGCCGGAGACTCGTTACCGAGATCGGAGGTGCAGGGTGTCAGACTGACACCCCGCATCACCGATCGCCGCGCTGCGCGCCCCCCACGGGCGCGCGCGGCATTGAAATCGTGCTAGACGTTTGAGAACGTCTAGTCACGATTTCATAACCACTTCCCTGCCGTAAATCGGCTATTGGCCGGGCGGGAAGTGGTTAATAACAGTATTCTATTCTATTTTATTCCATCCCAGAGCAGGAGGTCGCAGGCCACATGTGGCCCCGGGCCACTGGTTGGGCACCCCTGGTGTAAGTTTTTCATATTTGATTAAACTGTGAGTAGAACAGGGCACACACCAGAATGCATTGGCGATGCACAAATATGTCAATATATGATGTTGCCTGTGTTTTTAACACCTTCCCGCCCAGCCAATAGCAAATTGATGGCTGGGCAGTGTTTCAATTATCCTGACTGGAAGTCATATGACATCCTGTCAGGATGCACTGATCACACAACTTCCAAAAACTTCCCATGCCTCTTGCTAAATACATTGGACTGTCTACTTTCCAAAACGGGGTAATTTCGGGGGTATTTGTACTTTCCTGGTGTTTTTGGGCCTCAAGAAATGAGATAGGCCGTCAGTACATCAGGATTGATCAATTTTCAGATATATTCCGTAGTTTGTGAAGCCTATAACTTTCCTACAGACTAAATAATATACTCTGGTTTGGGTAATTTTCACCAAAAAAAAAGTAGCAGAATACACTTGACCTAAATTCTTCAAGGAAGATGATTACCCCGCGCTGCCAATTTTGGTTAAATGTTAGCTGCTAACACGGCTCATATGAGAGAAGCAAAAAGAATTAAATGTGTAGGAAATGTGTAGCGCTTTAAAGTGACTGTCTGTTAATGACAGTCAGAAGCACAAAAAAAGAATAAACAAATTTTGTGTAAAGTAAAACAAATAAAGGACCCTGGAAAATCCAGGGACAAGCACTGTATAACTCGTGTGTGATGAACAGTGTGAAAATAATCTATTAGTGAGATGACACCCGTTGTTGGATACAATTAATCACATATAAAAACATATATACATTGAAAAACAACAGTGATTGTTCATTTCTTTAGAAAGACATGTGTAAATTATTAGCCACTGACTGACAAGTGCAATAATGTCCCGTGAAAGGAAAATAAAACAAATCCTGATGTAAATAAGTAATAGTCAATCTGATGATTGGTGAATAACAAATAATGACTTCTCCACTGTGTTGTTCCCACCACCGAAAGCAATGCAGGCTTACCAGAACCAGTTGACTTCAGATGGCTTACGCCACTGGAAGTCAAATTAGGCTTGTAGTGGCTGATATCACAATGGGCTCCTTGGCAAGGCAATACTTTGAATGGTCAGCAGAACCTCCGTGGGATGGATGGATGAAGCCCAGCTGGGAGTGCGATCCCCAAGTGGATATTCTCATAGAAAATGGTTTGCATAAGAGATAAGAGAAAGAAGTGGCCACATAGCGTAATCCCGTTTAAGTAGAAAAATAAAATATTTATTTACAGCTATCAAACTTACATTTTAGCTGAATAAAAAATGCTTGTATACAAGTAGGGCGGCAGTGGAGTCCTCCCGACGCGTTTCGTGGACAGAGCACTTCGTCTGGGGACCCCAGACGAAGTGCTCTGTCCACGAAACGCGTCGGGAGGACTCCACTGCCGCCCTACTTGTATACAAGCATTTTTTATTCAGCTAAAATGTAAGTTTGATAGCTGTAAATAAATATTTTATTTTTCTACTTAAACGGGATTACGCTATGTGGCCACTTCTTTCTCTTATCTCTTATGCAAACCATTTTCTATGAGAATATCCACTTGGGGATCGCACTCCCAGCTGGGCTTCATCCATCCATCCCACGGAGGTTCTGCTGACCATTCAAAGTATTGCCTTGCCAAGGAGCCCATTGTGATATCAGCCACTACAAGCCTAATTTGACTTCCAGTGGCGTAAGCCATCTGAAGTCAACTGGTTCTGGTAAGCCTGCATTGCTTTCGGTGGTGGGAACAACACAGTGGAGAAGTCATTATTTGTTATTCACCAATCATCAGATTGACTATTACTTATTTACATCAGGATTTGTTTTATTTTCCTTTCACGGGACATTATTGCACTTGTCAGTCAGTGGCTAATAATTTACACATGTCTTTCTAAAGAAATGAACAATCACTGTTGTTTTTCAATGTATATATGTTTTTATATGTGATTAATTGTATCCAACAACGGGTGTCATCTCACTAATAGATTATTTTCACACTGTTCATCACACACGAGTTATACAGTGCTTGTCCCTGGATTTTCCAGGGTCCTTTATTTGTTTTACTTTACACAAAATTTGTTTATTCTTTTTTTGTGCTTCTGACTGTCATTAACAGACAGTCACTCTAAATTCTTCAAGAAAAATTATTTATTTGCAAAATTTTATAACAGATACAAAGAGAAACACAATTTGTATCAAAACCCAGTGGTGATTAATTAAATACCACCAAAGGAAAGCTCTATTTGTGTGAACAAAATTATAAAAGTTTTGTCATTAAAAATGTGACAGTGCTGAAAGTTGAAAATTGGCCTAGGCAGGAAGGGGGTGAAAATGCCCTATATTGAAGTGGTTAAGTGATTTATATTAGGTTTTCAGTGTAATAAAGTGATTGTAAGCCCTGGTTCACACTGCTGCGTTTGGGCATGTCAAAACGCATGTCAAATCTGCGGCATTTGCCCGCAATGACACCGTCCTCATCGGTGCCACGCCGCATCAGCGGAACTGCACCTATTTCAAAAAGTAGTTTTGTGAAATCGTGCTTCATTTCCGTAGCCCAGTATGACCATATGGTCACCAGTCATCTCTATGGCCGTCGGAGGTCCGGGCGTGACATCAAGTAAACAAAGCAGCAATCGTGGCTGTCGGCATGAGATCGTGATTTTTTTTTCACGATCTTATGCTTTCCAGCCTGGAGGAGAGATGTGGGGTCTTATTGACCCTGCATCTCTCCATAAAGAGTACATGTCACGATATATTCATATTACAAGTGTTTACATTCTGTGTAATAGGAATAAAAGTAATAAAAAAAAATGTAAAAAAAATGTCATAAAATATAAAAATATATATATATATATATATATATATATTTTATTTAAAATGCCCCTATCCCCGGTAGCTTGCATGCAGAAGTGAACACACACGGAAGTCCCACCCACATATGTAAACAGCGTTCAAACCACACATGTGAGGTATCGCCATTAGAGCGTTATGCCGCGTACACACGATCACTTTTTGTGATGAAAAAAAAACTACGTTTTCAAAAACGTCATTTAAAATGATCGTGTGTGGGCAAAACGTTGTTTTATGTCTTCTAAAAAACGACCAAAAAAAAATTCGAACATGCTTGAATTTTTTGTGTCGTTTTTCAAAATGTAATTTTTTGTGTCATAAAAAGTGATCGTGTGTGGGCAAAACGACGTTGAAAACGATGTTTTTAAACCCGCGCATGCTCAGAAGCAAGTTATGAGACGGAGCTTCAATGGAACAGAGTGCCGTCGAACGTGGTGTACGTCACCATGCTTTGCTAGAGCATTTTGGAAAAACAATGGTGTGTATGCATTGTCATTTTGGAAAATGAAGTTTGAAAAACTTTTGTTTTGTTTCGTCACATAAAACTTCGTTTTTTTTCATCACAAAAAGTGATCGTGTGTACGCGGCATAAGAGCACCAGCAACAATTCTAGCACTAGACCTCCTCTGTAACTCTAAACTGGTAACCTGTAAAAACAAATTAAGGGTCGTCTATGGAGATTTTTTGAAGTACTGAAGTTTGGCGCCATTCCATGAGTGTGTGCAATTTTAAAGAGTGTCATGTTAGCGATCTATTTACTTGGCGTAACATAATATTTTACATTATACAAAAAAATTGGGCTAACTTTACTGTCTTGTTATTTTTTAATTCATGAAAGAAAAGAAGAGGCGTTTGGAAATGATTGCGCAAATACCGTGTGAGATAAAAAGTTGCAATGACCACTATTTTATTCCCTAGGGTGTCTGCTAAAAAAACATATATAGTGTTTGGGGGTTCTGAGTAATTTTCTAGCAAAAAATTATGGTTTTTAGCATGTTGGAGAGAAATGCCAGAATAGGCGCGGTATAGAAGTGGTTAACCACTTAAGAAGCGGACCAATATGCTGCTAAATGACCCAATGGGTTTTTACAATTCGGCACTGCGTCGCTTTAACAGCCAATTGCGCGGTCATGTGACGTGGCTCCCAAACAAAATTTGCGTCCTTTTCTTCCCACAAATAGAGCTTTCTTTTGGTGGTATTTGATCGCCTCTGCAATTTTTATTTTTTGCGCTATATACAAAAATAGAGCAACATTTTTGAAAAAAAAAATCAATATTTTTTACTTTTTGTTATAAGGAAAATCAAATAAACTAAATTTTAGTCAAACATTTAGGCCAAAATTGATTCAGCCACATGTCTTTAGTAAAAAAAAAAATTGCAATAAGCGGGAACAGCGACACTAATACAGCGATCAGAAAAATGATCGCTTAGTGACACTGGCAATAGGGAGTGAAAGGGTTAACTAGGGCGGTGATCAAGGGTTTAAAACTTTATTGGGGGGATATGGGGGCTACCCTGAACCTAACACTAACTGCCTGTCACACTGCCTGTCACACTGACACTAAATGCAGTGATCAGTACATATATGATCACTGCATTCAGTGACACTGTGACAGGGGGGTGGGGGGGGGGTGATCGGGGGGAAAAATGTGCCTGTGTGTAGTAGTTGTGCAGACTCACTGTGTGATGTCTTCTCTCCTCAGCGACGGTTGAAAATACTGCTGAGAGGAGAGATTACATCACTTCCCCCTTCCTGTGTTTACACAGGAGGAGGAAGTGACACACAGGGGGAGCGCGCGCATTGGCTGGGAGCGATCCGGAGGGGACGGACAAAAACGAACAGCCGCCCGCTCATCCCAGATCGCTCGTCCAGCCACGGGGACCGCCGCAGGTACCGGGGGGGGGGTCCCGATCGGACCCCCAACCCACGTCTAGGCAGAGACGTAAAGGTACGCCAATGTGCCTGTACGTGCCATTCTGCCGACGTATATGTACATGCAGCTGTCCGCAAGTGGTTAAGTAAATCAACCTCCCTGTGACGCATTTAAAGGTTAGCAATGGTAAAGGACCTGTTTCAGCATTATTTTCACATCAGAACTGCTTTCTCCCATACAAGTCAGCAGTGGGAAGCAAGTAAAATGCAGGTCAGAAGGTGGTCAACTGCAGGTCAATGAACATGGCAATGAATTCTGATCTCCAAAGTGTCTCAAACTAATGTCACAAGCAGGCTGTATCTCCTATCAACACAAGTCCAAAACCTGTTGAGGCCTAAATCCATCTCTATACATCATGTATTATGCAAAAGGATGAACGGGAATAGGGGGTTCCACTCATGAAAATACCTGTTGCCTGATTATTATGCTTATCCAGTGGCTTTGCTAAGAGAATAAGAGGGGGTTGCTGACATGGTTGACCTCTACTAAAAATGATAGTAGTCTGTCCATCAATATGATGCAATTACTTCTATACTTTGGGCCACTGGCCCAGTCAATATATGCAGAAAAAGAAAGCTTAAGACAAGTCAGTAATCCTGATCTAATTGTCTTGTGACATTAACTTAATGTACTGTATTTTCCGGCGTATAAGACAACCTTTTAAGCTTAAAAATATCCCCCAAAAATCGGGGGTCGTCTTATATGCCTGGTATTAAACCTGTATGCAGAGTCAGTCTGTGGGCCTCCATTGTTCAAAAGCCGCGCCTCCTCCTCGTCCTGTTTCGTGATAGGCGGAACACTCAGTTTCCCAGCAGAGCCTGTGTTCAGTGTTCCGCCTATCACTGATGTCGTCTCGTTCAAGGCCAAGTACGAGAGGACATCCGTGATAGACAGAACACTGAAAACTGCTGGGAAACAGTGTTCCGCCTATCACGAAACAGGACGATGAAGAGATGCGACTTTTGAACAATGGAGGCCCACAGACTGACTCTGCATGACAAGGGATAAGGTATGGAGATCGGCAAAGTGAGGCATGTAATGGGCACAGTGAGGTGAGGCATTTAATTGGCACAGTGAGGTGAGACATGTAATTGGCACAGAGGTGAGACATGTAATTGGCACAGTGAGGTGAGGCATGTAATTGGCACTAGTCGGAAGGGGGGTAGTCTTATACGGCGAGAATATCCCAAAACCAACCTTTTAGCTGGCAAATTAGGGGGTCGTCATACGCCGAGTCGCCTTATACAACGGCAAATACAGTATTATGGCAGATGCCAATGCTGACCTCCCCTACACCAATGCGATGGCTTTAATACTTTTTAAGTCACCGATGGGTATGAAGATTAGCAGCTGCAACTTCAGTCTGACATTCATGATATGCATGCTTGTTCCAGGCTAATTTCTCAAAAAGCACTGGAGCCAGAAACGGCCAGGCAATATTTACATGTCAAAATCAGGAATAGCAACATCTCTACTGCTCTCAGGGAAGGTTCAGTATAAAACGAAGAGCTGTTTAAAAGCGGAATTAAACGCTCTCAATCTACACTAGCTAGTTTTACTCTTTATGCTTCTAGGCTTAGTACATAGATAGGAAGGTATTTCATTTTTACTTGCTTTTAGACAGTTTTTTTTACATTTCTTCAGTAACTTCCTGGTGTCTGGCCTAGGCTACGTCATACAGTACATCTCAAGAGTCTTCATGGGCAATTTGTTTTTTCTTTTATCATGATGAGGGACTTTCTCAGCTAAGCATACCCTCCTGTCTGTATGCCTGAGTTAAGGGCAGATGGATTCCAGGAAGTAAATGCAACATGAATCGTCGGCCCTTACTCAAGATGGCTGTGGCTAGATAAGGTGTTTTTTTTATGTTTTCTCAACAAAATAAAGCATAGAGACAGGGGTGGGTGATTTAGTTTGATTTGAATATTAAAAAAAGAATGAAAAAGCGTTTTTATAGATTTGCATTTTTCTACTCCACTGAGAAGTAGCTACAGCCACTTACCCTGAACTCACTGAAAGTATTTTTTTATTTATTTTTTCCATTCCTCCCAAGTATCCTGCAATTGATTGCTTTATTTGTATCACATTAGTTTAATAGAGAGATACTACACAGGAGATTTTCAATATCAAGGAAAGTAATGACGTTGAATCTCCACACCTCCATAGACTTGAATGGTAGTAGGTGATGGAATTACTCACTCCTTTCAGATTAATCTCATGAGTCTTATCTTTCAGTGACTGCCTAAACATCTCCTACAGTAGCAATAAACCAAATTTTTTTTCCCTCCAGGAGATTCTTATTAATCTGTGAGATGAAAATTGCTTGGGTAGCTAGCTGTAGCCTAAAGCCATCTACAGATTTCAGCAATCCCACTGGCGAAACTATGCAAGATTTCACTGCTGAATGATTGTTCTAATAAATCCAAGAAAAACACATCCTGGTTGATCATCTCTTCCCCCAAGAGAACCCAAACCGGCCAATGTTATCCATGATCACACTACAAATATTTCCCAATCTAGGTGTAACCGTCTGATGTCTGTGGGCAACTTATTTCTATCTCTAGCTTAAACTTTTTTTTAAAGGAACCTGTTTCAAGTATTTCTGCTGTCTGTGGCCCCATTTGCGAGATTATATCCAAATTACAACAATTCTTTTTATTTCCCCAAGGGGGTTATTCACACCTTTGTCAATTAGAAAACAAAAATAAAAAACTGCCCCAATAAGCCACATTAACCAAAAGATGCCATATACAAAGGCATAAATATTAATTTACACATGAAGTGATACTGCACAAATAATTCTTATGATTAATTTACACATAAGCCCATATCTTGAATCATAATGTCCAACCAAAAATTCTATAGGCTATATACAGAGCGAAGCAAATTGAATTTCTTAGTTTTAATCGAATCTAGAGAAATGATAGTCACCGTTTCAGATGAGTATATGGATAGATCCGTGTCCTCTCAGAGAAACCTGGGTGCCGGCAATGCACAAAGCAAATGTAGAAAGAAATGTTTGGACAGACGCACTCTGGAAGCCTTTTATTGGTAAAAGTTTTCAAACACCACACATCACAGCGAAATACAGGGGCATACAGCTGACGTGTTTCACACTATCAGTTAATGCTTACTCATAGATTTCAATCCAATCTCCCTGAGCAGCACCAAGTAATTCACGCAACTGCAAGTGCCCACTACCATAATGAATGGCCACTTACCAAAACGCAAGCACGAAGAGCATTCGGCTGTAAACCAGCCGCGGCCTTTGGCTTGCACACAGGGTGGAAAGGATCAGGATTGAACCAGGAAGCGGAGTGACCAGCTGTATGTTCCTCACCGTATTATAGGTGTCTGTGACAATAGCTTGGATAACTGTAAGCCCCCCTCCGTCCTTCCCGTAGCCCCGTCTCCTCTGCAGCTCGAAGTACGGGTTGGAGGTCTCAGTTACCCACAGCTTCCAGGCGTTCTTTAGCAGAACCTCTTCCGGTTACAGCCTAATGATTATTCTGCATGCCTTTTGGTAAGCGGCCACTCATTACGGTGGTAGGCACTTGCAATTGTGTGAATCACTTGGGTGCTGCTCAGGGAGATTGGATTAAAACTAAGGACTTCAATTTGCTTTGCTCTGTGTATAGCCTATAGATTTTTTTGGTTGGACATTATGATTCAAGATATAGGCTTATATGGAAATTAATCATAAGAATTATTTGTGCAATATCACTTCATGTGTAAATGATTATTTCTGTCTTTTTATATGCCATCTTTTGGTTAATGTGGCTTATTGGCACAGTTTTTTTTTTTTTGTTTTCTAATTGATATGTGTGTATCCCACTGCATCTTGTTAACAGTCTAGCACATTTTTTCTTTTCCCATTCACACCTATGTGTTTTGAGTGTTTTTTTGTCATGTCAAAGGTGTGTTGCCTTAGTGTTTTGGGATGCCGCTGATAAAGAATGGCATGCTAACTGATGATGTATGGTTCATGTTACAGCAAGGCACAACTACAATTTGTATAGAATAGGCCTACAGTAAAAGGAATAGTCTCTTGTACACAGGAGTAAAAAACACCATGATTTTTACTGATCTGAACACAGGTGCATTGATATGGAACAATGCACACAGATGTATACAAATCATATGTACAGTGCTGAGTACAAAGCTGTAGGGGCAGATTTGGACCTTGGGGGGCCCAGGGCGCTTCAAGTTCTGGGGGCCCCTCATGCACAGAGTTGGTTTACATTCTCATTGACAGTTACACATTTTTAAATACATGACACAACATTATACACACACACACAAACAGTCCTAGCACTCTATGTGTGGTTGGCAGTCACACACACGCAGTCATTTACTTTTAAAAAACATACAGTATACCAGTCCAGAGTAAAAGCTTTTGCACATGATGGCCAGCAAAATATTACTTCCCTAGATTGAATTATTAAAAGAAAGTATTTTTGTATTATTATATATATATATATTTTAGTTTATTTTTTATTGTTTTATATATATTTTTTATTGTTTTATTTATGTAGAGGCTGTGACAAAGGGCAGTTGCCCCTTGGCCTCCTTATAAATCCAGCACTGCAGATCCATAAAATAAAAATGAAAATTTTACATTAGAGTGCAGTAATTTACCCTCATGAATATGTCCATAAACACACATATATTGCAACACTGGCAACTAGATGAGGGTGAAGTTGAATTATATGCATGTATAGTCCCTTGAAAATGTATTCATACCCCTAGAAATTTTCAAAATGTTTGTCATATTACAACCAAAAACAAATTTATTTTATTGGGATTTAATGTGATAGACCAACACAAAGTGGCACATAATTGTAAAGTGGAATGAAAATGATAAATGTTTTCAACATTTTTTACAAATATTTATGTGAAAAGTTTCAATATTTTATAGAACCACCTTTTGCTGCAATTACAGCTGCAAGTCTTTTTGGGGATGCCTCTATTAGCTTTGCACATCTAGAGAGTGACATTTTTGCCCATTCTTCTTTGCAAAATAGCTCAAGGTCCGTCAGATTGTATAGAGAGCATCTGTCAACAGCAAGTTTCAAGTCTCGCCACAGATCCTCTATTGGATTTAGGTCTGGACTTTGACTGGGCCATTCATGGATGTGCTTTGACCTAAACCAGTGGTTCTCAACCTTTCTAGTGCCGTGACCCCTTAATACAATTTTCTAAGTTGTGGGGACCCCTAACAGTAAAAGAAAAAAAAAGAAAAAATATTGTGGATTGTTAGCACCCAAGGCAAGACAAGTAATTTGTGCCCCTAACCCATGGACATTTAGCTCTCCCTGAGTTCCTTTCACTCGTACAATATTAAAACCCCTTATTCTTTCCCTTTTTTCTCTCTCGATCCTAATTTCTTGTTTTTTTTCCCTATCCCTCTCTCTAGCTGTCTTACTTTTTCTTTCTCTTCCTTTTTCTTTTGTTCCTCCCCCTGTTTTCCTCTCCCTTCCATGTATTCTCTATTTAATTTTATTCCTTCTATTACTCCTTGGTGGGGGGAATGTGATGAGTGGCAGTGCTGGTGGGGGGAATGGGATAAGTGGCAGTGCTGGGGGGAGTTCTGATCAGCCAACTTACGTGCTCTTGATCAAGGCCATCTGTGTCTCCGGCTTCAATGTGTCTCTGGCTTTGTGATGTCTCACAGCAGTGACACCTAAGCTGAAATCAGGGTCTCCTTCAGCCCCTCCCACTTTACATTCCTTACCAGTCAGCTGACCTCTAGTTTCTGCCCCGAGCCATGCCTTGAACTGATTGGGCGACTGCAAAGAGGCTGAGTGGGCTGCCGCGGGCTCAAGGAAAAGGAAGGATGAACAGTGTGGGCTTCAGAACAGCCCAGAATTTGGTGACCCCTGGCAAATCATCATTTAACCATCATCAGTCCCGACCCCCTGGTTGAGAACCACTGATCTAAACCAATCCATTGTAGCTCAGGCGGTTTGTTAAGAGTCCTTGTCTTGCTGGAAGGTGAACCTCCACCCCAGTCCTAATTCTTTTGCAGACTCTAAAGCGTACACACTGGCAGAGAACCTCGACGGGCAGAACACATTGTTCCGCCCGTCGAGGTTCTCTGCCGGCCGTCAGATTCGGTGACCCGCCCGTCGGGAATGGCAACCAGCCATTCATCCAGGCGGGCCGTCGAGCAAATAGAGAGCCTGCTCTCTATTCGCTCGACGGGATTCCCGACGGGCGGGGCGAGCCAGGAGCGTACACACGACCGAGGTTCTCGCTGGAATGCAGCTCCCAGCGAGGTTGTTTCTGGTTTCTAGCGAGAACCTCGGTCGTGTGTACGCCACCTTACAGGTTTTCTTCTAAAATTGCCATGTATTTGGCTCCATATCTTCCCATTAACTCTGACCAGCTTCCCTGTCTATCCTGAAGAAAAGCATCCCCACAACATGCTGCTGCCACCACGTTTCACAGTTGGGATGGGGCGTTCAGGGTGATGTGCAGTATTAGTTTTTCACCACACATATCATTTTGCTTTTAGGCCAAAAGGTTTCATTTTGGTCTCATCTGACCAGAGCACCTTCTTCCACATGTTTGCTGTGTCCCCCACGTGGCTTCTTACAAACTGCAAATAGTACTTCTTATGGCCTTCTTTCTTAAATAAATATATATGCTGCGCTTTCCAAAATTGCACACTATATCAATGTGAGAAGTGCATACACATAAACGTGAAAATCCTCCAATAGTGAAAACAACCGTCTAAACCAGGGGTGGCAAACTCAAATTCATCAGGGGCCGCATCAGCAGTTTGGTTGCCCTCAAAGGGCCGGTTGTATCTGCACTCCACCATAGTGTTCAGTCTGAGCAGTCTCCAAGTTTTCTTGCGCTGCATATGGATGCAGCGCAGGGTTCAGGAGTGCGAAGCACATTATTTCTAATATTACATTGTAATATAAAATTAAATCATTCAACTCACCATAATGCAGAATCAGTGGAAGCCCGGAGTCTCTCCTTGCATCAGGCGTCCCCACCAGCCAAGTCCCCCCTTTACATCAGGCGTCCCCACCAGCCGAGTTCCCCCTTTTAAATCAGGCGTCCCCACCAGCTGAGTCCCCCTTTACATCAGCCGAGTCCCCCCTTTATATCAGCTGAGTCCCCCCTTTACATCAGCCGTCCCCCACCAGCCGAGTCCCCCCATTCCATCAGGCGTCCTCCCCTTCCATCAGGAGTCCCCCCCTTCCATCAGGAGTCCCCCTTTACATCAGCCGAGTCCCCCCATTTACATCAGCCGAGTCCCCCCCTTGCATCAGGAGTCCCTCACCAGCCGCGTCCCCCCTTTACATCAGCCGTGTCCCCCTTTACATCAGCCGAGTCCCCCCTTTACATCACCCGAGTCCCCCCTTTACATCAGCCGAGTCCCCCCTTTACATCAGCCGAGTCCCCCCCTTACATCAGCCGAGTCCCCCCCTTACATCAGCCGAGTCCCCCACCAGCCAAGTCCCCCCTTTACATCAGCCGAGTCCCCCCCTTACATCAGGCTTCCCCCACCAGCAGAGACTCTCTCCGGTCTTCAAGAAAATGGCGGCCAGCGGAGACATTGTCTCTGCCCGGCCACGGACCTCTAGAGGCTGCGACGGCGGCGGTCTTCAAGAAAATGGCGGCCGGCGGAGACATTGTCTCTGCCCGGCCGCTGACCTCTAGAGGCGGCGGTCTTCAAGAAAATGGCGGCCGGCTGAGACATTGTCTCTGCCCAGCCGTGGACATCTTGCGGTGGATGCCAGGAATGTTAAAAAAACGGAGAGAGATCCCCCTGCTGACGGGGGCCGCTACGCGGGCCACATCACAAGGCCTGGCGGGCCGGATTCGGCCCGTGGGCCTTGTGTTTGCCACCCCTGGTCTAAACTAACTATAGATAATGAAAATAGTGTATCACAATAAACATATAAAAAATAAATATAAAAGCATAAACAATGATAAAAGTGCTACTGTGCAAAAAAAGTGGTTAATTATAACCCTCAGTGACTAGGGCTGAAACAACTAATCGATTAATCGACAACTAATCGATTATGAAATTAATTGAATACTATTTTCATAATCGATTAATCAGCCAGTAACAAAATGGAGTTAAAAAAACTAAAATTAGCCTTTTATAGTAAAAAAAGAGGAAATCGCTACTGTAAATATTACTTTTACAGTTCCACAGTAAAAAATGAACCCCTTGCAGTAGCGATTATTTGCTCTCTTTGTACTATAAAGGGCTAATTTTAGTTTTTTTAGCCCCATTATGTTACTAAATGTCTTAAGGCTGCGTACACACGACTAAACAAATCCGATGAAAACGGTCGGACAGACCGTTTTCATCAGATATGTCTGCTGGGCTACGATCAAACCAAAATCCCCGCGGACAGACATCGCGGTGACGTGGCGGTGGCGGCCACGTCACCACTCCAGGAAGTAAAATACTTCCACGCATGCGTCGAATCCATTCGGACGGACGGGTTTCCAGCAGACAAGTTTTAAAGCATGCTTTAAAACTTGTCGGCTGGAAAAACCTGTCGGCTCGCCCATACACACGATCGGATTTGTCTGCTGAAACGGTCCGTCGGACCGGTTTCAGCAGATAAATTTGATCGTGTGTACACGGCCTTAGGCCTGGGTCACACCTATGCATTTTTTGGTGCTTTTTTGCAAAAACACACTACAGTTCATATAACCTGGACACATTCACATCTGTGCTTTTTTTTCAACTGCTGCCTATTTGGAAAGAGAAATGACGTTTAATGCAAAACAGTGCTCTTTGGTTCAATAGGTTTTAATGGAGAAGCTGCAGAAAAGCATGTAATGCGTTTTTTTTGCGGCCCAACATTCTGCCCAACAACAAAAATGTTTTAAGGTTATTAACCGATTAAACAAAACAATAATCGGCCAACTAATCGATTATGAAAGTAATCGTTAGTTGCAGCCCTATCAGTGGCCCACTGATGAATAAATCAAAAAAGTGCTCCTGTGCATGTGCATAGCATCCAATCAAGTATGGGTTTTCAATATTGCATTGCTGTGTTGATCAAAAAACTGTTCATGTGCATGTGTATGATATCCAGGTGTAAAAAAGTTAATTTAAAAAAGTTCATGCAATTGTAAAACTGCTAAATGATCCAGAACATGCCGTGGTGTTCCTCACTCTGGTGCTCCCCGTAGGTATTTTATGCTCACCTCAGGGCGTGTGACTTTGCAATTAAGCGAAGTCAATACACGCCTATGAACCACCTCTGGGCTTTTGTAGTTACACCAGAATCATGGACTCTTCAGTATGGTACCTTTCTATATATGGCAAATTGATAAAGTGTACAATTTTGGAAAGCACAGCGTATATATATTTATTTATTTACATCTGCATGATTTATGAGGCATGTTTAATGCTTGCAGCTGAATCTTGGTAATCAGGACAATTCGGATAATTGGAAGCTCACAGGACGTTTTACATAATGGCTTTATTCATGCCACTCTTCCATAATGGCCATATTTGTGGCATGCACGACTTATAGTTGTTCTGTGGACAGATTCTCCCACCTGAGCTGTGGATCTCTGCAGCTTCTCCATGGGCCTCCATGGCCCTCTTATCATGGGCCTCTTGGCTGCTTCTCAGATTAATGCTCTCCTTGCCCAGCCTGTCAGTTTAGGGGGACGGTCATGTCTTGGTAAGTTTGCAGTGTGGCCATACTCTTTCCATTTCAGATGATGGATTGAACAGTGCTCTGTGAGATGTTCAAAGCTTTGGATATTTTTTTATAACCTAACCTTAAGCTTCTCCTCCACAACTTTATCCCTGACCTATCTGTTGTATTTCTTGGCCTTCATGATGCCAAACAAACCTTGTAGGGCTTCACAGAAAAGCTGTATTTATACTGAGATTAAATTAATAACAGATGGAGTCTTTTTACTAATTAGGTGACTTCTGAAGGCAATTGATTCCACTAGATTTTAGTTAGGGATATCAGAGTAAAGGGGGCTGAATACAAATGCACACCACATTTTTAGATATTTATTTATAAAATATTTAGAATACCATTTAGCATTTTCCTTCCTCTTCACAATTATGTGCCACTTTGTGTTGGTCTATCACATAAAATCCCAATAAAATGCATTTACATTTTTTGTTGTAACACGTAAAATTTCCAGTTGGTATGAATACTTTTTTAAGGCACTATGAATGCATGTACAGGTTTCCACGCCTACATGCATGTCTACGCAAGGTCTTATGGAACATTTTACTCAGGATCTTTCTGTGAACATAATCCTGAATACAAACATCAGTAATTAGTATGTCTGTTTGCAAGAGGCCAAAAAAAAAGACAAAAAATAAATAAAAGAACAGTACACAAATAACAAATAAATACATAATAAAAGCAAAAAAACGAAAGAAAAAATAAAGAGAGCACTAAATTCAATAATCGAAACTACCCAAATACACCACCACTAAAATTAATAAAAAACTAAATAAATAAAAATGAAACATTCCATTACTGACATGTAAAAATACTGCTTGCATGGCTGTCTCTGCTATTTGTTTGATGGCAGGTTTACTTCAACAGCTGGCGAGCTCTGTATTTCTTGAGCTTACTGACCATTGGCAGGATATCTGCATTATCGTTAATTTTTATTCAGCAGGGATTCTTTCCTAGATTTCTCAGAAATGGTTTCATTTTTTGAAATGTGAGAAATTGTAGTTTATTTATTCACATACGTGTTTCCTAAGCTTTATTCTGTCAGTCTAGCCTTATATACAGTGTAAAGTGTAAAGAAAGAAACCAACTGAAACACATTTATTAGCAATGGGTTTGCTGCCTGAAATACTGCAATTTCATGTGTATCTAATTAGCTAGTTTCCTTCCAGCAGAATGTATCTTATAATGTATGTTTTTCATGTCATCTGACAGGACTAGACTGGCAGCATAATAAGAAGTCAACAAGCTTCTCAACCACAGGTTCAGGGCCCTAATAATGAGGCTAGTGCCACAGTTTTATGCAGAGATGATTATGCAGTTCCTTAGACTCCATTCACACAGGGGCAACACAACTTTGGCAGGTAACTTGGACACAACTTGAGTATGAACCACAGCGCGACATGAGGCAACTTACAAGGCAACTTCAAGTTGCCTCCAGGACAGGAGGCTTTCCAGTGGCCAATCAAACAACAATTAGCTCTGTGGCAGGGGTTTGCCTGAGAAATGTATGTTCTCTTCCTGTATTGTTGCTTCTGTTAAGACAGTAATCCGACTTCTGAGGCGACTTCCATTGGGTACAAGTTGCCTACAAGTTGAATTGAAGTAGTACAGGAACCTTTTTAGAAGTCGGAGCGACTGCAGTAGTGTGCATTAAGATGGCTCCATTCACTTACAATGATTTTCTCATGCCTCGCGACTTGAGGCGAATAGGGGCGACTTGAAGTTGGATCCAAAGTTGTCCCTGTGTGAATGGGCTCTTAGATGTGGATATGGTACACCTGTACCACCACCAGGGACAAACAAGTTTCATGCTCAGGGCCCTCCTAACTCTTCCATCTTGACCGGTTTTGTAAAGCTTCACAGTCTCAAGCACTCCAAATAAATGCATTTCATGTGTTTATTGTGAGGACAGCATCAAGGCATTAGAAACCAACGTTTACCTGGTTTCTTGCTGGGTTCCCTTCCAGTGCTGGATTAAACTCGGATTTCTGAAGTAGTGTGCATGTCAGATGCTAGATGGAGATGACCATCACTACTGTACAATATACGTACGTAGGATGGACCAGCATTTTTTATAAATTGACAGCTAAAAGAAGACAGGCTTTTGGGAGGCAAATGGTAATTTGAACCTGAGGTCTATGGTTTATGTACTTTACGTTTTATTGGTACATTAAATTAATACTGTATTTTCTCTATAGGGTCTTTTTTTTAAAAATCAAATAGGGTTTTATTAAAGAACAGCAAAAACAAACAAAAAAAAAACACACACACAAGTAACATGAAAAAAATGCAGTACAGAACATTCAAGCAAGGTGCAATTCGATCTTTCAACATCAAAATCCCAAATACATAGGAGACGCTTCACCACTAGACCATCTCATGCGGTCACCCGGTCTCTGCAACGGTTCCGTAAAGGGGATAGATTTAGTCTGACATAGTCTAAAGGGTTGGGGGTAACCTGCACTCCTAAATACCTCAATTCCCCAGACACAGGAATATCCAATAAAGTTGCTTCCTTAGGATCAGGCGTGCCATCCACAAGCAGAAGGGAGGACTTGGACCAATTGATTACCAAGCCTGAGTAGTAACCAAACGTCCGAATCACCTCCATAGCCTCCCGTAGGGACGCTTTCGTGTCACCCAAAAAGAGCATGGTGTCATCCGTGTACAGCATACACTTTTCTTGCAATCCTCCGTACTGAAAGCCCCTGATAATATCGTTGGCACGAACACAGGCTGCCAACGGTTCTATGGCTAGGGCGAACAGTAAGGGCGATAAGGGGCAGCCCTGTCTGGTACCCCTATGAAGTGGAAAGCACTGAGACACCCTCCCAGACTCTCTAATAGCCGCTGTTGGGGAAGCTAAGAACCTTCATTATGTCATCTGGAGAGTTAGTTATCTTGCCATCAGGCGCCCGCAGGGCACCAATAGATGGCGACGTCTGCTGAGCACGGGAGATTTTTGCCAGGAGGCGACCGGTATGCTCCCCCTCCTCATAGAAGGCGAGTTTGCTGAAGAAGCGCTTACGCTCAGCCCCCGAAGAGGCGAGCCGATGTAGCGCGTCCTGCGCCGCCACCCACGCATCCCTACTTGCTTCGCTAGGATCCGCCACAAACTTGGCCTCCAAGTCATGGACCAAACGCTCCACCCCCTCACTCAGTGCATTCGACTCCTTTTTGAAACTGTTAATTTCTCTAATGAACAGCCCCCTAAGAAAGGCCTTGAATGTGTCCCATCCCACCCCTACATCCGGGTAATCTGCCTGCACCTCCCAAAAGTCAACTATATCCTGCAACATCTGAGATGGCGTTGGTAGAAGATTAAGCCAAAAGGCATTAAGCTTCCACGGAGCCCTAAGTAGCGCCGAAGGGGGGCACACCTCCAGGTCCACGATTAACGGTGAATGATCCGAGATTCCCCTTGGGGCATAAGTGATACCCACCACCGATCGGACCCCGGGCTCCGAACATAAACACAGGTCAATACGTGACAGGGACATATGTGATTTCGAAAAGCATGAAAATTGACATTGTCCAGGGTTCTTGACCCTCCACAAATCTATCCATCCCACCTGCTCAATCAGCTTTCTCAGGGGCGTGCGGCAGGCACCTCTCCCCGACGAAACTGGCAGATGCTTGTCAACCAATGGATCCAAGTAACAGTTAAAGTCACCCAAAATATACACTGGCACCTCCGGGCGGTCCACCAGATAGTCCAAGACTGCTCTCAGAACCCGATGGCCGTACAGAGGTGGGACATATACAAAAACAAGTATGCATTTCAACGCAAACAATTGACAGTACAGAATGATATACCTCCCCTCACAGTCTACCACACTATCCAGTTCCTGGTAGTCCAGTGAGTTATGCATCAGCACGCTCACACCTCTGGAAAAGGAGGTGTGAGTGGAGTGATAGGCCTTACCCACCCACCTAAAGTTGAGGCATGCCAGAGTATCGGGGGTAAGGTGAGTCTCCTGCAAAGAGCATATGGCTGGTAGATACTTCCTCAGAGAGGTGGAAACCATTGTGCGCTTAAGAGGATCACCTAGGCCCCTAACATTCCATGACACCACCTTAAGCACATTCAACCCTCCCGCCATAACAGACTCTCATCTTGGCAATGGAAACATATCACATTCCAGTACGATTCATAGCGTGAACCACCTCCCCCCTCCCACTCCCAAAAAATCTGTAACCGCTGCCTTGAGTTCATCGTCCAAGTCTGTAAGTGACGTAAGTACTGCATAAACTGGTCAAAACTTTCTGAACCTCCGAGTGCAACGGCACTCTAACATTGCCCAGAGCAATCCCCCTACTTGAAACCTCAAGCGCAATTCCAGGCTGAGTCATGGCCCCGGACACCTCCGCGATCAAACCGGCCTGTAGTGGAAGGTCACATATAGGGAAACGTTCCTCGGGCGTGAATATAGGACAACAGGTCCTCCTCACCGCTGGCCTCACAACCACCAGTCGGGAAAGTTGATCAAAACGAACAGGTTGAATCAAGAATTTAGATAACATTCCGTCGTGGTCTCACTCACTCTCTCCGTGGGGGGACGAAGAGCAACAAATCAGCTTGTGTTCCCGGCTAAACTGAAACTTCCTGCTCCCAGGCCATGTCAGTCTCCTTCTGCCTCCCTCCGTCCAGCCGGGCGAAAGGCGTTTTCATTCACATCCAGCCAGGCCGACGCATCGGCTGCCTGCTGAAAAAAGTGAGCTTGGCCCCTGGCTATAATTCTGAGTCGGGCAGGATATAACATAGCGTATGGGGCTTGTAACTGCTGCAGTCTTTTCTTGACCTCTGTGAACCGGGCCCTGCGTTTCTGTACATCCGAGGAAAAATCAGGGTAAAAAGAAATACGCGCTCCATTAAATCTTATGTTTTGCTTTTCTCTGGCAAGCCGCAGAATGATCTCCCTGTCTCTATAGTGTAATAGGCAGGCAAGGATAGGACGAGGGGGATGCCCCGGGGGAAGGGGGCGCAGCGGCACCCTATGAGCCCTCTCCACAGCATACAGGGGTGTAAATACTTCCTTCCCAAACACCTCCGGCAGCCATTTTTCAATAAACTCAGTGGGGTCTCTACCCTCTGTTTTTTCCGGGAGACCTACTATTCTCACGTTATTCCTTCTCATCCTGTTCTCGAAGTCATCTGCGCGCTGATCCACCACAGCCACCATCCTGGTATTATGTTGGGTGTCTCTTATCAGAGGCAGCAGTTTATCCTCCACATCACTAATTCTGCTTTCAGCTGCAGTGGTCCGTTCTCTAATCTTTTGGATGTCCTGCCTAATTAAAGACATTTTCTCCTCCAGCCCACCAAAACATTTTTGCAGGGTGTCAACAGAGGCAGTGCACTTGGTAACAGCTTTCAAAATCGCAGCCAGGGTAGGCTGCACAGTCTCCTCCTCCTCACTGTTTTCCTCTGCTTCCTCAGCCTGTGTTGTTATGGGGCTGCTAGCTGTGTCACCCAGAATGCCTTCCTCCACAGATCCCTGTGCTGATGGTTCCCCCTCCTCTATGCGCAGGGTGCCTGCTAGTTTCTGGGCATAAAAACGAATGTCCTTTGTCAGGAGGTCACCGCTGGCATGCTTGGGCATTTTAGGAGGTTTACTCACTGTGTCCTTCTTCTCAGCGCCACGCTGTCCACGCTGCTGCAGCATCGCGGCGGCGCCATCTTGGATTTCTGTACGGTCTCCCCCTTCTTTGGTCTTTCCCCGCAGTTCCATCATGGCTACAGCCCAGGTAAGCGGCTCAATTTGTTCCCCGTGTGATCCGGAGTCTGCCACTATCTTCAAATCAGCGGGATGCTGCCAGGAACAGGATCAGATCAAGGTAACAGGCGGGAGCTCTGTGAGAAAGCAGCTACTCACATGCCGATCCAGGCCACGCCCCCTCTATAGGGTCTTTAATGTAGTTTTAATTTCTTTGAGTTAATAATTTTTTTTCTATCTTTTGTAAACAATTTAAGAAAACTTCATTGTAAATTTCATTCAAGATCAAACCAATATTATTTTGAGCTACCCTTGTGGGGCCCTTAACCGCTTACCGCCTACATAACGTCATATGACATTGCAGATTTTGAGCGGTGATATCTGAATGATGCCTGAAGCTACAGGCATCATTCAGATATTGTCTTTTAGAGCCAGCGATTCCCTTCACCAAAATAAAGATCATAATGGCTGTTTAGCTGCTTGATCATTCTTACAGGCAGCGTGAGGGGACATGCACCCACCCTGCCATCCCTCCAGTGCTTGTCCATGCACTCCCCCTGCCGCCCTCAAGTGCTTGTCCTGGATTTTTGGTGGGCCAGTAGGTCTCCAGAGTCTCTATTATCATTCGGAAGTCGGTTGCAATGGTTTGACATCATGCCCAGCCTATGCATTTGAAAAAAAAAGCTGAGATCTTTTTTATTTTTTTTATTTCAGGCTTCCCAGCCTAGAGGTGAGATCTGGGGACATATTGACCCCAGATCTCACTGTAAAGAGGACCTGTCAAGCATTATTTTTATTAGAGCTACATGAGTCTGGCTAAAATGAGAATCACAATTTTTTTGCTCAGAAGATAGATCAGGATTCTCTCACGATTCTCGCTGTGTAACATCATATTTCACATTAAAACAAAAAAAAAAAATTGGGCTAACTTTACTGTTTTTTTTTTTTTATTCATTGAAGTGTATTGCATTTGAAAGACCACTGGGCAAATACAGTGTGACATAAAATATTGTAGCAATTGTTGTTTTATTCCCTAGTAATTTTCTAGCAAAAATATTGATTTTAACTTAAGAAACAAGTGTCAGAAAAATAATTGGACTTTAAGTGGTTAAACTTCCTACATTTACACACAGAAGTTTGATCTAAGAAGGAAGTTAGTTACAATGGCCCAGATTCAGATAGAATTAGATTCTCGTAGAGTATCAGAAATACACTACGCTGCCGTATTTTACCTGGCTCTACGTGGAATCCAGGTAGATTTTGTCCAGTAAACGACGGCGGCGTAGTGTATTTCTCCCGTCGCAATCCATCTGCGCGAGTAGGGGGCGTGAAGCATTTAAAATAGGCGCGTTCCCGCGGCGATCGAACTGCGCATGTTCCGTTCGCAAATTTCCCGCCGTGCATTGCGCGAAAACACATCGTTACGTCATTTGTTGTTTGAGTAGCGTCGTTTACGGACAATCCTAGTCCCGGACGAGTTACGTCAAAAAAATAAATAAAAAAAAAATTTGACGCGTGAACGACGGCCATACTTAACATGGGCTACGTACCGTTAGACCAGCAAAAAGCTGGTCTAACAGTACGTAAAAAAAAATAGACGAAAGCGATTGCGAAGACCACTCGTATCTTCGTGGATCGCCGTAAAAACACATTTGCATATCCCGACGCATGAAAACGACGCGAACTCCTCCCAGCGGCCGCAAATATATCGCAGCGTAGATCCGAAGGCTTACGAAGACGTAAGCCTCTCGGATCGAAGCCCGAAGCCGCCGTATCATGGTTTGAGGATTCAAACTAGTGATACGGCGCACGAAATTTGAAATTACTCCTGTCTAACACCAGTTAGACAGGCGTAATTGCTTTCTGAATCTGAGCCAATGTTTCATGTTAAAAACTTGGCCGACTGCCCAGATTTTTACTTTACACACACAGAAGTTTATTCCTTTGATCTAAACTTGGCAGACTGCCCGGATATTTTCTTTTGACAGCTGAGTGAGCAGAGAAGTTTATTCCTTTGATCTAAACTTGGCAGACTGCCCAGATATTTTCTTTTGACAGCTGAGTGAGCAGATAAAGTCTCTTCACTTGTTAAATGAAAGAATCGGCAAACTCTGCATTGGAGATCATCAGGGGGGTTGAATTGAGATCACAATTTTTTTAACGATAAATTGTGCATTACAAGGAATGTTTACGTTCCTTGTGATAGGAATAAAAATGATAAAAAAATAAGATAAAAAAAAAGTGTCAAAATAGAAAAATAAAAGTAAAATTAAGAATAATAAAGAAAAGATTTAAAGCGCCCTGTCCCTGCATGCTTGTTCACAGAAGTGAACACATACGTAAGTCGCACCCACATATGTAAACGGCATTCAAACCACACATGTGATATTTGGCCATGAACATTAGAGCGAGAGCAATAATTCTAGCACTAGAACTCCTCTGTAACTCAAAACATGTAACCTGTGAAAAAAAAATGTCACCTATGGAGATTATGGGTAAAAGTTTGTCTCCATTCCATGAGTGTGTGCAATTTTGAAGCGTGACATGTTAGATATCTATTTACTTAAGAAAAAATTAAATCGCGCTACCACAAATAGAATAAAAATATAAATATATAAATGACCACAAATCAATAAGTGAGTAAACACAAAATGAAGAAGGGTGACCTATGATGGCCGCTGGAAAATAAACGATCACCTAATGAATATTATTAATAACGAAAACATATGGTGATGAAAATAAATGTCCCTCTGCTGAATTTCCAATTAATATATAAGAGAAAAAGTCAGTGAAAAAGTAAACACCGGTGCTCCTGAGTCACAACTAGTGTTGCTCACGAATATTCGCATTGCGAATATTCACTACGAATATTGCATATTCGAGTATTCGCGAATAACTCGAATATTGCGGCGAATATTCGTATTTTTTCAAATTTATTTGTAAAACAGATCACATCCTAGTGATCTCCATCGACGTCTAAAAGCATTGCTGGTATGATTAGAGACCCTGGGCCGAGTAGCTGATGCGATTCTTTTATGTTGCCGAAAATTCGCATTGCGAATTTTCGGCAACATAAAAGAATCGCATCAGCTACTCGGCCCTTCTTTTGCATCAGAGCCAATCAGAATAACTAGAATATTCAGCAAAAGGAATATTGCGTGATATTCCTTTTGCCGAATATTCGAGTTATTCTGATTGGCTCTGATGCAAAAGAAGGGCGGAGAAGATAATCGTGCAATATTCCTTTTGCCGAATATTCGAGTTATTCTGATTGGCTCTGATGCGCCCTTCTTTTGCATCAGAGCCAATCAGAATAACTCGAATATTCGGCAAACGGAATATTGCGCGATTATCTTCTCCGCCCTTCTTTTGCATCAGAGCCAATCAGAATAACTCAAATATTCGGCAAAAGGAATATTGCGCGATATTCCTTTTGCCGAATATTCGAGTTATTCTGATTGGCTCTGATGCAAAAGAAGGGCGGAGAAGATAATCGCGCAATATTCTCCTTTCTTTTAACCACTTGCTTACTGGGCACTTACACCCCCCTCCTGCCCAGGTAAAATTTCAGCTTCCGGCACTGCGTCGCTTTAACTGACAATTGCGCGGTCGTGCGACGTGGCTCCCAAACAAAATTTATGTCCTTTTTTCCCCACAAGTAGAGCTTTCTTTTGGTGGTATTTGATCGCCTGTGCGATTTTTATTTTTTGCGCTATAAACAAAAAAGAGCGACAATTTTGAAGAAAAATACAATATTTTTTACTTGTTGCTATAATAAATATCCCAATTAAAAAAAAAACACATTTTTTTTTCTCAGTTTAGGGCGATACGTATTCTTCTACATATTTTTGGTAAAAAAAAATCGCAATAAGCGACTGGTTTGCGCAAAAGTTATAGCGCTTACAAAATAGGGGAGAGAATTATTTTTTTTTTTTTTTTTTTTTTTACTAGAAATGGCGGCGATCTGCGATTTTTATTGGTACTGCGACGTTATAGCGGACACATCGGACACTTTTGACACATTTTTGGCACCATTCACATTTATTCTGCGATCAGTGCTATAAATATGCACTAATTACAGTATAAATGTGACTGGCATTGAAGGGGTTAACACTAGGGGGTGAGGAAGGGGTTAAATGTGTATGCTAGGTGTGTTCTAACTGTAGGGGGAGGGGGGGGTGACTGGGGGGGTGACCGATCTGTGTCCCTATGTAGGAAGGAACACAGATCGGGCTCCTCCCTTCCAGAGACAGGACATTGTCTCTGTGTGAGCCGGCAATGAGAGATGATCTATGAGAGATCATCTCTCATTGGCCCACAGATCGCATCACAAACGGCCGCTCTGATTGGCCGTTTGCCGCGATCTGTGATTGGCCGTGTCCAAGGGACACGGACAACACAGGGCTTCCCCGCAGCGCGCTGTACAGCGCGCGCTGGGAAAGCCAGAATGACATGCCGTCAAATGACGGCATGTTGGATTTTCAGGCCCGCGCTGTTGCCGTCATCCGACGGTAGCGCGGGCCTCAAGTGGTTAAGTAGAGTTAGTTTTTAGTGCATATTAGTTTAGTAATACAGGAAATGATCTCCGTTTATGAGAATTTCGCAATCATTTTCGCATTAGCGAAATTTCGCATTAGTGAAATTTCGCATTAGCGAAATTCCGCAAATTTTTTTTGGGATAAAATATCACGAATATTCGATATTAGCGAATATTCGCGAATATTCTTCTATATATTCGCGCAATATCGCGAAATCGAATATGGCGTATTCCGCTCAACACTAGTCACAACAAGTTGATAGAAGTGGTCAAAAAACAAAACAAGTGTATCCTCCACCAAGCTTATAGGTTAGTCTCTTACCAAAAACCAATGATCCCTAGTGACAAAGGATCAGATACAGCATATACGGAGTTTCACTCGCGTGATGTCAGACCGTCACTCCCGGTAAGAGCTGGTAGCCAGGAACGTGCAGCAGTATGGATGCCCACCATGCAAAAACAATTAAATGCTCCACATAGTGTATTAAACTTAATAAAATTTATTAAAAAAGGGAATAAAATGCACTTACAATTATGCAATGAAAAGACGCCTTAAGAATTAATGTGCCGGCCGGAACACAAGAAAAAACTTCAGGCACTCGTCCACTGGTGGAACATATGGGAACTGGGTGACAACAGCGCGTCGCTCGCCCTACGTCCGTTTCGATATAAACTATCGTCTTCCAGGGGCACGAGCAGCGCGCTGTGTCACCTCTATATATAGGAGCGCTAATGAAGTCAGGCCCATCATTGATCCAAAGCCGCCTCCCACCTTGCACACCTGACATGAAAGATTAGGCTACAATATGGCGCCCATAGCTGCAGACAGACTATGTACAGCACAAAATGTGAACCAAACTAAAATATTCTAATAATCTAAATCTACTCTCATTGGCACTAGCCAGACAGATGTGTACTTACATACCTAACCGCCCAGCCAGATGCCAAAATCTCAAAGAAAAAAAGGGAAAAATCAGACATTGCTGACTGATTCCTATGAGCAATTTAAAACAGTTTGAATACAAACATGGCGTCCGCGCATGCGCGATCTAATAATGTCTCCCTGTCTGGGCCAGACTGGGCTCCAACTTGGCGTCAGCACATGCGCAGTACGAATGCGAATGACGCAATGCCGTTCTTCATCTGGCCCCAACATGGCGACCCGCGCGTGCGCAGTTCAAACACGCACAACGCAGGCATTTGTGTCTCCATGTATGGACCCATTAGGCTCCAACATGGCGCCGGCGTGTGCGCGGTCTGGGTGAATGCAATTGAGGACCAGAACGGCCTCAAATATTAGCACATACCCGCACATACACTGTGCGGGTGAATAACTCCATCGCAGACACCCATCAGCTGACTAATATTACTAAAATCATACTCGACAGCATGATATAGAAAACTTGGTATAAACCAATGTTTTCTATAAACCAATGTTTTCTAATAGACCTATACTGTCCGTTGCTGCTCCATCTAGTGGACAGAAAGCATATCTGCGTGCAATCATATCATAGTGGAATAAAAGACCAAAAAAACACATATCTTGGATACAAAGATTGTGTAATGGGGGAAAAAAAACATAAACGTTCGTTCACACAGGTGATACAAATCACCCTTGAGTTCCTCGTCACTACTCAAGGATAAATCAAAAGATAAACAACACAGAATTGTGTGAATTAATTTAAATTAAACGTAAATACTTAGGAATTAGAAAATCGGCTCAAAATGACTGGTGTGATCCAACATAGCCTAGAGACCCAATAATTAATGGTGTCTAAAACCAATACGCATTGGCTACAAAGTGATATGAGACATATCATGATCCCCTACTTAGCCAATTTCCTCAGAAGGTGAACACCACATGAAATTGCCCACCCAAAATTTAATTGTGCAGGTGAAGTAAGCCTTGGACCAAGGACAGGCCCATCAGAAATTGATATACATACCAGTCATATTATATATCAGCATAACAGATCAACGATATAAAAACAACATCATCTTTTCACATTACACAAAAAAATTGGGCTAACTTTAAAGTTTTTATTTTAATGCACGTTTGAAAAATTGCTGCGCAAATTCTGTGCAAAAAAAAAAACTACAACAACTGCCATCTTATTCTCTAGGGTTTCTGCTAAAAAAAATATATAATGTTTGGGGAGTCTGTGTAATTTTCTTACGTTTAACTTACGTTTAACATGGGAGTAAATAGAAGGGGTGCCCAGATTTGAAAAATTGGTGCTTCCTGGCTGTAGATCTCTCGGACAATAAACTTTGCCCACTTGTAGGGGAAAAGTGGGGCTATATGTGTGGCAAGTTTGGGGTCCAGAGGACCTACGACCAGCCAGGACCGGTTCCCCAAATCCAGGAGATTGGGCTCAAAAATCTGACTCACGTATAAGCCGAGAGGGGCATTTTCAGCACAAAAAAATGTGCTGAAAAACTCAGCTTATACTTGAGTATATACGGTATTTATTATATTTTAAGATTTCGTGTTTCAAACTATCACACCTGGGATGTCTACTAGACTCTTGTTTGGACAATCTTATTACTAAGAATTACAGGCCTACAGTATAAAACGCCAAATTTCTATGCAAAATCATGTACCGCTTTGAGACGCAAAAATCTGATATAATCATACCGCCAGGGTGGCTACACAGCATGGGGTGCCTAGGCGACTCCCCATTCACACCTGGGACCTCGTAACACTAATGAGCCACATGACACCGGGGAGGGAAAATAGCTAATTGGGCCCAATTTGGACATTTTCACTTAGGGGTGTACTCACATTTGTTGCCAGCGGTTTAGACATTAATGGCTGTACGTTATTTTGACGGGACAGCAAATTTACACTGTTATACAAGCTGTACATTCACTACTTTGCATTATAGCAAAGTGTAATTTTAACCTGAAATCGATCAAACCTGATATACTGACTATCATTTCTTGAGGCCCAAAAATGTCAGGACAGTACAAATATCACCCAAATCACCCCTTTTTGAGAAGTAGACAGTCCGGGGTATTTAGTAAGAGACATTTTTTTAAAATTAAATTTTTTTGTCATAATTTTTGGGATAATTAAGAAATAAAAAAAATTCTCAATGTATTATTTTTTTGCATACTGTCACCAGTGCAGTACAGCGTCATCAAATACCTGGTGTGGAGGTGATCAGGGACATTGACTGGTGACAGTACAAAAAATGTATAACATTAATTATTATTATTTTTTTTTTACTTTAGCCTTGAATAAGGAGGCAATGCCCTCTGAAACATGTTGTCTTGGCAGCCCTCATCAGCTCCTATTGGCTGTATCACGACCAGGTTTTTCCCATCATCGGAGGATCCCTGCTGTGGGCAGGCGGCTCGCGTGCAGCTTGTCGGCGGCTGCACACTGGCAAATTAGGACTATCCAGTGCTAGCCCTTCCTGGATCCAGCCTATAGCCCTGACTGTGGGAATGTAGCAACCACTTGATACAGCTGCTTGAGTGTATAGTGTTACGTTTCTTTTTTATCACTATTGAATATACGGTGTTGCCCTAGGAGCCGGTGCGCTCTGTCTCTCTATTTATGTTTCAACAGCTATTCACAGCAGTCACATGTTTGGAATGCCTGCCTTTGCCTCTCTGCATTTCGATCCACTTAAACGGCCCGAGGCGGTGGTAAGAAGGGGTTTACAACTCTGCACTGATAAAAATCTAATTAAAAGAATCCTCTGCAACAGTGGTTTCATTTTTTTAGGATATACCTAAGACTCAGCATGCAGATCTTCATGTTCAGAAATTATTTTGAGAAAATCTACAGTATAGTAGGACAAACAGCTAGTTAAGACTGTGAAATGTACAAAAATGCCGTTTTACAAAATCTTTGTAATCAATACAGTTGACTGAAATTTTTATCCCTAAAAAAGTAGACTTTCATTTTAAATCACAAAATATAGCCATTTAACAAGTTTGTCCTTTTTTTGTCAGTGGCGCAACAGCTATAAGGATGTCCAAAATATCTCACCCTGAAACATGCTAAGGTTGCTAAAGCAATAGAGAATTGTTAATTGAAGCTTGAAGAATAAGACAAATCTAGGTAAGTTTCAATTATCCAATCAAACGCAAGCATAAATTCTGTTTTAAAATTGAACCTACGTGATTGGGTACTGAAACGGAATATAGTCACTAAGCTGCAGGAATATTAAGTGGTTCTGAAGGCTAGACATGTTTTCCTGCAATCCCTGCATTAAGGTAAAAAATGTCCCAGGATCAGTATTGCTCCCCCCCCCCCATACACTCAATCCAGCACTTTTCCAGTCTGTAGCAGCTCTCTCCTACATCTACAGGACAGAGAGACAACAGTCGGAGCCATTGGCTCCTGCTGCAGTCAAATCATGTGAGCAGAGAGCAGACTGTGTGCAGGGCAGCCATCAGACATTTTGGGGCCCCTTACACAGCATTAGGACTTGTCCCCCCTGGGGCCTGACAATGCATCCCCATCCACGCCCAGCATCACCCATCCCTTAAGTCTCCACCAAGTTTCCCCCATATACATACCCAGCAGAGGGATGGGTGATGCTGGACGTGGATACATTGTGGAGAGGGATGGATGGTGCTGGGCGTGGATGAGGATGCATTGTGGAGACTGGAGGGATGGAGTAGATGCTGGGTGGGGCTGAAGATGATTGAGTTGCATTGTGAAAATGGACGAGGATGACTCTGGGTGAGAATAAGTTACATAGTGAAGAGGCTCCTTACAATGTAACTCATCTCCATGCAGAGTCATCCTCATCCATTTTCCACAAAGCAACTCAATCGTGCCAGCTTGTCAGCCTCTGCCTTCAGGTGTCCCATCCAAGGAGAAGATAAAATAAAGTCCAAATATACAGAGGCAGCACGGGGGTGCAGCTGGGCCCTTGGGACCCTTACATGAGTACTGCCTGTACCCCCCTGATGGCCTGGCTGTGTGTGTGTGTGTCTATGGACACACAGCCCAGCTTGGGAATGAGCTCAAATGTCTGCCTCAATAGCAAGCAGCTTACTATGGTGGCAGCAGGGCTCAAGTCCTGTGGGAACGGAGTTCCTGCACTTTTTTCACAGCAGGAACGCAGTTTTCTTTGCAGGACTAGAGCAGCTGAGCCACCCAAGCCAATCCTTCACCAAGCGGCGTTGTACAGCTCGAGTCACTGTCAGGGGCAGGTGAACCTTAGTAATCCTTTATGTTACTGGCTGCTTCCTGTATATGGATTCATCGCGTAGTGTGTGGGTATTCCGTCACTTCCTCGATGCCGCAATGTCTCCTGGGAGCTTTTGTCATTGTTCCCAGGAGACATTGCAGAGGTCTGCCACGAGTTATCGTGGGATTTAGAAAGAACTTGCTTACTAAGGTACAGTGGATCGAAAAACAAACACGCGGTTAAGTAATTATGCATATGAGCGTATAATTTTTTTATTTTTTTTAGTGGGGGAGTGGATCTTGGGTGGGAGTTCCCACACTTTTTTCCCCAGGACTTGACCCCTGGGTGGCAGACACTGAAGAGAAAAAGCCGACAGTGCCAGCGGAGACTCCACAAGAAGAGGTTTGCAGCCAATTCCATTGCACAGAGCAGGTAAGTACAACATGTTTACTCGCTCTAACCATTCTATACTCTTTTAGTAAAGGCAAAAAGCATGTTATGCATTGTCCTGTCACAGAGAATGCAGCTATGCATTTTATATTGCCTTTACAACAGAAGGTGACAAATAATTTCCTTTAGAGGTGTGGGTACTTTTATATGATTAGTATCAGTATTTCTCTTACACTTTAACATTTTTATTTCCGTACATATATCAAATAGGTGTGGAACCTAAACTGCAGTGGTATTTACATTATTATTTTTTTGGCATCCACCTTTCCATGACAAGAAATCATTTTTGATCAGAGATCTCCAATCTTCCATCAAACTAAGGCAAAGGTTACCCCACTTTTCTTTTTCATCTCTTTTCGTCATAAGCCACACTGTTGCTATGCAACGTTTGTTACTGTCGTTTACTTTGACCTTTATTGCCTGTGAAAAATGCCTATATTGAATTACAGGGTTTAGCAACAAGCACAATGTTGATGCTTTTGCTGGAAGACTCTGGGGTGGATATCAAACTAGCTTGGAGGTCACTCAGGCAAGAGAGCGTAGCTCGACACTAAAATAGAACTATTGTCCTCTAGCTGATACTTTTTTGACAAAAAAAAAAAAAAAAAAAAAAAAATAATCCTTAGCGTCTACTAACCAACTCTCCCCATCTGTTCCTAATTTTGTTTTTGTTGAAATATTGCTAGAATCCTTTAATGCTGCTGAATGTGAAAAGCATGGCTGGAATCCAATGACATGAGCAAAAACACTCTTTCCTGTCACTGACATTGTCATTTTGTAGTCCTGTCAAAGGCATTCTTCCGACATGATTAAATATAAGAAAAACAGAGCACAGACATGGCATGTAAAAAGTGGAAAATGGAAATATTCAAATGTATAATATTTTAATTGTAATAAATCTGTTAATTTTGTATTTTTTTTTGTTAAAACAATAAACATGTTATACTTAGCTACTCTGTGCAATAGTATTGCACAGAGCAGTCTCTATCTTTCTGTTCTCAGCTCCCCTACGGCGCTCTGGTCTCCTCCTCTTCTCTGTGTGTCACCACAAAAAGACACTATTGGGTGCACCTGCAGGGTTGCTACTGAGCTGGGCTGCGTGCATCTATTGACTGTGTGTCTTAGCCCGACCCCCTACTTTGATTGACAGGAGCAGGAGCCACTGACTCCCACTGCTGCCTCTGTGAACAGAGAGGGAGGAGAGAGCCGCTGCAAACAGCTCTGTATTGAAAGAGTTACTAAACTCAAAACAGTAAAATCAGTCTGTATATGCAGTAAAGCATGCTTGTTATACTCATTGGCACTCACAAGTGGTAGTGTAGTGGTCCTTATCCTTTATATGGGATGGTGCCCATTGGCTCTCACTGCTGGAGATACATACTTTGGACAGATATCCAAACACCTGATGGACCATCCCGGCTATACAGGGCAGCTCGGGGGGCCGGCTCCCTCGGGACAGATCTCAGGCTGACTCGCTCTCTCTATACAGCTTGCCTTCTTCCTATAGCAGACAAAGACCACAGTTCCCGGTTCACACTTGGATATCCCATCCACTGTCATCATTCCCCACCACACCTGCTTGTCAGTGCCATTGCTGTTTATATCTTTTTTTATCTTTTAATACATTTTGCTACACGATGCCTGCTTGGTGTTTTTTTTCCCTTACCCTCTTGCATTTCAGAATGTGGATTCCCAGCCCACTTCTAAAGGCTGCCTTGCAAGAATCTATGGTGTTAGACAGTCTTTTTATCATATTTATTCCTATACCTCCAGGAATAAAACATATTTTTTTAATCAGTTGCTTAATTATATCCTATGACCATGGGATTGGCACAGAGATATCGCTGTAGTGTATTGTGTTTTGTTATACTCACTGTGTAACGTAAGGGGTTAATCTTCTGCATTGTGTAAAAAGGCTGCTTGATCTTGTATGCACAGATCCTTCCCTCCCTGCACTGTCCCCCTGGACAAATCTGGATTAGACAGAGCCTTTGGAGTCAGGCTGCACATGCTCAGTTTGGTGTGTATTGCTACGGAGGTTTTTTTTTCTTGGGAGGGTGCATGTGATTAGCCCAGAGCCAATCAGCACTATCCAAACATGTCCAGGAGTCAGGAGTCCTGCAGCCTCATAGGACAGTTCAGTGCAGTATGAAAACTCCTCCTACAAGCTTCACTAGGAACTGATAGAATTCACAAGAATGCTATATACTGCTGATGAGAAAAGGTATTTATCAGTTTATATTTACTAAAATAATTGCATTTCCATGTTCTGTGTACTATGGAAGATCAGATATAGTAAATGCAGGGTCCTGGGTTTGGTAACACTTTAATTGGGTGAATGTGCAATACAAGTAATGGGACACTGTTTTCCTTAATGCAGAGAATGCATTGAGGTAAAATAATTTGCCCAGCTTTTAAAACCACTTTAATGCAGGGGACCAGATGCGCATGGCCGGCAGTGGCAATGACCACCAGCCATGCACAAGAGCCAGAACAGGAACGTGTGTGTTCCTAGCACAAATCTAGCTAGGAACAGCAATCTGTCATTTACTCTAGTCAATCCTAACCCTCCTACAGTTAGAACACAAACGAGGGAACACAGGTATCCTCTTGATCACCACCTAGTGTTAACCCCTTCCCTGCCAGTGACGTTTACACAGTAATCAGTACATTTTTATAGCACAGATTACTGTTTAAATGTCAATGGTCCCAAAAATGTGTCAAAAGTGTCTGACCTGTCCAGCATGTCGCAGTCCCGATAAAAAATGCAGGTTACCTTTATTACTAGTGTAGCGCTACCCCCTCAGGAGCCGCCGATTGATTGTGGAATCGGCGTATTAAGTTACCTCTGTATGTTGTCTAGGGGTGATTGCAGTGAGAATGTCCAAACCTGCCGCTGAAGTTTTCTGAATGCTTTTTCCTGGTCCAACACGACCAACATCAATATAAGGTAGAGAGAAAAGGTTGATGAAAGGAGAGAACGTTGCGGTATCAGGCTTTGAAAGAAAAGGAAGCAGTCCTGCTTTCCGTAGTAGAACAGTTCGTCGCCACTCTAGCCAGAGTGGGTAAAGTACCTCCGGACAGACTTCTGCCACAAGCCTGGCAGCCGGAACGTCACTTAATGTTGCTGGGAGGAACAAGTCTCTCTCGCTGACTTGGCTCAAGTTGGATTTAGCTTCTCAGATGAAGACCTCTGCCACAGGCCCAATGTTGGACTGTAGAGCAAATCCTCCCAGAAAGTTCTCTTTTCAGTGGGGGTCACCAGCTGACAGCTCTATAGTTATCTGTCAGTTCCTGGCAACCAGATCCCCGATGGTTCGTTCAAGCCCTTTTGGATCAACTGCCTCCAGGTTCTCCTCAAGCCGATCCCCCACCGAACAGCACACAGCTTAGAATCTCTTCAGTAGAAGCAGGGAAGTCAGCAGGGAACTCCGCGTAGAATGCGACCCGGGCCTGGTAGGCCATATCGCCGGGGTCCGTTGGGTGCGCACACCCTAAAGGTGGGTGCCGCACCTGGAACCTGCGAAGAACCAGGAAAAATGGCGTCTGCCACAGATATACCCTCCCCCAGCATGCTCCGCAAGGGAAAACTCCTCCAATTGGCTGCTGGGGAAAAGTGTCTCTGCCTGAATCCCTCTGGCGCCACCTGCCACCCAGAGATGGAACTACATCTCTGGAGCACAGAATGACCCACAGGATAATTCAGGGCTGACAGCAGCCCAATTTAGCAAAATTAGGAGTGGGAGCAACATAACTCTCCCACTCTCCCACTAACTTTAGCGTAGCGCCTTTTCTGAAAGGGGGCTCTACACTAATAAAATAATAATAATAATACTAAAAATGCCATAAATATTTCCCATAGTTTGTAGACACTAAAACTTTTGCGCAAACCAATCAATTATTGCAATTTTTATTACCAAAAATATGTAAAAGAATACATATCGGCCTAAACTGAGGAAAAAATGTGCATTAAAAAAAATTGGGGATATTTTTAATAGCAAAAAGTACAAAATATTGTGTTTTATCTAAATTGTCGCTCTTTTTTTGTTTATAGAGCAAAAAAAATAAAAAATAAATCACAGAGGTGATCAAATACCACCAAAAGAAAGCTCTATTTGTGAGGGAAAAAAAGGGCATCAATTTTGTTTGGGTACAGTGTTCCACGACCACACTATTGTCAGTTAAAGCGACGCAGTGCCGTAATGCAAAAAATGGTCTGGTCATTAAGCAGACAAATCTTCTGGGACTGAAGTGGTTAAAGGAAACCTGTTTGCCTTACGAGGATTCATTGGCATAAGTCTGACACCATCAAAGTAATATCTCACCCACTCCTGTTTCTGGTCAATCGATTACGTTAAAGGGGTCATCTAAAGGCAGGGTCTGGAAACATAAGTAGCTACCCAGTGGTAGTTTGGGCATCCACTAATATGGCAACCTACTTGCAGAAAATATTGCTGCAGAAAAACTACAAGGTGGGCCTAGGCAAACAAGCAGCAGGAGCAGAATGCCCACCGCCAGTGCCGTTTTATTCACTGCTGACCTTTTTACACTATTTGAAGGATAAGGCTGCATGAGTCTAGACCCACTTTATGCCATAACTGAAATTTCTATACTTGTTCTGATTTATGGAGTCTGAATGTACAGGATTGGCATTTAAGCCAGGCAATTAACATTCAGGAGGAGATGCCAGCAATGGCGAGTTGAGGATTTTCCTTAATATGGTTGCTTTAAAACTTTCCTATGAACCAATAGTGAAAAGGTTGGAGTGGAACACCTGAAACCTCTTCCTTATTGCTACAATTGCAAAAAAAAAACATAAAACATGCTGGGAGTGGGAGTGCTTATACCTGTCTAGTCAATGGCTTGTTTGCCAGTGTCCAAAGCCTCCTAGCAGTATAACTCAACTGTCTCAGATTTACTGAAACCTGTTTCCCTTAAACAAAGATAAAGAAATATAATTTTTCTGTTTTTTTGCAGTGATAGCAGAAGCAGCAAAAACAAAAAGGTAGACACAAGACTGCACAATTAATTGTTAAAAAAATTGTGATCGCGATTCAACCCCCCTGCAGAGTTTGCTGATTCTTTCATATAACAAGTGGAGAGCCTTATCTGCTCACTCAGCTGTCAAAAGAAAATATCCGGGCAGTCTGCCAAGCAGAGACCCTAGGGAATAATATGGCAATTGCTGCAATATTTTATGTCACACTGTATTTGCCCAGCGGTCTTTCAAATGCATTTTTTTTTGGGGGGGAATAAATTTCAATGAATAAAAAAAAAAGTAAGGTTAGACCAATTTTAATGTGAAAGACGATTTTACGCCGCAAAAATGAATGTGAATTGTGATCTATCTTCTAAGCAAAAAAATTGTGATTCTCATTATAGCCAGAATCGTGCAGCTCTAGTTTAGCACTAGCATTTAAACAGACAGATTGTTTGTACATATTATTTGTTAATATGTTAGTTAATTCTGCCTGTGCTGTGACATTTGCTGGACAAAACATTTTAAGCAGCTTTTCACCTAGGGTGTTTAAAAGTTGTTTTTTCCTTGTCGGCTAGCTTTTTATTATGTAATCAGCTTCTCTTATTTACAGAGTAAGCTGCTGCTTCTGACATGCCAATTTTCAAGCAAATTCTTTGCATTTACTTAATTATAATAATTTGCCATTGAGATTCATAGTAACACGTAGGAATTACATTTTATCTGAGGTGCTCCCACTGTGTATGATTGTCCGAGAGCCGTGCCATGTGCCAAATTGATGGACAAATAGAAAAGACTTAATGACAAACTGTGCACTGCAGAAAGTGTTCCTTGTCACTCCTTGAAGAGTGTCTATATATGAATAAAGAGCCTGCATGTACACAATGCATCCTGCTGGTAAGGCTTCAAGCTGCTCATCCTTCTATTAAGATGTTAAATTATACAAACAGGACACAATTGCTGCTAGAAGGTTTACTAGTTACCAAATGATCAAAAAGCAAAAAAAATTGCATCTAAAGATACTTGACAAATTCTTGCCCTTGCGGAGTTGTTGGATTTAAACCCCAAGATAAGAAGTGACCGCAATATTTTGTGTCTTGCAAGCTAACCTTAGCTGATTGAGGAGCATCATGCACAGCAAGCATTTACAAAGAATTTAACAAGCTTCAAGGACCTTTCTTAAAGCACTTAAAGCTCAACCCCCCTTGCGTCCCTTTTTAAAAATATTTTTGTACATGTACATTTTTTGTAGTTGCCTTTGGTCCAGTCACGTGATAACCCGGGATCCTGTGTCTCCTGTGATAGTGATGGGCAGTCCTCATTGATGCAGAGGACTGCATTCATGAGATGACATGGGCACTGTTCTCTGCATCATTCTTCTGTAAGCCCAGGCTTGAAAACATTCCCATGATGTTCATGTCATTGATGTCCTGGGTTTAGAGACAGTGGACTGAATGATGCTGGGCATCACTCAACTCATCATTAGATGAAGAGGATCATGGACATGGTCAATTGAGTTTGACTTTAAGGCACCATTCAGCTTAAATCTGGGAGTACTGAAAACATTTTTAATTGCTGGCTGTAGCTTTAAACAAGCTTTTGGTTTTAGCAAGCCTTGGCATAGGGACAATTCTTCTATTTTTATATTGAGAGGATGGAGTGAAGTAGGGACAATTCTTCTATTTTTATATTGAGAGGATGGAGTGAAGTAATTTGCCATGGGACTACAATCACCAATTTCCCTGTATGGATTTAAATGAAGCAGCTGACAGCCACTTCTCCTTCTCTCCCCCTGCAGCTTTCAGCTGCTTTATTGAAATCTATACAGGGAGATTGGTGACTGTAACTCCCCCCGCTGCCGCATCAATTATCCCCGGCTGTCCTGTTTCCTCCTCCATGCTCCTGTGGTCCCCCTCTCTGTGCTCCTCTGGTCCCCCTTTCTGTGCTCCCCCAGGCCCCTTCTCTGTGCTCCTCCACTTCTCCTTTAGTCCCCCTCAGTGTCCTCCTTGCTCCTACAGTCCCCCTCCGTGTCCTCCGGTCCCCCTCCGTGTCCTCTGTGCTCCTCCAGTCCCCATTTTGTGTCCTCTGTGCTCCTTCGGTCCCCCTCTGTCCTCCTCCTGTCCCCCCCCCCCCCGTCCTGGATCTGTTAGGATGGAAAGCAAAGAAAGGAGACGGTAAATCTTTAATATACAGGCCCTTCCTTTTCTGAATGCACAGAGTGAGTGATCACTGACTGTGTTTATGATTTTTCCGTTTATGAATAGAGAGGACCCTCTGTCTCCTCTCCATTCATCTTCAGTGCAGCTGAGGCTGCAGAGAATGGGACTGGGGAATTTGTGTCCTCAGTCACTTTCTCTGTCTCAAAGGGGAGATGTCAGGGGTCTGTTAAGACCCCTGATATCTCACCTAAGCCACCCCTCAACAGGGCTGATAAAAAAATATATATATTTAAAAGTTAAAATTGTAAAAAAAACAAAAAAACACTGAGACTATCTACCCCCCCCCCCCTTTTCCACCAAAAAAGAAAGCATTGTAAAAAAAATATTGTAAAATAAATAAAAAATGTCCATCAGTGCTGTATATTATTACCACTGTCACATGACAATAAACAAAAGCGTTGGTGATTGGTATAGACGAGTACTTGAAAAAAGTACCAGCACTTGTACACTGTCTTAAAAAAGTGGTATCAGTTCAACCCTAATTTGAAGTGCACAGATTAGGTTAAGTTAGGTTTTAGGCATGCACAGTGCATCACAATGAGTATTACAATCTTCTAAGGCCGCGTACACACCACTAAATAAATCCGATCAAATCGGTCTGACAGACCGTTTTGATCGGATTTGTCTGCTGGGATATATTGGTTTGATCGTGTACACACGATCAAACCAAAATCCCCGCCGGCAGACAGCACGGTGCCGTGGCAGTGACGTTGACGCCGCCACGTCACCGCACCAGGAAGTAAAAAACTTCCACGCATGCGTCGAATCCATTCGACGCATGTGCGGGCAGATATGTCCGCTGGTTAGTGTACTAACCAGCAGACATGTCGGACGGACGGGTTCCCAGCAGACAGATTTTAAAGCATGCTTTAAAATTTGTCTGCTGGAAAAACCTGTCTGCTCGCCCGTACACACAATCAAATGTGTCTACTGAAACGGTCCGTCGGACCGTTTTCAGCAGATAAATTCGATCGTGTGTACGCGGCCTTAGAAATCTGTCACTATAGAAATATGGGCACTGCTATTGCTGTTTACCATGTGTACCAACGTGTGTTGTAATCCTTATCCTTGTCCTTATACTTGTGTGAGTCAGGGACCCTGAATAACCTTTTGCATAAAGATGCAATGACACCTGATGTCTACATGCTTCCATGTGATTGACTTATTAAGCATTTAAATTGTTACTAAACCCAGAATCCTGCATTCACTATATCTTGTCTAACACATTACACAGAACATGGAAATGTAATTATTTTAGTAAATGTAAACTGCTAAACACCTTTTCTCATTATCAGTTAGAGCAGTCTTGTCTTGTGACTTCTATCAGTGTTCAGCACAGCACTGGTTAAAGCTTGTAGGAGGAGTTTTCTGACTGTCCTATCAGACTGCAAGACCCTATCTGGACAGTGCTAAATGACCCTGTGCTGATCACATGCACTCTCCCAAGAAAAAAAAAAACTTGCTAGCAATACACACCAAACTGAGCATGTGCAGTCTGACTATAGTCTCTCTGTTTTCAGAAAATAATTAGGGGACGGTAAAAAAAGCAGAGGATCAGAGAATATAGGATTAAATAGCCTTTTTACACAATGCAGAGAATTAACCCCTTAGGTTCCACAGTAAGTATAACAAGCATGCTTTATTGCACATTAATTTTACTGTTGTGGGTTTAGCAACGATCAGGATAAAACCCCTCAACTGTGGTCAATGATGACACCTGTCTTGTTGCAATCATAGCAGGTTCCTCTTAAATAGTTACACAAACGTAATGTGCATTGGTAAATGAGAAACAGATGTATCAAAATTGTAAAAATAAATAAATTGTAAGCTCAAAAAGAACAAATCAAATACTGTATGCTCTCCTAGCTACAAGTGTCTGCTAGTCAATCTGAGTGAAGGGAACTATTGGAGATCCACAGCAGGCTGGAAAGCATCACATCCATGGCTGCAAAGGCATGTCTGACTGCCTTTGCAGCTTAGGGGGGTGGTAAAACATGTTTTTTTACCTCCCTCTAACTGCATGTGTAAACATGCCTTCAGGGCTTTTTCATACAACTGGCACAATACGTCTCCCCCCCCCCCCCCCCCAGCGGTAATAGGCCTGGATTGACTGATGGAACTAGCATAACAGATCTAAAAGCTAGAGGAAAGTATGTTCCTACAAAATAATGCTAAACCCCTTAACTTTGTACTAACTGGTCAGTACAAAACAGCGTTATAGTTTAGTTTGTAAACAAGGCAGTTTATATTCTTTAAAAAAAGTATATTATTATTTAGAGTAGAACTATAGGAAACACGTTTTTTTTTTTTTTTCATTTTGGATATTAACGGAGAGTTATGACTCTGCAGGATTTATTTTTGCCATCTTTGTCCCATTGGGGAGATTTACCTTCACTTCCTTTCCCATAGCAAAAGCAGGGCCCCCAGGTCACTAGAACTAGTGTCCCCATTGCAAGATTTCCCCTGTATTACTTTTCTAGGGCCAACCCAAAATTTGGAATTTTGTTTTACTTTCACTGATAAAGATAAACAGGACAAAGAAAGGGTAATTTCCCCTAATGGGGACACAGACAGCATTAAAAACTGACAGGTGTTCAAATCCATCACCCTTCTATCCAAAACCCCCAAAAAAGTTTTGCCTTTAGTTATGCTTTAAGAGTCAAAAGCCACACATAGAGAACAGTGGCTGGAGAGCATGTACGTAGTTTGATTAGGCCTCAACGTAAGAGGGAGAAACAAGGCAGACTTTATCATGAAATAAAACTTAGAGTGTATTATATTAGAGAAAATAGCCACAAACATTGTATAGCCATTGCATAGTATGTATGCAGTTTGTTAAGATCGTTTTTTTAATTTAAAGCATTAACATGGCCCTTGTCTGGTACTGAAATTGTTCACTAATAACAGCTCTATGTACAGAACTTCCACCACTATAGGCCTGTCCAATATGGGGCATTGCCTAACTTTAGTATCAGCTATGGCAAAAAAATAAAATAAACCTAAAACACTAGTTTAAAACCCTAAAACACCAAAATCTCAGCTCTATTGTGTGTGTATTTGTGTGTGTATTTTGTTTTTAAATCCATTTGACAGTAAAAAAAAATCTATAGAAAAACGTGAAATGAAAGAAAAAAAAATGCTGAAATTGTTACTGACACACCCAAAAGGTAGTCCTATAAAAGGACTGCTAGGTCTATGCTCTGTGAACACAGGAGGAACATACTAATATGTAGCCAACACACTCCGATTCAGTGATGTAGCACTTTACAGCACAGCTCTCTCTTCCTACAAGTGCTGTGAGGTCTCCTTATATACTTAAACACACACGGACAGCTCGTAACCATTCCTTTTCTAGTGATTGGCTGACAAATAAGAAAACCCCCATTATTGGCCCTTTGAGGCGGCGTGACCACATTTCAAAGGTCATGAAGTGCATTATTGGTATTGGTTGCTATAACTGTGACAAAATTAGTTTGCCATTTTCCTGAAACTTTTAATGTTTTGGGTTCATCTCAAACCCATATTTGACCTAAACCTCATTTGTAAACCTCAATCTCCTGTGCAAAGGATTATGTCCAAATAGAAACCTGTGCGAGAGCAGCTGCAGATTGGAACAGAGACCAGGAGACTTTTCATAATAACAAGCGGGTAATTATCCATTTGTTATTATAAAGTTGGTAGCTCCCACTCTGTCCCGAACTGCAGCTGCTCCCGTCCCCTACCTTGTTAATAGGCTGGCAGCGGGAGACATGAGAGAATACACACAGTCTGCTAACTGCCTCTGCCTTGCCATGGGTAAATACTGCAGGGGAGGCAGAGATTAAAATGGACACTGTGCACAGAGGACTGTGATGGGGGGCATGATTGTAGGGAGGACTGTGATGGTGGGGGGAGGGGCTTGCATGACTGCAGGGTGAACTGTGATGGGGGCATGACTGCAGGGAGAACTGGGATGGGGGCATGACTGCAAGAAGGATTGTGATGGGGGGCATGACTGCAAGGAGGACTATGATGGGGACAATGACTGCAAGGGTAACTGTGATGTTGGGTGGCAATAACTGCAAGGGGCACTGTAAATCATCACAGTGCAGTCCCCTTTATATCACAGTGCTCCCTTACAGGATTGTGAGACTCTGCCAATTGCCTTCCCCATCCGTCCCTGGTGCCAAAAAGATTGGGTATTGCTATTGCAGAGTACTGCTGAGCTGTTGCCAGTCTTGGTGTTACTGAGAGATGCAGCCAAGGAACCATCTGCAGCAGAGCCCATTACTCCTTTGCAGAGTGACAAAATATATTTTCCTGTGACAGTTACCCAGACTCAATAAAAACTGTAATATCATGTCTATGTGTACCATTAGTCTAATCACAGAAAGTATAAGTATTTCCTCTATAACCACACATGTGGCATGATTTTTGGATGTTTTTTTCCTTTTCAAAGCCATATTCCTATTTTTGGTGACGTCATTTTTTGTTTTCTTCTGAAACACGAGACTAATGTATTTTTTTGGGTTTCAGTTCAGTTGTCTGACTGGTTTCTGGACTGCTCCCTAGGTGGACTAAAAGGGAATGTATACCATTATAGTTAGGCAAGGGTGCGGCAAACAGCACAGGGCAGTTTGGTGAACCTCCTTGCAGAGGTCTGACCTCACCTTCTATTTACATCATGGTGTGGGAGCATGCTATCTTCAGGTAGGACGATTGCAGAACATTTTCTGCCATATCTCCAAATCCATCATTACTGCCCACACCCTGAATCCAGACCTTCCCTAGTAGATCTGTTGATGCCAGGACAAGTAGTTCTGAAGCAAGCACTTTGTTTCCTAGAAAGTGGCAAAGGCACTGCCATATTTTCTACCAGGTACATTTGTCAAATTGGGAACAAAAAAAAAAGGTGCAGCACGGAAAGATACTTTCTACATGGCACCCTCATAGCCTTACCAAGCAATGGTCAACAGCTGCATAATCTTTCTTTATATTACCCAAAGAAAACCATTAGGCCTCGTTCACACGACCAGTTTTTTCATCGGGATAACTGCCATGACAGCTTTTGGCCAGGAAAACCAGGAGAACATGTTTCCTTGTTCCCGCCGGGATTCCCGGCAGTTTTTTAACCCAGCAGTTTTCCTATGGGGAAAGCCTGCAGGGGAGCATACACACAGCTGGGTTTTCCCGCCAGAGCTCCCATGGCAGTTTTCCTACCAGGAAAACCGTCCGTGTGTAGGGGGAAAAAGCTGCCAAGCCAGTTTTCGGCTTTCCCCTCGGCTTTCCTGGCGGTAAAAAAGTCCACCGGGAAACACGATCGTGTGTACGAGGCAATATACCATAGGAGTATTACAAATCTTATACAAATGATTTCTCAACAATGAGCCATAAATCTCAAACCGTAGCATGTACAAGAGCCTTTTCTGAAAGATATTTTTGGAACCTCTCAGATGAAAAATCGCACGTGTAGCTGTTTCTGCATACCAGTGCTAATCAGACCTGTGTAAAAGGCAAAATATTAATATAGAATTCTGAGAATCAGCAGGGAGCAGGAAATCCTTTCCTCTCTGTATGTTGCCATCTGGTCTCCATGGTAACTGTCCTCGTCAATTCCTTACATCTAAATTGTCTGTGCTTTATTTGAAGGAAAATATAAATGTATGCAGAGAAAGCAGGCATTTAATTAACAACGATTTACTGCACACATGGCTGCCATTATTTTATATTTGTCAATATCAACACTTTAAATAAGGTGAAAAGAGACTCAAAACAGAGATTTAGCTCCAATCAGATAGACATATTTCTGTCACAAATAAAAAAGAGGAATACTTTTTGTCAAAAACAGTGCCGAAATAAAGTTAGAACCGACTACATAAAATTTCAATTGACTGGACCTCAATTTTCTATAAATGTGACCATACTAGATCTGCCGAAGTCCTGCGGTCTTTAACTCTACTTGTTCTGACTAAAACTGGCTACGTTATAAGACATGGTCCATAATTAGATTTATTCTGGAGCAAGTAATATTAGCAGTGGGGAATAACACATTTTAATAGAAGTTTTAATTTACTATATGTGTATTCATTAATAGAATTTTTAATAATAATACTATACAGTATGGGCCAGATTCAGGTAGAGTTAGGCTGGAGTATCAGTGATACTCCAGCCTAACTCTCATTTTGAGCCGGCTTATCTGTTTTCTGTAGTCAGAAAACAAGATACGCCGGGATTGAGTTCATATACGAGCGGCGTAATTGTATTTCGCCGTCGTATCGGAACTGCAATTTTAAAATGGGCGCTCGGGGCGTTCCCGCTGATTTACGCCAAGAATATGTAAATCAGCGAGAGACGGAAATTCGCGATCGTACGCGGGCCCGACGCAGTGACTTTCCGACGTTTCCGTAAGCGATACGCGGCGTAAAGAAAAACATGCCCCCTAGGTGGAGTATCCTATGATAAGTATGGCCGTCGTCATCGCGTCGAATTTAAAAAGTTTAGCGTCGTTTGCGTAAAACGTCCGTGAATGGGGATTGACGTCATTGACGTTCACTGACAGAATTTGGAGCATGTGCACTGACAGTCGACGCATGCGCAGTACGTTCGCCGCGGGATCGCGCCTAGTTTAAATAATACACGCCCCCTCCCTGCCCAATTTGAATTCCGTTGGCTCATTTTCGCTACGCCGCCGCAACTTTAGGAGCAAGTGCTATGTGAATAACTGTACTTGCTCATAAAGTTTCGGCGGAGTAACGTAAATGACAAACGTTACTCCAAAATAAAGATTCGCCCATCTACTTGAATCTGGCCCAATGTTTGTGCAATACGTGGTTTAACAAATTAGGTTTACTAAAACCATATGTTTGACTTAATCAGTTTATATAAAAAGTGTTTGTATAAAACAGGTTAAATGTGATATTGCTGTTTTTTTTTTTTACATCACCACTGACCAGGTTGAAATGTAGGAAATTAAATTTGAATTGCTAGGCTTAATGTACATGGGACATTTTACAACCTCTCTTGACAGATTTAGCTTGACAGGTAGTAACCAACATTTAAAAAAATGCCTGTTTTGCCGCATTTAAATGCCGCATTTGCATTCAGAAGCATTTTTATTTTTGTCAAAGTAAAAAAATTTAAAATGCTTGTAAACCAAATGCAGCTAAACGCAAGTTACCGACTTTACAAGCTGTTACAGGTGTCTTTCCCAAAAATGCTTTTAAACTCAACTGCCTACAAACGACTACAAATGACCACGTGTACATGTACTGATAGGATAACAGAGGAGAGATCAGGGGCAGCTGAAAAAAACACCAAACTGCTCCTAAACGTCCGTTTACCAGCAGCAGAGTACATGAAGCCTAACACAATTTGTTTTTCTGCATTACTTTATTTGCATGATGTTCATGGTTTACTTAGCATATTGCAGCACAATTAATAAAGGGACAATATTTTGTTTCCTCCTTTACATAGCCTGAACCACTTTTTGTTATGTGTTTACAGCCATTTTAAAGGTAAAATTACACTTTAACCACGAATGACGGCTACAGCGTGGACCCCAAATGCCGGAAAGACGTCAATAGACGAGTCACTGAGACTTGGGTGATCACAGATCGAAGTAAGGGGGCGGTTTCGGCTCCTTATCACGTGATCAGCTGTCAACCAATGACAGCTGATCACGTGATGTAAACAAAAGCTGGTAATCATTTTTTTTTCTCCTCGCGCTGAGGCGGCGTACACACGTACGAGAACCTCGACGGGCGGAACACATCGTTCCGCCCGTCGAGGTTCTCGCCCAGCCGTGGAAATCGGCGACCCGCCCATCGGGAATGGCAACCAGCCTTTCATCCCGACGGACCGTCGAGCAAATAGAGAGCCTGCTCTCTATTCGCTCGACGGGATTCCCGACGGGCGGGGTGAGCCAGGACCGTACACACGGCCGAGGTTCTCGCTGGAATGCAGCTCCCAGCGAGGTTCTCGCTGGTTTCTAGCGAGAACCTCGGTCGTGTGTACGCCGCTTGACAGCGTGAGGAGAAAAAAAAGCCGATCACCAGCTTATGTGAAAGGACATCGACCCGAAGAGGAAGGAGGCAATTCTGCCTACTCTGTGCCGCCTGTAAGCCCTGCCAGTACCCCCTGCCAGTGCCACCTGCAAGTGCCCACCTGTGCCACCTATCAATGCCCATGAGTGCCACCTATCAATGCCCACAAGTGCCAAAATCAATGCCCACAAGTGCCAAATATCAATGCCCACAAGTGCAACCTATCAATGCCTCATCAGTGCCACCTAGCAGTGCTGCACATCAGTGGTCATTACTGCCACCCATCAGTGGCCATTACTGCCACCCATCAGTGCCCATCACTGTCACCCATCAGTGCCCATCACTGCCACCCATCAGTGCCACCTTTTATTGCCACTTTCCAGTGCCCACCAGTGCCACCTTTCAATTCCCTTAAGTGCCACCCATTAGTGCCACCTCTCAGTGTCACCTCTCAGTGCCCACCTTATCGGTGCCCATCAGTGGAGCCCATCAGTGCAGCCTTATCAGCTTACATTAATGAAGGAGAAAAATTACCCGTTTGCAAAATTTTACAACAAAATATAAAAAAAATATATTTTTTTTAATCAGTATTTTTATTTTTTTACAATAATAATAATAAATAAAAACGCAGAGGTGATCAAATACCACCAAAAAAAAGCTCTATTTGTGTGTGTGTGTGTGTGTGTGGGGGGGGGGGATTTATTTGGGTACAGTGTTATATGACCATGCAATTGTCATTCAAAATGCATCAGCACTGAAAGCTGAAAATTGGTCTGGGCAGAAGGGGGGTTTAAGTGCCCAGTAATTAAGTGGTTAAAGAGAATAAAAATGCAAAAAGGACTCTGGCAGCAAAGGGGTTACAGAAATAAAACGTAGGGAGCTGTCGTGTTTCAGAAATCTACTGCATGTTTTTTTTTTTTCCTTTGACATATGCTTTAATTAACACCCTTATATGTCTGCCCTGTCATATACATAAGGAGTATATAAAAGGATACGCGCAGCCAATTACAGTATATAATGAAACAGCAACTCGACAACCTGCAGCTAGTCTACATGGTAGAAGTTCGTCACAGCTAAACAGATGTCCTACAGATAGAATATGAAGTTGTTTATTATAATAAACTTAAATTTAAATGAAAAAAGAATATGAAGTTGTAATCTGCAAGATCAAATTTGGATCCTAACTAAAAATAGCAGGAGCATTAAAGAAATAATCTCAGCTGCCCTCAGAATGATATAATCAGATTTATACAGAGAAAAACTTTCAGTATGATTCTGCCAAAAATCACATGCTTTAGCAAGTTGCACTGCTACAAATTATAAATAGTTACTGACCAATTAAATAAAACAGCCAATCAGGTGTAAGCTTTTTTTTTGTACTTGATTTACTTAATTTACTGTACCTGCAATAGCACTTGTGCCCAACACGCATGGGTTTTCAGTTAGCATTGTTCCCTGTTATCTTTGCTCTGTTATGGAGAGGGGAAGGTATTATATAGTCCTACACCCTTCCCTTCTTAAGCCTCGTACACACGATCAGATTTTCCAACGAGAATTGTGTGTTGACAGACTGTTGGCCTAAAATTCGACCGTTTGTACGCTCCATCGGACAATTGCTGTTGGATTTTCAGAGGACAAATGTTGGATTGCAGGCTTTAACATTTTCCGTGGACAGCGGTCTGATTTTCCGATGGTGTGTACACAAGTCCGTCAGACAAAAGTCCAAAATCCAAACACGCTTGCCCAGAATCAATGCTCACAAAACACGATATTAGCAGAAGGTTCCCAAAGGGTGGCGCTCAAGAGCTGAAAAAACACGTAGTACGTCTAGTACATCACTACGTTCGTGTTTGTTGGCCGACAATTGTGTGCCTTATGTATGCAAGACAAAATCTGTTTTCTAAGAGAAGTTCGAATATACATATATTTCAATCGGAATTTGTTTAACTGAGGGACTGGAGTGAGTCGATCACAGTTACATAACTAAAGGCATTTTTTAAAGTAACAAACATGTTATACTTACTTGCTCTGAGCAATGGTTTTGCACAGAGCAGCCCTGATCCTCCTCTTCTGGGGTCCTCCCCTCTGCCAATGGCTCCCATACTGCCTCTCTGTCCAAGGAGGAGAGAAAGCTGAGAGAGCTACTGCTCTTGTGCACATCACTGAATCGAGAACAGGCTCACATTAGTATTTAGGCTGAATATTGAAGGTCTTAACCTTAATGCATAGAATGCATTACAGTGATTGTAAACCCTCACATTGTAAAAAGAAAAAAAAAATTGTTTAACCACTTCCATACAGGGCACTTATACACCTTCCTGCCCAGACCAATTTTCAGTTTTCAGCGCTGTTGAGTGAGTGAGTGAATTACTTATATAGCGCTACAAATGCAAACTAAATCGCCTCAAGGTGCTTGGCATCCATTTTCCTTCTGTATAACCCTCAGAATAGATGGGTCTTTAGTTTTTTTCTGAAGGCCAGGTGATCAATTTCCATTCGGATATTAGTTGGTAAAGTGTTCCATAGTCGAGGTCCTTGAACTGAAAAACGACTTTCTCCTTTGGTCTTGTAGCGGGCTTTGGGAATTTGTAATCATTTTTAGTTAGTTGATCTAAGAACTCGATTTGGGTTTTGTTGTTTTATTTTCTCACCTAAATATAGGGGCGCGCTTCCGTGTACACATTTGTGAGTAAGGCATAAGGCCTTGAAAGTGACTCGGTCCTTTATGGGCAGACAATGGAGGGATGGGGTGATTGGTTCCCAGCGTTTTTTCCCTGTTACCAGTCAAGCTGCCATGTTTTGGATGATTTGGAGCTGGGCAAGCTGGTACTTTGGGAGTCTGAGGTAGAGGGCATTTGCATAATCTAATCTGGAGTTAATGATTGACCCTACCACTACCGCTGTGTCTTCTTTAGAGATGAAGGGAACAACTCTTCGTAGGAGCCGTAGAAGATGGTGCGATCTGCTAATAACTGATCCTATGTCAGAGTCAAAGATGACTCCTAGACTTTTGACCTTGGTGCTAGGGGTGGTGATGTCCAGGTAGTCCTGGCCAGTTTCCTGGAGTTGAAGGATTTCTGTTTTTGCTCCATTGAGTTTGAGGTGACTCTCCGTCATCCAGATGTCTATCTGAGTGAGGCATTGTTCTAATGTGGGGTATTGGTTCTTTTTATTACTGATACGAAAATAAAGTTGCGTGTCATCCATGTAGGAGTGATAGAGAAGGTAGTGATTACTAATAATTTTTAGGAGTGGGCGGAGGTAAATATTGAATAGCACGGGCGATAGGGGAGATTCCTGAGGGGCTCCGCAAGACACGCTGCGTGATTGAGATGTGAAAGGTCCTAGTTTCACTATCTGGGATCGATTTTCCAGGAATGATGAAAACCATGGTAGATCAGAGTCTGACACTCCAGCTATTTCTGTGAGCCGGGTTAGCAGCAGTTTGTGATCTACTGTATCAAAGGCAGCACTGAGGTCCAGCAGTATCAGGAGACAAGATTCTCCGTTGTCTGCTGCTTCGAGGGCGTCGTCCCATATTTTGAGAAGCGCTGTTTCTGTCCCATGACCTGGACGAAACAGCTGTTGCACTTTGAATGACAATTGAGCGGTCGTGCTACACTGTACCCAAACTAAATTTGTATAATTTTTTTCCCACAAATAGAGCTTTCTTTTGGTGTTATTTGATCACCTCTGGGATTTTTATTTTCTGCAAAAAAAAATAAAAAAAATTATTTTTTTTTTTTTTTTCATTACAAAACTTTGTATATAAGTACGTTTTCTCCTTCACTGATGGGCACTGATGGGGCTGCACTGACGGGCACTGATAAGGCAGCACTGATGGGCACCGATGAGGTGGCACTGATGAGGTGGAATTGATGGGCACTGATGGGCACTAATATGCAGCACTGATGGGGCACTGATAGGCGGGCCGGATGGGCACTGATAGGCGGCACGGATGGGCACTACGGATGGGCACTGATAGGCAGCATGGATGGTCACTGATAGGCGGCACGGAAAGGGCACTGATAGGCAGCATGGATGGACACGGTTAGGCGACATGGATGGGCACGGATAGGCGACACGGATGGGCACAGATAGGCGACACGGAGGGGCACAGATAGGTGGCACGGATGGGCATGGATGGGCACTGATAGGTGGCACGGATGTACTGTATTATATTTTACTTATGGATGTCAATCAGTGCCAAACAACAATGCCTGCCAATCAGTGATGCCCATTGTGGGCACTGATTGGCATCCATTGTGGGCACTGATTGGCATCCCTGGTGGTCTAGGGTGGCATACCTGGTGGTGGGTATCCCTGGTGGTCTGGTGGCATCCCTGGTGGTCTAGTGTGGGGCATCCTCAGGGGGGCTGTGCTGATAATCGATCAGCACAAACCCCCTGTCAGAGGAGCAGCCGATCGGCTCTCCTCTACTCGCGTCTGAAAGAGTCTCCGTCATAGACTCTTTACCTGGATTGGTGTTGCGGGGTGTCCGACTGACACCCTGCAACAACAATCGCTGCGATGCGCGCCCCCGGGGGCACGCAGTGGCTCAATATCCTGAGGACATCATATGAGGTCCAGTCAGGATATTGAAACCACTTTGCCGCCGTCAATTTGTAATAGGGCGGGCGGCAAGTGGTTAAAATAGAAATGGACAGCAAACAACATTTGTGTATATACCCGTATAAAAAACAAGTGATTGCATATCCTCTGTTCTCCACTGCATAAGAGCCAGGGGAAGAAAAACAGCAGCACAATGAACTTCCCACTGACTGGCTTTGCGGGTGTTGGGGTAGCATGTCAGGACAAGTCTGAACATTGGAGGGAAGCAGGCAAAGTTCCCAGGTTTTTTATAGAAAAGCAGAGACCCGCCTAAATTCAGCCATACACAGTAGAATTTGTTTGATAAAAATTTGGTTCTGGAAAGTTAATTCAATTTTCTAATAGTTAGTGGGATCAAATCAACAATTGTTTTCTACTGTAGTAACAAGGGAAATCAATGCATAATGGAAATGTGTTCTTGAACAAACAAATGTCTAATGCAGCATACACACGATCAGACATTCCGACAACAAAACCGTGAATTTTTTTCAGACGGAATGTTGGCTCAGACTTGTGTTGCACATACCAATCACACAAATGTTGTCGGAAATTCCGAATGTCAAGAATGTGGTCATGTACAACACTACGATGAGCCGAAAAAAAATTAAGTTCAATGATTGCGAGCATGCGTCAAATTGATTTCGAACATGCGTAGGATTTCTGTGCGTCAGAATTGCATACAGACGATCAGCATTTCCTACAAGAACTTTTGTTTGACGGAAAAATCGAGAAGCAGCTCTCAAACATCTGTTGTCCCAAATTACGAAAAGCAAATGTCCGATGGAGCATACACACGGTCAGAATATCCGACCAAAAGCTCACATCGAACATTAGTGTGAATGTGGTGTTTGTTCAGGAAAGATCATACTCATGTGCATCGCAAAATCGAACGTTCAAATTTAAAACACTGTACATTTTTATGGTTTTAATATGAAATCTGTTAGGCCGCGTACACACGATCGGTCCAAACCGATGAAAATGGACTTAAGTCCAGTTTCATCGGTCCAAACCGACCACGTGTTCATCCGATCCCCCCAAAAGGGAGAGCGGAGATCTGACAAGGCGGTCCCTGCACAGTGTGGTTCAGCAGGGATCAGCGGAGCGATCCCCGCTGAGCAAGCGGAAGGTTCACGGGGCAGATCATCAGGGATCGGTCCTGTGTGAAAGAGGCCTAAAGTGTAAAAATTTGAATCAGGTGTTGCAGATTGGATGCCAATGATCAGCACTTCTTTGGGGAGTAATGTAGGTAAAACCTGTCTAAATTTAAGGCTAAGATATTTAAGGGCTGGTGTTATCTTTGCTATTGATGTGTGTGGTGTCACCATGCCAAAAAAGCTAAGGTTGCATTATTTGGTAAGTGGTATTGGCAGGGAACTATCCGCAGAAGGACTGGCAGGTCTATCCATGTTCAGCAGAATCACGGATCAACAAATGCAATGAGCATGCGTGCACACAGCCGCGCACATGGGCAACAACGGTGAGGAATCTACGTTCTCAATTGCGCATGCGCGTGCGCCATAGTGCACGCAAAATGTGATTGACTCTTGGTGCCCAGTGCCCTATTCCAGCTTCGAACGCGGAAGTGCGTCTTATACCGCGCTCTATTCGAATCTCATGGCAATGCACTACACCTGATCTCCTGCCTATAAAGGCATGCATAGGAGATACAGGCTAAGTTCTATTATTGTCAGCCGTATACACAGGCCTAGCCTGTCAGTTCAGCCATGCTGCTGTCCTTGCTATCTTTCCCGGAACACCGCTCCAGGAAACAACTACTACTTTGCTGCTAAGAGTTCCTACTGCATTTCTGGGAACTACCTTTATGCCATGAACATCTTGCACTATGGACATTCCATCTCCTGCAAACGGATAAGTAGACATTCCTTCACTTGTAGTTCTATAAGAAAATCTAATGCTAATGATTCATCTATTACAATTGTACTATTGCAAATACCGTGCGGATATTACTATATCTTCTGGGAGATAATGTGCTAAAGCGTATTGCAAATGAGTACCTAAAAGGGACAGCTACCTCTAAATCATTATAGCAATAATTACCTCATGTATGCTACTATAATTACCTGAGCTATACTGCCTCTCATATGTGTGCATTGCTACATCTATAATTATAGCTCATGTCTACAACTATAAATTACCTGAGCTATATTGCCTCTCATATTATTCTACAAATAAATACCTCAAGTATGCTACTATAATTACCTGAGCTATACTGCCTTTCATAAGCAATAGTATTACATCTACCACTTACCTCAAGTATTCTACTATAACTACCTGAGCTATATTGCCTCTCATATACAAGTAGTACTACTCAATAATGTACTTGTTATATGCAAGCAACAGTTGTTACTACAACTTCTATTACTACTTGCCCAACATGAGTACAATTCCTCGTAGGCCTTGTCCTAACTGTTTGAACTTGTTCGCACTAACTTTTCTATGCTAGTGTTGATGTTATTCCATAGCATCTCCACTAGTGGCCTTAATACATCTCTACATGCCAAGGCGATATGATGTAGAGAACCCCCAAACTCCTGTTACAAGGACGAGGAAACGCCTGGGGTCCCTTACTGATAATCACCTGCATGTAGTGGTGTATTGGGATATTGTCCTTGAACTAATTTTAAACGATATGCTCTGGTCGCATGCTGTAATGTGTCCATGCTTAGTAGCTCAACGCCTTTCTTTATGTGACAGAGAGAAGATGTATAGATCCCCCAAACTCCTGTTGCGAGGAATGAAGCATGGGGCCTAATACTGAGTTGTCGCATAGAGAATCACATTGAAGTCCTTCCTAACCGCAGTTGTGGTTCACTCCGTTTACCAGTGCTGTTACAGCTTGCTATCCTGTGTATGACTTCCGGCTTGGCTTCTGACTCTATCATTAGTTCTCCCTGCTGCACAGCCTCATCTGGTACTTCCAGGGTACCCCTGCCTGACAGTCTACCCTGCTCACCAGCTGATCTCCAGCATCACCTCAGCTTTTCGCAGCTGGCAACTCCTGCCTCTTTGGTTATAGCATTCCCTGTGCCACCTTCAGGGGGCGCTCTGCACTTAGTCGCAAGGGAAGCCCTTTCCAGCACTTCGGCCTCTGGTAAGGTACGTGACAGGTAACAATTTCAATGTACAGCTAATATGTCCAGACCCAGCAAATTCAGACCAACGACTGACTGTTTAATGTAATCATGGGATCTGCAGCTAGCCATTTGAATAGTTGGTATCCAGGTGCATGCATCTACATCCAGAAAGAGTTTGCACTTAATTAACTTGCATGGGAGATGTTCCAGGAAAAAGCTTTTGCTATCCAAAAAACATTAGCACAAGATTACCATTATAAAGATTGCCATTCAACTTATGGGAAAAGACCATGCCTTATGGAACAATGTGCTAGGACTTATGGATCAAATATAGAGTTGTTTGGCCATACTTACAGTAGACATGTTTGACACCAACTGAACACAGCATTTCCGGAGAACCTCATATCAATCATAAAGCTTGGTGGTGAAAATGGTAAAGACAGGGGTTGCTTCCCTGTTTCAAGGCCTGGGCAGCTTTCAGTCATCAAGTCATCTACGAATTCCTCACCATATCAAAGTGTGTTTAATGGAAATGTGAGACCATCTGTCCAAAAGTTGAACCAGAAATTGATCTTTTAACATGAACTGAAGAATACTAGTAAATTGACCAAGGCTCAAAAATAAATTGAGGGTCATGGACAGGGTGGGTGTTACTGGGGTGGCTGTTCACAAGAGTGGATCTGTGTGAAACTTTCCCCATTCCCCTCCCCCATGGAGACAATGGAGTATATGGGGGCTTGGACTTCAATACCCAAGATTCCCTGTTCACGAAAGAAGGAGAGATCAGTCTTTTACCAGTCTTTTTAATTCACCAGAGGTCTGGCAGTTTAATGAAGGAAGCCAAAGTGCAGACCTGTTACTGGGGTCTGTGTCCTCTTTGGGTTAGTTAATGTTGTTATATTGCTCACTGTTTATACCAGCTAAATTTTGTTTTAACTTTATTGCAGTTGGTTGATTGCCATATTATAGGTCAGTGTTCACCTTAACCAGCACAGCATATTTGAACACATTCAGTTGCCTAACTTGCCTCGCCATAATATATCTAATTAATCTACTTTCAAGTTGTTTGTGACCTATTTTCTGTATTAGTATACTAAAGTTTAAGTTGCACATGTGTCTCAGTGGGGACCGCGTAGCTTCAAGAGTTGTGGCAAAATAGAGAGCTCAACATACAAAGCGGCTCCTGCGGGGGTAGCATCTATTGCTATGTTTGTTAAATACATTATAATAAAGGAAAAATGTCCTTGTGTTCTTAGTATATCACCTTGAATGAAGATGTAATGTTTGCTGCTTAAATAATAATGAAAGAGTGGTTCCAAGTATATTAACACCACATCCCAAAAAGTAAATAATCAATGAACAATAGGATGTATATTTGAGTGTACAAATCAATGAACACTAAATATTAATAAAAAATTATTATTTATTAGTGTACAATTCCTAAAAACAAAGGTAGGGTCTAACAAAATACAGATTCTTCTACTTAATACATATTCAATTATAGACCTTATAACCAGAGCTGGCCCAAGACATTGTGCTGCCTGGGTCCAAGAATGAAATGCTGCTATTCGTGTCCATCAGTGCAGCCTATCCATGCCTATCAGTGTCCATCAGTGCCACCTCATCAGTGCAGCCCATCAGTGCCCATCAGTGTCCACCAGTGCAACCTATCAGTGTCCATCAGTGAAACTTCATCAGTGAAGCCTATCAGTGCCTATCAGTGCCACCTCATCAGTGTAGCTTATCAGTGCAGCCTATCAGTGCCCATTATATAACCAAAGCTATGCAGGTCATCATTGCTGACATGTTCACTAGAAACATCATTAAGTATTGGGTTGATGCCAGTAAGTAAAACATTTAAGTTGACTTGTATTCAAATGCTGAAATGTATCTGTCTAAAAGGGATGCATTAGCATAGTTTAATGTGGCAAAACAAATTTGGTAAGTTGGGAATGTGTAGGGCAGCCTTGCCCAGCACAGTCCCAAAGAAAGACATGACAAAAAGCCCCATGAGGACAGTTCACACCACTTCACTTCACTATATTTCTTTATTTATCTATATTTCTTTCTTTCTTTATCTATCGTCATTCCTTCCCTTCTTGCTTTCTATCTTTATCTTTCTTGTTTATCTATCTATCTATCTATCTATCTATCTATCTATCTATCTATCTATCTATCTATCTATCTTCCATTATTGCTTTCTATCTATCTATCAATCTATCTTCCTTCCTTCCCTTCTTTCTTTTTGTCTTTATCTATCTTTCTTTCTCCCCCACCCCTGGGCTGCTCAGTCTAAAATGCCAAGGCCTATTTTTTGTCCCAGTCCGGGCCTGCCTGCAGCTGCCACTGCCGAGTCTCTCACTCTCTCTCTCTCATCACCAGGGCCGGTAGGCTGCCTGTCCTGAGGCTGCTTTGAGCTGTAGCTGACTGCAGCGCTTCCCTCTCTCCTGCGTGTATGACATCGGGCATCTCTGGCTGTGTGTGAGAGCTGGATCTGTGTTTGGCTGTGCTGCCTGTGCTAGACCTGTGTGAAAGTAGATGGAGATGGAACACTGATTGAATCAGTGTTTTGTCTATCACACAAGCCCGTCTAGGGGGGACCTTGCTAGAGCACACTGCCCTGCCGAACACAGACCTACAGCTCCTTTTTGTTCCATGACACACGTCGGGAGAGGAGATACCTGCTGTGTGTGATCGAGGTAATGCCATGGTGAGCGCCATGCACAGTGTGGCTGCATTAATAGACAGAAGTGGGGCTGAATTCATAGACAAAAGTGGGACTGAATTTTTATACAAAGGTGGGGCTGCGTTCATATGCACAGTGAGGCTGCAATGATGGGCAATGATGAGGCTGCATTGATCTCTTGTACCACGTCTGCAGTCTCTGACCATCCCTTGTACCATGCCTGCAGTCTCTGACCATCCCTTGGACCATGCCTGCAGTCTCTGACCATCCCTTGGACCATGCCTGCAGTCTCTGGCCATCCCTTGTACCACGTCTGCAGTCTCTGACCATCTCCTGTACCACGTCGTCTACAGTCTCTGACCATCCGTTGTACCACATCTGCAGTCTCTGACCATCTCTTGTACCATGTCTGCAGTCTCTGACCATCTCTTGTACCATGTCTGCAGTCTCTGACCATCTCTTGTACCATGCCTGCAGTCTCTGACCATCCCTTGTACCACGTCTGCAGTCTCTGACCATCTCCTGTACCACGTCGTCTACAGTCTCTGACCATCCGTTGTACCACATCTGCAGTCTCTGACCATCTCTTGTACCATGTCTGCAGTCTCTGACCATCACTTGTACCATGTCTGCAGTCTCTGACCATCTCTTGCACCATGTCTGCATTCTCCGACCATCTCTTGTACTATATCTGCAGTCTCTGACCATCTCTTGTACCATGTCTGCATTCTCTGACCATCTCTTGTACCATGTCTGCAGTCTCTGACCATCTCTTGTACTATGTCTGCAGTCTCTGACCATCTCTTGTACCGTGTCTGCAGTCCCTGACAATCGTCTAGAAACTATGGGATAGATTTATGGCATTTATTTTTTAAATATTTTTTACTAGTAATGGCGGCAATCATTGATTTTTTAGCGGTACTGCAACATTGCAGCAGACACATCGGACACCTAATTGAGTTCTGTAAGCCACACCTTATTTTCTGGCAGTGCCCCTCCCGAGACTAGACTCTGGATCTGCCCTTGCCCACAGCATGGTGCAAAGCAGTGGATTGGGTTACCCCAACCTGCACTGAAGAAAGTATTGCACTATTTCCAACTGCTATAGTAATACATGCAGAGGTAGTACTAACTTTGAGGCTTCAGATTGTTGCCAATGTAGAACAGGTATGTGAGAAGATACCAAAAGTTTCAGCAAACAATTTAATATTCTGAACAAGCTGTAAAAGCAGTTTAAAACAGGCCCTCAATCATTTCTGTATCCATAAGCATTGTAAAGAAAATAACTTCCAAAATTTACAACAGCTATTGAACTCTTATGCCGCGTACACACGATCGGAAATTCCAAGAAAAGTGCGATGTGAGCTTTTGGTCAGAAATTCCGAGCGTGTGTATGCTCCATCGGACTTTTGCTGTTGGAATTTCCGCCAACAAAAGATTGAGAGCCAGTTCTCTATTTTTCCATCGGAAAATCTGCTCGTCCGAATGCAATTTTGAAGCAAAAAAAAAAAACATGCATGCTCAGAATTAAGCAGAAGAGCGGAACTGCCTATTGAACTTCATTGATCTTGGGTCATTGTACATCTTGTACATCACTCTGTTCTTGACGGTCGGAATTTCTGACAAGATTTGTGTGACCATGTGTATGCAACACAAGTTTGAGCCAACATTCCGGCAGAAAAAATCCACGTTTTTCTTGTCGGAATTTCCGATAAAGTGTACGCGGCATTAGCTTGTTTCTCTTTTCTTTCTATCACACCAGAATCTTGGAAGCCTGTCAGTCCTCTATTGTAAACAGCTAGCTGCTGTTCCTAAGCTACAAGGCTTCCTTCACACCAAGACATATGACGTGCTAAGCATTTTGCTGTGCATTTTCTGTGCAAATAGCATGACATGCTTTTTTGCGTGTTTCCCATAAACATGCACAAAACCACAAGATTGGAATGATTTAGTGGGCATGCAGACTGATAACTGAACCCCGACTCTAGAGTGATCTTTGACCTCTTGCTGACCGTGTAACGCATATATGCAATGGCAGGAAAATTGGGCTTTAAGGTAGTTGTAAACCCTTATGCCTTGTACACGGTAATTTTTTGTCTTGTAAAAAAACAACGTTTTTCAAACTTCATTTTAAAAAACGACATTGCCTATACACCATTGTTTTCTGAAAATGCTCTTGCAAAGCGCGGTTACGTACAACACGTACGACTCTATTTTATTCAAGCTCGCATTGTAACTTGCTTCTGAGCATGCGCGGGTTTAAAAACGTTGTTTTAAACGTCGTTTTAGCCCACACGCGATAAGACGACATTCTGAAAAACGACATAAAAAATTGAAGCATGTTCGAATTTTTTTTTTTTCGTTTTTCAGAAAACATAAAACAAAGTTTTGCCCACACACAATCATTTTAAATTACGTTTTTTAAAACGTTGTTTTATTTCATCACAAAAAACGACAAACGTGTTCACGTGGCATTACAAATAGACAGTGAAGTGACCAGCATTAGGTGATACACGGAGATGAAACAAATCCTCCCACATAGGTTGCAGTTGTGTATCTGCAGCCTTTCCTTCTGTAGATCGATCTGAAAACTAAACGAGGAAAGGATTTCTTCTTGGATCTAGGAGCAGGGGGTAGGGATCTGAAGCCTACACAGAGATGACAGCTCTGATTCCTGATTGGAGGGAGTGGTCAATGATTTTTTGTACTCCTGACAGACCCTTGCATCTTTTATCCAGTTCTGCACTGACGTTTCTGGATTCTGAGTCATGGGGTAAGCAAAAGAATTGTCAAAGGATCTGTGGGAAAAGGTAGATGAACTGTATAAAACTGGAGAGGGATGTAAAAAGATATTCAAGGAACTGAGAATGCCAATCAGCAGTGTTCAAACTCTAATCAAAAAGTGGAAAACTAGGGGTTTTGTTGAAACCAAACCACGGGCAGGTAGACCAACTAAAATTTCAGCCACAACTGACAGGAAAATTGTTCGGAATGCAAAGAAAAGAAAAACTCACAAATAACTTCAAGTGAAATACAAGACTCTCTGAAAACATGTGGTGTGGCTGACAAGATGCACAATAAGGAGGCACTTGAAGAAAGATGGGCTGCATGGTCGAGTCGCCAGAAGAAAGCCATTACTACGCAAAAGCCACAAAGTAACCCTGTTTACATTATGCCAAACAGCACAGAGACAAGCCAAAAACCTTCTGGCACAAAGTCATTTGGATGATTTGGATTAATGATATCAAAATTGAGCTTTTTGGCTACAAACATAAACGCTACATTTGGAGAGGAGTCAACAAGGCCTATGATGAAAGGTACAACATTCCTACTGTGAAACACGGAGGTGGATCGCTGATGTTTTGTTTTGGGGATGTGTGAGCTACAAAGGCACAGGACATTTAGTCAAAATGCATGGCAAGCTGAATGCAGTATGTTATCAAAAAATACTGGAAGAACATTTGCATTCATCAGCCAGGAAGCTGCGTATGGGACCTACACAAGGTCAAGTCGACCTGTCATTGGCTACAGCAGAAAAAAGTGAAGGTTCTGGATTGGCAATCTCAGTCTCCTCACCTCAATATCATTGAGCCCCTCTGGGGAGATCTCAAACATGCAGTTCATGCAAGACAGCCCAAGAAGTTACAGGAACTGGAGGCTTTTTGCCAAGAGGAATGGGCAGATTTACCATCTGAGAAGATAAAGAGCCTCATCCACAAATACCACAAAAGACTTCAAGCTGTCATTGATGTTAAAGGGGACAATACATGGTATTAAGAACTGGTGTATGTAAACTTTTGATTGGGGTCATTTGGGTAGTTTCTGTTGTGATTATGATTTAAAAAGAGAAAACACAGTTGATTGAAAATAAATGGCTTCGGCCAAACCCCTACCATGAGTGAAAAAAAAGTTTTTAAGTTATCATTCATGTTCTATGAAAAATGGCCAAGAAATCATAAATTCTGCCAGGGTATGTAAACTTGTGAGCTCAACTGTATATGATATCAGCCTGCTTATGTAATGGTATCATGCACTTATCTTTGACTTGGTTTGTACAATGCAACTTATACCTACAGTAAATAAAGAAATGACCAAAAAAATAATTAATAACTTCACATTGAAAGAAGCTAGGGAGGTCAGATGTGGCTTGTTTTATTGGGGCTCATTAAGAATATGTGAATAGTTTAACCAATTTCCACCTGCACTATAGCCAAGATGGCCAGGAAGGCATTCATAGACATCCCTGCGGCACACGGGAAACGCGCTCTATGATTGTCGAGTCCTTCGGACTTGGCTGATTACAGATCGGGGTAAGGGGCCAACCACAGCGGCTGATCACAGTGGCTGACACCTGATCGCGGAAGTAAACAGAAGCCGGTTATCAGAAACTAGTGACCTAATTCTGTTACAGAAACATCGGTCCCAACATTGCACACCAGTGTTCCTAATCATTGCCCACCCATGCTGCTAACCAGTGCCTCCTATCAGGGCCCAACAGTACTGCTAATCAGTGCCCACCAGTGCCAACTATTAGTGTCCATCAGTGCCACCTATCAGTGCTGCCTATGAGTTTCACCTACCAATGCCCAACAGTGCCTATCAATGCCGCCTATCGGTGCTCATCAGAGCCACTTATCAGTACCCATCAGTGTCGCCTATCAGTGCTGCCTATGAGTACCACCTCTCAGTGCCACCTATCAGTGCAGCCTCATCAGTACCTCCTCATTAGTGCCCATCAGTGCAGCCTCATCAGTGCCAGCTATCAGTGCCCATCGGTGCCGTATCATCACTGCCACTTCATCAGTACCTATCAGTGCAACCTCATCAGTGCACATCAGTAAAGGAGAAATATTACCTGTTTACAAAATTTTATAACAAACTATGAAAATTTTTTTTTTTTTTTTCAAAATGCTCTATATTTTTTTGGTTGTTTAACAAAAAATAAAAAACTCAGTGGTCATTAAATGCTACCAAAAGAAAGCTCTATTTGTATGAAAGAAATTATAAAAATGATGTTTGGGTACAATGTTGCGCAATTTCCATTCAATGTGCGAGAGTGCTGAAAGCTGGAAATTTGCCTGGGCAAGAAGGGGGTATATGTGCCCAGTAAGCAAGTAGTTAATGTCCATGGTCTGGGCACAGGTGCATTTAAGCTATTTGCTAGCAATGTTCTGCAATTCTTTAAGACCCCATTCTCACTGGGGTGTTTTTCAGGCGCTTTTGGGCTAAAAATAACGCCTGTAAAGCGCTGAAAAATGGCTCCCGAGGGCTTTCACACTGAGGCAATGTGCTTGCAGGACGTTAAAAAATGTCCTGCAAGCAGCATCTTTGGTGCGTTGAAGGAGCGGTGTACTCCACAGCTCTTGCCCATTGAAATGAATGGGCAGCGCTGGCCAAACCACCGGCAAAGTACCGCTGCAGCAGCGCTTTCCAGGTAGTTTTAACCCTTTTTCGGCTGCTAACCTGGGTTAAAGGCGACCCGCTAGTGGCCGAATATGTCTGCAAAAATGACAGTAAAGCACCGCTAAGTGGCTTTACAGCCAACGCCGCCCCTTCCCCAGTGTGAAAGGGCTCTAAGTAAAGAAGAAAATGTAAACCTTTTCAAAAGAAAACACATCTTAAAAAACCTTGCTCTATGTGACAAAGGACATACTTTTTAATAACTACTCAGATTCTGAAGCCATATATTCCCATATAAATAGGAATGTGATATACGAAAAAAAAAAAAAATTCTAAGCATTTCAAAAAAGATGAGTAATAAGTTTAACATGTTTATTTAGTTACATTCTGCCATCCAACATATTATTAGACATGAATGCTGCAATTACCCACTATGCTAAATTACATAGCTGAAAAAGAACAGAGGCGAGAACGAGCTTTTGTTCTAGAAGACAGCTCTAAATCTTTTTCTGAAAGAAATTTAAAGAACAGGTTTGTCTGCAGCAATTTTAGAGGCTATGGATCCAAATCGAAAATAGAAAATACTGTATAAGCCTATTCTTATTGATTGATTTGGCTAAAGGCATGTGCTTACTTAAAGAGGAGCTCCAGTCTGTAAAAAAAAAAAAAAATTTAAGTCAGCAGCTACAAATATTGTAGCTGCTGACTTTGATTATAAGGACACTTAACTGTCCAGGGATCCAGCCATGTTGTCAATCGGCTTTGGGTGTAAGTAAGGGAAACTGGCTGTGAAGCCTCCAAGCTTTAACCACTTGACTACTGGGCACTTAAACACCCTTAATAACCAGACCAATTTTCAGCTTTCGGTGCTCTCTCGTTTTGAATGACAATAACTCAGTCATACAACACTATAACCAAATGAAATTTTTGTCCTTTTTTTCCCACAAATAGAGCTTTCTTTTGGTGGTATTTGATCACCTCTGCGATTTTTATTTTTTTCGCTATAAATGAAAAAAGAATGAAAATTTTGTAAAAAAATTATTTTTTCTTCATTTCTATTATAAAATTTAGCAAAAAAGTTAATTTTCTTCATAAATTTGGCCCAAAATGTATACTGCTACATGTCTTTGGTAATAATAAAAAAAAATTGGGATATTATTTAGTCTGGGTGGAAGTTATAGGGTCTACAAGCTATGGTACCAATTACTGAAAATTGATCAATTTGATCATACCTGATGTACTGACAGCCTCTCTCATTTCTTGAGACCCTAAAAAGCCAGTAAAGTACAAATACCCCCCAAATGACCCATTTTTGGAAAGTAGACATTCCAAGGTAGTTAATAAGAGGCATAGTTAGTTTTTTGAAGTTGTAATTTTTTCCCACAATTCTTTGCAAAATTAAGATTTGTTTTTTTTCACACCATATTGTCATTATAACAGGTTATTTCTCTCACATGGCATGTATATTCCACAAATGACACCCCAAAATATGTTCTGCTGCTCCTCCTGAGTATGGCGATACCACATGTGTGAGACTTTTACACAACCTGGCCACATACAGAGGCCCAACACTGAAGTAACAACTTCTAGCATTCTAGAAGCATAAATTACACATCTAATCTCTCAACCACCTATTACACTTTTGAAGGCCCTGGAGCACCAGGACAATGGAAACGCCCACAAAGTGACCCCATTTTGGAAAGCTAACACCCCAACGTATAATCTATGAGGCATAATGAGTCTTTTGACTACACCCTAAAATACATTCTGCTGAGTAATGGGTAAAAAAAAAAGATTACCTGTGGTTTTAGTAGTGCAATTGTCCACAGGAGGAGAGCCCTGATCCAGGCAGCAGGCAGAGACGTGATCACTGGTCAGCGACAGTGAATGGAATTGTCCAGGCAGCAGGCAAGAATATTGTCCAGTACAGGGATACTGTCCATATACAGTCCAGGGCCAGTGCAAGTAGAGACATTGCCAGCAGTGCCAAAATAATCGTCCTGGTAGTAATAAGCAGGAACATGGTCCAAGTAGTGGGCCAGGAAAGAATGAGGACAGGGGTAGAAGCTTCTCCCACCCAAATCTCTTTGAAGCCTCCGGGCAACCAGACCCTAATCCGGGAATGAGAAAACTAAAAAATTAGTTTTTTCATCCAGAAAAACAATTCTGGAGCCCCTCACATATGCGAGACACCTGCGTTCCCACTAGTATAGCAGGGTAAAAGATCAATCCAAGGGGCAGGCAAAAAACATGGTCAAACAGTCCAGGGTCAGTTCCAGAGCAGGCAGAGGTAGGTACAGTTTAGCGTTGGGCAGAAGCGTAGTCGTATAACAAGCCAGGGTCAGTTCCAGAGAAGGCAGAGGTATGTTTAGGGTTAGGCAAAAGAGTGGTCGTATAACAGGCCATGGTCGGTTCCGGAGAAGGCAGAGGTATGAACAGTTCAGTGCAGTGGCATAAGGGGTGTGGAGGGAAATTACAGGAAATGAGAATTGCGTTTACCATACTTCCCTAATAATGTAGAAACGTATGGTAACGGCGGAAACATGCACCTATACAGAGGCCTGGTTGGGAAGGGCAATCGGGACAATAATAAACGGTGTCTCTTCGAATTCCTTCTCTGGAGCACACTCGGCATCTTTTCTGGCGTCTGTAGCCTGTTTCACGGGCGACGGCTTTCTCAGGAAAGTGACACTCGTGTAGTCTGCTCACAGAATCAGAGCGAATATTCTCTGGTGGGTTTTCAGGGTACAAAAGGGCGGTGATGACTTCTTCTTGATAGGACAGATAGGATACAGGGTTCTCTGATGATTTTTTGTATATAACATAAGAGTTATAGAAGGCCAGACTGAAAAAATAAATGGACACTTTTTTATACCAGTGACGGGATTTTCTTGTGGGAAGGTAGGGTTCGATCATCTGGTCGTTGAAGTCCACTCCCCCCATAAACAAGTTATAGTCATAGATGCATGCTGGTTTTTGGATTGAGACATTTCTTTTGGGGACTTCCACGTAGGTGTCGTTGTGGATTGATGTAAGCATGTGGACGTTCCGTTTGTCCCTCCACCTGACAGCCAATATCTCCTGGTTCCTCAATGACGCTGACTCCCCTCGTTTGAGCTTTTCATTCACCAATTTTTGTGGGAAGCCTTTCCTATTGGCCCTTATTGTGCCACATGCTGGGGTATTCCTAAGGTACAGATTTCTAAACAGGGGAAAGCTGGTGTAAAAATTATCCACATAAAGGTGGTATCCCTTTCCAAATAGAGGATAGATCAGATCCCAGACCACTTTTCCGCTGACTTCGATATACTCTGGGCATTCAGGGGGATGCAGTTGGGAGTCCTTCCCTTCGTACACCATGAAGGAGTAAATGTACCCTGTGGCTCTGTCGCATATTTTGTAAATTTTGACCCCATATCGGGCCCTTTTGCTGGGGATGAACTGTTTGATGCCCAGCCTGCCTGAGAATTTGACAAGGGACTCATCCACGGATATGTTCTGTTCAGGGGTATATAACTGGGGAAATTTTTGCGAGAAAAAATTTAGGAGTGGCCGAATTTTATAAAGTTTGTCAAAAGCAGGGTCATTTCGGGGAGGGCACTGGGCGTTGTCGTTAAAGTGGAGGAACCGCATAATTATTAGGTATCGGGATCTTGTCATAAGGGAGGAGAAGAGTGGCATGTGGTGGATGGGTTTGGTAGACCAGTAGGAGTACAATTGTTTTTTTTTTTGAAAGTCCCATAGTAAAAGTTAGGCCTAAGAATTTTTTTTATTCCTCCACGGTTAGTTCTCTCCACTCAAAGGGACGGGCATAACTGGAACCAGGGTTGCTTTCTATGTACTGCTGTGCGTAGAGATTGCACTGGGCCACAATGAAGGATAGCAAGTCTTCGGTGAAAAGTAAATTAAAAAAATCGAGCATGGAAAAATCACCTGGACACCTGGCTGGGCAGTGAAAGGGGGGATATTTGCTGCTCCGGATTTAGGGGGAAGCCACAGGGGGTTTTGAAGGCCATAGGGAAGGCTGGCATGGCCCCTATCCCTTTGGGGCTGAGATGACACCCTACTGGTGCCTGGCCTTTGTTGCAGTGGCCCTGCGCTTGAGGTGGACGGCCCTGCGCTTGAGGTGGACGGCCCTGCGCTTGAGGTGGACGGCCCTGCGCTTGAGGTGGGTGGCCCTGCACTTCTGGGAGTAGGCCGCTTCTCCAGGCCAGCACCCCTTTTTTTCACAGGGCCCACGTTCCCCTTCAGATTCTGAATCAGACCCACTGTCTGTAAAGGGGTTCATAGGCCGAATCTGAATCGTACAGAGACTCCCCGCTGCTCTCATCGCTCATGATTAGATGCTGGTAGACCTCCTCATCGGTTAAGATTTTTTTTGCCATACTGGTGGCTGGTGAGGCTGTACTGCACTGCAGATCACTGTGGTGGCACTGGTGGACACAGGTGGCACTTATGTGCACTGTAGCGGCACGGGTGTGGCACTGGTGGGCACAGGCGGCACTGGTGGGCACAGGTGGCTCTGGTGTGCACTGATAAGCACACAAGTGGAACAGGCAGCACTGGTGGGCACAGGCGGCACTGGTGGGCACAGGCGGCACTGGTGGGCACAGATGGCTGGGGTGGACACCAGCGGCACTGGTGGACACAGGCGGCACTGCAGTGGCGCAGATAAGGACTGTTGTGGCACTGGTATGGCACCGTTGTGGCACTGGTACGGCACTGTTGTGGCACTGGTGCGGCTCTGGTGACACTGGTGCGGCTCTGGTGACACTGGTGCGGCTCTGGTGACACTGGTGCGGCTCTGGTGACACTGGTGCGGCTCTGGTGACACTGGGGTGGCACAGATGTGGCACTGTTGGGCACAGATGTGGCACTATGGGCACAGATGTGGCACTATGGGCACAGATGTGGCACTATGGGCACAGATCTGGCACAGATGTGGCACAGATGGGCACAGATGTGGCACTAATAATCTTTTTAGGGCAAGGCAATTGCCAGGGTAAACTCACAGATCTCTCCTCTCCTCTCACGCTGATACTGTGTGAGGAGAGGAGAGAGATGAACTTTCCCTGACCTTCTTTGTTTACATTGTGATCACGCCGTCATTGGACAGCGCGATCACGTGGTAAAAGGCCTGTGTCATTGGCCAGTCACCGCGATTTGTGTTGCGCCGGGTCTCATAGACCCGGCGTGCACGAATGTTTCTGTGTGCGCGCCCGAGGGGGCGCGCAGGAACGATTCTCTGGGATCACGTTATATAACATGATCCCAGAGTTAAGCAACCACCTTGCCACCGTTATACGGCGGCGGCTGGTTGCTAAGTGGTTAAAATTGGTGTCATTCTTTTATTCTGTCCTTGTCTCATTAGGGTGATTTTCCATCCCTTCCTGTGCAGTAGACAGTGACGTCACTGTGCCAGGACGTGGGTAAAAATCTCCATTTGTAACACAGACAACAACAAAAAAACTAAGGGGCGGGGGTGGAGTTGGGGGGGTACTGGGTTGTTGGGCAGCCTTCCCCACCGTTTCATAAAAAAGTGCTTTTATTCTTATGGTTTCCCTGTTCCCCTCACCGCATGTCATGCTAACAATTTTGCCAATGAGGTAAAGGAAAGTCTCCTGAATGAGGCCAGTAAATACTGCGGCTTTTACCCATGCTCTAGCCCAGTGATGGTGAAACTTGGAACCCCCAGATGTTTTGGAGCTACATTTCCCATGATCCTCATGCACTCTGCAGTGTAGTTGAGCATCATTGAAAAGGGAAGTTCCAAAGCATCTGGGGTGCCAAGGTTTGCCATCACTGCCCTAGCCCATTCAAGATGAAAAAATTGGCATAGATGAAAATTAAAGTGATCCTGTCACATGTATAAAGTATACAAAAAATACAATTATGGCAGAGCAGGCACAAAGCGGAGCTCATATGTATTAAAGCAGAAGTCCAGTCTAAACCTCTCTAAGCTTAAAACGGACTGTTGCCTTATGCCGCGTACACACGATCACTTTTTGTGATGAAAAAAAACGACGTTTCAAGCGATGAAACAAAACGACGTTTTTCAAACTTCATTTTCCAAAACGACGTTGCATACACACCATCGTTTTTCCAAAATGCTCTAGCAAATCGGGGTGACGTACACCACGTTCGACGGCACTCTGTTCCATTGAAGCTCCGTCTCATAACTTGCCTCTGAGCATGCGCAGCTTTAAAAACGTTGTTTTCAACATCGTTTTGCCCACACACCATCACTTTTTATGACACAAAAAACTACATTTGAAAAACGACACAAAAAATTCAAACATGTTGGAATTATTTTTGGTCGTTTTTTTGAAGACATAAAACGACGTTTTGCCCACACACGATCATTTTAAATGACGTTTTTTAATACGTCGTTTTTTTTCATCACAAAAAGTGATCGTGTGTACGCGGCATTATTCTACACCCTAAATTAACTAGCCTGTAAAGGAGAAATTGATATACTTACCTAATCTAAGGGTGCTCTGGTACGGTCATGTGCTCCCAGCGCTGGCTTGAGGGGAGAAGAAAGGACAGTGGACAACAGATGCCTCATAGTAGGTCTATAGTTGTTGTCACTGCTTTCTCCTTCCCTGAAGCTGGCTGCTAGGGAGATCACGCACGTGACCGGGCTGGAACATCCTTAGTTTAGGCAAGTACTGTATATGCATGTTTCCATTACAAGCTAATTGGTTTAGAGCTTAGAATGGGGTGGGAATAGGTTTAAGAGTCAACCTATCATGGGTGCGCTGTCCACAGAGGCCCGAGCTTACATCTACCTCCATTATTAACAAACCAATGCCAGTGGAGTGTGAAGGAGAAAACGTATGTACTATAGCTTCAGTAAAAAAAAAAAAGAAATCCCTGAGCACGTAGACTGTTTTCAGGGGTGCCTCAAAAAAAATCCCATGGAATGTAATCAATTGTGTGAGTCTGGCACTGGTCCATTCTGAATATGTAACATGAACACATACACATTCAACAAGTGTTATGGCTGCCATGGCCATTTATTAGTGTGCTGTGTGCTCACTACAAACCAAACACATAACTGTTTCAATATTCAACCAATCAAAGTTGTTACATTGATCAAATACTATTTAGAATAACAGGTATTTTCCTGTGCTGTTCCACCCCACACTTTTTCCTCTGCCTTTCGCACCCATGCTGGCCCGTCATTAACATGTGACCTTTTGCAGACCTGATCCCCTGCTCACCCCTTCAAGGCTGGATGCACCCCAGACAGAATTCAGTAATGATGCTTTTATGTTGACTCTGGTTATGAATATCTGGTGTTCTATATAAGGTAGGACATGCTTTAAAAAGTTTGGATATCTGTATAGACAGGATTTGTTGAAATTGAATTATTAATACAATTTAATGCTAATATTTGTTTAGTGTATCATAGATGTTCACTTAATAGCCCCTGTAGAAGATCTTTTACACTTATAGATTGAAACGCATCGGGGGCGTAGTCATCTATCATGGTGCTGTAGGAGAGCTGCGGCGTGCTCCATGTCCCAGACGCTCTCCCTGATGTGTGAGATCTGACCGATGGCTGACTGATCTGTTGACTGATCTGCTGAGGAGCAAAGGCTAAGAAGGCTTCATATTGTTTTAAGCCCGCTGTTGCTGTGGTGTCGCTTGTGTCCCCCCGGGTTACCCGTTACCCGTTACCTGTACCGCCCGCACTTCCGCAGCTTCCATGCCCCCGTGCTCCCGGGCCGTTGCTGCTGTTGTAGAAGTGCCGTGTTCCAGCCTGAGCGGGGCTTAGCAGAGGAGCCGGGGAAGCTGGTGGAGCTGGTGGTCCCGGCGCTGTTTTCCCAGAAGCTGAGATACCACGAGTTGGGTTCCCGTGGCACGCGGGGTGTGTCGGCAGAGGTCGGAGAAGGAGGAGAGGACCTCGGGGAGACGGCTCCTGGGGTTAAGAGCGGTGAAGCCGCCAAAGATTACCGAGGACCGAACACAGAGCCAGACCGTGAGACAAAAAGCATCACTACAGTGACATCTAGAGGTTGCATCAGTAACAGCAACTGCTACAAATACAGCATAAGCAAAAGAGGGACAGTAGAACGGTATGAGAAGGAGCAGGGAAAGCTGGTAAGGTGACGGATTTATTTTCTATTTCTCCTCCCTTATACATATACTGTATACTGAGACCTCGATCCTCTTGCAAGGCCCGATGCAAATAAAATAAAATCTGAGACAAATCCAGAAATCCAAAGTGGAAGGAATATTTGATGTAAATTATATAAAAGCTAATCGGACTCTATAGGACTCTATAGGGGGCTGCTTAAATAGAGGGGTGGCCGTATGCATAAGGGCTTATTCCAAGTAATCTCCCCTTGATTATCAAATATTATACGGTGTTCTGTTTAACAAAAAAAAAAAACAACATATATATATATATTTATGTAATACATCTGGCTCTGAAGGACAGTAAGGGTATCTTCACCCTATATGGGGAAGGGTTATTGAAGGGGTATTGAATTAAAGAAGAAGGTCTATATATATGTGTGTATATGTATATATATATATATATATATGTATATATATATATATATATATATATATATATATATATATATATATATATATATATATATATATATATATATATATATACTGTATATATATACTCAGGGACTGCCGATTTCTTATTTTTCTTCTTTTTTCCTTTTTGGTGTTTTTTTCCAATTCATTCTATCTTGCCCCGCCTGCTCCTTCCGGTTGGAGACCTATATACGGACGGTATACGGTAAAAAGAGGAGATCAAGGTTGGGCATCTCCCAATTAAACTGAAGGTATATAACAGTTTAAAACTTAAAATAAAGGAAAATGGTGAGGAAGGCCCCTAAAGGGAACACAATAACATCTTACCTAGTAGCCGAATGCTTAGATCAGGCGGCAGAGAGCCCGAAAAAGAAAGGGGCCCAAGATTCCCCAATAAAAAACATGGCAGACACAGAAGTGTATCATGCCCTAGAGGAGACTCCAGGGAAGAGCAAGGATAAAGGTAAAAAGAGTAAAACATCGGAGGCAAAGGGGGCAACTAAGGATCAGAAATCCCCAGAGAAACAACAAGAGAAACAACAACTTAACCTCCCACCCGAAGGTCCACAAGCCCCTCCCACAAGGCAAGACATGATATATATGATGGATATGATGTCCCGTTTGGAACGGACAGTTAAAGGAGAGATAGGAGCAACAAGGAAAGATATACAGAGTGTATTACAGAGGGTGGAATGGTATAGAAGAACAATTGGAAGAGCATAAAAATGCAATAGTAGAACTGAGAGACCGAGTAGATATGGACTGGGAAGAAAAAAGAAATGCGCGATATAGATTAGAGGACCAAGAAAATCGCAGCAGGAGGAAAAACTTGCGTGTAAGGGGCCTCACAGAAGAAATAAAGGATGGAGAACTTGGTGAGACATTACGAGAGATATTTAATAAAGCACTTAAACGAGAGCCGACTGCTCAGATGCACTTTGTAAGAGCAAACAGAATACAAAGATCATACAATACCCAGAGAGACTCACCAAGGGACACTATAGTAAGATTTCAGGACTTTGAACAAAAAGAGTTAGTGTCCCAAAGTACGAGAAACTCGGTCATGTTGGAATATAAAGGTACACCGTTGCTCATATTCTCGGATCTATCCCCGGAAACTTTAGCACGTAAAAGGGCATTAAAACCATTGACGAACCACCTCAGGGAAAATAACATTATCTATAGATGGGGTTTTCCAGCCTGTCTGTCAGTGAAAAATCAGGGAGTTTCGGCATATATCCAGTTTCCAGAAGATGTAGAGGAATTTTGCAATAAACTGAGCATACAACATATAAAGGTGGATAACTGAGAAAGGAGACCCCCGGCATGGAAGAGGTGGAAGGATCAGGACTGGAATAGGGATATAGATCCCAGAGGGTGGGTAATAACGGGGTATGAGAAACAGAAAGATTAGAGAGATTTGCTCTCTCTCCTCTTTTCTTTTTTTTTTTCTCTCATTCTTAGGTGTGCCTTTTTTTTTTTTCTTGTGTTTTCTTCTTTTTTTTTTTGTGTGCTCTTTCCTGGTTCTCCATCTTTGTGTGTTTACTCTCCTCCTCTTGAGAGAAGGGAGGATTGGAAAAACAGGTGGAGAGGAAAGATATACTGAATTGGGTCAGATCCATCGGGGGGAGGGAGGAGGCATGGAGCAGATATGTCCCCCCCCCCTGATCCAGGAGCCGACCCTATACCTGAGGGAAGGAAACCGGAAAAGGGGGGGACATATTAAAGGCCCAAAAAAAAGGCCCACTCGGCAAGCCGCCTGGCAGGGCGTAGTTCGAGGGAGTCTAACATTGAGGTACAATGTGCCTGGGGGAGGGGAGGGGGGAGGGGGGTATATGTGGTATATGTGGTATACGTGGTCTCATGGTTTTATATATATGCTATGTTGGTTAGGACTGGTGCCTTTAAATTTGACCTGGAGCGTCTCCAATGTCAAGCAGGGGTCAGATGTGAGAAGAAAGTATAGAAAATGGCTACATTAAAAATTGTCACGTATAATGTACGGGGTCTAAATAACCCAAAGAAGCGATATCAGATACTGCAGGATATGAAGAGACTCTCAGCCAATATAGTGTTTCTACAAGAAACCCATCTTAAGATAACATCCAAGACTAGATTGAATTCAAAAGAGTTCCCTACCTGGTATCATAGCTATTCCCCAAATAAAAGGTCAAAAGGTACTGCAATAGGATTTGATAGAAATACCCGGTTTGTTCTAGAAACTATAGAAATGGATCCTGAAGGAAGGTACCTATTTATTAAAGGTTCTTTATCTAATGTGAAATATACATTAGCAATGTGTATTGTCCAAATGTAAGGCCGGTAGCATACTTGAAGAAAATACTGAATAAATTAGAAGGATTTAGAGACGGTAAGGTGATCCTAACAGGGGACTTTAACTTTGTTTTTGACCCATTGTTGGACACCCAACCTGTATCATTGAGATCAGAGGGAAAACATTTAAAAGCAATTAAACATAAATTATGTCAAATGCAATTAGTAGAAACTTGGAGAATCCTTCACCCAAGGGAGAAGGATTTTACATATTTCTCATCGGTCCATAGATCATACTCTAGAATTGACCATATCATTCTAGATCATCGGCTATTGGAGGGACTGAGAAGTGTGGATATAAAATCTATAACACTGTCAGACCACGCTCCGGTGGTGATGTCCCTAGATACGGGGGAAGTCCCTGTGGGACAGAGAACATGGAAACTAGACAAATCCCTGTTAAGCAACATCAAGATAGCCGATGACCTGGAAAAGGATATGTGCCTATTCTTCCTTGAAAATGATATAGATAATGTTGCTCCCTCGACGTTATGGGAAACACACAAGGTGTACATGAGAGGGAGGTTGATAGCTAAAAATGCCAAAAGAAGAAAAATCAGGCAGGCTCAGAAGCAAAGGGTACTGGAAGAAATCTGGAGCCTAGAACAGTTGCATAAAAAATACAGGAAGAGGAGGTACTTAAAGCATTAACTAGGAAGAGAGAGGACCTTCGTAACCTATTAGAACAGGAAACTAAGTGGGTATTCAACAAAATGAACAATAATTTCTATGCTATGGGGAACAAACCGGGGAGATTTCTGGCAAGGACTATTAAACCTAGAAACTCACAAAATTTTATTTCTAAAATAAAAGATAAAAAAGGAGACCCGAGACACTCTACTAAGGAAATAACTAAAATATTTCAGGAGTATTGCCAAAACTTATATAAGGTTAATAAAGAACAAGGTATACTAGAAACTCAGAATAGGAGAAAGAAAATTAAACAATATCTAGAAAAGGTTAATACCTCAGGTTTATTGGAGGAAGTAATCAGTAATTTGGAAAGGGAAATTACAAAAGATGAAATAAGTCAAACTATAAAAAACCTAGACCTATATCCCTGATCAATGTGGACATAAAGATCTACTCAAAAATCCTGGCGGAGAGGATAAGACCCCTCTTGCCGTGATTGATTGAAAATGATCAAGCAGGGTTCATACCAGGGAGAGAAACAAGGGAGAATATTTTAAGAGCTTTGTTCTTGATACAAAAGGCCAAAAAAAGTAAAGAGTCAGTACTGTTCCTGTCACTGGATGCCGAAAAGGCCTTTGATAGGCTGGACTGGGAGTTTATGCTAGCCACCTTATCACATTATGGACTAGGCCCAAATGTGCTCAGGTGGATAGGCGCATTATACTCTAATCCTTTGGCCCAGGTGAGGGTGAATGGCACCCTCTCAGATAGATTCCCACTTTATAATGGGACTCACCAGGGATGCCCGCTCTCCCCCCTTTTATTTGTCCTGACACTAGAGCCGTTATTGGAGACAATTAGGAGGACTCAGGAAATAGAAGGGATAAAGGTGGGCGGGAGGGAGCACAAGATCTCTGCGTTTGCAGATGATATGATGCTGTATGTATCTAATCCGAGACAAACACTCCCGAAGATAATAGCGGAATACGAGAAATACGGCGAGATATCCAACTTAAAGAGGAGCTCCAGCCGCGGAATTTTTTTTTTTTTTAAAGTCAGCATCTGTACTGAGGAGGATAATGGACTGGTTCCAGAGAGAGGGAGGGGGGGGGGGAAGAAAAAAAAGTGGGTAGAAGTAGAAGAGAGTTTAAGTGTTCAAGATTTGGGAAACAGAATATGGGTCCCGAAGCAATATAGAGGACTACCTCATGATATCCCCATAATGACAAGAGAAACGTATAAAACTTGGGACAGAATATGTAAAAGGAAAGAATGGCCTTATAATAGCCCGCTAATGCCTCTTACGGGTACAGAGTACTTCCCGCCTGGCAAAGGGGGAGGTATGTATCGGAGATGGGCAACTTCAGAAACATTAAAACTGATGGACGTAATGAAGGCGGATGTCTTGTGCTCTGTTCAGGAACTACAAGAAAGATACGGAGTATACCCAGGAGATGTATGGAGATATAGACAAGTTCAACATTTTATAAATTGCTTACCAAAGCCACTGCGAGCCCCCAATGATTTAAACCAATGGGAAAAAGGCACACTGCGGGTTGGAACAGGACGACAGGGACTCTCCAATATATATAAGATATTGACACCCACTGGAAAACCAGAGGCAGTTAAAATAGTGGAAAGTTGGGAAGTAGAGTTGAACCAAACTATAAGTACAGAAAAAAAAGGAAGGTACTAGAATATGTCCATACTACCTCAATGGATGCTAAGGTAAAAGAGATGAACTATAAGCTTCTCATCAAATGGTATTATGTTCCAATGAAAATGCATAGAATAGATAGGAAGGTATCGCCTCTGTGTTGCAGAGAATGCGGGATGGAGGGAACCCACGCCCACATTTGGTGGCAATGCCCCCGAATACAGAAATATTGGAAGGATATACTAGTCCAGATAAAGAAGATTAGCGGGTATGAGGTGAAGCAGGACCCCTGGGAATGCCTATTTCATAATACGGGGATGTCAAGAAAAAAATATAGGGGTTCACTGGTCCCACATCTACTAAATGGAGCTAAGGCACTTATCCCTAGGAAGTGGAACAAAAAGGAAGCACCTTTGATAGAGGAGTGGATTAGTGAGATGGATAGAATTAAAGTGATGGAGGAATTATGGTCATTCAACGGTAACTCCAGGCTGAGACACGAGGGGATGTGGGAGGGATGGAGGAGGTTTTGGGGGACGGGGGGAGGGGTTGGGAGGACTGAGGAGGAGGAAACGTGAGAGGTCTCCCTTCTTCATCCGTTTTAATTTTTATTTTCTGTTTTTTTTTTTTTGGTTGTAGATAGGAACACATATAAGTAACTGGAACATGTGGAAAAGGGACTTAGATAGCCCCCAATTTTTTTTTTTTTTTCTCTCACTTGGGGGATTTTTGGATAGCTACATGCACCCTCAATAGCTGTATTCTGGATTGATTTTTTTTTTTTTTTTTTTTTTTAGGTACACGCACATAATTAGTTGGATCATATAGAGGAGGGTCTGAGATTTTTTTTTTCTGTTGTGTTCTCCTCTTACGAGGATAGGGACAACGAAGTCCCCTTAAATTCCCATTGTTTTAGAATTCGTACCACTATATAGGGTAGGTAAGAATCAGAATAAACAGATTCTACAAATTTGCACTTTCAAGAAACGCGGGAGTTCGACTATATTACACACACAGTTGGGGGAGTTTATTTTTTATTTTTTTTGTTTTCATAGGAGGGATATGGGACAGTAGGGTCCCCCTAAAATCAGGGAAAGTTAGATCATAATATGTAGTGTGTGTTTTTTTTTTTTTTCCCCTTCTCCTAGAGAAGGGGTGTCAAACTAAATTTCATCGTGGGCCGCATCAGCATTATGGTTGCCCTCAAAAGGGCCGGTTGTATCTGTAAGATTAGATGTCCAGCGCATCCCTTACCCTTACAATAGGTGTCAAGGGCCTCCCTACCATCAGAAGTTGAGTCCCCCCTCTCCCTTACATCACAGTGCACCCCCCCTTTCCTTATGCTGCTGCTGGGAAGAAGTTGGATGCATTGTTTGAAAGCAGAAAGTAAGGGTCTGGAGGATGACTGGAGAGGTGCGAGGGCTGCATGAAATGGCCTGGAGGGCCGCATTCGGCCCGCGGGCCTTGTGTTTGCCACCTCTGTCCTAGAGGATGGGGTATGGGACAGTATGGTCCCTTTAGATCACTTTTTTTTGTCCCACCCCCCCTTTTCTTCGTCCCTCCCCCCTCCCGTCCCTGTCCCTCTTTGTCCAACCAGATTCGTTGTCTCTCTTCCCCCATCTCTTACTCCCCCGGATTTGGAGCCTATTCTAGAGATCTAATGAAATTAAGCAGGGGAATTGGTTTAATGTGGGGGTATGCTAGGCAGACAGTTGTTGCCATAATAGACTAATTAAGGGAATACAAGGAGACCATGTACATGTAGATGTATGTATGTCAATGTATCAATGTAATAGTGTAATTTTTTTTGTTTGTTTGTCTGTATATGTATGATGTTAAAAAAGCTTAATAAAAACTTTTTTGGAAAAAAAGAAACGCGTCGGGGATACCCTATATGGCAACCCTTTTTGGTGAACTGTATATGGATACTGTGACACTGTGTTATATTGAATACCAATTTGATTGTACACCAGGGCTCCTATTGTCAGTCCCATGTTAATGTATTCATTCCATATCTAATATATTTTTTATGTAAACCAGATACTTTTTTGAAAAAAATAAATTCAATTTTTTTGTGTAAATATTTCTAATTTTCCTTGCTGCTCAAAAGCCCTTGGTAGTAATTTCCTCTTTTTCCCATATACACAATTGGGCTAGCAGCCACTGTTGAAACCTTGAGTGGGTACCTCATTTTTTGTAACATTGTGAAAACTAACTATTTGTATTTTAAATTCATATTCGATTCTTGAGGAGTGATTTCTAGAGTTAGGGTGTAAAACTCAATTTCATTACAGAATGCATCAGCATTATGGTTGCATCTGTAGGATTAGAATTCCATAGCACCCCCCCCCCCCCACCTTTACTTAAATGTTAAGAGCTTCCCAGTAAATAATCCCCCCCACCATCCCTTACATCACAGTGCACCCACCTTACCTTGTGCTTCTGCCAGGAAGAAGCTGGGGACAAAGATGAGAATCAGAAAGTGCAGGGTCTGGAGGATGACCAGAGGACAGCTGCCAGAGTCAGATAAATGCCAAGATCAGGGGAGATGGAGACAAGGCTGTGCTTCGGCAGCAAAGAGAGGTGCCCAATCTATAGGAGGAGTTCTTCTCTGCTGCTGACTGCTGAGAAGGGCAGGGGGTCAAGACAAGCCTCCCAGAGAGAATACAGGATCTGGCAGAAGAGTTCTGTTCTCCTCTCTTCTGCCAACTGATGAGACAAGGTGGGGTGAAGATGAAGGGAGTGCCGCAGCTGCAGGAGAAATGCAAGGACCACATGAAATGGTCTGGTAGGCCCGCAATTGGCACCCAGGCCTTGTTTTTGACATGTTCTAGAGCTAACAACATTTATTTCCCCCTTTCTATAAATGTTGTTAAACTTATACTCCAAAAATTTGTATTTTCTTCCAATATACAAACTCCAAAATAAACATTTCATTAAAGTAGAGGTGTACATTTCACTTTCTGAATACTATTTTGTACGTTTTTTTATGTGACCACAAAACGCCAGCTAGTATGTGCACTGCAGGGGCCCAACAATGCTTCTGAATATCACGAGCCATCACGTCATTCAGCCAGCATCCCTAGCTTCCAGGCGTTGTCAGGCAGGAGATAGTTTACTCCCACCATCCACAGAGAGAAAGGAATGGCCTGGAGCGCCAGAGCTACATAGTCAGAAAACCGCACAGGTAAACAAATAATTTTTTTTTAGATAAGAAAATTATTAGAAAATGTATACAGGAGTGTTAGTACAAAGGGGGTACAACATTTAACAGGTGGCTTATCGTGACGCTGTTTTTTCTACTTTTACTGGTCCCACTTCTCACCACAAATTTATGTGATGTTTTTACATTACACAATTAAATTGATGGAACAAGTTTTTTCAAAATGCTTAAATAAATTAAAAAAATCAATGTTTAGGTTGATCTGGGCTTATGATGAAATTTCTCAAAGCATGGGGGAAAGCAGAGTTAAAAATGTATATTTGCAAAGTTTTTTGCTTTCCCTGGATTAATTTTTACACATGTTAGGGTGTTTTTTGCCAGTGTTCCTGATGTATTCTCTGAAAGAGAGTGTTCTCTTTCTACTAAACATGGCAGATATGCAGACTCAGAACTGAAGAACAGAGAGACACCACCCATAGATTCCTTAAGTGATATAGCGAATTACTATGTAGTTTAAATCAAACTACATAGTAATTCGCTATATCACTTAAGGAATCTATGGGTGGTGTCTCTCTGTTCTTCAGTTCTGAGTCTGCATATCTGCCATGTTTAGTAGAAAGAGAACACTCTCTTTCAGAGAATACATCAGGAACACTGGCAAAAAACAAATGTGTGTGTGTGTGTGTGTGGGGGGGGGGGGGGGGGGTCACTCAAAATGCCAAGGTGTGCAGAAACAAAGCCAGGCAGTATGGGATATATATCTTGTAATTGAAGTCCCCTGAAATATCACTTTAAAAAACAAGCTTGTTTAGAGGGTAGGCTTGCTAAACTACAACTACCCTTTATGTCTTCTTTCTTTACCTCTTAACTTTTATCAGTTATCTACTTTTTTATTTCTGGTGCGTAAGTTAAATCAAATCTGTTTAAACTGGAATTGGGCTTGTGCCTCTCGATCTTCTTGGGAAGTAGCATGGACTAGATGTTGGACTAGATGTTTCCTTTGACAATGGTGATGCTATAAGCAACTTGTTGAGTTCCTCTTTACTGCGGACAGCCAGCTAGAGATGTTGGGGGAAGATGTGGGTCTTTTTGTTTCAAGAGACGTTGCCAGCCAGTTTAAATATTTCAGCTGCAGATCAGCAGGCAAATAGATGGGAGCTCCGGCTCCGACCTGCTAGGCATAGTTGCCCTACCTGAACAGATGGTAAACGTGACCCTCTGTGGTCCCGGGGGCCACAAAAGATATGTATATCCGAATTACCAGGGGGGCCAGATTAAACCAGAACGTGGGCCGCAATTGGCCTGCGGGCCGGACTTTGGACATGCCTGCTCTAGCTCCCAGTGGGATCCATGTTGGTGCTCCAGTGGACCTGCTTTCCTGAACCATACAGAGTTCCATCTATAGCAGTCAGCTGTAGGGTCCACTACCTTAGCGGTGCACTCCTGACCCCAACGGTGTGATCTGTCACCTGGCCTGAGGTGACCTGACAGTTTTCTCGGCCATTCCTACTCAAGGTTACCCCAAAGGAGAGAATTCTTGTGGCCAACACTACAGTATCTCCTGCTCTTCCTGCTGTAAATAGTGATGTATTCTGCAAAAAATCGTCTGAGGTACTTCCTCCTCACAAGCCTTTTGACTGTGCCATTGATCTTGTTCTTGGCACAACCCTGCCCAGGGGCCGGACCTATCCCTTGTCCATTCCGGAGACCCAGGCCATGTCTGAGTATGTTGCGGAAATCTAAAGAGAGGGTTCATTCGGAAATCCTCATGCCCTGCGGGGGTGGGGGGTAGCGTGGGGGCACCATATTACGGGAGGTGTGTTACTGGCTGGATCACCAGGAGAAAACAGAGGCATAAAAGCCTAAAAACAGAAAACAAATGCAGCCCCCACATGTAAGGATTGGTAAGCTGCAATATACAGTATGTTTTTGGTTTTGGGTTTAATATTGCTTTAATATTTTAACACATACATAAAACACAGTATTTATGCAGAGGGTAACATGAAGTTTAACTTTTATTGGAAAATTTTTACTTTAATTATAGGCAATGAAACAGCAGACTGGAAAAGACAGAATTTTTGAAGTGTTCTGTAGCTGTGTCATTAAGCGCAGTGGTGTGAAGAGGCTGTGACAGTAAAACACCCCCCTGTGCATATAGCTGTCTATCTCCTTTTGAGCCTTTTTTACCTGCTGGCTGTGAATTTTATTTTTTTTCCCCACTGTATTTATCTACCCCTAAGCTGCTATGCCAAACCACATGCTAATACTCTGAAATGATAGTTATTTCTACCAGACTACTTCCCTTCCTGGCCACACCATTTTTTGCAGCCAGTTTCCTCTCTGCCTCGTCTATAATTTGCTAGTCACAGAAGCTACATTTTGCTAATTAAGGCACAGTAAAGTTAATAACACTATTTACATTAGCCCTACCATCTCTGTGCATGAAAAGCCGACTCTTGTAATTGTGGCATTATGCATAAGACGGAAGCAGCATTACTCATGACCCTTGAACTGCATGCAATTAATAGCACAATACAAAGTGTTAGGGGAATGCTACTGAATGCTCTCCCATAGGATGGATGTGACAGGAAGGTGACATTTAATGAGTTTAGCTCTGCATCTTAATGGTCCTTTGCTGCGAGATTGGATTTAAATAGTATGTGTGCCACTGAGTACAAAAATAACACAGTGACAAAGACCCACACAGGTAAATAAACACACTAATGCACACATTGGACTTGGTTTTAAAAACTAGTTAAAGACTGATGCTCATTTCAAACTAAACAGGTGTCTAGTTTCTTAAGCCTGGTACACACCAAGGGCCAGATTCACAGAGCCCTTACTCCGGTCTATCTCGCGTTAGACCGGAGTACTTTCAAATTACGCGCGTCGTTTCATTAGTCTGAATCCTCAAACCATGAAACGACCGGCTTCGGGCTTACGTGTTCGTACGCCTTCAGATCTACGCTGCAATAAATTTGCGGCCGCTGGGTGGAGTTCCCGTTGTTTTCCGCGTCGGGGTATGCAAATGAGCTTTTTCCGACGATCTACGAAGTTACGAGCGTCATTCGCAATCTCTTACGGCATCTGTAGTCATCTTTTTGCCGCGTAAAGTTATTTCAGCTTTTATCTGGTCTAATATTCGACAGCTCATGTTAAGTATGGCCATCGTTCCCGCGTCGAGTTTCAACGTTTGTTTTTATTTTTACGCAAGTCGTCCGGGAATAGGAATGTACGTAAATGACGCTACTCAAACAAAAAATGACGTAACAGCGTTATTTCGTGCAATGCACGGTGGGAAATTTCTGAACGGAGAATGCGCAGTTCGAGGGACGCGCCTAATTTAAATGCTTCACGCCCCCTAATCGCGTATTTTGATTCTGCCACAAGAAATACACTACGCCGCCGTACCTTACGGGCCAAAACCTACATGAATTCGTCGTAGAGCCAGGTAAAATATGGCGGCGTAGTGTATCTCTGATACTCTGCACCAATGTAATTGTATCTGAATCTGGCCCCAAGTTTTTATTTTTTTTCGTTCAACCCATTTGAAAAAAAAAAAATCTATCAGCACCGGTCGAAGACGCAGTACTTACTATGCAAAGTTAGTACATCGATCTCCCCCACTGAGCTGTTGGGTTCTGACAGGGGGACGGCCCTCCCCCAGAACATTTTGATCAGCACTCTCTGCAATTGGCTGAGAGTGCTGATCGGGAGCTGATCAGCTGCTGGTTTTCCAGCATGCTCATCTGACAGAATCCGTCCAGCTTCTGTCGGACAGTGTGACAGACACAGAGGCCGAATGCTGGACGTTATTTTTTTAACAAACCAATGTCTCCTGACATTTGGCCCGTGTGTACCAGGCTTTACAGTCTTCCACTGGAAAATGACACCTGACAATTTTCCAAACAAGCTTTAAGTATAACTCACACATCAACGTAGAGAATGTATGCTTCCGGTAACCAGGTCTGCCAGATCAACATTTTGTGAGTTACACAGCTTCTTCAGGACCCAATATGGCAAGGTACAGCAACAATTCCTGTGGTGGACCATAAAACGACCAAGTAGCACAGCCTGGGGGTGGGCATAGGGGCACCAAGACAGACCGCCGGCTGGTAGAACTCTCCTGTGGCCAGCAGGAGAGTGCAAAGAGTATGCAGTATTCAGCAGTAGGCACAGAAAGATACTGTTAGGCCTCGTACACACGACCGAGGAACTCGTCGTTTCAGACACATCGTTTTCCTCGACGAGTTCCTTGTTAGGCTTGTCGAGAAACTTGACAAGCTGTCTTTGCGTACACACTGTCAAGACCAAATCTCCTCGTTCTCAAACGCGGTGACTTCAACACATACAACAGCAGGGGAAGTTCGACTCCACTGGCACAACCCTTGGGGCTGCTTTTGCTAATTTCATGTTACTGCGTCTTAGGTAAAAATTTGGTAAGAGACATTTTCACTTTTCAGTCTGTTACAGCATGACAAATGTGCTATTTCCATTAGAAATGCTACTTTTACTGAAGGTGCGTGGGTTTCTAAGCATACACACCAACATGGTTCTCGTCGAAAACCAGCCCGTCGAGGAACACGACGAGGAAATTGAGACTCCCGTCGAGGGAAAAGAGAACTTGCTCTCTTTTTTCCTCGTCGAGTTCCTCTACAGTTTACTTGATGAAAAGCATACACATGAGCGTTTTCCTCGGCAAAAAAGTTCTGCCACCAAGTTTCTTGATGGATTCTGCTGAGGAAAACGGTCGTGTGTACGCGGCCTGAGGCGACAGGCAAAAAAGGGGTTTAGATGGTACTAAAAGTTCAAAAGACTTCAAATTATAGTAAGAGGGGCACACCAGTCTCAAAAGGGGATGTTCAAATGTATGGTCCAACAGTGAAGAGCTGTGGATTGGTCAGCGCCCGTTATATTCCAATTTTGGTTGTTGATGTAGGGAGGCATTTAAAATACCTAATTTATTTATGCTTTTACCTTCATTTTAGTTGGTGACAGTTTTTTTTTAGGTGAACCAGTTTCTTGCCAATCCATGTCCAAATGACAGGTTCACTTTAAGAACCAGTTTCTTGCCAATCCATGTCCAAATGACAGGTTCACTTTAAGAAAGGGAAATCTCTACACGGTAGAAACTATTGTAGTATAATATCCCGCTAAGCTCTGCATATAAAATTATATTCAGAGTAATATTGCAGCTATAATACAGATCAGCTTTAGGAATGATAGGTCAGCAGGAGATAAGAATTTCTCTTAGAGGTAAATGCTTTAAAAGATCTATGAGCATAGAACTGATTTTCATCATCTGCAGGTTATTGTAACAATCACATCTGTATCCATGTGAGGAATGGGTATGCCTGAACGTCTCATCAGGATGGTAAAATTTCTAGCACAAAGGCACATCTAGTCATCCTTGTTAAAAGCACAGAATGAAGTCAATGGACTGATGCAGGGTGATGCACTGGCATGAGTTCTTTATATGGCACCACAGACAGTTATTAGATAGGCTGGCATACACACCACAGGCAAAATCATTATAAAAAATAAAAAAATGCAGATAATGACCTATGTTGATAATATACTGTAGACATGTCTGCAAGCTCTAAGGTCGGCTTTAAGTCCTTTTCCCCTGCCACATTTGGCATGTCATTTTTTTTAGTGGGGGTGACAGGTACCTGCTCACACTTCTAGTGGAAGTTCTCCTTTCTCCCTCCAGCGGTGGTTTCAAATGGGACCCAGCCTACTCACAGGATATTGTGAGGCATTTTTACAAAAAAGGGGGGGTATTCCGGCGCTCGTAATGACTTAATGCCTGGGAAGCAACAGTAATAGTGGTAACGTTAACAGTACCTATAGATAGGGTCTCACGGAGTAGAATGCTCTTTTAAAGTTTATTTTTTGAGTTGGCGCCTCCACCCCCTCCTTTTTTATTGTGAGGCATTGTTGGCAGGATTGTGGTGGATGTGTAGGTGTCATCTAGGTTTCTCAATTACACATAGTGAGGGACTCCATGGCTTAAGATCAATATAGAAAAAATAAATATATTGGTTTTCTCAGTAACTTAGGGCTCTTTCACACGTCCGTTCAGTTCGTTCGTTTTTTGGACGTCCGTTAACGGACATCAATGCTTCCCTATGGGTTAGCGTCCGTTAGCGGATGAGCATCCGCTAACGTCCGTTAACATCCGTCTGCGGTAAGCTCCGTTTTTTTGGACGGAAGAAAACCCTATTTTTCTTCCGTCAAAAAAACGGAACGGACGAAAAATGGACGTTAGCGGATGATCCGTTTACCATCCGATCCTCTAACGTCAGTTTTTCATCAAAATATGTAAAAAATAAAAAGTTTTAAAAAAAAAAAAAAAACGGATGAAAAAACGGATGAAAAAAACTGATGAAAAACGGACGGAAAACGGAACGGAAACGGATGTAAACGGACAGAAAACGGATGAAAAAACGGATCAACTGAAGGGGGAAAAAACTGATCTAAAAAACTGAACGGACGTGTGAAAGAGCCCTTAATGTGATTGTAAAGTCTCATTTTTTTTCTATTAAAAAACAAACATATTATACTTACCTGCTCTGTGCATTTGGTTTTGCACAGAGCAACCCAGATCTTCCTCTTCTCAGGTCCCTGGCTGGAGCTTCTGGCCCCTCCCTCCTGTTGAGTGCCCCCATAGCAAGCAGCTTTTCTATGGGGCACCTGAACCGAGCTGCAGCTATGTGTATTCATTCAGACACAAAGCTGCCACCCGAGCCCGCCCCTTCTCTCTGATTGGCTAAATGAGTTTGATTGACAGCAGCAGGAGCCAATGGCACAACTGCTGTGTCTCAGCCAATCAGGAGGCAGAGTCCCAGAGAGTCGAGGGACTCATGGACATCAATGGATAGAGATGGGGCTTAGGTAAGTATTAGGGGGGCTTCTGCACTCAGAAGGCTGTTTATCTTAATGCAAAGAATGCATTAAGATAAAAAAAAAACTGCCTTTACAACCACTTTAAGCCCTAGACGCCAACAGTAGGCAAATATGCAGCCTCTCGAAAATCGTCAGTAACAGGATAATTTATTTTGGGTTGTTCTTTGGTGGTAGGTTATGGTAGTGGCAAAACTGTGGCAGTTACATTTGATTTTTTTACTATTTTGAGCCAGTTTTTCTTTTGATAATAAAAAAAAGGAGATATCCATAGCCATTTACTACCAAATGAAAGCCCAATTTGTGATGAAAACAAAAACAAAGGTATAATTTACCTGGATGCACAAAGTAGTTTGATATGTAGTGATAATATGTGCAGTTTTACCAACACAAAGTTGCAAAATTATGCTTAGGCTTTGATTTGTTTTACCCTTAGGCGTGAAGAGGTTAATATGTCTGTATGAAATGAATCAAACTGCTATTAATGCAGTCACAAAGGATTATATTTTAATGAGCGTGGCAAACTGGAATCAGTTGACCAGAGGGAGGTATATTAATTTAGTGGTTTCTGGAACAGCACAACTGGAAATAAATACATACACACGCACATTTTATCATGAGATTGCCCACTTGAAATAGACCTGCCATGTATCTATCATTGTTTGTTTGCTTTCGACTCTTAACAATTATCATACTTTTCGGAATGAAATTTTAATTAAAAATAAAGCAACCTCGGGGCTGTAGATTTGGTTGAGAAAGTGAAACAGGGCAATTCCATTAGCCTTTAGTGGTTCTTGTTAAACATTTTGAGTGTAAGAAATATTTCTAATTCCACAATTATTGTACTGTGTCCAACAATCTGAAAATATTACCAAGAATGCCTGAGGGAGATCTGAAATAACAAGCCAAGTTGCAAAACAGCGATAAAATAAATAATCTCGTTGCTGTTTACTATACATAATGGTTCTGAATTATGATAACCCCATGAAAGGCTTTCTATAGCTTGTTCAATATAATATGTGACCATTTCTCTCAAAATAAATCCACCAACAGTCTCAGCAGTACCATCTAACAGAAGGAAAAAACATCTAAGTTATGTTGAAGGAGGGGGGCCTCAGTTCTGAAGAAATCCTGACTTCAATATGTTCCCAAGTGAGAGCAGAAATGTAATTGTCAAGAGAGCATCACCAACTGATATTCAACAGAATTTGAATTTCTTTCGAGGTTGCTAGTTTCTTGCCACTCCTGCTCATCCCCTGGATTACCTGCTTAGCGAGACACCAAAATGTTAACATGCATGCAGCCAATTGTTGATACTCCCAACCTGCATACTTCTAGTATCCAGAATATCATAGACAGTCTAGGCAGAGGTAGGCAGCCTGTGGCACTCCAGCTGTTGCAGAACTACAATTGTAACTGCCAAACTGCCAACCCCATCATGCAACCTTGCAATGGCTCAATGGCGCAATGCAGTTCCACAACAGCTGGAGCACCAAAGGTTGCCTACCCCTGGTCTAAGGATTCGTGACTACAGAAATCTATAGTATGAATACTATACAAAAAAGTATAAAAGACTCATTCAGTAAATTCAAAGAAGATGAAGGTCACCCCAGACGACATATGGTATATTATGATTGGAAGACAAAGAGGCCTACGTGTCATATATAGCAACATCAAAAAAAGCTTACGTGGGCTGAAATCCCATGTAGGAGTCTGTAGATAAAAGCAAACCGTGCAGCTCTGACTAATGGACTTGCTATAGGTTTACATACCTCCTGTAGCCGGAAGCCCCGTACACGGCCGAGGTTTCGGCAGAAACCAGCGAGAACCTCGCTGGCATCCTGATTCTGCCGAGAACCTCGGCCGTGTGTACGGATTCGGCGAGCATCCCGTCGGGAATGCCGTTGAGACTAAATAGAGAGCAGGTTCTCTATTTGCTCGACGACCCGTCGGGATGAATGGCTCGTCGCCCTTCCCGACGGGCTGGTCGCCGAATCTGACGGCCGGCCGAGAACCTCGACGGGCGGAACGATGTGTTCCGCCCGTCGAGGTTCTCGGCCGTGTGTACGGGGCCTGACTAGAATACTCCCAGGACATTGATAGGATGTTGCCAAGTGAGGCCGAACCGTTACTGCACACCTCCACCATCCTCATCCTAATTGTTTTTGATGAAAGAGAATATGCCACTCTCAAAAGGCCTCTTTAACTACTTGCTGCCTGCGCTATACCTGAATCACAGCTACAGCACAGCAAGCCAGTTCTTGGAGGGCGTCATATGACGCCCTCCCAGGATTGCGCCCGCCGGGAGCCTGCTGTAGTGCTGGTGGTGCGATCTGTAATCACTGTGTTCTCTGCACACATCTGATCACAGATCCAGGTCAGTGGCTCTTTACCATGTTATCAGCTGTGTCCAATCAGCATTCCTTTCCTTTCCTTGCGCTGACAGTGTAAGGAAAGGGGAAGAGAGTCGTTAACAAACTTGCAGGAAAGGGACACCTACAACGATAATCAGGGTACTGATTATTAGTGTCATGATTATCATTGTAGAAGTCCCTTTCACGTAAGTTTGTTATCGACTCTCCTCCCCTCTCCTTACACTGTTAGCGTGAGGAAAGGAATGCTGACAACCGGCTTGTGTTGCCTATCATTGCACACCAGTGCTGCCAATCAGTGCCTACCAGTACACCAATTAGTGCCCATCAAAGCCCCCTCATCACTGTCACCTAATAGTACTGCATATCAGTACCCTTCAGAGCCTCCTATTAGTGCCCATCAGTGCAGCTTGATCAGTGCCTCATCAGTGCTCACCAATGCCACCTCATTAGTGCCTATTAATGCAGCCAATTAGTGCAGCCTCATCAGTGTCACCTTAACTGTGCCCATCAGTACTCCTCAGTGCAGCCTCATCAGCACACATAAGTGAAAGAAAAAAAATTACCTGTTTGCAAAATTTTATAACATACTACTACGGTATGAACATTTTTTTTTAATGTTAAGTATTTTTTTGTTTATTTAAAAAAAAAAACAGTGGTGATTAAATACCAGCAAAAGAAAACTCTATTTATGGGAAAAATAAAAAATAAATCATATGGCGACAGTGTTGCATGACTACGCAATTGCCATTCAAAGTGCGACAGCGCTGAAAGCTGAAAATTGGCCTGGGCAGGAAGGGGGTAATAGTGCCCTGTAGGCAAGTGGTTAAAGCTCAACCCCAACCTACTTATACCACCTTTGTTGTGCTTTCTCATTGCTCTGTTGCTCTACTGAAGCTGCAACAAAATCAAAAATGCAGTGCTTGGACCTAAATAGCTGATTGGCAGGCCCAAAATTGTCACAAGAGGGACAGGATGACATCCTCAACCTTGTGTAAATCATTTCAGGGTTAGAACTGTGGAGTAGCGAAAAGTCAGTGCAACATGGAACAGTGAGTATAAGTTGGTCAAGGGTGGGCTTCAAGGAGAAACTGTTTTAGGCCTCATGCACATGGGCATTAACCACTTCAACACCGGCCCTGTTCTGGCACTTCTCTCCATGTAAAAATATATTTTTTTTTTGCTAGAAAATTAGTCAGAACCCCCAAACAATAAATATATATATTTTTTTAGCAGACACTCTAGGGCAATGTTTTTCAACTCTAGTCCTCAAGGCACACCAACAGGTCATGTTTTCAGGCTTTCCATTATTTTGCACAGGTGATTTGATCAGTTTCACTGCCTTAGTAATCACCACAGCCATTTCATCTGAGGGAAATCCTGAAAACTTGACCTGTTGGTGTGCCTTGAGGACTGGAGTTAAAAAAAACACTGCTCTAGGGAATAAAATGGCGGTCATTGCAACCCGGTCCGAATGCTTCCGTGACCGCGGGTGCGGGACCTGATCGCCGCTGCATCTATATAGCATTTTTTGCTGTGAAAATGACAATTGTCCCAAAAATGTGTCAACATTTTTCGATGTGTCCGCCATAATGTCGCGGTCGCGAAAAAAAAATCGATGATCGCCGCCATTAGTAGTAAAAAAAAAATTATTAATAAAAATGCAATAAAACTATCCCCTATTTTGTAAACACTATAAATTTTGCGCAAACCAATCGATAAATGCTTATTGCGATTTTTTTTACCAAAAATAGGTAGAAGAATACGTATCGGCCTAAACTGAGGAAAATAATTTTTTTTTATATATTTTTGGAGGATATTTATTATAGCAAAAAGGAAAAAATATTACATTTTTTTTAAAACTGTCGCTTTTTTTGTTTATAGCGCAAAAAATAAAAACCACAGAGGTGATCAAATACCACCAAAAGAAAGCTCTATTTGTGGGGAAAAAAGGACGCCAATTTGGTTTGGGAGCCACATCGCACGACCGCGCAATTGTCAGTTAAAGCGACGCAGTGCCGAATCGCAAAAACTGGCCAGGTCCTTTACCTGCATTTTGGTCCGGGTCTTAAGTGGTTAAACACAGTTCTGTGTTATATGAGGCCATGAACCACAAGCATTTATATTAGTATTTATAAGCAGAATTTAAAGGCAAAAAAAACAACAACCCAGCTGCATTCAAAAAGAAGGCTTATTAGTATAATTTACATGCGTAAATGTACAAACACACGCATATGCACTTAAAGTTATTCAAGTGGCCAGATTAAGTTTATATTCCGGGAAGTAGAATCAGCATATGCTCAATGTCTTACGTCAATAAACAAGTGCAATTATGCACCAAAACAATATTTTTTTTTATACTTGATTTTTTTGTCATCCCCTGGCCTGGAAGATCCAGCTTTTAATAATGTAAAAATAAGTAGACTCAGTTTGACTAAAAATTAATAGAGCAAGTAGCAGAAAGTAAAATATGGTAAATGCAATGACTTATTTTAGATTTTCCTATACAAAAAATTTTTTTTTTTTTTTAATATTGTCCAAAATCTTTCCAAGAGGGGAATGTGAACAATGCTCGACTTTACTGACAAAAGGCACAATGTGTGAAAGACAGCAACAAGCCTACAGGAGAACTGAGAATTTGTGGCCTGCATGTTCACCTGCTCTATTTTTACAACAGGTTGCTAGCAGCAAGGCATTTGTAGTCCCTTGTTAACCACTTGCTAACTGGGCACATACAGTGCGGAAAATAAGTATTTGAACACCCTGCTATTTTGCAAGTTCTCCCACTTGGAAATCATGGAGGGGTCTGAAATTGTCATCGTAGGTGCATGTCCACTGTGAGAGACATAATCAAAAAAAAAATTCCAGAAATCACAGTGTATGATTTTTTTAACTATTTATTTGTATGATACAGCTGCAAATAAGTATTTGAACACCTGAGAAAATCAATGTTAATATTTGGTACAGTAGCCTTTGTTTGCAATTACAGAGGTCAAACGTTTCTTGTAGTTTTTCACCAGGTTTGCACACACTGGAGGAGGGATTTTGGCCCACTCCTCCACACAGATCTTCTCTAGATCAGTCAGGTTTCTGGGCTGTCGCTGAGAAACACAGAGTTTGAGCTCCCTCCAAAGATTCTCTATTGGGTTTAGGTCTGGAGACTGGCTAGGCCACGCCAGAACCTTGATATGCTTTTTACAGAGCCACTCCTTGGTTATCCTGGCTGTGTGCTTCGGGTTATTGTCATGTTGGAAGACCCAGCCTCGACCCATCTTCAAAGCTCTAACTGAGGGAAGGAGGTTGTTGCCCAAAATCTCGCAATACATGGCCCCGGTCATCCTCTCCTTAATACAGTGCAGTCGCCCTGTCCCATGTGCAGAAAAACACCCCCAAAGCATGATGCTACCACCCCCATGCTTCACAGTAGGGATGGTGTTCTTGGGATGGTACTCATCATTCTTCTTCCTCCAAACACGGTTAGTGGAATTATGACCAAAAAGTTCTATTTTGGTCTCATCTGACACATGACTTTCTCCCAATCCTCTGACTCCAAATGGTCATTGGCAACAGGGCCTGCATCTAAGCAGGGGAACCTTTGCCAGGATAAACCATACATGTATTACCAACAGAGGAAACGGTGGTCCCAGCTCTTTTCAGTCATTGACCAGCTCCTCCCGTGTAGTCCTGGGCTGATTTCTACCTTTCTTAGGATCATAGGCCCCAGAGGTGAGATTTTGCTGGAGCCCCAGTCCGAGGGAGATTGACAGTCATTTTAGCTTCTTCCATTTTCTAATGATTGCTCCAACAGTGGACCTTTTTTCACCAAGCTGCTTGGCAATTTCCCCGTAGCCCTTTCCAGCCTTGTGGAGGTGTACAATTTTGTCTCTAGTGTCTTTGGACAGCTTTTTGTCTTGGCCATTTAGTAGTTGGATTCTTACTGATTGTATGGGGTGGACTTCTTTATGCAGCTAATGTAAACAGGTCATCTAATTTAGGATAATAAATGGAGTGGAGGTGGACATTTTAAAGGCAGACTAAATCTTTGAGTCAGAATAAAAATTCATACTTCTTTGCAGCTGTATTACAAATAAATAGTGATTTCTGGAATTTTTTTTTTTGATTATGTCTCTCACAGTGGACATGCACCTACGATGACAATTTCAGACCCCTCCATGATTTCCAAGTGGGAGAACTTGCAAAATAGCAGGGTGTTCAAATACTTATTTTCCGCACTGTATATCCCCAGGTGGAATTTCAGCTTCCGGCACTGCGTCGCTTTAACTGACAATTGCGCGGTCGTGCGACGTGGCTCCCAAACAAAATTGACGTCCTTTTTTCCCCACAAGTAGAGCTTTCTTTTGGTGGTATTTGATCGCCTGTGCGGTTTTTATTTTTTGCGCTATAAACAAAAAAGAGCGACAATTTAAAAAAAAAAAACAATGGGCCAGATTCACAGAGCCATTACGCCTGTCTAACTGGTGTTAGACTGGAGTAATTTCAAATTACGCGCGTTTTTTAGCTAGTCGGAAACCTCAAACCATGAATAGATGGCTGCGGGCTTCAATTCGACTGGATTACGTGTTCATACGCCTTCGGATCTACGCTGCAATAAAATTGTGGCCACTGGGTGGACTTCCCGTCTTTTTCCGCGTCGGGGTATGCTAATGAGAAACCTCAAACCATGAATAGATGGCTGCGGGCTTCAATTCGACTGGATTACGTGTTCATACGCCTTCGGATCTACGCTGCAATAAAATTGTGGCCACTGGGTGGACTTCCCGTCTTTTTCCGCGTCGGGGTATGCTAATGAGCTTTTGCCGGCGATCCCCGAAATTACAATCTTCATTCGCAATCTCTTACGACACCTTTAGTCATCTTTTTTTTGCGTAACACTATACCAGCTTTTTGCTGGTCTAATATTAGACAGCCCATGTTAAGTATGGCCGTCGTTCCCGCGTCGAATTTCTACGTTTTCCAACGTCTTTTATTATTTTTTACGTAAGTCGTCCGGGAATAGGAATGTTCGTAAACGACGCTACTCAAACAACGAATGACGTAACAACGTGATTTCGCGCAATGCACGGCGGGAAATTTCTGAACGGAGCATGCGCAGTTCGATCGCCGCAGGGACGCGCTTAATTTAAATGCATCACGCCCCCTAATCGCGTATTTCGATTACGCGGCGAGAAATAGACTACGCCGCCGTAGCGTACGGGCAAAAATCTACCAGAATTCGGTGTAGAGATGGTAAAATAGGGCAGCGTAGAGTATTTCGATTACGCAGCGCAATATTAAGTGTATCTGAATCTGGCTCAATATTTTTTACTTGTTGCTATAATAAATATCCCAATTAAAAAAAAAAAAAAAAAACATTTTTTTTCTCAGTTTAGGGCGATACGTATTCTTCTACATAAAAAACAATCGCAATAATAGACTGGTTTGCGCAAAAGTTATAGCGCCTACAAAATAGGGGACATTATTATTATTTTTTATTATTTTTTTTTTACTAGAAATGGCGGCGATCTGCCATTTGTATTAGGACTGCGATGTTATGGCGGACACATCGGACACTTTTGACACATTTTTGGCGCAAAAATTACTTTATATATGTGACTGGCATTGAAGGGGTTAACACTAGGGGGTGAGGAAGGGGTTAAATGTATTCCCTACATAGTGTTCTAACTGTGGGGGGAGGGGGGTGACTAGGGGAGGTGACCAATATGTGTCCCTATGTACAAGGGACACAGATCGGTCTGCTCTCCAGAGTGAGGACGCTGTCTCTGTGTAAAACGGCAATGAAAGATGATCTTATATGTTCACATATGAGATCATCTCTCATTGGCCGCGCAGATCGCATCGCGAACGGCCACTCTGATAGGCCGTTCGCGGCGATCTGTGATTGGCTGTGTCCAAGGGACACGGCCAACACAGAATTTCCCCGCGGCGCGCTCTGGAGTGCGCGCGGGGAACGTGCTAGTGACAGGCCGTCAATTGACGGCCTGTTGGATATTTAGATCCGCGCTGAAGCCGTCATTCGGCTATAGCGCGGATCTCAACAGGTTAAAGAGGTTGTAAACCTCCATTTTCTAGTTGTATCTATAGGTGAACCTATAATAAGGCTTACCTACAGTATAGGTACTGTAAATATCTCCTAAACGTGTACCGTTTAGGAGTTATTTACTTTGTACTGCGTCCATGAAGTCACCGGCGCATGCGCTGTGCCGCTTCTTCACTAGCAAGTGCCGTAACTGCCGGCTCCTGCGAGTATGCGTGGAAGTGACATCATGTGACTCCGGCTAGTCACATAGACCCAAATTCCCATACATTGGCGCATATATATGCCGCCGTAGCGTATCTCTTTTACGCTACGCCGGCGAAGTGCGGAGAGGCAAGCATGGAATTCACAAAGCAAATGCTCCCAACTCTGCGCCGGCGTAGCGTATATTCGTAGGCGTAAGCCAGCATAAGTGGAAGTAGGTGGAAGTGGGCTGGAAGTGGGCGTGATACATGGTAATGAAGCGTGACCCCATGCAAATGATGTGCCGAGGGCCAGGCAAGTACTTAGAACGAACTGCGCATGCGTTGTGGCTGCATCCCAGTGCGCATGCTCACAATCACGTCAAAACAACTGCCTAAGATACGTCGAATCACTGCCTACGACGTGAACGTAACCTACGCCCAGCCATATTCACGTACAGCGTAAACTACGTAAAATTCAACGGTGTGTGTTCCCTGGTCCATACCATTGCATGGGTTGCGCCTCATATATGGGAAATAACTTTACGCCGGACGTACGACTTACGTAAACCGCGTATATTATGCGCCGGGCGCAAGTACGTTCGTGAATCGCCGTATTTCCCTCATTTGCATATTTGAATTGAAAATCAATGGGAAAGCCACATGCATCCAGCGTAAATATGCGCCCACTCTACCCCGGCGTAGGCAAGTTACGTCGGTCGGATAAAGTCAGTTTTTAGGCGTATCTAGGTTTGTGGGTTCGGTGCACAGATACGGCGGCGCATATTTGTACTGAAAGTAATTAAAGCGGAGCTCCACCCTGATTTTTTTTTTTTTTTTAAATCTAAAAAAAAAAATTAAAAAAATTTAATGGAAAAAAAAAAAAAATACTCACCCTAAATAGGCTGTTGCTATGCGGAAGTCCCAAATCTGCCCTCATGATCCGCGGTGTGGTTTTCTTCCTTCTCCTCTTCTCGGTGTGAATGGGCTCGCTGTGTGTACAGAAAGCAGCCGGACCATTCACAAAGCGCCGCGCTGCTCGCAGTAGGAAAGGGGCAGTGAAGCCGCACGGCTTCACTGCCTGTTTCCCTGACTGTGGATGGCGGTGCCGGGATCGAGGATCGGCATCGGCGGGGGACATCAGCGCGGGCGCCTAGGACAGGTAAGTGTCCTTATTCAAAGTCAGCAGCTACACTGTTAGTAGCTGCCGACTTTGAAAAAAAAAAAATGCGGGTGGAGCTCCGCTTTAAATCAAGGCAGTCTATAATTGGAAGAAAGGTCCTGGAAAGATAGTAATAACCATCGAAATAGGGCAAATCCGAAAAACAAAAATTAAATTAAGAGATAAATATATATTTTTTTTAACAGAAGGAATGTTTATTGAAATAAACAGTGCACATGTGGATAACAGATAATACAAGAGAGCAACGCATTACATAGAACATGACCTGGTTAGAATACAGTGACCGCAGGAGCCATAAAATTCAGCTGGTAGGAGTCATACGCTAAAAAGGGATTCTAGGCTTTAAAACAGGATTCGGAGCTAGTAGAATCGCGTTAAGCTGCCGTAGGCTGCAGAAAAAGAGATTTCAATTGTGGGTCAGAAGAGACAGGAGGTGGGGAGTGAGAGGAGAAAGGGAATGGGGGGGGGGGGGGGGAATACAAAATTTTAGGTATAATAATGCGACCCAACAGGTTCAGTGGTAGATTGGCCCAAGTGGAGCAGTGCTCTCTTAGCTGTAAAAGATTAAGGCTATAGAAGCTCCGCAGATCCTGGGTAACCCCAAATGCCCAAATATTTAAATTTGTCAGCCCAAAACAAAGAGGTTCAGGGGTTCAGTAAAGATGCATCATGTAGATACAAAAAAGTGTTATCAGCATAGAGCAAAATGTTCTCCTCTAGAGGACCAACCGGCAAGCCTTCAATCAACCAGAAGTTCCGTACCAAGATGGCAAAAGTTCCAAGGCCAGGGCAAAAAGAATCAGGGAAAAAAGGCTGCTGAGTTTCCCGCCACAATGGAAAGAAGCCATGATAAAGTATTTTTAGTAGATTTGGAAGGGTTATAACTTCTGACAATATATTAATTGCTCTATATGCTTTCCCGTCTCACCACAATACACCCCCCCCACCTATTTTTGTTGTACATGTGTCACAAAGACAGGAAGTGAGATAAAAAAGGGATTTTTAAATACAGCTTACCTGTAAAATCCTTTTCTTGGAGTACATCACGGGACACAGAGCGGCATATTCATTACTATATGGGTTATATGGAGTACCTTCAGGTGTGGACACTGGCAATCTCAAACAGGAAGTCCCCTCCCTATATAACCCCCTCCCCTAGAGGGAGTCCCTCAGTTTTGTAGCAAGCAGTATGCCTCCCAAAATGGTCACCCAAAAGAGGGGTGGGAGCTCTGTGTCCCGTGATGTACTCCAAGAAAAGGATTTTACAGGTAAGCTGTATTTAAAAATCCCTTTTTCTTTCTCGTACATCACGGGACACAGAGCGGCATATTCATTACTATATGGGATGTCCGAAAGCAATGCTTTAATGAGGGGAGGGAGACATCTTCCAAAGAAGGATTTAATTTTAGAGGTATACTCAGATACTAGTAAATCCAACTTAAACGAGAAATGTAAATCTCAAATCAAATCAAGGGAGCCCCCTCAGATCCTGAGGAGCTTGAATCGCGGCCTGTAGTACTGACTGCCCAAAGGCTGTATCCGCATTCCTTCTTACGTCCACTTGATAAAATTTTGTAAACGTGTGGACTGATGACTACGTTGCTGCCTTGCATATTCGAGCCATAGAGATCTGATGATGTGCTGCCCAGGAGGTGCCCCTGGCCCTGGTAGAATGGGCCTTTACCGACAAAGGAGGAGGCACCTCTTCAAACCGCAGGCCCGAACAATTAATTGTTTAATCCATCTTGCGATGGTGGATCAAGCGGCTGCCTGACCCATCTTGGGCCCTTCCGGTAAAACGAACACCACATCTGTTTTCCGAACCTTCTCTGTAGCTTTAAGATAGGCCCTTACGGCCCTGACAATATCCAACGTATGCAGCAACCCCTCTTTTCTAGAGGTGGGTTTTGGAAGAAGGATGGAAGTACCACATCCTGGTTCAGGTGGAAACTGGATATAACCTTTGGTAGAAAGGAAGGATGAGGACGGAACCCCGCCCTATCCTTATGCAAAATGAGATATGGTTCCTTACAAGATAAGGCTGCCAATTCCGATACTCTCCTGGCCGAAACTATGGTGATCAGAAATACCGACTTTCTAGTCAGTAAAATCAAGGTACCTCAGCCAACGGCTCAAGAGGTTGTTTCTGTAGGGATGACAGAACAAGATTTAAGTCCCATGGACAAAGTGGTGACTTGACAGGAGGATTAATACGCAAGACCCCCTGTAAGAAGGTCTTTACCAGCGAGTGGGTGGCCAGCGGCCTCTGAAATCACACTGACAGAGCTGAGATCTGTCCCTTGATTGTGCTTAGTGCCAGGCCTTTATCCACTCCTAGCTGGAGAAAACTTAACACCCTATCAATAGTATATTTGCGGGAATTCCATCTTTTGGATTCACACCAGCCTACGTAGTTCCTCCACACCCTGTAATAAATCACCCTGGAGACCGGCTTTCTAGCCCTAATCAGGGTAGGGATTACCTGCCTAGACAGACCTCTACCCCTGAGAATCAGGGATTCAGCCTCCAGGCCGTCAAATTTAGACGCCGTAATGTAGGGTGGAGGATCGGGCCTTGTGAGAGTAGGTCTGGTTGTAGAGGGAGAGTCCAAGGGTCTCCCACTGCCATCTTCAGGACTAGTGAGTACCAAGTCCTCCGGGGCCAAGCCGGAGCTACTAAAATGACTGGCTTGTGCTCCACTCTGATCTTGCGCAACAGGCGAGGGAGTAACTGTAGCGGAGGGAATGCATATAGAAGTTTGAATTGATGCCAAGGGCAAACCAACGCATCGGTTCCGCAGGCCATAGGATCCCTCGTTCGAGACACGAACCTGTCTAGTTTCTTGTTGAACCTGGATGCCATTTGGCATTCCCCACCTCTGGCAGATTGTCTGAAAGACCTGGGGATGCAGAGACCACTCCCCTGGCGACAGACTCTGGCGACTTAAGAAGTCTGCCTGCAGGTTGTCCACTCCGGGAATGAATATCGCCGAAATGCAGGGTACATGAACCTCTGCCCACTGAAAAATCAAGCTCACCTCCCTCTGAGCGGCCCGACTCCTGGTTCCCCCTTGGTGGTTTATGTATGCCACCGCCGTGGCATTGTCTGACTGGATTCTCACCGGGAACCCCTTTAATCTGGAGGTCCATGCCAGAAGGGCTAGGCGAGCAGCTCTGATCTCCCAGATATTGATGGGGAGCTGCCTCTCTGCTTTCACCCCAGTTCCCTGGCGAGAGGACCCCTCGAAGACCGCCCCCCAGCCTGCCAGGCTGGCGTCTGTGGTAACTACCTTCCAGACAACAGGGCTGAAGGATTTTCCCTTTAGAAGATTCTGGGGGTTCAACCACCAGGCCAGGCTTTGTCGGACCCTTGATGATAGCGTCAAAGGGGACTCTAAGGCATGTGCCCTCTTGCCCCAGGCTGCTAGAATGGCTGCCTGTAGGACGCGAGTGTGGATCTGAGCGTATGGTACTGCCTCGAACGTGGCCACTAGCTTGCCTAGTAATCGCATACACAGGCGAATAGTTGGTTTTTTCTTGTTTAGAACCAACTGAACCAGCCCCTTGATAGCCTCGATCTTTACCAGGGGCAGGAACACTCTTTGCTGTTCTGTGTCTAACCTCATGCCGAGGTATTCCACCTGCTTTGTAGGCTGGAACGCTGACTTTCCCCGGTTTAGGACCCAGCTGAATTCTTCGAGGTACCGAACCGTGAGGTTTACTGCCTTTTGCAGACCCGGTCGTGAGTGATCTATGATTAAAAGGTCGTCCAAGTATGCTAGGACTGTGACCCCTTGGATCCTTAAATTGGCCAGAACTGGGGCTAGGATCTTCGTGAATACCCGGGGGGCCGTGGCCAGCCCGAAGGGGAGCGCCCTGAATTGGAAGTGTCGCTGCCCCACCGCGAAGCGTAAAAATCTTTGATGCGACTGAAAGATTGGTACATGAAGGTAAGCATCCTTTATGTCTATGGAGGCCAGAAAATCGTCTTTCTGAAGCGCGGCGGCTGCTGACCGGATGGATTCCATCCGGAAGGAACGAACCTTTAGGTAACCGTTTAACCTCTTTAGGTCCAAGATTGGCCCGACATCGCCGTTGGGCTTTGGTATGACAAAGAGATTGGAATAGAAACCTAGCCCTTGCTCTTGGGCTGGCACCTCTATTATTACGTCCTGGTAGAGCAGGTGATCCAAAGCTGCCAGCAATGATGCCTTCCTTGCTGGATCCCTTGGTAGCCTTGATTCTTGAAAATGAGGCGGAGGATACCTTAGAAACTCCAGTCTGTAGCCTGTGGTTACAGATGCCCGGATCCATTTGTCGGGGATCTTGGCTTCCCAAACTTCTGAGAAGAAACGAAGCCTTCCCCCCACCCGCGAGAGTGGGGGCGCCCCTTCATAAGGCAGACTTAGGGGCTGTCTTTGTCGGCTTGCGATACCATGGCCTCTTACCCCCAGGGGCCTGTCCCTGCGATCTACTGTTAACGTTGGATCGTGCAGGCGGCCGTCGATACTGCCTGGAATTTGAGGGCCCCGAGACAGGAAAGAGCTGCCTTTTAAATGTAGGACCCCGGAACGTCTTTTTGACCGGTAAAAGGGTACTCTTGCCATTTGAAATAGTCTGAATATATTTATCCAGATCCTCTCCGAAGAGTCGTCCTCCATGGAAGGGAAACCCTGCCAGAAGCTTTTTGCATGGGGGCTCCGCCGCCCAGTTCTTCAACCATAAGAGCCTTCTCATGTGCACCAAAAATAGTGATAAACGAGAGGCTTGCTGGATGGAATCTTTTATAGCATCTACAGCAAAACACAGAGCTCTGGGAATGTCAGAAAACTCTTCTGCTTGTTGGGTAGGCATGTCCTTTAACATTTCTTTTGTCTGGTCTTTTAACGCCTGACAAACACCAATTGCAGCCACAGCTGGCTGTACCACTGCTCCTGCCGTAGCAAAGGATGCTTTTAAAAGTGTCTCTAACCTTTTATCAACCGGATCTTTAAACATATGTATGTTTTCCACCGGGCAAGTTAGTGATTTATTCACACATGAGATGGCTGCATCCACTATTGGGAGCCTCCACCTCTTGGAGAATCTTTCCTCCATGGGGTAAATGACCGCAAATCTTTTCGGTGGCAGAAAAATCCTGTCCGGCCGTACCCAATCCCGAAAGATCAATTCCTCCAAGAGAGGATGGACCGGAAACACTGCGTTGCTTAACGGAGCTTTCAAAGAGCCCAGAGAGGATACCGGAGGAACCTGAGGCTCTGGCAATGGTAAACTAAATGCCGAGCGGACCATGTCCGTCAAAGACTGTACCCACAGTCTTTCTGTCTGGGAGTCTGAAAATGGTTCCTCAGAGGCAGATCCCTCAATCCCTGAACCCTCTTGGTTCAGGTCTAGTTGATCCTCCTGTGATTCCAATTCCTCCGGAGAGAGAATCTCAGCATCTGAGGATACACCTCTTGGTGATGGGGATCTAACCCGTTTCTTACCAGGAATAGCTCTAGCGATCAATGCTGCTATTCTCTCTTCTAGCCCCCCTAGGGATACGGCTAGCATCTCCTCTGTGATAAACACAGGGCTGGGCTGATCTGGGCCAGCCTCCGCACCAGATCCCCCTAATGGCTCATCCAAGGCACCCTTTATGTTAATAAGTTGCGGGGAAAGTATCGGCATATCATCAGAATCAGAAGGGGAACCCCTTTGTTTTTTGGTCTTTTTTGTACCCTTTGACCCCGAGCCTTTGGAAGTCATAATACAAAATCGAGGGACTCCGCCCACACAACAGACTGTAGTGGCCAGGAGTACAAAACCAGAGTTTAGGGGACAATAGATCACTAATGCCCAAAAACTGATGGGATCTCGTATGTTTTTCTCTTTTTTTTTTTTTTAATATATATTATATATATTTTCTTTTTTAGAAACATACAGTGACCCCAAACTTAGTTTGCCAGCCTCCAACCTGTATGCAAAAAAGGGGGATTTCTTGGCTTAACAAAAAAGGCATTGGAATAAAGTCCCGCATGTACTACCCCTCTTCCGCCACCGGGAGTCACTGTTCTGCCGCTCTGCGTCCTCTCCTTCTGAAATCAGCCTCAGACTGAGCACTGAAATTGCCTGCTGATCTATAACAGCACAAGGCGCGCCCCTGTATGACGCCGCAGGCACGCCCCCCCCCGCCCTCCTGTCTAAGAACGTGCGCGAAAAACGTCGTATAAGCAGGAACAGGAGGAACGCGCGCACGCGCGCGCGCGCGTATGCAGGAACAGGAGGAACATGGAGGAGCCGCGCTGCTGGAGACAGGACTGCAGGACTGCAGAAACAGGCGGCAGATTCAAACCCCCGGCCAGGTAGGACTCCAAAAGGCCCCTAGGGATCCTTACTAGTCCTAGGAAGAAAGCAGCAGGTTAGCTAGCAACACATTCTTAGACAGGGGAACCTAGTGATGGGGGAAAAAAGGTGTCATCCTGTCTCTCTTAGACATAGTGAGCAAGGTTGCCCATGCAGAGCATACTTAGGCTGTCCCCCCTTTTAGGTTACCCCGGAGAGCCTGCTGTCGAACCAAGTCCCGCAGGCTCCCCCTTACCTGCTCCATGCTGCAGGATGTTTGTCCAGCAAACTGATCCAATCTTCTCCCATCTCCGTGGGTAGCGTAGTAGACCTTCAGGCCCTGGGGTCCTATGAAGGTACCCACTGTCCTGGACCTATATAGCACCCTGGCAAACAGGAACTTATGGTTTTTACAAACTCCAAGTCCTGGGCCCAGGGTCCAGCCCTCCAAAGAGGAGCATTATAGGCAAAACCCCACGGTTTGGGGCCCGGGTACTGTCCACTTTGGCACTGAGGCTCCTTGGACAGATCCGGTTAGCCCGCCCTTAATCCCAAGGATGTGGAGCAAAGCTATTCCGTGACCAACACCTAAGACACTGGCGAAAAAACTGAGGGACTCCCTCTAGGGGAGGGGGTTATATAGGGAGGGGACTTCCTGTTTGAGATTGCCAGTGTCCACACCTGAAGGTACTCCATATAACCCATATAGTAATGAATATGCCGCTCTGTGTCCCGTGATGTACGAGAAAGAAATCCGCCCAGTGTGGTTACAGACAGAGATTAAAAACAGCACATTTTTAAATATTGTACTGAAAATAAAAAATGGTTGTAGTTAGGCTTTAATAAAACAATTCAACAAACAAAGCACTAAATGCAAATTTAACTTGCACTGGTGAGGGTAAAAATAATTTGATTGGTTGCTATAAGTTGTTCCATATATTGTTTATTAAATACAGCCATGTTACTGGTGTCATTATCACACATTGAGTTTAATGTTAATGTATTCTAATGGCCAAGAAGCCTTACTTTAAAAATGGGACACTTAACAATGCATCCTACCAATGACTCCTTCCTCTGAGGCCGCGTACACACGATAAAATCTGTCTGCTGGAAACAGTCTGCCAGACCGTTTCAGCAGACAGATTCGATCGTGTGTACGGGCAAACAGACGGATTTGGCCACCCGACAGATTTGAAAGCATGCTTTCAAATCTGTCGGCTGGGAACCCGTCCGCCCGACATGTCTGCTGGTTAGTATGCTAACCAGCAGACATATCTGCTCGCACACGCGTCGAATGGTTTTGACGCATGCGCGGAAGTGTTTTACTTCCTGGTGCGGTGACGTGGCGGCGTCGTCACCGACACGTCAGCGCGTTGTCTGCCGGCGGGGATTTTGGTTTGATCGTGTGTACACGATCAAACCAATACATCCCAGCAGACAGATTTGTTCAAATCGGTCTGTCCGACCGATTTGAACAAATCTATTGGCTCGTGTGTACGGGGCCTAACAGTTCCCTAAAACAGAAGACAGATATTAGCATAAACTATTTTAAATAATACACATGTCAGTAGTCAGTATTTTCTGAAAATATTTCCAGAGCAATTCCTTCATTTCCAATTAAACTTTGAAATTATTGTATAACATATTTCCCTTAAAAAACTATTTTTTACTGGTATTATATATTGATACACTGAACTTCAGTTTTATAAACTCTTTATAAAATAATAAGCTTCTGGGTATCCTGTTGAGTCATGTGAGTTTTCAGAAATTACATTAAAAAGTAGATATCAACACATTGTATGTCTCACATCCACCGTTTAATAGGGACATTCCCCAGAGCATCCCCGTTATCTTGATGCTATCGGCCTTCTTGACACAAGTGCACAGCATGAAAACATGGAGATGACAAATATATATCTGACATGACAGTGTGCACATCACCGCTGGCTCCCCTCCAAACAAATAGGAGCCCCAAAACCTTAACATGTACACCAGCTGCTGTCCTTATAAATGCACACTGACTCAGCCTCTGCTCAAGAAAAACTTCAGTAGGTTTACCTGACAGCCTTGTTGGTCTCCTGTGATGACATGCCAGATTCTGTTTCTGCTCTTCGGCGAAAAGATTGCCGATTCTGCACTTGTCTGAGAACACTGCTTTTTATCTCCAATAGTGTGGACATCTTCACTGCCCTAGTGGAAGGAGTAAAGCAAGAAATTAATTCCTAGAAGTAACCATGTAGATCAGCCATTAGAAAATAACCCAACAATGGAAAGTTCTTCCTTAACATCAGCAAACAAAATAATTAAGCACATATCCAAATAGCTTGAATATTTATGTAACTTAAAGGAGCACTGTTCTTACCCAAGGGGAACTCTAGGCTTTTGGTTTAAAGTTTTAGTCTAACCCAATCTCTCTTAACCTTTTTACCCCCGATGAACCCTTGATTTTTTGGGGAAGGAGAAATCTCATGCTAAAGCTTAATTAAAGCAAAAAACTTTACCATCCTATTCTTTTCAGCCAAAAAAAACTGCCATCTTAGCCTCTGTTTGATCTGTAACTGCCATGGTGCTGCAGATGTGAACAATTATGATGGTTTGACATTTTGGTTGAGGGCACAAGCAAATGTGACAGTTACTCTTCCCATCATGACGGGAATGGAACCGTTTTCTGAAACCAATAAATCAATGAGTTTAGTTCTACTTTAAAGTGGAAGTAAACCTGCCTATCATTTCAGCCAAGGTAGCTACCATCTTGGCCTCTGTTTAATCTTCAACTGCCATGGTGCTGCACATGTGATCAGTTATGACACCAGCCATTGGATTCCCTCTTTTTTTCCCCCTTTCTTCTCCCTCTCCCTCTCTTTTTCCTTTTTTTTTCACCTCTCTCTTCCCTCTCTCTTTCTCTCCATTTTTCTCCTCCTACCTTTAATTTACTTTCCCTTATTCCACCCTCTTTCACTTATTCTTCCCCACATTTTCTATAATTTAAAAAAGAACCATCCAAGTCTGAAGTCCCGATATGTCATATTCAGCACGGACGTGGGAACACACGCTGGTCTGCAGACAGCGTTACTCAACAGACACCGATAGTTGCAAAGGGATGCTTTTTTACCAGAGCTGTGAACAAACATATCATAAGATGCCTATGCTGAATAACGTTTTTTAAAGGATCTTACACTATGGAGGACACCTTTGTTTGTATATTCTATGTCTGCATACCCTGGATTTTGAGCGCCACAATAGGAGGCCAACCAACACAGCGGAAGTGTCCGGTGAAAACCGTAGAGGGATAGGTCCCCCCTCCAAAAAACCTAAAGCACAGCTAACTCTTTCTGCCATAAGGCAGAGGTGTCCAACCCATCTGGTGAGTGCAGAACCACACAGTGGTGGAATTACAGTCAGCTTTGGAGTATGGAGCACCAACCATTTTTTTGCTGGATTTGCACATATTATCACAAGTCACTTATTCATCTCCTTATACTTTATATTCTGCCATAGAGGGGTATAAACTGAAATGTCTATATATTGCATTTTTTATTTAATTTCCTGTCATACTCTGTTCATCAACACTTAGGTCGGTCTTTGTAAAGCGTTTCAATGGATCCGGATTCCAATTGAGGTATTAAATTATTACAAGAGGGGTGAGTCAAAAGTATCAATTGAATTGGGTCCAGCCTGTCCACATTGCCCCATCCCACCTGTTGCAGTTGAAAAGCAATAAAGTACATCTTTGCATTTGGCACAGCAAGTGACTCCTTGGGAAGTTGTAATGTAGAAAGCTTAATTCTAGGAATTTTACCCTTCCATAGTAGGATACAGAACAGGGAATCTATTTTTATATGTAGAAAATAAAATGGCCCCCAAACATCTTAATCAAATTTGCACATCCCACCAGAGATAAAGGTAATTTTGTCCATATTCTACTCTTTTCCTTAAATTTATCTAAAAGTGGCATCAAATTTTGATTCAAATATTCCTTGTTTTTAAAGGAGACCCAAATACCTAGATACTTGAAGGACTTAGCTATTCTAATCTGATTTACCTTCTTTGATAGGATTGGAGACATCTCATCTAGTGGGATAAATACAGATTCATCCCAGTTCATGCTGAAACCCAAGAAGGATCCCAAAGATTGTATCAGGGTTACTGCAGAAACTAGTGATTCAACTGTATCTCCCAGAAACAGCAGAGAATTGTCTGCATGAAAACAGCGTTTATTTTCCTTTTCTCCTCTCTTAAACCCTTTAATTAGGGATGTCTGTCTGATTGCTATTGCTAGGGACTAATGGCAGCCCTGTCTAGTACTCATAGATAAAGAAAAAAGTTTGATATAGTACCATTAATCTGTAAACATGGTTGGAGTCCATGTTATAATAATTGTATCCACCTCACAAAACCTTCATCCAGGCCAAATCTTTCTAAAACCTCCCGCGGTGTGGCCAACTGATGCAGTCAATGCTTTTGCTGCTTCGAAGGACAAAACTGCTTTTTCCAACATTATCAGGAGCCATCTGCGGGTTAAAAAAACTCAAATTTATTGCTGTGGACCTTCCTGCGATGAAACCTGCCTGGTCCTGGTGTATCAATTTCCCTACAACAGTATTTAGTCTATTGGCCAAAATCCTTGCCAATACTGTACTATAACATCTGAGTTCAGCAACGAGATTGGCCAGTAAGACTTTGATAGTATCTAATCTTCATCTGATTTGGGAATTATGATAATAGTTGCTTCATTCATTGATTCCAGAAGCCTACCTGTGTCGAATGCCTGGCTAAGCATTTTCAATAATTCCGGGAGCAGTATTTCTCCATAGATCTTATAAATCTCCAGCTGCAAGCCATCAGTTCCTGGCACATTACCGCTAGCCGATTCTAAAATGGCTCTTGTTATTTCCTCCAATGTGAGTGGGGAATTAAGTCTTTCTCTGTCATCTGCAGAAATTGAGGGTATCTCCAGGGGACGGACAAAGTCTCAGAGTTAGTCCAATTTATAAGTCACATTGCTCCTATATAAATCACCATACAAGGATAAAATGGATGATATAATATCTGTTTATGTGTAATGTCTGCTGTTGGCAAACATACCATGGGCATATAATTTGGACGGGTCTGAGATTTTGCTATTACAGCCAACTTTCCCCTTCCTCGTAATACCTACTCCTTACAAATAGGAGACCAGGACTTCAGGACAGTGCCTTCCAGTAAAAATCCATCAGTAATATTTTCTGTGCCCTTAGCTCAGCACCTGCTGAGACTCAGTCTGCAATTTCTTGTCTCACTAGCTATCTCCCAGCGGCAACAGCCAAAGGTAAACTGGAACCCTTCCTGGAGAGGAAAGGACCCTCTGCAAAAAGTCTCCCAGTCATTTATCACCTCAGCCATCTTCTGGACACCTCCTTCCGGGGATTGGCTGGGTTATAATAAATTAGCATACTGCACATTTGACTCTCCCTGCCCTATTTTATGGAAGCTTTCCCTAGAAGCAGGTGATAAAAATCAAACACCCAGCTTGGAAACCCTGACCGGACAAAAACAATAGGTTACTGCTCCACTGTCATTGGTGATCAGTGGGAAGAATTACCTCCTTAAGGTGCTCTTATTATCTTATCTTCCACCCTATTTTACAACTTACTCTTAATAGAATTACAGCAATGTATTCATTTATAAGCGGCACTTTTTTTTTATAGTGTACCTGTGTATTCCAGATATTCCTCTCCGTTTCCTGTCTTTGTAAACTGCGGATATGGGTGGGTATTTTATGGGTATTTTGTCATTTCCTTTCTGCCACACTGTCTCCTGGGAGCTTGTGTCATTGCTCCCAGGAGTCATTGCGGAGGTCTGCCGTGAGTTATGTTTGTTGTGTGCACTTGGTTTTGCCATCACAAGGGAGCGGGAACTTCCTGTGACGCCGCCTGTTGTAATGGCAACCATGAACTTTACGGCGCTCAACGTAGTTACTATTGAGCATGCGTGGGAACGCGCAAGGAGTGATGGAAGCTCAGCATCACTGGAAGCAGGAAGTAAATGCTTGTGGGCTTCAAATGCCTACAAGCAAGATGAAAATGGCCGTCCTCAGTTTATATAACCTCATCTTTACAATAAAAAAAGAACATTGGCAAGCTAAATCTCCAAAACAGTGAGTTTTCAAGTGTCAATGTGTGATTGTGTTACTGTTTGCAAAAAAAAAAAAATACTGTCAGTGGACCTCAGCTTTCAGCTACCGGTTTTATTGTTCATCTAGAATCCAATGGCTGAAGCAAGAAGCAATGTGAAGATACAAAGCTGCCTGCCATTCAATACTGCTGTTTCCTTAGAAACGCTTTCGCCAGGTTAAGTTCACTTTAAATGGCCTGGAAAAAAAATTATATGCAATAGACACCACTGCAGTGTCTAATGAGAAAAACACTAAAGGTTGGACAGGAAATAACTCACTGAAGGGTAAATTATTCCAAGAATAAGTCAATTTCAAAACTAAATGAAAAAAAGCTTTAATGGCAAGGTGAGTCACATGCTGTCTTAATATATCTCTCAGGGATTCCAGTGTCAAGACATCACCAATGGTTGCCAGAATTGTATGAACCATTATAAAGCTAATTTTAGTGTCATGTCCCCAACATGTATACATAGATGGTAACGTGGGGATGTTTAAGATCCAATGTTACACACAGACTCTATTAAAAATTTGCAAACCCTTGTCTGTGAAGGTTCTCATTCATACAGGTCATGATATATCTAGTAGCATTTAGTCACATTTAACTGGACTTGTACTGTAATGCTGAAGATGTTTTGAAGGTTATCCAAGCTACTTTATCGTTTCTATCTGGTGTAAACTATAATATCTCAAAGAATTATTTCTGCCCACAGCAACCAGATCCAAATCCCAAGACTGGACTGATAAAATGAAAGAGAGAATATGTCTGATAACTACAGACAACAAACACTGATAACTAAAACCCAGAATGGACAGTCAAGCCTTAATTGACGCTAGACTCCATATTTTACTGTGATTCTTTGTTTTTATAATTGAAACATGCAGAAAACAAAAGTGCCATATGGTACAATCTGTTCCCTTATTTTTTAGCATACTTTTATATCCAGCTTGCTCCGGTAAACAAACTACACGGCGTACATAACCAAACATTATCTGAAATATGTTTTACCACAGAAACATGTTAATGGGAATTTATCATTAGCTCATCATTATTCTTTTCTAAAGCATCCATCTTATAGTTGTATTTTTTTATGTCAGCACATCTGGTAATCGTTTATGGCTTATGAGTTGCTTCGATTTTATTATCCAATCCAAAGAACATAATAGCAAGCATGCAGCTATGAAATGTTTGTGATGCTGTGGGCATTCCCTGAATTTTTGCTTGAATGGCATCTAAAATGATTTTAAAGGCTTCCTTTAAAAAAAAAAATAATAATAACAAAGATATACTAAATTACTCAGTGCAAAGGTATTGCACAGAGCTGTCCCGATCCTCCTCTTCTGGGGTACCCTGCCAGCACTCTAGGCTCCTCCTTTTCTTTGTGCGCCATCATAGAAAGCCACTTCCTATGGGGCAGCAATACACTTGCTGAGACATTTTTCAGCAGCTACAGTATTTGTGAAGTTCCTCTTTAGGCAAAAATTAAATGACATAAACATTACAAAGAAACAGGACATGTTTCTGTAGGTATGATATAGTAATTTAAAAGATAACAAACCAATTGGTCAATAATTCATTCCTGTAGCCACACTTAGGAACTTCCCCCGCCAGTCTTAAGCTGGCCATACATGGATTGAAATTCAGTAGATGATAAAGAATACAGTAGAGCTTACGATCTCTCAATTGATTATAGCAATGAGTGACAAATACCAAGCCATAAAGCTAATAACATAAAAACAAGTGATAGGAAATACCATAAGTAGTAATGATAAACCACTTGATGCCCATATCATATAAACCATGCCATGTCATATCATATGATTATCTTATTAGTCCACAAGGAATAGTATAGGCTAGAACAAATTCTTAACAGGCAACATGTAATGGCCTCACATCAGCAAAGGTGCAAATAGTCATTGAATGGAAATCCTCCTCATGATGGTAGCAATCACACTGACAAACGTAGTGACTATCCACCACCATGTGAATATCATCCTTACCAGCTTACACAAGCTGGATCGCTTGTGGCTAATACCCAGCCAGGGTCTTTTCCTCCACGTATGGCGAGAAGATGGCAACTCTAATCAGATGACCTTTCACAGCACATAGGCAAAACTAGATGATCGTATCCTTTCCCTGGATTCAAGAATCCTCACTCAGGCAATCCAAAAAAAGAGATACTCATCATACTTTGTTCTTATGATGCCTATTGGGATATCTAGTTTAACCCCAAAATCTTTAAATTACATCTTTGTGTCTTGTTTCCAGGTCTTGTGAGCTTATAAATGGATACAAAAATGAGGCCGAGGTATTGAGCTTGTCATTTGGAGACCTCCATATGCTCAATACCTCGGGCCTCATTTTGCACTCCGGTGCACTTTTGCCATTGGTGCACTTAAAGGCTTTAAGGCTTGTTTAGAAATAAATAAAAATAACAAACATGTTATACTCACCTGCTCTGTGTAGTTGGTTTTGCACAGAGCAGCCTGGATCCTCCTCTTCTCTGGTCCCTCTTTGCTTCTCCTGGCCCCTCCCTCCTTTGAATGCCCCTCAGCCAGTAGCTTGCTACAGGGGGCACCCAAGCCAGTCAGAGCTCTGTGTATCCATTCAGACACAGAGCCCTGGCCTGGGCCCTCCCCCCTCTCCCCTGATTGGCTGACTGACTGCCTTTGCTTGACAGCCACGGGAGCCAATGGCGCCCCTGCTCTACCTCAGCCAATAGAGAGGAGTGTACTGGATGGCTGAGGGGACCATGGACATTGCTGGAGAGAGAAGAGGCTCAGGTAGGCATTTAGGGGGGTGCTGCTGCACACAGAGTTTTTTTTATCTTAATACATAAAATGCATTAAGATAAAAAACCTTCTGCCTTTACAACTCCTTTAACAACAGTCCCAATTAACCTGCATGAGGTATAGGTACAGTATAGATACGGTATAGTCTCAGCAAAGTGCACAGTAGATGTGCTTTAGATGCAGTAAAAGGTATGGTATAATGTGGTATATGGTTGGTATAAGTGCAATCTAGGTTTGAAAATAAGCAAGGTAGAAAGTGCAGTATGACTGTGGTATGAATTGGGTACATGTAATGTCCTGCTTTCATTGTCTCAGTCCATGCTAGCAGTAATAGCAATGATTAAATAGCCCTCTCACCAATTTCTGGGAAACTGCAGTGACCTCTCACTGTAGAAGGGGGACCTCCTCTGTCTCCCCTGAAAGCCAGCCATTATCAGCAGTGGGATGCAGAGGGTGAGTGGACACTCCAGTTTCCCTGCAAATTGTTGCAGGAGCTGTGATGCAGGAAGTGCTCCACTGCCCCAGGTTGTCCTCACTCCCAGTCTCAGCTCTCCGCTGGTATGGTCTCCAGCTGGCAGTTCTCTCTCTCTAACTCCCTTAGTACCAAGAGGAAGAACTTTCCCTGGCAGTTTCATAACAATCATCTCTCCAATTCTCCTACTGTACCGTGCCTATTGGGATTTACAGTGTAACTATTATAGTGTAGCCATTATATGACTGCCGTCTCAAACTACAACTCCCAGTATTCTCAGTGCTCTGAATTTAAGTCTATGAGCTTGTTTGACTGTAACTCTGCCCCTGCTGGCTGCTGAGGGGGATGGTGGAGCATAACATCAGTATCTCAGTAGAGGGAGAGAAGAATAAGGGGGAGTGTCTACATCTCCAAACTGCTCTAGCCCAGAACCTGGCTACATTATTAACATCGGTTTGGTAGGCTTGCCTGTCTGCTGGCCCTTTTACGCATGAGCATTTTCAGCAGCCTGGTCAAGTCAATTCAAAACACATTCCTGTGTGGCTGCTGGCAGGACAACACATCTCAAAGAATTTCTATCAGTTCCAGTTTAGTTTTTGATGAATTCCTACTGCTATTCTCTCTCTTTCAAAGTTGTGGTCTTATATCAAAGATTACACTGCTGTGGAGGAACCTTAACACTAGAGTCTTCAGTAGATATAAGATGTTGGCAGGCATTTCAAACAACTGGTAAAAAATATCCTTTAGAAATTACAAGTAGAGTCTCCAATGACCTTCAAATGTTACCTAACACATACTAGGTAAGTTCAAGACTCCCTGAAGGGTGATTCAGTACACACTCTTACTTAGAGGAGATCTACTGTCTAAAAATATTTTTTGCACTTTGCAGGCAGCGGTTGCTTATTTTCCTGTACAGTGAACTAAATGGTAAGGCTCCATCAAACGGTAATCACAGTATGCTTATTTAGTAGATTGCATGTGCCTTACTTTCCCTCAAACCCTGTGCTGCAACAGTGAGTAAAACATGGATTTTATTAGGAATCCTGATTTTTTTAAGATTCAATTATAACACTAAAGCCTCGTACACACGATCAGTCCATCCGATGAGAACGGTCTGAAGGACCATTGTCAACGGTTAACCAATGAAGCTGACTGATGGTCTGATGTGCCTACACACCATCGGTTAAAAAAACAATTGTGTTAGAATGCGGTGACGTTTACGTGTTTTTACACAACGACGTGCTGAAAAAAACAAAGTTCAATGCTTCCAAGCATGTGTCGACTTGATTCTGAGCATGCGCGGCCTTTTAACTGATGCTTTTGCATACTAACGATCAGTTTTGACCCATCGGTCAGGCGTCCATCGGTTAAATTTTAAAGCAAGTTCTATTTTTTTTAACCGAAGGATAACTGACCGATGGCACCTACACACGATCGGTTTGGACTGATGAAACGGACCTTCAGTCAGTTTTCATCGGTATTGACCGATCGTGTGTACGCGGCTTTAAGGTGCCATATGCAATCAAGGGAAAATTATAGCAGTACATAGTCAGGTAGCTACCTTCCTGGGAAAGAGTTGGTGAGGTATAAGTCTGTTACTTTACTTACCTAACAGTGACAGTATTGCATACTTGGTGCGTTGATCCCTCAGTCTTCATAGAACAGAAAAAAAATTAGCTTGCTCATATAAAGATATTCCAATTAATTGGAAAATTTCCCTGTGGGATAACAAGAATCTCTGAACACTTAAAGTACTTATTACCACCCCCTGGGAGGCCAGTAGCAAGCCCAATGGTTGCTATTTTCAGCCCACCATAACCTTTATGGGAGATTTTTAATAAGCAGCATGAGATTAAACTCTTATTGATAGTCAACTCATTTGGAATGCATTTAAGTATTCCAAATTTAGCTTTTGCCATAAAGAAATTAATGCAATGCTTCTAAATGAAAAAAATAAATGAATTCAATAATAAGCCCTTTTTTTTATTTAATTATAGTTAATTATAGTAAACCAAGCTGGATTGGTAGCTAGGACTAATATATGACAATAAGGAGCCCAGGCCAAACATCCCATGGGTTGGTACTGTGTTGAGATGGCTATTTGTAGTGACTTTATAGCCATAATATGATGTGGATACTTCAAGCTGGAGGACTTTGGAGAAGTTTTGAGTTTGAACTTTGACCAAGGAACCATAAAGGACATTATATCTTGATCCCTAAGTTGAGTAGCTGTTTAGTTTAGTTGCTGTGCTTGGTTTGCACTTTCTGCATGCTCTACATATTGAATCTGAAAAGAGGGAAAAGGCAAAATAAGAAAGAGATTTACTTAAGGAGCAGCTTGCAGTGGCATCCAAGTGTCTGGAAGAAACTGCAAGCAAAGCAAAATATTTAGAAAGTAGAGTAATCAAAGGTAAACCTACAGTGGTTTCAAAGTGTGTTCAAACCCCTGTAGGCAAAGCTGGAGATTTGAATGAGTGGTGTGCAGCCCTCATAAACAAGTTTGACGATGCTCTAACAAAGGAAAAGGCCCTAAGCCTGTAAGCAGAAGTAGGACATGTGCCACTGTTACTGCCCATAAGTGGGAAAGTGAGGATATGATCAGCGCTTTTATAGAGTTGTGTCAGATGAAAGCAAGGCAAGGTTTTGATCTCAAGGAGACACATGTGAACTGATTTACTTAAGAAAGAGGTCCCTAAAGAGGAAATAGATGGGATTCCTACACCAGCATTGCTTAAGAAGTGGAAGCAAGTGGTTGGGAACGGTAAATTCAGTCACATTAAAGCCTTGTACACATGGTACGGAAATCAGAAGGGGTTTGTCCTTTGAAAGGCTGTTGTCCGAAATTCTCACCGTTAGTATGCTCCTTTAGACAATTGTTTTCCAATTTTCTGCCACGTCTGATTTTCAGGTGGTCAGTACACAAATCAATCATACAAAAGTCAAAAGTACAAACACGCATTCGCGGAATCAAGGAACGACTGGGAAGAGTTTGGTTTTGTAAACTACCGTTCGTAATCTAAAATTAAGATTTGTGACATGGTAATTGATCAAATGTCAAAATTCTCATCTTTTTTTAATAGGATAATAATGAAGCTGCTTTGCATGTAGTTATGCCAAATATTTTTTAAAGCATTTGTTTTGTACGATCTGAAAAATCGCAAATCAACGTTCACCAAACTTCTACTAACACGAAATTAGCAGAAAGGGCCCAAAGGGTGATGCTTGAGAAATTAACTTCCTCTTTATACTCTCATAGTACGTCACTATGTTCGTCAATTTGCGTAACATTAGTTTTGACAAAAAGCTCGTCCAACAATCAGACAGTGTGTACGAGGCTTTAGTGTTTCTGTTGCCAAAAAATGGGGCCTTTTGCTAGAATGTGCTATGCTATAAAGACTGGACAACAGCTTAACTGTGTTCCCAGGACAGCACTGAGAGACATGCAAGTTTATTCATTCCGTTGGAATTCAATGCCTTTTACGTAAAAGTGTTTCAAGGCAACAGTGGACACCCTACAATACTTTTGCAGTTAAAAATCGTCAAGTAGAGAAATGTGAGAAATGTTTTTTGGCACAGTTGGGAGGAACAATATAATCTGCTTTGTCTTACTCTTTTCAGGTGTACTGAGCATCGAGAGGTGGAGCAAGCAGAGCAGATGACCAGGCTAGATGGGAGAAGGCAGACCAGTAGAGAGCCTGAGGAAGATAGGAAGATGCAGACGATTTCCTGATGGCGGCTGAATTGAAGTGGACTTTCATCTAAGCGTTTCCTTATGACCAGGAGGACAAGAGACATTCATCATCTGGACTTTCTTTCCACAGACTGCCAAGGACATTGCTAAACCTGCTCAAAAGTAATGCTGTGGGCTTCCAGGGACAACAAAAAAGTCTGAGCGCCTAGAAAATACAGGGTTGAAAGAGAATTTGTTCCTCCCATTTACAATATGGGTGGTTAATTTTGCCCTTTCCTGGACAAGGTTTTTAAGAGCTGTTGAAGTTTTAAATGTTTCCTATATTATGTTATAAAGTCAACAGGTGGTATGTGTTGCCATGGCTATTTGTAGTGACTTTATAGCCATAAAATGGAGTTAGATTTTTAGCCCATATGTTGTCACAGGCTTCCCTCCATTGATATGCAAATGTACCAGTTGGACTGGTAGCATAGGAAGTTCTCTGCAGGATATGATGCAACAGGGAGGATATTAGAGTTTGAAACAAGCATGTGGAGGGACAAAAGAGTGGGTTTTTGGAAGACAAAGAGGCAAGACGTGGATGTTTCAAGCTGGAGGACTTTGGAAAGTTTATAGTTTGGACTTTGACCAAGGAACCATGAAGGACATTATGTCTTGATCCATAAGTTGAGTAACTGTTTAGTTTACTTAATGCGTACATATTGTACATGCTTATGTTTCTAGAAAGGATAATTGGCTTGTGCATGTTGTAGGCATATTTTGTAAACTATGAATTGTGTTGTATTGTGTATCCTACCTACAGTTGTATGTGCAGCTTTTCTGTTTAATAAAGCATTAATGCACTACAGAAGCCTAAGCTTCCTTGGTTTTACCTTACCGCAAGAACTTTTAATAGATAGACGCAAGCAAAACAGGTACCCATTCTCCCTTTTTTAGACCCTCAACACAAAAAAAGCATGCTAATTATTATTACATAGAAAGGGAAGTAGTTATGCCGGGTACACGCTATACTTTTTTTTTTTTTTTTTTTTTTACATCCAACCAGTTTTTTTACATCCTGAACCTGTTTTCAGACAATTTTGGGCCCATATATCCCTGACTATCTGGAACTCTAAGCACCAGAACCTATGCTTTATGTATTTTTCATGGGGGTGTATCCCTTTCTCTTGCTTTCTGCAGTACTAAGTGCTAGGCAGTAGGTCATGAAAGGCACAAATTGATTTCAAACAGTGGTGAAAAATCTTTTTTTTAGGTATTTGAAAAATAGCCCACTTTATCAGACCTCTGGTCTTAGCGACTCAGTATACAGACCTGCTGGACAAGAGCTTCAAAGAGCTCCTCTTAGATTGAAAACATATTGTCCGTCTGAATTGAGAATACTTCTTTAGGTTTCAGGGACTGGTGGGCCTGTGGCAGCTGACTTTCTTTTACATGCACTTCTATTGGCAGCTACAGCTTACCAGACACAAAGCCAGATTTTTGAACTTTGCAGGGGACACCAGTGAAGTAGCAAACATCACATGTCAAATTAATTGCCCTATTTGATATGTCACCAAAAACCAGTTAGAGATTATCAGTGTGCACAAAATGCATATATACATATACATATAAACCAATGCTGGCAGTGCCTTACCATAGAGCAGGACCACCCTAATAAAAAAAAAAAGCATGTAGACACTGCAATACAGCCTCACATATATTTATAAATGCAATTTGCAAATATGCTTTTATTACTCATCAATTTTTTTGTCATTCCCCGTTTTTTTTGGAACGAATACTGTATTGATTAAACAAAAATTTTACGTCCTGGTACCGTACAAGAAAAAGTTTTGTGTTTGTCCCTTTGGATAGTTTTGCATGAACTGTCGTGATTGCCTCTTGAAAACTTTGTACTAATGACCAGATTATTATACGATTGCTCCGAAAGTGGTATTTTTCATCCAATTTTCTGATCGTGTGTACTAGGCATTAGGCACAAACAGTAGGAATGATGGCTTCCTTATATTGTTTCTTATTTGTCTTGTTTCTCTATAATGAGAAAAATATGTGATCCCTCTCTATAACCTCATTACACAAAAGGCTTCACATTTCCAGTACAACAGTAATTATCCTTCACTGCAATGCTAATTTAATTTATCAAGGTTTCATTAGATGAGAATTACAAAGGGGTAAAATGGTACTTATTGTTAATTTTGGAAGAGAGAAAAATATGGCATGCAAATTTAGATAAAGGACCATGCGGTAATTTGTATATGCAGTTTTAAACAGTAAAGAAAATGATTAGTAGCAGAAAATTTACAATATGCACAACAGTACTGCAAAGCAAATATATGCAGATAGAATGAGAGTGAGGTCAGCATACAGTTATCACTTTGTGTCCATTGGTTCAAATTGTATCAGACTTTAGTGTATATTGTATTCTTGCTTATTGCTAGCACATGAAAAAGACAGTTTCAAAGGGGACAAATAGGGCTCTTGCACAAGGGCGCCCTGAGTCTATGCAACATAAGTTCCAGCGTACCCCCCTCATCCGGGAATAGCAGTGAGTGGCTATACATGGGCATACGCTGGCACTCACATAAACACTTGTATAGTGTAAGGGTGGATTACAAGAATAAATGTATATACAATAGTATATATATCTCCGCGCTGTTCAAACGTCACAAATGTAAGCAGCCAACACTACAAAATAGATCAATTTTGGAAACATACAAACAAAGAATAAGTGTAGCGCTAAAAAAAGGGAGACTACTATTTATATAGTCCTTTTACCAAATAAAATGTCCATAATGTTGACAATCCAAAACTTTTATTCACCACAAATCAATAAGTAACGAAGTGAGTGTTAGAGGATCCGCCACCAGTGTAATGAAACTTTTTGAGGCTTACCAGAAAATAAAGATCTGAATAAGCATATACTCATCAGATCAGTAAAGCTTCAAACGATATCCGGGATCCGAATATGTTTATGGATGTTGAATATTCAGTGGAACTCCTGGGATATCCTCATAGGTGATACGATGAATCCACAGAAACCATTTGATTGGTTACAGATGTGTGAACTCGAGTGAAGTGATTACCATGTGTTGTAATAATTTAAATAGCCAAAGGAAAAAATATAAAGTGCACATAGCGTGATTCTGTATTACCAAATAAATCAATTTTAATAAAAAAGTATTGGGCTTTACATTTAAGTAGGATACAACAAGCGCTTAATAGTAAAGTAGAGCAGTGGGGTCAGTGGGGTCTCCCGACGTGTTTCGTTCCCTTAGAACGTCATCTGGGGCACTCCTGATGACGTTCTAAGGGAACGAAATGCGTTGGGAGACCCCACTGCTCCACTTTACTATTAAGCGCTTGTTGTATCCTACTTAAATGTAATTGCAATCATTTTTTATTAAAATTGATTTATTTGATAATACAGAATCACGCTATGTGCACTTTATATTTTTTTTTCCTTTGGCTATTTAAATTATTACCACACATGGAAATCACTTCACTCGAGTTCACACATCTGTAACCACTCAAATGGTTTCCGTGGATTCATCGTATCACCTATGAGGATATCCCAGGAGTTCCACTGAATATTCAACATCCATAAACATATTCGGATCCCGTATATCGTTTGAAGCTTTACTGATCTGATGAGTATATGCTTATTCAGATCTTTATTTTCTGGTAAGCCTCAAAAAGTTTCATTACACTGGTGGCGGATCCTCTAACACTCACTTCGTTACTTATTGAGTCACTATTTGTGGTGAATAAAAGTTTTGGATTGTCAAAATGAACTTTTTTCACATTATGGACATTTTATTTGGTAAAAGGACTATATAAATAGTAGTCTCCATTTTTTTTAGCGCTACACTTATTCTTTGTTTGGATTACAAGAATAGAAAGACCATACACTAGAGCTGCACGATTAATCTCAAAGAATCAAAATCGCGATCTTTTCCCCTTTCCGATCTTCAAAACAACATGTCACGATCTTTCTAAAAAGTACAGAGAGTTCTCACAGCTGGAAAAACAAAATCCAGGCAGCCTGCCAAGTTTTAATACAACACTGGAATAAGTGGAAACAAAATATCTTTTCGTTCTTTTATCAAAGGAAAGAACTCCAGCGTGTAGATGAAGGAAGTTTAACCATTTAAAGACCAAATCTTTTCTGACATTTGTTGCTTACAAGTAAAAAATCATTATTTTCTGCTAGAAAATTATTTGGAACACCCAAACATGATATATATTTTTTTAGCAAAGACCCTGGAGAATAAAATGGGGATTGTTGCAATATTTTATGTCACACCGTATTTGCGCAGCAGTTTTTCGAACGGATTTAAAAAAAAATACACTTTAACCACTTAAGGACCGCCGCCTGTATGTTTACGTCGGCAGAATGGCACGGACAGGCATAGGTACGTAAAGGTATGTCCCCTTTAAGATGCCACCATGTGGTCGTGCGCGCGCCGTCAGTGGCGCGCTCACGACCCTGCCACCTTCTCCGTGAGTCTGACCTCAAGTCCCGCGATCGTCTCACGGAGAGATAGAATGGGGAGATGTTAGTGTAAACACAACAGTGGTTAAGGAAAACAAAAACAAAAAAAACCTTTACAACCACTTTAACTAAAACCTGTTTTGAAAAAGCTGTCACTGCCGACCCTCTTTTAAAAAAATGCTAGTTATTTGTCGCATTGAAATCCAACTAACAGTTTAAAGGCGTTGTAAAGCCTCAAGGTTTTTCAAAAACCTTTAGTGCTGCAGCATCACCCCAGAGTCCCCCTTTTTCTTACCGAGCCCAGCAGCTCCAGGCTTTTTTTCCAGTCCTCATTGGACAGATTGATAGCAGTAGGATTCACTGGCTCCCACTGCTATCACTCAAATCCAGTGACAAGGGAGCTGGGGGGCGGCACCATGGAAATCGGCTCTCCGTGGAAGCACTTAATAAAGAGGAGGAGCCAGGAGCGCTACTGGGGGACCACAGAAAAGGAGGATCGGTGCCGCTCTGTGCAAAACCTTTGCACAGAGCAGGAAAGTATGACATAAAAAAAGAAAAAATACAAACCTTTACAATCACTTAAAATAAGTTAAAGCCAATCTTCTGCACTCATTTGCCGCCAAACTTCTTTAAAGTGATTGTAAAGTCTTTTTTTTTTTTTTGTATAAAAATAACAAAGATGTCATACTAACCTGCTCTGTGCAGTCGTTTTGCACAGAGCAGCCCGTATCCTCCTCTCTTTGGGTGCCTCTTCGGTGCTTCTGGCCCCTCCCTGCTGTTAAGCACCCGAGCCACAGCTCCCTGTGTTCATTCAGACACAGAGCCGCGACTCGGCCCTGCCCCCTTTCTTTCATTATTGGCTGACTGACTTTGATTGACAGCAGCGGGAGCCAATTGCGCCACACTGCTGCCTCAGCCAATGAGAAGGAGAGTCCTGGGCAGCTGAGAAACTCTTGCAACTAGATGTATTTCAGGTAAGGATTTGGGGGGCTAAGGAGCGCTGCTGCACACAGAAGGCTTTTTAAACCTAAAGGAGAAGTCCAGCCTGAGCTTTTTAGGCTGGACTTCTCCTATAGGTCACAGTAGTGCAATTAGTTTTGCACTCCTGTGACCCATTTTCAGCGGTCTGAAATTCGCTCCCTGCCTTCAGTCGAGGCAGCGCGTCATCCCGACTTCCAAGTCGTGATCCCCCAGCTGCCTTGATTGATAGCTGGCTCAGCGAGCTGCTGAGACAGCCTCTCCCCGCCCCTCCACAACTCATCTCTCCAATGAGCTTAGAGAAGCAGAGAGGAGAGATGCTGACTGACAGTCAGCAGCTTTCCTCTCGGTGAGGAGTGAGAACCGAGCCATCTGCGATGTTCGGTGGCTTGATTCTCAGTGCAGAGACAGCGGGGGACAGATGCAGCATCGGTCTGATGCTCCATCCACCGAGGTAAGTATGAATCAAAATAAAAATAAAACCCATACTTCTCTTTTAATGCAGATCATGCATTAGGTTTAAAAAGCCTTCTGCCTTTACAATCACATTAACGCCAATTTACAACTATCTGAACCCACTGATAACAACCTTCATGACTCTTTCTGGTTTTCCTTCTACCTATCTTAGTGACCATCAGTGTCACCTACAACTCTATTTCCATACCTTCTGTTCTTCTTTTAGTGGGTTCCCCAATGCCCTGTCCTCAAGCCCCTTCTATTCTCTCTCTACACCTCTTTCCTGGGCCAGTTGATTATATTTCACGGCTTCCAATACCATCTCTATGTCGAGGACACCCAAATCTATCCCTCTACTCCGCCTCTCACCTGTTCAATCTCCCCTACGTCACTTATTTACTGGCTGACATATCAGTGTGAAGAAATACTTTATAAGCAGTTACATCAAATGCCTTTTTCCTTTTGGGATAATGGTTTTACATGAATAAATAAAAGCTAATCATTGTCAGCATCCCTGCCAGTTTTAAATGTTTTGTCTCATCCCTGTAACTGATACATCTGCAGACTTACTGGCTGGATGACCAGATAAAAATAGAAGAATGAAAGACTAAAAAGGAAATCTAATGCAGCCATTACAGCCTAGAATTCGTAAGCTGCAATATAGTAAATGTTTGCTTTTGGGTTTAATACCGCTCAAAAAAAAAATACTCCTATGGAAACTAGTAGCAAATGATTGAAGAACAACTCTAGACTAAATACAAAGTTGAAATACATATACGGGGGTATGTTTACTTGCCAACGGATTTATAATTTTGTACATTCAGTCCTGAGATTTGTCAGACTGCATAGGCAAGCTAGTGACCTGACTTTAGAGCAAGTTCATACCACATGCAGTCCAGTTTTTTATTCTGTATCAAAAACGCATGGAAAGTAGGTTTTATGGTTTTCAATGGCAATAGTTCACACCACTGATTTCAGTTTCAGTGCATTCCAGTTCCAGAAAAAAAGTAGAACATGTTGCATTCTTCCTACACTAGACTGTGCTGGAACGCTGTAAAACGCACTGGAACGTACCAAAAAAGCACGTCCTTATTTAACCACTTCAATACCAGTCACTTTTGGCATTTCCTGCCCAGGACAATTTTCGGCTTTCAGCGCTGTCGCACTTGAATGACAATTGCGCAATCATGTGACACTGTATCCAAACAATTTTTTTTATCATTTTCTTCCCACAAATAGAGTTTTCGTTTGGTGGTATTTGATCACCTCTGGGGTTTTAATTTTTTGCTAAACAAAACAAAAAAAGCCCCAAATCTTTGAAAAAAAAATTTTTTTCTTAGTTTCTGTCATAAAATGTTGTTTTCTCTTTCACTGATGGACACTGATAAGGTGGCACTGATAAGGAGGCAATGATATGTAGAATTTATGGGCACTGAAAGGCAGCACTGAGGGGCATCGATAGGTAGCACTGATATGCAGCACTGATGGGCATTGACGGTACTGATAGGCAGCCCTGATTGGCACGGATAAGCAGCTGACAGCTGGCATTATTGAACACTAATAGATAGCACTGATGAACAGCACTGATAATGAGATACTGACAGGTGTTACTGCTGGGCACTGTGATGGGCTCTGGTTAGCACTGTGGCGGGCTCTGATTGGCACTGTGGTGGACACTGACAGAGGTTTTTGATGGGGCACTGACTGGCAGCTGATGAGCACTGATTGGCAGCTGATGGACTCATCTGATGGGGGATGTGCTGATAATCAATGTGCTGATTATCAGAAAAGCCCCCCCTCTGTCAGTGTGAACGCGATGACCAGCTGTGGTTGGTCACAGCTGATCTCTGTCAGAGGCTCCTTAACTCGATTGGAGATGCAGTGTGTCAGATTGACACACCACACCTCTGATCACCGCACTTGACGCACTCTGACATGTTATCCTGCTGGACGTCATTTGACGCGCAGTCAGAATAACAGAATCACTGCCTGGTCGTAAATCTGCTATAGGCCGGGTGGGAAGTGGTTAAGGTTAATAAAAAAGAGGGGGAAAATGCACTGGACTGCATCAAAACACGCATTAAAAACATGCATGCAGAAAAGCGACTGGAACACATCCAGACTGCGTTTCTATGGTGTGAACCGGCCCTTATTCTGCTTGTAAATGGACAGTGAAGGAGCAGCAGCAGCTCCTTCCCCCTAGCAGTATGTCTCCTTCCAGCACAGGTGCAATGCAGCACATGCGATTCGTCCCTCATGCTGCACTACAGGGGATGACAAGAAGCTCACAATAGGGCAGACTTGCAGACTTGCACTATCTGCTTCAAAATAACAATTACATTTTAATTAATAAATAATTGTATTAATTGCTGTATTTATATATCTACCTGGAATTCACCTGTAAAGGTCCAGAATTTGGGGAAATGAGGTGGAATACAACACAAAGAAAGCAGGTGCTTTTTTCTTCCAGTTCATCTACACACAATGATTTCCCTGCCCTCGCTGCTGGGCTCTGGTGGCTTCATATAGCAGGTGCAAATCAATTACTCTTTCAAATGAAAAAGGCAAGTCACACTGGAATGAAAAAGTCCACTAATTAGTTTTAAATATTCTCCTATTTCTTCTGGGTGCTCTAATTAAAACGAGGTAGTAATTGACCTTTTCTAAAGGTGACATGTAACTCGGTGCCATCATCCCAGATAATCACCAGCTCTTGGCTCATGGTCTAATTTGAAGCACAGAAGCAGAGGCTTTCAGATCATATACAATGCATGTAATTTCCAGTCGGCTCCATATAAATGCAACCTGATTCTTGTACTCGGCATGTACCTGTCACCATTCTCTGCGGAGATGGTCGTTTTGCCAGCAATACTGTGAAAACAATGAGCAAAAAGACAACATGATGCCCAGGTGGATTGCACACAGCCAAGCTGTTAGCCAACAGCTTAGCAGGATTGTGCCGGCTTTTTAAAATCATAAAGGCCCGACGTCCAACTTTAATAATTCTCCGATTTCAGGCACTTCAACGCTTTACAGCCTTCAAGGCTTTGTGCTGGATATCAAGTTGATGTTTTTTTTTACAGCTGTTGACTTTATCTAGCCTTCTATAGAGTATATGCTCTTGAACATATTTCCTTTCCTTATACATGTATTATAGTCTATCAGTTTACAAAGACTAAAACTGAATTTACAACACTGCTGTCAAGCTTTTTCTGTAAAGAAAAAACTCACACTGCATTAGTAGGATGTCAGCAATAAATAGTAACAAATGTACTCTCAGGCCGCGTACACACGAGGAGACATATCCAATGAAAACGGTCCGACAGACCGATTTCATCGGATATGTCTCCTGGAGATTTTGGTCTGATGTGTGTACAAAAGTATAAAATACTTCCACGCATGCGTCGAATCCATTCGGCGCATGCAGGGGATTTTTGTCCGCTGGTTAGGCGTACTAACCAGCGGACATGTCGGACAGACGGGTTTCCAGCAGACAAGTTTTAAAGCATGCTTTAAAACTTTTGTCTGCTGGAAACCTGTCTGCTAGCCCGTACACACGATCGAATCTGTCCACTGAAACTGGTCTGCGGACCAGTTTCAGCAGATATATTTGATCGTGTGTACGCGGCCTAAGTGTTAAAGGGAGCCTATAAAATCTATGCAATAAGTAGACCATCCCAAGTACAAATAAGTTTAAAGTGATTGTAAAGGCCCTTTTACACCAGCGGACCGTATGTCCGTTTTTTCATCCATCCGTTTACGGATGAAAAAGGGATATACATGTATTCCTATGGGATAGCGGGTGTTAGCGGATGAACATCTGCTGACACCCAATCTCATCGGTGTCTACTATACTCAGATTCTGCAGACGAAGGAAAATCCTATTTTTTCATCCGTCTGCGAGCGGATCGGGTAAACACGGACAGACGGTCTGTTTTAATCCAATCCCCCCATAGGGTAGAGCGGAGCTCTGACAGGGCGGTCCCTGCGTAGGTTTGAGCTTGAAGTGGTGCCCTTTTTATCTCTAATGCCACGTACACACGGTTGGAATTTCCGACAACAAATGTTCGATTGTGAGCTTGTTGTCAGAAAATCCGACCGCGTGTATGCTCCATCGGACATTTGCTTTCGGAATTTCTAACAACAGATGTTTGAGAGCTGGCTCAAAAATGTTCCGACAACAAAATTTTTTGTCAGAAATTCCAATTGTCTGTAGCCAATTCGGAATCAATTCGATGCATGCTCGGAATCATTGAAGTACATTTTTCTTGTCTCATCTTATTGTTATACGTCACAGCACTCTTGACGTTCGGAATTTCCGACAACATTTGTATGACCGTGTGTATGCAACACAAGTTTGAGCCAACATTTTGTTGGAAAAAAAATGCACGGTTTTGTTGTCAGAATGTCCAATCATGTGTACACGGCAAAAATGTTTTTATGGCAGTGAAAAGGACAAGGACAGCCACATGTAACTTGTCCTGGTGTTCTCTTCATAAAAATAAAAGATCTGGAAACAAATGGCAGAAACAAGGGCCCAGATTCACATACAATTTGATTCGTGTAGAGTATCAGAAATACACTACGCCGCCGTATTTTACCTGGCTCTACGTGGAATCCCGGTAGATTTTGTCCAGTAAACTACGGCGGCGTAGTGTATTTCTCCCGGCGCAAGCCATCTACGCGAGTAGGGGGCGTGAAGCATTTAAAATAGGCGCGTTCCCGTGGCGATCGAACTGCGCATGCTCCGTTCAGAAATTTCCCGCCGTGCATTGCGCGTAATCACGTCGTTAATTCATTCGTTGTTTGAGTAGCGTCGTTTACGGACATTCCTATTCCCGAACGAGTTACGTAAAAAAAAATTAAATTCGACGCGGGAACGACGGCCATACTTAACATGGGCTACGCACCGTTAGACCAGCAAATAGCTGGTCTAACAGTACGTAGCAAAAAAATGACGTAAGCGATTGCGAAGACCACTCGTATCTTCGTGGATCGCCATAAAAAGTCATTTGCATATCCCGACGCTGAAAACGACGTGGACTCCTTCCAGCGGCCGCAAAAATATCGCAGCGTAGATCCGAAGGCTTACGAAGACGTAAGCCTCTCGGATCGAAGCCCGAAGCCGCCGTATCATGGTTTGAGGATTCAAACTAGTGATACGGAGCGCAAAATTTGAAATTACTCCTGTCTAACACCAGTTAGACAGGCGTAATTGCTCTGTGAATCTGGGCCAAGGTTTCTAGTCTAGTCTAACAATGCTTTATGCCATTAGATTCCCACCAGCCTCTCAGTACCCCGAAATTACATTGTTAAGAAGAATATATTTATTATTAATAAAATGAAACTTCCAAAACAAGAAACTGCAAATGTGACATGACTGACAAATGTCTGTATTAATCATAGTTAGAGAAGAAAGATAACGGTACACTGTCCATATGTATACATCAAGTAATAGCTCTTGGGAATATCACCCTATAGAGGCGGTGTACTCTGTAGGCAAGAAACAGTGAGTTAATCTATGTGATATGTTTATGTATTTACAAAAAAACATTTTGACTGGGTTGAGATCCCCTGCTCATTAAAATTCATAGTATAAAGGTGATGACAGCTCTGTTAGAAAGGTTAATTGGGAATTAGAGGATTACCAGTCTGAAGAAATGCCATCAAGACAATGTAACAGATGGCTTTCTACATATTTCTATTAGCTAACAGAACAGAGAAAATTTGTGAATTCAAATGCACTTGATGGATGCTTGAAATTTCCAAATTCTTGGGCCTCCTGAATGGATGGTACAAATCTAGTCTGCTTTTGCCAAAAATGTTTGTTTTCGAAGATCAATATCAGGGCAAAAAATACCCTATAAACATGTATTGAATCGTGGATGTGCATGAAGAATGAAAAGAATGAGCTTATGATTATTCATCTAGCTTTCATGAATGGATGGGTTTGACAAATCCCACCAACACATCTCCTCAGGGACTCACTGCTTTTATCATTGTCACTGAAAAAGCATATAATTTAGAAGCACAGAAGTTGAAACTTGTCTAATCGTTTGTCAGATGGCGAGCAAACAACTAATACACAAGGCAAATAAAGTAACCAAACAAATTATTATCCATAAATCAAATTATTATCCAAGCAAAATCCAGAGAAATAAAAGTTTATTTTTAAAATGGTGAACACTCATGGGTAAAGCCCAATTGGTGTTTTTTCTCCTGGACGTGTCTTGGTGTTTTGAAAGATTACTTTAAGCAATCATTTTTAGTAAATAGAGCCACTCAAGATATTTGCATGGAACAGCTTTTACTTGCAAGTTTATACTTATTGTGCTTTTCTTTTATTTTTTTTGCTAACTGACTTATTATTCAAAAATAAAAAAAATAAAAATAAGCCAACAGTTGGTGTCAAGGCTACAAGCCAAATATTGTATGCTACATCCATAAAAGTGTGTCGTACATACATATCAAGCGTAAACCTTGTACAATCACCATAAAATCATAAAAAAGTAATGCACTCACAGATTGTAAACAAAATCAGCATATCATCAGTATGAGAGTTGTCATCTGGAAAGTGGCAGAAATCGGCAAGCAAGGGGATGCAGAATTAGCCGAGAAGCTGCTGTGTAGAAGAGGAGAAGAACCGCTGTAGCGCAGGGAGCTAGAACGAAGCTCTGCCCCTTTGCCAAAACATGACAAAGGGGCAGAAACCAGAAATGCATAACAATGCTCCCCCCATACAGAGTGACACCATCACCAAATTGGAGCTGAGAATCCAGTTTCCTGCAATACAACGGTTCTCCTCTTCATCTATACAGCAGCTTCCTGACCAAACTCTGCTCAACTAACCGCTTGCCTCTCAATTTTTGCCACCTTCCAGGTGACAACTCTCACCACATGGAATGAATGCAAGGAGCTCTTCCCTAAAGGGGCTTATTTCTTAAATATCATCTCTTTCCTTCCCTATACTCAAGAACCCTTCTTTCCGACCTGAAATGAAAGACCTTCCGTTTAGGACTATAATCCAGCAAAAGATTTATATAGCTTGCTTCTTCATTACATCACATGTACATTACATTACATAAAAGCAAAGAAGGCCTTCAAAAAATACAAGGCTCAGGAATCATCATTAGCATTCAGATTTTCCAAAGAACGCAACAAGAAATCTAAGGGTGAAATTAGGGTGGCTAGGTTAGAACACGAAATACACATAGCGGATGAGAGCAAAAAAAGTATATAAACAGTAAAAAAGGGAGGACAGACCATATTGGCCCCATAAAGAATGAGGAAGGAAATCTGGTTACAAAGGATGGGGAGATGGAAAAGGTATAGAGTTTATTCTTCTCCTCAGTCTTTACAAGGGAATCATGTTTCAGTAACCAAAACTGCAGTGTTTATCCTCATGACACATCACATAAAGCACCCTCATGCCTAACAGAGATAGACTTGGAACACTTAAAGGGGTTGTAAATGTTTTTTTTTTTTTTTTTTCTAAACAGGTTCCTTTAAGCTAGTGCATTGTTGGTTCACTAACCTTTTTCTTCCATTTCCATTCTAAATGTTTTTTTTTCCTTTGTTTTCTTTGTCAGAATTTCTCACTTCCTGTTCCTCCTCGGTGAGCTGTTCAGTAAGCTGTTCAGAATGACTTTCCACCGCTCGGATGATGGTGGAAAGCTTACCGAGGAGAAACAGGAAGTGAGAAATTCAGACAAAGAAAAAAACATTTAGAAGGGAAATTGAAGGAAAAGGTTAGAGAACCAACAATGCACTAGCTTAAAGGAACCAATTTAAAAAATAAAAAACAAATCTTTACAACCCCTTTAACATTAATAGTTCACCGGGACCAGATAGCTTGCACCTGAGGGTCCTTAGGGAACTCAGTCAAGTAATTGCCAGATCATTGTTCCTAATTTTTTTTTTCTATCCAATCAAGAGCCAAGGACCAAGGGCAGAGAGGAAAAGCATGTCTCCGCTGTGGTGCAAAAAACAACAACAACCGCAGAGGTGATCAAATACCACCAAAAGAAAGCTCTATTTGTGGGGAAAAAAGGATGTAAATTGTGTTTATGAGCCACGTCGCATGATCACACAATTGTCAGTTAAAACAACGCAGTGGCGAAACGCAAAAAATGGCCTGGTCATTGTTCAGCCAAATCCTCTGGGGCTAAAGTGGTTAATCTGTTTTAATAAGACTTGGCTAGCAGGCCCATAGAATACAGTTTGGACTGGTATGGACTTCACTAAAAAATACTTCTACTACCGAGCTAACCCAACCCCTTGTCATAATACCCTCTAATCAGAGGTAGAACAATCAATTTAGTGCGACTTATGCCTCGTACACATGGTCGGACTTTCTGAGAAAAAAGTCAGACTGCTTTTTTTCCCTCGGAAAGTCCAGCCATGTGTAGCCTCCATCTGATGTTTTTGGTCAGAAGTCCGACAGACCTTAGATAGAAAACCTGTTCTCTATCTTTCTGTTGGACTTCCGACCGACTCACGGCGGACTTTTGCATGGTCAAAAGTCCGACCGTGTGTACGAGGCATAAAACTGCTTTTATGGATCATTTCCGATGCTTTCATTATATGGAACTTACAAAAGAAAAGGAATTACATCACAACCATTACTGTTTACGGTGTGCTGTTACTGGAGAGTAAACCAGGACACGAGTCAGTGACTCTCTTTGGCCCCTAAGGCCGCATACACACGATCGGTCCAAACCGATGAGAATGGTCCGACAGACCGTTTTCATCGGTTCACAGACTGATGGTCTGATGTGCGTACACACCATCAGTTCAAAAACCGATCGTGTCAGTACGCTGTGACAGAAAACACAACAACATGCTGAAAAAAATGAAGTTCAATGCTTCCAAGCATGCGTCGACTTGATTCTGAGCATGCGCAGGTTTTTGGACCGATGCTTTTGCGTACTAACCATTGGTTTGGACCGATGGTCAGGCGGTCCATCGGTCCAATTTTGAAGCAAGTTTTAAAACTTTGGTTCGACGGACGACGGACCGTACACATGGTCGGTTTGGACCGATGAAACTGGACTTAAGTCCATTTTTAACGGTTTGGACCGATCGTGTGTATGCGGCCTAAAAGGCTTCTACGAAGCAAGGACCTCATCCAACCACGCCTCAAGAAGTCCACAGTTTGATATAAACTTAAAATATTGAATGCCAGTTGCCAAAAATGCTGATTTGTTAAATATTAAAAACCAGAAAGGTAGCATAAGGTATTTAAATTCCAGCCAATAAAGTGGAATATTACTGAGTAATTGAAGATGCTTATTGAGCATAAACAACATACTGCTGAAGTCTACTCTGTAAACTGTTTGCTTTAGAAGTGGTAGCACAAGAGGAAAAACATATTGGAGATGTATCCCTGACAGATGACAGATTTTTTTCAAACGAACATTTATATAGATACATGAAAGGATGTAGAAGCATTCTGCATAATTGAAATAATAACTTTGTACAGTAGATACTAGACTAAGCTGTGAGAATGAAGAGGAAAAAAAACATTTATATGAATACATTCACGTCAGGCGACAAGATATTATGAGGAGAAAATAAACTGGATTGTTTGTTGGATTTTTCTATTTTCGAATGACGGAAAGTAACATTTTATAAATACACCAAATGTGTTTCATGTAAAGCCGATTTCAAGGTAAAGTAGAAATCGCCTGTTTGGAATTACATTGACAGAATTAGTTTCTTTATCAAAGCTTCACATTCTGACTGAATACTGCATTGTAACAGAATATCTATGTTCAAATTCAAACAAAGTACAGTTGTATAAAAAAGTAGGTACACCCCCTACCCCCCTTCCCCATGGAAATTGCTGAACAGAAAAAATTAGCACAAGGGACATAGCTTCAAGTCAGTAGGATATGTTCCTTGTGCTAAACTCTCTTCTTTTAGTTGTAATCTTTTTCTGTTTTACCCAAACCACCCCCCCCCCCTCCACCTTCCCCAAAAATTATCTCAACTCAGATTATCTCCCATCAAGAAAACCCAACTAAACTCACCCTTTCCATCCAGATCCGCTATTCACAGAAGCCATACTACAGCTTATATGAATGAAACTGGATCTTTGAAGGGAGGAGGTGGAGCTATCAATCATCCACCCTCCTTAATTTATAGATCCTCTTTCATTTATAAAAGCAGAAAGGGTGGGCAAAGTCAGGCTCTCTTTCTACAAGCCTTAGTTGTATTAACCCCTGTCACTGTAGAATGAGGGCAGGAGCAGGGGCAGAGGAAGATTTCATCTAAAAGCAGAGGAATCAGCACACGGGACAAATTAACTCACAGAAAGTTATGTCTTGTATGCTGATTTTTCTGTTTCTGATTTTAGGCATTAATATCCAACTTAAAAATTGGATAGCGAAGTCCCTTTGCATAGGCACTGCCGCTTACGCGTATGTATTTGCAAATGTGTGCAAACAAAACCCTGTTAGACCGGGACAATTTGGTTGTTTTGCAGGCTGGCTGGTAAGTGTGCTGGAAAATCTTTTGTTTGTGATGTGCATTGCCCTTCCATGTGCACCTTGCTGCAGAGGCCAGTTGTAGGTTGTGGTGGTTGGCACTTTTTGTTGTACATATAGTGAACAGTACCTCTAAAATGACCATTTACAGACTCAGATCATTGTTAGTTAAGAATCGTAGTTGGCTATTTGTTTAGTGAAGCATTTCCCAAACTTCCTTCAGGGGGCAAGAGATTTACAATGTATGTCAAAATTCTTGCCTACATGTTAAAGGGGTTGTAAAGGAAAATTTTTTTTCCCCATAAATAGCTTCCTTTAGCTTAGTGCAGTCCTCCTTCACTTACCTCATCCTTCCATTGTGCTTTTAAATGTCCTTATTTCTACTGAGAAATGCTCACTTCCTGTTCTTCTGTCTGTAACTCACCATCGTAATACAAGGCTTTTTCCCTGGTGTGGAGAAAGCCTCTTGAGGGGGTAGGGGGCAAGCAGGCAAGTCAGGACACTCTCTACTTCAGATAGAGAAAGGAGCTGTGTGTTAGTGGGCGTCCTGACACTCCTGCTCACCCCCTCCCCCCTCAAGAGGTTTTTCCAACACCAGGAAGAAAGCCTTGCATTACGCTGTTGAGTTACAGACAAGGATTTCTCAGAAGAAATAAAGGACATTTAAAAGCAAAATTGAAGGATGAGGTAAGTGAGGCCGCGGTGGCGGTCTAGCGGCGCTATACCGCCGGATTTGTCACGGGAATTGGCCGTTAGCAATGCGGTATTAACCCCCGCTAGCAGCCGATAAAGGGTTAATACCGCCCGCAATGCGCCTCTGCAGAGGCGCATTGCAGGCGGTATTGCCACGGTTTACCATTGTTTAAATGGGAAGGAGCGGCGAAAGAGCGGTATACACGCTGCTCCTCTCCCGCTCCAAAGATGCTGCTGACAGGAGATTCAGGCTTTCACATTGAGTAGACAGTGAAGGAGTTTTTCAGGTGGTATAGCAGCGCTATTTTTAGCGCTGTACCGCCTGAAAAACTCCTCAGTGTGAAAGGGGTCTGAAGGAGGACTAAGGTAAAGGAAGCTATTTAGGGGGGAAAAAAATTCCTTTACAACCCATTTAAGCTTTGCTTGGTGCTATACTCTAGAATGCCACAATAAAGAGAAGATAAAAAATGAATGTAATGTGTCAAAAAAAACATTTTATTGTTAACTCCATGCATGCATGTAAAATCTGAAATCTTACCATCGGCAAAATTGTTATTGACAACTAGGCTGGCATGCCCTGGGTACAGAGCACTGGAGGGGGAGATGTAGTGCTGTATGTTCTTTAGGAAACACAACGCGTACTTGTCAAAAGGTACAAGCTGGGTACATTACTAGGCAGTGACTAATATCAGAGAGGAATAGGAAACTGATCTTCTGATTTAATTATCTCTGATATTTGTTGGTCCAGTTGCACAGGGAGTGTGATATTGCAGATAATGAAAAGTATATGTGATTTTCCTTATCTCTCATCCTATATTTTATGAAATAAGAAATCATGGAGATCTGAGGCACAGATTTAGATGTGGTGTTACGTTAAAAAAAAAAAAAATTTGATTTAAAAATAACTCAGCATCAGACTTGGTTAAAAGGTAAGCTAAGCATCTCTCAATTTTGCAGTGGCTTGGGATCTGCTCAAAAGCCTCCTACAAAAAAAATACATGATTTGGGGGCAGAGAGTGATAAAAGCAGAATGGGGCTCTAGGCCCGGGTAGAAGTGTTGGCCTCCCCATTTATTTAACTGTCATTAACTACTTGCTGACGGCCGTACGACTTTGTACGGCCGCAGCGCAGCCCTGAATCTCTAACAGGCCGTTTCCTCGTTCCCCGAGTGCGCAGTGGGAACTCCTGTGCTGGCCGTGTCCCTTGGACACAGCCAAACACAGATCGCGGTAAAAAGCCAATCACAGCGGCTATTTACAGCGCGATCTGTGCGTTCAATGAGAGATGATCTCATATGTAAACATATGAGATCATCTCTCATTGCCGACTCTCCCCTCCTCACATAGACAGCGCGTGTAAGGAGGGAGAGACTAACCAGTGCCCCCAGGACTACCTGTGCCCCCCACAGTACCACAGTGCCCCCCAGTACTACAGTGCCCCCCAGTACCACAGTGCCCCCCAGTACCAAAGGGACCACCAGTACCACAGTGTGCCCACTAGTACCACCATGTGCCCACCAGTACCACCATGTGCCCACCAGTACCACCGTGCCCACCAGTACCACCGTGCCCACCAGTACCACCGTGTCCACCAGTACCACCGTGCCCACAAGTATCACCGTGCCCACCGTGCGCCCACCAGTACCACCTTGCCCACCAGTACCACCGTGCCCACCAGTACCACCATGCCAATCAGTGCCCACCTGTGCCATCAGTACCACCTGTGCCCAGTGCTCATCTGCCACTTCAGAGCACATCTGCAATCAGTGCCCACCTGTGCTACATCAGTGCCCACCTGTGCCACCTCATCAATGCCCACCTGTGCCGCAGTCAATCAGTGCACATCAGTACCCATCTCATCAGTACCCATCTCAGTGCCGCCTCATTAGTGCCATCTGTGCCGCCTCATTAGTGCCATCTGTGCCGCCTCATTAGTGCCCACCTGTGTCCACCAGTACACAGGCCTCATCGAAACACATCAGTACCCATCTCAGTGCCATCTGTGCCACCTCAGTGCCATCTGTGCCACCTCAGTGCCATCTGTGCCACCTCAGTGCCATCTGTGCCACCTCAGTGCCATCTGTGGGCATTTTACTTTCCTGGCTTGTTAGGGTCTCAAGAAATGAGAGAGCCCTTCAGTACATCAGGTGTGATCAGATGTGATCATTTTTTATGATTTGCACTATAGCTTGTAGACTCTGAAACCTTCACACAGACCAAAAATTTCCAAAAACTGTGGGTAATTTTTATCAAAGACATGTAGCAGTATAAATTGTGGCCACAATTTATGAAGAAACATTGATAATTTGCAAAATTTTATCACAGAAACTAAGAAAAAAATCATTGTTTTCCCAAATTTTCAGTCTTTTATCATTAATAGCACAAAAAATAAAAACCGCAAAGGTGATCAAATACCACCAAAATAAAGTTCTATTTGTGGGAAAAAAAGGACAAAAAAATCATTTGGGTACAGTGTTGCATGACTGAGTAATTGTCATTCAAAGTGTAAGAGCGCTGAAAGCTGAAAATTGGTCTGGTCAGAAGGGTGTTTAAGTGCCCAGTATGGAAGTGGTTAAAAAGGATTGTAACCAGTCATCCATTGTCGGTACTGGCATATGTTAAACAACAACTGCCTCCTAGTAAATCCTCTCTTGTGAAGTGACATGCAGGTACACAGCTATAGCTGGCACCTAGTGTGCTGGCTGAATAAAATCTAACAAATACCTCCATCCAGGCTAACATTGCAGATGACCAAATCCCCCACTGCAGACTATTGTATTCTGCCAGCCAGTCAGAATATATGAACAGTGCCAGCAGGCCCCTTCGACAAAACTCAATTGAAAAATTAACTTTTTTCGATCTGGAAGTTGACCACAGGTTGATTGATGGGTGCTACCCTTCCTTGTGTACTTCAGGTGCATCGATGTAGTAGCCAAGTCCCCAGAACATGCCTAGTTTGCCTTCTAAACTGGCTCTGATTTGTGGGTGCCCAAAGTTGGCAACCTTCACCATCAGCAAACTGTAGAGCCCTTTTAACATCGCTTTCTTTATGCAACATATATAAATACTGTGCTCATTGCTCTACAGCAATTGTAACTTTGCAAGCATAAAACACACTTTTAAAGTGAATACAAAAAAAAAAAAAAAAAAAAAACAGTCAGCGGATAATCCAAGAGTAATTTTAAACAAAAATACAGCAGGTGGTAAATCAGGATTAGCCTATTTTATGCCATGTTCTAATGTCTCGTTGGGAACAGAGGAGATTAAAAAATAAGGAGAAAAATAATTTAGCGTAATAAAAAATACAGACATAAAAGACACAATGACAGACAACCTATGTTAAAGTGTTTGTTACCCTCACATTTCATATGCCTGATGTACCATGAACAACAATTAAGTTAAAGGTACCCTGCACTTTTTGCATTGCTTCCTTTGTGTGAAATACCTTGTTATGTAGCCAGTACCCCCAGCTTTCCTATTTCAAACTGTCCACACCAAGGAATGGAAGCGCATCCATCTCAGGGATTAGCTTTCTGCCCAAGTTAGGAGCACAGCCTGTCTGTCTTTCAATGGTCAAGACCTGTGCCGACACACCCCCTGCACAGGGAAGATGCTATTCCTCTTATTGGAAAGAAGTGTCAATTGGTCTCCCAATTGGGAAGGAGTGTCAATTGTTATCCCCATTGGAATGGAGTGTCAATTTGTTTCTTAACTGAAAGTGAGTGTCAGTTGGTATCTTAAAGCGGAGTTCCACCCAGAAATAGAACGCGTTTCGAAAAACACATATGGTTTTTAGCTTTTTCAGGGACTGAACCGAGCTTATTATTTTCAAATCTGAAAGTTAGATCTCCGCTAGAAGCTTTTCACCAACTCAAATACGATAATTGAGTTAGGAGTAAAGAGGTCATATAAACGGATATCCATCCACAACATGCATGTGTAGATCAAAGTGCCACGTACCCAGGGAGGGTTTAAACCCTAGAGGAATGCTGTAGTGAGCAAGGGGGGATCCCAGCTGCCAAAAGTGTTAAAAAATGTATATTCTCAGGAGTTTTATCAGTAATATATCAAAACAGATCTGTGGAAGATATTTAGCATGATCTAGTGTCCATGTCCTAATTTTGTCAAGTAGACAGGGCGCAGTGGAGGAAATGGTATAACCTTGACTGGTGGATGTGTAATGATCTTACTCCTGGAATGGCGTGGCTCGTGAGGTGCTGACTGACCTCAGGAGCCACGCTAAGCCATTCCAGGAGTAAGATCATTACAGATCCACCAGTTGAGGTTATAACCTTTCCTCCACTGTGCCCTGTCTACTTGACAAAATAAGGACATGGACTAAATATCTAGCTGATCTTCCATGGATGTGTTTTTATAAATTACTGATAAAATTCAGTAATCAAAAGAAGTAGGATATATGGGCATTATAACTAGGGGTCAGACATGAAGCTATATGAAGGGTGGAAGGGAGATATAATTTGTTTATATTACAGTAATACTAAAATCTGAGACTTTTTTTTCATTGATATAATCATTTTAAATATAATGTACAATACCAGTTAGTTGTCGATTAATCAATAAGTTGTTTCAGCCCTAGAACATTTTTACAAAAATTAAATATACTGCAGCTTACTCATCCTTCGATGTGGTGGCTGCTTTGTTATATTTTCTCAGGTTAAGTAAATTTTCTAAAACTACAGAAAAATACTTGTTGATTCTGCTAGAACATCCAGTACAGTTGACATTTCTTGCATACTGAACTGAAGTGAACTGAAATTCTAAACAACTTTATCTGTCCTCTTGGAAATCTTTTGTGAACCACAAAATTGTGTTTTGTGTTCCTGTTCCCATTGGAGAGATTTCCCACTACTTTCGGTTAGAGCCGCACAATTAATCGTTAAAAAATGGTGATCTCGATTCAACCCCCCTGACGATCTGCAATGCAGAGTTTGCCGATTCTTTCATATAACAAGTGGAGAGACTTTATGTGCTCGCTCTGTCAAATCTACTGTCAAAAGAAAACATCCAGGCAGTCTGCCAAGTTTTTACCAACACAAAACATTGTAACTAACTTCCTTCTTGGATCAAACCTCTGTGTGTAAATGCAGGAAGTTTAACCACTTAAAGTCCAAATCTTTTTCTGACACTTGTTTCTTAAGTTAAAATCAATATTTTTTGCTAGAAAATTACTTGGAACTCCCAAACATTATATATATTTTTGCAGAGACCCTAGGGAATAAAATGGCAACTGCTGCAATATTTTAGGTCACACTGTATTTGCCCAGTGGTCTTTCATATGCAATATTTGGTAAAGAAATACACTTCTCAGACTTTTGTCTTTTAGTAATTTTCATTTTCTCTCTTATATAACTTGACAATACAAGACGCTTTGAAACCTTTTTAATACTGTATTAAAAAATTGATGTATTCTTATGCTCCATTAACGGCTGCGTCCGTGTTCATGCAATTCTCCTCAATGGCATCTATACTGTAATTACATGAAATCTTAATAAAAACCTTTACAACAAAAAAAGAAATACACTTCAATGGATAATAAAAAAAAATAAAAAAGTTAGGCCCCGTACACACAAGCAGACAGATTTGTTTAAATCGGTCGGACAGACCGATTTGAACAAATCTGTCTGCTGGGATGTATTGGTTTGATCGTGTACACACGATCAAACCAAAATCCCCGCCGGCAGACGGCGCGCTGACGTGTCGGTGACGTTGACGCCGCCACGTCACCGCACCAGGAAGTGAATTACTTCTGCGTATGCGTCGAAACCATTCGAAGCATGTGCGAGAAGATATGTCTGCTGGTTAGCGTACTAACCAGCAGACATATCGGGCGGACGGATTCCCAGCCGACAGATTTTAAAGCATGCTTTAAAATCTGTCGGCTGGCCAAATCCGTCGGCTCGCCCGTACACACGATCAAATCTGTCTGCTGGGACGGTCGGGCCGACCGTTTCCAGCAGATAGATTTGATTGTGTGTACGCGGCCTTAACCAAATTTTCTTTCATTTAAATGTGAAAGATGTTACGCTGTGAGAATCATGAGAGACTAATGATCGATCTTCTAAAAAAGTCAGCAGCTACAAAAAGCATAGCTGCTGACTTTTAATAAACCGACACTTACCTGCCCCACAATCCAGCAATACGGCCGCCCGGAGGCTCACTCCTCTCCCCCTCCTCTCCTCGGTGCCGTCACACGGCCGGCACACGGCAGTGAAAGCTTACAGGTTCACAGCTGGGCGCGCACTGCGTGAGTCGCACTGCGCGCTCCTATTAGCCAGCCAATCTTCTGGGACCGGAGTTGTGTTCCAGAAGATCACTGGCAGGGAGAGGCCACCTAGGGCAAGAGAAGGAGTCGCCTAGGCGCCGAAAAAAGGAAGAAGGAAGTGGGACAGGAAGTCCCACTAAAAAGACGGTACACACTTCCCCCCCCCCCCCCAAAATGACATGCCTAATGTGGCATGTCAGGGAGCAAGGAGTGCTTAAAGCAGAAGTTCCACTTTTGGGTGGAACTCCACTTTAATCTGTTCCACAAAGATGGCCGACTGAAACTGCCAATATTCCCAATAAAAGATGGCCAAGCGGCCGGATGATGGCTTGACCTCATTTTAGTTTCGAAAATGGCTGACCGGCCTATACGCAAGCCTTGAGTGTGCTCTAATCTGGTGTATTAATATATCAGGCCTCCTCATAGCCGAACCTCAGTGTCACCTCCCACACTGGACGGCTATTTATTTGGCATGGTGACTCGTGGTGTGTCTATGCCCCCGATGACGTCAGTTATTACAAAACATATTGGGTGGAGCAAATGTATATTACATCGCCACACCTTTTTCAATCGTTTGTATTACCTTTAGATATTTGTAACATTTCCTGGGAATGTTTTGTGTGCACAGCGCTGTCTTTTAACCACTTAACCCCCGGACCATATTGCTGGTCAAAGACCAGAGCACTTTTTGTGATTTGGCACTGCGTCGCTTTAACTGACAATTGCGCGGTCGTGCGATGTGGCTCCCAAACAAAATTGGCGTCCTTTTTTTCCCACAAATAGAGCTTTCTTTTGGTGGTATTTGATCATCTCTGCCGTTTTTTTTTTTTTTGCGCTATAAACAAAAATAGAGCGACTATTTTGAAAAAAATGCAATATTTTTTACATTTTGCTATAATAAATATCCCCAAAAAATAGGGCTATAAAAAATTTTGTGTTCGATTAATCGTTTTTTATTTTTTTCCTAATTTCATTAATTATAACGCACATACAGATCCAACTACTTTTAGACCGATACGTAGCTACCAACCACTGGAAAAATAGATAGGATACAAAAAACACACAAAGGCAGCGCTTGATGAGAATAGCTACTTTTATATTTCAAGTTAACAAAATAAATTTGGCACTAAAAAAAAAATCGTAAAAATGGTGCAATACCAAACGGTAGAAGCAGTCATAAAAACATGTAGCCAAGTTATTGATAAAAATGGTACAACGATACCACTGCGCAGGTGAAGGGGTTAACATTTCGGCATAGATGTCCCATGTGAACTTACAAAGTGGATGGTTGTAAATCCCAGGTTGATAGAGGGAAGTTAGTTTTGGCAGATAATAAGGTCGGCATGCAGATTGAAGGCACAGCAAAGGAGCCCTTATGGACACGGCAAGCCGCTGGTGTCCAATATTTCCGACAGAACTTGAAGGCCCAGAAGGCGGCGGAGAGGCGAGTACCAATCAAAAGAATTTTAATCGATCAAAGATATTTTGATCTAAAAAAATTAAAGTAATGATTAATTAAAAGTTAATTTGCGCCCTACAAAAAATATATAAAAAAACATTTTTTTCCTCAGTTTAGACGATCATTCTTCTACATATTTTTCGTAAAAAAAAAAAAATCATTTTTTTTGATTGGTTTGCGCAAAATTTATAGTACAAAAAAGGGGGTCGTTTTAGATTTTTATTAATATATTTTTTTTTACAGCAATGGCGGCGATATTTTTTTCAGTACCGAGACATTATGGACACATCGGACAATTTTGACAAATTTTTGGGACCATTGGCATTTTTATAGCTATCAATGCTATAAAAATGCAATGGATTACTATAAAAATGCCACTGGCAGTGAAGGGGTTAACACTAGGGGGCAGGGAAGGAGTTAAGTGTGTTCCTGGGTGTGTTGGAACTGTATGGGGGGGTTGACTCACTAGGGGAAATCACTGATCTTCTGTTCATACATTGTATGAACAGGAGATCAGCGTTTCCCCCGCTGACAGGACCGAGAGCTTTGTGTTTACACACAAAGCTCCCGGTCCCCGCTCTGTAACGAACGAGCGCGCACGCCCCCTAGCGGCCACTAAAGATAGGACATAGAGCTACGTGCTCTCGCCCAGCAGTGCCACCGTCCCGCCGTATAACTGTGGTGGGCGGTCGGCATGTATCTCCACATCGCACACTTCTGACGCTATTTTGGGACCATTGTCATTTATACAGCGATCAGTGCTAGAAAAATGCACCAATTACTGTGTAAATGATGGGGTTAACCAGTAGGGGGCGGGGAAGGGGTTAAGTGTGTCCTAGGGAGTGATTCCAACTGTGAGGGGGCTGGTCTACCAGTGACACAAAACTGATCACTGCTCCCGATTACAGGGAGCAGTCAATCAGTGTCCTGTCACTAGGCAGAACAGGGAAATGTCTTGTTTACAAAGGCACCCCCTCCTTGTGCCTCTCTGTGACCCGATCGCGGAAACCGGCAGGCATCATGTCTGCGGGTCCAGTGGGCAAGGTCACGGAGACCGTGGCGCGTGCGTGCGCCCACTAGGCGGCAGATTCAAAGCAACGTACCTGTACGCTGCTTTGCCTGGCCGTGCCATTCTGCCGATCTACGTGAGGCAGTCGGTAAGTGGTTAAAGCAGAGTTTTTTTTACAAAAAGTGTAGCTGCTGACTTTTAATAAACATAAGCCATCCAAGCCCTCGCTTTGTTGCCAGCGGTTTAGACATTAATGGCTGTGTGTTGAGTTATTTTAAGGGGACAGACAGTTTACACTGTTATAAAAGCTGTACACTCACTACTTTACATTGTAGCAAAGTGTAATTTCTTCAGTCTTGTTACATGAAAAGATTTAATAAAATATTTACAAAAATGTGAGGGGTGTACTCACTTTTATGATATAGATATAAATATAGATATATATATATATATATATATATATATCTATATTTATATCTATATCTATAGATATAGATATATATATATATATATATATATATATATATATATATATGTGTGTGTGTGTGTGTGTGTGTGTGTGTGTGTGTGTGTATATATATATATATATGCACACAAAATGTCGCCTTTCATTTCTATTTTAAACTGAATGAGTTAGTTTACAGGGTAAGGGTTAACACAGAGTACACTTTAAGGTAGGGCATAACTAACAGCATCAGGGTCACTGTGCCAAAACCTACCAATTCTGGACTACTGGCACTCAGACCCCTTTCACACTGAGGGCGTATTGCAGGCGCTATAGCGTTAAAAATAGCACCTGCAATCCGCCCTTAAAAAGCTGCTCCATTCTCTCTGGGCTTTCACACTGGAGTGTTGCGCTAGCAGGACGGTAAAAAAAGTCCTGCTAGCCGCATCTTTGGAGTGGTGAAGAAGTAGTGTGTATACCGCTCCTCCGCCACTGCTGCCCCATAAAATCAATGGGACAGCGCGGCTATATCGAAGCAGGGCGGTTTTAACCCTTTCTCGACTGCTAGCGGTGGTTAAATGCACCCCGCTAGCGTCCAAAATGTGCCATAAATCCACCCATAGCGTCGGCGGTAAAAATACCAGCGTTTTCCCACTGAAGTTATGGTCGGCTCAGTGTGAAAGGGATCTCAATCACAATGTATTCGAGAATAACTGCTTTTAATAAAAAGTTTGCTATAAGTATGTACCTTAGAATACCAGCTGTCAGGTTGTTCCCTCTGCATTACAATTAAATGTTCCATTTGGTGTCAAAGGTTTCCATCTAAAGCTGCCCACAGACAAAAGTACACAGCATTAAATATATTTTTAAGGTTTTCTTGAGTTTATATTGCTTAAGGGAGGAGGCTGGCAGACTGGGGAAAGAAAGCTGGCATCAGTTAATTAATATTATTATGCAGTATTTATATAGCGCCAAAAGTTTGGGTAGCACTTTATAATATAAAGGGAAACAGTACAGTTACAATACAGTTCAATACAGAAAGATTAGAAAGGCCTTGCTTGTGGCGCTTAAAACCTAAATGGGAAGGGAGAGGTGGCGTAAGCTGCACTGAATTAACAAGTATTCGGGAATCACCTAAAGGCACACAGAGTAGATAATAACCAGACATATTGGAGGTTCTGGAGAAGTCCCGGAGGTGAGCGATGGAAAAGGTGATGAGGGAGCTATAGAGAAGGAGGTCTTAGGAGAAACTGTGCCGACAATTTGGGCAATATGTCAAGACAAGGTTGGTGATATAGCTGGGGCCAGTTAGTATTTTGTAATTACTAATTTAAATGTTTAAATGTTTTATGTTGAGTTAGTGTATGCTAGTGGAGGGATTGGTAGAGTGGGGCAGCAGCCAGAGTAATGCACCGTACACAAGATTGGATTTTTCATTGGAAAAACCTTGGATGTTTTTTCCGACGGAATTCCGCTCAAGCTTGGCTTGCATACACACGGTCACACAAAAGTTCTCTGAACTTTCGACCGTGAAGAACGCGGTGACGTACAACACTACGAGGAGCCAAGAAAATGAAGTTCAATGCTTCAGAGCATGCGTCGAATTGTTTCCGAGCATGTGTCGAAATTTTTCGCGTCGAAATTGCGGAATTCCGTCTGAAAATTTGAGAACCAGCTCTTAATCTTTTGCTGGAGGAAATTTAGACAGCAAAAGTTCAATGGAGCCTACACACGGTTGAAATTTCCCTTCAAAGGCTCACATTGGACTTTTGCTGTCGGAATTTCCGATCGTGTGTACGGGGCATTAGAAAGCTGGATAAGTCTGGCAAAAAAATTCATGATGGACTGGAGGGGGGAATACCAGGGAGTGAATAAGTTGGTTTGTGCAATATTTAATTACCGTATATATACTCGAGTATAAGTCGACACAAGTATAAGCTGAAGGTGAGAAAGCAGTAGCTACTGTAAGCGGGAAAAGAGGGTCAACAATGCCCATTTGCAGCCTGACCTCACTGTGCCCATTTGCAGTCCGACCTCACTGTGCCCATTTGCAGCCTGACCTCACTGTGCCCATTGCAGCTCTTCGAATCGACCATCCTTTCACCTAAATTCTCTCTACAGTAACCGTCAGGTCCCGTAACCTTTGCAGCCTGACCTTTACGGTGCCCATTGCAGAATCCTATCTGTGTACCCGAGTCTGTGACATAGACGGCGGCCGTGCAGTTTTAAAAACTCGCGCTCCTCCTTGTGCTATTCCGTGATAGGCGGAACACTCGGTTTCCCAGCAAACACTGTGTTCAGTGTTCCGCCTATCACGATCGTCCTCTCGTTCGTGATAGACGAGAGGAGAGGGTGTGAGTTTTTAAAACTGTACGGCCGCCGTCTGAATGTCACAGACTCGGGTACACAGATCGGATTCTGCAATGGGCATGGTAAGGTCAGGCGGCAATGGACCCAAAAAAAGGGCTGAAAAACTTGGCTTATACTCAAGTATATACGGTAAGTGATTTTTGGAAATGTGCATAGTGTGCAGTGTTCAAGGGCAAAAAAAAGCCCCAAAGCTGCATTTAGAAGGCTTATAAGCCTACTTTATGCAGGTACAATCATAAATGCTTCTGAACAATAAACAATACAAATTTATTTTAGTGGCTACAATAAATTAATATGCTAGCCAACAGAACGAGTTTACGCTCATGCACTTTTAAATGCCATATGCTTGCAACTGCACATAAACACATGCAAATACAGTAGGTGACTGGGATATTGTGTCAATCTCGCTCCCTTTCTCGGCGAGATTGACCACCTACGAGCCCCATCGCGGGAGCCAGCGCCGAGCTGGCTTGCCGCGATGGAGACAAAGCCGTCATAGAAGCGACGGGAATCCGACGCGGATTCCCGCCAATTCTACACGTGGGCGGAGTTTGTTATGAATCCTGAACGAGAAATCCCCGCCGGATTTTTAAAGAAAAATCCGGCATGGGTTCCCCCCTCAGGAGCATAACGGGCCCTTAGGTCGGTCATGGGTTGTAAGGAGACCCCCTACGCCGAAAAAGCGGCGTGGGGGTCCCCCCACAATCCATAACAGACCCGTATCCAAAGCACGCCGGCCGGCCGGTCAGGAAGGGAGTGGGGGCGAGCGAGCGCCCCCCCCTCCTGAGCCGTACCGGGCAGCATGCCCTCAACATGGGGGGGTCAGGCGCTCTGGGGCAGGGGGCGCACTGCGGCCCCCCACCCCAGAGCACCCTGTCCCCATGTTGATGAGGACAGGGCCCCTTCCCGACAACCCTGGCCGTTGGTTGTCGGGGTATGCGGGCGGGAGGCTTATCGGAATCTGGAAGCCCCCTTTAATAAGGGGGCCCCCAGATACCGGCCCCCCACCCTAAGTGAATGAGTATGGGGTACATTGTACCCCTACCCATTCACCTGCAAATACAAAGTGTAAACACAAATAAAACACACAGGGTATTGAAATATTTTATTAGTTGGCCGCCGGGGGGGGGGGTGTGTATGATCGCTTTTATAAAAGCGCCCCCCTCCGGCGGGCTTCTGTGGGGGGGTGGGTGCCGCCGTCTGGTTCTCTTCCGCCGCCGGGGGGCGCTTTGATAAAAGCGCCCACCACCCGGCGGGCTTCTTTCGACGTCTTCGGCGGCGGGGGGGTCTTCTCCCACTCTCCGGGGTCTTCTCCCGCTCTCCGGGGGTCTTCTCCCACTCTCCGGGGGTCTTCTCCCGCTCTCCGGGGTCTTCTCCCGCTCTCCGGGGGTCTTCTCCGCTCTCCGGGGGTCTTCTTCTTCTTCAGGACTCGCCGCCGCTATCTTCGTGTGTTAGCTCAATTACTAGCGGCGGCGGCCCCCTCTTCCGCGACGTCGGCATCTTCTTCTTCTTCTTCTGCTGTCCAGATGTTGACGCGACGCATCCTTCCGCTGTTATGCCGGGCGCGCGGCTCGCAGCGAAATATATAGGCCTGTCTTGTGACGTCGCAGTCCCATCATGCTCCGGTAGGTACCACGTGCTACCTACCCACGTGATACCTACCGGAGCATGATGGGACTGCGACGTCACAAGACAGGCCTATATATTTCGCTGCGAGCCGCGCGCCCGGCATAACAGCGGAAGGATGCGTCGCGTCAACATCTGGACAGCAGAAGAAGAAGAAGAAGACGCCGACGTCGCAGAAGAGGGGGCCGCCGCCGCTAGTAATTGAGCTAACACACGAAGATAGCGGCGGCGAGTCCTGAAGAAGAAGAAGACCCCGGAGAGCGGAGAAGACCCCCGGAGAGCGGGAGAAGACCCCGGAGAGTGGGAGAAGACCCCCGGAGAGCGGGAGAAGACCCCGGAGAGTGGGAGAAGACCCCCCGCCGCCGAAGACGTCGAAAGAAGCCCGCCGGGTGGTGGGCGCTTTTATCAAAGTGCCCCCCGGCGGCGGAAGAGAACCAGACGGCGGCACCCACCCCCCACAGAAGCCCGCCGGAGGGGGGCGCTTTTATAAAAGCGATCATACACACCCCCCCCCCCGGCGGCCAACTAATAAAATATTTCAATACCCTGTGTGTTTTATTTGTGTTTACACTTTGTATTTGCAGGTGAATGGGTAGGGGTACAATGTACCCCATACTCATTCACTTAGGGTGGGGGGCCGGTATCTGGGGGCCCCCTTATTAAAGGGGGCTTCCAGATTCCGATAAGCCTCCCGCCCGCATACCCCGACAACCAACGGCCAGGGTTGTCGGGAAGGGGCCCTGTCCTCATCAACATGGGGACAGGGTGCTCTGGGGTGGGGGGCCGCAGTGCGCCCCCTGCCCCAGAGCACCTGACCCCCCATGTTGAGGGCATGCTGCCCGGTACGGCTCAGGAGGGGGGGGCGCTCGCTCGCCCCCACTCCCTTCCTGACCGGCCGGCCGGCGAGCTTTGGATACTGGTCTGTTATGGATTGTGGGGGGACCCCCACGCCGTTTTTTCGGCGTAGGGGGTCTCCTTACAACCCATGACCGACCTAAGGGCCCGTTATGCTCCTGAGGGGGGAACCCATGCCGGATTTTTCTTTAAAAATCCGGCGGGGATTTCTCGTTCAGGATTCATAACAAACTCCGCCCACGTGTAGAATTGGCGGGAATCCGCGTCGGATCCCCGTCGCTTCTATGACGCGCTCGCTGGAATGTACTTTTACTATTCCAGCGAGTGCGAGATGTCGGCAGCCTGCGGCAGGCACTGTACACAAGATGAACCTATTATGAACCACCCCACACAAATATACTGCGACATGGCGGCCCTCCTGCGTGAAACCACGTACTTGTATGTGATTTCATGCACTGAGTCTGGGACCCGAACACCACCGGCAACCCGCTCTTGCTGTGATTGGACACAGCAGGAGCCAATCAGCGGGTCCGGGGGACACAATGTCCACCGGGACACGCTGATCGTTCTCACGAGAGGCAGAAAGGCGGTCTTCCTATGTAAAACATTCTGTTAGAGGTTAAGATGGAGATATTGGGGGTTATTTACGAAAGGCAACTCCACTTTGCACTACAAGTGCACTGCAAGTGCAGCCGCTGTAGATCTGAGGGGAAGATCTGAAATGGGGGGGAAGCTCTGCTGATTTTATCATCCAATCATGTGCAAGCTAAAATTATGTTTTTTATTTTCCTTGCATGTCCCCCTTCATATTTACAGCGACTGCACTTCCAAGTGCACTTGTAGTGCAAAGTGGATTTGCCTTTCATAAATAACCCCCATTGTGTTCCTGCTAATCAGGAACACGGATCTCTGTCTTCCCCAGTCAAAGTATCCCCCATACAGTTAGAAAGCACTCCCTAGGAGCACATTTAACCCTGTGATTGCCCCTGATACTAACCCCTTCCCTGCCAGTGTCATTTGTACAGTGACAGTGCTTTTGTTTAACACTGATCCCCAAAAAGCAACACTAAGAGTCGGTTCACACTGGGGCGACTCGTCAGGCAGCTCAGCCGCCTGACAAGTCGCTTCCCATGCACTGTAATGGAACCGTTCTAATCAGAGCGACGCAAGTAAATGAGTAAATGAGCAAGTAAACTTAGTAAATGAGGGAGAACTCTGCTGGCTTCCATCATCCAATCATGTGCAAGCAAAAATGCTGTTTTTTTGTTTTATTTTCTGTGCATGGTTGTTCTTCGCAAAGTGAACCTTTAGCCAATTTATTAAGCTCTGGAGCAACTGCACTTGCTTTTGAACTGTCAAAAGTTCACAATCTATTTGCCTTTAGTAAAATCAACCCCTTAAGCCTCGTACACACGACCGGTTTTCCCGGCAGGAAAACTGCCAGGAGAGCATTTGGCCAGGAATCCTGGCCGTGTGTATGCTCCCTAGCAGTTTTCCCGTCGGGAAAACAGCCGGGAATCCCGACGGGAAAATAGAGAACCCTGCTCTCTATTTTCACGTCGGGATTCCCAGCAGAGTGTTTCCTGCCGAGAAAGCCAGAAGTTTAGAAAAACCGCACATGCTTGATAACACTTCGACACATGCATGGTAGCATACAACGTTAGTCTGGGGTGTAGCAAGATGGCCTCGAATGTGATGAAACACAGACTCGTCGTAGTCTATGACGTCACCGCGTTCTTGCCATTCAAAAGAATGGCAGGTTTTTGTGTGGCCGTATGTATACACGTCTTTTCAGGGCAATCCTGTCTTGTGTGGCCGTATGTATACACGTCCTGTCAGGAATCCTGTCAAGAAAACCAATGTTTTTTTCTGACGGGATTCCCGCTCGTGTGTCAGATTTGTCTGCCGCAATGTTGCCGTCCCACTAAAAATCCTTGATCGCCGCCATTATTAGTAAAAGAAAATTATAAATAAAAATTCAATAAATATATATCTCATAGTTTTTAGTTTTTTTTTACTTTTGTGCAAACCAATCAATATATGCTTATTGGGATTTTTTACCAAAAATATGTAGCAGAATACATATTGGCCTAAACTGATGAAGAAATTCATTTTTTAAAAGTTTTTTTGTTCGGCATGTTTTATAGCATAAAAAAAAATGTTTGTTTTTTTTTTGCGCAAAAAATAAAAAACTACAGAGGTGATCAAATGACACTATTTGTGGAAAAAAAGGACAAGTTTATTTGGGTACAGCGTCCGCGCGCAATTTTCAGTTAAAATAATGCAGTGCCGTATTGCAATAATTAGCCTGGTCAAGAAGGTAGGTAAACCTTCCGGGGCTGAAGTGGTTAAAGTAATTTTTCCTGCCATCTTCTCACCGCATATTTGGAGCATACCCGTGTGCATGAGGCCTGATGAAATGTATTTAAAACCCTCACAGGGGCCAGCAGGTAGTGAGTGACCTTCCTATTGAAAAGGGACTGTCACTCATTCTGGACAAAATTTTACAGCTTAAAAATACTGTCATATGATGTCTGATTACCTCAAGCTTGAAAACTGTAACAAAGAAACCCTGCTATGGTTATTTTCTGCGTTTAAAACACAGTCACCCACAGAAAATGTCATTGATGGTTTGAAATCAATACAACTGTAGTGGTGGTGAATTTAACAAATCAAGCGCGCCAACAAACAGGCACATCTACGAATCTAATCTTTACGTGGAAAAGTGAAAAACTTGTAGAAAATGAGAGTATCCGTGGAGTAGCTTAGCTAGTTTGGAGTTGACAGAAAACATTATGACTTGTCTGAAACCACAGAGAGAATAATGTGGAAAAACAAAAGAATACAAGTTCAGCAACAGGAGCACAAACAAAACACTGCTCTTTCATCACAAAGCAGGAATTAAACCTTCAGACAGCACAATATTGTAGGGTAATTATTCTTTATGAGTTGTTTTGCATATAAAAAGGAGCTGGGCTTCTCTTGTCACGATCTTATGCAAAGAAGAAAAAAAAAACAACATAAATAGAAAAAAAAAACAACATAAATAGTATACAGCTAAACACTTTAACACGGGTACAATTAGGCATGGCTGAATAAAATGAAAAGGATTTCATTTCAAGAAGGAACACTTAATAAAGGGTTATGCGGATGCAGTTTTACACCTGGTTTAAAGCATGGCCTGACAAACACACTGTTTCCTAGAAAAAAATAAAAAATAAGAAAAATATAACAACCTACATATTATTTTCTATAGGCACTGGGGAATGGAAGTAAACAGGAATTTTTAGATTATGAAGGTTTTTATTCCAATAATGGAGAAGAAAATACTGCTGAACAGTATTGAGGAGAAACAATCCAACACACTGCTCAGAGACTTGTGACAGTCCTTTGTCAGCGGAAGTCTTGCATTAACAGTATAATATCCCCTGAAGAAGCCTATTAATTGGCGAAACATGTTGGGATTTTTTGCCACGTTTACTGTCTCTACAAGAAATCATCTCTGTAAATACCAAAATGAAATGGTCCAATGTTTTTAATGACTTTTTATTGCAATTTATTTTTTTATTATGCTTTTTAAAGAGGAGCTCCGCCGCTAAAAAAATATTAAAAGCCAGCAGCTACAAATACTGCAGCTGCTGACTTTTAATATATGGACACTTACCTGTCCTGGAGTCCAGCGACGTCTGCAGAAGACGAGCAACCGCTCGTCTATCTGCTGCCCCCACCGCCATCCTCGGTGAGGGAATCAGGAAGTGAAGCGTTCCGGCTTCACTGCCCCATTCCCTACTGCGCATGTGCGAGTCGTGCAGCGCCGTCCTCACTGGTCCCTGCTGTGTTTTGGGAGCGGTGTGTTTCCCAGAACACAACTAGCGTGGGCAGGAAGTGAGGCACCACCCACAGAATACCCGCAGAGAGGACTCCCGGAAGTGGGTGCAAATACCTATCTTAGAGAGGTATCTGCACCCCCCTCCCCCTGAAAGGTGCCAAATGTGACACCGGAGGATTCCGATGAGCGGAAGTTCCACTTTAGGGTGGAGCTACGCTTTAATATGAATTGATTCAATAAAATATTGAATTTTGTCTGATGTTGCACTCAAGTTAATGGCACCTTAAAAATCCCTGTTCTTTGTTAGAGCATTCTGTGGTATCTTGTCTTGAGTTAACCGTAGGTTTCTGCTTACCCATTACATAGCTTCTCTATAGCAGTACTGCTTGATAGTCCAAAACTTTGCTCCTGTAGTCCAATAACTCAGATTTCAGAAAGAACATTGTGGGGTGGATTTACTAAAGGCAAATAGACTGTGTACTTTGCAAGGTGCAGTGGCACTCTGCAAGAGCAGTTGCTCTAGAGCTAAGTTAACCACTTGCCGACTGCTGCATGTACATTTATGTCGGCAGAATGGCACGGCTGCGCAAAGGGACGTACCTGTACGTCCCTTTGAATTTCCCGCCACCGGCAGCATGCGTGCACCCCTGCCGCGTGCTCGGTGAGTGTACCTGCAGGACCCGCAGACTCGATGTCCGCCAGTGTCCCGTGATCATCTCACGAAGCGGCAGAAAAGGCATTTCCCTGTTCTGCCTAGTGACAGGACAATGATCTACTGCTCCTTGTCATCGGGAGCAATGATCACTGTCATGTCACTTGTAGCCCAGCCCCCCAAGTTAAAATCACTCCCTAGGACACACTTAACCCCTTGATCGCCCCTTAGTGTTTAACAATGTAGCGGAGTACAATATTAAACTCCACGATCTCCGCTGGTAACCAGGGTAAATCCACAGTCAGCATTGACAAGTAAGGCAATGTCCCAAATCTCCCCAGTAACCGGACAACACACAGCTCTGAGAGTCAACTGACTTTTTATTCACAGGCTTCCATATTTATAGAATTCCCCATGCAAGGGGTTTCCAAACAGCCAAATAGATTTAACAGGGGTAATACAGGGAGGACCAGATGGGGAACTTAACAGTTTGGATAATTCTCCCATCAGGCATTGCTGCACGAGGGAAAAGTCGGTTGAGAGCTGGGGTCTGGGGTTATGTGTTGTGGGAGTTCGGTTTAAAACTGCCGAACACCGATTGGGCAACATAAAACTAAGTACTTGAATGCTAGTGGCTTACGGCTGCCAGCATACCAATTACTATGCCCACATAAGACCCAGCAGAATACAGACAACCTTTTGACATGTAACGTCCAGCGTTCCAGAAGTGGCTAGGTTTGCCACAATGCTCCCCCAGAACCAAGCCGGCATACACAGTCTGATCCCAACGGATCGGCTTGGGGATGTCCGGGGGTGTAATTTCACAGATCACTTTTCAAGTTCAGTTTGTCTAGATAACCCGTCGGCGTTACCGTTTTGCTTCCCTGGTCGGTAGTGGATTGTAAAGTCAAACGGCTGCAGCGCCAAACTCCAGCGCAGCAGCCGGGCATTGTCTCCCGCCACACGGTTTAGCCACACCAACGGGTTGTGATCTGTGAGTAGTGAAAAAGGTTGTCCATACAAATACGGCTGCAACTTTTTGAGGGCCCACACCACGGCCAGGCATTCCTTCTCAATGGCGGCGAAGCTTACTTCTCGTGGCAATAACTTTCGGCTCAGGTAAGCTACGGGGTGTTCTCCTCCATCGGCTCCCACTTGGCTCAGCACTGCTCCCAATCCAAACATTGAAGCGTCTGTGTGGACAAGAAATCTTTTAGTTGGATCAGGAGCAGCAAGTACAGGGGCATTAGTTAGAGCAGTCTTTAGTTGTTGGAATGCCTGATCACACTCTGGGGCCCAAACAACCTGTCGGGGCAGGTTCTTGCGTGTCAAGTCAGTCAAGGGTTTGGCCAGGGCACTATAATTGGGTACGAATTTTCTATAGTACCCCGCAGTACCTAGAAACGCTAGCACTTGGGTTTTCGTCCTGGGGGTGGGCCATTTAGCTATGGCTTCAACTTTAGCTGGTTCGGGTTTCTGTCGCCCGCTCCCCACCCGGTGGCCCAAGTACTGCACTTCAGCCATCCCTATATGACACTTGCTGGGTTTCAGTGTTAACCCTGCCTCTCCAATACGATCTAGAATGGCCCCTATGTGTTGTAGGTGCTCTGCCCAGGTCTGGCTAAATATGGCGATGTCGTCTAAATAGGCACATGCGTATTCCTGGAATCCGTCCAATAACCGATCGACCATCCGCTGAAAATTGGCCGGAGCGTTCTTCATCCCGAATGGCATGACCCGAAATTGATACAGGCCAAACGGGGTGACAAACGCCGACTTGGGGATGGCCTCCTCGGCCAGTGGAATCTGCCAGTATCCCTTACATAAGTCTATGGTAGTGAGATACTGGCCCCGTGCCATCTTATCCAGCAGCTCGTCTATCCGGGGCATCGGATAGGCATCAGACACCGTTTTGTCATTTAGCCTCCGGTAGTCGACACAGAAACGTGTCGTGCCATCCTTCTTTGGTACCAGCACTACTGGCGATGCCCAGGGGCTATCGGAAGGTTCGATAACCCCCAGCTGCAACATCTCGTCAATCTCAGTCTTCATATGCGTCCTGACTGCTTCAGGGACACGATATGGGGTTTGCCGCATAGGTAGCTGTCCCGGGGTCTCGACTCGGTGAGTGGCCAGCGGAGTGTACCCAGGTAAATTGGAGAAGGTAGCCCCTTTAGCTACAATCAGCTCTTGTACCTGGGCACGCTCCTGAGGGCTTAGCCGCTCCCCCAGCTGAACCCCCTTGGAGGGCTCCGTCTGTCCCTCCTGTTCTAAGAGGTCAGGTAGTGGCAGATTCTCCTGATCCTCCGAGGCGGAAGCGCATATGGCGGCCACGTCCTCTATCCTCTCATGGTATGGTTTGAGCATATTCACGTGGAACATGCGTCTCTCCCCTACCCCTGAGCAGGGGCCAATCACATAGGTGGTGTCACATCTCTGTTCCACCACCTGGTATGGGCCTTGCCAGATGGCCTGCAGCTTGTCTGTGCGGACCGGTTTTAAAATCAAAACCTTTTGTCCCACCTGAAAGCTGCGGTCTCTGGCTCCCCTATCGTACCAGCGGCGCTGACGTTGTTGGGCCGCCCGGAGGTTGGTGCGCACAGCCTGGGTTAGCGCCTCCAGACGGTCCCTGAACTCCAGTACGTAGGATACAATAGGGGTTCCGTCTGGGCTACTCTCCCCCTCCCAATGCTCTCTAATTAGGTCTAGTGGCCCTCGCAACCCTTCTCCCAAACAGTAATTCAAAAGGGGAAAACCCTGTTGACTCTTGGGGTACCTCTCTATAAGCGAAGAGCAGATGGGGTAGAAAGCGCTCCCAGTCTTTATGAGCCTCTCCAAATGTACGGAGCATCTGCTTCAGCGTACCATTAAACCTTTCGCATAGACCATTGGACTGGGGGTGGTACGCCGAATTTACTATTGGCTTAATGCCACATATCTTCCATAGTTGTTGGGTTACCTCGGCGGTGAACTGGGTGCCTCTATCGGATATGATTTCTTGGGGAAACCCCACCCTGGAAAATATTTTCATTAAGGCCTCTGCCACAGTTTCGGCATGAATGTTGGTGAGGGCTATAGCCTCGGGGTACCGGGTGGCATAGTCCACTACAGTTAAAATATATCTTTTCCCGGAGGGACTGGGTTTTGGTAAGGGCCCCACTATATCTACGGCCACCCTACTGAAGGGTTCTTCAATAATGGGAAGAGGACATAACTTGGCTTTGTGGCGGTCACCTCGCTTGCCTACTCGCTGGCAAATGTCACAGGAGGTGCAGTATTGCCTCACATCCTTGGAGATCCCTGGCCAGAAGAAAGCGTGGGTCAACCTGTATCGGGTACGTGTCATCCCCAGATGCCCAGACAGGGGGAATGTCGTGGGCAATCCGAAGCAGTTCTTGCCTATACTTCTGGGGAACCACTAACTGTTTAGTCATTACTGTGGCCGACCCTCCCACTCCTCTTTCAGCAATGCGGTAAAGTAGCCCTTTCTCCCAGGTGTACCGCTCCCCCTCTAGCCCAGCCTGGTCAGCGTGTACCCTGTCCCTGTATACCTGTAGCGTGGGGTCTGACCTCACCTCGGCCTCAAACTTAGTCGGGGTATCCCAGGACATACGTGTCGTGTGGGGGTCATGGTCTCTTACCGGAGCTTCAGAGTGTGTCGGTGGAACCGTGGTGCGAGCCTGTTGTCGTGTGGTCACTGGATGGGCTTCCTGGTATGGGGCCTGGGGTACAAAAGCAGAGGTCATCTGGCCCAAGTCATTTCCCAGCATAACATCTGCTGGTAAATTTTGCATGAGGCCCACTTCTACCGTCCCCCCCTCCCACACCCCAATCCAAATGTACTTTGGCAATGGGTAGTCGGTACACTGCTCCCCCTGCCACTCGTACTGCCACTGATCCGCCAGTGTGTGCCGAGTCAGGGACCAAATGGGGTGCTATCAAGGTTAAAGTAGCTCCTGAATCCCGAAGTCCCTGGACTTCTTTCCCCTCCAAGGTCACTGGCTGTCGATGATGCTGCCGGTTATCCGTGGCTCGGACTGTCATCACCTCATGCAAGATTCCCAGGGGTTCTTCCGTTGGAATGCTCAACATCTCTTGAGTGGCCGGCTCCCGTTGATAATGATGGGCAGCAGCCCTTGGTGCCGGGTTCGGTCGGCCTTGGTTCCAGGCGGGTCTGCCCCGGTTTTTGGGTGCACTCGCGTGCCATATGTCCCCACTGTTTGCAGGTGTGGCATTGGATGTTGGCACGTCCGTTATATCTGGAGGGTGGTGGTAAAGTCCCTTGGGATTGATGAAAAGGGGAGGCTGTGAGACCGGGGGGTGGTAGAGTACTGGTGGTGGTCCCGCGGGTCGAGGATAACTCTTGGTTAGGGGCCCATGATGTCTCCTTGCATCAAAATGCTGATCCGCTAATCGAGCCGATTCGGTTAGGGTGAGAGGTTTCCTGTCTCGCACCCATTCTTGTGCCTCTGGGGACAAACCGTTGAAGAATTGCTCCAACAGCATTAACTGTCTCAATTCCTCCATAGTAGTGGCTTGGCTGGCTTGTATCCACCCTTGGGAAGCTTGGTCCAGCTTGTGTGCCCATTCAGCATGTGAATCCTTCTCTGGTTTGCGCAGGTTTCTAAACTTGCGCCGGTATGCCTCTGGAGTAATGGCATATCTCTCTAATATCGCTCGCTTCACTTTATCATAATCCTTGCTGTCCTCACTGGGTACAGCGCGATATGCTTCTGCTGCCCGACCTGCCAGCTTGCCTGCTAGCAATGGGACCCATACAGTCCGTTCCAAGTCATGTAAATCACACAGTCTCTCAAAATCCTGTAAATACCCATCAATCTCATCCTTCTCCTCGCAAAACATTTTAAAGGCATGATAGGGAATTTTGGGTTTTACCTGGTTGTAGAGTGACCCAGTAGTGGATTCTGCTTGAGATTGTGTATACTGCGGACTGTGTGCCATCACGTACTCCTGCACATTCGCCATTACCATGTGCAGCATGGCATCGGATATAGGCTGTGGCAAAAATTCCAGCCTGGTCCTCATTTCTCTCTGGTAGAGGGTTTCTTCCATGGCTGCTGGTGGTGTAGCGCTGCGGGCTCTGTCTCCCTCCATCAGCTCGGCAGTTAGTACAGCTTTGGATTTGTTGCTGGCTACCTTACCCCTGGCTTCTAGCAGTTCCTTTAATGTCTGCCGCTTTAGCCTAGAATAATCCGTCTCCATTTACATCGGTAGTTCACATTGCACGAATTGCGCTTATTGGCTGTAAGGTTGGATCCCGTCGCTTGCCACCAAATGTAGCGGAGTACAATATTAAACTCCACGATCTCCGCTGGTAACCAGGGTAAATCCACAGTCAGCATTGACAAGTAAGGCAATGTCCCAAATCTCCCCAGTAACCGGACAACACACAGCTCTGAGAGTCAACTGACTTTTTATTCACAGGCTTCCATATTTATAGAATTCCCCATGCAAGGGGTTTCCAAACAGCCAAATAGATTTAACAGGGGTAATACAGGGAGGACCAGATGGGGAACTTAACAGTTTGGATAATTCTCCCATCAGGCATTGCTGCACGAGGGAAAAGTCGGTTGAGAGCTGGGGTCTGGGGTTATGTGTTGTGGGAGTTCGGTTTAAAACTGCCGAACACCGATTGGGCAACATAAAACTAAGTACTTGAATGCTAGTGGCTTACGGCTGCCAGCATACCAATTACTATGCCCACATAAGACCCAGCAGAATACAGACAACCTTTTGACATGTAACGTCCAGCGTTCCAGAAGTGGCTAGGTTTGCCACAAACCCCTTCACTGCCAGTGTCATTTACACTGTATTTAGTGCATTTTTATAGCACTGTTCGCTGTATAAATGACAATGGTCCCAAAATAGCATCAAAAGTGTCCGATGTGTCCGTCATAATGTCGCAGTCACAATAAAAATCGATGATCGCCGCCATTACTAATAAAAAAAACATCCCATAAAACTATCCCCTATTTTGTAGACGCTACAACTTTTGCGCAAACCAATCAATATACTCTTATTGCGATAATTTTTTACCAAAAATATGTAGAAGAATACGTATCGGCCTAAACTGAGAAAGAATTTAAAAAAATATATATTTTTGGGGGATATATATTATAGCAAAAAGTTCAAAATATTGCTTTTTTTTTCAAAATTGTCACTTTTTTTTTCCGTTTATAGCGTAAAAAAAAAAAAAAAAAAAACAGAGGTGATCAAATACCACCAAAAGAAAGCTCTATTTGTGGGAAAAAAGGGACGTCAATTAGGTTTGGTACCACGTTGCACGACCGCGCAACTGTCAGTTAAATCGACAAAAAGTGCTCTGGTCAGGAATGGGGTTATTTCTACCAGGGCTGTGGTTAATTACTCAGTTCTCAGTGTTTAGGGTGGCGAGGGACAGATGCCGTATCCACCTAGGTGAGTATGAATGTTTTTTTTTCCAATCTTGAACTTCTCTTTTAAAGCAGTATTAGATCCAAAAGCAAACACGTATTATATTGCAGCTTACCAATTCTTAGATGTGATGGCTGCATTTGTTTTATTTTTAAAGCTTTTTGTCTTTTATTTTCATTTGCTTTTAAACAGAACAAGCTGTTCTGCAAATGTGTCAGGTTAAGTGTTGATACAAACCATTTACCAATGACAGGGGTGCTTACAATGGTCAGCCCCTTTTCACATAAAACCTTTATCCCAAAAGAAAACTGTTGCTGTAATTGGTTGTGAAACTGCAGTGTGAGCTTGAGTTTGGCTTCAATGTGTTAGTGTATCTAAATCTGCTAGTACGGGGGGGGCGTGTCCGGAAGTGCTCCGGGGAAGACGTGTCCTTACAGAGCTCCATCAGGCCTGACACAATCTATTGCCATCCCCTGCCAGTCCTGCTTCGGTGGGCTCCCAAAACGCCTGCACCTGCATCTGGGCATCCCTCCCACGGATGCCAGCCTATTCCGAGGTTCCCGGACGGTTCGCTCCTTCCCTCAGCCGGCTCCACGTTGCCGAGGCCCGCCGCCATCTTGGGGCCTACGAGTCCTCCGGCGTCTGTCACACTAGAGGGCTGTTATCTGCGGGACGGGCGGCTGTCTCTTTCCATCCACCACCCGCTACACCTCCGGAGGGAGCGGTCGAGGTGTACAACGATCGGGACCCGCGGAAGAACCGCTGACGTCCGGCGACACTTCTAGGACAGGCCGCGGCTCCGGCCTAGTCTTGGAGAGCGGCGCCCAGCTTGCTACACCCGGGTCCTCTGGCTCTATTTTCATCCTCCCACCCTACTGCCTAATCCTCTCCTAACGCGTGGCTGGGACTCCTTGAGCCTGTTACCGCTCTCTCACTGCACAGGCAGCAGCATCTCCTGGTCTCCTGACTCCAAACAGTGAGTAACTGCCATCTTGCCTTGTCCAGTCAGTCCCCCACAGACTCTGCTCCTCTCCCCTTCTCTGCCTTGCACCCCCCCTAAAACATTAGAGCTCCCTGGCTGTCCTGCATCCTCCCCCCATCCTTCAGCATAGAAGCAGGCAGTGTGATTTGACTTCTTACATGGGGCAATGAGACTTTAACATGACCCCCTGAACCCCCAGCTCCACGGGACACTTCATTGTTGGAAACCAGCTCAATCCCCGGCTCATGGGGAAAGACAAGCAGCGGGCACGTAAGGGATCCAGTGGGGACCGTAGGGGAGGTGACCTGGAAGACTACTTTGCCCGATCCCGCGCCGCATCGCAACGCCGCTCTGAAACCACTATGGCGCAGGCACCTCCGTCTCCGGCCCGGTCTGAGTCGTCCCTACACTCTCAGTTGAGCACGCACGATCGTCTCCCCCTCCCTGGGGATACTGACTTTGTGCTCACCAGAAGCCGCTCTAATGCCTCTCTGACCTCGGGAGAGGGTTGGGACCTGGAGGCACAGATACGCTCCCTACATAGCTATATCAGATCTCTGCCCACCAAGGCTGACTTTGAACACTGTGTTCACAGGATTGAAAAAACCTATAAAAAAGAAATCTCTGACTTCAAGAAAGATGTGAGCGTTCGTTTTGAAGACCTGGACGCCACCACAGACGGTCTTAGCAGAACGGTACAGGCACATGACCAAATTCTGAACACCCATACTGTCATGCTACAGCAGCTGGCTTACCAACAGGACGATATCGAGAACCGTAACCGTCGTAACAATGTTCGCATTCGCGGAATTCCCGAAACAGTAGACGCCAAGGCCCTACCAGCAGCCGTGTCCGCCATTTTCAATCAACTACTACGCCGCCCTAAGGACGATCCAATTGAGCTGGACCGGGTCCACAGAACCTCCAGCCCGCGGAACCAGGACCCTTCCTTCGTCCGCGACACCCTGTGCCGGGTCCACTTCTATAAGGTTAAAGAAGCCATCATGAGAGCTGCCAGTTCACAGGACACTATACTGTTTAATGATGCCCCCGTAATGCTTCTTCCGGACCTGTCGCGTCAAACGTTGGCGATGAGGAAAGCGTTGAAGCCGCTTACCCAACTGTTGATATCCAAGCAGATGAAGTACCAATGGAGATTCCCGTTCCATCTGCGTGTATACCATGAGGGCAAGACAGCCATCTTCCGCACGCTCGGAGACCTGCCTACTTTCCTCAGCACTCTGGGTCTTCCACAAGTCTCTCTTCCGGACTGGCCATTCGCACCGACCACCCCAGGTTTGCCCTTCGCCTCCCCCTGGCAGACGCAGGGCCGCAAGCGCAACCCCCAACCTCTGCCTCGCCGGGACTCTGAAGATTGAATACGTTCATGTCGGTCTAATCACTCCGCTTGCCTCGCCTTTCCGGGGGTTCCCCCCCGGAAATAGCTCTGGGTCGGATCCCCCCCATTTTTCATTTTTCATTTTTCTTTTACTTTTGGGGACTCGGCCGGATGCTCTCCCTAGACACTACTTTGCTTACTGGGTTTACCCCTCCTGAGTCCTGGACTGCTTTAATGTTGATGTTTATTGTTCTGATCTTGGCTCTCTTTCCAGGTGGTTCGGATTCCATGTTCCAGACGGGGAGACATCCACAGATTGTTCCTAAGTATCCTCTCTTATGTGACCTCAAATGACATGTTTATACTTTGTTGCCTTGCTACCAATATGCTTTTTATTATTGTACCTCACTGTTGCCTGTATCTACTAGATCGTTTGGTTTCCTGTCTCATATGCCTAACCAACTCGTGTTTTTTTTTTTTTTTTTTTTCCTCTCTTTGTACCACTGTTTACCATACCACGTGTTGATCTTATTCCATGTTTGTTTTACCGTGGAGCTGGGGCCGGGGGGTCCGCCCTACCTGGAGTGGTCCCACCGCGCCCCCCCCCCCCTCTGAGGGGTTTTTTCTTTTTTACGGTGTCACTATGGATGCCGTATGGCTTATGGCTAATAGCCTAGCTAAAAATTTTTTTTTCTTTTTCTGTGCAGTCTTTTGGAGCCACCTAGTGGCCTTTTTTGTTATTGCTCATTTATTTTCCACATTGTTCACCTTGCTATTGTGGTCTCCCTCCCTGCCGCCTTTCCCTAGTTGTTTCTTATTGCCTCTACATGATGACGAGGGTGGCACGGACGGGGTCCATACTCAATCCATGTCTTTTTATTTCCTTTTTGCCTTTATGTTTTTTGTTAGCACCCGTTCTTACCCTTCCCTCTGTCTATTCCCTCCTCTCCCCTCCTTTGTTCTTCTCCCTCTCTCCCTTCTTTCTCTTCCTCTGGGTCTTATCCGACGCTATTTGTATCTCCGAGAGTTGCTGATGTTTGGTATTGCTTATGCCCGTATTCCTGCCCTTTATCCACACCGCCCACCCCTACGAATCTCATGGCTTCTGTTTGCCCGATAGCGTTAGCGTCTTTCAACTGCAGGGGGTTTAACACGCCTGAGAAGCGGAGCCAGGTCCTTTTCCATTTTCACAAAAAACGTTCTGACATTTTGCTGCTCCAGGAAACACATTTCCGTACAGATTCCGTGCCGGCTCTTCGTAACAGGTACTATACACAATGGTTTCATAGTTCTAATCCCCAAGCTAAGTCTAAAGGTGTATCCATAGCCTTCCATAAATCTTTTAAGCCTGAGGTTCTAGACACACTGGTTGATACTAATGGGCGCTTCATTTTTCTCAAACTGAAACTAAACAACTTTCTTTTCACAGTGGCCAATATATACACTCCAAATGTGGGTCAGGCTCGGTTCCTCTCATCGGTCCTCACCAGACTGTCCTCTTTCGGGGGTCCCTGTTACATCATTGGTGGAGATCTCAATGTCGTCATGTCCCCGTCTGCAGATACATCCTCGGGTAAGTCCTCCATTCCACACTCTACACTGACACGCATCAAAGCTCTTCTACACTCCTCCCACCTGGTGGATGTCTGGCGGGTCCAGCATCCCACAGACAGGGATTACAGTCATTACTCCGCAGCACACAACTCATATAGCAGATTAGACCACTTCCTAATATCCCAGTCTCTGTTAGATACCCCTATACACACATCCCTGGGTCAATTGCTCTGGTCCGACCATGCCCCAGTTTACTTGACTCTTGCACGCCCCCCCCACATCACGTAGAGGCGCACACTGGAGACTTAATGACAATTTACTGCGGGATCCCGTATGTGTGGCTGAAGTTTCTGCTGCTATCCGTCACTTTGTTTCGGATCACTCCTCGGACGCTACCCCCCCTCCCACCCAATGGGAAGCCTTGAAATGTGTGCTTAGAGGCGTACTCATCCAACATGGTTCCCGCCTCAAGAAAATGCGATCGAGTGATATCCGCCGTCTCCTCTCCACCATAGCGGAGCTTGAACCTTTGCACAAACGTAATCTAGACCCTGCTATTTTTGTCCGTTTATCAAACGCTCGTAGGGATCTCCTTCAGCTTCTCGACTCCCACTCCCTGATTGCCAGGGACAGGGCGCGTAACTTCCATTACTCACTTGCCAATAAATGCGGTAAGCACTTAGCTCGGGTCTTGCACCCTAGAACGCCACGTTGCTCCGTTCCCTTTATCTCACACCCCGATCAAACTAGATCGTACAATCCGGTCGGTATATCCTCGGCCTTTCGGGAGTACTATTCGCGACTCTATAACTTGCAGTCCTCTGAACCGACTAGGTGTCACCCGCCCTCGGACGACGACATGCAAAGTTATATTGTTGAGACAGCATTACCCTCACTTAATGCGTCGGATGTTGCTGAACTAGATAAACCCCTCGATGCGTTCGAGTTCCTCAGCGCCATCAAAAGTCTACAGGTGGGCAAGTGCCCTGGCCCAGATGGATACACCCCGCGTTTTTACAAGACCTTTGCCCCACTCTTATCCCCGTTGATGGCTAAGGCCTTTAATGCCTTGGATGCCTCCCTCTTACCGCCTAAGACTCTGTTATCTGCTAACATCTCTGTACTACCCAAGCCAGGCAAAGACCCCTCCCAATGCAGCAGTTATAGGCCCATATCTCTGCTCAACGTGGATCTAAAGCTGTTTGCAAAAGTTCTGGCCAATCGCTTGTCCCCTCTACTCCCAGGCGTGATCCACAACGACCAGGTGGGATTTGTCCCAGGCCGAGAGGCGAGGGACAATACCACCAAAACGATTCATCTGATCTCTTACATCCAACGTAAGGGGCTGAAAGCTTGCCTCCTCTCTTTCGACGCCGAAAAGGCATTCGATCGGGTCAACTGGAGATTTCTCCGATTCTCGTTGGAACAATTAGGCTTGGGAATGCCCTTTATTTCAAAAGTGATGTCCCTTTACTCACAGCCCTCAGCCTCGGTCTTGGTGGGACGGTTCTGCTTCCGCGCCCTTTGACATCTCTAATGGTACTCGGCAGGGTTGCCCCCTGTCCCCACTCTTATTTGTCATTGTAATAGAACACTTAGCTTGCGCCATTAGACAAAACGTCTCCATACGCGGTATCCAAACACCCTCCTCCCATTACAAGCTATCCCTCTATGCCGACGACCTTTTGGTATACGTACAGGACCCCCATATCTCTCTGCCGTCGCTCTTTGCGGAATTCCGGCGCTTTGGCTCATTTAGCAACTTCAAACTCAACCTGTCCAAGACTGAGGCCCTCAACGTCTCCCTCCCCACTGCTACGATGACTTTGCTCAAAGCCAATTTCTCTTTTAAATGGCAGACGAAGGGAATCTCGTACCTTGGCATCGTTATTCCTTCCAATCTGTCCAATCTCTTCTCTTCAAACTATGTTCCTCTGCTCTCACGCTTACGGAAGGACTTGGAGGAATGGGGGGGGCGCTCTCTACCATGGTTTGGACGGATCAACACCTTGAAGATGGACACCCTACCCAAACTCCTATATCTCCTTCAAACGGTCCCCGTCATAATCCCTAAATCCTTCTTTAACTCCCTGCGCTCTCTGGCCATCAGATTCCTGTGGAGACGTGGGCTATCTAGGGTGAAATACAATGTGCTCACCCGCCCAAAGCTGCGGGGCGGGGCTGGCATTCCTGACTTCGAGACCTATTATAAGGCCGCGCACGTTGCGCGGGTCTTGGAGTGGTTCCCGCGACCTTTTCTAAAGGCCTCCGTTGCCGTGGAACAGGATCTGTCTCACGTAGACCTCCGAGCACTTCTATGGGGTTATGGGACTGAACTGGCACACATGCCTTCTCCCTCTCCACTTACACTGGCCTCTCTCAGACTATGGTACAAAAGGGGGTTATGTTCACTTCTATCCTCCGATCCCTCTCCACTATCCTCCCTATTCGATAACCCCTCCTTTCCCCAAGGCCTTGGCGTATCATCATTAGGCCCCTTCAAGAGGATTGAATGGCCCCAGGCACGCTCCTTTGTACATCCTACGCTGGGGTCGCCAGTGACTCCGGCAGGTTCTCATGACTGGCTCACTACACTACACTTGTCCACACTCACAAGGCACCTACATTCCTCCTCTCAGGTACATCGTCCTCTCACAGAGTTTGAGCGACTGTGTTCCCTCTCAGAGACACCCAGACACTTACTGTCAGCAATATACGGCCTTTTACAAACACTCACGCACACCGAACTACCCTCTTACACCGGGAAGTGGTCTGCAGACTTGGGCGAAGACATTCAGCAGGCGGACTGGCAGACCTCTTTTTACTTTACTCACAAATCCTCGATCTCCTGCTACGCACAAGAAAAGAACTACAAGATTCTGTCAAGATGGTACAGGGTCCCCTCCGTGTTGCACAATATATTCCCATCCACCCCGGCATCCTGTTGGCGATGCTCCGCCGCTGAGGGGACCTATCTACATGTCTGGTGGGATTGTGAGAGGATCCGCCCCTTCTGGACTCAGGTATTTGACTGTTACAACAAACTCTACTGTGAATCACTGACTCCTTCTCCTAAAATTGCGCTTCTCTCTATACTTCCAGGTTCAATTAAATCGCAGAAACGGGGTCTCCTCCGTTTCTTCATGTCCTCGGCGAGGCAGCTCATACCTTCCTATTGGAAGTCGTCCGCAACTCCCCCATTGTCACGTTGGGTCTCTATTATGAACGACACCATGAGAATGGAGGAGATGCTAGCCCTTGATAACGACACCTTTGATAATTATACATTACTGTGGCTTATCTGGCTCCACTTCTCTTCCTCTGACACCCTGGCGAAAATGTTGTCCACCCAACCATGATCATTCCTGATCGCTTCCACATGTATCACCAACTAGAGTCAAGCCAGGTTCCCTTTCACCCACCTACTTCACGCAGGCTTTCCCAGTCCCGATATCAGCAACTCTCTCTCTATTCTATGATACCCCTCTGGCTTTCTTTTCCCTATTCTTCTCTCTCCCACCATCCTCTTTCTTTCCTTCTTCTCTCTCTCTCCCCCGCCCACTCACTCCCCTGATTCTTGACCTCCCATTTTTATGTTACTTTTTATCCCTGGTCCCTGTCCCTTTTTGTCCCATTTATTATTATTTTTTTTTTTTATTATTATTATATTTTTTTTTTTTTTTTTCTCTTTTCTCTTTTTTGATTTTATTGTTTCCTTCCTGGAAGCTCTATTTGCACTGTCGTCACCTATTAAGAGGCCATTTTGGCCGCACACAAGTTTTTGTACCGGGTTCTTGTCATAACTGTTCCCGTTCAGTTCTACGTTGATAGGAGTCCAGCTGTGGGCGATAGCCATTTGGCTGACTCCTTACTGCTAAGTAACTATGACTGTTTCCTGTTTGTGACATCTCATGCTGTTCATGTTTATTATGTTAAAAATCCAATAAACATATTTTCAACTCTAAATCTGCTAGTACATCTAGCACCCCCTCCCCCCCCCCCAGACTGACGATTCTGCCGTGTCCCTGTGCTACTTGATCCTTAGTGGAGGCACTCTAATACAGGAGGTGTGTTACTGGCCAGATCACCAGGGAAAAACAGAGGGGGAAAAGCCTAAAAAAGGAAACTGATGCAGCCACCACATCTAAGGATCGGTAAGCTGCAATATAATACATTTTTGGTTTTGGGTTTGATACCGCTTTAACCAAGCATTACCACCGTTGTGATATGTGTGTGTTTTCTCCATTCATCCAACAATTGCAATACATACAGTATGAACAGCTGAAATGTAAAAAAGTTGAAAAAGCCGGAAATTATCGGTTGTTAAGGAGCGGGTCCGCTGTATCCTTAAAAAACGATGAATCATTTAGCTGTCAGTTGAATTCAGCTGTTGACAACAAAGGCCCCTTCCACACGGGGCGGATCCGTTGCAGCGGTCCACCAGATCAGCAGGAGATCTCTCCATTGATCTCTGCTGAGCCGGCGGATGACAGGTCCCTCTCTGCTCACTGAGCGTGGAGGGGCTTGTCGAGTGCCGCTGCTTGCTATGGAGAGATCGGACTAAAACGAACAGCATATCCATTTTCATCAGATGTCACCTGATCTGATCCACCAGACGTATCGCCATACGTCTGATTTTAGCGGATCCAATGTCAGCAGACATGGTCATCGCTGACATCCGACGCTCCATAGACTTACATGGAGCGCCCGTTCAGGTCCACCGAAAAAACTGAGAGGCGGACCTAAACGGTCCACCCATGTGAAAGGGGTCTAAAGTGTAAATGAAGTCCTGCCAGTTGAAGCTCTCCAAAAGAAAAAAAAAAGCAGCTGGGCAATGTTTATCAACAATATTGCTCTGCCACTGAAACAGGAAGATAAAAAGAAACATTGTTTCTTTTTGAATCTTTTTGTTTGTTCATCTACAAATCAAATGGATGAACTTCAATCTGCAGATGAAGTCAGTTTAAAGCAACCAAATCAACTAAAATAATTTTTTGTCTTTTATTAACCACTTCAGCCCCGGACCATATTGCTGGTCAATGACCGTGCCACTTTTTGCGATTTGGCACTGCGTCGCTTTAACTGACCATTGCGCAGTCGTGCGACGTGGCTCCCAAACACAAAGCTCCCAGTTCTCACTCTGTAACGAGCAATCGCGGTGCCCAGTGGTGATCGCGACTCCCGCGCACGCTCGTCGGGACCAGGGGCGAGCATGCGCCCCTAGTGGCTGATTCGCGAGGTGACGTAGATCTACTTGACCTCGTGCAGGGGAGCCGACCTGCCGCCATATAACTGCGGCGGATGGTCAGCAAGTAGTTAAAGGGGCTGTAAAGGTTTGCTAATGCATTGTTGGTTCACTTCCCTTTTTTTTCGATTTCCCTTCTAAATGTTTTTTTTCTTTGTTTGAATTTCTCACTTCCTGTTTCTCCTCAGTAAGCCTTCCCTCATAATCTAATCTGTTCTGGCTGGGGGTTAGTCAGCCAGAACAGCTTACTGAGGAGGAACAGGAAGTGAGAAATTAAGGAAACCTATTTAGAAAATAAAACAAACTTTTACAACCCCTTAAAATGTTCCTCTGTTTAACTCCTTAATTTACTCTACTCAGCTTTTATTAACTAATTATTCTCCTTCACCATTTAATTATTATTTTCCTGCTGATTTTTTTCATTCACTTCTATTTTATAAACAATTAATAATTAAAAACTTTTTTTAAGTTTGCTTTGTTTGTTAATATTTTTGCACCTTTAAAAAATGCGCACAATTAAAATATATATTTATTTAATTTGTAAATACGTTTTTAATGATTTGTATTGTTTTTGACAGCTGAAGTGTGAACAAAACAGTTGCGGTAGGTAATTGGTAATTGGTATCCGGCGAGTACTGAAAAAAAGTATTGTACTCGTACACGTAAAAAAAAAAAATGGTTAACGGTTCATCCCTAACTAAAAGAATCCTTCATATTGCAATAGACCCTATTAAAAATGATATGTGAATTGCATTACCACTGATCCTTTGATTGCAATACATCCTGAGCTACAGACCTAGAATAAGTCTGCACATAATTCTCGTTTTAGATCATGGGAATAATTAAAGACATTAAAGCATCAAGACAACCAAACAAAAAAGATTTTCAGGAAATCAAGTCAGCCTCTAGGTTTCTCAGCACTTTTCCTTAAAGTAATCAAATCATATTCCATTTTGAAGTTGCAGTTGCTAAAGGCAAAATGTATAGGATATATGAAAGAGAAAGCGGATGCCACAGCTTGCACGTGCTTCCTGTGGGCACACTCCATGCCAGATAGTGATCCAACGCGTCTCTGATTTTGTTGGGTTGCATGCACTAGAAACACCACGCTCTTTCCCTGCAAAGGAAATGAAGGATCTAAGGGTCATGTAACAATCAAAAATACAGCAGGCAGGAGAATTACTGTCTATGTATTTCGCTTCTGGCTACCAAACATCGCCATGGCAATGCTTGTGTCAACATTGCTGTTCTCATTAGTCCTGCTGGTAGTGCACAAATTGACATCTTTACAACCTATCCAAGAGGTTATATACGAATATTAGCATGGAAAAATCAAATGATGAATAAGTCAGGTGAGACCAGAAAATATAATAAAGGACAGGAGTCACTGTACTGTATATAGTATTCTGCAAACAGTATATTATGAGCACACTATTGCGTTATGGAAATATTCATTGAGAGCGTGGAATTTCATTCATTTTGATTTGCACACCAACAAACTAAGGCAACATACAGCTAGTGCAGTGTGACGCCATGTATGCTTGTCTGTTCCATTATATATTAAACATCCGCACCTTATGATGCAGATAAATACCTTATTTCACATCCCCTCTGTGGAGACATGTGACTTCCCAACGCTCCCCTCCCCTGATCTAAGGGCTAAGGTTGTCCGCTCAGCCCCACAAAAATAATTAGGTTACTAAAGTACCAAGATTCTGGACAGATTATCGCACGATCGCCTCGAAAGCGGTATTTTTTGTAAGATTTCCTGATCGTGTGTACTAGACTTAATAGTGAACCCTGTATAGGCCAAATACCAGGTTACCTTGAAGTGGTTGTATATCTTTATATGTACCCAGTGAAGTGGCTGGCCTCAGGTGATACACAAAGATAAAACAAATCATCCTACATACCGTAAGTTGTACCTGTCTATCAACATTCTTCTCTATATCCACTTCAAGTCTGGGAACCAGGAATTCTATTGAAGGTATCTCACTATTGGAGTTACTGAGGCAAATATGACCCCACAATGTGCTTTAGCTTGTCAGCAACCATATAAAGCTTAACCACTTCAATACCGCCGCTTTTACCCCCTTTCTGTCCAGGACAATTTTCAGCATTCAGTGCTGTCACACTCATGCAACACTGTACCCAAACTACATTTGTATCACTTTGTTCAAAGAACTAGAGCTTTATTTTGGTGGTTTTTACTTTTTTTTTTTGCTAAATAAATGAAAAAAATACTGAAAATGTTGGGAAAATAAATTAATAATTGTGCTTCATAAATTTAGCTTAAAATGTATTCTGTTACATTTCTTTGGTGAAAATAACCCAAATCAGTGTATATATTTAGTCTGTCGGAAAGTTATAGATTCCACAAACTATGGTATATACTGTATATCTGAAAAATTATCAATCCTGATGACCTATCTTATTTCTTGAGACCTGAAAATGTCAAGACAGTTAAAATACCCACCAAATTACCACTTTTTAGGAAAGTAGACAGCTAAGGTATTTAGTAAGAAGCGTTTTTTTTGAAGTTGTAATTTTTTTGGCATATTTTTTTTGACAATTAACAAATTACATACTGTCACCACTGCAGTACAGCATCATCATATAACTGGTCTGGTGGTGATCAGGGACACTGACTGGTAAAGCCCTGTACATACGATCGGACCTTTGTCCAACCAAAATCACATCGGAATTCCGACGGAATTCCATCAGAGCAAAGCTGGTACAAGCTGGTACTCTGATCAGTCATAAGCTGTGCCCCATGGATACCGCCAGACAAATCGTGCCACTGTGTGGCCCTGTGATCAGCGCTTCCTGACAGGACATCATGTGAAACCCAGTCAGGACGGGAAAGCCACCACCTGGCTATCAATTGACTATAACCTGGGCAGAAAGATGTTAAAGCAGTATTAAACTCAAAAGCAAACATGTATTACTGTACATTGCAGCTTACCAATTCTTAGATGTGATGGCTGCATTTGTTTTATTTATTCTTTTATCCTACAGATGTAGCAATTACAGAGTTGAAACAAACCTTTTTCTACTGACTGGGGGCATACAATGATAAGTCTTTAACCGCTTGCTGACCGCCGCACGCAGATGTACATCGACAGAATGGCACGGGCAGGCAGATTGGCGTACAGGTACGTCCCTTTAAATTTGCCGCCCAGCGTACGCGCGCAACATGAGACTGTTTGCGGGTCCCGGGAACTTGATATTCCCTGGGCGGCCCACGATTGCAGTTGGCAAAGGCAAAACAGGGGGATGCCTTTGTAAACAAGGCATTCCTCTATTCTGCCTAGTGACACTGTCACTGATGACCATTCCCCGTGATCGGGAACGGTCATCAGTCACGTGTAGCCACGCCCCCTAACAGTAAGAATCACTCCCTTGGGAACACTTAACCCCTACAGCGCCACCTCGTGGTTAACCCCTTTACTGCAAGTGTAATTGTCATAGTAATCAGTGCATTTTTATAGCGCTGAACGCTGTAAAAACGACAATGGTCCCAAAAATGTGCCAAAAGTGTCCTATCTGTCCGCCATAATGTTGCAGTCCCGATAAAAATTGCAGATCGCCGCCATTACTAGTAAAAAAAAAAATTGTTAACAAAAATGCCATAAAACTACCCCCTTTTTTGTAAACGCTATAACTTTTGCGCAAATCGATCAATAAACGATTATTGCGATTTTTTTTACCAAAAATATGTAGAAGAATACATATCAGCCAAAACTGAGGAAAATAAATGTTTTTTTATATATTTTGGGGGGATATTTATTATAGCAAAAAGTAAAAAAATATAGATTTTTTTCAAAATTGTCGCTCTATTTCTGTTTATAGTGCAAAAAAGAAAAACCGCAGAGGTGATCAAATACCACCAAAAGAAAGCTCTATTTGTGGGGAAAAAAAGGACGTAAATTTTGTTTGGGAGCCACGTCGCATGACCGCGCAATTGTCAGTTAAAGCGATGCAGGGCCGAATCGCAAAAAGTGGCCTGGTCTTTGACCAGCGTAATGGTCCGGGGCTTAAGTGGTTATGCATGCAAACCTTTAACCTAAAAGAAAAAAAAAGTGCTGAAACTGCTTATATTATCTTTAGGGCTGTGGAAATTAACTAATAATATTTCATTTTTTTGATCGATCAAAATTTTTTTGATCGTTCAAAATTCTTTTGATTGGTACTCACCTCTCCGCCGGCTTCTGGGCCGGCTTCCGGGCCTCCAGGCCGAGTCCCGTCAGAGATCCGGTAATGTCACGGACACCGGCGGGGCTTGCCCTATCCATCTGAAGGGCTCCTTTGCTGTGCCTTCATATCTGCATGCCGGTGGGACCTTACCATCTGCCACACGCAAGGGCTGTTACAATTCCCTCTATCACTTCGCTCTATCACTTCCCTTTATCAACCTGGGATTCTACAGCCATCCACTGGGAGTTGTGATAGTTCCCTTAATGGGACATCTACATGCCGACGGACTGATGTTAACCCCTTCTAATCTGGATTCAGCAGTGGCATCGTTGTACACATTTTTATACCAGTATCATACTTGGCTACATGTTTTTATGACTGCTTTTGCTACCGTTTGGTATTACTTACACCATTTGTACAGTTTATGTAGCTACATCGATTTTATTTCCAGTGCAATATTTATTTTGTTACCTACTTGAAGGCTATAAAAGTTTTAATGCTATTCCCCTCGAGCGTGGTCTTTGTGTGTTTTTTGTATCCTGCTATTCATTTTTCCAATGGTTGGTAGCTGCACTGGGAATCAGCCTGCAAGGAGATCAGCTAAAAGTAGTTATATCTGTATGTGCGTTATAATTAATCGAAATTAGTCGATTAATTGATTTAAAAAACATAGATTAATCGAACACAAAAAATCTAAATCTGTTAGGACATCTCTCTTCCTCCAGACTGATAATGCTGCTTTTGAAAGGTTGCCCCCTGTTCTCCTTTATCCAGAGTGGGGGGCTGGGGGCACACCAATACAGGAGATGTGCTACTGGCCAGATCACCAGGTAAAAACAGAGGAGCCGAAAAAGAAAACTTGAATGCAGCCACCACACCTAAAAATTGGTAAGGTACAAAATATTACATTTTGGTTTTGATATTATTACCAATTTAAATGTCAGTTCTGACCATAGTTGGCCTTTAGGAACACAGCGATCTTACTGCTGTGAATGGTATTACAGACTTTGAATTGATCACACCACCAACACTGGTTTATGTAGAACTGCCGCTGTCCTCTGCAGCTGAGCATGATTGATTGTCTTTATTTCCAGCTCATTTGCAACAGGGGAGGTTAAATGGCACAGAACTCATGCACAAAACTGTGATTACATTATGCATGTGACAAATACTGAATGCTGCATCAATGAAGCGGGGCCATTTAAGACACGACTGTGGATTGTATATAAGAAAAATGTAACCCAATGCCTCAGCTGTTCATGCTCAGCAATTGTTATTGATTCTATAAAAACGATACTACAGGCACATTCTTCAGCACCTTGGTACACATTACAGTGGAACTTAAAGGGGAGTTCTGTTGTTTTGTTTTTTAAAGGTCACCATCTACAAATACTGCAGCTGCTGACTTTTAAAATAAGAACACTTACCTGTCCAGGGCTGCCGCGGTGTAGGCACCCAAAGGCGAGCTATAGCACGGCTCTCAGGTGCTGCCACCGACATCTTCGGTGAGGATTTCACTTCCTGGTTCCCTACTGCGCATGCGCGACTCGCGCTGCGCAATCCCACTGGTCTCTGCTGTCTTCTGGGACCTGTGTGTCTCCCAGAAGACAGCAGGGGGATGAAGGAAGTGAGGTAGATACCCGCAGGTGGCTCGGGTATCTATGCCTGGAAGTGGGAGCAAAATACCTGTATTAAACAGGTATTTTCTCCCCCTCCACCTGAAAGGTGCAAAATGTGACACAGAGGGGGGAGGGTTCCAAAAAGTGGAAGTTCCATTTTTGGGTGGAACTCCGCTTTAAAAGTAGCCATCTACTATTGGAGCACATGATTATTATACAGGATTTTTATAGTGCCACTTTACAACATGAGAACAGACAGTACCAGTGTTGCCAACCGTCAGTAGTTTTACTACTCTTGCCAGTAAATGCCAGTGACAGGAAAAGGTTCCCAGTAAAAAATATGGCTGTGGAACACTGTAGCAACACCTGCTACAGTGTGTTCAGGTGGTGCCGGTAGGGGGGTTTGGCAGAGGCGATGCCTGAGCATATCATGTGGTGTCATGGTGCAAGGGAGCTAAGCGCAGCAGCTGGATCCTCGTATGCGGGTCAGTGGAATGGGAGCAAGGCTAGTCCGGAGCGGGACTGTCAGTGCTGTTTGGACTGAAGGGACCACCTGGCATGGAGAGAGACTGTAACTGTGACTCAGGAGTAGGATGTGTTGTGTCAGTGAGGTGTCAACATCATCAGAGTCAATTGCATGTGTGTGCCTGCCCATTCCTGCCTGAGCTATTTACTTACTATAGCCGATATAAAATAAGAAATATGTTTTTTTGTCTTAATATCAACCTTAAATCACATTGCTAGTTGCATATTGTACTTGTTTGTAGCCTAGATACTGAAATTTGCACAAAACTGTAATTTTATAACTTTTGAAAATGCCAGTAAAAACTTGGCTGTGCCAGTAAATTTTGGATGTCGTGTCAGTAAATTTCAATCTGGTAGGTTGCAGCACTGGACAGTACAATTATATTACATAAAAATACAGGAGGAATCAGAGGGTCCTGCTTGTTAGAGCTTACAATCTAAGAGGGAGGGTCAAGTGATACAAGAGATGTGGGGGGTGAGCTGATGGAAATAATAAAAGTGCAGTTGTTAGGTGGAGACAGGATAGGCTTCTCTGAAGAGGAGGGTCTTCATGGATCATCTAAAAGTTAGCAGAGTTGGAGATAGTCGGACAGATTGGGGTAGGGAGTTCCATGGGATGAGAAAGGCTTGGGAAAAGTCCTGGAGCCGAGCATGGGAGGAGGTGACAAAGGGAGCTAGAGAGCAGGAGGTCTTGGGAGGAACGAAGATATTTGGTTTGTATTTTGAGATCAGGTTAGTAATGATGCTGGGAGACGAGTTGTGGATAGCTTTGTAAAGCCTTGTACACACGATCAGTCCATCCGATGAGAACGGTCTGATGGACCGTTTTCATCGGTTAACCCAATGAAGCTGACTGATGGTCTGTCGCGCCTACACACCATCGGTTAAAAAAACGATCGGGTCAGAACGCGGTGACGTAAAACACAACGTGCTAAAAAAAAAAATGAAGTTCAATGCTTCCAAGCATGTGTCGACTTGATTCTGAGCATGCGTGGATTTTTAATCCATCTATCGGTTAAAAAAAAATTTAACCGAAGGATAACTAACCGATGGCGCCCACACACGATCTGTTTGGTCTGATGAAAACGGTCTATCAGACCGTTCTCATCGGTTTAACCTATCGTGTGTGCGCGACCTAAGTTATTCAAATTATATGTTTCAAGATAGGAAGCCAGAGAAGGAAGAGGCTACATATTTGTATTATGTTGTAGGTTACAAATCTTTTAAACCAAACCAAAATCTAATTTCTCTTTACAGTACTGCACCATCGCAAGTTATAACTTTTGACTACTTTTTGTTTTGAAATACCTTGAAATACTTTTTCCTAATAGTAGAAATGAACTTCCTGTTTTCTTTATGTTGGCATAAAAGAAAAACGGCATCCTCACACGTATCCTCACACAGACATGTAACGCAAAAGGTCAAACTCTGGTGCCTAGTGGACTGTGCAGCCATAAAAAGGCTTTCACACTTTCACGTAGCGGGAACAATCCTTACCACTTGTGATTTTGGTTGAGCGATTTGCACTTGAATGGGCTGCCCTATGCATGTTTGTCGCTTGAAAGGAAGCCCCTGCTCTTTTTCGGGTGACAAACTTCATGTGATTTTTAAAGGACCGGTTTGCTCTGATTTTTGTGCCATAACGTGGCAGAATTGCATTTGGGGATAAAAGATAATGGTACCCAAATGTGCATTATGTGTTGTGAAGTGATTGCCGCGTGATTTGGAATAGCGGGCAGAATCGTGGTGATTCTACCCACTATTCCAAATTGCGAAGGGTAAATAGAGCCAAAGACCCGGTGCGCAACTGCCTTAAAATCTAATGTAAACATGTAGAATAGGCCAATTCTCTCCTAATTATACACTAGAGGCTGGTCCATGTGTTAATCACTTTTCTACACAGGCTACAACTTGGGGAAACTCTCCACTGCGTGTGTACTGTGGGTGGGAGTACCCTAACCCTTTATAATTTGTGCTATGAATAACTTTAGGGCAGAGGTTGATGGGAAAAGGTTGCCTACAGAATATCATTATGTAAGGTTACAGCCCAAGTGAAGTATACCCTTCAAGGTAGGCCAGGTATAGGCCCATTGGAGAGCCCATCTAAGGTAACCTATAGTGCTGATGTCAGGTTCAAGGAGGAACAAGCGTATTTGTGTTTTGGAAAGAACCATGCATTCTGTTCATGTGGCAGTAATGTTGAAAAGGTGGACACTACTTTGTTTTTGGTTGTGAGCCCCAGGGTGGGAGCATGTAAATAACCTAGATGGTGGAGTTCATCCATGCTACCAGTGCAATGTGCATGGTACCCCATTCTGTTCCTATTGCAGGAGAATGGTGGGAGGTGCTCTTGGCCACTATAACTGTGGCTGGCGACGAATCGGGGCACTGTCCACATGCCGAGAGCCTCTCTTTCTCTCCCATGTATCCGTTCCCTCAACATGCTGCCAGCATAGCTGACAGGAGGTATGATGGAGACTGACTGGTATGTAGAGCTACATAAATTGCTGAATTTTGAGATACCAGAAATAATCACATTTTTTATGTTAAACAGCTGTCCGAGAGTATTTTCATATTTTTCATGTACAGCCATATACCGAGAGGGTTAAAGAAAAGGTTCTCTGGCTGCACAACTTGAAATGCCAGCATGTCCTATCAATCAGAGCTGCAGACTCCTTACAGCATAAGGTTCAACAATCAAGAGTTCCTATTCAAGACCAAATGAACCGTTAAAAAGGTACGACATTGTATATTCATTTTTATTGTCTGGCAAATAAGATAATAAAACTAGACTCTTTGGTGTATTTCTATTTCTAGTGATTCACAGGAATTCTGTAAAACAGGCTGCAAACATTTTGTCTGCAAAAAGCAATGACATTTTCGAAAGTGTGATTATCGCTAATTACGCACTATAATGCCACATTTTGTTCAATCTACTCAACATTCATCCTCATCCCTTGGGAATCATTTTTAAGAATACTGTATGCTATAATACAAAATAAACAGAGCGTACCAGCATTGTGTAAAATCATTGATACATTTTATTAAAATGCATATTCAGTACTCACACAAGTACTTGATATAATTACATATAATATAACATTTCTCAAACCGATAGGCGCAAACTACTGACTGTCAAATTCTCACACGTAGGTGCTGCCTCATTTGCACATAAAGCTTAGGCCTCATCTACACTACAGCGGCTAAACTGAAATTTAGGATTATTTTTTTAGCAGCCGCTGAACTCTCCTCTATGTTATCTTATGTGTACATGTACACAGGGTGGTTTATAGTAGTTTAGAGGCAGTTGGCATTACTGGAATTTTAATTGAAAGCAGAAAAATCACGTTCTGGACTGTAGTCTACTGGCACTTAAAACGCCAAATGCTTGTAACTGTGTGTAACTGCGTTAATGCGCGTTTACGTTTCTAAGGACCGAGCCTGTTTTTCAGACTCTGTGTTTACAAGTTAAAAGCTAATTTTTTTGCTCGAAAATTACTTAGAAAAAGAATGTATAATGTTTGGGGTTCTAACGCCCTAGAGAATAAAATGGCAGTCATTGGAATACTTTTTGTTACTTTTTGTTGCGCAGCAGTCTTTTTTTTTTGGGGAAAAAAAAAAATTATTAAAAAATAAGACAACAGTAAAGTTAGCCCAATTTTTTTTATATTGTGAAAGATAATGTTACGCCGAGTAAATTGATAACCAACATGTTACACTTCAAAATTGCGCCCGCTCGTGGAATGGCGTCAAACTTTTACCCTTAAAAAGCAACATAGGCTATGTTTAAAAAATTCTACTGGTTGCATGTTTCGAGTTACAGAGGAGGTCTAGGGCTTGAATTATTGCTCTTGCTCCGACAATCGCGGTGATAACTCACATGTGTGGTTTGAACGCCGTTTTCACATGGGGGGGGGGCCTTATTTTACTTTATTTTATTGATTTTAAAACTGTTTAAAAAATTGATAAAAAATTGGGTCACTTTTATTCCTATTACAAGGAATGTAAACATCCCTTGTAATAGAAAAAAGCATGACAGGTCCTTTTAAATATGAGATCTGGGGTCAAAAAGACCTCAGATCTCATATTTGGTCCCTTTTAAGACATATGGTCGAAAGTGACGATTTGACGTCGCTTCCGCCCTGCAGTGATATGGAGACAGGTGGGGGCCATCTTCCACTCACTCGTCTCCATACACAGCAAGGGAGAGGACCCACCACTAAAAACAGAGGACGTATAACGACGTGGGCGATGCGGGAGTGGTTAAAGGGGAAAACATTTCTAATAGTTCTTTAAAATGTAAATAAGACAGCTACAGTACCTACAAGTACACTGCTTTCTCTGCTCTCTATTCTATCACAGAAAGGCTGAAAAAGTTAATAACTTACTTGTTTTTCATGCATTGTGGGCATTTGGAAGGCCTTGTGAGGTTATCTTTAAAATTGATTCTAACTGCAAATACTCATAAATGCTGCTATACTTACATAAACGCGGTACGTAAAAGCTGTAAAATGGATATGTTTCACAGTCGGTTTCCAGCTGTCGTTTCCAGTGTTTAGAAACGCTTTTCAACCACCCTGTGTACATGAGCCCTTACGCGATTCAAAAATGTGCCTTCTTCATCAGTGCTTGGAGGGAGCTGCAAGGTCATGGATTAAATTCTGTATTCATCGGTTACTAAGAGACAATCTAAGTGAATGAATCAGAAAATCAGAGTTAGTCTTACCGGAAACTCTGTTTCCAGGAGTCTTCCAGGACAGCCCTTGAGAGATGGAGCTCCTCCCCGGACAGGAAACACATCACCACCAGCTCTTTAAAAGGCGGTCCCTCAGGCATCTGGTCAGTTTTAATCCAAGAACCGAAGGACGGAGCTGAAATACAGTTATTAACATACATACATACAAACAACTTATATTATCTATGTATATATACCTACCTCAAAAAAATAGGGTGGGAACGTGCTGTCCTGGAAGACTCCTGGAAACAGAGTTTCCGGTAAGACTAACTCTGATTTTCCCAAGGCGTCTTCCAGGACAGCCCTTGAGAGGATGAGCAAGCACTCCCCAGTTTAGGGTGGGACTATTGCTTGGAGGACTTTCCTCCCAAAGGTTTGATCTTGATCACTTTAAGACGTCCAATCGATCGTGTCGAATGAACGTGGACATGCTTGACCACGTGGTGTCCTTACCTACCTGCTCCAAGGTAGCACCGGCTCTTTCTGCCCAGGACGTTGCAAATGTCCTTGAAGAGTGTGTTTTCAAGCCTTGTGGAGGGTCCAAGCGCAAAGTTTTTGTACCCTTCCAAGATGGCCACCTTATCCACCTGGCTCTTGTTTCTTTTGAAGCCTGCTTTCCCTTCTGATTTTCTAAATTTTTAGTCGCTTCCAGATAGGAAGGAGACCTCTTCTGACGTCTAGCCAGTGTAGTTTCTGTTTGCTATTTGCAGGTTTATTGCAAAAACAAGGAAGTATGAAGTTCTGATTCTTGAAAGAAAACAGTAACTTTAGGGATAAATGACTGGTCAGTCTTTTAATATAATTCTATCCTCTAGTATTTGCATATGGTTCTCTGAATGACAGAGCTAGGAGTTCGCTGACTCTGCGAGCAGAAGTCATAGCGACTAGAAAGACTATATTTAAAAATAATCAGTTTTAAGGATGCCTCTGAAATTGGCTCAAAACAAATCCCTAATGACTGCATCCAACATAATAGAAAGGTCCCATGCCGGAAATTTACAGCATGGAGCCGGGCGTTGGTAAACAACTGCTTTGCATTGCAATTAATAAGCGGGTCCTACTGTAAGGAGTGCTGTATATAGACAGGTAGGGCAGCAATTTGTACTTTAAGCGTGCTTAAAGATAACTCTTGTCAATGCCTCTTGTAGAAACTCCAATATTGTTGGAGAATCGTATCCTCTTTTGCCATTTTCTATTAGCCAGAAATTAAATTTCTTTCAGAGTTTCGGGTAAATTGCGCTGGTATTTGGTTTGCGACTTTGTAACAGAGTTTCAATCACTCTGGCCGATAGACCCTTGGATTTCAGGACGTCTATTCCAGATACCAGGCCGCTAGTTTTAGCATGGCTGGATTGGAGTGCCGTACTGGACCTTGGGATAGCAGGTCCTGACTGCACAATAACATCCAAGGTGGTCGATCTACTAAAGATAGCAGAAGTGAAAACCACGTTTTTTTTTTTTTTTTGGGTCAAAATGTTGCTACCAGGATAAGAGAAGTCTTTTCTGTCCTAAACTTGGAGAGGACTCTCGGTAAGAGATGTAGAGGCGGGAAGGCATAAGACAGAGTGAGCGTCCATGCGTTCTGGAGGGCATCGACTGCCACTGGTTGATCCCTTGCGATGGATTGCCGATAGCGACTCCAGATTTTTTCTCTGCCCAAACAAACTTCTTGTGCTATGCACATCAGGGTGGCATTCCTAATTCCTGTTTGTTTAGGTATGCTACAGAGGTTGTGTTATCTGACCTGTAGATATTGGTGTCTGAGCTGACTTTGGAATGCTGAGATTTCTTTGGCTATGACCTTTAACTCTCTGTAATTGGACGAGCATTTCCTCTCTAGGCGACTCCCAGTGCCCTGTACCTACTGTCCATTCAGATGGGCTCCTCACCCCTGGCTGCTGGCGTCCGTAGTTAGGATGCACGTAGTCGGGGGGTTCCATAGCCGACCTTTTTTGCCAGTCGCTTTGGTTTCTCCACCACCAGAGGGCCTGTTGGTGCCAGGAACAGTAAGTCGTCCAAGTAGGGATAACTGTTATGGCTTGGAGTCTTAATAGAGCCAGTGTTTCTGCTAGGGTCTTGGTAAAGAACCTCGGATATGAAGAGAGGCCGAAGGGGAGCGCTTGACTCTGAAAGTGGTAGACCCTTTCCCCCCCTTAATGGCTATGTGGAGGAATTTTTGGGGCTCCTGATAGGGATGTGAAGGTAGGCATCCATCAGATCTATTCTAGCCATGAAACAATCTTTTTAGAGTAGATTGAAGATCAGGCAATATTTGCCTGATGGCTTCTGCACCAGAAAAGTGTGCGAGAAAAAACCTTGGCCTTCCCCTCAGCCTTCCTCCCACCTGGATGCTGGCATCACTGCGGCTTGGGATTTTTGTCAGGAGGGTTAAAGAGCACTATTGCCTTTTGTTTGCCTCCTTGTGCCGCCCAGGGGTTGTTTGGCTTCCCTTATTCCGCTTTCTTTTGTCCCTTAAAAGGATGAAAAAACGTCCTGGGAAATGACTTTTTCTTTTAGGAAAAGTCTTTTTTATCACCTGTGCGTTCTAACGCTTCATCTAGCGGGGTGCCAAACAAGAATTGACCTGAAAAAAATGAATGCTACATAAGCGTAATTTAGAGGCGGTATCGCCCGGCCATGTTTGAGCCAAAGAGTCCTCCTGGCTGCAACCAATAGCGAAGCTGCCCTGGCTGAAAGTTTTACAGATTCCATCTAGGCACCTGCGACAAATCCTACTGCTTTAAAAAGCATGGGAAAGGATTTCAGCAACTCTACTCTATGGGTACCTGCCGTCAGGTGTTCCTTTAATTGTTTAAGTCAGAATTCAAAATTACAGGCTACACACGTCGTTGCTAGGGCTAGTTTAAGTTTGGCCATAGCCGTGTCCCAGGATCTTTAGAGGATAACATCCCCCCTTTATACCCACCAGATCCGCTAAGTGTCCCATGCCATCCAAGACTAAGTCTGAGTGTTTTGACACCTTCGCTAGCGGGGTATCCAGCTTTGGAGCTAGTTACGTACTTGTACTGTGGTCCTTATCAAAAGGAAACCTTTTCAATTCTTCAGTCAGGTTCTCCCCATTCCCTGCGTACCGAATCTGACATCAGTTTATGTACTGGGAATAATTTTAGGTTTCCTTTTCTTAAATCCTGATACATTTTATCATGACATGAGAGTGAGTTTTGAATAGCCCCTACCCATTCGTCTACTTCCTCTTGGGAGAGATTGAATAGGGTGGGTGCGCGGGAGTCATCCTGACCTTTCTCCTGCCCAGAATCTGACTGGGAGGAATCCGGGTCAGAATTTCTAAGGGAAATCTCCTTCTCCACAGGTTCACCTAATCCTGATGTTACTGGAGTAGGAGAGGTGGGCACCTATGGTTGTCTAACCGTTAAAGGAAATTGCATATCTGCTATAAGTTTCCTGAAGGACTGAAAGGTAGACTGCATCTCTAAAATACATTTTGGTAAGAGGGGAATCCCTCCTGTTTACTACCGCTGTAGTGCAAGGGGCACATATGGATTCAGTGTAAGTAGATGACAGCTTAGCATTACACGTAGGGCACTTTCTATTGTCACTGGAAGTGGACCTTGTGCTAAGTTTTTCTGGGCCCTCTATAGAACAAAAAAGATATATAGAGAGCCTTTAGTGCCTATGCAGCAAGTCTTCCCCATCCTAAGGTGCCCACGGAGCTCTAAGAAGTTCCCTGAACTCCTAACTCCCCCTTTTAGCAGGTGAAAAATAGACACAGGAAAAAAAGGCTCTGGCCAGGCCAGCCTACCTGTGATGAAGCGGCGTTAGACTCCTCTGAAGCCTGGGATGCTTCCATGGTGCTCCATTCGTAGGCGATCCACAGCCCATGCTTTCGCCTTTGAAAACGCCGCCTCGGCCTTCCCCCAGTCTCTGCGCCGAAAACCGGAACCAGTGTTTCCGGCGCACAGCGATGACGCGCATCTCGCCGGAGGTGACGCCCGGCGTCCTCCGGGTCCCGGCGTCTGCCGCGAAGAGAAAGATCTCCGGCCACGGACGCCGCCGCCATGCCCGTCAACGCTGCCCACTCCCTCGCCGGGCTCCGGAGAGAAGGGGGAACTCCAGACCCCATGCGGAGGGAACCCGTGGCCACGGAGAGGTTTTAGAGGTAAGAGGGGAACACCAGCTGCACAGCCCTTGCGTGATGGACACTCTCCTGGGTCCATCTCCCCCTTTAAAAGACGGTTCCTTCAGTGACATGTCTCCTCCGACTGAGGAAACACATAAAACTGACCAGATGCCTGAGGGACCGCCTTTTAAAGAGCTGGTGGTGATGTGTTTCCTGTCCGGGGAGGAGCTCCATCTCTCAAGGGCTGTCCTGGAAGACGCCTTGGGAAAATTTGAATGCTAAAAACCAGGGATGTTTTGAGGCTGCAGGTAAAAATAATAAATGGGTGTCTGATTTGTCATTTTTTTCTATGTCTCATTTTAGCTTTATTGTAGTTTTAAATAGTTAAAGTTATTGAAAAAGTTCAGTCTTTTTTTTAGAATTATAATAACAAACATCTTATACTTACACGCTCTGTGCAATGGTTTTTGCAATTATGCACATGCACCTTTTGTTTCATGTAAATGTGTTATGCCGCGTACACACGATCATTTTTCGGGTTGTAAAAAACATTGGGCCGGATTCACGTAAGCTTTAAGCTGTAAAGTACAACTTGCACCGTCGTATCTTTACGCCGATTTCCGAAGCTAGATACGTCGTAAAACAAGACTTCAGCCGCCCGACGTAACTTGCCTACACCGGCGTATCGTGGGCGCATAGTTAAGCTGGACGCATTCGGCGTTCCCATGGTAAATATGCAAATGAGTAAGATACGCCGATTCACGAACCTAGATGCGTCAGGCGGAAAAGATACGCGGTTTGCGTAAGGCTTACGTCCTGCGTAAAGTTATTCCACATATAGGTGGCGCAACCCATGCAAAGTTTTGGACAACGGAACAGCTGTCGTATTTTACGTCGTTTACATAGTACGTGGATAGGGCTGGGCATAGGTTACGTTCACGTCGTAGGCAGTGTTCGACGTATCTTAGGCAGCTATTTCGACGTAACTGTGAGCATGCGCACTGGGATGCGTCCAAGAGACAACGCATGCGCAGTTCGTTTTTTAAAGCTCAGCCCATCATTTGCATGGGGTCACGCTTCATTATAATATATCACGCCCACTTCCACCTACTTTGACTTACGTTGGCTTATATACGCTACGCCCGCACAAAGATGAGCCGCTCTACGTGAATCCAGCCCTTTGTTTTTTTTTTAAAATGTAATTTAAAATGATCGTGTGTGGGCTTCAGAGAATTTTTCGGGTTCTGAAAAACGAAAAAAAAATAAAAATAAAAATTGGAACATGCTCTATTTTTTAATGACATTTTAAACAATGTTGTTTTTCGCGTTGTAAAAAATTATCGTGTGTGGGCTTTAACGACGTGAAAAACCTGTGCATGCTTAGAAGCAAAGTTATGAGACGTGAGCGCTCGTTCTGGTAAAACTACTGTTCGTAATGGAGTAAGCACATTCATCACGCTCTAACAGCGAATCGCCTTTTACAAACACAAAATCAGCAAAAGCAGCCCCAAGGGTAGCGTCATCCGCATGGAATTCCCCTTTATAGTGCGGTCGTACGTGTTGTACGTCACCGCGCTTTGCTAGAGCATTTTTTTTCATGATCATGTGTGGGCAACGTCGTTTTAATGATGAAGTTGGAAAAAACTTTGAGAGGCTGAAAAACTTTGTTTGTTACAAGCCCAAAAATAATCGCGTGTACGCGGCATTATTGTTTATCACATATCAGTCACATTGAGTGTCATTATTAGATTCATTTTCTATATATATTTTTCTGCACTTTAGTGAATCTCCGCTATCAGCTTTTGTCTGAACAGGAGCCCTACTCTTTTCAATCACTAGATTTAGCGCTGCGCTATACCATTTTTACTTTGTATATTTCACAGATTAATATTTTGTTATGTTGGCTGCTATTGTTTGTTATTTTAAGCACGTTTATTTTCTATACAATTTTTTTAAAAACCTAACCCTGCTTTAAACTTCTCCACACTTTATCCCTGTCAGTTTAGGTGGACGGCCATGTCTTGGTAGGTTTGCAGTTGTGCCATACTATTTCTATTTTCGGATGATGGATTGAACAGTGCCTTGTGAGATGTTCAAAGCTTAGGATATATTTTTTTTTTTATAACCTAACTCTTCCTTTATTATTCAAATAATTTTATTACAATTTTGAAAGTACAAAGAATATAAGAGGATACACAGCTGCTTAGGCGCTTATGCTCCAAGTAATACATAGTAAATATATAAAAAAAAAAGAAAAAAATAACAATGTAACATTGGATTTGGATCCACAATATGTATCAAAACGACAACACTAATATACTGTTGTCGTTTTGATACATATTGTGGATCCAAATCCAATGTTACATTGTTATTTTTTTCTTTTTTTTTTATATATTTACTATGTATTACTTGGATATCAGATTTATGTTTTGTGATCTGAATTTCAATCTATCCAGGGTTGGTAGAGGTCGGATATAGGTTAACCCTATACAAATCATTAACCCTGTACAAATCATTAGTAAGACCTCATCTGGAATATGCAGTCCAGTTTTGGGCACCAGTTCTCAAAAAGGATATCGGAGAACTGGAGAAAGTGCAGAGAAGGGCAACCAAACTGATAAGAGGCATGGAGGAGCTCAGCTATGAGGAAAGATTAGAGGAACTGAATTTATTCACTCTTGAGAAGAGGAGAATAAGGGGGGATATGATCAACATGTACAAATACATAAGAGGTCCATATAGTGAACTTGGTGTTGAGTTATTCACTTTAAGGTCAACACTGAGGACAAGGGGGCACTCTTTACGTCTGGAGGAAAAGAGATTTCACCTCCAAATACGGAAAGGTTTCTTCACAGTAAGAGCTGTGAAAATGTGGAACAGACTCCCTCCAGAGGTGGGTCTGGCCAGCTCAGTAGATTGCTTTAAGAGAGGCCTGGATTCTTTCCTAAATGCACATAATATAACTGAGTACTAAGTTTTGTAGGTAAAGTTGATCCGGGGTAAATCCGATTGCCTTTCGGGGGATCAGGAAGGAATTTTTTCCCCTCCGGTAGCAAATTGGATCATCGCTCTGCTGGGGTTTTTTGCCTTCCTCTGGATCAACTGTGGGTATGGAGTTGGGTGTATGGGAGGATGTACTGTGTTTTACTTTGTTTTATTTTTATTTATTTTTTATGGTTGAACTGGATGGACTTGTGTCTTTTTTCAACCTGACTAACTATGTAACTATGTAACTATGTAACCATTTTTGTAGCAAGAAATTCGTTCCAACCAGGGAGAAGGTCTCTGAAGGGTTAGATGCCAACTGGGATTTAAAGTATCAAACAAAATACCTTGGATTGCGAGTTTACAAGTGTTTCGCAATGCAAGTTATTATTTACTTTTTGTTATAAGAAAAATCGAATAAACTAAATTTTAGTCAAACATTTAGGCCAAAATGTATTTAGCCACATGTCTTTAGTAAAAAAAAAATAAAAAAATCGCAATATAAAAAAAAAATTAGCTACCTAGCGGCAACAGTGACACTAATACAACGATCAGAAAACCGATCGCTTAGTGACACTGGCAATAGGGGGTGAAAGGGTTAACTAGGGCATGATCAAGGGGTTAAACCTTTATTAGGGGGGGTACGGGGCTACCCTGGACCCAACACTAACTTCCTGTCACACTGACACTAAATGCAGTTATCAGTAAATATATGATCACTGCAATCAGTGACACTGTGACAAGGGGCTGGGGGGGGGGGAGGATCGAGTTAATGTGCCTATGTGTACTGGTGTCAGTGTGCTGTTGGTGCGACTTACTTGTGATGTCTTCTCTCCTCTTGCCGGAGAGGTGACATCACTTCCTCTGCCTTTGTTTACATTACACAGGCAGAGGAAGTTCAGAGCGGGGGGGGTGCTGGATTGGCTGGGAGCGATCGCGAGGGGGCGGACAAAAACGAACTGCCACCCCCTTATCCCGGATCGCTCCCAGAGGTAAAATGCCCGATCGGACCCCCGACCCGCAAGAAGGCAGGGACGTACATGTACGCCCATCTGCCTGTACGTGCTATTCTGTGGACGTACATATACATGCGTCAGGCGTTAAGTGGATAAGCCTCTGTGGTGTGCAGTACCGCATTTGGCCAGAGGTGCGGGGGCGCCGGTGACACTTAGAGCCGTTCAAAGCCGCTTGTAAACACTGAAAAACGCTCCGTTCCCGAGTGTCTCCGAGCGGCTCAGAGTGTTTCCAAATGTCTCCGGAGCCTCCCCTAACCTCTGGTTACATGTAGTACTGCATACACTAGTAGTGCCACTGGAACGGATTATCCAAGTTTCCATTATTCCATTATTATTTTAGCTTATCTAAATGGAACCATGTACCATCGCAATGGAGTTTTGTAATTCGATTCGACTACAGACGTATTGATTGATATTTTGGAGAGATGACTAATAGTTTTATACCCATCTGAGAGTTCCCAAGAAAAATGTTGATGTTTTTCCCATTGTTCCAAATAAGGGAGTTTATGGTTAGGATCAATCAAAATACCATATATCAGGGATCTTCAAACTACGGCCCTCTAGTTGATCAGGAACTACAATTCATGTCTGTGAATGTGAGAGGTTTAAAATGCCTCATGGGATGTGTAGTTCCGCAACAGCTGGAGGGCCATAGTTTGAGGATCCCTGCCGTATACAATAGAAATATGACCTTTTATGAGAGTTCTAGTAGTACAAGATTTTTCAAAAGGCGATTCATTAATTTTACTAAGTTTATTTTGTAAGAATAAAGTAATTTGGTTGTATCGGTAATTGTAATACAGTTTTATAATAATCCAGTGAATCCAATTTATTCCCAGATAAGAAGTGTAGAATAAGTGATAAACCCCTATTCACCCACCATTGAAAACCTTCAGAAGATAATCCAGGTATAAATTCAGAATTATCAAGCACAGGAGATAATGGTGTATAAGTTAAACAAAGATTTTTTCTCATTCAATGTCTATCCCAAATCGATAAAGAGAATAAAAGACTAAAACATAAGATTGAGGGTATAAATTTACCAGGAATTCACATCATAGCTGCAATTGAGCCCTTGGAGCATGTAAAAGCTTCCATTTTAACCCAACGAGGAGTCGGACCAGGGATACTGGTGACTGCTAATTGGGCTATCTGTGCAGCATGATAGTGAGCAATAAAATGTGGGATTCCTAGGCCACCACATTTTTTTAAGTGTAAACTTAATTTATTAACTTTATGATTTTAATGTCCCCAAATAAAGATTTATGCCGCGTACACACGATCATTTTTCGGGTTCTAAAAAAATTTGTTTTTCAGGCTCTAGAAAAAACGAATTTTTTTTCAACTTCAAAAATGCTCTAGCAAAGCGCGGTGACGTACAACACGTATGATGGCAACCCTTTACGCTGCTTTAGCTGATTTTGTGTTGGTAAAAGACGATTTGTGCTTTTCTGTCTGTTAAAGCGTGATGAATGTGCTTACTCCATTACAAACGGTAGTTTTACCAGAACGAGCGCTCCCGTCTCATAACTTGCTTCGGAGAATGCGTGAGTTTTTCACGTCAATAAAGCCCACACACGACCATTTTTTACAACCCGAAAAATGTCAACGTTTAAAACGTTGTAAAAAAAATAGAGCATGTTCGAAAAAAAATGTGCCCGTTTTTCAGAACCCGAAAAATGCTCTGAAGCCGCACACGATCGTTTTTGAGAACCCGAAAAACGGCCCTATGTACACAGCATAAGATTTTTCTTTGGGGGGGGGGGGGGTTGAAGGTCTCATTTAGGAATAGCAAAAGGGAGATTTCGAAAGAGATATAAAATTCTTTGTAATACATTTATCTTGACTGAAGAAATTTTTCCAAACCAAGAAAGATTTGGCCCTGACCATTTATTCATATCTTCTGAAAGCCTTCTAAACATAGAATAATAATTTGCTTAGTATAAAGTATGTATGGAAGAAGTCAATTGAATTCCTAGATAAGAAAGAGAATGAGTGGCCCATTGGAATTCAAAATTATGCTTAAGTAGTGTAACTGTAGATTCAGAGAGATTGAGGTTTAAGGCAATAGATTTATTTTTATTTACCATCGGTCCTGACAATTGTGAAAAGGAGTTTCAATTTTTCGTTAGGTATGGTTGTATGAAGGGAAGTAATGTACATTAAAATATCATCCGCAAAAAATGGGCATTTATGTTCCTATTGTCCACAACGAATGCCTTTGATATTTGGATAAGCATGTATAGCTATAGCTAGAGGTTATATTGCTAATGCAAATAGTAGAGGAGATAGGGGGCAACCTTGTCATGTACCACATTGTATAGTTATGGAATCCCATTTATAACCATTAAGAAGGATATGTGCAGTATCCCCACTAAGCTGCTGAAGGAATGTGCCGACATCTTGGCACCACCTATCACGCAGCTCATAAACCATTCAAGGAAGGCATAGTGCCCTCCCTGCTGAAAGAGGGCACAATCCAGCCCATCTTGAAAAAACCCACCCTAGACCCCAAGGACCCTACTCACCGCCATCCCATAACAGGCCTAAACATTCTATCCAAGATAATGGAGAAAGTAGTGGTACAACAGCTGCAACAGCACCTAGATACTCATAAATCACTTGATCCATTTCAATCAGGTTTCTGTCCCGGACACGGGACGGAAACAGCATTGCTCAAAATATGGGACGACGCTCTTGAGGCCGCAGACGAAGGAGAATCTTGTCTCCTGGTTCTGTTGGACCTAAGCGCAGCCTTTGACACGGTAGACCACAAACTGTTACTGACTCGGCTGGCTGAGGTAGCCAGAGTCGCAGAAGGTGATCTATCTTGGTTCTTCTCCTTTCTGGAAAACCGTTCACAAACCGTGAAATTAGGACCTTCCACTTCTGAAAAACGCACGGTGTCATGCGAAGTCCCTCAAGGATTCCCCCTATCACCGGTGCTCTTCAACATCTATCTTTGTCCTCTCTTTGAAATCATCAGTAGCCAACAACTACTTTATCACTCATATGCAGACGACACGCAACTATATTTTCGCATCTGCAATAAAAACGATCATCATCCCAGTTTAGAGAACTGTCTCTCTTTGATAGAAAACTGGATGACTAAGAGTTATCTTAAACTCAACAATTCCAAAACAGAACTCCTTCTGTTTCACGCCAGTCGCAAGAGTCAACTGGCAACTACTTGGAAACCCCCGCCCATTCTGGGCCAGATCATCTCCCCTAGCTCCAAAGTCAAAAGTCTCAGAGTCATCTTTGACTCCTGTATGACAATGGACGCACAAATAGGGTCAGTAGTCAGCGGATCTCACCATCTGCTGTGCCTACTACGCAGACTTATTCCTTTTATCCCCGAAGAAGACGTAGCAGTTGTGGTGGGAACAATTGTGAACTCCAGACTGGACTATGCAAATGCCCTTTACCTTGTACTCCCTTAGTACCAAATAGCTCGTCTGCAAGTCATTCATAATACGGCCGCCAGACTTGTGACTGGGAAAAAACCCTGGCTGCCAGTAAAAGACAGAATTGCTTTTAAAACACTCTGTCTGACTCATAAGTGCATCCATGGGAAGGCTCCACAATATCTATGCAAAAAACTAGAAGAGCACAATCCCTTCGCGTTCTGCGATCCACCGACCAAAATCTGGTCAAGATACCCAAAGCCAGATACAAGTCCAAAGGAGAAAGAAGGTTTGCTTTTCAGGGTCCCAGACTATGGAACGCTTTACCAACCAGCATTCGGTTAGAGGAAAACCACCTGAGCTTCAGAAGACAGATAAAAACTCTGCTCTTTTGATGACCAGAGAGAGACAGAAACAACAAGCGCCCAGAGGCGATTTAGTTCGCATGTGCCACGCTATATACGTTTTTCATTCATTCATTCATTCATTCATTCATTCATTCAGTAGGAGTGTGGAATAAAGAACGTAGAATGTATAAAAAGGAAGGGTAAAATTTCATAGTGTTTAACACAGTGAATAAATAATCCCAAGATAAACTCTCAAACTATCAAAGGCCTTGTGAAGGTCTAACAATAATAACATAGCATGTTGCCTTAAAGGATCACTAAAGGAATTTTTTTTTAGCTAAATAGCTTCCTTTACCTTACTGCAGTCCTGGTTTCATGTCTTCATTGTACATTTTTGCTTTGATGTTGCTGTAATCCTGCTCTGATCTCCACACTTCCTGGTTGTCTGTTTCCTTATAACCACAGTGTTGGGAGCTTTCTCACGGTGGTCTAAGCTGTCATTACTGTGTGTCTAAAACTTCCCAGAACCAATCAGATTCATTTTAAAAACAAAACACTGCCCTGAATTTGTTTGTTTTTGTTCTGTGTGTCTCTACTTCACAGAAACATGAAGCCAGTTTAAAAGTGAAACTAACCTGCAGGCACATTATATGATTGATTTTTATCTATTTCTAATCATTTTGAAAAGGAATCAGTTAACTTTTATGTCTCTATACCCTGTAAACAGTCATTTCAGCAAAACATTTTTTTTCCTTTAGTGACCCTTTAATCGGCAGTCCCAATGTGAATGGACAGCTGTGATAAGGTTTATTAATCTATGGATTTGATCTAAAGTTTGTCGAAATACTGATAAAACCCAATTGGTCTTTATGAGTGTAATGTTCTAAGAAAAAAGTAAGACGTAATGCTAAAGCTTTTCTTAAAGAGGGGGTTCACCCTTAAAACCACTTTCTCCCATCCCATCCAGCATACTGGCGTCAGCGCCAGTATGCTGTCTTTTTTTTTTTTTTTTATAGGTGTACTTACCTCTTAATAGATAATTTAATTTTCATCCTACCGCGGGGTATGGCGCCGCTATATAGCGTCACGCCTTCCGAAAACAGCAGACTAGCACTCGGCTGTTCTCGGAGCTATACGGCGCCTGAGCACAGACCTAGGAGCTGACTGCGCAGGCGCTGTATATAGCCGCGTCACGCCCTCCGAAAAAAGCCGAAATAGGACTCGGCTGTATACGGCGCCTGCGCAGTCAGCTCCTGGGTCTGTGCGCAGGCGCCGAGAACAGCCGAGTGCTAGTCGGCTGTTTTCGGAAGGCGTGAGGCTATATAGCGGCGCCATACCCCGCAGTAGGACGAAAATTAAATTATCTATTAAGAGGTAAGTACACCTATAAAAAAAAAAAAGACAGCATACTGGCGCTGACGCCAGTATGCTGGATGGGATGGGAGAAAGTGGTTTTAAGGGTGAACCCCCTCTTTAAGGTCACAGTTAGGGAGACTGTTCTATTTCATATTTCCGTCCTAACCCTGCTTTTAACTTCTCCACCGCTTTATCCTTGACCTGTCTGGTGTGTACTTACCTTGGCCTTCATGATGCTGTTAGTTCACTGAGGTTCTCTAACAAACCTCTGAGGGCTTTACAGAACAGCTGCATTTATACTGAGATTAACCACTTCAACCCCGGAAGGGTTTGCCAATTTCCTGACTAGGCACTAGGCCATTTAAACTGACAATTGCTCGCTCATGCGATGATGTACACATTCAATATGTCCTTTTTTCCCCCACAAATAGAGCTTTCTTTTGGTGGTATTTGATCACCTCTCTGGTTTTTATTTTTTGCGCTATAAACAAAAATAGACCAACTATTTTGAAAAAAAAATATATATATATTTTACCTTTTATAATAAATATCCCCCCCCCCCAAAAAAAAAACTTCATCTGTTTAAGGCAATATGTATTCTTCTATATGTTTTTTGGTAAAAAAAAACAATAAGCGTATATTGATTGGTTTGCGCAAAAGTTATAGTATCTAAAAGATAGGAGATTGGTTTATGGCATTTTTGTTCTTATTATTTTTTAGCTAGTAATGGCGGTGATCTGCGATTTTTAGCGAGACCGTGACATTGCGGTGGACAGATCGGCCTCTTTTGACACTTTTTTGGGACAATTGACATTTATACAGCAATCAGTGCTATAAAGATGCACTGATTGATTACTGTGTAAATGTCACTGGCAGGGAAGGGGTTAAAACTAGTCAGCGATCAAGGGGTCAAATGTGTTCCCTTGGATGTGTTCCTAACTGTGGTGGGATAGGACTGACTGGAGGAGGAGAGAGATCGCTGTTCCTGATCACCAGGAACAGCAGATCTCTCTCTCCTCCCCTGTCTGAACAGGGATCTGTCTGTTTACATTGACAGATCCCAGTTCAGGCTCTCTGTGGAGCGATCGCAGGTGGCCTGCGGACATTGCGGGCGACGGCCACGCGCATCAGCTCTGGCGTACGCGCCTCCCACAGTTCTTAAAGCGGACCAACTTACACCTATGGTGGTTTGCGCAGCCGTGCAAGCCTGCCGTCTTATAAAATGACGGCGGCTGTTTGGCAACAGGTTAACACTGGGGCGACTCGTCAGGCGACTCAGCCGCCTGACAAGTCGCGTCCCATTCTATTCAATAGAACCGTTCTAATAGGAGCAACGCAAGTCACTCCGACTTAGAAAAAGGTTCTTGTACTACTTCAGGGGCGACTTGCATTGACTTCTATACAGAAGTAATTTTTCAAGTCGCCTCTGAAGTTGTCTTCAGGACGCCTTGCCGAGTCGCCCCCGAAGTCGTGGGGCCCCAGTGTGAACCGGCTCTGAGGCTTCATTCGGTTCCTTTTTTTCATTTATTTATTTTTATCTATCTTACCCAATGTAAGAAAATGTTGTTACTTGTAAATAGAGTATAATTGTAAATATATATATTTAATACATTCCTAATATTGGTCTCCGTAAAAGGTATCAGGCAAAATGCCAACAAATGCTCTGACAGCCCTTCTGAGAGCCAGAGGTGGGCTCAATTCTTCCATGCGTCAGAGGTTGGGTTTTAAGTGATGTCTCCAGGGCGACCTCAGCAGCTATCACTATTGACAAAGGAAGCATAACATCCATTGTCTCCTCACAACATACTGTTCTGTTATTCAGTGCATATTAACTCTGATTAATGACATTCAGCACACAATGTGCATTTATACAGCTAAGTGTGTGTCACAATTTACATATTAACAAAACTGCGCAGGTTGAATTGTCTTTTTTGTTTATACAATTACCCTGTAAAATGAAATCATATATTAATGAAAAAAATCTATTAACTGCTTGAAGCAAAAGAAGATCAGACTGCAGCACACAAATCTTTTTGGTGTAAGTGCTTCCCTATGCAAGGTGTGGAAATAATTGTGTTAATGTACCATGGGAAGCCAGTGTCATATGGCTTTGGCTTGCTTAACCACCTCCCACCTGCGCTATAGCTGAATGACTGCCACAGCGAAGGCTTATTTTGCCAAGAGACCACCATATGACATCCTCCAGTGATCAGGGGTCGTGCGGTGTGCTGTGAGGTCGCCGAGTCTTTGGGACCCAGGTGATTACAGATCGGGGTAAAGGGCCAATCACAGCAGCCCATTACCTTGTGATCAGCTGTGTCCAATGACAGCTGATCACGATGTAAACACATGGCCATTATCAGTTTTCATTTCCTCATGCTGACAGCGTAAAGGCTGGCTTCACACTGAGGCAGCATTCAGGCTTTTTAGTAGAGCAGCATGATTAATCGTCAAGAATCGTTATCACGATTTTTCCCCCTTGCGATCTTGACAAAGTATTTCCTGATCTTTTGTATGCAGAGAATTATCAAAGAAAGGAAGAAAATATCTGGACAGTCTGCCAAGTATCAGAACATTATTTATCAATGGAATGTTAAGTCTAAACATTGTAACAAATTGTCTTTTACATCAAAGGAATAGACTTCTGTATGTAAATTAGGAAAATTTAACCACTTAAACACTAAAACTTTCTCTGACACTTGTTGTTTTCAAGTTAAAATCACCCCCAAACATTATATATATATATATATATATATATATATATATATATATATATATATATATATATATTTTTTTTTTTTTTTTTTTTTTTTTACTTGAGACCCGAGAGAATAAAATGGTGGTTGTTGCAATATTTTTATGTCACTGTATTTGCCTAGTGTTTTTTCAAATTCAATTTTTAGGGAAAAACTAACCAGTAGTAAGCCCAATTTTTTTGGTATAATGTGAAAGATTTTACGCCGCAAAAATCGTGATCTTTATTCTAAGCAAAAAAATTGTGATTCTCATTTTTGCCAGAATCACGCAGCTGTATAACATCAGATTTTCAAGTATACACAGCTGTAAGGACAAGTGAAAAGATTATAAATATTACCTATGCAGGATGAAGATAGAGATATAATACAGGCCTGACAGATCACACTTGGGTCACCTAACTGAAGTGAGGTTAAATATTTCTCTGTCTGTAGTATAACCCCTGCTTGTTTGCAGACCATTCATGCTGAAACAGTGGGCATCATGAACAGTTAACTCCCAGCTGTTAGCTACAGAGAAAAGTGTACTAAGATACCATACTGAGCAATATATTGCCAAGGAAAAAACAAGACAATAGGCCATTTATATACTGTATACCTAATGTGTACTAGAAAAGGAAGCAATATAATCAAGAGTGAGCATATACAAGGAAAAAACATACCGTGTCTGTTGCTTAGAGGAGCTTTTATGTAAATTAAAAATTCTGTATTCTGATAACTGTATGCAGATTTTATGATAGTACACATAATATGAATACCTTTTTACTTCACCAGCCTTTATTTATGTTTATATGCATGCCAAGCTGTTCAGCAAAAATGACAGATTCCTGGATCTGCTGCTATGCTCACCGACCCCTATGTGACTACAGTTTGCTGTAGTGACGTGGGAGCCGTCAGGAGGAACCGCACAGTGTGGTGGGGACCCGAGATCGTGAACTCCTGAAGAATTGGATTCGTACATTTTTTTTTCAGACACCTGAACATTTTCTTCTCTTGTTTATTCCAGGCAGATATTAAACCACATTGGTTACAGTTACAGTGATATTAACCACTGGGCACTATTACTCCCCTCCTGCCCAGGTCGTTTTTCAGATTTCAGCACTGTCACACTTTGAATGACAATTGCACGGTCATGCTTTATGTAACCATGTGACATTTTTATAATTTTCTTCAAACATATAGAGCTTTCTTTTAGTGATATTTAATCACTGCTGGGTTTTTTATTTAAAAAATAAAATAAAAAAACAGACTGAAAATTTAAAAAACAACATTTTTTTCTTAGTTTCTGTCAGTACATTTTCTAAATTGATGTGCACTGATGAGGCTGCACTGATGAGCACTGATAGGCTGCAGTAATGAGGTGGCACTTATGGGTGCCGATTAAGTGGCATTGATGAGGATGCACTAATATGCCGCACTTATGGGCACTGATAGATGACACTGATATGTGGCACTGATGAGCACCGATAGACAGCACTGATGGGTTGTACTGGTGGGCACTGATAGGGGGCACTGGTGGACGGATAGGCAGCACTGATAGGCTGCACTAATGGTCACTGATGAGGTGGCACTTATTGGCACTGATGAGGCAGCACTTATGGGCACTGATTAGGTGGTACTGATGAGGAAGCACCAATATGCCGCACTTATGGGCACTGATATGTGGCACTGATGAGCACTGATAGGCGGCACTGATGGGTTGTACTGGTGGGCACTGATAGGCGGCACTGATGGGTTGTACTGGTGGGCACTGATAGGGGGCACTGGTGGACGGATAGGCAGCACTGATAGGCTGCACTAATGGTCACTGATGAGGTGGCACTTATTGGCACTGATGAGGCAGCACTTATGGGCACTGATTAGGTGGTACTGATGAGGAAGCACCAATATGCCGCACTTATGGGCACTGATATGTGGCATTGATGAGCACTGATAGGCGGCACTGATGGGTGGCATTGGTGTGCACCGATGGGTGGCACTGATGGGCAGCACTGATAGGCAGCACTGAAAGTCAGCACGGACTGCTGGCGCTTTATTGTAATCAGGGCACTGATGATCAGTCCTCCGATTACCTGTCTTGCTGGACACAGCCAATCACATGGTTAAAGAGCTGCATCAGCGGCTCTTTAAAGAGATTGGGGTCATGCCATGTCCTAGCAACACGGTGTGGCTCCCCACGGGAGTGGCCGTTTGAGTGGGCTGTCATATGACATCCACCCAGAGCGAGAGTCGCAACAATCCTCCATCATTTGACAATGGGCAGGCAGAAAGAGGTTAAAGGCTTTATTTTTAAAATAACAAACATGTTATACTTAACTGCCCTGTGCTGTGGTTTTACACAGAACTGCCTGGATCCTAATCTTTTTGGATTAGCTCCTTGCTCCTCCTTACTGCCGAGTGACCCCAGAGCAAGTCTCTGCTCTGTGTCAATTCACACACACACATGGCTTGGCCCCGCATTGTCATTGGCTCACTGGCTGTGATTGATAGTAGTGGGAGCCAATGGCTACCGCTGCTTTCTCAGCTAATGAGGGAGAGACCTGGGAGAGCCAAGGCTCTCGTGCATATCGCTGGATCGGGATGGGACTCAGGTAAGTTTTAGGGGGTATAGGGGCGCTGCTGAACACAGAAGGTTTTAATCCTTCATGTATAGAATATAAACACACACATATGCACATAAATGTATTTCAATGGCCATAATGAATTAATATCCTGACCAGTAAAATGCATTTAAAGTGGTTGTAAAGGCTCAATGTTTTTTACCTTCATGCGTTCTATGCATATAGGTAAAAAAAAAAAACTTTGTGTACAGCAGCCTTCCCCAATACCTTCCTTAGCCTCATCTCGATCCAGCAATGTGAACGAGAGCCTTGGCTCTCAGTTTCTCCCTCCTAATTGGCTGAGACAGCAGCGGGAGCCATTGTCAATCACAGCCAGCGAGTCAATAAGGAGAGAACATGTGCGGGACCGAGACACACAGAGCAAGCTTGCTATCAGGGCAGGAGAAAGGAGCACCAAGAAGAGGAGGATCTGGGCTGCTCTATACAAAACCACTGCACAAAGCAAGGGGGTATTACATGTTTACTGGCCCCTTCCCCCACTCATACTAAAACATCCCGCAGCAACAGTTGGTAGTAGAGGAGGGAAGGGAAGCCGGAAGCAATGCGAGGGGAAGGAGGGGGGAGCCAGGACAGTAGGGGGAATTTGTGCCGCACAGGGTAATTAGGGTGTGCCTGGGCACACCTGGCACACCCTGTGCGCACGCCTATGACTAAAGGCATTGGTGTGGGGATGACAAAGGTAATTATGCATTCCTAAATCTGTATATTATTGTGTTTTATCTTAATACACCTGTTAATTTTTCAACTGATTCCTGAAAAAAAAATAACCAATGGTGGTCTTCAGGTTCTGTTACTACCCTGTACTATAGCATTTCCTATAACAAACATCTCTGCTGTTAACATCACTTTTTTCATGCTTTCTATATCTATACTGTTTAAAGCATGTAAACTTGAACATTTTCAATAAAAATCAATTAAAAGAAAAATACATTCTGAATTTAATATCTTCACCTGGATTCATTTAAGATCAACAATCGCACTATTGCTGTTATTATTGTTACCACCGACTGTTAAAGTCAAATATTGAGAAAACAATCATATCAACTGGTAAACACTTAGATATAGGGTTGTAAAAAAGAGCAAATGTTCACCTGCCATATGTGTTCTGATCAGTAAGGGCTCTGCGTATCTTAGTAGCAGTGGCCTTACAAGAGTCATGTGGTTACTATGGGGAAACAATTTAACAGCAATGTGCAGAGAATAACACAAGAGTGTGGCTTAGTGACCTGCTTATCAAGCTGTTTAATGGAACTCCAATCTCAGGAAAAAAACATCAATAACCCTATATAACACATGGCTACATTCAGGCCCTTGCTACTCTAAAGAGAAGCCGTTACCACTAGCCTTATGCAAGAATTAAAATATTATTCTTTAACAAGTTCAATACTGGGCATTTTCACCCCCTTCCAGCCCAGGCCAATTATCAGCTTTCAGCACTGTCACGTGAATGACAATTGCGCCGTCGTACGACGTGGTTTCCAAACAAAATTGACATCCTTTTTTTCCCCACAAATAGAGCTTTCTTTTGGTGGTATTTTATCATCTCTGTGGTTTTTATTTTTTGCGCTATAAACAAAAAATAACACAATGGGCCAGATTCTGAAAAGAGATACGACGGTGTATCTCAGATACACCGTCGTATCGCAGTTTTTTTCAATGGGTATCTATGCGAGTGATTCTTAGAAGCACTTACGCATAGATACACTAAAGATCTGACAGGTGTAAAGCAATTACACCGTCGGATCTTGGATGTAATGACAACGCCGGCCGCTAGGTGGCCTTTACGTTGTTTTCTCATTTGCCTATGCAAATTAGCCCAATACGCCGATTCCCAAACATTTTTACGCCGCCCCGTCGTCGTTTACGTAGGTTGCGTACGCGTAAGGTTACCCCTGCTATATGAGGGGTATGTTTCCGAAGTTCCGTCGTTGCCGTGTTAAGTATGGCGTCGGGTCAGCGTCGTCTTTTTCCGTCGGTTACGTCGTTTTACTAAGTCGTTCGCGAATAGGGAATTGCGTAAGTGGCGATCACGTAGTTTTGACGTTGGTTTCAACGACGCTTTTCGACGTGAGCTGGAGCATGCGCACTGGGCTTTTTTCCCGGCCGGCGCATGCGCACTTCATTTGACGCGGGGGCACGCTTAATTTAAATACAGCACGCCCCCTCCTTCAGTATTTGAATTACGTGGCCTTACGATGCCGCATTTACGCTACACCGCCGAAAATTACGGAGCAAGTGCTTTGAGAATACGGCACTTGCTCCAGTAATTTGCGTAGACGTAGTGTAAATGCGATACGATACACTACGCCGCTAGATACGCCATTTTTTGAGAATCTGGCCCAATATTTTTTACTTTTTGCTATAATAAATATCTATTTTTTTAACTACAAAAACGATTTGATTCCCCCAACACATTCAGTTTTGATGGGGGAATTCTTCCCATAGCGCTATTGTATTCTGACAGCAGGAGGTTTCCCAGCCATCAGAATACAATGATCACTGCTGGTGGCTTTGGTCGCCATCAGTGATTGAATAAAAAAAAACCACCAACAGTCTGGTTGGACTGAAGCTGATCGATAGATCAATTTCAGATCAATTTCAGTCCAACCAGAATGCCCAAAGACTGATGAAAATCTGCTGTATCCGCAGAATTTGAATCCATCTCTGGCAGGCTTTAGGGACAGGGTATGCTCCCTCTTATTAACATAAAATGGAGAAGCCCAGTTTGTAAATATTTAACCCTTTGCTACCACAGACAGGGTTCAAAACTAGTTTAGAACTGATGAGAGGGGATCTGCTAGCACATTACAGACAGGGTTACCGTATATACTCGAGTATAAGCCAAGTTTTTCAGCACATTTTTTTGTGCTAAAAATGCCCCCCGAGGGCTTATACTCGAGTCACCTTTTTGCGCCTGATCTCCCGGACTTTGGGGACACGGTACTGGCCGGCCATCCCCTGGACCCCAAACTTGGAACACATGTAGCCCCATTTCTCCTCTACGAGTGTGCAAAGTTTTTTGTCTGGGGGACCTACGGTTGGAGAGCACCGATTTTTCAAAGCCGGGCACACCTTCCATAGACTCCCATGTTAAACGTCAGTCTAGTCATGGACACAGTGAGGCATGGGCACAGTGAGGCATGGGCACAGTTGGTCGTGAACTTGTTCTGCATACAAATGGCAAAACTTTGTCGGCTAACAGAAACTATGTGGTTTTTCTGCTCTTTAGCGACACCCTTTGGGCAACCTTTGCTAATGTTGTCTTATGGTTAGCATTGCTTCTGAGCATGCGTGTTTGTACTTTGGATTTTTTCCTGACAGACTACTGTACAAACGATTGGATAATCCGACATCACACATTTGTTGTCTGAAAATTTTAAAGCGTGCTATCCAACATTTGTTGTCGGAAATTCCGACATCAATTGCCCGATGGAGCATACAAAACCCTGCATCACACAATTCCTGTCGGAAAATCCAATTGTGTGTACGAGGCATTACAGTTTCCTGAATTTTTTTTTTTTTACTTTTTTCTACATTGCAGGACCACACTGCACCTGCAAGCCAAGCATTTGCCCAAAGCAAACCTGAAGACAGCTGTATGTAAAACTACATGCAATTCTTTTTAGTTTGTATTATACATTATGCTTTATATCAACCTGGATCTTAGCTTTGAGAAAGGTGCTTCTCTTGGGCAGACATTCGAAAATGAAATTTGTTTCCAAGAAAATGGCAGCATAATTGTGCACACAAAACCAAAGCCTGAAATGTTGGCAAGAAGAAAATAGATGCCTCTTTAAAGTTCAACTAAGCTTACGAAGTCACAGTAGAATGGAGAATGCTATTTGTTCCACTAATGCACATAAAAATCAATACTCGTTAAGTAGAGGAGAAATTTCACTTGCTAAAAAAATCAAAAGCAAAAGAAGAAGTTCTATGAATAAGCAACAAGACCTTCATTAAATCCACTTCACAAGTTTTATTTTTTCATACATGTTTGCTTCTAGGTGCTGTTGAGTAGTCATTGAATCTACATGGAAAAGTACACTGGGACTCAGCTTTCCCCTCTTACCTACGAAGAAAAACAAGCATAATTTTCGTGCTGCCATTATTTGTTAATGGCAGGGTGGATATCAATCAATGATTAAATCAATGATTTAAAAAAATATATAATAATAAATACATTTTTTGATTTTTGATGAGCCGGTGTTTTGTCACATTTGATTACGTCGCCATCATCTTGCTACACTCCACACTAACGTGGTATGCTACCGCGCATACGTCAAAGTGTTATCAAGCATGCACGGTTTTTCTGCCTTGCAGGTAAGCATACAGACGACCGGAAAATACAGAGCAGGTTCTCTATTATTCCCGGGCAGTTTTCCTGTCTGGAAAACTGCTAGGGAAAATACACACGGTCGGGATTCCCAGCCAAAAGCTCTCCTGGCAGTTTTTCTGCCGGGAAAACAGGTCGTGTGTACGAGACTTGTGATTGAATCGGTTCTGATATCGCTGTTTTACTAACCTGACAGTTTATTATTCTAATTAGGAAACCTTCATTTTGTTTGCAAATACTAAAGATTCTAATTACCAGCAAGAATAAGTCCTTACATTTAAAGAGCACCTGTCATTTCAGATCCATCATGTCAGCGCCTGTTAGCGGGCATCCACTCACCTGCTGCCGCCACATCCCTCACCTTGTTGTGTCACTGCCGCATCACCAGCCATCCTATTAAAGTGAATGGGACTAGCGGTGAGTCAACAGCGGGTAAGAGGAGGAGCCGCTGTGGGACAGAGATGACAGTTTCTCTTTAAAAATTATGATTTAAATCGATAAATAAACCCCAATGTGTTGGTAAGAGTTCGAATAAATGGTAGTTTGAGCATAAATGAACACACAAAGGGTACAGTAGTTTCAGACAGCGTCTGCTAGACAGTATGATCACTATGCCAAGGTAACTTAGAATAGAGTTCTGTACCACTAGACACATAAATCAGCAAAGTCAGCAAAAAACTGTTGATTTAGGCATTAAGTGCAATGTGTATAATAATAATATGACTAAGTTAGAACGAACTCTAGAAGAATGGTTAGAATATGGAATGCAATGTTTTAACTTTTCAGCTGGCTAATATTGGGGCCCAGTTGTACCATTGGTGCACTTGAGAATAGTCCCAGTTAAGCCTGCAGGCATCAATAAGGCTACTAAATGGCTGTATGGTCAGTTCCTAAAGGGCTCAGCCTCTTTCTCTAGCAACAGGTAGGAAATCCCCACAGCCGCAGCTGCAGTCGCAGCAATTATGTAGTTCACTATCCAGTCACACACAGTGATCAGTCTACTCTCTGCTCTACACCCAGGTGACACTGTCTGCACTCAGCAGTCCGTATATCGGAGTCACCAATATGCAACAGTGATGGTGGACACTGGACAGCGATCTGCACTCTCACGGAAACAGGAAGCAGTGTCTTGTAAAGCTTGAGAAAACACAGCTCTTTCCCCTCCCCCTTTCTCTAGGAAATGCAGCTTAAAAGCTCTTGATTACAGTAGAGTCTCTCTCCTCTGGACCACAGTTCCCACAGTGCAGTGCTGCCTGACTCAGTCTATTGAACGTTTCCTGTTCCTGCTCCCTCCTCTTGCTGATGTAGTGGTCTACTTTTTTTTATTCCAAATTTCAAATAATATTTACATTAAAACAGAAAAAAGTTGGGAAAACTGGAGAAATTTGTAACCATCAATTGTTCTCCAGCTGTTCCAATTTAAACCAGATATTATATAGTTATATGAAGAAGGACATATCTGCATACCCTTAGGTTACCACGTAATGCAAAGGCATGCCTGATTGGATACAAATCAATTGGATGGTTTATAAAGATCCTCATATTACATCGTTTTGGTAAATCTGTAGTGCATGGTAAGCTTTAAATTGTCAATGCACGTTACTATCTGATTATACCATGTCTGTATAATTTACTTTAGAGCCATAAAACCACAAGGTCCTACCTTAACAATCTGCTCAATGTATATCCAATCAGGCAGGCCCTCATGGTTGGCAGTTTTAAAGCTGCTCATACATGGATCGAAAGCAGGTACCGGATACATTTCGAGCCATGTATGGGCACTATAGTTAAACAGAAGTTGATCTACCAATCAACCTCTGTTCAACTGCCAGGTCAGACAAAGGCTGCTCGATCAGCATTGCTGATAAGTGTATTCTGATGGTGGAGAAGTCTTCCCTTTGTCAGAATACAATAGCTTAGCAGCGAGGTTTCATTATGTTGTTATTACCAAAAAATAATACGTTTGAATTCAACTAGGGTTGTCCCAATACCGATACTAGTATCTGTATCGATACCGAGTATTTGCGGGAGTACTTGTACTCGCGCAAATGCTCCCGATGCTTCTGCCGATACTTTTTTTTGTATTTATCAACATGTTCTGTGAAAGTTTACTACTGCGTGACAAGCAAATAATTTTTTTTTTTATTAATTTTTACTAATTTTTATTCTTATATAATGTCTTGAGTTAGAGTTTTTCATAATTCTAAAGAAAATATCCTTAGTCTGTATTGTGGTTTGAAAACTGTCACATGACATTTAAAAAAAGTATCGGTATTCGGTATCGGCGAGTACATGAAAAAAAGTATCGGTACTTGTATTTGGTCCTAAATAAGTGGTATCGGGACAACCCTAATTTCAACTATATATTTAGATGACACTTTTAAACGTTTTATTTATTTTTACTCTGTATTTCAAATATTGTTTTTTTATTTTTAAATATGTGATCAGTAGCAGAGAACTAGAAGCTCCTCCTGCCACTGTTTCCCTGCAGAGAGTCTGGGAAAGAGCTGGGTCATGTGACAGCTGTATATCAATTAGGAAAAGGGCACTTCGATTTTTTCTTCATTAAAATAATTACAGTATCATCATCCACATACAAAAAGAGAAGTGATAATATAAATTAAACAGTGTGCATTTCTTATCACTTTAACACATCATTCTACAAAATCATATCGTAGTTTATCGCCAGGCAGATACAAAACAATACCAATGAACTGTATGCAGTTACACACATCTATTATAAAAAGAATAAATATTCAGTTCAGATGTAATTCCCTGCACAGCAGCACTAAGGCCCCTTTCACACTGGGGCGGCATCGGTGGTAAAGCGACGCTATTTTTAGCGGCCGAGAAAGGGTTAAAACCAAGCTGAAGCATCGCTTTGCCAGCGGTATAGCTGCAGTTCCCATTGATTTCAATGGACAGGAGCAGTGGAGGAGCGGTAAACACACCGCTCCTTCACCGCTTCAAAGATGCGGCTACCAGGACTTTTTTTTACCATCCTGCTAACCCTCAGGGCTTTCAAACTGTAGAGACAGCAGCAGCTTTAGGGCACTTTGCAGGCACTATTTTTAGCATTATAGCGCTTGCAAAGCACCCCAGTGTGAAAGGGGTCTGAGGGTGTTTTTTTGGCACTTATGCAGCATACACACGGTTGGAATTTCCGACAAGAAAAGTTTGATGTGAGCTTTTGGTCGGAAATTCCAACCATGTGTAGGCCCCATCAGACTTTTTCTGTCGAATTTCTGACAGCAAAAATTTGAGAGCTGGTTCTCAAATTTTCCCGACGGGAAAAGTTCTTGTCGGAAATTCCAATCGTCTGTATGCAATTCCGACTCGCAAAAAAAATGCATGCTCGGAATCAATTTGACGCATTCTCGGAACCATTCTCGTTGTAGTATTGTACGTCACCACGTTTTTGACGGTCAGAATTGTGTGACCGTGTGTATGCAACACAAGTTTGAGCCAAATTTCAGTCGGAAAGAAATCCAAGGTTTTCTTGTCGGAATTTCCGATCGTGTGTACGTGGCATTAGGTGTGTTTGACGACCCGTGTTTTGCGTGCGTTTTGTCACATACTGTAACAAATGCACAACATTTGAAATAAATAAACGGCACGCATCTTGCTGCTTTTTTGAGAAACATGATTCTGCCCATATTTTCAGAGAGACCAAGCGTGAATGCAGCCTAAAACTTTTTACAACTTGTTAAAATGCTAGGGTGCTGTGAAATGTAGCTGTAATGATTTTTTAGCAGAGGCTGCCTGAGCCTAGAAAAGAAGGGGGGTCCTCCTGGGTAAAAAAGTTTAACCCTTTCACTACTAGAGTACATAATAAACGCATGCAAATCCCAAAAGTTTATATATTCTGAAAGCAGAGACCTTTTTAACATATGATGGTGGCAGCTATTATTTTTTTACGTCACACAATATTTGAGCTTATGTTGATCAATTCTGTATTTCACTAAATAATACACTTGAATCAGTTTTAGAGCCCACGAACACAATACAATCCCCAGTTTTTTGGTAAAATAGAAAAAGACGAGATTGTATCAGGTAAATAGATAGAGAAAATGTGAACCTTCAAAATTGTGTGCACCTGTGAAATGCAACAATTTCTACAGGCAATGCTTAAAAAAACCTTTCCTGGTGCCTCCATGGCAGCATACCTGTGACAAGCTCCGCCTTGGCTCCTCCCTCAGGACTAGTGAATATTATAAAAAGGTTGGCTAGCACTGCCCCCACATTCTCCTTTTTTTCCTTATACCTCAAGGCAGTGAATGCTGGTCGAACGTCCTACCTTCTGCAGTCGGCAGCGTCCATCCGGGTTCAAGCCTCTCCCGGGTGCGGTCCCTTCTCTTGGGCAGCTAAACGCGCTAATAAGGTTGGGAGTCCCTTCTGTAGGGTCTTTTGGGACAGGCAGTTTGTCTCTTAAGCTAAGAGCTCTATCTGCAGTACATCTTAAGAGGCGTCTGGCTCCCACGGTAACAGAAGCAGCAGCTAGTACTTTTTTTTTTTCCTTTCCCCCTCTCTCTCTTCTTTTTTTTTTTTTCTCTCACTCCCCTCTCCCCTTTCTTAGGCGTTTTCTTCAAACTTTCTTGTTTCTCATCATGTCCGCCCCCCCTCCTCCCGCAGTGTTCATTTATGTTTCCCCCCGTGTTCCGCCGCCCCCATGTCCTCCTCTCCCCCTTAGGGATCGCGCGCGCTCACCCCCACTCATTTAAGTGCACGAGCGGCGTCCTTCGCCGCGCTCTGCACTGACGCCGACGGTTGGGACTTCCGGGTCCTAGAGCCGCCGGTTCGCGCATGCGCGGTGCTCGCGGAAGCCTCGGCGGCCATCTTGGAAAAGGGAAAGGTGGCGAATTTTTGCCATTCTTTCCAAAATGCATGGCAGAGGCGTCCCTTTTCTCCTGGTCCTCCTCTTTATCTCCCTGACTGCCCCAGTAGAGTTCCTGAGGCTGTCTGGGAAGGTTCAGTGGAGAGAGCTCCAGGGCAAAATTCCCCCCCCCCTTTCTCAGGTAAAAAAAAAAAAAAAAAAAAAAAGAAAGAGGGGTGGACTGGCGTATATGTTTTTTTTGGCGGAAGTGTAGGGGTGGTTTTAAAAAAAAAAAAAAGGGGAACGGCGAAACAGTATTCATGGTTCTTTTTAGCCGAGTTCAAACATGACCTTTACCCCTTTCCTGCTCTTTTCTTAGCTGCTTCCTCTGCTAGTCCACCTAATATGAGCCATTCGCCGCCCATACAAGATCCTACTCTACAGTTAAGGTAAGGACCTACGTCCAGGTAAGTTTAAGCATGTTTTTTTTTTAAAAAAAAGAGTGCTCTGAGGCTCGTACCTTTATGTGTTACAGCCCTGTACGCCAAAAGACGTCTAAGAAGACCTCAAGGCGACATGAAGACTCTGACTCAAGCCCCAGCAGAGATAGGTCTTCCAGGCGAGGGGACCAGAGGAGTGGCAGGAAGTCATCAGCCAAAAAACGCCATCTCTCACGCTCCCCGAGATCCAGATCTCCAAAGTGTCAGGCCTGTGGAGCCACCCCTCTCCCACATAAACGGATCTGTCAAGCTTGCCTGAGGGACTATGCGGCGGACCGAGAATCCGAGGGCCTGCAAGTGGCGGACCTGCTTAAGAAGGCAATAAAAGATTCCTTTGCAGAATTGGTGGCCTCAATGCCAACGCAGCAACCGGTAGCTCCTCCTCAGGGGCATCCGGCTGAGGAGGCCACTCCCGGCCCTTCCACGGGTGGAATGCCTCGTATGACACCTGCTTCATCCTCTAAGCATCAGGAGGAGGATAACGCCTCAGGGGACTCCTCTGATGACTTGGATGCCTCTGGCTTTGTCTTCACCATGGTCCAGCCCTATGTACAGGCAGTAAAACAGGCGATTGGCTGGGAGGAGGCTGAGACAGAGGTCAAGAAATCTAAGGCGTACTTCCCCTTTCTTAAGCGCCAAATTTCCGTTTTCCCTCTCATGGACGAGATTAAAGGCGTGATTGAGGAGGAGTGGAAAAAGACTGAAAAAAGGTTTTCCCTTAATCGCATGGCAAAGCTATACCCTCTTTCGGAAGCCGACTCGGCAATGCTCGAAGCCCCTCCAGTGGTGGACGCAGCGGTGGTAAGATTAGCAAAGAACGTTACGCTGCCCATGGAGGACTCAACTTCATTTAAAGATCCCCTCGACAGACGAATGGATCTGGACCTCAAGAAAGCTTACCAGATGGCGGGCAATGCTTGTAAGCCTGCTATAGCCCTAACATCAGTATCCAACGCGCTACGGGCCTGGACGGATAATATAGAGTCAGCGATCCAACAGGATATCCCTAAGGAAGACATTATAAAGGCCTTAGACGAGCTTAAGCTCTCAGCAGACTTTATTGGGGAAGCTGCTATTGATTCAATCCGATGCTCCGCAAGAGCAATGCTCCACACAGTAATGGCCAAACGGGCCTTGTGGCTGAAACCATGGTCAGCAGATATCGCATCGAAGCAAAATTGGTGCAAAATACCATTTGATGGAAAAGCCCTATTTGGGGAGAAATTAAATGAAGCCATCTCTCGTGTCACTGGTGGAAAGTCGGGCCTGTTGCCCCAGGACAGGCGACCCAGGCGCCCCAAGGCATTCGCACCAAGATTCCAGTATTCCAAAGGCAAGGACTACAGACAGTCCAGGCAGGGAAAAGGCTTCAGACAGAATTGGAAAGGCACGCAGTCCACCTTCCTCAAGAACCGTAGACAGGGAACCATGCCTACTCCACAAGATCCCGCTAAGTCCTTTTGACGCCAAACCATTCCAAGCGATTCCTGTGGGGGCCAGACTCCAACGTTTCTCGAAAATATGGGAGGCAAAGTGCAGGGATCCTTGGGTAGTTTCCACGGTCAAGTATGGGCACTTTTGGACATTTCTAGACAAACCCCCCAAAGAGTTCTTCTCTCCAACGAGGGTGTCAAGGTCCCCTCAAAAAGCGGAGGCACTTCAGCAGTTCCTTCTCTCCTTGCAGGAAGAGCAGGCAGTAATTCCGGTACCTCCGTCAGAAAGATTTACAGGTTTTTATTCCACCCTGTTTTTAGTCCCCAAAAGAAACGGAGGTTGGAGACCCGTCATAGACCTAAAGAGGTTAAATCGCTACATTCTTCTAGAGCGATTCAAGATGGAATCACTACAAACCATCGTCCGGGTAATCCATCCGGGGGATTGGATGATATCAATAGACTTACGGGATGCTTACCTGCATATACCCATACTCCCTTCCTTCCAGAAGTATCTGAGATTCGCAGTAGGCCAGGTACATCTACAATTCCGGAGTCTCCCATTTGGCCTATGCACCTCTCCAAGAGTCTTCACAAAGACCTTAATTGCCATCGTAGCCCCTCTAAGGGAGCAAGGGCTTCGAGTTTACCATTATTTAGACGATCTTCTTCTCCTGGCGCAGAATCCAGCCCAATTAGTGGAACACAGGGAAGTTCTCCTGTCAACACTAACAGAATTTGGATGGAAGATAAACCGGGAGAAGAGTCACCTTTCTCCAACCCAGGAAATGGTTTATCTGGGGGCTCTGTTCAGCACAGAGAGGGGAACAGTGTCCCTTCCACCTCAGAAGGTGGCGTCTATTATTCGGCAGATGAAGAGTGTGAGTGTGAGATCCCATCTGACCGCCTCGAACTGTCTGAGCCTGATCGGTCGGATGTCGTCATGCATCCCTATGGTCCCTTGGGCCCATTGGCATCTGAGATATTTTCAACTGGAATTCTTGAGGCAGTGGAACAAACGATATCTTTCTCAGCCCATACTCCTGACGACCCTGATGCTCAGGAGTCTTCATTGGTGGATGAAGAAACACACGCTGATGAAGTCACGCCCGTTAGGGCATGTCAACTGGATCATAGTTACCACCGATGCCAGTTTAGCAGGCTGGGGAGCACACTGCAACCAGATCTCGGTGCAGGGGAGATGGTCCTTTCAGGCGACTGGCCTGGTATCAAATATTCTGGAAATCCGGGCGGCCTATCGTGCATTGCTAGCCCTGGAATTCGAGGTCACGGGGAGTCCAGTTCTTCTACGGATGGACAACAGAGCCGCTGTATCCTATATACACCGACAGGGAGGCACGCACAGCAGGTCCCTGCTGAGGGAGGTGGAACCCATAATCCTCTGGGCGGAAAGAAATCTGAAGGACCTGAGGGCGGTCTACCTACCCGGTCATCTGAACTCAAGAGCCGACCTTCTGTCTCGCAGGTTCATAGATGCCAACGAATGGTCTCTGCACCCAAGAATCTTCAACTGGATAGTGAACCAGTGGGGGCCCCCCGAGCTGGACCTTTTCGCGACAGCAGGCAATGCCAAGCTACCAAGATTCATCTCGAGGCTCCCGCATCCCCAGGCGGAAGCAGTGGACGCTCTCTTAGCCCCCTGGGCATGCGACCTGGCCTATGCTTTCCCTCCACGGCCTCTCATTCCAAAGCTCCTGGCGAGAATAATGGCGGAGTCCACAACGGTAATAGCGGTTCTACCATTCTGGCCGAGACGTCCTTGGTTTCCTACGGCAATGTACCTGAGTATTCAGCCTCCGGTCAAAGTCCCGTTGATACCCTTCCTCCTGTCTCAGGGGCATCACACCCATCCAGATCCAGGCAGGCTGAACCTTCACATCTGGCAGCTGAAAGGCAAAGGTTTGAATCCCTAGGATGTTCCAATGAGGTTATCGCAACCCTCCTCAGGGCCAGAAAGCCTTCAACAAACAGTATATACGACAGGGTGTGGAACAGGTTTAGGGCCTTCATGATGGGCAGAAACAGTAATCCGGATTCCCCATCATCCTCTCAAATTCTTGAGTTTTTGCAGGCAGGCCTGAACATGGGCCTTGCTCTAAGTACGTTAAAAGTACAGATAGCGGCAATTTCAACAGCAACCAGTAGAAGGTGGGCGGAGGATCCGTTAATAATCCAATTTCTCAAAGCCGTCAGAAAGATCCGACCACCAACTAAGCAGTCTTTTCCCACCTGGGACCTTGCTATCATCCTAGAGTCGTTAGCCAGCCCACCTTTCGCCCCTTTGGACTCTGCATCACTTTGGAATCTAACCTTGAAGCTTACCTTCCTGATAGCCATAACCTCCGGCAGACGGGTTTCGGAGCTCCAAGCTCTTGGGGCAGATGATAATCATATCATATTCTACCCTGACAGAGTAGAACTCAGAACAGTGCGGGGATTTATCCCCAAGGTCGCATCTTCCTTGACCATGTCGGAACCCTGGGCACTCCCAACGTTTCTGGAACAGGACTCCGACTCTCTTCACGAACTGGACATTGCCTCCACTCTGAGATGTTATCTTCAGGCCACAGCATCCTTCAGAGACTCTACTAGGTTGCTCATAATCCCCTGGGGAAAGAACAAAGGCAAGGAGGCGTCATCAAGGACAATTGCCTCATGGATCGTGAAGCTCATCCACAAGGTGTACAGGGCTAGGGGTCTGGACCCCCCTTTGATGGTCAAGGCGCACTCCACAAGGGCGGTATCTGCCTCTTGGGCGGCAAGGGCAAACGTTTCAATCGAAACCATTTGTAGGGCAGCGACCTGGTCGTCCCAACATACATTTATGAAGCACTACCGGGTAGACCCAGGAGCTCTCTCGTCGGTAGAGTTCGGCAGACGGACAATCAAGTCAGCGGTTGCCTCCTCTAATAATCAATAATAATTCCTTTGAAATAAACCTCTAAGCATCATCCCACCCGTCTCAGCTAGTTATTTGTCACAGGTATGCTGCCATGGAGGCACCAGGAAAACGGAAAATTGTACCATACTTACCAGTAATTTTCCTTTCCTGGTGCCTATCCATGGCAGCATACAATCCCACCCTCGGTATTCTATATTACGGAGAATGTGGGGGCAGTGCTAGCCAACCTTTTTATAATATTCACTAGTCCTGAGGGAGGAGCCAAGGCGGAGCTTGTCACAGGTATGCTGCCATGGATAGGCACCAGGAAAGGAAAATTACTGGTAAGTATGGTACAATTTTCCGTTTTCGCCCCCGTTCCCACTTGTCATGCGATTTGACAGTTCCAAATCACATGACAAGTCGCACTATATTGTCGGTAATAGAACCGTTCAAATCGATTTGCGCCTCCGAGGTTCTAATTTTTGCAATTTCAGATGTGACTTGCATAGACATCTGTGCATGAAGTGGCAGATATGTCAGCCAAGTAGCACCTGAAAGCTACAAGTAGTAGCACACAAGTGAAGTAGCACAATTTCGATGTAAGATCAATGTGAACCAGGGCTTTCTACTCATTAGTTCTGAGCAGAATTTCTCAACCAGGTTTCTGTGGCACCCTATAGTTTCTTCAGAGGTTGCTATTAGTTCCTAGGGCAATAAGCGATTTCTTCCTCTCAAATGAGTAAACACTGACACCAATTATCTATTAGCTTTCTGTTAAAGGATAGGTTCACCTTTTTTTCCGAAATTTCAACCACCCAATGTATCTATGTATGCAGCGGCTGGATATATGCAGCCCTGTTAAAACAACTTACCGTGCTGAAAGCGCACCCCCTGCTCACTCCCAGCACAGTAGCGAGCAGGGATTGGTAAGCTCCTGATGCATACTTGCAACAGTCAATCACAGTGGTTGTATAAACCAAATGCCCCCATCTGCCTCTCAGCTTTTAGAACTCTTAAATTGCTGGGAGAAGGACGGCACAAAGGGGTTAATTTCCTGATCTTACACATTTGGTACATGAGCTTCCCTCCCCTGATGATGTACTTCCTGTGACAAAACATGTAGGGTAGAGCCTGGCCAGTGACATCATGCCCGGCAGCTGCTATGTGGCAGTGCTATACAGTGGTTTCTCTCATATGCTTGTGAGTGTTACTTTTTAATAAATTGCTGATGTTTGAAACGTTATCATACATTGGAATTTTGTCCTCCCCATAATGTTAAGAGCTCTGTGGGTAATCCTGGCTGATGATCATTTTAACGGGCGGCTTGTGGGACACATTACTCCCTTTGTGTTAAAGATCTCTAATATTTCAGAGATCATTCTTATCCAGTAAAGAGTTTGGGTAACTTGGTGGTCTGACAATGAAGTTGACACTTGTTTGAAATGGACTTGGGCACATTACATTTAAGATATTAAGAATCACTATGATTTAAAGACACATGCACTTTTTTACTTAGGTTGTGAAGTGTTTTAGTTAAAGTGTTTGTTAACCCAAAAAAACTTCCCTGATCCTGCCACTTCTTGTATCCCCTCTATACTGACCACGATAACCAGGGCTGCTCAGCCCTGACCACCGTAGTCAGAGTAGGTCCCTCCATTATACGTAGCTGTCCTCTCACCCCCTCCTTCTTGCCTATCAGCTGTGTCTATGTCTCCGCCCGCCGCTACCATTAAAAATAAAAACCCTGCATTGGTCACTGCCAGCTCTCCTAGTGTGGCATACCACACTATGCAAGTTCTTTGTAAAAATGAGTGTTATAAATACCTCATTGATCTTCCCAGCTGCCATCAGAAGCAGATCATGTCCCCTCCTCATGTCCCCTCCTGCAGAAGCAATGACTTGGAGCTGTAAAGCAGCAATGAGTCATGTGAAGACAGCTTTCAAGAGGTATTTTGAATGCTCGTTTTTACAAAGGACTTGCATAGTGTGGTATGTCAGCCTTTTAATAGAGGGGCTGGCAGTGAATAAAATATTAGAGTTAACAAACAAACACTTTAAATCATATTGAATTTTGAATATATGTCACTATTTAAAGGGAAAGTTATAGATAGAAAGATATATATATATATATATATTATAGTTGAAAATATACCTAGCACAGGAATATTGTAGTTTGTGGTGGTGAAATACATACGCTGGAGTGTAAGGCCGCGTACACATGTACGAGAACCTCGACGGGCCAAACACATCGTTCCGCCCATCGAGGTTCTCGCCCGGCCATCGAAATCGTTGACCAAGCCGTCGGGAAAGGCATCGAGCCATGGTTCTCGATGGGCCATCGAGCAAATAGAGAACCTGCTCTCTTTTTTGGCTCGACGGGACGCTCGGCGAAAACGTACACACGAGCGAGTATCTCGGCAGAATATGGATCCCAGCGAGCTTATCGCTGGATTCTGCCGAGGTTCTCGGTCGTGTGTACGGGGCCTTAGGCTCAGTTCACACCGGTGGGTTTCAGATGCAACTTGAGTTTGACAGAATCGCTTGACAATGGAAATTACATTGTTTTCAATGGTGTCCATTCACATCAATGCAACTCAGAATGGCACCCTTTTGTAAAATAGTCCTGTACTACTTTGGAGTGATTCTAGCATGATTTTGGCCCCATAGAATAAGCAAACCACACCCAAGTTGCAATAAATAATCACACTCAAAATCGGATTGCAGCATAGTGAACCTAACCTAAATGATCCCTTGATAGTGGAAGGTGAGCAATGTGTTCCGTGGGATCAGAATTAACTGGTCTTTTTCTTCCTGGCAGAGCTTTTTTTCTCAGAAAATAGGTGCAGGAACTCAACCACGACCCCGTTCAGATTTCACAAACAGTAGACGGGTCTTATAGGGGCATTGAATACCAGGATTGCATTACATACAGAGTGCATAGTTCAGGGGGTTACACACAGAGTGCAGAGCTGTCATTTGTAAACACAGAAACCAGACTTCTGTGTTTACAAATGATTGTGGTGAGCAGGCACCAAAGGGTCTGAGCCAAAGGTGGTGGAACTGAGTTCCCCCAAGTTCCCCCTGAAAAAAAGCCCTGCTTCCTGGATATGAAGGACATCTGTAGCTTCTGCAGTTGTAAGTACTAATGACAAAGGAAAGGAGACCTCACACAATGCTTAGCACCATTTTCTTTGGAGTTCAGGGATTCCACTATTAGTCAAGCTGAATCATTTTCAGATATTAAAAAGAATTGGTCAGCCAAGTCTTCATTATTAGAATAAATGAATGCCTTTTCATTCCTGTAGGCTCTTTCAAATGAAAGCATCACCTGGATAAATGGCTGCAGTTTTCAGAAGATGTGACCCTACATACATTGGAATAAACCTTTAACAGTATGAATATGGATGAATTATATTGTGTTCCCAACCAACAGTCTGAAAGGCAACAATTCATCTCCAGAGTTATTTTTATTGCTGTTTGTATTGTCACATCAGTATTCAGTTTCAACACTATCACAGCCTTCTATTCTAAAGCTTTCTATACACTTTTACAAGGGTTAATGCAATGAAGATTTTAGAATTTCTCAAGAAAAAACATTCATAAATACGGGGAGTAAAGGACTAACTGTTTTCCAAGCAAAATAAAAAATACGTATGATTAGTCAAAGACAATCCACCTTAACAGCACAGGACACAGAATAATAGAGGTGTGAGGCACACTATGGGCCAGATTCAGGTAGATCAGAGCATCTTTGCTTTGGAGTAACGCTTCTCATTTGCGTTACTCTGCCGAAATTTTAGGAGCAAGTGCTGTTATTCAGGAAGCACTTGCTCCTAAAGTTGCGGCAGCGCATCGCAAATGAGCCAGCGGAATTCAAATTGGGCGGGTACGGGGCGTGTAGTATTCTAACTATGCGCGATCCCGCGGCGAACATACTGCGCATGCGTCGAGTGTCAATGCATCCCAGTGCGCATGCTCCAAATTCTGTCAGTGAACGTCAATGACGTCACATTCCCATTCATGAATGTTTTACGCAAGCGACGCGATTTGTTTTTTTTCCCGACGCGATGACGACGCCTATACTTAACATAGGATACTCCACTAGGGGGCTGCTTTATCTATACGCCGCGTATCGCTTCCGGAAACGTCGTAAAGTCACTGTGTCGCGTCCGAAAAAGATCGTGAATTGCCGATTCCCGCTCATTAACATATTTTTTGAGCGTAAATCGGCGGGAACGCCCCCGGCGCCATTTTTAAGTTGAAGTAACGATGCGATGGCGAAATTCAATTACACCGATCGCATCGGAAATCCAACCCGGCGTTTCTTGTTTTCTGGTTATAGAAAACAGAAACGCCGGCTTAAAGTGACAGTTAGGCTGGCGGATCACTGGATCCGCCAGCCTAACGCTTCATGAATCTGGCCCTTTGACATTATACTTCCAGCATGTCATGGGCTAATGCAGGTATAAGCAGAGGGAGGCATTTTAAGCACAAAAAAATGTGCTGAAAAACATGGCTTATACTCGAGTATATATGGTAATATACTGAATATATGATACTAGTGATTGTAAAGTCTTGTTTAAAAACAAAACAAAACAAAAACAAAGTTATATTTACTTCCTCTGTGCAGTTGGTTTTGCACAGAGCAGCCTGAATTCTCCTCTTCTCTGGTCCCTCTTTGCTGTTCCTGGCGCCTCACTCCTGACGAGTGCCGCTACAGCAAGTAGCTTGCTATGGGGGCACCCAAGCAAAGTCACATCTCTATGTGCCCATTCAGACACAGCGCCCCGACCTGGCCCCACCCCCTCTCTCCCCTTATTGGCTAACTCACTTTGATTTACAGCCGTGGGAGCCAATGGTGCCGCTGCTGTGTCTTAGGCAAATAAGGAGGAGAGTTTCGGATGGCTAAGACACTCGTAGACATCGCTGGACAGAAATGGGGCTCAGGTAAGTGTTTAAACACACCTTCCCTGTTCTGTGTGGCAGTGTCACTGATCGTCTGTCCCTGATACAGGGAACAATGAACAGTGACGTCACACCTGCAGCCACGCCCCCCCTACAGTAAGAATCACTCCCTTAGGGCATACTTAACCCCTTAGCGCCCCCCTGTAAGAAACCCCTTCACCGCCATTGTCATTTTCACAGTAATCAGTGCATTTTTATAGCACTTTTCGCTGTAAAAATGACAATGGTCCCAAAAATGTGTCAAAAGTGTCTGATGTGTCCGCCATAATGTCGCAGTCACGAAAAAAATTGCTGATCGCCGCCATTACTAGCAGTGCTTTAAGTGGGCCAAAAGAGGTGCCGGTACTCTATTAGGTGCCGGTACTCTATTAGGCGCCGGTGCCCCACCCCCGCACCCCCCGGGGCAGAACGTTTCCCCCCCCCCCCCGGCGCTAGCGCATGACCACATACGCCCAATCACAGGGTGCCATGCCATCAAAACGCAGCCACTGTGTCATGCCATCAAATGCAGCCACTGTACCATCAATTGTCACCACTGTGCCATGCCAACAAACGCAACCACTGTGCCATCAATTGTCACCACTGTGCCATGCCAAACGCAACCACTGTGCCATGCCATCAAATGCAGCCACTGTGCCATCAATTGTCACCACTGTGCCATGCCAAACGCAACCACTGTGCCATGCCATCAAATGCAGCCACTGTGCCATCAATTGTCACCACTGTGCCATGCCAACAAACGCAACCACTGTGCCATGCCATCAAATGCAGTCACTGTACCATGCCATCAATTGTCACCACTGTGCCATCAATCGTCACCACTGTGCCACCAATTGTCACCACTGTGCCACCAATTGTCACTGTCCAGACATCTATCCACCTCGGAGCTTTATATTATAACCTGCTGGGACTTGTAGTTCTCCATCGTCTCCTGGGGCTCAGGTGCATGCGATCCACCATCTTTGTTCAGTTTTTCTTACTGCTGGGACTTGTAGTCCCATAGATGGTGGATCGCATGCACCTGAGCCCCAGGAGACGATGGAGAACCTCGGAGCCTTATATTATAACCTGCTGGGACTTGTAGTTCTCCATCTTCTCCTGGGGCTCAGGTGCATGCAATCCACACCCATCCACCTCATAGCCTTATTGTATGTATAACCTGCTGGGACTTGTAGTTCTCCATCTTCTCCTGGGGCTCAGGTGCATGCAATCCACACCCATCCACCTCATAGCCTTATTGTATGTATAACCTGATGGGACTTGTAGTTCTCCAATCTCCATGAGCCCCAGGAGAAGATGGAGAACTACAAGTCCCAGCAGTCTTACTAAAATGACAGGCTCTGAGGTGGATAGGTGGGGATCAGGCAGTGCACCCCTTTAGATTTACACCGACCCCCCCTTCTCTCTTTCCCCTGTGGTACAGGAGAGTGTTTTGCTTACCTTGCTGGAGAAACTTGCCGCCGCGCTGTAAACACATGTTCCAACTTCCAGGCCAATCAGCGCAGCACAGAGGTACAGCGCCTCCCACTCCACCGCCCGCCAATCTCCTGCGCCGTTATCTATTTTTTTTTAGCCCTTCTGCCTAGTTGGCTGGTGTTTCCCGCCACTCCCACATCAAGGGAGACAAGACAGTTCCACCAGCCAACCAGACGGAAGGGCTGGAAAAAAAAACTCATCGCGCGCCGCCGCCGGGTGTACCAAGATGGCCGATAGCTCCAGAGCTAGGGCAAAGCCGCGGCCTTTCCTAAGGTGGCGGCGGCGGCACATTCGGCGGACGCCAGGCTTTTGCCCCCTGCAATTTTTCGCCCGGTGCAGGAGCCCCCCCCCCGCTACGCCAGTGCGTTCCGGTATGGGAAACCCACGTACTGGGCGCACGGAGAGGTGCTGGTACTCTCCAGGGCCATTTTTGGAAGTGGCGGTACTGAGTACCGCCGCGTTCCGGCCCACTTAAAGCACTAAAGTACTAGTAAAAAAAATATTAATAAAAATGCCATAAAACTATCCCCTATTTTGTAAACCCTTAACTTTTGCGCAAACCAATCAATAAACGCTTATTGCGATTTTTTTTACCAAAAATATGTAGAAGAATGCGTATCAATTGATCTAATAAAAACCTTTAGTGTTCCTTTAACCACTTAAGACCCGGACCAATACGCTGGTAAATGACCCAAGGTGTTTTTGCGATTCGGCACTGCGTCGCTTTAACAGACAATTGCGCGGTCGTGCGACGTGGCTCCCAAACAAAATTGGCGTCCTTTTCTTCCCACAAATAGAGCTTTCTTTTGGTGGTATTTGATCACCTCTGCGATTTTTATTTTTTGCGCTATATACAAAAATAGAGCGACATTTTTGAAAAAAAAAACACTATTTTTTACTTTTTGTTAAAAAAAAATCAAATAAACTAAATTTTAGTCAAACATTTAGGCCAAAATTTATTTAGCCACATGTCTTTAGTAAAAAAAAAAAAAAAAAAAAAAAAAAATCGCAATAAAAAAAAATAGCTACCTAGCGGGAACAGCGACACTAATACAGCGATCAGAAAAATGATCGCTTAGTGACGCTGGCAATAGGGAGTGAAAGGGTTAACTAGGGCGGTGATCAGGGGGTTAAAAATTTATTAGGGGGGGTGGGGGGGCTATCCTGAACCTAACACTAACTGTTTTTTACAGTGCCTGTCACACTGACACTAAATGCAGTGATTAAATCACTGCATTCAGTAACACTGTGACAGGGGGGTGGGGGGGGCGATCACAAGGGGTTAATATGCCTATGTGAGTGTGTGTCAGTGTTGTGTTGGTGCACACTTACTTGTGATGTCTTCTCTCATCAGCAGCGCTGGGAAACAGCGCTGCGATGAGAGAATACATCATTTCCTCCTTCCTGTGTAAACACAGGAGGAGGAAGTGACAGGCTGGGAGCGCGCTCCCATTGGCTGGGAGCGATCGCGGGGGGGGCGGATATCACGGACATCCGCCCGCAGATCCCGGATCGCTCCCAGAGGTAGGGAGACCCCCGCACGCCGCGGAGGGGGTCCCGATGGGACCCCCGAACCGCACTCAGGCGGGGACGTAAATTTACGCCCTTGTGCCTGTACGAGCCATGTTGTGGCCGTATATGTGCGTGCGGGGGTCTTTAAGTGGTTAAGATAAAAAACCTTCTGCCTTTACAATCACTTTAGCAATAGCAGTGCTATTCAACTTGAAAATAATAGGGATATGTCATTCAAGCTAGATATGTTATTCAAAATGTAACACACCTTAACGCCCAAAAATGTTAGTCCTGGTGCATTTTTTGCTGTGTACCACAACACAAACTAAAAACTGTCCCTTTAAGGGGTTTGCTATGCCAGGAGGTGGGGCTTATGGCCACCTGAGTGCTGTAATTGGCTGTGACAGCGGTCACATGATTGGAAAAGGCTGCTTTCCTTGAGCCGCCAGTCACTGTCCTGGGAGCGCGCGCGACACGCACTCTCTGGAACAGCACCGTTGACGCTATTGAATGCAAATATGCGGCTGCTCCATGCTAAAGTCTGGGCCGCATTTTTGTGTGCACTCGGCACCAAATGGTTAAAGTAGTTTACAGGCTCAAGGTTTTTTACCTTTCTGCATTCTATAAAGGGTGGGGGTGTAACAAGTGTCTTCCTGTGGTATTTAACCACTTGCTGCCCGCCAATGACATATTGACGGCGGCAAAGTGGTTAATAGTTCCTGACTTGACATCTTATGACGTCGCCAGGATATTGAGCCGCTATCGCGGCGATCGGTGATGCGGGGTGTCAGTCTGACACCCTGCATCCCGATCTCAGTAACAAATTTTCGGCGGAGCCTCGTTACCACGTGATCAGCCGTGTCCAATCACGGCTGTTCATGATGTAAACAGGAAGAGCCGTTGACGGCTCTTCCTCACTCGCGTCTGATAAACGCGAGTAAAGGAGAGGAGACGATCGGCGTCTCTCCTGACAGGGGGGGTTCGCGCTGATTGTTTATCAGCTCAGCCCCCCTTCGGATCGCCACACTGGACCACCAGGGAAGCCCACACTAGACCACCAGGGAATAAAATGAAAAAAAAGGGGCAAAAAAAAAAAATCGTAAAAATAAATAAATAAAATTACAGTAAAAAGAAAAAGATGCCAATCAGTGCCCACAAATGGGCGATGATTGGCAACATGGATGCATCAGCGCCACCCCACAGTGTCCATCAGTGCCACCCCACAGTGTCCATCAGTACCACCCCACAGTGCCAATCCATGCCCAGTGCCCATCAGTGCCACCCATAAGTACCCATCAGTGCCACCCATAAGTGCTGCCCATGAGTGCTCATATGTGCCACCTATGAGTGCCCATCAGTGCCGCCCATGAGTGCCCATCAGTGCCGTCTATGAGTGCCCAGTGCCGCATACCAGCGCCGCCTATCAGTGCCACCTCATCGGTGCCCATCAGTGCCACCTCATCGGTGCCCATCAGTGCCACCTCATCGGTGCCCATCAGTGCCACCTCATCGGTGCCCATCAGTGCCACCTCATCGGTGCCCATCAGTGCCACCTCATCGGTGCCCGTAATTGAAAGAGAAAACTTACTTATTTAAAAAAAATTAATAGGAAAAAAAAAAAAAAAAAACTTTATTTTTTTTTCTAAATTTTCAGTCTTTTTTTAGTTGTTGCACAAAAAAAAAAATTTTGCAGCGGTGCTTGCGCAGAGGGGAATCCACCGCGAAAGGACCGGCAGCCGCCGGACCTTGCCGATTTGAAATCGCACGCGCGGGAGTGACGTCATCACAGCCCTGGAGCGGCGATACACGGAGACACACCGGAGCAAGATGACATCTCGCTCGGCGTGGACCAGGTAAGTGCTCTTCACCTCGTTCCGAGGTAAGTATTTCATAATCAGCTAGTATGCGGTGCATACTAGCTGATTATACCTTTTGCCTTGCAGGTTTAATAAAAAAAAAAAAAATTGTATATGCGGTTTACAACCGCTTTAATACGCTTATTGGGATCTTTTTTTTACCAAAAATATGTAGAATACATATTGGCCTAAATTGATGAAGACATTTTTTTGGATATGTATTATAGCAGAAAGTAGAAGATATTGTTTTTTTTTTTTTTTTTTTAAATTGTCAGTTTTGTTTATAGCACAAAATACCACCAAAAGAAAACTATTTGTGGGGAAAAAAGGACATACATTTTTTTTTTGGGTGCAGCGTCGCAGTTATTTGTCAATTAAAGTAACGCAGTCCAGTATCGCAAAAAATGGCCTGGTCATTAAGGGGGTAAATCGTTGCGGGGCTGAAGTTAAGAGTTTTTTTTTTTTTTTTTAAATCATACTTACCTAGGTGAAAGCAGCATCAGTCCGATGCTGCATCTGTCCCCTATTCGTGCCAAGACTGAGAACCACTGATCATTCAGTTCTCAGTGCTCCATGAGCAGAGAGCCGGTGACTGTTAGTCACCGGCTCTCTGCTCTGTCCCCACCACTGGAGCGCTGGGCGCTCGCTGACAAGGGGCTCTGTGATGTCAGCCAACAGCGAGCTTCAGTTAGTGGTGCGAACACCATAGACGGTATCTGCACTCCCCAATGTGCACTCCACAATGTGCCAAATGTGACACTGGAGGGGGGAGGGTTACAAAAAGCGGAGGTTCACTTTGTGTGTCAAAGTGACAACTTAAAATCGTATTTTATTCATTACAGGTACTTATCAAGGAGTCCAGCACTGTCTTCACCCATGCTGGTTATTTGCCAGTGTTCGGATCCCCAGTGCGGCCATCCTGGATGTGGGAAGCTGGCTGTGACTTCTTGCCGTTTTACAACCGGCTCCCCAGAGCACATATGTAAGATTGTGCTGTATTTTTACACTGGTCATGTGACTTGTCCCAGAAAGTTAAACTGATTGTTAAGCTTCCTTCTTTTTTTTTTTAATAACAAACATGTCATTCTTACTTGTGCATGGGTTTTACACAGAGTGGCATGATCCTTCTTTTCTGGTGTCCCCCTGTGGCGATTCTGGCTCCTCCTCCTCTCGATTGACCCCATGGAGAGCCCCTTTTCCATGGGGGCACTCGTGTGGGTACAATCCCGAGTCCTGCTGCTGCGTCCACCGGCTCCCGTGTTGCTGGATTTTATTGACAGCAGCTGGTGCCAATGGCTCTCGCTGCTATCAATCTATCCAATGAGGACCCGAGACAGCGACTGGATCGGCTGTGCTCATCCTGGAACGATCAGGTTCAGGTACATAAACGGGGGGGGGGGGCTCTGGGTTTACAGCCCCTTTAGGATCAGGCAGGGGGTGGGCCAAGCTTCCACAATTCTCACCTAGGCGAGTACTGCAGAACTAGGAGCAGAAACTTGTCAGAAAAATGTACCTGTCCCAGAAAAAAAGGAAAACCACTAACATTGTTTCAGAAGTAGGGGGGGGTGAGCAGAACGTTCACTTTTAAGTTCCGCTTCAAACTTTAAGTTCTGTTTGCTAAGAATATGTAAATACTTAAATGTCTAGAAGTTGGCCACAGGTTCATATAAAGTGGACCGCCTGGCTGGCAAATAGGTATTTATTAGCAGAAGATTGAAGGTTACAGTTAGTGATGAGCGGAATACGCCATATTCGATTTCGCAAATATATAGAATATTCGCGAATATTCGTTAATATCGAATATTCGTGATATTTTATCAAAAAAAAAAAAATTGCGAAATTTCGCTAGTGCGAATGCGAAATTGATTGCGAAATTCTCGTCAACACGCGAAAACGGACATCATTTCCTGGATTACTAAACTAATAGGCACTAAACACTAACTCTACTTACACAAACTTATATGACTAAACTAAAGCTAATTTTTATTTTTTTATTCACAAAACACAGAAGGGCAGAGAACGCATTCGCGAATATTCGTAATACGAATATTCGCATTGCGAATATTCGGCAACATAAAAGGATCGCCTCAGCTACTCGGCCCAGGGTCTCTAATCATACCAGCAATGTTTTTAGACGTCGATGGAGATCACTAGGATGTGATCTGTTTTAAAAATAAATTTGATAGCGAATATTCACCGCGATATTCGATTTATTCGCGAATAATCTCAGAGCCCTTCCATACATAGGAAGCACGTTTTGTTCTTCTAGCCTCAAAGGAGTCTTGCTAGGTACCCGCTCCTCCTTCTGATTACTGGATTGCTTTAATGGTGTCATCAGGGGGTCTAGGAACAGGAAGTTCTGTTACAAAGATACTGACCAATGGCTAAAAAAGAAGGTCTAGGCAAAAGAGCAGCTAAAGTATGCCTACGATAATTGATACTGTATATCATCATCAATAGACTTACCTGCAAAAACAGATCAAGAGTAAGAGTTTGTTTACATTCCATTATTGCCACCTCTATAGTAGATACTTTGGTGGCAGTAAAATGATTAAATGATGCCAGCAGATTAAATTACAGAATATTATTTAGTGTGACATTTTTCAATAGTTTACCACTTCAGCTCTCGCATTTATATCCCCTTCCAGAGCAATTGTTTTAATTTAATGGGTTTATTGATGCAGCAATAACTTGAAATTGACCTAAAAACCTAATAAAATTACTAGTACATACATTACATACCTCTTTAGTATAACAATACTTAATGGCAAATTATTTTGTTTTCTATAAATTCCATAGACAAACAATGTAACACAATTTAAAAAACATCTCCCAATGTAAATGTAGGTGGAAAGTGTTCATTTAACCACTTAAAGCGGAGTCCCACGCTGGAAAAAAAATGTTATTCGAAAAATAAAAATAAATAAAAATTAAATGGAAAAAAAATCCCGAATCTGCCCCTTATCTTCCGCTGTGGATTCTCTTCCTCCTCCTACACTTGGTGTCTTCTTGTGAATGGGGCGCGCTGCATTCTGGGAACTGTGTGTATCTCAGAAAGCAGCCAGACCATTCACAAAGCGCCGCGCTGCTCGCACATGCGCAGTAGGAAACGGGCAGTTTCCCTGCCTGTTTCCCTTACTGTGGATGGCGGAGCCTGGAGCTGCGAGGATCGAGGATCGGCATCGGGGGGGCCATCAGCGCGGGCAAGTAGGACAGGTAAGTGTCCTTATTCAAAGTCAGCAGCTACACTGTTAGTACAAACAAAACAAAATAAAGTTGCGCTGCTGAAATGTGAAGAGAAAAGAAGCAGCCAGCACTAACAGTGAAACACCCTGTGAGTAAACAATGAAAGAAAAAATAAGTGCAGCGCTAGTGGGCATGAGATTGCATGAAGCAATATGGACCAGTCTCATTTACATGGGTAACACTAAGATGGTGTAGTCCAAAAACAAGAACAAGAAGATATATACAGGGTGATGAAACCCTATATACAAACAGTGAAGTGTAAATAACAAAACAAGTCCTTCAAGTCAAAGCAGGCAAGTCTTCATATGGAACACTCTTATCCACCGCTCCTGTGTTACTGGAGAGTCTGATGGTGCCTGTGGTCAGCACAGATGGACATACAGGTTAACCAAACAGATGTATAAGAAAAGATGGGTACTCTTACCACAAATGTTGGACACATATGCCAGGAGCAATGTGTCAAATGCGCGTGTAAGAGCTCCTCAGATGCACAGCTCTAGGGAGTGATGATTCAACAGGTTGTGGATCTTTCCCAGGAATCTTAGGGTCCAAGATGGAGAGTAGTTCCAAGACTTCAGATGGAGTGACGCTTGTATACATCCAAAACAAAAGAAAAACTCCACATGGTGTAGTTTGTTTTTGCGGGCAAGTAGGACAGGTAAGTGTCCTTATTCAAAGTCGGCAGCTACACTGTTAGTAGCTGCTGACTTTAAAAAAAAAAAAATTGCGGGTGGAATCCCGCTTTAAGACCCGGACCAAAATGCAGCTAAATGACCTTGCCCCTTTTTGCGATTCGGCACTGCGTTGCTTTAACTGACAATTGCGCGGTCGTGCGACATGCCTCCCAAACAAAATTGGCGTCTTTTTTTCCCCATAAATAGAGCTTTCTTTTGGTGGTATTTGATCACCTCTGCAGTTTTTATTCTTTGCGCTATAAACAAAAATAGAGCGACAATTTTGAAAAAAAATCAATATTTTTTACTTTTTGCTATAATAAATATCCCCCAAAAATCTCAAAAAAAACATATTTTTTCCTCAGTTTAGGCAGATACGTATTCTTATACCTATTTTTGGTAAAAAAAAATCAATAAAAAAAAAAAAAAAAAAAAAAAAATCGCAATAAGCGTTTGTCGGTTGGCTTGTGCAAAATGTATAGCGTTTACAAATAGGGGATAGTTTTATTGCATAGCTTTATTGCATTTTTATTCATTTTCTTTTTTTTTTACTACTAATGGCGGCGATCGTGACTGCGACATTATGGCGGACACTTTGGACAATTTTGACACATTTTTGGGACCATTATCATTTTCACAGCAAAAAATGCATTTAAAATGCATTGTTTACTGTGGAAATGACAGTTGCAGTTTGGGAGTTAACCACAGGGGGCGCTGATGGGGATATGTGTGACCTGAAGTGTGTTTACAACTGTAGGGGGGTGTGGCTGTAGGTGTGACGTCATCGATTGTGTCCCCCTATAAGAGGGATGACACAATCGATACTGCCACCACAGTGAAGAACGGGGAAGCCGTGTTTACACACGGCTCTCCCCGTTCTTCAGCTCTGGGGAGCGATCGCCACACTCCAGCGGCAATCGGGTCCGTGAGTCCCGCGGTCCCGGAGCTTCGGACCGGGTCACGGGAGCGCGCCGTGGGCGTGCGCCCGTGACCCACGGCTGGGTACTAGCACAGCACGTAAGTGCATGTGCCCAGCCGTGCCATTCTGCCGACGTATATATGTGCAGGAGGCGGTCCTTAAGTGGTTAATTCTATAATGTGTCCTCTTTAAGGTCCTTTCATCTGTTATAAAAAAGAATGAGAGTAATACAATGAAACTAAATCTTGTTGCTACATTGTAGTTCCTGTTGATACTGCAGACATTGTTTGCTAGTGTTCATTTACACAGGAGCAGCGCCTTCTTTATTATAAAACATGTCTGCTGTCAAAATGACAGCCAGGATTGCGGATTAATGAGGTCAGGGAGTTGGAGTGAAGAAGGAGGAGCAGTACTTGGAAGACAATTTGTATGGCATTTGTGGTACACCTAAAGACTTCAACCGGTTAAAGGCAATCTAAAAGCAGGCTAATAACATTCAAGTACACTATACTACCAAAAGTATTGGAACGCCTGCCTTGACACGCACATGAACTTTAATGTCATCCCAGTCTTAGTCAGTAGGGTTCAGTATTAAGTTGACCCACTCTTTGCAGCTATAACAGCTTCAACTCTTCTGGGAAGGCTGCCCACAAGGTTTAGGAGTGTGTCTATGGGAATGTGTTTGACCATTCTTCCAAAAGTGCATTTGTGAGGTCAGGCACTGATGTTGGACGAGAAGGACTGGCTTGCTGTCTCCCCTCTAATTCATTTCAAAGGTGTTCTATTGGGTTGAGGTGCATGTCTTTATGGACCTTGCTTTATGCACTGGTCCAAATCATTTGGTGGATGGGGGGGATTATGATGTGGTGCTTTTCAGGGGTTGGGCTTGGCCCCTTAGTTCCAATGAAGGGAACTCCTAGACCTAGGGCATCAGCAAACCAAGACATTTTGGACATATTTATGCTCCCAACTTTGTGGGAACAGTATGGGATGGCGCCTTCCTGTTCCAACATGACTGTGCACCAGTCCAGATTGGGTTCAGGTGAGTATGTAGGTGGGGCTGTGCTACTGTTAAAAGAGAATGTATTAAGGTAAAGCCCCCTTTACAACCACTTTAACTGTATCTAAGCCTTTACATTATATACTTAGTCTGCCTACAGAGTACTGTTTTACCATTTCACTTCTGTATACTTCCAGGTTGTCAACAAAAATCCTTTTCCTTTTGAGTGCACTTTGCTATGGGGAGTTGGGGGCCTGGGTAGGACACATAGACTGGAGGCTGGTGTGTTTGCTTGTTCTTGTCTTCTCATTTTCTCTCTGTCTCCTAACAAATCTTGTTGTTCTCTTCTGTTATTTTCCTCTTCCACTTAGTTATAACAATACACATGGTTCTCATGCAGTGTTCAGGCCTTTGTTATAGAAAATCTCTCTGGAAATAAGTAAGGGCCTTTCACACAGAGCGGTTCGTTTTGCGGTCCGCTCCGTGTGTCCGTCGGCTCAGCGGAGGGTCTCCGCTGAGCTGTCGGGCGGACAGGGCGGTCCCCGCACACTATGCAGGGACCGCCCTGTCTCTCCTCCGCTCTCCCCTATGGGGAGTCGGATGGAAACGGACCGTCTGTCCGTTTGCATCCGATCCGTTCCACCGGATGGAAGAAAAATAGGACATTCTTCCGTCCGAAAAAACGGATGCGGATATTGCGGACATTAGCGGATCATCATCAGCTAATGGATCCGCTCCCATAGGGGCCCATTACAAGTCCGTTAACGGACTTGTAATTAACGGACCGTTCGTCCGCTAGTGTGAAAGGGCCCTTAGGTACACCTTACTACCGGGCAACATGGCTTGTCATTTAGGTGGCCTACTCATGATCCTGTCAGAAATCTGGTGAGCTGATCATATCCAGTGATTTTTGCTTGTGCCTATAACCAGTTACATTGTTCTCTCAATATTACAGAACCATTCCCCTCTATGTTAGGGAAAATAGATGGGGGCAGGGTCCTGTAGTGCAATATTGTGTCTATTGTCCTGATACAGAAAGGTATATGAGTGACAGCTGTGGTAAGATGCTATATATTACATTTTTGCTTGTGGTTTTAAATAAAAAAATAAAACATTCTTTTCACATGTAATTCCTAGCTGACATTCACTAGAAGTCAAATCTGTTTAAAAGGAGCAGGAAAAAAAGTCCATTAAAAAGAGATCTCATCCACGAACAACATTCAGACACTTGACACTTTTAGAATACCATCAAGGATGTGTGTCTGCTTGTAATACAAGTAGATCGTCAGAAAATGATCAAAGCTGCAACATATACATTATCATATTATTAACTCACGAAGCCCCAAATCCACTTCCAAAGACATTACATCTACAGACACAGCAAGCAAGCCACACAGACTAATTCATTATCTATCTCTGTCTTTCCCATCACTTAAGATTAGTGACATTCAAATTTAATACTACAAAGCTGTACATTAAACAGATCAACAGACCTCCTTTGAACTGTGGCTAGCCCCATTTAATTATATGATAAGAACCACAATGTACAATATCCTAGAAGAAATAATATAACAATTTGTGTTTTTCATGATAGCGTGGACGCGGTAATTCAAAATAATTTCTGATTAATGTTTAACACAATTGGCTGTACTACTACTCAATGCTTAATTGAAAATTAACTACTCCCACATTCAAATATATCACACACGTCAGATATATGTACATTAGTCTCCATTGTATTGACTTAGGATAAAGCAAGATTAATTTTTCATCAGTGGTGAAAAGCATTCACTATCCTCATGCATGATAGTATCAACAATGAAACAGTAATGTAGTAGTCACATACATACATATATATATATATATATATATATAATTCAGAATCAAGACAAGTTGCAGCACAAACCTCTTCTTTAACCGTTTCCGGACTGCCCCACATACATTTCCTGTGGCAGAGCAGCCCGGCTGTGCAAAATCACGTACCTGTGCTTGTTTTGTGCACACACCAGTGCGCTGCTCCCGCTGTAAAAGGACACGGCGGGAGTCAATCAGCAGTGTGGCAGCCAAAATGGCCGCCGCAACCCGCCAATCGTTCACAGAAAAGATGGATCAGCTGTGTAAACAAGGCAAACTTTGGATCTGCTAAGCTGAATCACGGATCTCTCCTTTCCTTCAGTGTGATACTGCCCCACAGTTAGTAAGCACCTCCCAAGGAAACATTTCCCAAGGAAACATTTAACCCTTTGATCGCCCCTGGTGTTAGCCCCCAGTAATTAGTGCATTTTTATAGCACTGATCACTGTATTAGTGTCACTGGTTCCCAAAAAGTGTCACTCAGTTTCAGATTTGTCCGCCACAATGTCGCTAAAAATCATAATAAAAATTTAAATAAGTAAACGTTTTTTTTTTTGGATATGTATTATAGCAGAAAGTAAAACATATTGGCCCGAATTTACGTGGCACTTACGCCGACGTATCTACAGATACGCCTCGTAAGTACAAATGTGCGCCATCGTATCTATGCGCCGGACCCACAAACTAAGTTACGTCGAAAAATAGGCTTCTTCCGACCAACATAACTTTCCTATGCCGGCGTATCGTGGGCGCATATTTACGCTGGATGCATATGGAAGTTTCGATTCAGATATGCAAATGAGGGAGATTTACAAACGTAGATGCGCCCGGCGCAAGGGTTACGTCCGGCGTAAAGTTAATTCTCATATAGGAGGCGCAAACCATGCAAAGGTATGGACCAGGGAACGGACGCCGTCAAATTTTACGTTGTGTGCGCCGTTTACGTTGTACGTGAATAGGGCTGGGCGTAGGTTACGTTCACGTCGTAGGCAGTGTATCGACGTATCTTAGGCAGTTTTTTGGACGTGACTGTGAGCATGCGCACTGGGATGCGTCCAAGGTACGACACATGCGCTATTCGTTTTTAGTAGTTATTTGAAGCTCAGCCCATCATTTGCATGGGGTCACGCTTCATTTAAATGAATCACGCCCACTTCCACCTACTTTGACTTACGTCGGCTTACACCGACGAATATACGATACACCGGTGCAACATTGGGAGCATTTTCTTTGTGAATTCCATACTTGTCTCCCTGCATAGCGCTGGCGTAGCGTAAATAAGATACGCTACGGCGGCATAAAGATGCGCCGATGTACGTGAATCTACCCCATTGTTTTTTGTTTTTGTTTATAGTGCAAAAAATAAAAAGTGCAAAGGCAATCAAAGACCACCATAAGAAAGCTCTATTTGTGGGGGAAAAAGGACATCAATTTTATTTTGTTACAATGTCACACTACCGCACAATTGTCAGTTAAAGCGATGCAGTGCCGTATCGCAAAAAAATGGCCTGGTCAGGAAGTGGGTAAAACCTTCTAGAGCTGGACGGATGACAGGTCGGTTTCTGCACACTGTGCAAGGACCGACCTGTCAGAGCGCCGCTCTCCCCTATGGGGGAATCGGATGACGACAGACCGTAGAGTCCGTTTTCACCCGATCTGATCTGCCAGACAGTTGGAAAAGTAGGGTTTTCCTCCATCACACTTTGGCGGATCAGAGCAGGTCGGATGTCAGCGGGCATGTCACCGCGGACATCCATGGCTCCATAGAGGAGCACGGAGCGCCCGTTCAGGCATGCCTAAAAAACTGACAGGCGGACCTGAACTGTCCACTCATGTGAAAGGGCCCTAAAAGAGAAAGTTTATGCTTTAACCCATGGGTCTTCAAACTACGGCCCTCCAGTTGTTCAGGAACTACAATTCCCATAATGCCTAGTAATGTCTGTAAATGTCAGTGTGTTACAATGCCTCATGGGATGTGTAGTTCTACAACATCTGGAGGGCCGTAGTTTGAGGATCCCTGCTTTAACCTGTCTTTATTATACTTACCCACAGAATTGCTGAACTTACAATTTATCAAAGTGTGCTTTATACCTCACTTTCTAATATATATAGTTCATACATATATACTGTATACTGTATATCTATAAAATGCAAGAATCATTTTACTAATTTAATTATTTAATTAAAACACTCATTCCTTTGAATGTAGTCAAAGCATGACTGTGTTGCGTTGCTTTTGAGGGTATTTCTGTCCAAAAATTGTGATTAATGCTTCCCAATTAAAATTTGAAAACCCTTGGCACTAAAGTCAATTATCCTGTTGAATCGCTGTGCCAAAACATTGAATCAAATCCTTTTTAAAACAGACAATGCAAGGAATATGAAGGATGGTAGGACAAGCTAGGCTACTTATTAAAAATAATAGCTCTCATGACAATCGAGATATAAAGACAGTAAATGAACCAACATATGGAAATACCACATGTAGCTTTGGCTGTCATGTTTCTGTCCATTAAACGCATGATAGATCTGACAAGCAACTATTTATTTGAAAGTGATGGTAATAAATCGAATCACTGCTGTATTCTGATTACAAAAAGAATAGGGGATAATATGCAGCTAGACTAATACATAGTACAGTATCAATATGTGGCACACATCAAATACATACACCATGAGTATATATATATATATATATATATATATATATATATATATATATATATATATATATATAGGATCATCCAAGACGGACAACTAACCAGCAGCATCGCTGTTTATTGACAATTATTTCTCTCTCACTTGCTCCCTCCCAGCAAAGTCGCTAAATACATTTTTAAACTACAGTACATTTTTTAAATCAGGGGTGCTCAACCAGTGGCCCGCGGAGCCCTCTGATGTGGCCGAGACCTCAAACCAGGGAAATGCCTGCCCATGCTTTGGGAGGGCAGGTTGGCAAGCTCAGATCACCATCAACGGGTTTCTCACCCACCATCCCAGAGCATTAGAGTGCATTAAGCCAGCAAAGGAGAAAGATAAGTAGGAGCCCCATAAGTCGATGCTTCCTCTGTAGCACCAGCTTTGGTCCCAGGTGGGGTAAGTGCACTTCACCTGAGACCTTTCTAGCAGCCTAGAGATGCCAGCAGAAGCTGGAAGAGAAAAAGGTCAGTGTATTAAACATCACATACACTGCGGTTTTGCAACAGGCATATTATCCCTTTTAAAAAAAAGGATTAGGCTGCTTTCACACTGATTAGCAGGTGCAGCGCAGTGCACCTGCAGCTATTATATCCTGCTGGTTTGGTGCGCTTTCTGAAAGCGCACCAAAACTCTGGAATGCAGGAGTTCAGAAAGTGCACCACATCCGAAAGATCTAAAAGACGTCTATGGCTCAATGCAGGTGACCCGCAGGAAAGCCCTGTGCTGCACCCGTGGTCAGGGTAAACTGCAGCGCATCAGTGTGAAAGCAGCCTTATAGGGAGCTCAGGACAGTAATGGCTCATTTTCATGTGGGGTTTGAGGGGGGGTACCTTTAGCCTTGGCACCTCTGACCTAACTGCACCTTTCCTGCAGCCTCTTGGATAGTCAACGTCAAAATACCCCATTCCAACACCATCACAACAATAGACGGTGCCAGATCACCTTTGGTGGAGATCCAAGAGATGCGGTGTCACACCATCAGGGGCCAACTAGAAGAACCCAAAAGAGTTAGTTGACAAATAAAGTAGATGTAAACCCACTCTCATCCTTTCTAAACTACCGCAATAGAGGTTATCTATAAGGATTAGGGTTGTCTTGATACCACTTTTTTAGGACCGAGTACAAGTACAAGTACAAGATACTTTTTTTCAAGTAGTCGCCGATACCGAATACCGATACTTTTTTTAAATGTGTTCCCAAATGCAGCCATGTATGTCCCCCACATTGCAGCCATGTATGTCCCCCATAGTGCAGCCATGTATGTCCCCCACATATGCAGCCATGTATGTCCCCCACATATTGCAGCCATGTATGTCCCCCACATTGCAGCCATGTATGTCCCCCACATTGCAGCCATGTATGTCCCCCACAGTGCAGCCATGTATGTCCTCCACAGTGCAGCCATGTATGTCCTCCATAGTGCAGCCATGTATGTCCCCCACATATGCAGCCATGTATGTCCCCCACATTGCAGCCATGTATGTCCCCCACATATTGCAGCCATGTATGTCCCCCACATATTGCAGCCATGTATGTCCCCCACATATTGCAGCCATGTATGTCCCCCACATATTGCAGCCATGTATGTCCCCCACATATTGCAGCCATGTATGTCCCCCATATTGCAGCCATGCATGTCCCCCATATTGCAGCCATGCATGTCCCCCACATATGCAGCCATGTATGTCCCCCACATATGCAGCCATGTATGTCCCCCACATATGCAGCCATGTATGTCCCCCACATATGCAGCCATGTCTGTCCCCCACATATGCAGCCATGTCTGTCCCCCACATATGCAGCCATGTCTGTCCCCCACATATGCAGCCATGTATGTCCCCCACATATTGCAGCCATGTATGTCCCCCACATATTGCAGCCATGTATGTCCCCCACATATTGCAGCCATGTATGTCCCCCACATATTGCAGCCATGTATGTCCCCCACATATTGCCATTTTCCCCACATATTGCCATGCCCCCCCTACCTGATGATGATGCCGCCGCCGTATATACAAAGCCGCCGCCATGAACATTATAGGCAGTGCCTTTCAATAGCTATTTTCCCTGCCGCGCGCCATGTTAAGGACACTCCCTCTTGCTCGGGATTGGGCAGATCCGAGCAAGGGGGGAGTGTCTATACACGCGCAGCGGGAAAACAGCTATTCAAAGGTGCCTATAATGTATATACGGTGGTGGGGTCGGATTCGCTTATGCGGCGTGGGCGGCGGGGGGACAAGTATTCTATTTGGGTATCGAGGGTATTTGCGGGAGTACAAGTACTCCCGCAAATACTCGGTATTGGTTCCGATACCGATACTAGTATCAGTATCAGGACAACCCTAATATGGATATATATACATGCCTCCTGCATGTATCCTTACCTGTCAAATGTCTCTCCTCTGTCTGTTATGAGACCCGAAAAACTGCAGATTCTGTGGGTGGGTCTGTTGTCTGGAGCTCGGTGGGTGGAATTGTGATGTCAGTAGACTTCCCACCCACCTCTACACTTCTATTGTCAACATGAATTTTCTCCTGTGTATTTCTTACACTGAACTTCTGCTATGATCACTAACATCCAGTTAAAACCCAGAAAAGTCACCACATGACTTCAGCATGACCAATCATGCTGAGGTGTAAAGAAATCAATCCTGGGAGAGCTGGAGAGGAAAGGAGGGGGGGTGAGAATTACACATTATGCCTCTCTAAGGCTAGTGCATGTGAGATGTAAATTACCTGTCACTCACAGCAGGGGGGAAGAACTGACTGCTATTTCTCTGACTGTCAGTTTTTATCTAACTGAAAAAAAGAGGATTGCTTAAAGCTGAATTAATTTTTTCGTGGCAAGACTGAGCACAGATGATATGAAATCTTATACTGTACAAGTTACAAGCCTTAATTAAATTTATTTTTATTAAGTTTACTTTCACTTTAAATCAAGTCATGCAATGGCAGAAGTTCCAGAAGAAAAATGTTAGATAGGCGCTGGGATTCCTGTGCTTATTCCAACAATCCAAGGTCGGAAGTCTTCAAATAAACTTAGTGATTCAGTGAGGCAGCTCCCAACACAAACAGGCCTCCCAAAAAAAGGTGCCAGAGACTGGATCCAAAAGAAAACAAACACAAATGGATCAAATGAGAAATTTAACAATTCACAATTCGACCATAAAAAAAACAGTCATTATGACTGAGCCCCAAGACCCCATTTAGGCTGCATTCACACCTAGGCGTAGGCGACTTGCGATTTGCCGCGACAAATTGCGTCATTTTTTACCGCGACAAAACGTGTCGTTTTTAAACCGCGGTTTTGTACAGGTCATTGTCGGCTATGGAAAACACCCAAGCCGCCCGATACGCGCATCAAAAAAGGGTCCGGGACTTGTTTGAAATTCAGGCGTTCTTTCAGAGTACAACGTTTTGCGTTGGAGATGTGAACCATCTCCATAGAGAATAATGTTATTTTTCCCCTCTAGCGTCTTTGGCGGCGACAAAACGCACCGTATTTAACCGCGTTTTTTTCACAGTCATTGTCGGCTATCCCCAACGCAGAAGCCGCCCGATACGCACGTCGAAAAAGGGTCCGGGACTTGTTTGAAAGTCATCGTTCGGCTTTCTATCGTTAGGAGATGTGAACAGTCTCCATAGAGAACAATGTAAATTCGACCTACGGCGTATTGTAGCGTCGCGCTTCAGGCGTAAAAACGCCTAGGTGTGAATGGAGCCTTAGAGTAAAACATTATCAAAGGGGTGATCCTTGGGGAGGGACTAAAGTTTCTCGACTGGTTAAGGTTTTGCCTGTGAAGACATCATTAATGTGTGACTTTTCCTTTGGATTACAGCATTGAAAGACAGTCAGTGCATTTCAAGGGCCACAACAACCCCCTCTTTCATCAGATTATATATACACCTTGGGCCAGATTCAGGTAGATCAGAGCATCTTTGCTCTGGAGTAACGCTTCTCATTTACGTTACTCTGCCGAAATTTTAGGAGCAAGTGCTGTTATTCATGAAGCACTTGCTCCTAAAGTTGCGGCAGCGCATCGCAAATGAGCCGGCGGAATTCAAATTGGGCAGGTACGGGGCGTGTATTATTAAAACTAAGCACGATCCCGCGGCGAACGTACTGCGCATGCGTCGAGTGTCAATGCATCCCAGTGCGCATGCTCCAAATTCTGTGAGTGAACGTCAATGACGTCACATCCCCATTCATGAAAGTTTTACGCAAACGACGCGATATATTTTTTTTCCGACGCGATGACGACGCCTATACTTAACATAGGATACTCCACTAGGGGGCTGCTTTATCTATACGCCGCGTATCGCTTCCGGAAACGTCGTAAAGTCACTGTGTCGCGCCCGAAAAAGATCGTGAATTGCCGATTCACGCTCATTAACATATTTTTTGAGCGTAAATCGGCGGGAACGCCCCCGGCGCCATTTTTAAGTTGAAGTAACGATGCGATGGCGAAATTCAATTGCGCCGATCGCATCGGAACTCCAACCCGGCGTTTCTTGTTTTCTGGTTACAGAAAACAAAAACGCTGGCTTAAAGTGACAGTTAGGCTGGCGGATCCATTGATCCGCCAGCCTAACTCTACCTGAATCTGGCCCCTTGAATGGATTCCTTTAGGGTTGCAAGTACCACTATGGGCCAGATTCAGCAAGACTTGCGCTGGAGTATATCGATATGCGCCGTGCAACTGTAAAGATGCGCCGTAGTATCTATGTGGCCGTACCCACCAACCTAGATGCGCCAGAAAACGGGCCATTTCCGATCGGCTTAACTTTCCCTCGCCAGAGTATCGTTAGCGCATATTTTTGCTAGTCGCATCCGTCGCGTCTATTGATTTGCCTTGCAAATATGCAAATGAGGGAGATTTCCCGATTCGCAAACGGATTAGCACCATACGCTGGCTACATGCGCCGCGCGTATCTCGTCTGTCCGTCGCAAAGTTATTTCTACAAATAGCTGCTTTAACTTTACTCCAGACGGCCTCAGGTCAGCAGGAGAGCAGCTACAGCAGCAGCGTTACCGACGAAAATAGCAAGCTGAACAACCACACTTGCAAGGACAACACCTCTGTGTGCCAACATGCCAGGGGCAGTCGCGGTCCTAGCACTAGTACTGGGTCCCCCGGTACGGAGGAGGCGGGCACGTGAGAGGATATACCGCACGCGCATGAGCCTCTTTGGCATGGGTGTTGAGGAGGTGTATCGCCTCTTCAGATTCAGCCCAGATGCAATACTTGAACTAACCACAACCCTGCAGGGTGACATCACCAGCCCAACACACCGCTCACAAGCAGTGCAGCCACTGGTGAAGGTGCTGGCAACACTTAATTTCCTTGCAAGTGGATCATTCCAGCGTACAAGTGGAGTGGTGGCTGGGATGTCACAGTCCACCATGAGCAGATGTGTGCACCAGGTTGTCCCCGCAATCCTCAGACGCATGTCCAACCAGTTCATCAGACCAACCACTGAGGAGCTGCGGCTGAAGACAATGACAGATTTCTACAGCATTGCCAGATTCCCACGCACAGTGGGGGCCATTGATTGCACACATGTGGCCCTACAGCCCCCCAGTGCCACAGAGCACATATACCGCAATCGGAAGCATTGGCATTCCATCAACGTACAGGTGATAGCCGATGCCCAATGCCTCATATGGCAAGTCCGTGCCAAACACCCCGGGTCCAGCCATGACAGCTTCATATACAATCAGAGTCCCATCCCAGCAGAATTCGAACAGAACGTGTATGGGGACAGCTAAGTGAAAATTGTGGTGATACTGCGCTGTCTAGGTGATGATAAATGAATGAAATAATGCAAGCAGCTTAAAATGTGAGATACCCACAAACAGACTAGTACGATGGAAGACAAGCTGCGCAACTCATGTGAACTCTATAGTTATGATAACATAAAATGATATAATACCTTTAAATTTACATGGAACAAGAAAATTAGCCCCATGAATGAGATATGAGTCCCATAAGTGACAAAAATATAAATCAAATGTGAAAAAGTCTATGGGCCAGATTCACGAACACTTGCGCTGGAGTATTTGGATATGCGCCGCGTAACTGTGATGATGCGCCGTCGTTTCTATGTGCCCGTACCCACCAAACTAGATGCGCCCAATAACGGGTCATTTGCGACCGGCGGAACGTTCCGACGCCAGAGTATCGTCAGCGCTTATTTTCGCTGGGCGCATCAGTCGCGCCCATTGATTTCCCCTGCAAATATGCAAATGAGGGATATTTCACAATTCACGAACGGATTAGCACCATACGCTGGCTACATGCGCCGCGCGTATCTGATCCGTCCGGCGCAAAGTTATTTCTACAAAAGGCTGCTTTATCTTTACTCCAGACGGTCACAGGTCAGCAGGAGAGCAGCTACAGCAGCGTTACCGACGATAGGAGCTAGCTGAGCACCCCCACTTGCAAGGACAACACCTCTGTGTGCCAACATGCCAGGGGCACTCGTGGTCCTAGAACTACTGATGGGTCCCCTGGAACCAAGAAGGCGGGCACGTGAGAGGATATACCGCACACGTATGAGCCTCTTTGGCATGGGGGATGAGGAGGTGTATCGCCTATTCAGATTCAGCCCTGATGCAATACTTGAACTAACCACAACCCTGCAGGATGACATCACCAGCCCAACACACCGATCACAAGCAGTGCAGCCACTGGTCAAGGTACTGGCAACACTTCATTTCCTTGCAGTGGATCATTCCAGCGTACAAGTGGAGTGGTGGCTGGGATGTCACAGTCCTCCATGAGCAGATGTGTGCACCAGGTTGTCCCTGCAATCCTCAGACGCATGTCCAACCAGTTCATCAGACCCACCACTGAGGAGCTGCGGCAGAAGGCAATGACAGATTTCTACAACATTGCCAGATTCCCACGCACTGTGGGGGCCATTGATTGCACACATGTGGCCCTACAGCCCCCCAGTGCCACAGAGCACATATACCGCAATCGGAAGCATTGGCATTCCATCAACGTACAGGTGATAGCCGATGCCCAACGCCTCATATGGCACGTCCGTGCCAAACACCCCGGGTCCAGCCATGACAGTTTCATATACCGTCAGAGTCCCATCCCAGCAGAATTTAACCAGAACATGTATGGGGACAGCTGGCTGGTTGGTGAGTGACAAGGGAGTCAGGCATGACTATCCCCTCCCGTCATGCACAACAGAAATCGCACATGCATGACTAACATTCTCCTGTCTTTTCCCTTACAGGTGACTCTGCATATGCACTGGGACCCCATCTAATGACTCCTTTCCGGAACCCCCAAACCAGAGGAGAGAGAAAATACAATGAAGCACACATCAAAACCCGTGCAGTGGTGGAGCAAACATTTGGGCTCCTGAAGTCCCGTTTCCGCTGCCTGGATAAGTCTGGGGGGGCCCTATTGTATTCCCCTACCTTTGTGTGTCAGATCATCGGTGCATGTTGCATACTACATAACTTTGCTATGAAAAAAGGCCTGCATATTGACATACGTGATGACCTGACCCCCGACCCACACAGTCCCCACCTGCCAGAGGACACCCAGTCTGCTGATGGAAGAGCAGTCAGGAGGGTCCTCGCCGTAGGCATCTTTGGACACTAACCCAAAACATTAATTACACAGACAGTGCACGCGTGTACACCACTGATGTCCCTAGATCACACACACCACATGCACATCGCATTGGATTAGCCCAAGTCCAGCATGTAGGAGTTGGGAGCAGTAACGCCAGCGTCAAGGCCCCAATGATGTCACTGTCCATTCACACACCTTTCACACGTGATTCATTCAGCCGTGGGGTTCACTTCACCACCACGGCCGAGGGTGACACCCCTTACTTTCAGGAGTGCCACCCTCTCACATTCACACACCATTCACACTGTCCCCTGCACTCCTGACCGTGTGCAGTACAAAAATAAATTAGAAAGATCATATCCTGATCAATAAAAGAAAAATAATCTCATAACCTGAGAAAAAAAATAAATAAACTCATGACCTGAGTATGTGAAAAATAATAATATAAAACCAGCCACAAAAAAAAGGCCTCATCGGGGATGCCGGGGGCTTCTTCTGGGGGCCCCTCTCTGGCTCCGCAGCTGCCTGGATGGAGTGGGTGGGGGTGGGGGGGCATCTGGAGGTGGCTGATCCCCAGGTGGGCCACTCCTGGCAGGTGTGGCCTGCGTGCCCTCCAAGGCCCTGGCTATCCGTCCAAGATAACTGTTGGTCTGGGCCTGCATCCGGAGCTGACGGGTCATCTGGTAATGCTGGGCCCGCCGACTCAGCCTCCCCTGCTCCCGGATGGCAGCACTGTTACCATGGATGGCAGCAGTGTTGGCCTGGACGGCTGCAGTGAGGTGCTGGATATCCCCCTGCACCTCCCCCAAAGTGGTGACCACTGCAGCGCAATTAGAGCTCACATCCTGCACTGCGTTGCTGAGGTTGGCAACGGAGCCCAGGCTGTCCGACACTTTCTGCAAGTGGTCCGCTATGGCCCCCATTTGTTCTGTCTGTCTGGCGTGATCCCTTGCCAACTGGTCCTGGACACCATCAGACACCCCCCTGGTCTTCTGGGTCGCCTTCCTGGGGCCAGAAGATGGAGGTCCTCGGGTGGAAGGAGTCGCCCTTGAGGGGCTTCCAAGGATGGGGGAGGGGACGACAGACGGGCCAGGAGAAGGGGAGGAGACAGACAACACCAAAGAAAAGTCCTGCTCTGCCACAGCAGGATCTTCCACAACCACCTCGGCAGGTGTGGTGTGGCCACTCTCCTCCTCCACAACCTCTTCACCACCCAGTGGCTCAGGCACACGATGGCGTGGGGGGGATGGGGTGGAATGCAGGCTGACAGATGATGGCCCAGCTCCGTCATCTGTGGATGACACAAAGCAGACACATGTTGGTGGTCCCACACACTTGGCACATGTACCCCCCCCCCCAAATGCAAAACATCAAATAGGGGATTAAAAAACACTTACCTGTCCTTGTGCCTTCCTCCACGGAGTCATAGCCTGCGACCCCCCCTCCACCTGCTCCCTCTCCAGGCAGCGAGCAACCACCTCCTCCTCTGCGGTCAGGGTGACAGGACATGGGGGACCACCACCTGTGCCCCTCTCATACCTCCTGATGGAGGCCACCTTGTCCCTCACCTTGCGCCGCAGGTCATTGATTTTCTTTTGTATGTCGCCAGCAGTCCGGGTGGAGTAGCCCAGGACATTGACCTGGCAGCAATCGACTCCAGGATGCCCTGCTTCCTCTCCCGGCTGGTCTTGCGGCTTTTTTTGCCATGGAGAAATTCATTCTCCGTCTCCATAGCCGAGATAATGACAGAGACCTCCTGGGTATTAAAATTGAGGTTCCTCCTCTCTCTGGGGGTAGCGGGAGCAGCCATTACAGAGCAAAAGTATCTTCCCTGGGGTGGGGGGAAACGGAACTACTTTTGCGCCGGAATGGCGTTTCCGCCAGCGCTTTTTAAGCGCCCAGCGGAACGCATTGCGCTGACGTTTCCCAGGAAGTGGTGCCGACGGAAGTTGTGAGCATGCGCACAAGGGGGCGAGTGGAGCCGCACTCACTGCGCATGCTCCGTGGATGATGCGCTGAACGTAAGCCTCTGCGCCGGGCTCCGCCCATCATTTACATATGATCACACCCACTTCCACTTGCGTCGGGTTACGCCAGCGCATTATCGTTACTCTGGCGCAAGTTTACGCGCAACTGCTATGTGAATTACAGGAATTGCGCTGAAAGGGTCTTCAGAGTAACGTAAATGAGAAGCGTTACTCCAGAGGAAAGATACTCTCATCTACCTGAATCTGGCCCTATAGTTCTAACACATAAAACTATAAAAACGTGCGTCTGATGATATTGATAGCAGTAAAATATCTTTCTCCTTCAAGCTGATAGTGACATCAAATGCAAAAAAAAACTCAGAATAGTGCTTAGATAGACATGATGATATTGATAGCAGTAAAATATCTTTCTCCTTCAAGCTGATAGTGACATCAAATGCAAAAAAAACTCAGAATAGTGCTTAGATAGACAGGACACCTCCACCTTTCAATCACAATGCCCCTTACCAGAGGAAAAGATACCAACCAGAGATCTTCTGACAGCAGATGGCTTACTTCCCAGCCTGGGGGTTTGCGTGGCAGGATATCCAAGAGACAAAACTTCTCTCACAATGGACCGATGATCAGTGTAGTATGAATGTGAAGAAGGAAAGAAGCTATATAGTGTGAACCCATATAACAAATTTATTGTAAAAAATTAAAATCACACTTACAAGAATGCAGATAAAAACCGCTATGCGGTTTAAGACGTCAGCACGCCGCTACCCTACGTCGTTTCGTCTCATAAGACTTCGTCCAGGGGCACCTATAGGGACGGCTGGTTGGTGAGTGACATGGGTGGCAGGCATGACTGTCCCCCCCCATGATGCTGACCTCACAAGGGGCACATGCATGACTAACATCCTCCTGTCTTTTCCCTTACAGGGGACTCTGCATATGCACTGGGACCCCATCTAATGACTCCTTTCCGGAACCCCCAAACCCCAGGAGAGAGAAGATACAATGAAGCACATATCAAAACTTGTGCAGTGGTGGAGCAAACATTTGGGCTCCTGAAGTCCCGTTTCCGATGCCTGGATAAGTCCAGGGGGAACCTATTGTATTCCCCTACCTTTGTGTGTCAGATCATCGGTGCATGTTGCATTCTGCACAACTTTGCCATGAGAAAAGGCCTGCAGATTGACATACGTGATGACCTGACCCCCACCCACACAGTCCCCACCTGCCAGAGGCTACACAGTCTGCTGATGGAAGAGCAGTCCGGAGGGTCCTCGCCGTAGGCATCTTTGGACACTAAACCAAAACATTGATCACACGGACAATGCACACCACTGATGTCCCTAGATCACACAAACCACATCCACATCACATTGGATTAGCCCAAGTCCAGCATGTAGGACTTGGGAGCAGCAACGCCAGCGTCAAGGCCCCAATGATGTCGCTGTCCATTCATACACCTTTCACACGTCATTCACACAGCCGTGGGGATAACTTCTCCACCACGGCCGAGGGCGACACCCCTTACTGGCAGGAGTGGCACCCCCTCACATTCACACACCATTCACACTGTCCCCTGCACTCCTGACCGTGTGCAGTTAAAAATAAAATATCTCATAACCTGAGCAATAATCAAAAAAAAAATACTCATAACCTGAGCAATAATCAAAAAAAAAAAAATACTCATAACCTGAGCAATAAACCAAAAAAATAAATAAAACTCTCATCTGGGCTGACGGGGGCTCCTTCTTGTGGGCACTCTCGGGCTCCTCAGCTGCCTGGAGGGAGTGGGTGGGGGTGGGGGGGCATCTGGAGGAGGCTGATCCCTGGGTGGGCCACTCCTGGCAGCTCTTGGCTGCATGCCCTCCAAGGCCACGGCAATCCGGCTCAGAAAGTGATTAGTCTGGGCCTGCATCCTCAGCTGGCGGGTGACATGATGCCGCTGGTCACGCTGCCTCTGCCTCCCCTCTTCCCGGATGGCAGCTGTGTTGGCGTGGACGGCTGCAGTGAGGTGTTTAACATCAGCCTTCACCTCCCCCAGCCTGGTCCCGACGTCATGCACAGCACTGGTCAGCTGCGACACGCAGCCCAGGCTGTCAGCGACCCGGTCCAGGTGCCCAGCAATCTCCCCCATCTGCTGGGTCTGCCTGGCATGGTCCATCGCCACCTGGTCCTGGACCAGATCAGACACCCCCCTAGTCTTCCAGGTCACCTTCCTGGGGCCAGGAGATGGTTGTCCCCGTGGGGATGGAGTCGCCCTTGAGGGGCTTCCGAGGATGGGGGAGGGTATTACAGAGGGCCCTGCAGAAGGGGAGGACTCCTCCAAAAACAAAATAAAGTCCTGCTCAGGAATAACAGCCTGCTCCTCAACCACCTTAGCAGGTGAGGTGTGGGCACTCTCCTCCACCTCGGTCTCTTCAACACCCAGGGGCTCGGCCTCAGGATCCTGTTGGGGGGTTGGGGTGGACTGGCCGCCGACAGATGATGGCCCAGCTCCGTCATCTGTGGATGACACAAAGCAGACACATGTTGGTGGTCCCACACACTTGGCACATGTACCCCCCCCCCACATGCAACACACCAAATAGGGGATAAAAAACACTTACCTGTCCTGGAGCCTTCCTCCATAGAATCATAGCCTGGTACCCCCTCCAACTGCTCCCTCTCCAGGCAGCGGGCGACCACCTCCTCCTCCGTGGTCAGGCTGACCGCACATGGGGGTCCACCCCCCCGTGCCCCTCTCATGCCTGCTGATGGTGGCCACCTTGCCACGGACCTTGCGCCGCAGGTCATTTTTTTTTTTTTGAATATCGCCAGCAGTCTGGGTGGAGTACACCAAAACATTCACCCTGCCAGCAATGGTCTCCAGGATGGCTTGCTCCTATCCCGGCTGGTCTTCCGACTTTTTTTGCCGTGGAGGAAGTCATTATAAGTCTCCATAGCAGATATTATAACTGAGACCTCCTGGGAATTGTAATTGAGGTTCCTCCTCTCTTTGGGGGGGGACGGGAGCAGCCATCACAGTGCAAAAGTAACTTCCCTGGGGTGGGGGGAAACGGAAATACTTTTGCGCCGGAATGGCGCTTCTGCTAGCGCTTTTAAACACTCAGCGGAACACATTGCACTGACGTTTACTGTGAAGTGGTGCCGACGGAAGTTGTGAGCATGCGCACAGGGGGCCGAGTGAAGCCTCACTCACTGCGCATGCTCCGTGGATGATGCGCTGAACGTAAGCCTCTGCGCTGGGCTCCGCCTATCATTTACATATGATCACACCCACTTCCACTTGCGTCGGATTACGCCAGCGCATTTCCGTTACTCCGGCGCAAAGTAACGGACAGGCGCTTGGTGAATACTGTACTTCACTCGCTAGTTTGCGTCAGCGCAGCGTATATGCGCTGCGATACGCTGGCGAAAATATGCGCGCATCTACCTGAATCTGGCCCTATGTGGTCAGTGGTAGCAGTGTCACTGACCACAGGCTGTTACTTGCAGCCTTAAAGAAGTATCAGATTGAATATTGATCTACAAAGTTATAGACTCATTATAGACCTATTTGAGCCTATTCAAGTTGTATATAACATCTTCTGGGACACACTATGGGCCAGATTCAGGTAGATGGGCGAATCTTTATTTTAGAGTAACGTTTCTCATTTACGTTACTCCGCCGAAACTTTAGGAGAAAGTACTGTATTCACATAGCACTTGCTCCTAAAGTTGCGGCGGCGTAGCAAAAATGTGCCGGCGGAATTCAAATTGGGCGGGTAGGGGGCGTGTATTATTATAACTAGGCGCGATCCCACGGCGAACGTACTGCGTATGCGTCGACTGTCAGTGCGCATGCTCCAAATTCTGTCAGGGAACGTCAATGACGTCAATCCCCATTCACGGACGTTTTACGCAAACGACGCAAAAAAAATTAAATTCGACGCGATGACGACGGCCATACTTAACATAGGATACTCCACTAGGGGGCTGGTTTTTCTTTACGCCGTATATCTCTTACGGAAATGTCGGAAAGTCACTGCGTCGGGCCCGATTACGATCGTGAATTGCCGATTCTCGCTGATTAGCATATTCTCGGCGTTAATCAGCGGGAACACCCCGAGCGCCATTTTTAAAATTGCAGTTCCGATACGTCGGCGAAATACAATACAAATCATAGGGCCAGATTCAGGTAGTCAGAAAACAAGAAACGCCGGCTCAAAGTGAGAGTTAGGCTGGAGTATCACTGATACTCCAGAGTAACTCTACCTGAATCTGGCCCTATGATTTTTTTTCTGTTCAACCCAGTGTGTTAGCAAACCGACATTAGTACAACAATCTCCTCCGCTGAGTTGTTGTGTTCTGACAGTAGGGGGGCCCCACCAGAACACTCCGATCAGGGAGCTGATTGGGAGCTGGTAGACTGCTGGTTTTCCAGCATGCTCGTCCGACAGAAGCTGTCCAGCTTCTGTCGGACTGGCTGCCATACACAAGGGCGGAATGTTGGCCTGTTTTTATAGAACTGCCCGTTGTCGCCCAGCATTCAGACCTTGTATACGGGGCTGAAGCCTTGATGAAGAGAAAATGTTAAGACCCCCGAGACACATTGGCTGATTTTTGGCTCATGCACACCGGTAATTTGCTTTATACAGCGTATAAACGAGCTGCTAGCAGCCTGTATGTGGATGTGTACTTGAGTTTAGGGTTTTGTGAATTGAAGGACATATGGCCCCAGTGCAGGAATTCTGCAACTGGAGCTGAACGCATAGGGGCATAAACTTGAGTCCAGCTTCTGCATATTTCAGTCACTGGTTTTCACTGGCTGCTAGCAGTGACCTGGACGTTGCACTTGTGCTTCCCTTAACTCAAAAATGCCCATTTTTATATACTGTACAAGCCAAAAATTATGAACTATTAAAATTCTGCTTGGACTCTTTCACTTTATGATCTTGAGCACATTTGTGTTTATTTTCATGGACGGCTGAAGAACAAGTAAGTAACAGTAGACCCAATGATAGGAAAGAGGCTTGTAAGTATACAAACAGTGATTGAACAGTGAAAAATTGGTGTAATTATGTCCCCCTTTGGCAATACAATTAGAAGAGCCTCTTTACCAAGCCTGATAGCTATGTAGAATACCTTCTCTTTACAGCAGCTTTCATATGGAGGAACCCTTGAAATACCTTCCCAGTTGCATGCGATTTTGGGGCATTTGTGCCACTTTCCTGGTCTCTTGAATGGATCGTGTTCGGCAGAAACATGTTGGATAGTTTTTGCCCTTTGCAAAGCATTGTGACTGTGGCATGTAATCATCCCATCTGCTGCTATTGTAGCTGGGGTGGGGGTTGGTTGGGGGGGAACTAATGCCCAACCACACATTTCTACTGACCCCCAACTGCACGTCTAAACTTAGCCTAATGGTCACTGGGAAGAATGCTCCTTACACTTGAGGTCATTGGGAAGAATCCCCCTCTTATGTGGCAATACACACTTAGACTTTTATTATCTGATCGATTAAAATTATCGAATCCGCAAATAGTCGAATAGCCATAACTTCCCGTCCAATCAATCTAGACTCAATTTAAAATTGGATTTGATCAAACTGAGTCGATTTTCTATCAATTGTTTTGCATTGATTGGCAGCAATGAAATAGTTTGTCCATGAATACTAGTGTATTTCAGCCATCAAAAGATGAGATTACATGGTGGAAAAAGAAAAGTGCCTGAATTATCAATCCCTGTGTGTGGCATGTTGATCGAATGAGTTGTCCACTACAGATTGATTATTCTTATCAGAAGAGATTGATCAGAAAATAAATTAAATGGTGTATAGCCTTTACAGGTGCCTAAAAAGATAATTGTTACTCATCTAGAAGCCTCAAAGAACCCTAGAGTTTCATGGAACCCCTAGAAACCTCTGGAAGAATCTTGACATTCCACAGAACGCTTAGTAACATCTGGAAGAACAACAGAGTTCCATGGAACCCCTACAAATCTTTGTAGGAACCCTGGAGTTCCACTGAACCCCTAGAAGCTTTTGGAGGAACCCTGGTGTTTCATGGAACCCCAGAGCTCTCTGGAGGATCCCTGGATTTCCATAGAACTCCCTGCGTTCCACATAAACCCCTGAAGGAACTCTGGAGTTCCATGGCACCCCAGAAACATCTAGAGGAACCTTGGAGTTCCATGGAACCACTAGAAACCTCTAAAAACACCCAGGCATTCCACAGAAACCCTATTTACCTCTGGAGGAACTCTGGAATTCCACTGAAACCCTAGAAACCTCTGGAGGAACCCTGGGGTTTCATGGATCCCCTAGAACCGTTGAGAGGAACCCTGTAATTCCACAAAACCACTGGAGGAACCCTGGAGTTCAATTGAACCCCTAGAAACCTCTGGAGGAACCCGGGGGGTCCATGAATCCCCTAGAAACCTCTGGAGGAACACTGGAGTTCAATCAAACCCCTAGAAAACTGGATTTTCGTGACTCCCCTAGAAACCTTTGGAGGATCCCTGTACTTCCACTGAACCCCTAGAAAAATCTGGAGAAATCCTGTACTTCCACTGAACCCCTAGAAACCTCTAGCGAAACCCTGGAATTCCATGGATTTCGTAGAAACTTTGGAGGAACTCTGGAGTTCCGTGGATCCCCTAGAAACCTCTGGAAGGATCTCCTGGAAACTTTTGGAGGAACCCTGTACTTCCACTGAACCCCTAAAAATATCTGGAGGAATCATGTACTCCTACTGAATCCCCAGAAATGTCTAGATGAACCCTGGAGTTCCATGGATTTCCTAGAAACATTAGGAGGAACCCTGGGAGTTCCATGGATTCCCTAGAAACCTTTGGAGGAACCCTGGAGTTCCATGGATTCCCTAGAAACCTTTGGAGGAACCCTGGAGTCTCATTGAACCCCTAGAAACCTCTAGAGGATGACTGAAGTTCCATGGAACCCATAGAAACCTCTGGAGGAACCATGGAGGAGAAAGGCTGCTTTAGTAATGAATTCAGTTAATGTCATTAGCATAATTCACTTAACTGCTGACTCCCTGCAGGTCCTCATCAATGGGGAGAACGAAAAGCAAAACATACAACTCTACAACAGCCCCTGCTAAACTTTTGCAAATAAATAACATAATACAGAGTAAAGCAATGACAAGACAATCCAATAAGAATACTGGGAAAGCAGCAATCTTGCACACAGCAGCGTGTAGTTTGCTCCCTGTGTGATTGCAATTTGCCAGAGTTGATAATAATGTGAGGGAGCAGCAGGGAATAGGTAGAATGTGGTGAGGTGAGGAGAGGAGCAGGCATGCAGGTCTCAGGGATGGAGAGGAGAAGCTCGGACTTACCTGTTGCAGGCTGGATGTAGAGCGGAGCGGAGCGCTGATCAGCCTTGGCACGAGTTGGAGCTGCAGTGAGGGACTGCGCGCCTCAGCCGCCTCATCTACCTCCGCCACACAAGTCTCTCCATTCCATATATGGGCATAGGAAGGGCCAGAGCGGGCGGGCGGGATCCCGGAGCTCCAGCAGGCAGAAAGGTGAGAAGCCCCGGTGACTGAGATGTGTCTTCACAGGGATATGGACCGTACACAGCGTGCAATGTGTCACCATTCTATAAGAAGAAGAAATGTCAGGGAGAACTTTCACAGCCACCTGTGGAGAATACAGTATGGCTTACACTGCTCGGAGCTGCTACAAAGTAAAACGAGCATTTCCCTGAATAAGCCCCCTCAGGAATAGAGCAAGAGGACCTCTACATAGAGCTCTATATTCTTCAGTCCTGACACACTTTGAAAGTATCTGGAGCACCCCAGTCTAAAATGAGAAACACCTAAATGACTTATCAATGGGTAACCTGAGCCTAGGATGAGGAAACTCCCATGCATCAATTTTACCCATAGGTAATGGAAATATCTCCTAAACATGCAACATAAGGCTGCATTCACATTTAGGCGACAAGTAACGCCGCGTACGCGGCTTTACTTGCCGCGATTCGATTCATTTTTTTTTTTTTTTTTTACAAATTCTCTCCATTGATGTCTATGGCCGAACGCCAATGTCGCCTGAAAAAAAGGGTCCGGGACTTTTTTTCAGGCGTACGGCGTTTCAGACATGTGAACCATCTCTGTAGACATCAATGGAAATTCGCCCCTCCAGCGGCACGGGCGTCGGGCATTTTGTCGCCTAGATGTGAATGGAGCCTTAGGGGATATTTAATGTTGATGCAACCGGTGACCAGGGGCGGACTGACAACTCATGGGGCCCCTGGGCAATAGAAGACTATGGGGCCCCTGGGCTTACAGATGGCCACCATGCCAGGAGGCAGTGCAGAGGCGGGGCAGCTAAAATCTCGGGATTTTCACATCAGAAGCATGTTGGTTTCAGACATATCAGGGACAGATGTAAAATAAAAACATAGATTTTGACATACTGTCCCTGGTTTTACTGAGCCTGGCAACCCTGATGGGGCCCCCTAGTGACAAGGGGCCCTCGGGCAGTTCCCCTGTCGGTGACTTCACCAGCGCATGTGCTCTGAAGGAATGGCATACCCGTGTTGCTCCTTCCGAGTCATGTGCCCTAAACAGCATGAGTGACATCATCACGGACTACGACTCTGTGAGTGGCCACAGCCGTGATGACGTCACTCATCCAGCGGTGATGGAGGTTTCTACATTACATCAGAGACCCCCCTTTGCATCAGAGGTCCCCTCTTAACATTAGAGTCCCCTTCATGTCAGAGATTCCTCCATCACATCAGAGCCCCCCTTTGCATCAGAGGTTCCTCCATCAAACAAAAGCCCACTTCACATCAGATTCTCCTCTATCACATCAGAGCCCCAGAGCCAGCGACCGACAGAGACAGACCGCTAGGGAGGAAGACATACCACCGAACCCCCTCGCTACCAGGGGGCCTGTCACCTAACCAGGTACCACGCCAACAACTGGTTGCAGTTCTGACTGCTCTTTACTTGTGATAACTCACTTCTCTCCTTATGGTTGCAGCGTAACCTTTTGTGTTGCAATGTTGCAAGACTCCTAGGGCCAGATTCTCGTTCAATGCCTGCCGGCATAGCGTAAGCCATTTACACTACGCCGCCGCAATTTAAAAGAGCAAGTGCCGTATTCCTAAAGCACTTGCTCTGTAAGTTGCGTCGGCGTAGTGTAAATGGCCCGGCGTAAGGCCGCGTAATTCAAAGGGGGCGGCTTGTATTTAAATTAAGCGTGCCCCCGCGTCGATCGAAACTGCGCATGTGCCGGCCGCAAAAATAGCCCAGTGCGCATGCTCCAACTCACGTTGAAAAACGTGAATGAAACCGACATGTGCGTCGTTTACGTCAATCCCTATTCGCGAACGACTTAGTAAAACGACGTAACCGACGGAAAAAGACGACGCTGACCCGATGCCATACTTAACATGGCTACGACGGAACTTCGTAAACCTACCCCTCATATAGCAGGGGTAGGTTTACGCTTATGGAAACTACATAAACGACGACGGGGCGGCGTAAAAACGTTCAGGAATCGTCGTATTAGGCTCATTTGCATAGGCAAATGAGAAATCAATGTAAAGGCCACCCAGCGGCCAGGAAAGTAATTACAACTACGATCCGACAGTGTAAGTGTTTTACATCTGTCAGATCTTCATTGTATCTATGCATAAATGATTCTAGGAATCACACGCATAGATACCCAGTAAAAAAAACAGAGATACGACGGTGTTTCCTGCGATACACCGTCGTATCTCTTTTGAGAATCTGGCCCCTAGTGTGCTATTGTAGACTCAGACCCTTTTAGAAGTACCTGACCTCACACACACCTCTTGAGTAACTTCAAATCAGGATTTGTGCAATTAAACAACTTTTACTGAACATTCAGCATGGCCTATATAACAAGGCAAAATGTATTTTCCCTAACTAATCTCAGCTATGGCTGCCCCAGCATACCTGCATAGGTAAAGTCCTTATGGGTGAAGTCCATGTTTGGCATGACTCAACTGGAGAAGTCTATGGCTTGGGTGTATTCTGGGAGTCTGGTGCTTTTTAGATGAACTACAAGTCTCAGCAAGTCCTGCACGGTTCCTGTTCTTTAGCGAATGAGAGCAGAGAAGGATGCAAAGCAGTATTAACCACTTTCCCATAATCTGGGCAGCCAAACAGGCCTAACTAAATAAACACAGTAGGCAACCTGCCTACATGTGATATGGGGGGGGGGGGCTGTGATTGTACAGGGGGGCTTGTGATGTGAGTGAGTGGACCTGTGATTGTAACGAGGGACTGTGTTTGGGGAAAGCTGTGATGTGAGAGAGTGGACCTGTAAAAGGGGGGGGGGTTGTGATTGTAAGGGGGATTGTGTATGGGGGAGCTGTGAAGTGAGACGGCGGAGCTGTGAAATCATGGCCCTGATGCACTAATGCAATGTATCCCCAATGCACACATGCAATGCAGCGTCACAACACACATTAATGCACTAACACCACAGAAGTTCTCAAAGATCACTTATCCGGCTCTTAGGAAAATAAACTAGTGGAATGAGAGAGCAAAAAGGGGGAGCAATAAAAACTAAAATTAAAATAGTCTTTCAAACTTCAGCAGCGCTATAAGCTTTAAATTGTTGCATAAAGAAAGTAGCGATCTGTAAATCCAAATGGGACCCGAATTTTAAAACAAAAGTTTGCATGTAGCAATTCATGAGTGATTCATCACCTGTGTTGAACGTTTGATCGTTATCACATCTAGTGCCTTAACTCCCTATAGGAATTGCAGTCACCAGATTTCAGATCAATGAAAGCCTCTGAGGTGGCTGGGATCACTGCCAAAAGAACATCCGTCCGACCCTCAGAAAATGATCCCCCAAGTTTTTCATTTTACTCGAGCAAAGAAAGGGAAAAGGAAGCCTCATAGTTGAAAACTGTAAAGATTTTGTTTATCTAAAAGACCTCCTTCCCTTAATGCATTAAGGGACAACTTACAAATAAATGTTTGAAAAAAGCATCCAATAAAATAGTAGCAGGGTATATTCCGTTCTGTTAGTCTCACCACCTATCGGAGAGCTGTAATCGCCGTGGTGGTTCCCGGGAAGAAACCAGAGACGCGTTTTGTGAAACACAAAATGCGTCTAGGTGTACTACATGGCTTGCTATATTAGTCATTGGCTCTGGTTTCTTCCCGGGAACCACCACGGCGATCACAGCTCTCCGATAGGTGGTGAGTAACAGAACCGAATGTACCCTGCTACTATTTTATTGGATGCTTTTTTCAAACATTTGTTTGTAAATTTAATGTATTACACTATGAGGCTTCCTTTTCCCTTTCTTTGCCCGAGTATAATGAAAAACTCTTAGCTGATTGGATTATGGTGAATCAGAGGACGCAAGTGTCTGTTTTCCTGCTGGCTGATCGTTTTCTGAGGGTCGGACGGATGTTCATTTGGCAGTGATCCCAGCCACCTTACACATATAGGGCCAGATTCAGCAACACTTGCGCTGGAGTATTTCGATATGCGCCGCGTAACTGTGAAGATGCGCCGTCGTTTCTATGTGCCCGTACCCACCAAACTAGATGCGCCCAATAACGGGCCATTTGCGACCGGCGGAACGTTCCGACGCCAGAGTATCGTCAGCGCTTAATTTCGCTTGGCGCATCAGTCGCGCCTATTGATTTCCCCTGCAAATATGCAAATGAGGGATTTTTCCCAATTCACGAACAGATTAGCACCATACGCTGGCTACATGCGCCGCGCGTATCTCGTCCGTCCGGCGCAAAGTTATTTCTACAAAAGGCTGCTTTATCTTTACTCCAGATGGCCACAGGTCAGCAGGAGAGCAGCTACAGCAGCGTTACCGACGATAAGAGCTAGCTGAGCACCCCCACTTGCAGGACAACACCTCTGTCCATGCTTGTCTGTCAAATTTTACAGCCATGGAGGAAGACATCATAGGTCTCCATAGCCGAGATGACGGCTGACAGCTCCTGGCCATTAAAGTTCAGCTTTCTCCTGTGTGTTTGCGGGGAACGGGAGCAGCCATCTCAGAACAAAAGTAACATCACTGCGGGAGGGGGAGCAGGATATACTTTAGTGCCGGAATGGCGCTTCTACGGGCGCATTTAAACGCCCAACGGAAGGCATTGCGCTGACGTTTCCCGTGAAGTGGTGCCGACGGAAGTTGTGAGCATGCGCACAAAGGGGGCGAGTGGAGCCTCACTCACTGCGCATGCTCCGTGGTTGATGCGCTGAACGTAAGCCTCTGCGCTGGGCTCCACCCATCATTTACATATGATCACACCCACTTCCCCTTGCGTCGGGTTACGCCAGCGCATTATCGTTACTCTGGCGCAAGTTTACGCGCAACTGCTATGTGAATAACAGTACTTGCGCTGAAAGGGTCGTCAGAGTAACGTAAATGAGAAGCGTTACTCTGGAGCAAAGATGCTCTCATCTACCTGAATCTGGCCCATAGAGACGCTTTCATTGATCTGGAATCTGGTGAGTGCAATTCCTATAGGGAGTTAAGGCACTAGATGTGATAACGATCAAACATTCAACACAGCTGATGAATCACTCATGAACTGCTACATGCAAAGTTTTGTTTTGAACTTCGGTCCCATTTGGATTTACAGATCATTACTTTTTTTATGCAACAATTTAAAGCTTATAGCACTGCTGATGTTTGAAGGACTATTTTAAAGGAACACTAAAGGTTTGTTTTTTATTAGATCAATTGATTGCTGTAAGCTAGAGCATTTAAATATCACTTGCCTCGTTTTTCCTTTTAACCTCCAAAATACAGTAATCCAGGTTTGAAAATGCCATTTCCTGTCTCTCCTCTTCTTGCTTTCCACCAGCACCTGAGCTGTTTGGCATGGTAGAAAGCAGAATGTGCTCACCCCCTCCCTATGACTACAGCCCTGCTTGAAGATGCTCTCTTATCCCTCACAGGCATGGAGGTTAAGCCTAATGGGAACTGTAGTTCCCATTAGGCCGTGATGCAGCAAGAATGAACGCGCACTGCAAACCAGGAAGTCAGTGAGAATAACGATTCAGGAGTGACAGAGGTGAATAAAACAGCTCGATTTCAACAGGTATCAAACTAGTTATAAAGCAAAACATTACTTTTCACTTTATCAGCTACTGTCAGACTTTAATTTAAGAGGAAAATATTTTTGTCTTTACAACCCCTTTAACTTTAGTTTTGATTGCTGTACGTTGTAGTGTGCTGCATCATCAAAAATTCTGCATGTACTTTTTTGTCGTCTCTTGTGCGTTAGCAAGCCGTTTAAAATGAACAGTCTGCCTTAAGACAACTCACATTAAAGTGTGGCAAAACGCAGGTTAATGCACATTTGTTAACACAAAGCACAAGAACAGCAAAGTGTGAAAGGGTATTTTTTGTTCAAATAGCAGGCTGGGGAGGATCCTTGACCAAAATGTACCATCAGACTGATTTTTGTTGGTAGAGTACTTGTTTCACAAGACTGTCTAAACAGAATTATATGGCTTATGACAGGTATAACAGTTCACATATATGTATTTGAACAGTGGCATTTTGCTGTTTGGATCTCAATTCTGATATTAATTTGAAAAAAACGAGAGAAAATCGGATACAAAAATTTAGTCCACCAAATTCCTATGGCAGGAAGAATCGTAAGTAGTAGAAGACAAAAATCACTGAAATCGGCTTAAACAATAGAGTAATACAACTAAAATTAATCCACAATGTAGGAAAAGCATTCTACAGGAGCTGGAAGGTTTCCTTACTTTTGGCTCTGTGTCCCCTTTTCTCTTTTAATACTCAACCCCCAGTGATGAAAAAGACAAGTTGCAGCCATTTGATGTACCATTGCAGCAATGTTACCTTATTTCAAAAGAGAAGTCCATCCTGAGCTTTTTAAGCTGGGCTTCTCCTCTGGGTCACAGGAGTGCAATTCGTTTTGCACTCCTGTGACCCATTTTCAGTGGAGAGCAGTCTGAAGTCTGCTCTCCGCTGACGTCACTGCTATCAGTCGAGGCAGCGCGACTTCCTAAGTCTGGATCTACCAGCTGCCTTGATTGATGGTAGTCTCAGCGAGATGCTGGGATGGCTGCTTCCCGCCCCTCCACAGCTCAGCGCTCCAATGAGCATGGACAAGCAGAGAGGAGAGACGCTGACTGACAGTCAGCATCGCTCTCCTCTCGAGGGTCTGTGAAAACCGAGCCATCAGCGTTGTTTGGTGGCTCGGTTCTCAGTGCAGATACAGCATCGTTCTGATGCTGCATCCACACAGGTAAGTATAAAACTAAAAAAAAAAAAAAAACATGCTTCTCTTTTAACACAGTATCTGACAACAGGTACACATGATGTTGGGTGACAGTCACTGCAAGAATCAGATGCCGTGCATAAATTTCCAAGTAAATAAAGCTATACAGCAGACATCTATTACTTATAGAATTCATGGAATCCGTTTCTTTTAGTGGCAAGATTTTGGCTTTATTAAAAAAGAAGTATGGCCAAAGCCTTGTTTTCTATACCGGTACTTCTCTTGTGGGTCACATGAGTGCACTCATTTTGCTCTCCCGGGGAGCTAATAGCAGGCTATTGACCGTTGTCAGCTGACGTCATAGAGGCGCTCCATGCTCTCGAAGGATCTTGACCATATTGTTGTGATCTACCCATCTGCCTGAGAACTGATGCCAACTGCTCCTGCCCCCTCTTCGGCCTGTCATTCCAGTGAGCAGTGCAGGGGCAGAGAGGAGAGCAGTGTTTGACAGTCAACGCCCTTCACTCTGAGCAGACTGAGAACTGAGCAATCAGCAATGATGTGATCGCTCAGTTCTCGGTCTTACAGACGACATGGCACAGCTGGGGTCATTATTTGTGTTTGTTTTATTACCCTGTGAGACAGTTCAAGAGCAATGCGCTAACATCTCAAAACTCAGGACAGGAACCTTGGCTTTTTGTGGGGTGGAAGAAATTGGGCGCCAATCACTTTACAACATTTAGAGAGTAAACTCAGTAAACTCATGGTATCATAGTCAGAACTTCTTAACGCTAATAAATAATCACTCTGGACTAAAACCTGTGGATTGAATAAGCCATAGACCTTTATTATAGGTATAAATGAATAAGGAGTTTATTATATCAACACCAAACAATATGTAAATAATTAATTAAATAAATAATAATTTAAGTAACTCTCATAACATAAGTATTAACAGTTTTACATAACCATATAGCTCAGCTATTAAACCTCAAGCTACCAATTTAATTAAACTTAACATCCCATTTCAAGGAAAGAGACAAACCACATAAAAAGGGCCATGACAAGGGTGGGATGTGCAGTGTTCTGGTTCTCCTCGCCATCTGCCCGTCTAATGACACATCCTCTTGGTTTTTTATAGGTGACAGCTTGTGCCAGAGGACTGTTTTTGGACAATGGTCAGCTCATCAACCAATCACTGGTAAGTATTTATTTTACATTTTATAACAGCTTCTTGCAATTTCCATTGTCTGCCACAATCCCATAGGTGGTGGGGTGAGGATGTTTTATGCTCCGCCCTTCACCTTTCAAAAAGAGAGGATTAGGGCGGGATACACAAAAAGAGACCAAAAATGTCTCAAGGTGTCATTGCTAGCAACCATCAATATAGAAATAAGATCCTTTAAAGCCTAAGTTTTTTATTTGTATTTGATTTTTGGAAATCAACAGGGTTGATACTTACATTTAATGAGAGGTGTCTGTTGGGCTATGGCTGCCTGTCTGTACTAAAATGTTCAGTTTTTTCTTTCTGATCCTCCCCCAGCTGTAATCTACCACTCCTGAGGGGTTTAATACATCTGCTGGACCTGCCATAGGCAATCTTCCAGTTTTCTGACTATGCCTGTCATTTCCATCCTCCATTCATAGAAGCTGTACTATGGCTTTCATCAATGAAAAGCACTCTATGAATGGTGGAAGGATGGATGGATGAATGAAATGTCGAATGAGTGCCTATGACTGGTCCAGGGGCTGTACTAAACCCTGCAGCACAGGAAGAATACCATTTCAGGGGGGTAGTAAAGGACAAAAGATTTCAACTAGGGCATCTGGCACCAGCACGATGAACTACATTTTTAAAATAAAAAATGTAACTAAAATGTAACTAAACAAAGGCTTTAGTTCACACCATAAAAACATCCTCCAGATCCTTTCTAGGTGCGCTTTTGAATGCGCATTTTGACGCGTTTTTGATGTATTCCATTGAGTTTTTGATGCATTTCCGAATGCATTCCAGATACATTTTTTTCTTCTTTTTTTCCTGTGTTTTGTTTTTTGACACGTATATGTGCGTACCAGTGCATTTTTATGGGTTTTACTGTGTTCTGTGCAGAAAAAATGCAACATGTTCTATTTTTTATGCCATAAAAAAACATTTAACCTACTTTCTATGTGTTTTGAATGCAGAGCAAAAAGCACCGCAACACATGTTGCGAGAACTGAGTCCAAACCGGCAATCTGTACTCTTCAGACTGTTGAGCAGTTTTAGGAAAGAGAAATACATTTTCAGTTGAGACGTCCTACAATATTCAGTAGCAGCTTGTACCCAGCTCTCCATGACACTCTTCAGTAGTAAAGCTCCTTCCCCTGGGGTTCCAGCAAGGCTCCAGCTTTACTCCTTCCTGATTTACCCACCTGTGTGTTTCTATATGCTCTCCAGCATGCATTACTGGCAATAAACCTCCAAACTATTGTATCTTCTTTCTCTATTGCCAGGGACATTCCCAGAAAGCAGGCAGAAGCAAACAATAATCTGGGTTTAGAGAATAACCAACAAAAGCAGAATTATAACAATTCGGAGCTGAGACTCAGTACAGTAACAACACAACAATTAGGCTAGGGACACATCCGCTTATGGCAGAATGCCTTTATGTGCTTTTGAGTGAGTGAGTAAGTGAAAAACTTGTATAGCGCTACAAATGCGAACTGAATCGCCTCAAGGCACTTGGTATCCATTTTCTTCTATTTCGCTTTCAGAATAGGTGGGTCTTGAGTTTTTTCCTAAAGGCCTGGTAAACCACTTCTGTTTGAATATTAGTTTGTAATGCGTTCCACAGTCGAGGTCCTTGGACTGCAAATCTCCGTTCTCCTTTGGTCTTGTAGCGGGCCTTGGGGATTTGTAGTAGATTTTGGCTAGTTGATCAAAAAACGCGATTAGGGTTGTGGTTTTTTATTTTCTCACATAAATATTGGGGGGCGATTCCTTGTATACATTTGTGCGTCAGGCAGAGGGCCTTAAATGTGATCCGGTCCTTTACGGCCAGCCGGGCGGGAGTAATTGATTCCCAAGGTTTATTCCCTGTTACCAGCCTTGCCGCCGTGTTCTGGATGACTTGTAGACGTGCAATCTGGTATTTTGGGAGTCCCATGTAAAGGGAGTTTGCATAGTCAACCCTGGAGTTGAAGTCCACTGTGTTGTGAGGTGTACGAGTTTGAAAATGGACCTGAACTTAAAAAGTGAACATTTGCTATGTTATAGGGGATATTAATTCAAGTAAATAGGGAAGCGCCACAAATGCCCCACAACTGCACATGTCACCATTTCCAAATTTGAAAAATTTGAAAACATGGGTCAATGGATTCTTCTTCTGCATCTTCACTGCCAGCCCACCGATCACGTCAGTGCAAAATCTTGTGTACAGTATGTGCAGTACGAGATATGGCACCCTTGTTATTATGTATACATTGATTTGGCTTTAGCAAGGAAATCAGTATTACGCTATCTAAAAAAAAAGCCTTTCTACCATGATTTTGCAAAATCTTACAGTTAGGCATCAAGATCTCCCAGGAAGGCACTTGTTTAGCTTTGAGCCCCTGGTGATACCACCAGAGCCTCAGTGGAAAGTTGAAACATATTATTTGTAAGTAAAAATGTTTTAATTAACTTAGAATATAGGGTGTAAAGAAGGTTTTCATGTATTTACCTATATGGTGACAATCATTGGAACTGTATATTTTAATTCAATATTTCATTTTTTTTATAAATATGTATAATTGTGAATAAAACCTCCTTTTTTTACCTCAATATCCTGTATATTTGAAATTAATACTATCAGTGCCTTAAAAGTCCACCCAGGGAAACAACTCCCCTTTTTTTTTTCTTAACTTAGAATACAAGACGATTTCATATAAGTATACGTAGTTGCATGTTGATGTGATTATCACAAAAAATGGGGACAAGGTCCACTTTAAAGCACAGCTGTACTCAGGGGTGTACGTACACAATTGTGATCCAGCTCCATGCTCCAGGGGGCCCCTGCAGCCCCCTGTACACCTGGATAGGAGGGGCGGCAATGCAGCATGTAGAAACAATACTCTCCATTTTCAGCGGCTGCAAGAAGAAAATAGAGGGGATTGACTCCCCTATATACTGCCCTGCCGCCCCTTCTACCCACCTCCTGCTGTGATCAGGCCCCTGTGGGATACCCTGGCCTCCCTTCAACCTCTGCAATACTGCTGCCCCCCCCCCCCAACCTGTCAGGATGGAAAGTGGGAAAGGGTCTGTAAATGTGTAAGTCTGTACTGATCACCGACTTGGTTAATTTATAACTAAGGCATAGTAAACTATGCTTCAGTTTATAGATGGACAGGAAGCTCTGTACAGAGCTATTTCTGTCTATTCACTCTGTGCTTTTGAGGCTTCAAATAAGGAGATTGAGGGCTGTGTCCTTAATCTCCCTTCTCTGTCTCAAAGGAGAAATATCAGAGGTCTGTTTAGACCCCTGATATTTCCCAAAAGCCTTCCAACGGGACTCCTAAAAAATTTTAAGAAATAATATTAAAATGGTAAAAAAAGAATAATATAACAAAAATAAAACAATGACTGACACCAATGGCGGAACTATCAGGGTCACAAAGGTCACAAATGTGGCCGGGCCCTGGTATTCCACCACCGTGAGGAGTGGGGTCTGGCCAGGGAAAGGGGACCCTTTATGGTTTTTTTTGCATCAGGGTCCCTGAAGGTTCTAGTTATGCCTCTGTACCATTTTATGTAAACCCCTCCTCTCAATCTATTATTTAAAAAATCAGATATCCCCATTGTGTACAACTACAAGCTTCATTGAGATTAATGATGTAGTCTATTCATTTCTATAGAGTTTATCTCCCTCTTCATTCAATCTAAACTCCAAGGTGTGCTAAAACATAAACAGAAGCTGTGGCAATAAATCCTTGCTGCTGGAATCCCCAAGAGATCTAAACATTACGTTAATGGGTGACTCAGCCCAAAAGCCTGCATCTATTTTTTTTATGTAGATCGACCTTTTGAATAATGAGGATATAATTAAAACTAGCTGGTAAATTTTCTCAGAACACAACGAGTACAGTACGGTATGTGTGATATTATTCAACCACTCATTCTTGCTTATGGGCAACATACTCTTGTTACAGGACACTTGTCTTCATATAGTCCTATGTAAAAGGTCTATAGAACAAACCGCAGTGATAACATATGTTCAGTTGTGGATCATCTGTTCTGAAACCTGTTAAACATGCAGCTGTATTTAAGTGACAGTCTCCCTTCTTATGCATATGTGCTAATTAGGAACAAGTGCCAAAACAGAATTCATAGAGCTGTATGATTCAGATTCAACATAGAAAATAAACGTAGTGGCTCACTTATAATAGGGAGTGGAATTATCTGATCTTCAATATGCTATGCTGGTGTTTTCACATTGCAACGAACATTTAGTACCCTATTCATAAAATGAAGACGACATTGTGTAGCCTTTGTAGCCCTGAGTAATTCTCTCTGCTTAACCACTTAAGACCCGGACCTTTAGGCAGGTAAAGGACCTGGGCAGTTTTTGCAATTCAGCACTGCGTCGTTTTACCTGACAATTGCGCGGTCGTGCGACGTGGCTCCCAAACAAAATTGGCGGCCTTTTTTTCCCACAATAAGAGCTTTCTTTTAGTGGTATTTAATCACCTCTGCGGTTTTTATTTTTTGCGCTATAAACAAAAATAAAGCGTCAATTTAAAAAAAAAAACAATATTTTTAACTTTTTCCTATAATAATAATAATAATCCCCCAAAAATATATATAAAAAAAATGTTTTCCTCAGTTTAGGCCGATACGTATTCCTCTACCTATTTTTGGTAAAAATTTGTAGCATCTACAAAATAGGGGATAGTTTTATTGCATTTTTATAAAAAAAATTTTTTTACTACTAATGGCGGCGATCAGTGATTTTTTTCATGACTGCAACATTATAGCGGACACATCGGACAATTTTGACACATTTTTAGGACCATTGTCATTTTCACAGCAAAAAATGCATTAAAAATGCATTGTTTACTGTAAAAATGACCATTGCAGTTTGGGAGTTAACCACTAGGGGGCGCTGAAGGGGTTAAGTGTGACCTCATCTGTGTTTCTAACTGTGATGTCATTGATTGTGTTTCCCTATATCAGGGAACACATGATCAATGACAGCGCCACAGTGAAGAACGAGGAAGCTGTGTTTACACACAGCTCTTCCCGTTATTCAGCTCCGGGGGGCGATCGCGGGACTCCAGCGCCGATCGGGTCCGCGGGTCCCGCGGTCATGGAGCTTCGGACCAGGTCGCAGGTGGCTGGGCGGTCCTTAAGTGGTTTAAGAGATATTAACCACCTTAATACAGGGCTTTTATACACCCTTCCTTCCCAGACCAATTTTTAGCTTTTAGCGCTCTCACACTTTAAATGACAATTACTCAGTCATGCTAGACAAACCAAATTTTTATCATTTTTTCTCACAAATAGAGCTTTCTTTTGGTGGTATTTAATCACTGCTGGGTTTTTTATTTTTTGCAACCTTTTTTTAGTTTCTATTTTAAAATTTTGCACATAAGTAATTTTTCTTCATAAATTTGGGCCAAAATGTATACTGCTACACATCTTTAGTAAAAATAACACAAAAAAGTGTATATTATTTGGTATCTGTGAAAGTTATAGGGCCAGATTCAGGTAGAGTTAGGCTGGAGTATCAGTGATACTCCAGCCTAACTGTCACTTTAAGCCGGCGTTTTTGTTTTCTGTAACCAGAAAACAAGAAACGCCGGGTTGGAGTTCCAATGCGAGCGGCGTAATTGAATTTCGCCATCGCATCGCAACTGCAATTTTAAAAATGGCGCTGGGGGCGTTCCCGCTGATTAACGCCGAAAATATGTTAATCAGCGGGAATCGGCAATTCACGATCGTATTCGGGCGCGACGCAGTGACTTTCCGACGTTTCCGTAAGCGATACGCGGCGTAAAGATAAAGCAGCCCCCTAGTGGAGTATCCTATGTTAAGTATAGCCGTCGTCATCGCGTCGAAAAAAAAAATATTCGCGTCGCTTGCGTAAAACGTCCATGAATGGGGATTTGACGTCATTGACGTTCACTGACAGAATTTGGAGCATGCGCACTGGGATGCATTGACAGTCGACGCATGCGCAGTATGTTCGCCGCGGGATCGCGCCTAGTTTAAATAATACACGCCCCGTACCCGCCCAATTTGAATAACGCCGGCTCATTTTCGATACGCTTCATGAATAACAGCACTTGCTCCTAAAATTTCGCCAGAGTAACGTAAATGAGAAACGTTACTCCAGATTAAAGATGCTCCCATCTACCTGAATCTGGCCCATAGAGTCTACAAGCTATGGTGCAAATCATTGAAAAATTATCACGTCTGATCACACCCGATGTACTGAAGGCCTATCTCATTTCTTGAGACCCTAACAAGCCAGGAAAATACAAATACCCCACAAATTACCCCTTTTTGGAAAGTAGACATTCCAGGGTATTTAGTAAGAGGCATGGTGAGTTTTTTGAAGTTGTAATTTTTTCCCACAGTTCTTGGGAAATACATTTTTTTTACTTTTATTTTTTCCACAAAATTGTCATAATAACAAGTTATTTCTCTTACACAGCACATGCATACTTGCAATGACACCCCAAAATACATTCTGATCCTCCTCCTGAGTATTGTATAGTGATACCACATGTGTGAAACTTTTATACAGCCAGGACACATACAGAGGTCTGAGGCCACGTACACATGATCAGACCAGTCCGATGAAACTGGTCCGACGGACCGTTTTCATCGGACCAGGCTGAAGTGGTCTGATGTGCGTACACACCATCGGACAACAAATCCGATCAGACCAGAACGTGGTGACGTAGAACACAACGACGTGCTGAAAAAACAAAGTTCAATGCTTCCAAGCATGCGTCGACTTGATTCTGAGCATGCGCAGGTTTTTGGTCCGATGCTCTTGTGTACTAACCATCAAATCTTTTAAATCTTTTTAGAATCTTTTAGATTTTAAAGCAAGTTTTAAAACTTTGGTCCGACGGACAACGGTCCGATAGGCCGTACACACCATCGAATTGGTCCGATGAAACTGGTCTTAAGACCAGTTTCATCGGACCGGTCTGATCGGACGGCCTCATCGTACAAGGCGTCCTATAAATTGCACATCTCATTTGATGACAACCTATCACAATTTTGAAGGCCCTGGAGCACCAGGTCAATGGAAACGCCCACAAAAAGATCCCATTTTGGAAAGCTAACACCCCAATGTATAATTCATGAGGCATAATGAGTCTTTTGAACGGTTAATTTTTTTTCCAGAAGTTTTTGAAATATGTGGGAAAAAAATTGAAAACTCATTTTTTTTATACAAAGTTGTCCATTTATAAGATATTTCCAATACATAGCATGTACATAGCAAAAATGACAGCCCAAAATACATTCTGCTACTCCTCCCGAGTATGGCAATACCACATGTGTGAGACTTTTACACAGCCTGGACACGTACAGAGGTCCAACATTGAAGTAGCACTGTCATGCGTTCTACAAGCATAAATTACACATCTCATTTCTCAATCAGGTACTGGTTTCTAGCAGGTTCTGGTGGCAGGTACTCTGGTGAGGTGGCGAGTACTCTGGTGGCGGGTACTCTGGTGAGGTGGCATGTTTTCTGGTGGCAGGTGGTGAGGTAGCAGGTACTCTGGTGGCAGGTGGTGAGGTGGCAGGTACTCTGGTGGCAGGTGGTGAGGTGGCAGGTACTCTGGTGGCAGGTACTCTGGTGGCAGGTGGTGAGGTGGCAGGTACTCTGGTGACAGGTGGTGAGGTGGCAGGTACTTTGGTGGCAGGTACTCTGATGAGATGGCGGGTACTCTGGTGGCAGGTACTCTGGTGGCGGGTACTCTGGTTAGGTGGCAGGTACTCTGGTGGCAGGTACTCTGGTGAGATGGTGAGTACTCTGGTGGCGGGTACTCTGGTGAGGTGGTGGGTACTCTGGTGGCAGGTACTCTGGTGAGATGGCAGGTACTCTAGTGGCGGGTACTCTGGTGAGGTGGTGGGTACTCTGGTGGCAGGTACTCTGGTGAGGTGGAAGGTACTCTGGTGGTGGGTACTCTTTATTTAGGGGGGGGGCAATCTGGGCACAGTAGTACATATGTTGTGTATAACATATGTGTAACTCACTGTTAGCTGATCTTCTCCTCACACTGGATCGGTGTGTGAAGAGGAGAACCCAGCAACAATAAATTACACACAATGGTGTGTTTTGTTTACATTTAGTGACCGGCTGTGATTGGACACAGTCGGTTACGTGTAAAGAGCCAATTTCATTGGCTCTTTACCCTGATCGGGGCTGGGCTGTATCCAAGGGAAAAGCCTCAGCCCCAATCGCCGCAATGCGCGCCCCCGGGGGCACGCAGGCGCCGTGCACGCCGCTGTGTAGCTCTGCATCATCAAATCCAATAAGTTAGACCGGAATCTCCGCCGCCCGCTGCTACATTCAGCCCATCGGGATCGGCTGTGTCACGAGGGACACACCGGATCCCCAATCGCAGCGCTGCGCCGTGCACGCTGCTGCTGTAGCTCTGCATATGGGAGCCGGAGGGACACACCAGATCCCCGATCGCTGCTCTGCGGGCCCTGGGGGCCCGTGGTAGCGGCGGAAAGCCAAGGACGTCATATGACGTCCACCCAGGATGGGAGATCCCATCTGTGGACATCATTTGACTATGGCTGGGTAATGAAGTGGTTAAAGGCTTGCGTTTTTAAAAAAAATATTAAAATATTAAACATACCTGCTCTGTGCAATGGTTTTGCACAGAGAAGCCCCGATCCTCCTTTTCTCAGGTCCCCTGGTGGCACTTCTGGCCCCTCCCCCCTTTGCTAAGTGTTTCCACAGAAAGCCAATTTTTAAATAACAAACATGTCATACTTACCTCCACTGTGCAATTCGCTTTGCACAGAGTGGCCCCGATCCTCCTCTTCTGGGGTCCCCTGGCTGTGCTATTAGCTCCTCCCCGTATTGTATAACCCCCCTAGGAGAAGCGCTCTCTGGGGGATTACCTTGCACACGCGTCATTGGATTTGATTGACAGCAGCGGAAGCCAATGGTAAAACATACTCTCTTTATTTATAATGTAATTTCTTTTGTTTGCATTATGCGAAACCCATCAGAAATGTAATAACTTGTGAAAAAGAAACTGTAACACCACAACAGAGGAAGAACATACAAACCTCTAGCCAGGTACTGGCATATTTGGGATTCAAACCAATGACCCCAGTGCTGCTAGGCAGAAGTGCTAACCAGTTAGCTACTGTGCTGCGACAAACATGGAGTTTCTATCTCTGTGGTGTTAAACAGCCCTAAGTCCCTGGGGTGTCAAAAGTTAATTAATGCACATGTACCCTGGAAGTCCTGAGTGCCATTAAACCTTTTTCTGTGATATGCTATCTGGTTCTAAGGCTGGATATGGCTGATTACTGTCAGCATGCTGCTATAAGAGCCTCTCTAATTTAGGGGCTTTTTGTTTGGTAAGAGGCTGAAATTGGTGCTGGTGTGGAATTCACAAGGCTGCTTCCTGTCCTTCCCCATGGAACAAATATGGAAAGATTTGCAGTGTTGGTGGAACCCTCCTACACCTAAATACTAGGTATTTCCTTATAGGTGGTAGAATGACATTAGTCAGGAGTTATGTTTCTTAATTTATTCTGTGATATTTGGTGATTATTGATTTGTAAGTGTAGAATAGTGGTGTTACCCTTGAAAATTAGTTTTGATTTTGATTTATGATGTTGGTACACATATTACATTTTTGTGGTGAAAATTCTGATCATTTGGAAATCCTAAACAATACACAATATTGTTACTAATTTGCATCATAAATGGTATTGTGTGTGGTTTGTTAAGACAGCTGTGGGAGTTTTGGTTATAGATATATATGGAGAGAGGGAAAAACATCAACACATTAACCACTTCAGCCCCAGAAGGATTTACCCCCTTCATGACCAGAGCACTTTTTGCGATACATCACTGTATCGATTTAACTGACAATTGCGCGGTAATGCGACATTGCAGCCAAACAAAATTGACGTCCTTTTTTCCCCACAAATAGAGTTTTCTTTTAGTGGTATTTGATCACCTACACAGTTTTTATTTTTTGCTCTATAAACAAAAAAAAGAGTGGGGAAGTAAGGGCCCTTTCACACGTACGGACCGTTCGTCAGTTCATTACAAGTCCGTAAACGGACTTGTAATGGGGCCCTATGAGATTGCGGCCGTTAGCGGATGAGCATCCGCTAACGTCCGCAATCATCCGCCTCCGCAAAGATCAGTTTTTTCAGACGGAAGAAAACCCTATTTTTCTTCCGTCTGAAGGATCGGATCGGATGAATACGGACACACGGTCCGTATTCATCCGATTCCCTATAGGGGAGAGCGGAGGAGAGACAGGGCTATCCTTGCACAGTGTGCGGGGACCGCCCTGTCCGCCGACAGCTCAGCGGGGATTCCCGCTGAGCCAACGGACACACACGGAGCGGACACAAAAACGGTCCGCTCCGTGTGAAAGGAGCCTAAGGCCGCTCGGATACGAGAAACAGAGAAAAGAGATCAATATTCCTAAACCTCCACTGGGATAGGGTGAGGGGAGAGGAGGGAGAGGAGAGGGGTGCTGGTCCTTTCCTGCCCCCATGGGCAGGGGGGGACCATTTTTTTTAATTTTTTGGGGTTATGTTATGTTTTGTCGTAGGTCTGTTTTGGGAGGGGAGTAGTTGGGGGAATATAAAATCAAAAGGGAAAAATTAGGAAGGCTGAGAGAAATAAAAGATAAGGATACTTAGGTGGAAGAGAGACACTGTGTCCCCTACGGAAGTACACATATAGAAATACACAGATTGTAAAGTAATGACAATACAGAGTAGAGGTAAGAGAGGTGATTATAGATAGGATTAACCACTTGACCACTGGGCACTTAAACCCACTTAATAACCAGACCAATTTTCAGCTTTCGGTGCTCTCACATTTTGAATGACAATAACTCAGTCATACAACACTGTAACCAAATGAAATTTTTGTCCTTTTTTTCTTACAAATAGAGCTTTCTTTTGGTGGTATTTTATCACCTCTGCGGTTTTAATTTTTTTTGCTATAAATGAAAAAAGAACGAAAATTTTGTAAAAAAAAAAAATTTTTCTTCATTTCTATTATAACATTTTGCAAAAAAGTAATTTTTCTTCATAAACTTGGCCTAAAATGTATACTGCTACATATCTTTGCTAACAAAAAATTTTTTTTAGATATTATTTAGTCTGGGTGAAAGTTATAGGGCCAGATTCAGGTAGATGGGCGCTTCTTTACTTTGGAGTAACGTTTCTCATTTACGTTACTCCGCCGACACTTTCGGCGCAAGTACTGTTATTCACATAGCAGTTGCGCGTAAACTTGCGCCAGAGTAACGATAATGCGCTGGCGTAACCCAACGCAAGTGGAAGTGGGTGTTATCATATGTAAATGATGGGCGGAGCCCAGCGCAGAGGCTTACGTTCAGCGCATCATCCACGGAGCATGCGCAGTAAGTGAGGCTTCACTCGGCCCCCTTGTGCGCATGCTCACAACTTCCGTCGGCACCACTTCTCGGGAAACGTCAGCGCAATGCGTTCCGTTGGGCGTTTAAATGCGCCCGTAGATGCGCCATTCCGGCACTAAAGTATATCCTGTTCCCCCTCCCCGCAGTGAAGTTACTTTTGTTCTGAGATGGCTGCTCCCGTTCCCCGCAAACACACAGGAGAAAGCTGAACTCTAAAGGCCAGGAGCTGTCAGCCGTCATCTCGGCTATGGAGACCTATGATGTCTTCCTCCATGGCTGTAAAAGTTGACAGACAAGCATGGACAGAGGTGTTGTCCTGCAAGTGGGGGTGCTCAGCTAGCTCTTATCGTCGGTAACGCTGCTGTAGCTGCTCTCCTGCAGACCTGTGGCCGTCTGGAGTAAAGATAAAGCAGCTATTTGTAGAAATAACTTTGCGCCGGATGGACGAGATACGCGCGGCGCATGTAGCCAGCGTATGGTGCTAATCCGTTCGCGAATCGGGAAATCTCCCTCATTTGCATATTTGCAGGGGAAATCAATAGGCGCGACTGATGCGCCAAGCGAAATTATGCGCTGACGAGACTATGGCGTCGGAAAGTTAAGCCGATCGGAAATGGCCCGTTTTCTGTCGCATCTAGTTTGGTGGGTACGGCCACATAGAAACGACGGCGCATCTTCACAGTTACGCGGCGCATATCGAATTACTCCAGCGCAAGTCTTGCTGAATCTGGCCCATAGGGTCTAAAAGCTATGGTACCAATTACTGAAAATTGATCAACTTGATCACATCTGATGTACTGACGGCCTCTCTCATTTCTTGAGACCCTAACATGCCAGAAAAGTACAGATACCCCCCAAATGACCCCTTTATGGAAATAAGACATTCCAAGGTATTTAGAAAGAGGCATTGTGAGTTTTTTGAAGTTGTCATTTTTTCCCACAATTCTTTGCAAAATCAAGATTTTTTTCATTTTTATTTCCTTTCCACAAAATGTTCATATTAGCAGGTTATTTCTCACACACAGCATATGCATACCACAAATTACACCCCAAAACACATTCTGATATTCCTCCCGAGTATGGCGATACCACATGTGTGAGACTTTTACACAGCGTGGCCACATACAGAGGCCCAACATGCAGGGAACGCCATCAGGCGTTCTGGAACACCCAGACCAATTCTGACATTTCTCTCCTACATGTAAAAATCATCATTTATTTGCTAAAAAATTACATAGAACCCCAAAACATTATATATGCTTTTTTAGCAAAGACCCTAGAGAATACAATGGCGGTTGTTGCAACTTTTTATCGCGCATGGTATTTGCACAGCAATTTTTCGAACACATTTTTTTTGGAAATAAAACAGTTTTGTGCTTTTAAAAAAAAAAACATTAAATTTAGCCCAATGTTTTTGCATAATATAAAAGATGAAGTTCCGCCGAGTAAATAGATACCCAACATGTCACCCTTCAATATTGCACACGCTCGTGGAATGGCGCCAAACTTTGCAAAATAAAAATCCCCATAGGTGACGCTTTAAATATTTTTACTGGTTACATCATTTTAGTTGGAGAGGATGTCTAGGGCCAAAATGATTGCTCTCGCTCTAACGTTCGCAGCGATACCTCACATGTGTGGTTTGAACACCGTTTTCATATGAGGGCGGGACTTACGTGCACGTTCGCTTCTGTATACGAGCACACGGGAACAGGGGCGCTTTAAGTTTTTTTTGTTTTTTTTTTATTGTTCATTTTACTTTATTTATTTTAGTTTGACACCTTTTTCCCCAAAAATAAATGTTTTGATTACTTTTATTCCTATTACAAGGAATGTAAACATCCCTTGTAATAGGAATATAGCGTGACAGGTCCTCTTCAGTGAGATATGGGGTCAATAAGACCCCACATCTCACCTCTAGGCTGGGAAGCCTGAAAAAAAAACGACCGCAGAGTATTGCGCAGGGAGTATTGCGCCGGGGTACTGCAGAGTATTGTTCAGAGTATTGCAGAGTATTGCGCCGGGGGACTGCAGAGTATTGTTCAGAGTATTGCAGAGTATTGCGCCGGGGTACTGCAGAGTATTGTTCAGAGTATTGCAGAGTATTGAGCCGGGGTACTGCAAAGTATTGCGCAGGGGTATGCTGAGTATTGCGTCGGGGTACTGCTGAGTATTGCGCCGGGGTACTGCTGAGTATTGCGCCGGGGTACTGCTGAGTATTGTGCCGGGGTACTGCTGAGTATTGCGCCGGGGTACTGCTGAGTATTGCGCCGGGGTACTGCTGAGTATTGCTCTGGGGGGGTACTGCTGAGTATTGCTGGGGGGGTACTGCTGAGTATTGCTGGGGGGGTATGCTGAGTATTGCTGGGGGGGTATGCTGAGTATTGCTGGGGGGGTATGCTGAGTATTTTGGGGGGGTATGCTGGTATTTCTGGGGGGTATGCTGAGTATTGCTTGGGGGGTATGCACAGTATTGTGTGCGTGAAATAGGGGCGCTACAAAAATTATGAAATAAATAGGTGAATAAATACAACCTATCCCAATAGAGCATAGATCCTTAATTGCAAATAATAACATAAATTGTGCAAGGTGCATATAAATTCAAAGACAACACCTGCAATGAAACAGGTGTGCAATTATATGAGTGAATAGGATTAGACAATATACAATACACGGTGAAATATATAGTGACCATGAATAATATAAAAGTGCTCCGTGCTCAAAAAATTTTTTTTCACCCCTCCCCCACATTGGCGCGAGATTTTCCACCCAAATACCTTTATGCACAGTATTGCTGGGGGGGTATGCACAGTATTGCTGGGGGGGGTTGCAGGGATGGATGGATCTGTGACTGCAATAGTCACAGATCCATCCACAGCGCTGCCGCCATCCGCGCTCCCCCTCTCACACTGTACCGATCGGTACAGAGAGAGGAGGGAGGAACCGGCGTCATCAAATGACGCCGGTCTGTTTACATGTGATCGCGCCGTCATTGGACGGCGCGATCACGTGGTAAACCGCCGCTATCAGCGGGAGCGCGACTCTGGAATCACGTTATATAACGTGATCCCAGAGTTAAGCAACCACCTTGCCGCCGTTATTTTTCGGCAGGTGGTTGCTAAGTGGTTAAATAATGTAATGAAATGAGAAATGTACCATGTTTGGAAATAAAATGGAAGATGTATAATGTATTGTCAGATGTATCACTTTTGAAATATAAATAAAGTATATATTTAAAAAAAGCTATATTTTTTACTATTTGCTGTAATAAATATCCCCATTTTTTTTAAATAAAAAAGCGAATTTCTTTCTCAGTTTAGGCTGATATGTATTCTTCTACATATTTTTGGTAAAAAAATCGCAATAAGCGTATATTGAGTGGTTTGCGTAAAAGTTATAGGCCCGGATTCACAAAGAAGTTACGTCGGCGTATATCTCCAGATATGCCGCCGTAATTTTAAATGTGCGCCGTCGCATCTTTGCGACGATTCACAAAGCGAGATACGCCGAACAACATGGCTTCAGTCGTCCGGGCTTAACTTGCCTATGTCAGCGTATCGTGGGCGCATAGTTATGCTGGACGCATTCGGCGCTTCCAGGTTATATATGCAAATGAGCAAGATATGCCGATTCACGAACGTAGATGCGCCCGGCCGCTTCATATACGCGCTTTGCGTAAGGCTTACGTCCGGCGTAAAGTTACCCCTGCTATTTGAGGCGCAGCTAATGCAAACGTATGGGCCAGGGAACAACGCTGTCGAATTTTACGTCGTTTACGCCGTTTACGTAGTATGTGAATAGGGCTGGGCGTAGGTTACGTTCACTCGTCGTAGGCATTGCGAGCCTACGTCACTTAGGCATTCTATCTGACATGCTTCTGAACATGCGCACTGGGATACGTCGAACGGCGCCGCATGCGCCGTTCGTTCGGCACATAATTTGCATGGGGTCACGGTTAATTTTAATAAAACACGCCCACTGCCTAGCTAGTTTGAATTACGCGGACTTACACCGGCACATTTACGCTACGCCGCCGTAACTTAGGGAGCAAGTGTTTTGTGAATACAGCACTTGTCTCTCTAAGTTGCGGTGGCGTAGCGTAAAGAAGATACGCTACACCGCTCTAAAGATACGCCCGGGTACGTGAATCCGGGTCATAGCGTCTACAATAGGGGATGGATTTATGGCATTTTTATTATTATTCATTTTTTATTAGTAATGGCGGTGATCTGCGATTTTTATCGTGACTGTGACATTGCGATGAACAGATCGGACATTTTGACACTATTTTGGGACCAGTGTCATTATTATTGCCTTAATTATTGGATACTAAGTATTACTTTCAGTGATTTCCTATGATATTGTATGTTTGTAAGATGGAGGCAAAGAACAGGGGACCCATCCTATCCAGTGGCTCCTACAGGGGTAGTGATATATATGTAGCGGGGTCTTGCCATCATGGACTATAATTTATAGCGATGCAGAACTAAACCCCTCCGTTGTTTGAGTCAACCTGTACATATGTTGATATTGTTGGCGCAGTGCATTGTGGGACTACAAAAATCGGGAGATACGGACTCCATTGACTATTGGTGGAGAAAGACTACATTTCGCACAATTCCTGACCCCTTTCTTTGGAACACGTGACATCTCCGCACGCCCTCATGGGGAGGTTACTTAAGAGAAAGGCGGGTAAAAAAACTCTCTCGGAACCTGCATCTTCTCCTCTGCAGAGCTGTGTGGAGCTCCACAGCCAAGCTGTTAGGCCTGAAGCATGGGCCTGAGTCCATCGGGAGACCAACCATCCCGAGGGAAGCAAGACCAAGGGAGCCCAGCCTGCGTTCCAGGAGACCGGAGAAGTTCGCCAGCTGCCGACTGAGGAACAGTGGGGAGTCTGATACCGGAGACCGTGCGTTGCAGAACAGTGACTGACTGACACGCCCTTTTTGGAGAAGTATTCAGGCGGATCGGGCCTGTTCGGGTGAGAGGGCACACGCCCTACTTTCATTCCCTCACTTTGACATACAATTAAGTGTCACTCCATCAGCCGGAGGCACGTGTTTGATCTCTGACTGAACTAGAGAGGCCTACTAAGTCGAGAGTTATTCTGCAGAGTTGACTGACGCTGACGAGCGATCAGTCCATCATCATTTAAGTACATCGTACTCTTTTTGACTGAGTTTATCCCACCTTTTACCCTTTTGGATTACAATCTAAAGTGCACCAACGGCCGCAACATAAACTTCGTTCTTAAGAGATCTCTGAGAGCAGATTGAGCCAGGCCTGGCAGGAAGTTTCCCTTGCATTAGCTGTTTTACAGGGCTGCTCGCAAGGGGGAGCTCGCGAGCATAGACTACCTATAGTAATTTGAGCTCATAGGCCCGGATTCACGTAGCACTTACGCCGACGTATCTCGAGATACGCCGCATAAGTGCACATATGCGCCGTCGTTTCTATGCGCCTGACTCTGAAAGCAAGATACGCCTGAAAATCGGCTTCTTACGACCAACGTCAATTTCCTACGCCGTCGTATCGTGGTCGCATATTTACGCTGGCCGCAAGGGACGCTCCCATTGTTTTACGTTTCGAATATGCAAATGAGTGCAGGTGTAAGTCATTCAAAGGTATGGACGAGGGGAACAGCCATCGTATTGTACGTCGTTTACGTAGTACTACGTGAGTAGGGCTGGACGTAGGTTACGTTCACGTCGTAGGCAGTGTTCAACGTATCTTAGGCATTCGTCTCAACGTGATTCTGAGCATGCGCACTGGGGGACGGCGCATGCGCCATACGTTATTCTTAACTTGATGACGCTCGGCCCTTTATTTACATGAGGTCACGCCTCATGCCCACTTCCACTTATGACGAGTTACGCCGAGGGAACCCAGCGTAGATTTGGGGGCGAGTGCTTGGTGAATACTGTACTCGCCGCTCTGCGCTGGGTCGGCGTAGCGTATATTCGATACGCTACGCCGGCATAAAGATGCGCCAAGGTGTGTGAATCTGGGCCATAGTATTGATCTCCTCTGTTTTAACCCTGTTCCCTTTCCTTATTTGCTGACTCCCGCAAGGGCCCTTACAGAGTCATTGTGTATTAGTATATTTTTGTTATTAATTTGTCATTCAAACCGCTTTTATTCTCTTTACCAGACATAGAGTAAAGTTATTCTTTTGGTTTGAATACACTAATTTTGTGATGTGTCTTTAATTTCTGGAGATCGCTTACTAGTCATAGTCAACCAACATTAGAATGTTTCTATAGCCTATGGGCGGAGCATTAAAATCTATAATTTTGAATCCATAATCTCTCTATAATGTGGATGTCGAATCTATTCTCTATAATGTCAAATCTTTTCTCTATAATGTCGAATCTTTTCCCTATAATGTCGAATCTTTTCTCTATAATGTCGAATCTTTTCTCTATAATGTCGACCGCAACGAAAACGAATATAAAGCATTTTTTATGTCGGATCTTTCGGTTTTAGTTTCTTGCACTTTCGTTATCGTTTGTTAAAACGATAACGAAAACACCAGATTTTCGGACGAAAATGCATTCTAACGAAAACGAATGCACGTGTCTATTAGTATATATTTGTTATTAATTTGTCATTCAAACCCCTTTATTCTCTTTACCAGGCATAGAGTAAAGTTATTCTTTTGGTTTGAATACACTGATGTGTCTTTAATTTCTGGAGATTGCTCACAGGGACAGGTAATCATATTATTGTATTGCCATTGCATGTTATATGTATGCTATTGTGGCTTCCGCCAAGAAGGGGCCACAATACCTTTTGCAATTCATCTGGGGTGCCAAGGGAGCGTTCGAGCTAGTTAAAGGGAGTGAATCAATTAAAGAGATTAGATCCCAAATCTAACCAGCGGCTCCTCCGGGTTAGCGCTACATATAATATATATAGATATACACAGCATATAGTACATTGAACAACTGCAAAAAAAACATAAGTACTACAAAACAAAATCAAACAATAACATATAAAAAAACTGACTTTTTCTTAAATAAAATACCAGCAGACTTGCATTCAGATCTGCATGATTTTTGTGTGGATCCGTAAAGATACATATTAGATTGTTATATTACTATATAATAATCCTTTTCATCGTCTTCATCATCAGAATATCATTATTTAGTAAAATTACTGACCATTTTTAAGAATGATCCTTTAGTAATAAGAACGCACCAGAATGACATTGTAGGTTAAGGCAAAAGTGGTTTAGATGGTAATAATAATATAACAAAGGACACATTTAAAGAGCTTTTCTACTCAAAACTGAATTTCAGTTATGGGTAAATGCGGGCAGGGTGATGATGTCATTGTATCTAGGCAAACATAACTTTCCAGCTTTGGAAAAATCACTTCTAAAAGTAAAGTCGATGGGCCAGATTCAGATACATTTGCGTATCTTCAAAGTGCCTCCGCAACTTAGAGAGGCAAGTGTTGTATTCACAAAGCGTAAATGGGCCGGCGTAAGCCCGCCCAATTCAAAGTAGGAAGGAGGTGGGCGTCATGTATTTAAATTAAGCATGACCCGTGCTAATGAATGGCCGCTCGAACTGGGCATGCGCGCGCATGCTCAGAATAACGTCGAAAAAACTCTCTAAGTGACGTCGGCAGGCAATGCCTACGACGTGTGAACGTAACCTACGCCCAGCCCTATTCCCGTACTACGGAAACGGCGTAAACGACGTAAAATTCGACGGCGTCGTTCCCTGGCCCATACCTTTGCATTAGCATTGCCTCATATAGCAGGGGTAACTTTACGCCGGACGTAAGCCTTACGGCAAGGGGGGTATATGAAGCGGCCAGGCGTATCTACGTTCGTGAATCAGCGTATCTCCCTCATTTGCATATTTCTAATGGGAACGCCGAATGCGTCCAGCGTAACTATGCGCCCACGATACGCCGGCGTAGGCAAGTTACGTTGGGCGGAGGAAGGCTATTTTCCGGCGTATCTCGCTTTGAAAATCGGTGTAAGGATACAATGGCGCACATTTGAAATTACGGCGGCGTATCTGGAGATACGCCGACATAAATGCTTTCTGAATCTGGCCCGATATTTACACAATTTTTTTACAGCTGCTATAAAAACAGGTAATTTCAGATGATATAATATAAAAACAGTTTCCACATATTTTATTATAATAGGATGGCTCATTGCAATACTACTTGTATTCTAATTCTTTTTTCATGGTAACATATTCACTGCAGGGAGAAGCTTTTTTAATCTACTTATTGCAGAAAAAGACTTAATAAAGTTCTTACAAATCATTCTGTTTTTAATTGTAAAACAAATTCAATTATGCTGCATAGATGGCCAGTACACATGCTGGACAACTACTCCCACAGTGATTCTTCAGTTTTTATTATCTTTGCTATTAATTATGTGTTATTATTTAGGTAGATCCTGTAAGGACTGGGCCTTTGTCATTCCTAATGGCCCTAAAGAAAAGGGGGATGTCAATCATTTTATCATACATTGGTCTCCTTTTTTGATGTCAGCCAGTGAAAATAACGTTCCACGGTCGATTTGCCATCATTACTTTTAATAAGCTAAAAAAAAATCTTCTTAGCATGAAAATAAATTGACTGTGGAAGATTTGGCTATATATGAATTACTGTTGGTCATGAAAATTCTAATTAGGTAGACTTTCTTTTTTTTATCATTTATTTGTGAGAGAAGTTTTAAAGGGCATTTCCAGGAAAACAACTAAAGAGATGAAAGAGAACCTATCATGGTATCGTACTCCGGCAGTATTAAAGAGGTGTTACCCAGACATCTCGGATAGATGTTTGAGGTGCGGTAAGCAAGAAGGAACCTTATTACATATTCTATGGTCATGCCCAAAGATTTTAAGTTTTTGGACAACGGTTCAGGGAATAGTGCAGAAATTTAGAAAAATTACCAGATGAATGGCCCTATTATTTATTACAGGACTCGGAGCTGACGGTAAAGTGTTATAGGAAATCCATGGTTTGTCATCTTTTAAATGCTGCCCGTGCCTGTATCCCAGGGATGTGGAAACAGACACAACCGCCAACTGTAAAGATGTGGCTTAACAGAGTAGAAGATATGAATAGAATGGAGGACCTGGTGTGGACCTCCAGACAGAAACGTAAGGTATATCTCGACACGTGGGCCGAATGGAATGGGTTTAGATACTCAGAAGAAGGGAAGGCTCTGATAGATGCGCAATAAGGGAGGGATCCGGCCCTGCGGACGGTGAGGAGGAGGGGAGGATGGACCGAGGAAGGGGTGTTTTTTTTTTTCCCCTTTTTTTTTTTCTTTGGGGTTTTGTTTCTGGTTTGTTTTGTAGGGTAGGGGGGGGCGGGTTGGAACGACAATGCAAAGAGGGACACTACAAGGGCCGGCTCAACTCCCCCACCCTGTAGGGGACACAGGGATCCCCTGGAGGAAAGAGGGGTTTATCGGCTTGATGTAGTGAAGGAAGGGTACCCACAGATTCAAAGGTTACCAGAGGTATGGAAGATGGACCGTAGGTTGAGAGAGAAGTGGCATGATGTGTTCTGGAAAACATACTTTCTTTGTTTAAATTATGTGATTTTGTACCACGTAGGTATTTCTTTTTTATTGTTATATGATGTAATGTTTGTTTCTTTGGCCAGAGGAATGGCCTTTCATCTGTATGTCACCTTGCATGTTCGAAAATAATAAAAGAAAATTTAAAGAAAGAGAACATCAGAATAGATGTTTATCAGTGCTGATTCTTGTAGCACAGACCATGAAAAAATGGTCATGTTAGGTGTCCTTACATTTCAGGGAATGCATATATGAATGTGTCTAAAAAGTTTGGTGAATGGTATCAGAAAACAAACAAAACAGAAGATACAAACAAATTACAGGTCATCCCCGGGTTACAAACAAGATAGGGTCTGTAGGTTTGTTCTCAAGTTGAATCTGTTTGTAAAGCCACGTACACACGATCGGTTCAAACCTAAAAAAATGGACTGAAGTTCGTTTTCATCGGTCCTAACCGATCGTGTGTAGGCCCCATCGGTCCGTTATCCTTTGGTTCAAAAACAGATGGCTTGCTTTAAAATTGAACCGATGGACGGCTAACCGATAGGTCAAAACCAATCGTTAGTACGCACGAGCATCGGTTAAAAATCCACGCATGCTCAGAATCAAGTCTACGCATGCTGGGAAACATTCAACTTAGTTTTTTTCATCACATCGATGTGTTTTACGTCACCGCATTCTGACACGATCAGTTCATGTACCGATGGTGTGTAGGCACATCGGTCCATCAGTCAGCTTCATCGGTGAACCGTCGGACCGTTCTCATCGGATGGACCGATCGTGTTTACAGGGCTTAAGACAGATATATTTTTTAAGTGTAGCTCCAGCCAAAAAAAAAATGTTTTAAGCTTATTGGATAGCATAGGAAAAGGTTATCACCCCTGTAACATTTGTTTTGCTGTCTGTGCCCCTGTTCAGAAGATTTTACCTCACTTTTTTCCCAATGACAATTGGATTTAGAATATTTTGGGTTGTTGTGGAATTAAGGATTGGTGATAAAGCATCAAAGGAGGTAAATTTTTCCCCATAATAACTCTTACAGGAGTGAATTTCCCTTCCTCGGGCTAGATTTCCTCTCACTTCCTGTTGTCTCCCTCCGTTAGTAAGTAGGAGTCATTTGTAAGTCGGATGTTTGTAAGTAGGGGGCCACTTGTACCTTTGTATCAAAATAATCGCCATCCTTCACAACACACTTTTGGCAATGTTCATAAAGCTTCTGGAAACTGTCAGCAAAGGCCATTTCAGGACTAGATTGCTGAACCACTGTCACACATTGCCGCCACATCTGCAAAATGTGCATCTTTCATGACACTCTTCAGTATAGAAGAATTGGGTATTGGGTCTAAGGTCCCCAAACCAAAGAGCCAAAGGAAAGGGGGGGGGGGCGATTGGACTATTGCAGTACTGGTGAGTAAATAACATCAAGTGTAAAAATGCAGATATAAAACATAAGGAAATTGTATTGAATACAGCATCAATAGGACACAATGGAAATGTACAGAGTTAAAATAGTGACAACCATACACAATACCAGTATAATGATCCCCAATGGGGGGAAAAACACAATGGGTTGAGGGTGATGACCATCATCTCGACTAGTTCCGCAGCCAGTTCAGCTTCTTTGGGAGCATATCTAAAATTAGATTGACAATCAGTCAATAGTTTTACATTGAACAAGAACAACAATGTGTGAATTGGGGAGCAAGGGCTTAGCTGCAATGGGGTTCACCAAACAAGGTCCCACCTACTTGCTAGGTATATGAGGTAAAAAATAATAAATGATAATAATAATTAGTAACTAAAGTCCTCTAGGCTGATTAGGCTAATAAGGGGTGCGAAGCATACATGGTCACCAAGTGCAGGTAATAGCAATGGGTGGAAAAATGGTGTGAGGATGGTAAAATAGTGGAGAAATTGGTATGAGGATGGTAAAAATTGTGGCGAAATTAGTGTGAGGATATGGGTGGGGGAGGGGGAGGAAGGATGGAAGGAAGGGAAAGGAAATGGTTTGGGAAGAAAGGGAGGGAGGGAGGAAAAAAGGATAGAGGGGGAGGAAGAAGGAAGGGGAAATGGGATTGGAGGTGAAGGGGGGGAGGAAAGGGGGGAAGGATGAGGTCTGCAGTGTCCCCTTAGATCTGAGTCCGCAAAGCCCCCTTAGATCAGAGTCCGCAGAGCCCCCCTTACATCAGATTCCGCAGAGGCTCCCTTACATTACAGTCCCCCTTACATCAGAGTCTGCAAAGCCCCCTTACATCAGACTCCACAGAGCCCCCCTTTACATCAGAGTCTGCAGAGCCCCCCTTATGTCAGAGTCCGCAGAGCCCCCTTACATCAGAGTCCACAGAACCCCACTTACATCAGAGTCCTTAGAGCCTCCCCTTACATCAGAGTCTGCAGAATTTCACTGTAAGGGGGAGCTCTGTGGACTCTAATGTACAGGGGAACTCTGATGGAAGGTTTTTTTTGGGAACCCTGATTTAAGGGGGTGCTCTGATGTAAGGGGGAATGCTGTGGATTCTGGTATAAAGGGGAACTCTGATGTAAAGGGGGTCTCTGCTCACCAAAACCCCCCTTACATCAGAGTCTGTGGAGCACCACTTAAATGTGAGTTCCCCTTACAGGAGAGGCAGGCGAGATAAGGGAGTGTGAGAATAGATGGATGTCTTTCCCCACCCACACTCCAGTGCGATTGGAGTGTGGGCGGGGTCGCAAGCACACACAGAAAGACAGGGGTGGGAGGAGGAGTAGATCTAGTTCACTCTCTCTCTCCTGTCCACGCAAGACAGAGGCATGGGACGGGGGGGGGGGGGCGGGCTGAGCGGTCTGTCAGGACAGTGTAAGTGAGAGTCTAACAGGCACTCTCTGCTTACAACTGCAGCCAGTAACCCCACTCTGGATCTGCAGCCCGGATTTTCGGGCCCCCCACAGTGTCGGAACACCAGGGCCTAGTCGCATGTGCAACTGCTGTGACTCAGGTAGTTCCACCACTGGCTCTCCAAAATCTGGAGACAAACTGGATACACCTGTCTGAGATGAAAACCTTGGGTAGCCCATTAAATCGAAAGATCTCCTGAGCAAAAATGGACAACAGTTCTTTGGATGTGGGCAACTTCTTTTTTTTTAAAACTTTGTTTATTGATTTTCAATCAGTACAATTTCCACATGGCACATGTGTCTTTACAACACCGGTAGGAAATGAAACACATAACATTTATGCCAATTGGATAGACCGTGCATTAGAAACAAAACCCATCACATCCCACACATACACCATCCATAGCCACTCACACACACACATCCCTCCTGGCCCTCACCTCCGCCCCAGATGTTACCTGTGCCCACCCTCGCCACCCTCCAAACACTCTACGGTTCACTACACCCTCACGTAATCCCCCCATACACGGCCCCTCAAGGCTGAGAGAGTGGGGCATCCTTCCAGAAGGATTCTTCAATATCCAGCCAGGGTTGCCAGATTTTGTAAAACTTTTTGGGGCAGGCCCTGCTTTTGTATACACATTTGAATATGGGTAGGACCTTGTTCACCATACGATATAACATTTGAACAGTGGGGGAGGAAGCACTCTTCAATTTAGTAATAACAGTTTCCTGGCATAGAAAAGGATTATGCGCACCAGAGTCCGAGCATGAGCCTTGGAAACAAAATCATTGAGCACCCCCAGTAGTCCAACCTCCGGGGTGAAAGGTAAAGGAAATTGTAGGTTGTCCTTAAAAAAAGAAAACAAGTCCATCCAATATGACAGTACAGTAGGGCATGACCAGAACATATGTATGCAATCGGCCTCAGTGGAGCCGCACCTAGGGCAGTTAGCAACAGAAATCAGACCCATTCGGGCCAACCTGGCGGGAGTATAGTGCAACTGGTGGATAAACTTAAACTGAACAAATTGATCGTTGGTCCCAATAAGGTCAAGGAAGCAGACCTCCGAGGCCTCCTCCCACCCTTCCTCGGACAGCCCCGGAATATCCACCTCCCATTTCCGCTGAGCTGTCACAAAGGGTTTAACCCCCGCCGATTGGAGACGTGAGTAAAACGTTGTGACCAGCTTCCCCAGATCGGTGTATGACATGAGCGCCTCAAGAGGCGATTCGCTGAGCTCCTGAGACAGCCCCTCAAATTGTGTCCGTATTGCATGACGGAGTGACATGTATCTGAACAGGGAGTTAGCTGGCACCCCACTGCGCGCCCTCAGTACATCGAATGAAACAAACTCGCCTCCCGCAAAAATGTGTGAGATACGTGAGACCCCATTTTGTGTCCACCACCCGGAATCCGGGTGGCCCAGGAGTTCAGGGAGGTTAAGATTGTGCCATAGGGGAGCTCTAGGGGACACCCCACCCAACTCTGCAAGTATCCTGTTACCCTCATGCCAGGCCAGCCAGCTAACCTCCATCGGGGAGTCCCGGGAGCATCGCCCGGCCCTAGACCTAAGTAGGTCATCGACCAGCGAGTCCCTGGACCCCACGAAGGCAGACAAAAGAGCGGTGGAGCAGGATGGGGAGGCCTCCAGGAACCAGTCATAAACATATGTAAGTTGTGACGCTATAAAGTACTGTCTCAGGTTAGGACACGCCAAGCCTCCATCCAGCTTGGGGGCCTGGAGAGAGGCCCTAGCAATGCGTGGACACGACCCCTGCCAAAGAAAAGTGAACAGGAGCGAATTAATTTTCTTAAAGAGTTTTTTCAACAGAAAAATAGGGGATGCCCGTAACACATACAGAAACTTGGGTAGGTATATCATTTTGAAAACATTAACCCGGCCTATAAGATTAAGCGGTAGAGAGGCCCAGGTCTTAAGTCTTGTCTCCATATGGGACACAATTGGGGCAACATTTAGGGCCTCATACGAAGACAAGTCTGCACTAACGTGTATCCCCAAGTATTTGAAGGTAGGTTGGATGGATAGTTTAGACCCAGAGAGGTAGGAGTAGTCCTGCTCTGGGCCTATAGGGAATGCCACCGACTTCTCCCAACCCACCCTCAGCCCGGAGACCCTTCCAAATTCCTCCACCACGGCCATCAATGAGACAAAAGACCGCTCAGTGCCATCAAGGTAAATCAGGGCATCATCAGCATATAGAGAGATCTTTTCAGAGAGGGAACCATAGCAGATGCCCCCCACCCCCGCCGTCTGCCGCACCTCCAGAGCCAAAGGCTCAATGGCCAGGGCGAACAGGAGTGGCGAGAGCGGGCAGCCCTGCCTGGTGCCCCTCTGCAAAGTAAAGACAGCCGAGACATCTCTATTAGTGCATACTCTGGCTGTTGGGTTAGTGTATAGCAGGCGGACCCACCGAATAAACTGGGCGCTAATACCCATGCGGTGCATGGTCTCCCACAAAAAGGACCAGTTGACAGTGTCAAAAGCCTTCAGCACATCCAAAGATAACACCAAACCCCCCCTATTCACCGCTGCCGCCCTGTGTATGTGTAAGTAGAGCCGTCGGATGTTATCGTACGTACTCTTTCCCGGCATGAATCCCGCCTGATCTCTGTGAATAAGGCGGGGGATTAACCCCCTGAAGTCTAATAGCTAAAACTTTTGCAAGCACCTTTACGTCGCTATTTAGCAGGGATATGGGTCGGTACGACCCACACAGCAGTTTATCCTTATCGGGTTTGGGGAGCACCACTATCAGGGCCTCGCACATGGAGGGGGGAAGCTCGCCCTCCTGCAGTGCCTGCCCAAACAGGGAGTGCAGCTTCTGTGCTAGTTCCGCCGCATAGTTTTTGTACCACTCCGCGGGTAAGCCGTCCAGCCCAGGGGCCTTGTTGGGAGGGAGTGAATAAATGGCCTCAGTGACCTCTTCTACCGTAAGGGCTTTGTCCAAGGTCGCATTATGCGACGCTTCCAGGACAGGGAATTGGAGTGATTCCAGGAAACCCAATGTTTCCACCTCGTCCGGAGGGGGCGGAGCTGTATAGAGGTTTTCATAGAAAGCCTGAAAGGTTCGATTTATGACCAAGGGGTCCGATGTAGCAGATCCGTCCAGCAGTCGGATACGAGGGATCGTCCGATCCACGTACTCCGTGCGGGAGAGGTATGCCAACAACTTACCATTCTTACCACTATATTCCATCAACCTGGCAGATAGATATAATTGCTGTTTGTTCGTCACCTCCACCCTGTGAAGGTCCAGAGCCCTATGCGCCCCCACCAGAACAGAACGTGAGTCCGGGGTGTGATGCGCAGAGTATTGGGCCCTGGCGTTCTCCAGGGAGGATTCCAAGGCCAAAAGGGCAGCCCGGGAGGACTTCTTATGTCGGGCAATGTTGGAGATGTATGAGCCCCGTACTGACGCCTTAAAGGCATCCCACACGGGGCCAAAGGAGGCCGAACCAGCATTGTCCCCCCAATAGTGGGACATATCTTGCTGAACCGGCTCCTGAAACTCAGGAGTGGAGACCCAGATTGGACTGAGCCGCCACACCCGAAAGGAGGGCCTGTGTCCCAGCACCAGGTCTATAGAGATGGCAGAGTGGTCTGATAGCGTCTGAGACAGGTGGGAAACCGACCGCACATTGGGATCAAATCGGGGGTCCCCAAAGCGTAGTCTAACCTGGAGAGGGTACGGTACGTCCTTGATTGGCACGTATACTCCCGAGTCTCGGGACGGCCGAGCCTCCAGAGATCTACATATCCAAAGGAGGCACACCACTGACTAAATAACTTCGATTCATATTGGGTGGGCCTCAAGCGGGTCCCGAACAGGGTCAAGCACCGAGTTGAAGTCCCCCACTATAAGAGAGGCCAGCTTTGGGAGGGTGGCAAACTGTACACTTAAGTCCGTGAAGACATCCGCTGTGACAGGGGGAGGAACGTACACCACCACTAACAGCAGCGGCGTGGCGTGTACTGTACAGTGGAGAAATACATACCGACCCTTAGGGTCCGATATCACCCTCTCACAAGAGAATGGGAGGCCCTTCCGCACCAATATGGATACCCCCCGTGCATAGTTAGAATAGGTGGAATGGTACCCATGCATGACCCAGCACTTCTTAAGTGCCATCACCTTTGATCCCAAAAGGTGCGTTTCTTGCAAACATAGTAATTGAGGTTTATGCACCTTAAGAAAATCAAACAGCAGAGCTCTTTTAAATCTTGAGTTTAGACCCCTGACATTCCAGGAGATACATCTAATCATCGACATAGTACGACAGTTGCAAAATTAAGGCACAGCAGATTACCTTCAGATACACAGGTGGGGGCAGAGAGAAGGCCAAACACATTCGCACACATGCATACCACACACACACACCACAACATACAGCATAACATCGATAATGCAAACAAAAGGAAAAAATAAGGTTACACAACAAAAAACTCAGAGTAGGCAACGGCCTACCACACTTAACCCCTGCCAGGCCCCAAGAACAAGGGGCTGGCTTTGACCCCGAACTACAATTAGATGCTAGGAACATGGCCTGCCGCAGGCAAGGCAGCAATCTAAGATGGAACAGTCAGTGACCAAACAGCTAAAAACAGGTGCAAATAAGAACAGTTTTTAAATATGTACTAGCAGCTCAGTCAGTCAACAGGGATTCATGACCCCCTATCTCCAGTGAACGACTGGAGCCTTCTGCCCCGGGCACACTCCGGTGGGACAGGAAAACATCAAGCAGAAGTCCCAGAGATGAAGAGACAAATGAGAAAAACAGGAGCAGCAAAAAAAAAAAAAAAGAAAAATCAGGTGTCAGGAGCTCGATCAGATCCACGGCCAGGCTGGTGTAGAGATTCAAACCAGGATAACGCGTTGGCAGGGGTTTGGAAAAAGTGCACCTGGCTCTGGTGCACTACTCTCAGCGTCGCAGGAAACAGCATGGAGTATTGGATGGTCTTCTCCCTCAGCTTCTGTTTGACGTGTTGGTACTTGGCCCTCGAGGCGCGGACAGCAGGGGAGTAGTCAGGGAAGAGAGACACCGAGGCATTATTGATTTTCAGGCTCCCCTTAATACGGGCAGCCCGCAGGATAGCGTCCCGGTCCCTATAGTTGAGGAGACGCATTATCATGGTGCGAGGGGACCCCCCCGCAGGCAGCGGTCTGCCCGGCACTCTGTGGGCCCTCTCAATAACAAAGCAGGGGGATAGGCAGTTCTCACCAAATTCCTGGGCAAACCAGCTCTCCAGGAAGGCAACCGGGTCGGGACCCTCAACCCGTTCGGGAAGGCCCACTAAGCGCAAGTTATTCCTGCGCAAACGGTTCTCCAAATCGTCCATTTTGTCCTCTAAAGAGCGGATTCTAGTACCCTGGGCCTTTAGGGTGGGGATGGCTGGGCCTACCGTGTCCTCCAAATCGCTAATGCGGCGTTCAGTTTCTGCGACCCGGTCCCGCATTTTATGCATGTCCTGGCGCATTATAGTAATGTCCAGTTTGAGCTCATCCATTTTCCCCATCGTGTCAGAGTGATTTACCTTCATGAGGTTGAGGACCTCCAGCAGCGTGGGCTCCGGTTCCGGGCCTTCCTCCAGGCCGTCCTCAGTGGGTGACGCAGGAGCGGGCAGCGCCCGGGCAGCGGAGGTCCCAGGGGAGGGTGGGGGAGAGGACCCACGGTCATCGTCGAAGAGCTCTGGCGTGGATGCCATAGAGGAGAGCGGCGCGGTGTTGCGGCGGCCATCATGGCCGGAGCGTGTGGTAACATTCATCCTGACCGCGGGCTGCTTCTTCCGTCTTCCCATCCACCGGACCGCACCAAAAAGTATCCCAGGGGGTTCCCTGAGGGAACTGCAAGGTTAGTAGCAGAGTTATTGGGGCAGAAGAGCAGGATGGCTTAGGATTGTTTCAAGGGATCTTGGAGCTGCTAGGAAAGACGTCTGCTCACATGCTGCTCCAGGCCACGCCCCGGATGTGGGCAACTTCTTACATGGAATGCAATGTGAGATTTCTGAAAAACAGTCAACGACCATATGAATAACTTTCTTGCCCTGGGAGTTGGTTAACTCCACAATAGAATCCATAGACAGGTGGGTCCAAGGCCCTCTCCATTAGATATGGGTTGTAGGGGACCTACTAGAAGGTGTCTTGGTGTCTTACACTAAGCACACACAGAACAAGTGGCTATGAAGGTGGCTACATCCGTGTGGAGACTAGGCCACCAGAATTGTTGGGAAATGGCCCAAATGAGTTGATTCTTCCCTGGGTGGCCAGCTGCCCTGGTGGAATGGTAAGTCTGGCGCAAAGCAGTGCAGAGACTCTCAGGGACAAAGCAGCGGTCACATGGTTTCTCGGCAGGAGAGTGGCTCTGAGTGGCAAGAATTCTTTCACCCAAGGGTGAAGTGAGACTGCTACCAACAGTGGCCAGTATACATTCGGGAGATATCACAGAAACAGGAACTGACTCCATTTTGGAAGCGGAGCCCTTACATTCTTGGTACGTGGTAAGAACGAGACTGTGTAATTGAAGCTTGACAGAAAAAGAGCCCATCGCGCCCTTCTGGGAGATTAACGCTTTGCCTCAGGCAAGAATGTCAGATTCTTGTGGTCAGTGAAAATGAGAACTGGCACAGTGGTACCTTCAAAGAAATGCTTCTATACTTTAAGAGCTAAAATGATCGCTAACAGCTCTCTGTCCCCAATCTTGTAATTGCATTCTGCAGGAGACAATAATGTATGGCACTCATAGCGGTTGGATGTTGAGACAGAAGGGCACCAACGCAGTTTCAGATACATTAACCTCAAGAATGAAGGAGTCAGGATGTGCCAATCCAGGAGCTGAAACAATGGCAGCCTTGAGAGACTTAAAGGCTTTAATGGAATTCGGAGACCAATTCTATGAGTTACCGTCCTTTCTGGTCATATCAGTCAGGGGTTTGACCAGAGAAGAGAAGTTACGAATAAACTTCTGATAATATTTGGCGAAGTCAAGAAAATGTAGCGGATGTAGACCGAGGCCACTGTAGAACTCCAGATAGTTTCTCTGGGACCTTTGAAAAACCAGCATTAGAAATGTAACCTGTACTTTTCCAACTTGCAATACAGGTTATTATCTCTCAGCCTCTTTAGCACACGAGAGACATCTGTGTGACGGCCATCTAGGGAAATTGAATATATGAGAATGTCGTCGAGATACACCACCACACATTTCTGCAACATATCTTTGAGGACATCGTTGATGAATTTCTTAAAAACGACAGGAGCGTTGCAAAGACGACACAGCATTACAAGGTATTCGTAATGTCATAATATTAAATAAAGTTTTCAATTTGTCGCTCACCTTGATCCTCACAAGATTGTATGCCCCTCTCAGATCGAGCTTTATGAAAACTGTTGCTCCCTTGAGGTGGTCAAATAATTTTGTAATCAACAGGATAGAATACACGTTCTTAATCGTGATGCGATTGAGACCCCTTTAATCGATACAAGGTCTCACTTATCCACTATTCTTTTTCACAAAGAAGAAGCCAGCAGGAGATGAGGATTTGCAGATGAACCCTTTGAGAAAGTAGGTCAGCAACATTGTCCTCCATGACTTTATCCTCAGACCTACAAAAGGTTAACCTGGTCACAAGGAGGCATGGCACCAGACTGAAGGTCGATTGCACAATCATATGACCAGTGTGGAGGCAAACTACCGTCTTGACCTTTGTCAAAGACATTGCCAAATTTGCTCTACTCCTCTGGCAGGGAGGTGAGTAAAGAGGTGCAAAAGACCCTTGGCCACTTTCGGAAAACATGTCTTACTGCATTGTGGCGACCAGGAAAGAACCTCAGCCCTAAGCCAATCAAAAGAGGGGTTGTGCCTCTGTAACCAAGGATAACCAATAACCAACGGATAATGGGGCTGAGAAAATAGCTGAAAATAGGATTATCTCATGGTGAGGAGCCGCTACGGTCATAGTCAATGGAGCAGTCTCATGAGTCACATGGGCAGGCTTTAGAGGTCTCCCATCAATAGACTCAATGGCAAGTGGAGTGATATGAAGCTGCAGCGGAATCGAGTGCTTGGACACAAAGGCACTATATATGAACAGGTCTTCAGCCCCAGAGTCGATTAAAGCCTGTGTCTCGATGGACAACTCAGACCAAGAAAGGGTAACTGAAACAAATTGCTGATGCTTCAGGAAGCCACAAACTCTGGATAACTCAGGATAGTGGATTTTTGCTTCTACTGTAGAGGATTTGCCAAAGCCAAGGCTCTATCAGAAAGCAAAGAAATTATGAAGACTACTTTGTTTCTGTCCATAGGGAATGCCTGGGGCAACATCTCAAAGGATATCTCAACCTGGTTGAGAAACCCTCTTCATTGAACTGGATCACCTCCAAATTACTGGGGAAGCGGAGTGTAACCAGACATACCTCTTACAGAGATAATATTCAAGGCGGGTGCCTGCACAGAGATTAAAGCAGCAGCAGGGATGTCCTCCCCCATTTGTTGTAACAGTGTTCTATCGAAAAAATACCCATGTGCAGTTACACAGTGCATGCGCAGATCGTCGGAGGCATTATCCGACGTAGTCCCAGACAGCAAACAGGATCAGGAACCAGAACAAAGTTTTTAACAGAAACACAGCAGGGAATATTCAGGTATGTTGACCAAGGCAAAGGAATGGGAGAAATGAACCAGGCAGATTAAATAGCCAGAAGTTCTGGCTCATGAGCAGAAAATTATCACCAGGTGAGGCACTGTGGAACGATGAGTGCTGGCAATTATTTGACAGCTGAGCACTGAGAAGGGAGTGCTGAGCCCAGCCCCGACAATAACTAACCATCTTGTTATTTTAATTTGTGAGATCTTCATGTAATGTTCAATAATTTTTATTTTTTTATATATAATCTCCTCAAAGTTATGCCTCATTAAAGTCCCATGGGCATTTGATTTGTACGCACACATAAGGGTTGGAAGCATTTAGGCACCAGATCGCAGCCTATTAATTTGTAGCCCAACTCCAGATATTTTTATTTTTTTAACTAAACAGAAACTTAGAAAAAGTGGTACAACAATGGATTAGCCTGTCCAGAAAACTGCAAAGTGCGATTTGCTTCGCAGCTCTCAGATAAAGTCTAGACTGAAGAAAATCTTCCTAGAAAAAAACCAAATCATTCTTGGAGTAGGAGGGGTGATACATGTCATGACAGTGTCCAATTTGTTCTGAAGGTGGCAGTGTACCACATCATATTTGAATAACTACTATTCCTGTGTCCCTTAATATATTATAAAGAAATGTGTTTATATTGCTGCCTGTGTCCCCACTATGGGGGGGGGGGGGGTCCTCCTCTTTTTTTGCTCTTTCTGACATCTGGTAAATAGAAAATGAATAAACATCTCCCCAGTGTCACTAGCGGAAAGAGGTTTCAACTCTTCTCCACTAACACTAAATAAAATATTTATTTCCGGAGTTGGTCTATACTTGCTATTATTCACTAATTTCAGCAACCCCATATTTTCAGACTATCCCTTTCCATCAGGCCTGTGTTGACTTTTAAAAGATCTTTTAGCAATGCCTGTGTATTTTAAGATACATGTTATTCTGATGATAATTCTGTTGCTTTTTTTTGTTTTTCAGTAGGCCTTTCATTGCAACATGTTCAATAATATGATGCAACTATGTTATACAATTCTAAACAAAGAGCCACAACATTACACATAGCATATACAGTTGATGCAGTACATTAAAACAGCTTTTAATTCTCAAGCAAGAGTGTTTTAAAGTGTTACTAAACCCAGTAAAATCAGTCTGTATATACAGTAAAGCGTGCTTGCCATACTCTTCTTCTAAGGGGTTAATCCTCTACATTATGTAAAATGCTGCTTGATCATGTCTTCTCGGATCCTCTCCTTCTTTTACTGTCCCCAAGCCATCTCCTGATAAGACAGAACCTTTGGAGTAACTCTGAAAATGGTCAGTTGTTTGGTGTGTATTGCTAGAGAGTTCTTTTTTCTTGGGATGGTGCATGTGATCAGCACAGGTCAAATCAGCACTTTCCAGGCAGAAGGTCAGGGGTCCTCCAGCCTCATGGACAATCAAAAGAGAATGAAAACTCCTCCTACAAGCTTTAACCAGACACTGTAGAAGTCAAGACTGCTACAATATACTGTATACTGCTGAAGAGTATACAGTATTTAGCAGTTTATATTTATTAAAATAATTGCATTTCCATTTTCTTTGTACTGTGGGAGACCAGATATAGTGAATGCAGGGTCCTGGTTTTTGTATCACTTTAACCACTTCCGGACTACCCACTGCACATATACGATACAGCATATACAACAAGTGAGGCTTGAGTGGGACCCACTCAGTTTGCGGTTTGTCACTATTGTCAAAACAGTCTCACTTGCTGTTGCCCCTCAAAGAAGACCTGGTGGGCTTTAGTCAACTGTTGAATCTGTTGGGTGATTAGGTGGTTTGAATCTTGCAGCAGTTAATTAGTCTGCTTTTGGGAAACATTACACTGTTGTTGGTTAGCAATATGAGCTTTTTTTTTTACAAGCTCCTCCATTTTGTTCAACAAAGTGTCTGTCTCTTTAGGGCACTGCCCACACCTGAGCATCAAGTTTTAAATAGCGCTCAACTGATATTGGTAGTGGTAAAACATGCATGAAAAATGGGCACCCAGGAACAGTCCAGCAGGTTTATTCTGCACTTTATTTTAGACCAGGTTCACACTGGGTACAATTTGGTGCGATTTGAGATGCGATTTCACATGTCAAATTGTCGGCAATGGCACCGTCCTAATCGGTGCGAAGCCGCATCTGCGGCGCTGCATCGATCTCAAAAAGTAGTTCCTGTACTACTTTTTGCGATTTGGGGCCGCGATTTACATTGACATATGTGCAGAAACCCGCACAGAAGTCTCTTAAAATGCGGCCGAAATCGGGACTACCAGCGGGAGTGAAATCCTGCGAGTTCAGCTGAACTCGCACGGCTTCACTCCCGCAGCCCAGTGTAAACCTGGGCTAAAGGCTAGACTAATAATGCATTCTGGCTATCAGGTAAGCGGGCATAAAAATAGAGGCTTTGCCCCACCCAAAACCCTACAAAGCCTCAGGGCTCCAGGACCAAGAAAAAAAATTATTAAGATTCTGAGAAAACAAAATGTTTGTTTTCTCCACATCAGCCAAAAGCCCTGGAGTCACTTAGCAGGTCTATTTACAATCCTGCAATCCACCATCCTGCCAGCCAGTGCCTCCTGCAACCAATACTTACCATCCCCACACTCCAGCACTGCCTCAAGTGTCATTCTATGGGACCTAGCACTAGTTCTCTTCCAGGCTGAAAAAACAACCAGCATCATTCATCTGACTTTCTGTAAGCTCATGGCGTCAAGGACGCCCCCTTGTCAATGCATGGCCAATCCAACCCAGGCTGAAAGGTTTATATTATCTTCACATTATTGTCTTCAGCATTGATAAGGGTATAGATGAGGGCCCATTCACACCACTATGTGGCGGTAACAGGCGGTAATGCATGTGATGTTTATGGTGTGTTGCAGTCCTTCATTGCACCCCAGCACACCCTTCCCATGCACTTGCGCTACAGCACACCTCAATGCAAGGTAACACATTTCCATGTTTTAGGTGTGCTGAACTAGTGCAAATGCTATAGAAGCTAATTTTTCTTTATGTTATGATAAGCACATCATTCTAATAAATAGGGTGGCTTAACACAACACATGTTGCTGAGCTTTAAATACACCACAACAGATTGCTCTAAATCCTAAAAGAAATGTTAAAAATAAGCATGCTTGGGGGGCTTTATGGAGGGGACTAGGGGCCTCAAAGTTAATTAAAACACCTGAAGTATGTTTTTAAATAAAAGGTGGCAAAACAGTTTTTCCATTTTTTGACTACTTCATAATGGAGTATATACAGAATTTGAAAAGTAAAAGTCAGGTAACCGTATGTCCTCCTTTTTACTGCTTTTGCCGATCATTAGATATGTCAGTTTGTTTCGTTCCGAATCAATATTCAGACCCATTTTTCATTATTCGTATATACCTGAATACCCAAATTACAGTATAAACTAAGTGATCCGAATAACAAAACAAAATTTGTCTGAATTTCAGAAATTTTAATTGATATTCGAAACAAATTTTACATCGAATTACAGCCGAATTTGAACTATAAACATGTTTCTGAAATCAAAGAGTGTGTGTGTCTCAAAGGGTACCATTTCGTACCATTTCTTAAATCTGTATATTCGAAGAGAATTTGAAAAAGACATAAAACGAATTCCGAATACAAATTCTGAATACAAATTTAAGGACTCAAATTAATTTAATGAAACAAAATAACTAGAATAATGAATCTAAATGAAACGATATACATTTTTTCATTGTGCACTTGTCATCCGATCATTACTAGCACGCTGTTTCCCCATGGAAAGTGTACCACTTTCTAACCACTGGTGCTTTTTCATTATTTCTTCCACACAAGAAATGTATGAGGCACCTTCTTCAGAAAACTTTTAATACCTACAACTCTGACAATGGATAACATCTCTCCATCAAACCTCAACACACTCATTTCATAAAAACGAGCTTTGAACATGTATGTCACTATTCCCTGGCCTCATCTTGACTCTTTATGCCTCCTTCATTAATCAAAAATAGGGATGAGCCGAGCACCCAATCCCCCCCCCCCCCCCGTTCGGTTTGCACCAGAACCTTTGTTCTCGCGAACATTTAGAACCCCATTGACGTCTATGGGACTCGAGCGTTCAAATTTAAAAGTGCTCATTTTAAAGCCTAATATGCAAGTTATTGTCGTAAAACATCTTTGAGAACCCGGGTCTTGCCCCAGGGAACATGTATCAATGATAAAAAGTTTAAAAAACGGTTGTTTTTTCAGGAGCACAACCGTTTTTAAAACTTTTTTTCCATTGATTCATGTTCCCTTGGGCAAGACCCGGGTTCTCAAAGACGTTTTCACAGGCAAACTATAGATACTTTTTTTTAATTTAAGCATCATTAAAATCACTGCTCCTGCATCAGGAGCAGTGATTTTAATGGTACTTACATTTAAAAAAAATAAAAATTCCTTTAAATATTGTACCTGCTGGGTTTCTCTGCCTGTGATAACGTCTTTAAATAGCACAATCACCTGCCTGCCAGTAAATTAGGAAGAACTGATCTAGCTAAGCTATACAGTGTATAAATATATGTACAACACCTGGGATGTATATATATCCTCTACACACTGTAACATTAACTGACTAGCCTGCCTGCCCTATCTACCTGAAAAAAATGACACTCTCTCTGTCTCTCTTTGTTCCCTGTTAACTGCCGCAACACACTACACAAGGCTGCCCTGCAGGCCCCCTTTTATAGTGTGGGGCGTGTACTAAACCCCCTGAGCCATAATTGGCCAAAGCCACCCTGGCTTCGCGGTAATGGCACATCAGCGAGCACAGGCACGTGCAATCGCGGCACCGTAATGCATCTGGGCGGCGCGTGGGCATGTGAAGACGCCGTTCTGGTGCCAAACTTGAACTCAAAAGGGATCTGACCCCTGCACCCCTTACTGTCCAGTCTACAGCGTTCCTTGTGACTAATCACACCTGTACTCCTGCCTGAACCTGTTTCTGAAGACCCGGCTTGTACCTGTTTCTCCCTGCCTTCCGCCTGCCCTGACTTTGGCTTGTTTGACCATCCATCTGCCTTATCCTCTGTACCTTCTGCTGCCCGCCAGTTGCCGACCCGGTCGAACTCTGACTCTGCCTTGCCAGCCGTACCAGTACCTGATCCACCAGCCAGTTGCGGATTCACCTGCTGGGACTTGTTCCTACCGTACTACGGTACACCTCCCCTGCTTCTGCTGCTACTCCTGCTTCCAGTGCCTCCGCCTACCGTCTGCAGTCACCAGCTTGCACATGCACCTTGACGCACCCCGAAATCCTCAGAAGCTTGGCCCAGCCCAGCACCAGCGCTGCAACTGGCGATTGTGCGACTCTGCATCCCCGAACCCCCTGCCTGCTCTACCAGGGGTCCCGGAATCAGAGGAGCAAGGGCTGCCACCAGGTACGTGACAGCCGCAGTGAATTATGGGCCATGACGCGCCACTCGAATTTGGCGCGAACGGCCCATAACGTTCAAATTTTCGGCGAACGGTCGAACAGACGATGTTCGAGTCGAACATACGTTCGAATCGAACGCGGAGCTCATCCCTAATCAAAAACCCTCAGCACCTCTCTCTTATGTGGTACCGTGGGATTTACCAACTTCAATAACTCTAGAGGATTGAAATAAGGCCTGGAGACTTTAGTTAAATGTTCTTTTAATACTACGACCCTTAAATCAGCTGGTCTTGTATAGCCCTGGCAAATTCCAGATGCAGTGATTTGTGGCCAGCGAGGGGAAGTTTTACATATTTGGTGGTCTTGCCCACCGATGACTGGATTTTGGTCTGAGGTCTTCTGCTTGTTTTATTCTTCATTTCATCTGACAATTTTCAAAGATCCCAAATTGGCTCTACTAAATTGCGCTATCCTGGGCCTTTCCACTTACCAACAAAACTTTGCATCTTAGCTGTTGAAAAATGAAAAGATGTCCAGTGTTTTAATGGTCTCCCATTATATAATTTTCTTGTTCTATGTTTCTTGTTCTATTCCTTTAGATTTACCTTCAACTACTGTATGTAGTGCAAGGGCCTGCCTGATTGCATACAATTTGAAAGTGTTTAAGTTTAACCTCATATTATATGGTTTTGGTAAATCTAAAGGAAAATTATACAAGAACATTGTATAATGTGTAGCCAGCTTTAGTTTCTCAAAATCTGAGAACCTTGGACCAATTATGCCCTATCTTCTCTACAACCAGTCAGTTTAGGCTGTTTATAGTGTAATATCTGAGACATTCCAGAGTCCGTGTGGATCCTTTTTTAACTTATTTTCCTCCCTTATCTCTTTCTTCTGTAGGTTATGTAGCACTACCGCCAGAGGAGCTGCTGGTTTGTTTTGAGTGGCACCTTACCTCTGTCACTCCGCCGTCTAGGTTAGTTGATGAGAGCCGTATTAATGGAATGTTCACACAGCAGGATTCTTTTTCTTGTGCTTTTATTTACCCAACAAGGTAAAACAGTTGAACTTGGTGAAGAGTAGAAGAATAGCAGAGATGGAGAACACAGATTCAGGTGTATGTAAAAGGGAAACAGTCCTGCTTCCAACAACAAACTTTCACTTCGCCACTCCAGCCGGAATGGGTATAGCGCACCTGGACATGCCTCTCTCACAAGCCTGGGAGCCAGAATGACACTCGAACTTGAGGTTAAGTCTCTGCCACAGACCCTCCCAATGGTTGCAGAAAATAGTGGTCCAAAGTCCTCTTGACTGGACTCAACACCTGGATCTCCTTCAGGTAGTTTAAATTAGTGTACCGACTGATAGGCGACCAACATCCAGACTCTCAGTGTCCAGTTCCCCTGGTCCCCGATGGATGGTCAGGCCCCTATTGGAACACCAGCCTCTCTTGGCACTCCTCAGGCAGACTATCCACCGAACAGCTTCCTCCAACAGGACGAACAGCCCAGGACCTCTTTAGGTGGGGGACCCAGTCGATTACTGAGTCCCAAGCGGCAGATCAGATGCTCTGGGCCAACGTGGCCCAAAGCCAGGATCTCTGCGTAGCACGTGCACCCCGGCCTGGAAGGCCATTTGCCGTGGAATGGCTACCCTGAAGGTGGGCGCCACACGAGGAGAAAACCCAGGAAGATGGTGTCTGCCCATAAATACCCTCCCCACCATGCACAGTGAGAAAGCCTCCTCCTGATAGGCTGCTGGGGGAAAGTATCCAGTCCTTGACTCCACTGCTGCCACCTGCTGACCTGGGGTGGACCTGCACCCCAGGAACAACAGCATAAGCCCACAGCACATCCAAGCTGAGACAGAAGATCCAAATTTGAACTAACTAACATGGTCAGAGTCACTTAACTCTCTGACCCCCTCTAAATTTCAATAGCACCGGTTCTGAAAAGTAACCAGACGCTACATTTATTTTTCCTTTAACATGCCTTTTCCCCTTTCACTGGTTGTACATGAAACCGGAATATCTGGCCCAGTGGACCTTTATAGGATTGTGAACACCTGGGCTAACTTGAAGCTTGTCATTCTCTTAAAAAACTATTGTACAGAAAACTAAAAGTCATTCCTGCTTTGTTTAAAACCACTTGATGAAGTCTTGCATTTGACAAATTAATTTTAAAACTTCATGTTAAGAAAAAAAGATGTCATGGGGGAAATACATGATTCTCAATTAGTTCCTACGTATTTAAGGTCTATTTGAACCAGTGCACTGATCTGGGGGAAACAAACTGTGTAATGGAAAGCCTGAATCTCAAAGTAAATGTCCTTTCTATAAAGGTACAAGAGAAGTGTGATTACAACCCCAGAGGACTGCTGCGTGTAGGCGTAGGTGCCTAGTTAAGGCTAAATGAAAGATGCAATCCACATGCTGGGTCTAGGATGCTTATTTTAAATTAGATTGGATAATATGAGCATTTCCTGTTTGTGACAACCTTTATGAATATACAGCTTGGTAAAACCTTCAATTTTTGGAATTGATTTCCTAATTGTCTGGTGGCTTGAGAGCATTTTAACAATGCAGCTTGCAGAAATATCAGCCAAACCAAATGCTTAGTGTAGTATAATGAAAATGTCAGGCTCTTCATTAATGCATCACATTGCAGGTATACTCAGTGTTAATCGCACTGCATTCCTCTTAGATGCTCGCAAATTTAGGTAAACCTATCATAACAAAAGTACAGGGACCACCTATTTCTGGCCTCCTAAAAATGCTAATTGCCTGTCTATTTTTATGTCCCACTGGCTTTGATACTCTGAGACACTCACCCAAAACAAATATGGAGATCAGAAAAGTCAGTTAAAAATCAAGGGCCAGATTCAGATACAATTACATTGGCGCAGAGTATCAGAGATACACTACGCTGTCGTATTTTACCAGGCTGTACGACGAATCCTGGTAGATTTTGTCCCTTACAGTACGGCGGCGTATTGTATTTCTCCCCGCGTAATCGAAATACGCGATTAGGGGGCGTAAAGCATTTAAATTAGGCGCATCCCTGCGGCGATCGAACTGCACATGCTCCGTTCAGAAATTTCCCGCCGTGTATTGTGCGAAATAACGTCGATACGTCATTCGTTGTTTGAGTAGCGTCGTTTACGGACATTCCTATTCCCAGACGTTTTACGTCAAAAATAAAAAAAGACGTTGGAAAACGTTGATATTCGACGCGGGAACGACGGCCATACTTAACATGGGCTGTCTAATATTAGACCAGCAAAAAGCTGGTATAGTTTTACGCAGCAAAAAGATGACTAAAGATGCCGTAAGAGATTGTGATAGACGTTCGTAATTTCGTGGATAGTCGGCAAAAGCTCATTTGCATACCCCGACGCGGAAAACGACGGGAACTCCACCCAGCGGCCGCAATTTTATTGCAGCATAGATCCGAAGGCGTACGAACACGTAAACCAGTCGGATTGAAGCCCGCAGCCGTAATTTCATGGCTTGAGGTTTCAGAGTAGTGAAAAAACGCGCGTAATTCGAAAGTACTCCAGTCTAACGCGAGATAGACAGGAGTAATCGCTCTGTGAATCTGGCCCCAAAAGTTCATGTTTTCCTAAGGACAGGTTTGTTGACAGGTGTTTGTGCCTTTTAATTGTAGCCCATCCTGTGGTGATGTATTGAGTGGAGTATTCACAAAAGATGTACTGACCAGGTGATTGAGTTGTGTAGCGCTCACCCCCGAAGGAGCTACTTGATGATAACCCAAGTCTCCTTTACCTGTTCAAAGGTTGCCAGCCATGGTCCCAGTCTGAAAAGCACACTCACAAACACAGACTCTGTCTAGGGGAGTCTTTTTGAAGATTTATTGTACATCTAGTGGGTAGATGAAGGAGGGTGCAGGATGCTCCAAAGCACACACAGGCATTAGAGGATAGATACTCAAGCAAAGTCCTTCAGTAGCAGCCTTACTATTGCTGGTGTCTAACACTCATAGCACTGCACACCTGGAACTTCAGGAAAAGCGCTTTAATTGGTTTCCCTGTGGCACTCCTTAGTGTAAGGTGTCTTTCTCCAGCCCAGCTTCCTATGGTAGCGTCCTCAAGAAATATCCTTTCAGTTTATGCTTCTCCGGGCCCTGGGCCAAGCATATGCTGATTCCAACAGCTCTTCAGTAACACAGGCTGCCTCCCAGGAGCAGAGGCTCAAGGAGTGAGAGAGCCCTAATCACATCCCCCCAAACATTTATCTTCTTCCCAGCCACTTCTTCTGGGACAGCTTCCCAGGGAAGAGATTAGATAAATATTTTTAATCCAGCAAGTAACCCTCTTACACTATTTCTAGAACCATCTTCAAGAGGCAAGCAGAATACATCAGCCCTTACAGGTTCCCCTTAATATATTGCTTAAGCTTAATCGCCTTACTGCAGCCCCTCCCCTAGGTGATCGTCTAGGACACGTGACAGGTCCTAGACGATCGCCTGTCGAATCAGCGGTGAGCCGCGCCGCGCGCATGCGCAGTGGGTGCCCGGCCGTGAAGCCGAAGGCTGTCACGGTGGGTGCCCACAGTAGCAATGAGGATGCCGGCCGGGAAGGGGGGGAGCGGAGCGGAGCCCCGGTCGGCGCGTCGCTGGAATGCTGTAGCAGGTAAGTGTGTGTTTATTGAAAGCCAGCAGCTACACTTTTTGTAGCTGCTGACTTTTAATAAACACCAAATTTGGCTGGAACACCCCTTTAAGCTGCCTGGGGCGCTTTTCTTCCAAGAATGATTGCCAGCCTGACTACAGTTGTCAGCTTCCCAAACAAATTCTCTACATATTCCTATGGAGAATATGCAAGAGCAAGCAGGTCAAACTTGTGTGGCCCTCTCACTCTTTTCTTGCAGCCTCACACAGTTTTGCAGCTTAAAGGGTCACTAAAGGAATTTTTTTTTTTAGCTAAATAGCTTCCCTTACCTTACTGCAGTACTGGTTTCATGTCCTTATTGTTTGTTTTTGCTTTGAAGTTGCTGTTAACCTGCTCTGTTCTCCACACTTCCTGCTTGTCTGTTTCCTTATAAGCACCATACTGGGAGCTTTCTCACGATGGTTTAAGCTGTCATTACTGTGTGTCTAAAACTTCCCAGAACCAATCAGATTCATTTTAAAAACAAAACACTGCCCTGGATTTGTTTGTTGTTGTTCTGTGTGTCTAATTCTACTTTGCAGAAACATGAAGCCAGTTCAAAAGTGAAACAAGCCTGCATGCACATTATATGATTGATTTTTATCTATTTTTAATCATTTTGAAAAGGAATCGGTTAACTTTTATGTCTCTATACCCTGTAAACAGTCATTTCAGCAAAAAAAATTTTTTCCTTTAGTGACCCTTTAACACTTCAATTTTTTTTAAAAAAAGTTGCAATTGTTCCTACAGAATTAACCTAATATTGTATAGATGTGACTCTCAGTGGGCATAATGTGGCCCTAAAAACAGTTCTTTTCTGTGTGTAGTTCTTCCCAAATATATCAATCTTCATAGTTTTAGTTCAGTGCAGAATATGTGCACTTAAAGTGGATGTCCACCCTCACATATACCTAGTTAAGTGAACAGCCTTTGATGATACACAGGGATGAAACAAATCTCCCTACATGTTTTACATGTATATATGCTGTCTTCAGCTTTATATACTGTTTAGAATTTGCATAGCGTTTACAATGTTTCACTTCCTCATTCAGTAGTAGCAGTGTAGTGTTGGATTACACTGGGAGACAGCTGATTGGAGGAAAAGCACACACCCCCCTCCACATAGGCAGAGACTTTCAGAGCTGTCCCGTGAGTAGAGCAGCTTTCTGCCAATCTATTTATGGCACCCACCCTGACACAAATTTTAGCCTGGTTTTACATGTCAAAGAAATCGTCAGAAATTATCAGGCTCATAACAAAAGGACAGAGCAGGAGAAACACACAGGACTTAGTGCTTTAAAGAGAGATAAGAAAACACTGCAGATATATGTGGCCAGCTAAAATTCCCTGAATTGGGTTTGCATCCACTTTAAGCCCTCATTCACATCAATACAATTTGTCATGCGATTTGACAATTCAAAGTCACAAAACATTTGCGGCATTAGATTTGATCAAATCGTTGTGCCTCAGAAAAAGGTTCCTGAACTACTTTTCTGCAATGTCTCATAAATCACAACAAAATCGCACTGATCTGCAGCTTTGCAATCCCGCTGAAGTAGCGTAAGTCCAAAGCCGTACTGGTGTGAACCAGGGCTTAAACTGAAACCACTCTTACAAAATAATTTACCTTTCTTACGGAAAGGTAAAAGTGCTTTGTGTAAAATCCCTGTGGCTTTTCCAGCGTTTTACAAATGTATGTAGCTGGAAATATTTCCATGAGAATTTTTACCCTAATTGATTTTGCCTTTCCTTATTCTATATGCAGAATCTCTACTGCTAGCTGCTGTATTCAGCATTTGCAGCATGTGATACCAATACATGCAGTCACTGTTTGGCTGATTAATTTCCCATCAAAGTTACTGTGGTTAATTTTAAAATCAACTATTCCTGAGCTGGGTGGTGCCTGCAGCACCACCCATGTCTCCAATATATTTTTTTTTTCCAAGAATCAGCCGAAATTTCAACTATGACAAATATTAAATTGGCCTCAAAATATAATCTTTTTGTGTATTGAGAAAAACAGTAATTTGTTTCATAAAGAAAAAAAAAAGGTTATTTATTAGAATATCAGCAGCAGACAGCGTGACACAGTTTTTGGTGCTGTAATTTTCATAATTTATAGATTAAAGTATAATTGTATTTACAGTACTAGCAAAAATATACTATACTCAATTGAAAAAAAGACAAACACCCTCCAAATCCAAAACTAGCAGTTGTCTCAGAGGGCCTCTGGAGGTTGCTGTTTCCTTGGAAGTGCTATATATGTTGGCACACAAGATATGTGAGACTTACTGTGTGGAAAGAAATAAAGGTCCACGTTGGAATTTAATTATGTGTTCTATACACCGTCCTCAGGAAGTGGCCAGTAAGCAACAAACAAGTGTTAACAGTGCTTTTATAATATTCCATGACCTATACATTTCACATTTATGAAAAATATACTTCTCAGCCTCTCTTTTACATTCAGGCACCACTGCTGACACCACTTTCCTATCTTTTTCTTGCAATGAATATACCAGAATCCGGAGACCACAGTGCATAGGATTGTTCGGATCACCCCAATAAACATTGTGTGTGATCTTTTTCTGCATAAGGACAGCTATATTCCCTGCAGGCTTTCAACTTAGGCTGTTGAATCCCCCATTAGGAAGCTCAGCAACCTCACAGGTGTCCAGGAAAGAGGTTACACCGCTCCAGTTGAGATCACCGCCTACGTCTTTCAATCCTTGTGGTGGGTGTTCGCCACTGTCCCATGTCTGGGTAAGAAAAGTCGGCTGAACACGACTGTGAAGATGTTTTAATTATTTATTCCATAAGGTATCAAATGAAGGCAGCACATGAGACACAGAGTAATGCTGTAGCTGTTAATGTGTTTTATATGCTAGTGCTTACTCATAACAAACGGGGAATCAAAAGTATGATCCCTAAATAACCACCACATACTTGTCTGTTGATTGGCCTGCGAGTACACTGATAATTCCCCCTTGACAATTATACTACACATCAATTGAGAAATTTCAAAAACAGACAATCCAAATAAAGCCATAAATAAAAATATCACAGAAAGTCCTATCACTGAAAATGCATACAAAATTATTCTTAGGTAAAATTACTCAATCCATCTCACAAATGAATAAACTTTTGGTTATTTCACCAATATAAACATTTAGGATGGAATTTCAACACCAGTTCATGCAGGAGGGGGGCATTCAAGGGCTCATTCATAAAAGTGTCTGACAACATATTTAAAATTAAGACCATTAGGTATACAGGTTTTAAGTTGTATTATCCAGAATACCTCCCTTCTGCATAACAGATCAATTACATCACCCCCCCCCCCCTCGTCTGTCCACACCACTGACATGTCCCCCCTGCATGATGATTATTGAGTTGAAAGTTTTTTCTCTATACTATAAATGTGCTCACTAAAACGATCTCAAAGATGCCTTTTGGTCCTGTCCTAAACTGAATGTGATGACATAGATCAGACCTAAAATTTTCCACTCGCTTACTCGCATTTTGCAAGTGGAAAATGAGGTCTGGCGAGGAGCTGGGCTGCCTGGGAGTGGGGGCGAGCGCCGCTCGGCGATCAGCAGTGATCGTCCTGATGGCATAGAGGAAGCGGAGAGCCGTGGAATCGCAGAGCGGTATAGCACGCTGTTACAACTTGCATTGAAATTTCCTCCGTTCTGCCCACAGCCCCTCCTCCTCCTGACCCCGCGCCTGTAATAGACAACACATTTCAGCATTGGACCCGCATTATGTCTATCACAGGCACGGGGTCAGGAGGAGGTGGGGCTGTGGGCAGAGAAATTTCAATGTAAGTTGTAACAGCGTGCTATACCGCTCTGCGATCCCACAGTTCTCCTCTTCCTCTATGCTCTCTGCCATCGAGCGATCACTGGGAGAACGGCTCTCCTCTTCCTACTGTCATAATCTGGCCACCAATGGAAACACGTGTGTCTTCTCTGGGGACAAAGTGAATCTGCAATTGGGGGCACAGTGAATCTGCAATGGGGCGAAGTGAATCTGCAATGGGGGCATGGTGAATCTACAATGGGGGCATGGTGAATCTGCAATGGGGGCACGGTGAATCTGCAATGGGGAACGGTAAATCTGCAATGGGGGCACGGTGAATTGGCAGTGGGGGCACGGTGAATCGGCAATGGGGGCACGGTGAATCAGCAATGGGGGCACGGGGAATCGGCAATGTGAGCACGATGAGTCCGCATTGGGGGCACAGTGAATATGCAATGGGGGCACAGTGAATGGGCAATGGGGGCAAAGTAAATTGGCAAAGGGGGCAAAGTGAATCTGCAATGCAATGGTGAGCATGGTGAGTCTGCAATAGTGGGCATGGTGAGGCTGCAATGGTGGGGACGGTGAGTCTGCAATGGTGGGCACAGTGAGGCTGCAATGGTGGGCACGGTGAGGCTGCAATGGTGGGCACAGTGAGTCTGTATTGATGGGCACAGGTGAGGCTGTGCTGAGGGGAACTGATAAAGTTGTTGTTAATATTTATTTTTGCAACTTAATTCTGCATAAAACATTTCACAAGATAATTTATGAGGGTGTGAAGAATTAGGGGTGGGGTAGGAGTTGGGTGGGGCAACTAGTGACTAGTAACCCCTGAGGCCTGGCTAGTGGCTCAAGACTGGAAATTTTGAGCCCTGACATAGATTACGTAACGGACTTTACAATTAACAAATGATTCTATTTTAAACTCCTTTCCATTCACTGAAGAACAAACAGTTTCCGCAGATGTTGCATTTTATCCTCTCTTCATACATTGTATTAAGCTATTTGTAAACTACTACACTATAAGGATCCCTCGCATGGCCTCTGTCTCTGTCTGTATTTTCTAAGGTACACTGGTCAAAATAGGCAGTTGAACCACAGTTTTATCACCCCTGACTGTCCCTTTTAGTCTAGCTCATTGGTCAGATAGGGTTGTACACATACCGTGGCTTGCTTTGCATCCGTGGTTAAAAATATTACCACCTCTTAGGTTTGGTAGGCAGTACCACCGCTGAATGTGTCCTATTCAAATAAATGGGCTGTGGCTGGCGCAACCATGAATGAAAAACATGGCTTGTGGTTGGAGTGCAGTATTCTATTTTATAATCCCATTCTGCTTTATAAAAAAAAACTACACCCCCCCCCTCTAGAGCCAATCTTTTGAATGCCATTGCAGAGATTAGATAAATGGAACACCTTACAGCCCTTCAGAAGTCAGCCTTAGGTAACTTTACCGTATATAGCACCCATGGGATATGTTTATTACAAATTCATAGTCTTGATGCATTACATTTATATTATCTCACTCTCATGAATAGAACTTAACACTTTTGAAAGACTTATTTTTAATATCTTAATGATGAACATTGTTATGATGATTTAATTCATTTTCTGTTTCAAGTTAATTATTAAGATTAATTGTATAATTTTGCTCCATCTTTTTTGATTAAATAATATTATAAATGTCGAATGTTGACCTTTTGTAAACTTTTGATGGTCATATGCCCACATTCTGTAGCAGTATAATTTGACTCTGACTTCTGTTTTGTACTGTTATTAAAACCTCAATAAAATAATTTAATTATAAAAAATAAAACAGACAATCAGATAATCACCTCCTGAATGCCTGATCCTGTGCTGATTGCTTTTCAGAGACTGCTGCAGGTATAAACAGGCCATAAAAGTCCTATCTGCCACTGAGGCAGAGGAACTGCATTTTTTAAGGGAGCACAAGTGTGGTGACATGATCACATTTGTAGTTTATTGATACTTTCTCCAGGTCAATAGATGAAGGTCCATGTCTTGTTACAGGCCTGAGCTGGAGGAAAAAATAATACACATTGTTCTATTTGCAAAATCGATGCATATATTTATTTGTTTGATTTTTGCAAAAGTTGAAATTCATTGAATAAATATATTGATCCAGCCAGTGTCCCCCAAACATCACAATTGGTGCAAGGATGTGTGGGGGCCAATATTCGCTTTGACCTAGAAATAGAGGAAATATTGAAAGAATTGCTAGTGGCCAATTCTGCACAGCAACAGGCTAAAAGCGGAACAATTCTTGGCAAATCTAACACTCTGGAAAGGTATGAAAGCTCAGCAAAGGAACATGGGGGTCCAGATAGCCACAATGCAGGAAACCACAGCCGTACAATTGAAAACTTTAACTGTGGCAGTAGAATTACTTTTTCAAAGATGTACAAGTCAAGGGTTGTTGCCCTTGGCAACCTTAAAACCACCACAGCAAGTAGTTATTTACAAAAACTGACCTAAAAAAAGATGTGGAGGCAAAAAAAAATGGGTCAGTCAGCTTAATTCCTCTTTTCATATCAGGAGACCCTCAAAAGATGTACTGTGACCTCACTCTTGAGGATGCTACATTCTATCAGCATCTGAAGCTAGAGATTCTAACTGATCTGGGTGTGATATTGTCTTTCAGAGCACAGTGCAGTGAGTGCACTGGCAGAGCTACTGATCTGATCATCTGACACAATCAGAAATGCACATTCTCATACAGTTGGTCACTAAGTGGCAGCAGCCTGAGTCCCTGACAGGACATCAAATGTTAGAGAGGGTCATGATGGATTGGTACTTTTGGTCAAGTTGACCTCCAACAATGGATGTGTCGCAGAGACCTGAAAACTACTAATCAAATGGTTGAAACGGTTGAAAAATACACAGCAACAAAAAACAGTACATCCCTGAAACTGATAATGAACGCCCCACTAAGTGCCTGGGAATTGGGAAAAACACATTACAGAATCCTGTGATCAGCCTAAAGAAATCCAGTGAAATATAAACCTCAGGGTGAGTGCAATTTAATGCTGGAAGTGTAACAACTGGGGACAAACTAGGGCATGATGCCTATGGCCAGAGTGACAGATAAAGTGACAGAGTTTTGTCACGAAACTCATCGATGTTGCGATGCCGTGGGCAGTAGATGACTATAACCACTGAAACTGAACCCCTATCTGCATGATTTAAGTGACCGTGTATCCTGTGAAACTTTCGAATTTGGCAGAATCGTTCCAAGTGCGATACATCTCCTTTCAAACTCCAGTTGAGCCACCATATATCACGCCTGTGAACTTCAAACCTGTCTGACGCAGTCACGTGACCTAAGACGTACGTGCAGATAACATGACCTGCCGGTCCGGATCTTTGAGCGTTCCGGTTCTTTTCAGTTCCTCCGTGTGCTCCATGCGCTGGAGTTCTCAAGTCCGTTACACATACCGGCAAGGGAGCCCAGGACGGGTAAGCAATACTTCTGAAACTGAGTTCTGTTACCTGCGGCTTCTGTATACCTGCTGGTAAGGAGTATGGAGATATGATTTGCCATATCATAGACAACACTGCACAATCAGCTCTTGAGCATTTATATTTCGGGCTGATTTTTTGCAATTTTGCAAATCTTCTATGAACAAGGAATTGCATTATTATCACTGGAACAGATGGACTGATCTTTTTGATGAACTCTTAGGCCGCGTACACACGATCGGTCCAACCCGATGAGAATGGTCCGACGGACCGTTTTCATCGGTTCACAGACTGATGGTCTGATGTGCGTACACACCATCAGTCCAAAAACCAATCTTGTCAGAATGCGGTGACGTAAAACACAACGACGTGCTGAAAAAAATGAAGTTCAATGCTTCCAAGCATGCGTCGACTTGATCCTGAGCATGCGCAGGTTTTTGGACCGATGCTTTTGCATACTAACCATCGGTTTGGACCGATGGTCAGGTGTCCATCAGTCCGATTTTAAAGCAAGTTTTCAAACTTTGGTCCAAAGGACGACGGACCGATAGGCCATACACACGGTCGGTTTGGACCGATGAAAATGGACTTAAGTCCATTTTCATCGGTTTGGACCGATCGCGTGTACGCGGCCTTACAGTGATATTTATGTTCCCCATCATTGTTGGTGCCACATTGTCTCGTTGGAACTTTGTCTGTAAGCTCTCTATGTTCCTTGATGAAAACGTATAGCTTGATTCCAAGACCTGCAATTCTTCCAGCATTGCCAATGTCCACTTTCAGGATTATATCTAGCGCTGTCACTATATATCCGGACTATTAGGGGTACATCATTGTTTAATTTTGTTTAATTTTGGTCCAGTGTTTTTTTTCTTCTTATCCCCACCCTCTTCTTATAATACATTTTTTTATTTTTTTCAGTGTTATTAATATTGATTCAGATACTCTGGAGGAACATCCCCCTTTGGGAGATTTTTGCATATGATCCCAGGGGGAATCTTTTTGAAATTTTGTATATTCATAAATAAAGTCTTTATAATCCACTAATGGCTATATGTGGTTAATTCGCTCTCAGACTATCGTTTGAGACTTTCTCTGGTCCCAAACCCCCCCCCCTTTCCTTTTTCACTATGGCCAGAGAAGCCTATGCAATATGAGCAGGCTTTCTTTCTGTGCAAAGGAAGCTTGTGCTGTGCACCCCATTTCAGATGAAGTACCTTTGAATGCACTGTGATCACCAACCAGGTCCCAGTAGTGCCTCTTCTGGACTTAGTAAGCTTGGTGAACCTACTGTAGGACATCATGGTTAGTGAGGCTGGACCTATGATCAAATCACTTTGGGTTGTCTGCATCCACGGAAATACAAAGACTTACCAATTAGTGTCAGTCTCAATTATACCAATCTGTGGAAGTTTTTTCATCTACTGAAAAGCCCCCTGATATAAAGTTTTTTTTTTTTAAAGCTATTGTCCTACAATCCCGTTAATCCCCTAAATATAACAATATTAATAAATATAGAGTTGGCAAACCTTACCCTTCCTGCCTAAATAATACCTCATAGTCAGACATGCAATAGAGTGAGAGGATGTTCTACCTGGCCTGCAGAGTCAAGGAAAACTCTTTAAGGACTTTCCTCGTAATGTTAGGTGCCGCCCTGATTACGAGGTCCTAAACGAGCAGAGATAGGGTTCACAGAGGTTACTGTTAAGTGCAGGTCCCTGCAGAGCTGACAGAGGTGCAGGTTCCAGGTCAAACAGTACTAGCATGCGCTCAATGTATAATGATTTAGTGGAAGAAATGTCCTTCACGTGGTATGTGAAGATGTAAGTTACAGGAATACATATTAGCTCCTATTGCAAAAAAAAAAGAGAAGAAAGAAAAGCAAATATGTTATTAGGTTGTGTTTGACTCGATTCAATTGGTCTTCAAATTCAAATTCAAAACCACATCCTATTTAAATTATTTTCTACTACTGGAATATTTAGGTGTTTTATTTCAAGGCCATGATGCAAAAAAAATGTTAATCGCAAATGTGTAGAAATGTCCAGCGTGGGAAATGTGGCTGTGTTTCCAAGTTGCCTATGCTGCCATTATAAGATAGAGCAGTCTTTAAAGCCATGCCAATTTACAATTCACTTGTGAGTACCTCTGATGTGCTATGTACAAGATTGCTTATTTCAATTTATCGGCACAAAGAAACCAACCAGTCAGTTTTCTACTTTGTTTTTCAAAGGTAATTTTTCAGAATCCGTTAGGAAATGTAGCGTGTCCACTTATATTTTAATCCTTGTCTTTCATGTCCCCTTTCAGCCTATGCTTACTAAAGTAAATAAAATAATACAATGTATAATATAATATAATATAATAGTTGTCTATCTATCTATCTATCTATCTATATATGTATCTTTCCATCTGTACCCCTCTTTTCGGGGGTTATAAAAAAATGGCCCTCCTCAAACAGGATAGTGCGCTAAACCTGTAGGTACAAAAGAGAACCAGATTTTCGCTAAGTGGAAGAGTGGGTTTAATCCAGGAGAGGGCCTCTGTGAACAGAGAAGATTCCCATCCTGAGAAATTAACCAGTAATCTAATCAAAGAAATTGGGAGCAGAGGGAAAACTGCAACCAGCATATAACATTAATCATAAGTATATGAAATAATACAAGCTTTATATGTGAAAATATTAATAAAATAGTGCATACATCCAATGTACAAACAGGTTTATCAGCAAAGAACCCAACAGCCCTGGGGAAATTTGGTTATTAATAAAGATACCTCCAGATGAATGATGCAGCAAATTTCAGCCGCAGGGGCCCCTGAGAATGAATGTGATGTAGCATTTTTTTTGTATTGGAGCCCTAAAGACAATATCAGCGGTGATGGGGAGAACCTCTAACCATTGTCCAACCAGCCTAGAACGCAGTTTCTTACCAGCCAAAACCGTGGTGTGGCACTTGAACTCAGAATCTACTCTACGTTTGAGTGCCTAGTAGTTTCTAATCTGTCATGCAACTGGACCTCTAACTACCAGAAGTGGTAGTCTGATACTTAACCTAAGCGTAAGCTAGATATTAAGCCCAGAGCTAAACCTAGCTATAGTACCAGACCAGAAGGGACAGGGTTAACTACAGTAAAAAGCTGCATTTAACCTCTATTACAATAAACAGGTTCAGCTACCATTAAACAGCAAGGTGACCACTACATGCACACACCATGTCACAGACGTTGTTATCTGGTATGCCCCGTACACAAGACCGATTTTCCCGTCGGATAAAAAAACAATGGTTTTCCCGATGAAATTCCTCTCAAGCCTGCCTTGCATACACACGGTCACACAAAAGTCTGGTGAACTTTCGACTGCCAAGAACGTGGTGCTGTAAAAGACTACGACAAGCCAAGAAAATTAAGTTCAATGCTTCTGAACATGCGTTGAATTGTTTCCGAGCATGCACTTTTTTTCCCCTCGGAAAAGCATACAGACAAACGGTTTTCCCGCCAGGATTTTTTCCTGGCAGAAAAAAATGATATCCTGCTCTCTTTTTTTGTCTGGCAATTTTCCCGTCGGAAAAACTGTGATGGAGCATACACACGGCCGGGATTCCCGACGAAAAGCTCTCATAGCAGTTTTACTGTCTGAAAAAAACTTTGTGGCAGTATAGTGCACACAACAAGGAGACAGATATACTTCTGTCACCAGTCTCTGTTTCAGATTGAGAATCTCTCAATTTACTTCCTCCCCCTGGGGTTTTCAACCCAGACACACAAAAAAAGGAAGCGATGTACAAACAACTCTGTGAACATTAAGCAGCACAGCTACTTACAGACAGTAAGGGGCAGTATATCCCTACATACCTATCTACTGTTTATGTCTATCTGTCCTCCTCCATTGAGAAAAGTTCATTTAGCATTTACACTGCATGTAACATGGTCTCTGAGCTCAGGAGGGATTCTTGGCATTTATTAAACTCTCCCATTCACAGATTGTGTTACATGCAAAATAATCAATGAAATCATTTTTCTCAATGAAGGACAAGGGGGGGGGGGGGGGTTGGGTTCTATTTAGAGACCCTATGCTGCAGTTCTGCCCAATGACCTGATGCTATTAATCCCCACAGTGACGGAAACAGGAAGAGGACCAGCATTCCTGCACAGAAGATTACTTCAGGATTCAGCATTATAAGTAAGTTAGGTCACCAAACCTAACCTGTAGAGGTTTTCTTCAGCTTTAATATCTACTTTAAGCCTGATTAAAAAACATTCCCTTTGTTTAATTTTGAATGCGTACCTATGTTGTTGTTTTTTGCTTTTTTTCAAAAGAATAAACAAAAAATCAAGCCTGCAGAGAAATGTAATTTGGTTTCAAATGTTTTTTTCTTTCTAAAATGTCAATTTTGTTTGTGTACATTCTACAAAAGTGCCACTTCGTATTTTATTTAAAGAATTGTGTTTTTATTGTTTTACTTTAAAAAATAGGGCTCATATACACTGCAGCTCAAAAGAGCTCCTATAAGCTCTTTTGAGCTATTCTTTTTTTTCTGCATAGAAACTCCCCTCCATGTTAGCCAATATGTCTATGCACACTATGGATTTTTCAAGTGTTTTTAGGCATATGCTTATACAGGCAGAAAAAAAAAACCACCAGCATGCTTTAAAATTTGTCCGCTGGAAACCTGTCCGTCGGACATGTCCGCTGGTTAGTACGCCTAACCAGCAGACATAAATCTCCCGCATGCGTCAAATAGATTTGACGCATGCGTGGAAGTATTTTACTTCCTGGAGTGGTGACGTGGCGGCGTCAACGTCACCGCCACGTCACCGCGTCCTGCGTCCGAGGGGATTTTCGTCCGATGGTGTGTACACGCCATCGGACCAAAATCCGAGGAGACATGTCTGCTGGAAACGGTCCGTCTGACATGTTTCAGCAGACATGTCTCCCCGTGTGTATGCGGCATTATGTCTATAAAAGCAGTTTTTTTTTTCATCTGCAGTGTGCATGAGCCCTTATTAAAAAGCTGCTACCCTAAAGGGTACATTTTTTTTATTTTAGTATTTGCACATGTTCCCCAGACAAGCACCCTTGTTTTGACATTACCTTGCCTATTATCCTTAAAAATTTACAGATTTTCAAAATTAGCCTTCAATTGACTTCAATGGGATTTGCCATAAAGTTTGTAGGACTTTTTGATTCCAAATATTTTATTGACATTTTTGAAGAAGAACAATAATGAATATAACAAATTCACATTGTGTAACAAACCATAATAGATGCAATAAATACCATTAGATAGCATTGTATAAACAGATTAATAACTTTGCCATATATAGTAAGTTGTACGGCAAAGGGGAAAGAAAAAAAAAAAGGGGGGGGGTAGGGAAAAAAGAGGGGAAGTGAAGAGAAGTGGGATAGAAATCATGCATTACAGTGTGAAATAAAAGTATAACATACAAGATAGCAAACAATCTGAGAATGTTATGAAGAAGCATTAGATAAGCGACAAAATTCTGCAGTAACCTTAAAATTCAGCCAACATGCCCATTTATCATAAAATTTAGTAGGAGTGTCCTTCGTCTGACAGATTAGATTTTCCATGTCAGCAATATGTTCAATTTTTCTCAGCCATTCAGATATGGAAGGGGAGTTCGATTTTTCCAATGAATAGGAATGCAGAGCTTAGCTGCATTAATAAGATGTGGTAGGATTGATTTTTTATAAGCAGATTGCGATAGAGAACTATGATGTAATAAATATTGATCTGCTGTAAAATTAGGGACAAAAGTTGTGATGTGAGAGATTAAATCATGAACGGCTTTCCAGAACGGTTGTATGTGGATACAGTCCCACCAAATGTGCAATAGTTTACCACGTTCAGATTCACAACGCCAACATAGAGGTGTGGAATTGGGGATAAACTTGTGAGTAACTACCGGAGTCCTGTACCATCTAGAATACACTTATACAATACAATACAATATACAGGACTTTTTGACATGTTTGTTAAACTTATCTGCTACTCAAAGCCAAGCACATTCGCCCATCACTAATCTTAACATAAAATATGTCTATATTGGGGACAGGTAGCAGGACAGCTGTCAGCACAGTCAGTATGCTAGTAGGGACCAGAGCTGTAGACAGAATTGTAAGACAATTAACGTCTTACCTTATTTTCCAGCTAACCAGGTGCTAACCAGTAGATTTCTGAATCTCAAATCTTACAACCTCAGTGTAAATTGTAAGTTCACTGCCAAAGCAGGAAAGTGATGAAGGAGATGGTATAGTAGTAGGGTAAAAAAAAAAAATTGAAAATTGTAATAGTAATAATTATGACTATCACTGTATTTTATAATAAGAAATAATTATTAGTACTCCTGCACACAATTTCTCTATAACCGTAATACTATTGTGCAGAGCATTGCAATTAAGCTCTACAAGCTTCTAAGGTGCAGAGAATATTTTTTTCTATGGAGGAATATCAGAACATGTCTTTAAAGGGGTTGTAAAGGTAATTTTTTTCCCCCTAAATAGCTTCCTTTACCTTAGTGCAGTCCTCCTTCACTTGCCTCATCCTTCGATTTTGCTTTTAAATGTCCTTATTTCTTATGAGAAATCCTCACTTTCTGTTCTTCTGTCTTCTGTAACTGGTGTGGAGAAAGCCTCTTGAGGGGGCGAGCAGGAGGGTCAGGACGCTACCTTCTTTGCAGATAGAGAAAGGAGTTGTGTTTTTAGGGAGCGTCCTGACACTCCTGCTCGCCCCCTCCCCCCTCAAGAGGCTTTCCCCACACTAGGGAGAACGTGTTGCATTACTGTGTGTAGTTACAGACAGAAGAACAGGAAGTGAGGATTTCTCAGAAGAAATAAGGACATTTAAAAGCAAAATCGAAGGATGAGGTAAGTGAAGGAGGACTGCACTAAGGTAAAGGAAGCTATTTAGGGAAAAAAAATGTTTACCTTTACAACCCCTTTAACATGGAGAGAGAAAACAGGAAGCAGGAATATACAAGTAGATGCACTGAACATAGACAGAACATCCTGTTATTACATTACCATAGAAAAACACACTATAACACTGAAGTGCTTCCTATTGGTATAGATAGGTAAAATGCACATACTGTATATAGTTAACATTATAAAGCAACTTTACATTACATGTTCTTGTTCTTCCAACACCCCTTTTCAGCAGCATGTGCTTTGTCAAATTATTTTCAGCTTCTTCTGGAAATAGCTATGATGTTCCTTCAATAAAGGCTTGGTGAGTGCATCAGCAGCCATCTCCTCTGATGGGCAGTATTGAATGTCAGTAACAGCTCTTTATTATCCCTCAGTAGGTGATACTTGATGTCAATGTGTTTGGTCCTAGGATTGACCCTTTCTGATTGTGCAAGCTTTATACAGCCCTGGTTGTCTTAAAAAATGGGAATTGCTTTTGACATGTCTATCCAAATGTCTACAAAAAGTTGAAAAATTCATATCGCTTCCTCACACGCTTGTGCTGCTGCAATGTACTCTTTTTCAGTTGAAGATAGAGCGACAGTTGCTTGCTTTCGACTAGACCAGGGGTCTCCAAACTGCGGCCCGAGGGCCAGATGTGGCCCGTTGCTAGCCTTTATGCGGCACTTGGGGCACCATTCCTCCAACTGGTATGATGCACTATTCCTTCCACTGACACCAACAAGGGGGCACTATTTCTTCTACTGATATCAATTATGGGATACTATTCCTCCTACTGATAGGGGCCCTACTCCTGCAGCTACTGACCACCAACCCTGAGGCCATATTTATTCTCACTGGTGCTGGGGCCGGGACATTTTCTTTCCTCAATGGACATAATCCGGCCCTCCTAAAGTCTGAAGGACAATAAACTGGCCCTTTGTTTGAAAAGTTTGGAGACCCCTGGACTAGACCAACTTGTGGTTCCTTCCCCATACTAGAAGATGAATACACCTGTGGATTTGCAATCTGTGCAGTCTCTGGCCCAATCAGCATCCACATATCCGATCAGTTTTGGATTTGATGCTGCTGGTAACCGTACCTTCATCTGAATTGCTCCTTTGAGGTATTGATTGTATCAAGCTTTTTATTGCATTCCAGTCACACTGACAGGGAGCTGAGACATTTCTGCATAGTATGCCCACTGCTGCGACTATGTCTGGTCTTTTCACAGTGGCAACATATAGCAACTTACCAATTGCTCTGCAATACATGTCATTGTTGGGTAGCAAGTTTTCTGCTTCATTGCACTTTAGATTCCATAGGAGTTGTCACTTCCTTTGCATCTTGCATATAGAATTGTTCCAAGATTTTTGAAGATTTGTTGAGATTGGTTGAGAAGATAACTTCCATCTACTTCTCCCTCGATTTGGATTCCCAGATAGTAGCTATTGTTACCTAGCTCTTTGATTTCAAAATTTTCTTTCAGTTTGTGAACTGATTGTAATCCCCTTCTTGTTTAAAACAGGTTATAATGTCATTAACATAAATAAGGATGTATATCCATCTGCCTTCTTGATTCTTGGAGTAGAGACAGGGGTCTGCATAACTTCTTGAGAATCCCTCTCTGGTAAGTATTTCGTAAACTTTCTCATTCCACATCCTTACAGATTGTTTAAGACCATAGATGCTCTTCTGAAGTTTACGCACAAGGTTGTCTCCTTGCTCAAACCCTGGTGGTTGCTCCATTTAGAGATCTTCCTTAATGTCTCCATATAGGAAAGCAATTTTAACGTCTAGATTTTTCACTTGCATGCCCTTCCCGGCTGCACCGCTAAAAAGCGCTCTGATGGTGGAGTGTTTTACGACGGGAGCGAATGTTTCATCTTAATCTTCACCGAATTTCTGAGAGTAACCCTTGACAATTAGTTTATTGTGTATTCTTGCATCAACTGGATCAACTATGGGCATAGGATAGTGTACATGGAAGTTTTCAATTTTTTTGGTGTTGTTTTTTTGGTTGATTAAAATAAATGGACTGGTGTCTTTTTTTTTTTAACCTCACTAACTATGTAACTATGGTAATGAAAAATAGTAAGAACATTTGGTGTTATATTTAGTTTTACTTACAAAAGTGAACTGACCTTAAATTCAACATATGCAACTGCATATATGCAACATATGCAAATCACGCAGGGTCCAACCCAGTGTTTGTGTATGTGTGTGTGTATGTGTGTGGGATGTGGGACTAATCGTCAGCTCTGTCCATCTTCATTTGTAAAGGCCAGTATGCATAGGCATTTGTGTTTTACTCCTGACATTCATTTTTGAAGCATTTCGCAAATATTAGGAACACAAAGTTTAAATCCTAAATCTTATGCACCTTTATGTCCTTTGCTAACTACATATGTAATGGTGGCAGCTAATGTGGAAATGATACATAATTGTTTTTGGTCAGCTTTTATTGAGAGGTATACAAACGCTGCCAAAGCTGGCCTCCTTTTGAAAAAAAGACTAAAGACTTGCAAAGCTAAAATTGATTAATGACACTGAATTGAAAATAGTTTTTAACCCCCCTGGCGGTATTCCCGAGTCTGACTCGGGGTTACATTTTTGTGCTGCGATCGGTAACCCCGAGTCAGACTCGCCTCCGCAGGCATGGTTTTCTTACCTTGTCCCTGGATCCAGTGATGCGTCCGCGCTGTGTGAGCGAGCGGGTCCTCGCTCGATTAACACAGTGCCTCTGTGTGCCGTCGATCTCCGTTCCCTGCGACGTTACGACGCACGGGAACGGAGAACGGCGCCAAATTCAAAAACGTAAACAAACACAGTACATACAGTACACTGTAATCTTATAGATTACTGTATGTAAAAAATACACACCCCCTTGTCCCTAGTGGTCTGCCCAGTGTCCTACATGTACTTTTGTATAATAAAAACTATTCTTTCTGCCTGCAAACTGTAGATTGTCCATAAATGGTTTTAGATCAGCTATAAAACAGCGATAATAAATTATAATCATTTGTGGGGAAAATCGTCATAAAAAAAATAAAAGTAATGACAGCGACAATTCTGCAACTGAGCAAATTTCAGTGATTTTGAGTTGATTACATTATTGAATAATTTTTATTATAATTATATTATTATTATATTATTATTTGTTATAATTATTTATTATATTATAATTTATCATTTTGTTTTAAAAAAAAATTCATACCGGGATGCCTACTAGACTCTTGTTTGGTCAGATGGTACCGCTTTCAGCACCTAAAATCAGAAAGAATCATACCGCCCTGCCTAGTCTGCCCTTCTTCTTATCTGCCACTGGACCCTGCTTCCCCTACTCTCTCCTGCAGTACAAAAACCATTATGTTTCTCTAAAGCCGGGATCTCCAAACTTTTCAATTCAAGATCTACATTGTATATTTTACAAAAATTCATGGGGCAAAAACATCAGTTTTATTAATGAAAAATGTAAATGTAATTGAAAAATGTGGTTTTACCTTGAGCTTCTGTGTAAAACGGATTCAGAACAACAGCAAAAGAATGTCCACAAAATAATGTAAACAAATTCCAAAAAAACTTTAGCCGATCAGAGTCTCCATCAAAGACCCCTTTACATCAAAGTACCTAATAAAAGTCACCCGTACATCACGTTTCCCCTCTGAGTCCCCCATTACATCAGTGTTCCCATTAGAGTCCCCCTTGCATCAAAGTCTCCCTTGACACCAGAGTTCCTCATCAGAGACCCCTTTACATCAAAGTCCCTGATAAAAGTCACCCTTACATCATGTTTCCCCTCAGAGTCCCCATTACATCAGTGTTCCCATCACAGTCCCACTTACATCAAAGTCCCCTTTACATCAGGGTCCCCCTTACATTAGAGTCCCTTCTTACTGTACAGTAGGAACAGTCAGTACAGTCAGAGTATCCCTTACATCAGTTTTCCCTTACATTAGCATCCCCATCAAAGTACACCCTTGCCTCCCACACTTACAGCATGGCTGGAAGGCTACTGGGCCCAAAAGTGTGGCTGTATCAGAAGGCAGAGGCGGAGCAGATCTGGACAGAGGAATTGCCATTTTAGAACACTGGTAGAGACTGAAGTGGGGTGGATGTTGGGGATAAACGAAAACCCTAGGCTGAGCTGAAGATCCATGTGAGACCTTTGTGAGAGGCCAATGACCTCAGTTGCCAGATTGTGCCCAGGGTCTGTAGTTTGACAACTCATAGACTAAATAATGGTAACAGATGGGAGTTAAGTGTTGGTGTTAGCTTTGTTAATAATAATAATATTTGCATAATAGAGGAAGGTATCCAAAAGATTTCTGAGGAAGCTTAGTTAGTCATAAGGAATTGAGGGGAAAAGAGATGGTGAGTAATTTCTCCTACTCACCTAGTCTAAAGCTCCATCTGCTGGCTAAAATGAGAATATGAAGTATGACTATAAATATGGAGTACAGATTTGAAACAGAAATAGGAAACTGAAATATGATTATACCATGTGAGTATGCAATATCTCATATTTACCAGGCTACATAACAAATGTAAAATGCTTTTTTTTTGTCATTGCCATATTGAATAGAGAAATACAATATGTACAAAAGCACTATACCATTTTCAGCCAGTTTCTCAAGATTCTTTTTTATTAATATTTAATCCAACAAGTGTACTTCTCATGTTACTGAGAATACTGATGAATTCAAAGTTAAAATGTTCTTCATACCCACATCAGTTATTTAGGCACAATAAATTATTGCATTGCATGTATGCCAACATTTTATTGTCAACAGTCTGTGAATGCAGTTTGGACAGTGAAGTTCAAGCAATACAGGACAACATAAGTATTGGCTATGTTTTACAAAGTTGATTATTTTTTTTTTTTTTGCCATACTTCACAATGCCAAATTTGTCAGAAAAGAGGAAATATGGTTTAAAAATAAGAATAAGTAATTTGTATATAATTTCCTGCCTTTTACATCATAATAAGTCAACTATAAGGGCAACGTTAAATGGTAAACATACCGAGCCATTGGCTTCATAGTGTTACGGCAAATTGCAGCGGTCCAAAAGCAATTTTCCGTGCTGTTCTAAATGTTAATTGTTTTCATATAGTGGGGGGAAATGTGACATTTGAAATCTAACAAATGCAATTTTAGCAGCTCATAAATCTGAGAATGACACTTTTCCCAGCCACTGTACGTGTGAAAAAAGGATGAAACTAGTCCGTATACTTTTTTTTTTCCTGGACATTTTCCATGGAGATTAAACATTGAAAAATGGCTGGGCTCAAATCAAAAAGCAGAATATTGATAGCACAGATGGTTTTTCAATTTTTATGTAAAATTGCAGATGGGAGTCTCATTCGTTTTGTCTGTTTATTTTTAAATAGCTTGTTAAAAAAAGGCACAATTAAAACACCAAGAATATCTTACCCTCAAGTAATGGATGTTTCCCTAAAGTGGCAGAAGCATTTTGTGATATTTATTACTGAATACTGTTACTAAATAGGCAACAGAAATAGAAATGCACATTCTATTTAATAATGTTTTAAGGACAGCAACATGTTTTATGCTTGCAAACTTTCTATATTTCAAAGGCCGAATCGACCCAAAACAGATATGTCAATTTTGGATGGATGCCAGCATGTAACAGAAGAAGCTGGTTGTTTTTTTCTTTGCTGCAGATTTGTTCTTGATACAATTACCGTAAGAGAAAGTGCTCCATAGTCTCCCGTAAGCTCCATCAAGCCATTTAATTACATTCAGCTTCTGGCTAAACATGGTAGTCAGGCTTCTCCCACTGATCTAGAAATGAGAGCTTCCAAAGCTGATTCTACCAATGACCCATGTAGAGAAACATTCGTTCTTCTTTCCTAAAAGGCAATCATTTGCAAAGGCCCAATGTGAAGATCTTTATACCCAATTATGAGCACTCATTTCTGACCCAAAAACAAAAATGTTATACAGTATATTGCAGTTTAGCAGTCTTTAGATGTGATAACTATATTGAGTTTATTTTTATTTGGCTTTATTCCTTTATTTTCACCTGGTGATTCTGCCAATAACACACTTTCTGTCCTAGGGTGAAAATGCTCACTTACTATACTGGATATCTGCAGGAGAATCGTGGTAATACTAGCTAAAGACTACTGTTGTTCATTGAAGAAAACTTTAAACGCTGATAATATTGTTTGAGATATCAGTTCACTGCACAGTCATTTACTAAACACTGGGGCCCAGATTCAGGTACATCTGCGCATTATTGGACCGGCGTAGCGCACCGCCTTTACGTTAGACTTGCGCAATTTTGCCGCGTAATCACCCTATTCTCGTAGCTTTTGCGCATGAAATTGCGCATGCATAACGTTTTTTCAGAGGCGTAAGGAGGAGTAATACAAATTGGGAAGGACGTGGGCGTGTTACATTGAAATGAGCCGTGACCCCATGCAAATGAAGGGCCGGCCGGCTCGCGCATGCGCGCTTGAAGCATACCATGTCAGCTCCGCTGTGCGCATGCTCACAACTCGGGAGCGGCGCAATCAGTGAAATTGGAAATGGACTAGGGCAACGTTGTGAACTACGCAAACAGCATAAATAGACACACACACTTGCTTTGCAAAAGTACATCCCTTTGTCCCTTCCCATTTAACCAAGTGCTTTTGTCCTGTTGTTCGTTGCGGTGTGTTTTGTAGTTGTCGGATTAGTGTTCTGTGTGATCAAGTGTTTGTTAGTAGATTTTTGAAAGTGGTTTTTGATAAGTGTTTGAGAGACTGTTTGTTTGATTATTATATTTGTGTTTCTTTTCCTGCTGTATTTTTGTTTTGTTTTTTTGTGACTGTTTATTGCTGAGTATTTTTCTCTGTGTGTGTGTTTTTGCTTGATTGGTTGTGCTTGTTTGTGTGCGTGAATTTTGTTGACTGGGACTGATTTTTTTTGGAAGGATGACAGAGAGAAAGAGAAAGCTCAATTTTACAGTTGTGGAAAAACAAATTCTTGCCCGGGCCATTAGCGAGTATGGGCGTTACCTCCACGGCCCAGAGAGTGCCAACACCACCCCGGCCAGGAGGAGGGAGATTTTGGATAGGATCACTGAGCAGGTCAATTCAGCGGGGCAGGGGGAGACACGGACCCGTTCTGGGACTGACAAAAAAATCAATGACCTCCGGCGTCTGGTCAAACAGAAGATGGCCAGAATGCATGCCCATGCCAGGGGCACAGGAGGGGGCCCACCATGCCGTATTAGGCTGACAGCGGAGGAGCGTGCGGTGGCCCTGACCTTTCATCGGCATGAAGTTGAGGGCCTGCCCGGCTTTGATTCAAGTCCGGAGCCCGTGGTGCCAGGTAAGTTTTTTTTTTTTTAATATCAGGTGTGTAGCATGTGTGGGGGAGGGGGTGAAAGGGAATATGTGGCAAGTGTGTGGATCCTCCAACCTGTGAATGTTTTGTGTCATCCAAAGATGTGCAGGAGGGTGCAGGGCCATCTGGCCTGACCGCACCAACCCCAGGACAGCAGCCTAATGAGGCCCCCCCAACAAGGCCGGAGTCCGCGGAGGAGGTTCAAGAGGAGCAGGAGAATCATGAGGAGGAGGAGAATCATGAGGAGGAGGAGTCTGTAAGCAGCTGTCAGTGATAGGGTATTTCAGTGCTGCAAGAGTAAGTGGTAAAGCATCGTATGTATTTCACGCTGTAGCTAGTTGTTATGTTTATTATGTTACCACTATTTACCTCTATAGTGTCTCCAACACCATTTTTCAGGAGCCCTGCGTCCTGATAGGCCGCACTAGATCTCGAGAGATTTGGGAGGCCATTTTTGGGTGGTTTCCTTATATAAAAAAGCTCAGGCTCGTTTTTTGGGGAGAACACGTGTGGATGTAGAGAGGGACAGAGACCCTGCTTGTGAGGGAGAGGTAGAAGAAGTCAGGGAGAGTGTTCCGGCCTGTAGGGATAGTTCAGGGCTCCTACGGAGTCGCGCAGTGGTAACCTGGGTCGGATGAAAGACTCCCAGCTGCTACGGGTAACGTGTTTCCAGCCTCTTCCAATCTGCATTGGGTGCCGGGGTATATAGCGTACCATTGAGTGAGGAGTGCCTGTGTTACCCAGAAAGCCACATCGCTTAGAACAATAGCTGCTGTGTTGCATATGTGTGCCTCCGTGCCTGGAGAAGAACCGTTTGCTGTTTGATTATAAAGACTGTTGTTACTACCGCCTTCGGTAATAAACGTTACTTTGTTCACAGAACTTACTTGGCTTCCTCTGTGAAACGCAACACCCTTTCCCCGCTTACATTTTGGCGTAGTCGGCAGGATGTCAGAACCACCGTCCTCAAGCGGGGGAGTGGCTAGAGGGTCCTTCATGGCACCGTATGGAGCGGCCTTAGCACTGATTCCAAAATTTAATGGTGCCAATATTCCCCTGACAGATTGGGTGGAGAGATTGGACAGCTCGGTCCGATTATTCGAAATACCCGCAGCACACTTTGCAGATTTGGCGGTTAATGCGCTAGAAAGAGAAGCCCGCCGGGCTGTGATGGTTCTGCCCGAGAAGGAGAGAGATAACAGAGCCGCCATTGTGGCCCCGCCTAGAAAGTCTGTATGGTGAGAGTACCTCCATAGCCGAACTTCGGAAGAAGTTCTACAGTCGGGAGCAGTATGATCGAGAGACTATTCCTCAATTTGCAGTGGCATTGCAGGAGATCTGGTGCCGGTTGGAGGAGAAAATGGCCCCCGCAGGAACTGGGGTTGCTAACCCCGATCAGCTAATACGGGACCAGTTTCTCGCTGGTGTGTGGTCCCCTTCCTTAAAAAGAGCCTTGAAGGATCGAGTGAGGGCTGATGATACAGTGAAGTTTGCAGTGATCCTACAAGAGGCCATCGAGAGGGAACAGGAAGAGGCGGACCATGAACGGCCTGGGGCCAGAAGCGAGGTTACCCGCACTCAAGGAGCTGGGTGGCCGGTGGGGCGGGTGGAAGCGACTGCTCCATGCCCTGCCACAGTCTCGACGGTGGAGACGCCCTCGATGGAGAAGGTCGTACGAGACTTAGCTGAGAAGGTCGCCTCCCTCAGCCAAGAGGTGGCGGCCTTGCGGAGAGGGTCAGAACAACCCCGAGTGGAGACCAACCCACTCCGGAGGAACCCAGATACTGAACGAAAATGCTGGCAGTGCGGACGGTTAGGCCACCTCGCAAGGGACTGTATGAAACGGGGAGCCCAGAACGTACAAAGGCATCCTTTAAACTAATGATTCCCGTGGTAGAGGGGCGACCCGCGGGAAATGTTCAGTCACCGCCTCAACGTGGCCCTCCTCAATGTGATCCTACAATGATTTCTGGTTGCCCCGTGGCGACAGTGATCTTCAACGGACAGCCGGCCAGTTGTCTGGTGGACACTGGATCAGAAGTCACTACCATGGCCTATTCGTTCTACCAACAACATTTTGGGCCGACCACAACGTTAGACCCCTCCTGGTTGAGACTGAAAGCTGCCAATAACCTTCCTATTCCAGTAGTGGGGGTCACTTGGATGTCCATGAATGTGTATGAGCAGACCCTCCCTAGGGTTGGAATCGTGGTGACCCGGAATGCCTCTTTCCCGGAGATCCCAGTAGTGTTGGGCATGAATGCCCTAAAGGAACTGGACTTAACACGCCTTCTTCGGGAGGCTTCATCACAAACATCTGGACAATCGGAACAACAGATGCAGAATCTGATCAAAGCGTGTCGGGCAGTTCAGACGCAGAGCCGTAAACATACTGAGAAAGTGGGGCTCATCCGCCTCCCTGCCCGACATCGGGTTACTATACCCCCACACCAGGAGTTGGTGTGCCCCCTTCCGGTGGCAGTTAGAAGACCCATTAGAGGGGCCACTGTGATGGTAGAACCGCAACGCAATCTGGAAACCAAAGGTGAATGGCTGGTAGCCAGAACTTTGTCTGTTGTCCGTAAGGGACAGGTGTTGGTGCAACTGGTTAACTTGGGGTCCACCCCTATTCAAGTGCCCACAGACATGACCATTGCTGAGTTATATACAGTACCCAAAAGCTGCATTACTGACCCTTGCCCTGGGGTGGAGGCCGCCTGCGCTGCCTTGCAAACGGCTCTACCTGATTTAGCAGAAGACCATCTTCCGAAATTGTTGGAACAACTAGCGCTTCCGGTGCCGGGAATGATTCCTGACCAACGTAACAAGCTCCAGCAATTAGTTCATAGACATCTGATGGCGTTCTCTCAAGGCCCTGAGGACTACAGTTGTACTAACGCTTTGGATCATTCCATCCACACCGGAGCCGCTGCTCCGGTTCGGGAAAGATATCGTACTATACCCCCCGCTCTTTGTCAAGAGGTCAAAGACTTGTTACGCGGTATGCTGAAAGGGGGGGGTGATTCGAGAGAGTCGTAGCCCTTGGGCTGCGCCCATAGTTCTGGTGCGAAAAAAAGATGGGAGCTTACGCTTTTGTGTGGACTATCGCAGATTGAATGCCTGCACCCATCGGGATGCTTACCCACTGCCCCGGGTTGAGGAATCCTTGATGGCCTTGGGGCAGGCACAGTACTTCTCCACGCTCGACTTGGCCAGCGGATATTGGCAGGTCCCCGTAACATAATCCAGTCAACTACAGCTCTTTTAAACTGGAGTTGTTAGCGGTAGTCTGGGCCGTCACCGAAAAGTTTGCTGAGTACTTGGTGAGTGGCCGGGTGGACATATATACTGACAACAATCCTCTCGCCTACCTAGAGACGGTGAAACTGGGTGCTTTGGAACAACGCTGGGTGGCACGATTGGCCCGGTTCAGCTATACCATTCACTACAAACCAGGGCGCTCCAATGGTAATGCTGACGCCCTCTCTCGATTTCCCTTGGATCGGCCTCAGGATGATCTAGATCAACAACTGGAGGGGGAGGAGGTCGTCCCCTCTGGGGTCAACACGCAGGAGCAACTGGCTTCAACGACTCTGCAAAGTAATCAGGGCCTACCAGGAGGGTCCGAAATTCACTCTCCTCGGGAATGGTTACAACTCCAACAGAACGATCCTGACCTGGATCAGCTCGTTAGATACTGGGACAGGAATCGGAAGCCAGATTCCAGGGAGCGAAGAAAGCTCTCACCGACGTTGTGCCAGCTGCTAAAACAGTGGGATCGGCTGTAAAAATATAATGGGCTCTTATATCAACAAGCACCGGTTCCTGGAGAGCTGCGAATTGTTCATCAGCTGGTCATCCCTCAATCGGAGGCCTTGGAGGTTTGTCAAATTTTTCACCGGATTGGAGGACACTTTGGTGCGGAACGGACAGAGGCCCTTATTCGTAAGTACATATTTTGTCCGGGACTGTCTAAGTGGGTGAAAAGGGCATGTCAGGAGTGTCAGAGTTGTGCCATCCACAAGGGAGGAACAGAGCACACTACCCCTCTGGTGGCGAGAACAGGAGAACCCTTTGAATTGCTGACCATGGACTTCTTGACAGTGGCGGACACATCGTCAGGGTATCGCTATACCTTGGTGTTTGTGGACCACTTCTCCAAGTTTGCCATCGTAGTGCCAACTAAAGATCAGACTGCCACCACCACAGCTAAACTGTTCTGGACCCATGTAGTCCAGCCATATGGGTGCCCCAAAAGGATTCTGTCGGACCAAGGGCCGAACTTTGAGTCTAAGGTGTTTTCTGAACTGTGTCGTCTTAGTGGTATCCGGAAGTCGCATACTACTCCTTACCACCCCCAAGTAAATGGAGCATGTGAACGTTTTAATCGCACCTTGTTGGGATTAATTCGCACCTTAGAGCAGGAGCACCGAGTACGTTGGCCACAGTATGTAGGAGATGACGTTTGGGCTTACAATCAGACTGTGCATAGAGCCACTGGTTATACTCCTCATTTTCTGATGTTTGGGAGTTACGGCCGGTTATCGGTGGATTTACTCCTAGAAACCCCAGAGCCTATTACGTCAAGGACCCTGGATGAGTGGGTCCAAGATCACTGGCATCGGCTGGATCAAGCCAAACAAATAGTGTTGGGAAAACACCAGGAGTTAGCAGAGGAAAGTGCTGTCCAATTGTTGCCACTTGCACCGGGCGACAGAGTCTTGGTGAGGAATCCCAAACATCTGAGGGGCAGTAAGCTGGAGCCTAAGTGGGAGCCATGTGCGTATCGAGTCGAACAGCAACCTTTCACGGGGCGGCCTGTGTACGATCTGGTCGCAGAGAAGCCAGATGGGCCGCGCAAAAGACTGCATCGTAATCTCCTCCGTCCCTGTGTGTTCAGTGCGGAGTCACGAACGGATAATCCTGTTCCTGTCTTTCCACCGTCGGCTAGACGGGACTGCAGCCAGGAAATCCTCAACAATGACTCTGCAACATGGTGTTTGCCTCCTCTGCCTGCAATAGAGAGCTTATCCCCGGCAGAAGGAGGAACAGAGAATCCGGCTGCTGTAACTGAATGGAACTTGCTAGCAAGGGAACCAGATGTGCAAGTGGCCCCCATCCCTGAGGAGGATGAACCTCTTATGGATGAAGTAGTACCTATTGACCCTGTCGTGGGTGAGGAACAGTACCCTGCTGTAGCTGATAGAGATGGACATTTGGGGGATCTGGAGCCTCGCTTTCCAAGGCGTACGACACAGGGACGGAGACCTGTCCGCTTTGCTGACTATATCTTGAACTGTTGTGTTGCTTATTGACTCACATGTTATCTTCTTGCACTGTGTTAATTGTCTTCCCCTAGGTAATGCAAGGGATTGCACTTTTCAAACGGGGGGAAAATGTAAGCAGCTGTCAGTGATAGGGTATTTCAGTGCTGCAAGAGTAAGTGGTTAAGCATCGTATGTATTTCACGCTGTAGCTAGTTGTTATGTTTATTATGTTACCACTATTTACCTCTATAGTGTCTCCAACACCATTTTTCAGGAGCCCTGCGTCCTGATAGGCCGCACTAGATCTCGAGAGATTTGGGAGGCCATTTTTGGGTGGTTTCCTTATATAAAAAAGCTCAGGCTCGTTTTTTGGGGAGAACACGTGTGGATGTAGAGAGGGACAGAGACCCTGCTTGTGAGGGAGAGGTAGAAGAAGTCAGGGAGAGTGTTCCGGCCTGTAGGGATAGTTCAGGGCTCCTACGGAGTCGCGCAGTGGTAACCTGGGTCGGATGAAAGACTCCCAGCTGCTACGGGTAAAGTGTTTTCAGCCTCTTCCAATCTGCATTGGGTGCCGGGGTATATAGCGTACCATTGAGTGAGGAGTGCCTGTGTTACCCAGAAAGCCACATCGCTTAGAACAATAGCTGCTGTGTTGCATATGTGTGCCTCCGTGCCTGGAGAAGAACCGTTTGCTGTTTGATTATAAAGACTGTTGTTACTACCGCCTTCGGTAATAAACGTTACTTTGTTCACAGAACTTACTTGACTTCCTCTGTGAAACGCAACACCCTTTCCCCGCTTACAAGTCCATGTCAGGCACTGGACGTTTGGCTTTTGAGGATTCTTCGCCTCTGGCTGGCAGCAGGCAGGCCTCCCTAAGGGGGAGCCCCCCCCTCCTCCCCCAACATGGCTCCCCTCACAAGGGCCTCCCCTTCTCCCCGGCCACAAGCATCAGCTGGAGGCAGGATGTCATCCCAGACCACCAGGGGGGTGGCCGATCTCCTGCCCGCCACTCTGAGAAGGGACCAGTTCCTCCAGACCCGCCATCTGGGACAGATCAGCCAGACATTGGTGCGGATGGAGGAGAGCATGTCCTCCATCAAGGATACGCTGGGGAACCTGGACTCCCACTCCCGGGCTTTCACAACCTGCCTAAACGAACTGCAGACGACATCAGCAGGCGTTGGGCAGGATGTGAGGGCCCTTACCCTGGCTATCCAGGCCAACACGGCAACACTTGGTGCTGCCCTGGACAGAATTGCCGTGGCCTTGGAGGGCAGGCCACCAGGTGGGCAGAGATCAGGGGCTGATCCTCCTTCCCCGGTTTTTACCCCTTCCCATGAGTCTCCCCTGAGAAGCCGGGGCCGTGGCCGGGGGCGCCCCAGGCGTGGCTCACGCAAAGGGCATTAATTTGTTTTTCCCCTTTTTTTTTTTTTTTTGGTAATTTTTTTTTTTTTTTTTTTGCTGGAAATTTTTTGCTTTTGCAGGTAATTTTTTTTTTTGTGTTGTGAATGCTGTGTGAATGTGGGGGTGACATTCCTGCCGGAAAAGGGGTGTCACCCTCAATTTTGGTGGAGAAGGGTTCCCCAGGACCAGGGAGAAGTGATCCCCAGGTCCGTGTGAATGGTGTATGAATGTACAGTGACATAATTGGAGCCTTGGCGTGGCGTTGCTGCTCACAAGTCCTGCATGGTGGACTGGTGCCAATCCAATTTGATGTGGATGTGGTGTGTGTGTGCTAGGGACCACAGTGTTGTGCATGCATGCATTCTCATTGTGCCATGATTAATGTGTGTGTTTAACGTGCAAAGATGCCCAATGTGAGTTGTCTCCTGGCTGCTCTTCCCTCAGAAGATGGGGTAGCCTCGGTTAGGGGGGGATTGTCTGGTTCAGGGGTCAGGTCATCACGTAGGTCAATCTGCAGGCCCTTTCTTACTGCGAAGTTGTGCAGCATGCAACATGCACCGATGATCTGGCACACGAAGTTTGGGGAATACAAGAGGGTACCCCCAGACTTATCCAGGCATCGGAAACGTGACTTTAGGAGGCCAAAGGTGCGCTCCATCACTGCTCGTGTTTGGGCATGTGCTTGATTGTATCTTTCCTCTCCTGGGGTTTGGGGGTTCCGGATAGGAGTCATGAGATGGGGTCCCAGTGGATATGCAGAGTCACCTGTAAGGGAAAAGACAGGAGGATGTTAGTCATGCATGTGCCCCTTGTGATGTGCATCATGGGAGGGGATAGTCATGCCTGCCACCCATGTCACTCACCAACCAGCCAGGTGTCCCCATACACGTTCTGATCGAATTCCAATCGGATGTGGCATTGATTGTATATGTATCTGTCATGGTTGGACCCTGGGTGTTTGGCACGGACGTGCCATATGAGGCCTTGGGCATCGACTATCACCTGTACATTGATGGAATGCCAATGCTTCCGATTGCGGTACATGTGCTCTGTCTCCTGGGGGGGCTGGAGTGCCACATGTGTGCAATCAATGGCCCCCACAGTGCGTGGGAATCTGGCCATTTTGTAGAAATCTGTCATTGCCTTCAGCCGCAGGTCCTCAGTGGTGGGTTTGATGATTTGGTTGGCCATGCGTCTGAGAATTGCAGGGACAACCTGGTGCACACATCTGCTCATGGAGGATTGTGACATCCCAGCCACCACTCCACTTGTACGCTGAAAAGAGCCACTGGCAAGGAAATGGAGTGTTGCCAGTACCTTGACCAGTGGCTGCACTGCATGTGAGCGGTGTGTTGGGCTGGTGATGTCCTCCTGCAGGGTTGTGGTTAATTCCAGGATGACATGAGGGGTGAATCTGAAGATGCGATACACCTCAGAATCACTCATGCCAAACAGGTCTATGCGGGTGCGGTATATCCTCTCCTGTGCCATCCTCCGTGCCATCCTCCGTGCCCTCATCCTTCTTTGTTCATCTAAAGTCAGTAGTATAGCTATGCGCGACGATGCCCCTGGCATGTTGGCATACAGATTGTTGTGCAAAACGTGTGACTGCTAAGCTCCTCACTAACAGTGTTGCTTTATCTAACAAGTAGACTTTTTTTCTCTTTTTAGACCAGCTTTTATATGCTCTAATTTTAGACAGGACATTTTGCTGTTGCGCACACTGCGTCGCCTGCGCTGCCCCAACGTTGTTTTGTGGATCCCCGTAAGTCCCTCATTAGCATATTTGACTAGCAAATCAATGGTGTGTCTAGCGCACTTTTGCGCGGACGGATGCGCCAGTCTAACGAAATTACGCGGGACAAAAAAAAGTAGATTTTTGGCGTATCTCGTTCTGGGGATGCTGCGCATCGAAACGCACGCGCACATTTTGACTTACGCACGCGCATCTCCTGTTGCGCAGGCGTAATCGCTCTGTGAATCTGGGCCTGGATTTCTGACAGGGTCAGGGGTACTTTTCTGTAATAAACTTTAATATTGCTGCTGCCGCAAGGGAGGGGTGAGGCTTTATCCATTCATGGTTTCAGAAGCGACCCCCAACTCCAGAACCTTGCATGGTCATGGTACTTTCAGGAAATTGAGGATTTGCATATTTTGAGGACCTCTGACTCCTGGGCTTTCCCTGGTTACGCTACTTTTAAGGTCTCGTTTGCATTCACATATATGTGGAAGTATGGATTCTTCTCTAGTCTATATGTCCCAGCACACATAGAAATGAATACATTTAGAGCAAACGGTAAAGGAAACCTGGGCTGAGAAAATATGAAAACCGCCATTGTTAACCTCTTCCTTAAAAAATGTGTGGGGCAAAAACATGAGTTTTATTAATGAAAAATTTAAATGTGATTGAAAAATTTGGTTTTACTTTGAGCTTTTATGTTAAAGAGATTCTGAACTACAGCTAAAGAGAGTCCACAAAATAATACAAACAAATTCCAAAAAAACTTCAGTCCATCAAAGTCTCCTCTTACATCAGTGTCCCCATCAGAGACCCCTTTACATCAAAGTCCCTAATAAAAGTCACCCTTATGAAGGTTAGGAGTTTTATGTGTGCATCAAACTGAGAAAGCCAGGTTTCCCCTCAGAGTCCCCCTTTTTAGCATCATGGCCAGAAATCACGTTTACATTCATAAAGAAGTATCAAAATTGCCCCCCTGAGGGCACTAAAGAAAACATATTTAATTTTTTTGCAAATAAATAAAACAAAAAAAATAAAAATTAATTAAATAATTTTAAATAATACCTATCATGTTGATCCAATGGATTTAATACTTTCTAAGGTCCTGACCTGGAACAGTTATGAAGGTTAGGAGTTTTATGTGTGCTTAGAAACTGAGAAAGCCAGGTAACTAGTATTTTTAGACGTAGGCCAGAAATATCCATCGATTAGCAATATCAAAATTGCCCCCCTGAGGGCATGTTTAAAGCATATTTAATTTTTTTGCACTCAAATTCAAGAAAACCCCACTATATGTTTGTTACGTGTTCCCAATTAAACAACATGCCTAATTAATATATATATATATATATATATATATATATATATATATATATATATATATATATATATATATATATATTTTACCTTTTAGATGTTTCTCAGGAGGAGGTGTCAGGGCTGACAGGTTTTTTGAACAATGTTAGAATGAGCCTGTCTCAAGTTTGTCCTCATATACATAGAATCCTAGCCTCTAACTCTTTCTTAGGACAGACATTGTTCAAGTCTAGTTGCAGTTCATAATGAAGATCTGTCTGCATAGTACAGACATGTTCTATCCAAAGGGGAAATTTCTCGCGCTAAAGGTGAATGAATTAATTAATATAAAATTAATAACAGCAAATTAATGAACAAATTGCTTAATTAAATAATTAAAGTAAAAAATTAATTAATTATGAAATAAATAAATGAACAAATAGGTGAACAAAGGTATCCAGCAGCAACCTTAAACATGTGATATACATGAAAAAGCAAAAATAGAAAGAAAAAAAGTTGCGCTCAGAAGGCACAAAATGACATTGTGAAAAAATATTAAACGTATCAATATGAGTGAATAAACAAAAAATATGTAAATAAATGAATAAACCACATCTAATTGGACAAGTGAAATCGAAATATGGTGATGAAAACAAGTGTGATAAGAGTGTAGACTCCTCGTCCTTTTTCTCATCAGCAGTATATCAGAGTCTTGTGACTGATAGAAGTCACAAGACTCTGATATACTGCTGATGAGAAAAAGGACGAGGAGTCTACACTAGTGGGAAGTATTTTGATCCAGTGAAACCTATCAGTCCTATGAGGAAGTACTGTAAGCGGTCAAGGAGATCTCCCCCTTCAGATGCCAGTGGATTGATATGCCTGAATCACGCCAGGATCTGGTAAGAGTACATCTTTACTTACCTTCTGATGTGTCTGCAGAATTCTGTGAGATCGATAGTGAATCCTACCTAGGACACTGTAATCTACGATCATCATTGCCTTTTTGGACAATCATTCAATTATACCATTTATTTTCACCTTTGTGATACCAGCTTTAATGGACTAATTAAGTTTTGGTTGTAATGCAAACCACTCTTATCACACTTGTTTTCATCACCATATTTCGATTTCACTTGTCCAATTAGATGTGGTTTATTCAATATTTTTTGTTTATTCACTCATATTGATACGTTTAATATTTTTTCACAATGTCATTTTGTGCCTTCTGAGCGCAACTTTTTTTCTTTCTATTTTCTTTCTATAGTACAGACATGGTAATTATGACAAACACAGTTGTTTAGCCAAATAAAAAGACTACCTAGGATATTTTTTAAAGGTATGCTATGTGCATAGAGATATGTAACAAATATATACAATGTCTTGAAAAAGTATTCATGCCTCCTTGAAATTTTCCACATTTTGTCATGTTACAAACAAAATCGTAAATGTATATTATTGGGATTTTATGTGATAGACCAACACAAAGTGGCACACCATTGTGAAGTGGAAGGAAAATGATAAATGGTTTCCAACATTTTTTACAAATAAATATGTGAAAAGTGTGGCATGCATTTGTATTCAGCCCCCTTTACTCTGATACCCCTAACTAAAATTTAGTTGAACCAATTGCCTTCAGATGTCACCTAATTAGTAAATAAAACAACCTGTGTGTAATTTCATCTAAGTATAAATAAAGCTGTTCTGTGAAGCCCTCATAGGTGTGTTAGAAAACATTAGTAAACTAACTGCATTAAGAAGGTCAAGGAACACACCAGACAGCTCGGGAATAAACTTGTAGAGATGTTTAACCACTTGCTTACTGGGCACTTAGCCCAGGTGATATTTCAGCTTCCGTGCGTCGCTCTGACAATTGGACAAACAAAATTGACGTTAAGTCCTCTGCGGTTTTTATTTTTTGCGCTAGAGCGACAATCCTTGTTGCTATAATAAATATCCCAATGAGGGCGATGCTATTCTTCTATGGTAAAAGCAATGCGTCTGGTTTGCGCAAAATTTATAGTGCCTAAAAATATGGGACAGAAATTATGAAATGGCATCTGCGATTGTGACTGCGAAAATGGACACTACACATTTTTGGCGTCATTCACATTTATGCGATTGGTGCTATAAATATGCACTAATTACAGTATAAATGTGACATTGAAAACACTAGCACTAACTCACTCATGTACAAGAGACACAGATCCGTCTCCTGCTCTCCAGAGACAGAACACCAATGAGAGATGATCCATGGCCGTGCAAACGGCCACTCTGATTGGCATCTGTGATTGGCAAGGGACACGGCCAACACAGTCATGTTGTGGGTCAATGACGGCTTGTTTTAGATTCGCGCTAGAGCCGTCATTCGGCTGTAGCGCGGATCTCAAGTAGTTAAAGCAGGGATAGGTTATCTGTCCACAGGACAACTATTAGTCCTGAACTCCACAAATCTGGTCTTTATGGAAAAGTGACAAGAAGAAATGCATTGTTGCAAAATGCTATGTGTGGCAGAAAACTAACACTGCACATCACCCTGAACACACCAGCCCCACCGTGAAACATGGTGGTGGCAGCATCATGTTGTGGGAATGCTTTTCTTCAGCAATCACAGGGAATTTGGTAAAAGTTGATGCGAAGATGGAAGGAGCCAAATACAGGGCAGTCTTAGAAGAAAACCAATTAGAGTCTGCAAAAGACTTGCGACTGGGGCAGAGATTCACCTTCCAGTAGGACAACAACCCTAAACATACAGCCACAGCTACAATGGAATGGTTTAGATCAAGGGTCTCCAAACTACGGCCCTCCAGCTGTTTCGGAACTAAATTTCCCATGAGGCATTGTAAAATTCCGACATTCACAGACATGACTAAGCATGATGGGAATTGTAGTTCCTGAACAACTGGAGGGCCATAGTTTGGAGATCCCTGGTTTAGATCGAAGCATATGCATGTTTTATAATGGACTAGCCAAAGACCAGGCCTAAATCCAATTGAAAATCTGTGGCAAGACTTTAAAATTGCTGTTCACAGATGCTCTCCATCCAATCTGACATAGCTTTAGCAACAATTTCTCTCTCTAGATGTGCAAAGCTGGTAGAGGCATCCCCAAAAAGACTTTCAGCTCTAATTGCAGCAAAAGATGGTTCTACAAAGTATTGATTTAGGAGGGCTGAATACAAATGCACGCCACACTTTTTCAGATATGTACTGTATATGTAAAAAATTTTGAAAACCATTTATCATTTTTCTTCAATTTCACAATTATGTGCCACTTTGTGTTGGTCTATCACATAAAATCCCAATAAGATACATTCATGTTTTTGTTTGTAACATGACTCAATGTGGAAAATTTCAAGGGCATGATTACTTTTTCAAGGCACTGTAAAGTAGGTGATATCCCAATTTGGCTCCAGAAGTGGAAATACACTTTAAAAAATACTTACCCTTTACAATGACAACTCTAATGTTTGTTGATTTATGTAAATAGTTTAAATCAGGCAATACAGTAAAAATGGTAGAATAGTAGACAGTCTCAAAGGAAAACCATACAGAACAGCAGCGAAATTGAAAAAAAGTAAACGTTTCTATTTCCAGACTTGGCTGATTAACACTGATTAGCTTAGTACTAAAGAAGTTCTGATATATATTAAAAATGTATTTAGTCTTTCAAATACGATAATAAAGGAACTGGGCATGTGCATAGAATGTTTTGTACAAAGTCTGTAGCTTTATCCGTAATCATATAAAATACATTTACTCATGTGTGCGCAAAATTAAAATGGCTCTGGCCACAAAAGGGTTGAAGAGACACCGGGGTTAATTTACTAAAGGCAAATCCACTCTGCACTACAAGGGCACTGCAAGTGCTCTTGGAAGTGCAGTCGCTTTAGATCTGAAGGGAAGATCTAAATGAGGGGAAGCTCTGCTGATTTTATCATCCAATCATGTACTAGCAAAAATGCTGTTTTTTTTATTTTCCTTGCATGTCCCCCTCGTGTCTACAATGACTTGTAGTGCAAAGTAGATTTGCCTTTAGTAAATAAACCACATTGTCTTTGTATAATAAAAAAAAAATTAAACAATTAAAGCACAGTTAATATATTTAAGAGACCTTTATTTAATATAATGTTTTATATATAATATAAAATTAAATATAATATAACATTTAAATCTAAAATAATTTTATATATAATATTTAAGAAACCTTTGTTTCAGCCAATCTTGTTTTTTGCAAAGCTAGAAGAGCTGGTAGAATATTCAACATATATCACTTCTGGGTTTACCAGATGCCCGTGTCTCCTGCTACCTGATATTGCTCGCTCTCTCATCCTCAATGACACCATACCTCATACTAAGTATGTAGGCAAATGATACACCCTGCCATGCCCCGCTCTTAATGGACTGTGTATAATTAATATGGAAACAATTTGTTAAATTCACCAGTGTTTTTTACACTATTTTGCTGTATATTGGGTTTTCAAAATAACCATTGCAATAATATAGCGGCACGATAGAGAGCAAAGACTGAATACAATTGAGACAGTGCTACCTCTTATTAACCACTTCCTGGCGGTCGTACGACTTTATACGGCCGCAGTGTGGATTCTAATTGCCGGGAGGCCGTCTATATACGGCCTTCGGCCTCCAGCCACTGGGGGGCGCACGAGCGCCGCCGACGGTCGCGTGCGAGTGCACGCCGCATCACTGAGATGCCGATGAGCGTGCATGGTGGCCGCTATTTCCTCCAGGCACCCGCGATGGGCGGTTACAGAGACATGGACGTGGATCTGTGTGTGTAAACACACAGATCCACGTCCTGTCAGGGAGAGAAGAGACCGATGCTCCCTTGTACATAGAGACACAGATCAGTCACCTCCCCCAGTCAGTCCCCTTCCCCCACAGTTAGAACACTATGCAGGGTACACATTTAACCCCTTCCTCACCCCCTAGTGTTAACCCCTTCAATGCCAGTCACATTTATACAGTAATTAGTGCATATTTGTAGCACTGAACACAGTATAAATGGTGCCAAAAATGTGTTAACCTCCCTGGCGGTATGATTCTGTCTGGAATTACGTACCAAAAGCGGTACAATTATTTTGCATGGAAATTCTGCGTTTTATACTGTAGGCCTGCAATTTTTAGGAATAACTTGCTTAAATTTGTCCAAACCAGAGTCTAGTAGACATCCCGGGTATGATAAAGTTTGAAACACAAAATCATAAAATTATAATATAATAAATAACTATAAATAATTATAACAAATAATAATGTAATTATAATAAAAATTATTCACTAATGTAATCAAATCAAAATCACTGAAATTTGCTCAGTTGCAGAATTGTCGCTGTCATTACTTTTATTTTTTTATGACGAATTTTCCCACAAATCGCTAACGCTCAATTCTGCAATTGATTATAATTTATTATCGCTGTTTTCTAGCTGCTCTAAAATCACTTTTGACATAAAGGGACACTTTTGGTTGCTATGGACAATCTACAGTTTGCAGGGAGAAAAAAAATGTTTTTATTATGTAAAAGAACATGCAGGGCACTGGGCAGACCACTAGGGACAGGGGGGGTGTGTACTTTTTACATACAGTACTGTAATCTATAAGATTACAGTATTCTGTATGTAATGTGTTTGTTTACATTTTTGAATTTGCCGCCGGTCTCCGCCCCCGTGCGCCGTTACGTCGCAGGGAACGGAGATCGGCGGCGCGCGGGCACTGTGTGAGTCGAATGGAGGACGCCACTCGCTCACACAGCGGGGATGCATCGCTGGATCCAGGGACAAGGTAAGTACAGTACCCCGCCTGGATCCAAGGTAAGCCAGCGCGCGCTGCAGGCTCTGCATATTGACCCCGAGCGCGACTCGTGGATATCGCTATTTACCTAAAAAATCCAACCCGAGTCGCGCTCGGGTTTACCGGCAGGGGGGTTAAAAGTGTCCGATGTGTCCGCCATAATGTCGCAGTCCCAATAAAAATCGCAGATCGCCGCCATTACTAGTTGAAAAAAAAATTATAAAAAATAATAATTCTGTCCCCTATTTTGTAGGCGCTATAACTTTTGAGCAAACCAGTCGCTTATTGCGAGTTTTATTTTTTTTTACCAAAAATATGTAGAAGAATACATATCGGCCTAAACTGAGAATTTTGTTTTTTAAATTTGGCTATTTATTATAGCAACAAGTAAAAAATATTGAATTATTTTTCAAAATTGACGCTCTTTTTTTGTTTATAGCGCAAAAAATAAAAACCGCAAAGGTGATCAAATACCACCAAAAGAAAGCTCTTTTTGTGGGGAAAAACGGACGCCAATTTTATTTGGGAGACACGTCGAACGACCGTGTAATTGTCAGTTAAAGCGACGCAGTGCGGAAGCTGAAATTTCACCTGGGCAGGAGGGGGGTATATGTGCCCAGTAAGCAAGTGGTTAATCTAGATGGTAACAACATATCCATATTGTTTTAAAAACAATTAAAGTGATTGTAAAAGCTACAATTTTTTTTATAACAATCATGTTATACTTACATCCTTTGTGCAGTTGATTTTGCACAGAGCAGCTTGGATCCTCCTCTTCTCAGATCCTTCTTTGTCGCTCCTAGCCCCTCTCTCCTTTAAGTTTCCCTCATCCAGCAGCTTGCTACAGGGGGCACCCAAGCCAAGTCAAAGCTCTGTGTATCCATTCAGACACGGAGGCCCCGACCTGGCCCTGCCCCTCTCTCCCCTAATTAGATGACTGACTTTAATTGACAGCCACGGGAGACAATGGCGCCGCTGCTCGGTCTCTGCCAATCAGGAGGAATGCCCTGGATGGCTAAGGGGATCATGGACATCGTTGGAGAGAGAACGGGCTCAGGTAGGTAATTACGGGAGCAATAGGAAAATAAAATGCTGCTCCAGGTGAGTGATGAAACCAGATTGGCTGGGGAATGGACTCCTCCCAAGGGTGTTAGCTTTGGCTCGCGGCCGTGCAATTAGGATAAAAGGAATGGATGGCTGCACACCGGGGTAGTGATGAATCTCTTTATTGTAAAATCCATTACATGAATAACACCACAGGACAGGAAAACAGGTATAGGTAGACACATTTCACACAGCGACGCTATGCCTATTCATTTATTAATGAATAAGCACAGCATCGCTGTGTGAAACACGGCTACCTGTACCTGTTTGCCTGTCCTGTGGTGTTATTCATGTAATGGATTTTACAATAAAGATAATTAGGGGGGTGCTTGGGGGGCTGCTACACACCAAGTTTTTTTTTTTATCTTAAAGCGGAGTTCCACCCAAAAATGGAACTTCCGCTTAATCCACTCCACACCCCCTTACATGCCACATTTGGCATGTCATTTTTTTTGGGGGGGGGGGAGTGGGGGCTTCAGGAGGAGTGGGAATTCCTGTCCCACTTCCTCCTTCCGCTGAGGGGCTGGTTAGGCAATTAAGCTTAATCGCCTACAGCAGCCCCTCCCTGTAGGCGACCGCCTAGGACACTGACAAGTCCTAGACGATCGCCTGTCCAATCAGCGCCGGGCCGCGCCGCTCGCACATGCGCAGTGCCGCTCGCGCATGCGCAGTGGGTGCCCGGCCGTGAAGCCGAAGGCTGTCACGGCTGGGTGCCCACAGTTAGAATGAAGATGCCGGCCGGGGAGGAGAGGAGCAGAGCCCCGGCCGGCGCATCGCTGGAACGTGAAGAAGGTAAGCGAGTGTTTATTAAAAGCCAGCAGCTACACTTTTTGTAGCTGCTGACTTTTAATAAACACAACATTTGGCTGGAACACCCCTTTAATGCATACAATGCATTAAGATAAAAAACCTCCTGCCTTTGCAACTCCTTTATGTTTTAAATTGCCTATAAATTCATTCATGAGTGTCTGGTTATGTGGGCATGATCAAACCATCCTCAGGCATTGCTCTAGGCTGATTGTGGAATAAACAGAAACTATGTGTACTTGTTTATTTCTTTTTTGATTTTGATGAATAGATTTAGAATGGCGATCAACTGCGTTGCATAGAGAGAGAAGAGCCCTATCATCATCATACATATGAAGATCTCTACTTTAGATTTTTCCTGTCTCAAATTGTAAAATACATTGACTCCTTTCCATAATCTATTTATATACAGTGGGTATAGAAAAAAATCATCCCCTTTAAAATATTCACATTATGTCAGTATTTTGTTGAACCACCTTTTGCCTTTAGCCTTTTGGGATTTGTCTCTACTAACTTTGTACATCTAGACTTTGTCATATTTGCCCACTCTAGTTTGCAGAACTGCTCAAGTTCAGTTAAATTTGATGGTGACCATTTGTGGACGGTCATTCAAGTCATTCCACAGATTTTCAATGAAGTTTAAGTCTGGCTCTCACTAAACCATGCAAGAACAGTCACCTTCTTATCCTTCAACCACTGTGTGGTCATTTTTGCTGTGTGCTTTGGGTCTTTTCATGTTGGAAGGTAAACCTTCTTCCCATTGACAACTTTTTGGCAGAGGGAAACTGATTTTCTTCAAGAATTTGAAGGTATTTTGCCCCATCCATTTCTCTTCTATCCTGACAAGTTTTTCCAACTCATTCTGTTTTTGATTTTTTTTCTGACATGTTGGAGTTATATCTTTCACTTGAATGTTATAAGCTGCCTTAGTAAATACAGCTGGATAAAACAAAAACGGTGTCTGTCTTCGGTTTAGGCTGCACAGCAACAAAATGTGATTATTTTAAAGGTGAGTGATTCTTTTCTAGAACCACTGTACTTCTCTATCTAGATTTTTTGTGACATTTAATACTGCATAAAAAAGCCCCATGCAGTCTGCTTAAAACAGCTGGACAATATAATGGAATACATTACAGGACATACAAGCTATTCAAATATATTCTGGTGCAGGAATAAAAGAAAAACTTCACCGACTGAACAGTCAGTGACAGTCATAATACATACCATACTATGCACTGAACAGCAATTTATTTGTCGACAAAACATTAAACAGTCACTGCTCGCGTAAAAATTCTATAGTTTAAGGTAAATAAGGCTTTTGTTCAAATTCCTTCTGCTTAGCTTTGTCAGTGTAATAGTACAAGGGTGGTTTCCATGGCAACAGCAGCTCGTTATCCAACAGGTGAAGAGAAAATACAGAGATGGTCAGGCGACAGATGCAAGCTCCTTTCCTGATTGTAACCCTGGGGGTTCATTTATGAATCTTAGTCCGAAAAAAACAGGGGTGCCGTACGTCAGAGCAACCAGCAGGGTTCCACATATTCTTTTTCTATGGGCACATACACACTGGCATTTACTTACATTTACAACAAGATCACAAATTAAAACACATATTAAAATAAAGTACTCAATTCACTATGCTTTAACAATCATTAATGGCCGTCATAATAAAAAATGAAAGGCTACAAAAAACTAATAAACTCATGGCTGGAAAAAAATTATAAAATCGAACAGCTTAAATAAAATAAAAAATTAAAACCTAAAACAATAATTTAACCACTTGCTTACTGGGCACATATACCCCCCCCCCCCCCCCCCCCCTGCCCAGGCGAAATTTCAGCTTCTGGCACTGCGTCGTTTTAACTGACAATTGCGCAGTCGTGCAACTTGGCTCCCAAACAAAATTGACGTCCTTTTTTCTCCAAAAATAGAGCTTTCTTTTGGTGGTATTTGTCACCTCTGCGGTTTTTATTTTATGCGCTATAAACAAAAATAGAGACAATTTTGAAAAAAAATCTATATTTTTTACTTGCTATAATAAATATCCCAATTTTTTTTTTTTTAAATACATATTTTTTCTCGGTTTAGACCAATACGTATTCTTCTACATATTTTTGATAAAACAAAAACAAAAAAAAAGCAATAAAAAATTGGTTTGCGCAAAAGTTATAGCGCCTACAAAATAGGGGACAGAATTTTTTTTTATTATTATTATATTTTTTTTACTAGTAATTGTGGCGATCTGCGATTTTTATTGGGACTGCGACATTATGGTGGACACGTCGGACACTTTTGACACATTTTTGGCACCATTCACGTTTATACAGCGATCAGTGCTATAAATATGCACTAATTACTATATACAGTGCCTTGTGAAAGTATTCGGCCCCCTTGAACTTTGCGACCTTTTGCCACATTTCAGGCTTCAAACACAAAGATATAAAACTGAAGTGGAACGAAATTTATTGGATATTTCAAACTTTGTTAACAAATAAAAAACAGAAAAATTGGGCGTGCAAAATTATTCAGCCCCCTTAAGTTGATACTTTGTAGCGCCACCTTTTGCTGGGATTACAGCTGTATGTCGCTTGGGGTATGTCTCTATCAGTTTTACACATCGAGAGACTGAAATTCTTGCCCATTCCTCCTTGCAAAACAGCTCGAGCTCAGTGAGGTTGGATGGAGAGCGTTTGTGAACAGCAGTTTTCAGTTCTTTCCACAGATTCTCGATTGGATTCAGGTCTGGACTTTGACTTGGCCATTCTAACACCTGGATATGTTTATTTGTGAACCATTCCATTGTAGATTTTGCTTTATGTTTTGGATGATTGTCTTGTTGGAAGACAAATCACCGTCCCCAGTCTCAGGTCTTTTGCAGACTCCATCAGGTTTTCTTGCAGAATGGTCCTATATTTGGCTCTATCCATCTTCCCATCAATTTTAAGTGGTTAATAGATTGGAATTTACAAATTTTTTAGGCTTGATGTCTTCATTTATTTTCTTTTATTAGTCTTTTTCCACTGGTAATTTGACCAGTAACCAAATTCCTGGCTTAGGATGGCTCCACTCCACTGGAGAAGCAATGGAGATACAGAGGAACCTCGGATTCTGAGCATAATTCGTTCCAGGAGAATGCTCGTAATCCAAAGTACTCGCATATCAAAGCGAGTTTCCCCATTGAAATCAATGGAAATGATAATAATTTCTTCCGCATTGACTTCAATGGCATGCAATACCGCATGCTGCCAGAGGTGGGGGGGTCCCGGAGAGCCTTGGAAACCGCCAGTTCAGCTACGCTCGGCTCTGGTGTCCCCCACCTCAAACCAAACGTGGTACTGCACACCGTTTTAACCTGAATCCTGCTCGTATTGCGAGACAACACTCGTTAGGATTTTTTAAATACAGTGCTCATTAACCACTTGCTTACTGGGCACATAAACCCCCTTCGTGCCCAGGCGAAATTTCAGCTTCCGGCACTGCGTCGCTTTAACTGACAATTGCGCGGTCGTGCGACGTGGCACCCAAACAAAATTGGCGTCCCTTTTTTCCCCACAAATAGAGCTTTCTTTTGGTGGTATTTGATCGCCCGTGCGGTTTTTATTTTTTGCGTTATAATGAAAAAAAGAGCGACAATTTAAAAATATATATATATATTTTTTACTTGTTGCTATAATAAATATCCCATTTTTTTTTTTTTTATATTTTTTTTTCTCAGTTAAGGCCGATACGTATTCTTCTACGTATTTTTGTAAAAAAAAAAAAAAAAATCACAATAAGTGACTGCTTTGCGCAAAAGTTATAGCACCTACAAAATAGGGGACATATTATGATTTTTTTTTTTTATATTTTTTTTTTACTAGTAATGGCGGCGATCTGGATTTTTATTGGGACTGCGATATTGCGACGGACACATGGACACTTTTGACACATTTTTGGCGCCATTCACATTTATACAGCGACCAGTGCTATAAAAATGCACTAATTACTGTATAAATGTGACTGGCTTGAAGGGGTTAACACTAGGGGGTGAGGAAGGGGTTAAATGTATTGCTGGGTGTGTTCTAACTGTATGGGGGGAGGGGGTATGGGGGAGGTGACTGCTGTCTCCCTATGTAAAGGAAACAGCACTGTCACCTCACTGACAGGACGTGAAGCTCTGTGTTTACACTCAGAGCTCCACGTCCCTGCTGTCTCACCGACGATCGCGTGTACCTGACGGACATCGCGGCCGCCGGGTACACGCATCGGATCCTCGGTGATGCGTCGGGACTGTTTTTCCCCGCCGCGCGCCACCCTGTGGCGCGCGCGGGGAATTACAAGCAAATCACGTCCAAAGACGTCAACCCGGCGCCTCAGGTTTGCGCTGTTCACGTCTTTGGACGTGAAATGGTATTGAAGTGGTTAACCGCGTTACTCGCAATTCGAGGTTCTACTGTACCTTTGTATAGCAGTATTGTCAATCCATGGAGAGATTAGTATTCGATGCCCTGGTACATTTAAATGGACTGGACTAAATTAAAGTGGAGCTATAGGCTTAAAGTATAACTAAAGGAAAAACTTTTTTTTGGGTTGTGGATAGAGTGGAGAGAGATTAGAACGTCTGTCAGTTTTTATTACTGTGTTACGGAGATACACCCTCTCTATTTGTCCTGTTTACTATTCTCTTTGAAAGTGAAAGTAAAAGAAAACCCCAAATGTTGTGTTGTCCCCAGAAGAGTAATAGAGGGAAATCTTCCAATGGGGGCACTAGTTCTGTAAGTGGCATTACCATTCCTTGCCACTGTAAATAATCACATTTTCTTTTCCTGTGAAGTCACGACCAGCTGCTTTTCATTTCCTGCTTCCTGCTTCCTGGTTCCCAGACTCCTCTGGATCCCTGTAAGATCATACCAGTGCCCCAGACTGCAAAGGTAAAACAGGACACTAAATTGGATGTTTATGAGACTCCAGGACTGGCAATTTTCACCACATACTAAACTCATCTAATTTAACCTGTGAGTTACTACTTGTTTTTATTAAATATATGATTTATACTGCACTCAGTCTGATGCCCCAGCACTAGTTCTGGTGACCTGGGGGTCCCAAGTCATTTTCTTAATTCTTCCTGTTCGACTATGGGACAGGAAGTGAAGGGAAATCTCCACAATAGGATAAAGATGGTGAAAAAAAATCTGACCCTCTCTTACTCTATCCAAAATGAAAAAAGTTTTGCTTATAGTTCTACTTTAATACTCACCTGTACAATGGTCCTGCGCCGGCATCTCCTTTTGAGTGCCTGTCTTCAGGCCTCTTCATTGGCAGGCAGGGGTTTGATGACATCACTCCTGTGCATGCAGAGGAGGCCATCATCCCAGCACTCAGAGACTTAAACATTCTTTATTTAGGAAAGGTATGCATCACATTCAACTATAAAATACAGTACACACCTCATTCTCTAGGAAGAGCACAAGGAAGATCTTGCGTACATAACATGAAAGAAAACTGATTGACACAATAATAGTAACAATCTTAAGCACCACAAAGTATAGTTAACGGTCCATGTACCAAGTTTTTATATCTTTCTTTTGCAACGAAACAGAAAGGAATAGAACAGAGGGGATTCCCCAGGGTGTCAGGGGAAGTAAATGATAGCATAGAGGGGAAGGGTGGGTTGATAAAGAGAGTGCAGTCTGCAGTTTGGAGACATTCAGCACAGTGATGGGGTAGTAGGGAGGGAAGGATAGTTGGGGAGGGGGAGGAAATAAAAAATTAATAAAAGACCTCCAAGTGATTAAACTGCATAAAGTCCCTCTGGGCCCCTCATCTCATCTCCAACACAAAAAGATATACGGTTTGCTGTCTACTCACAAGAAGAGCAATTCCTCAAAACCCGGGGGCCTCAAACTATGACCTGCAGGCCAGATACGGCCCGCCAAGGTCATTTACCCAGCCCACCCAAGGGGGCGGGTTGGCTATTTGGGCACTGGAGCTCCCACAATGAGCAGTTTGCCCAGAGAGATCCCCAAGGACCCCGCCCCATAGGGGGAAACAGGACCAATCTCCGGAATTGTCCAGGGTGGGGGCAGAGACACAGAGAGCCTGCTCCAGCGTGGGAAAGCTACACAAAGATCCCGGCTCTTAGTCCTCCTCACGGCTATCTTTTGTGTGCCTGTTGACAGTAGCAAGTCCCCTGACGCTCCCCTCTCTAATCCCTGTGCACAGGAGAGGCGGCACTGATGGGCACTGGAAAGGCTACATTGATGAGCACTGGTGAGGCTGCACTGATGGGCACTTCCCAGGCTGCTCTGATAGGCACTGAGCAGGCTGCACTGATTTGTTACAGCACATGCCAATCACCAGGTCCCGGACCAATGTTTACCTCTGGCACCCGAAGATAGGCTTTGAGCTTCCCTGAACACAGCTCTGTGAGTGTAAAGAACACAGAGCTATGTGTGTGTATATAGATACTGTATATATGTGTATATATATATATATATACACACACATATCTATACACACACATATACAGTATATATATATATATATATAAATACTGTATATGTATGTATATATATAAATAATGTGTGTATATACAGTATATATATATATATATATATATATATATATATATATATATATGTAGACACACACACGTGTATATATACTGGGTATATATATAGTTATCACATGTCTGAAAACATGTAATTACATGTTCTGTTAAATTTTAGTTTCACTTTTGGAACTCGGCTGCACCGTTATCACACAATATCTTACGAGATTACATCAAGAGAATCTATACTCTTCTAAAATACAAACGCAAGATCATTGCTAAATCATACAAAATTTGTGACTTGTTTTGCTTCTTTTGCTTATATTTATATTATTATCTTTGATGTAAGAGTTATATCTCTATTCTATATATGTCAAACTTTTTTATGTCTAATTCATAATTTATGAAAATGTTGAATTCTATTTATATATGTTCATTCTGTAATGATGGTACTTCGTTATAAGTATAATTGTACTTGGCACAGTGGCTTAAACTTTATCACTCTTAGCTAGCAGCACTTAGGTCATGAGTTCAAATCCCACCCATGCTACTTCCTCCCTAGAATTGCAATGGTAAATGCGTTTTGGCGAACACATAAGTACCATCAGCGCAGTGGCGGCTGGTGCTCAACATTTTTGGGGGCGCAAACTGAAAAATTCAGAAAAAAAAACATCAATTGAAGCTTCACTGTGCCCATCAAATGCTGTCACTGTGCCCATCAAATAGTGCCACATCAAATGCTGTCACTGTGCCCCATGTTCAGTGTTAGGAAAGCAAATATTCACTTTGCAATGCATGAATCTATCCATTATACACAGAGGGGGGTGGCTGGCATAGGCGTGCGCAAGGGGTGTACCTGGGCACAGCCTTATCCTGGGGTAGGTAACCTGGCAATTGTGAGCTACCTGACGATCGACGGCAGGTGATAGGTAAACCACTATCATTCCTTCGCAACCCCCATAGCCTGGACAGGAGAGGTGGCGGGGTGGAATTTAGTGGAACCCATTTGCATTTTCCTCCTGCAGCAGCTGAAAGTAGGCTTCTCCTCCTCTCCATCTAGGTGACATTCAGCTGCAAGAAGAAGAAAATATATGCCACCCCGTCACCCCTCTTGTCCCTCTTTCTGCTGCCCGGGTCCCCCATTGCTTTAGGATGGAGAGCGGGGAAGAGGAAATAAATATGACACACACCCATATGTGTTGGAGCTTAGAGGTGCACACCCTAATGCAATAGGCTGCACACACACATGGTGGCTGGAGAGACCTCGCACCACCACTGCATCAGCGAGAGATAAATTGTATCACCCTAATGGCAAATATGCTTTCGCCTATGCCCCTATCCATTCGCCATTGAACCTTTAGGGAGGTGGTAGGTAGCTACATAGGTGGGATTTGAACCATGACCTGACTGCTGCTAACCACTAAGCCACTGTGTTGATCAGATTTCTACCTAGAATATATAGTAGTACCATGATGAAAGCATAAACATATATAACTAGTAGTCACTGTTTTCATAAAATTATATTCAGACATTAACAATTATTTTAGTTTGGATTGGGGGACCCCCACGCAGATTTTTTTTCCGATCAAATTTATGTCGTTTACACCCACTTGTGGCAGGCACACCACTCTACTCCACAAAGCTACGTAGAGTTCCCTGGACACAATTAAGAGCTACCCCTAACTTTCTAACTGTTACTAAAGTGGATTTGTATTTTGAAATTGTTGTTGCAAAGCAAACAAGGATTAGAAGTAGTTAGCAACTAGTTCATTTTAAGTGGCTAAAGGTGGCCATACACTATACAATCTGATTGTACAAGCTCTGTACGAACTCCTTCAGATTTAACAAAACGATATAATGTGAGGACAGAGGACACACCAGCTATCCGATTACTCTGTATCCAATAAGGTAGGCTCTTGCACTACATAATTGATGGCAGATCTAAAGGAGATTGTACAATCAGATTGTTTAGTGTATACTAAGCTTAAAGTGATTGTAAAGCTTTGATCTTTGATTTATACTTACCTCCACTGTGCAGTTAGTTTTGCAGAGAGTGGCCCCAAACACCATCTCCTGGGGTCCTTCGACGGCTCTAGCGGCTCCTCCCCACATTGTATAACCCCCTAGGAGAAGCGCTCTCCCGGGGGGTTACCTTGCGGGTGTTCTCCCGAGTCCATCGTTCAGCATCCATAGACGCAATACAATCAAGAGCCGAGAACCCTGGGCAAAGGGACAGCGCATCCCTGCAGTGGGAAATTCCAGGGCTTAGGTAAGTAAAACGGGGGGGGCCGTCACTGCCTGGTGTTTATTCACCTTAATGCATAGGATACAAACCCTTTAAGGCCCCATTTACACTTGTGCGACTTGTCCTGTGACTTAGGACTGCACAGTCGCATAACAAGTGGTACCCCATGATTTCCAAAGAGTACCATTCATATCTCTGTGACGTCAAACCCCAGCAAATTCAAATTAGTCCCTGCACTACTTTGGTCCGACTTTGATGCGATTTGAAGTCCATAGACCTCAAGATTACACAGGCATTGCTTAAAGTCGCATTAAAATATCAGCTAAATTGCGTGACTTTCAGGTCACACAAGTGTAAAAGGAGCCTTACAGAACCCAGGACACGCTTCTCCTGTTTTCATTACTACAGCTCTATCCATACAATGCTGACATGCTGTTATCTGACCTCTCATTTCCTGCACTCTCCAAATGAACAGATCTATGCAACATGAATTTAGGACAAAAACAAGGTCTGTATTTTGTAAAACCAGTGATCACTGATTAATTGTATTAGAAAACCGTGGACCTAGCTGGGGGGTGGTTGGGACCTGCTGTAAGGAGGGAGCGCAGGCACAGGTGTGTGCTAATGAGATCCGCTGATGAATGTCTTACTGGCTTCTATCTGATATCTACATACCAGCAAGAGATGAAGCGTTCTAAGGAAATATAGCAAAAATCAGTTTTGCGAGGAATGGGGAGGAAAATCAGCATTGGAGCTGTTAAAAGCTTGCACTTTTCGTTTTGGATCTACAGTACACTTTTTTCTCTATTTAATGACATACATGTGCGCAGAATAAAATTATTTTGTAGCAAAGTAGTTTTAATAGAGATTGGAAGGCATGTTAACAATAGATTCTACTTGTAAAATATTTTATTAATTCTCAACAACAAAAATTCAAAACTGATTCTACAGTTTATTTGGACAATAGGAACACTATTTTGTACATTCATTAAGAGCCGGTTCACACTGGGGCGACTCATCAGACGGCTCAGCCATTTGACGAGTCACGTCCCATTCTATGCAATAGAACCGTTCTAATAGGAGCGACGCAAAAAGGTTATTGCATGACTTTGGGGGCGGTTCGGGGTGACCTGCATTGACTTCGATACAGAAGTAATTTTGCTAATCGTCTCTGAAGTTGTCTTCAGGACGACTTGCAGAGTCGCCCCCGAAGTTGTGCCGCCGCAGTGTGAACTGGCTCTTACATTGCTTAACCCCTTAAGGACCGCCGCATGTACATTTACGTCAGCAGAATGGCACAGTCAGGCACATCAACGTATATATACGTCCCTGCCTTGACTTGGGTCGGGGATCCGACCGGGACCCCCCCCCCCCGGTACATGTGGCGTTCCCCGTGGCTGTACGATCGATACGGGACGAGGGGGGCAGCTATTCGTTTTTGTCCACCCCCTCCGGATCGCTCCCAGCCCATCCGCACAGGAAGAGGGAAGTGATGTGATCTCTGCTCTCGGCGGTATTTTCAACTGCCGCTGAGGAGAGATCACATCACACAGTAAGTCTGCACAACAGCACACTGACACCAGGACACACAGGCAGACTTAACCCCTTGCGATCACCCCCCACCCCCTCCCCCCTGTCACAGTGTCACTGAATGCAGTGATCATATGTATGATCACTGCAGTTAGTGTCAGTGTGACAGGCAGTTAGTGTTAGGTTCAGGGTAGCCCCCGTACCCCCCCTAATAAAGTTTTAACACCTTGATCACCGCCCTAGTTAACCCTTTCACTCCCTATTGCCAGCGTCACTAAGCGATCATTTTTCTGATCGCTGTATTAGTGTCGCTGTTCCTGCTAGGTAGCTATTTTTTTTTATTGCGATTTTTTTTTTTACTAAATACATGTGGCTAAATAAATTTTGGCCTAAATGTTTGACTAAAATTTAGTTTATTTGATTTTTCTTTTAACAAAAAGTAAAACATATTGATTTTTTTCAAAAATGTGGCTCTATTTTTGTATATAGCGCAAAAAATAAAAATCACAGAGGCGATCAAATACCAAAGAAAAGGACGTAAATTTTGTTTGGGAGCCACGTCGCACGACCACGCAATTGTCAGTTAAAGCGACGCAGTGCCGAATCGCAAAAAGGGGCCTGGTCCTTTACCTGCATTTTGGTCCGGGTCTTAAGTGGTTAAAAAATGTACTGGCATTTAATGTTGCAACGTTTTTCACAGCACTTTATAATGTGTTCAGAAGGGCCCTGCTCTAAAAAGATTACAATCGAAAAGATTAACACTTAAATTGGACACACCTTAAATGTTATAGTGTACAGCAGGGAGAAAAATAAAATTTAATACTAACCATGTCAAACATTTTAGGGTATAACAACTCTCAGCATCCCACCCCCATCGAAAGTTTAAGTGCGGGATTAAACAAACAAAACAGACAAGGTATAAAATTAAACAAGATATACAATTTGACAAAATAAAAGGCAGAACAATAACTACACCCTTCTAAATTCACATACATTTTGGTTAGGGTTGGCAGGAAGTTTAATTTTCATAAAAACAATTTAGGAAACTAGATCAACATTAGGAGATGTCTAAGGGCTCTTTCACACGGATGAAAAAGGGACATACATTAATCCCTATGAGATTGCGGGTGTCAGCGATGAACATCCGCTGACACCTGATCTCACCCGGTTCCGCAATCCTCCGATTCTGCAGGCGGAGAAAAAAACCAATTTTTTCATCCGTCTGTGGATTGGATCGGGTGAACACGGACAAACGGTCCGTGTTTATCCAATCCCCCCATAGGGGAGAGCGGAGAAAAGACAGGGCGGTCCCTGCACAGTGTGCGAGGACTGCTCTGTCATCTGCTGGCTCAGCGGGGACCACTGTGAAAAGAAAATTGTTTAGTTTCAGTTTGAGAAAAATGAAGCGGCCATTAACATCAACAAGAGTGTCTAAGGCCGCGTACACACGATCTGTCCAAACTTAAGTCCAGTTTCACCGGTCCAACCCGACCGTGTGTACGGTCCGTCATTCGTCGGACCAAAGTTTTAAAACTTGCTTTAAAATCGGACCGATGGACGCCTGACCATCGGTCCAAACCGAATGGTTAGTATGCAAAAGCATCTGTCCAAAAACCTGCGCATGCTCAGAATCAAGTCGACGCATGCTTGGAAGCATTGAACTTCATTCTTTTCAGCACGTCGTTGTGTTTTACGTCACCACGTACTGACACGATCGTTTTTTGAACTGATGGTGTGTACGCACATCAGACCATCAGACCATCAGTCTGTGAACCGATGAAAACGGTCCGTCGGACCATTCTCATCGGGTTGGACCGATCGTGTGTACGCGGCCTAAGACCTCTGGGTTAAAAGATTTATGGAACGCTATGGAAACACCCTTAGGCCTCGTACACACGATCGGACATATCCGATGAAAACGGTCCGCGGACCATTTCCATCGGATATGTCCGATCGGGAGTTTGATCCGATGGCGTGTACACACCATCGGATCAAATTCCCCGCCGCCGGACGGCGCAGTGACGCGGCGGTGACGTTGACGCCGCTACGTCACCGCCACGTCACCCCACCAGGAAGTTAAACACTTCCGCGCATGCGCCGAATCCATTCGGCGGCGGCGCGGCGGTGGTGGGGGACGACATGTCTGCTGGTAAGTGTACTAACCAGCAGACATGTCGGGCGGACAGATTCCACCGGATGGATTTCAAAGCATGCTTTGAAATCTGTCGGGTGGAGAAATCTGTCCGCTAGCCCATACACACGAGCGGAGATGTCTGCTGAAACGGTCCATCGGACCGTTTTCAGCGGACATATCCCCTAGTGTGTACGAGGCCTTAGACTTGGCCCTGGGATTGGCACTATGGAACCATTGTGAGTAATATTTATTACGTATAGCCGGTATGGTATCAGTACGGAAGTGGGTTTCCTGCAACAGTAAAATATTGGAACGTTTTTTGTAGGGTTGTCCCGATACCACTTTTTTAGGACCGAGTACAAGTACCGTTACTTTTTTTCAAGTAGTCACCGATACCGAATACCGATACTTTTTTTAAATGTGTCCCCAAATGCAGCCATGTCCCCCACATATTGCAGCCATGTCCCCCCCACATATTGCAGACATGTCCCCCACATATTGCAGATCCGTCCAATCACGAGAGGGGGAGTGTCTATACATGGCGGCGCCGGCTTTACAAGTATACAAGCGAAAGCTTGTAATGCTCGCCGCTGTCATGCACCGGGATTAACGGCAGTATGCGGCGGCTTTGCGGCGGTGGTAGTGGCGGCGGCGGGGGGGGGGGAGTATTCTATTTCGGTATCGGGGGTATTTGCGGGAGTACAAGTACTCCCGCAAATGCTCGGTATCGGTCCGGATACCGAGTATAGTATCGGTATCGGGACAACCCTAGTTTTTTGTGGAAGTGGTAAAGGATCTTGCTCCGCTTCTCAAGCGTATTGAACCCCCTACAGTTGAAGGTTGCTAAAGTTAATGGGCAGTCAGAAGCCATGGTACATGTAGGTTAGGGAGAAGGGGTAGGGGGAAAGAAGCACATGAAGCAAAGGTAGTACTTATCAGCAACCCATGGAAACACAGCTAGTAAAGATCCAGAGAGAGAAGATAGAAAGGAAAGAAGGCAAAGGAAATAAGAGATGAGAATAGACAAAAGAGAGAAGAACAGAAAGGGGCACAGAACAAAATACTAGCCAGGGTCTGATACTAGCCAGGATCTTCCCAGGGACTGACTAGTATCTCTCCCCAGCCTGTCCCCACACACCCTCTCACCTGCTGACCTGTGGATGGGGGAATCACTCCTGCAGTGTTATTGTGTTCTGCCTGTGAATACAATGATCAGTGTTGATAGCTATAGCTGGCAGCACTTATTGTTTTGGGAAAAACCTGACAGGCTGGTTGAACTCAAGTCAGATAATAGATTGACTTGTGTAAGACCAGCTAGCCCATACATAGATCGACTATGGCTGGTCTCTGCTTAATTGGCGTAATTTCAATATGGATATAGATTTCAATGTATGTACAGTTTAACCACTACGCATTTCCTAAACATTCTTCCACAAACCTTTACATTTTTCTTTCCCAGATTCCTTTACCCTCCTCACCTGTACATACTCTCCACACTTCTCTCCTATACATACTGCTCACTGTCATACCCTCCACACTTTTCTCCTGTACATAGTGCCCGCTGTCATACCCTACAAACTCCTCTGCTGTACATAGTGCCCGCTGTCATACGTTTCTCTCCTGTACATAGTGCCCACTATCGCAATCTCCACATTCCTCTCCTGTACATACTGCTCACTGTCATACCCTCCACACTCCTCTCCTATACATAGTGCCCACTATCCCACTTTCCACACTCCTCTCCTATACATAGTGCCCCCTATCGCACTCTACACACTCCTCTCCTGTACATACTGCTCACTGTTATACCCTCCACACTCCTCTCCTATACATAGTGCCCACTGTCATACCCTCCACACTTCTCTCCTATACATAGTGCCCACCATCATACCCTCCTCTCCTGTACATACTGTTCACTGTCATACCCTCCAAACTTCTCTCCTATACATAGTGCCCACTGTCATTACCCTCTACACTTATTTTCTATACATAGTGCCCACTGTCATACCCTCTACACTCCTCTTCTATACATAGGGCCCACTGTCATACTCTCCACACATCTCTCGTACATACTGCCCACTGTCATATCCTCCCCACTCTTCTTCTGTACATACTGCTCACTGTTTTACCCTCCACACTCATTTAATACCATCTACACTCCTTTCCTGTACATACTGCTCGCTCTCATACCCTCCACATTCCTCTCCTGTGCATACTGCCTATTGTCATACCCTCCACACTCCTCTCCTGTACATACTGCCCACTGTCATAACCTCCACACTCTTCTCCTGTACATACTGCTCACTGTCTTACCCTCCACACTCATTTAAAGTACATACTGCGCAGTATCATACCCTCCACACTCCTCTCACGTAGATATTGCCCCCATCATACCCTCTACACTCCTCTCCTGTACATACCGCCCACTGTGATACCCTCCACACTCCTCTCCTGTACATACTGTAACCCAACCTTACCCTCCACACTTCCTCTCCTGTACATACTGTAACCCAATCCTACCCTTCACACTCTACATACTGCCAACTATCTTTCTCTCCACATTCCTCTCCTCCTCTTCGCCTCCCATCATACCCTCCACACTCCTCTCCTGTACATACTGCACACTGTCATACCCTCCACACTCCTCTCCTGTACATAGTGCCCACTGTTAGACCCTCCACATTCCTCTCCATCACCTGCACATACTTTCCAGTTTTATACTGTCCCTACGCCTCTTACTCACAAAAACAGTTCTTTAAAATTATACTGAATATCCTTAATATTACTAGCTTTAGGATGGACACACTTTTGTTAGTTCAACTAAAGGAAATCAGTCCTCATATTTGTTTTGCCATTATTAGTACTTATTTAAATTTGTGATTTCTACTGTGATGTATAGAGGAACATAGGGGATCTCAGCTACTATAAATATAGCACTTGTAAAAAAAAAGTGTCCCTTAAAAATATTTTTGAAATGTTGGCAACTAGGGATGAGCTTCGTATTCGATCGTTCGTCGAAACACGAACAAAACGGGTCGTTCGCGCCAAATTCGAGTTACGTTTCACAGACCATAATTCACTGCGGCATCACTGGCTGATGATTGGCCAAGCATGGTCGGGTCGTTCGCGCCAAATTCGAGTTACATTTCACAGACCATAATTCACTGCGGCATCACTGGCTGATGATTGGCCAAGCATGCACTATGACCCGCATGCTTGGCCAATCACAGAGCGCAAAAAACGGAGAGCCATAATTGGCCAAAGCCAGGGGGTTTAGTACACGCCCCACACTATAAAAGGCCGCCTGCAGGTCGGCCTTGTGTAGTGTGTTGCGGCGGTGGTTAGAAAGAACAGAGAGAGACAGATAGAGTGTCATTTTTTGCAGGTAGATAGAGCAGGCAGGCAGGCAGGCAGGCTAGTCAGTTAATGTTACAGTGTGTAGAGGATATATATATATCCCAGGTGTTGTACATATATTTATACACTGTATAGTTTAGCTAGATCAGCTCTTCCTAATTTACTGGCAAGCAGGTAATTGTGCTATTTAAATACGTTTTCACAGGCATACTATAGACACCCAGCAGATACAATATTTAAAGTAATTTTTCATTTATTTTTTATTTTTTTATTTAAGCATCATTAAAATCACTGCTCCTGATTCAGGAGCAGTGATTTTAATGATGCTTAAATAAAAAAATAAAAAAATGACTTTAAATATTGTACCTGCTGGGTGTCTATAGTATGCCTGTGAAAACGTCTTTGAGAACCTGGGTCTTGCCCGAGGGAACATGTATCAATGGAATTTTTTTTTTTTTAAACGGTCGTTTTTTCAGGAGTCCTGAAAAAAACGATAGTTTTTAAAACTTTTTTTCCCATTGATACATGTTCCCTGGGGCAAGACCCGGTTCTTAAAGACATTTTACGACAATAACTTGCATATTAGGCTTTAAAATTAGCACTTTTGAATTCGAACGTTCGAGTACCATAGACAACAATGGGGTTCTAAATGTTCGCACGAACGTTCGGTCTGTTCGAAGGTTCTGGTGCGAACCGAACTGGGGGTGTTCAGGTCATCCCTATTGACAACTATGCACTTAGGCACTGCCCAAGGGTCACCAGGTCAGTAGGGGGCCCCATGGAAGGCTCCTGGGATCCTGTGATAATAAAGCGGTAGTAAACTTCACTAACATTACTTCTTTTTAGAGGCCCTGAGGTAGGTTATGCTATAGTGTACAAATATGCACAGCATATTAGCACATTAGGGTACACTTAACCCCCCTGCCGGTAAACCCGAGCGCGACTCGGGTTGGATTTTTTAGGTAAATAGCGATATCCACGAGTCGCGCTCGGGGTCAATATGCAGCGCGCGCTGGCTTACCTTGGATCCAGGCGGGGTACTGTACTTACCTTGTCCCTGGATCCAGCGATGCATCCCCGCTGTGTGAGCGAGTGGCGTCCTCCATTCGACTCACACAATGCCCGCGCGCCGCCGATCTCCGTTCCCTGCGACGTAACGGCGCACGGGGGCGGAGACCGGCGGCAAATTCAAAAATGTAAACAAACACATTACATACAGAATACTGTAATCTTATAGATTACAGTACTGTATGTAAAAAATACACACCCCCCCTGTCCCTAGTGGTCTGCCCAGTGCCCTGCATGTTCTTTTACATAATAAAAACATTTTTTTTCTCCCTGCAAACTGTAGATTGTCCATAGCAACCAAAAGTGTCCCTTTATGTCAAAAGTGATTTTAGAGCAGCTAGAAAACAGCGATAATAAATTATAATCACTTGCAGAATTGAGCGTTAGCGATTTGTGGGAAAATTCGTCATAAAAAAATAAAAGTAATGACAGCGACAATTCTGCAACTGAGCAAATTTCAGTGATTTTGATTTGATTACATTAGTGAATAATTTTTATTATAATTACATTTATTTGTTATAATTATTTATAGTTATTTATTATATTATAATTTTATGATTTTGTGTTTCAAACTTTATCATACCCGGGATGTCTACTAGACTCTGGTTTGGACAAATTTAAGCGAGTTATTCCTAAAAATTGCAGGCCTACAGTATAAAACGCAGAATTTCCATGCAAAATAATTGTACCGCTTTTGGTACGTAATTCCAGACAGAATCATACCGCCAGGGAGGTTAAATTGTCAGACTGAGCCCTCCATAGCCATCCCCCCTTTCTCTCTCATCCTTCCTCCCTTACCCCTCACCATCCTCTCTCTCTCTCTCTCTCTCTCTCTCTCTCTCTCTCTCTCTTTCTCATCCTCCCTCTCTAGCTTTAATTTAATCTGTTATAACAAAAAATTGTTTGTATATTTATTATTTATAAAAGGCCCACCAAAATCCTCAGCACCAGGCCCATGATGTTCTTAATCTGGCCCTGGTAAAACCCATACTCACTTTATTTATAATGTAATTTCTTTTGTTTCCATTATAGAAATATAATACCTTGTGAAAAATAAGTTATAACACCACAACAAAAGAAGAAGAACATACAAACCTCTAACCAGACAGTTGCAAGCTTGGGACTCCAACCAACGACCACGGTGCTGCAAGGCAGAAGTGCTAACCAGTTAGCCGCTGTGCTGTTACATGCATGGAGCCTACATCTATGTGGTGTTAAACGTCCCTGGGATGCTAAAAGTTAATTAATTCAGATGTACCCTGGAGTCCTGAGTGCCATTGACCAACCTGTTTCTGTGATATGCCATCTGGTTCCAAGGCTGGTTATGGCTAATTACTGTCGGCCTGCTGTTATAGGATCATCTCAAATTTTGGGGCTTTTTGCTGGTAAGAGGCTGCAATTGGTGCTGGTGTGGAATTCACAAGGCTGCTTCTTGTCCTTCCCCATGGAACACATATGGCAAGATTTGCAATAGTGGTGGAACACTCCTACACCTAAATACTGCATTTACCTAGAGGTGGTGGAATTACATCAGGCAGGAGTTCTGTTTCTTGATTTAGTCTGTGATATTTGGTGTTTATTGGTGTGTGAGTGTAGAATAGTGGTGTTACCCCCTGAATTTTGGGAATGGCATTTTGATTTGGATTAATGATTTTGGTACACATATTACATTTTTCTTGTGAAAATTTGATCATTTGGAAATACTAAACACCACACAAAGCTCAGTTTCAGTGTCTTGGCAATCTTTTTATAGCCTATGCCATCTTTATGTAGAGCAACAATTCTTTTTTTCAGATCTTCAGAGAGTTCTTTGCCATGAGGTGCCATGTTGAACTTCCAGTGACCAGTATGAGAGAGTGAGAGCGATAACACCATAATTTAACACACCTGCTCCCCATTCACACCTGAGACCTTGTAACACTAACGAGTCACATGACACTGGGGAGGGAAATGGCTAATTGTAGAGAGAGAGCGAGAGAGAGAGAGAGTGTAATATATGTTCCAAAAACAGCAAATCATTACACATTACTAGCATTGTTTAAAAAAAAAAAAATAAGAAGCAACATAAAAATCCAGCAAGGAGTTCATCTCAAAATTAAAATGTATGTTTTTGTTGAAGTAATGGTTATACAATGAGAATCAGTGGTTGACATTTATATATAAACAGTACATAGTTAGGTAGCTCTCACAAATTCCCGATCGGGAATAGGAATTTCCACATTTCCCACATTCCCACATTTTGAAATTTACTAAATTGTGACAGTTTTTTTAGTCTGGGCATGCTCAGTTGTGTCAGTACAGAGTTTTAAAAACAGGGAATTTATCTCTTCTCAGGCCCCATACACACGATCGGACATATCCGATGAAAACGGTCCGCGGACCATTTCCATCGGATATGTCCGATCGGGAGTTTGATCCGATGGCGTGTACACACCATCAGATCAAATTCCCCGCCGCCGGACGGCGCGGTGACGCGGCGGTGACGTTGACGCTGCCGCGTCACCGCCACGTCACCGCACCAGGAAGTAAAACACTTCCGCGCATGCGCCGAATCCATTCGGCGGCGGCGCGGTGGCGGAGGGGGACGACATGTCTGCTGGTAAGTGTACTAACCAGCAGACATGTCGGGCGGACAGATTCCACCGGATGGATTTCAAAGCATGCTTTGAAATCTGTCGGGTGGAGAAATCTGTCCGCTAGCCCATACACACGAGCGGAGATGTCTGCTGAAACGGTCCATCGGACCGTTTTCAGCGGACATATCCCCTCGTGTGTACGCGGCCTCAGATTTTCAAGCATATTTCTGCTTCCACAACAATATTTCAAGTTGTTTGGAGAAAAGACAAAAGAAAATTAATGGCAGTCGGGTTAGACCTTCCATAAGGCCACGATTGAACACGACTGCTCATTAAATCAGAATATGGAACAATAAATCATAAAGATCTTGAGGTCGAGACCTCACTAAAGCGTAATCACTGTAAATAGGCCTACACAATGGAAAAGCCTTAATCCAGTGATTATAGCTTCCAAAGTATTTCCCATTACCATGCAATAAAAGGGTCCCATGTGAGGGACACCAATCCCCGGACTGTAAACATGAGTAGCTTAACCACTTAAGGACCGGACCAATATGCTGCTAAATGACCCAAGGGGTTTTTACAATTCGGCACTGCGTTGCTTTAACAGACAATGGCGCGGTCGTGCGAGGTGGCTCCCAAACAAAATTTGCGTCCTTTTCTTCCAACAAATGGAGCTTTCTTTTGGTGGTATTTGATCGCCTCTGCGATTTTTATTTTTTGTGCTATATACAAAAATAGAGCGACATTTTTGAAATTTTTTTTTTGTTATAAGAAAAATCAAATAAACTAAATTTTAGTCAAACATTTAGGCCAAAATGTATTCAGCCACATGTCTTTAGTAAAAAAAAATCGCAATAAAAAACAAAATAGCTACCTAGCGGGAACAGCGACACTAGTACAGCGATCAGAAAAATGGTTAGTGACACTGGCAATAGGTAGTGAAAGGGTTAACTAGGGCGGTGATCAAGGGCTTAAAACTTTATTAGGGGGGGGGGTACGGGGGCTACCCTGAACCTAACATTAACTGCCTGTCACACTGACACTAAATGCAGTGATCAGTACATATATGATCACTGCATTCAGTGACACTGTGACAGGGGGGTAAGGGGGGGGGTATCGCAAGGGGTTAATGTTCCCCTGGTGTACTGGTGTCAGTGTAGTGTTGTGCAGACTCACTGTGTGATGTCTTCTCTCCTCGGCGGCAGTTGAAAATACCGCCGGGAGGAGAGATTACATCACTTCCCCCTTCCTGTGTTTACACAGGCAGAGAAAGTGACACACTGGGGCTGGGAGCGATCCCAGATTGCTCGGACAGCCACGGGGACCGCCGTAGGTACTGGGGGGGTCCCGATCGGACTCCCGACCCACGTCTAGGCAGGGACGTACAGGTACGCCAATGTGCCTGTACGTGCCATTCTGCCGACGTAAATGTACATGTGGCGGTCCTTAAGTGGTTAAGTTTAAAAAAAAGGGGGGGCTTTTAGAGCATGATGCTAAGGCTGGTTAGAGTCAGGGGAACAATAGAAGAGGTTGGAATGGGGGAAGGAAAAAAAGAGTTGAATCCGTCTGGGGATCTTCTATTAACTATTCATACAGTTACCTTCATTCATCCAGGACCTGCAGGTAAGCAAGCCAAGGGGACCATATTTTATCGAACGTGGATTGTTTATCTCGTGCTCACTGTTTTTTTACAGTGGATATGTACAGGGCATATATAACAAAGCCTATACTCAATAATGCCCCAATAGCTCAACAGAAAGAACCTCCTAAACATACATACATGTAGTGTTGAACTGATGCCCTATGGAGCTATTAAAACAATCCCTTGTCTATTAAGCCTTGTACACACGGCCCAGAATCTTGTCAGTGAAAAAACGTTGTTTTTCCTGACGAGATTCTTGGCAAGAATCTCTTGCTGACCGAGTGTACAGACACTCCATTCAAAAGAACCGCCGTTCTTTTGAATTAAAAAGGAAAGCGGTGACGTCATCGACGACCAGCATGCGCTCATCACATTTTATGCCATTGCCGCCATCTTACTACACCCTACCTATGCCTAGAAAGCTACCGCGCATGCGTCAAAGTCATTTCGAGCATGCACGGATTTCCACGGCGACAGGTAAGTATACACACTCTCAGGTTTCTCGGCAGGAAAACACTGCCGAGAATCACAACGAGAAAATAGAGAGCAGGTTCTCTATTTTTCTCGTCAAGATTTTAGGCAGTATTCTTGACGAGAAACCTGAAAGCTTCGTACACGCGCACGGTTTACTCTGCCAGCAGTTTTCTTGCTGGGTCTTGCCGAGAAAACCGTGTGTGTGTACAAGGCTTAAGGCCGTGTACACACCATTAAATAAATCCGATCAAATCGGTCTGACAGACCGTTTTGATCGGATTTGTCTGCTGGGATAGATTGGTTTGATCGTGTACACACGATCAAACCAAAATCCCCGCTGGCAGACAGTGCGGTGACGTTGACGCCGCCACGTCACCAGGAAGTAAAACACTTCCGCGCATGTGTCGAATCCATTCGACGCATGTGCGGACAGATATGTCTGCTGGTAAGTGTACTAACCAGCAGACATGTCGGATGGACGGGTTCCCAGCAGACAGATTTTAAAGCATGCTTTAAAATTTGTCTGCTGGAAAAACCCGTCTGTCCGCCCGTACACACAATCGAATTTGTCTGCTGAAACGGTCCGTCCGACCGTTTCCAGGAGAGGAATTTGATCGGGTGTACGCGGCCTAAGGCCTCGTACACACGAGGCAATCTATCTGTTCAGACAGCGCGCTGACGTGGCGGTGACGTGGCGGTGACGTTGACGCCGCCACGTCACCGCACCAGGAAGTAAAACACTTCCGCGCATGCGTCGAAACCATTCGGCGCGTGTGCGAGAAGACATGTCTGCTGGTTAGCGTACTAACCAGCAGACATGTCGGGCGGACGGGTTCCCAGCCGACGGATTGGTAAGCATGCTTTCCAATCTGTCGGGTGGCCAAATCTGTCTGCTCGCCCGTACACACGATCGAATCTGTCTGCTGGGACGGTCTAGCAGACCGTTTCCAGCAGACAGATTTGATCGTGTGTACGAGGCCTAAGACTTGAAAAAGGACACAATTTATTTTCGAGATTTGCTCCCTATAGATTTCAATAGGGTTCAAATTACTCACCCTATTGTTTTATATCTGCCTAGAGTTCACCTTAATGCTTGAGAAAACAAATAAACAAAAAATAGACTCACAATGAATGGAACAGAATGTATTCTGTTAAATGAGTAATACATTTCCTATTGCTATAAAGAGCAATATAAAAATACCATCTAATGACTCTCTTTACAATTCAGACATACCTTGATAGCCCACGCCCTTGTCTTCTGACAAGCCAAGTGAATGATTGGAGGCGACGTATGTAGGTATTTGCGGTACCTCTTGGGAGATCAGTGTGTCAGTCGCTATTCTGCACTGTTACTTTGTGATGCAGAACAGTGACTGACAGCTTTGCTTCCCCTGAGATTCTGCTGTAGCTGCTAAACTGGATTCTTTAGTAAACACAAAGCCTGACAATCTCCCTGATATCCAAACCACACCAAAGCCAGAAGTGAGGGAAAAGAAAATGTATCACGTAGTTGCCAATCTGCTTTGAAAAGTCACCTGGATAGATGACATAATTTGATCTTTTGTCTTTGCAAAAACTTCCTGTTTCAGTGAAAGAATTTAAACACGCAGAGCAGCAAGGATGTGCAAATACTGTAATCGGATTACAGAAAATGCAGTCCCATCACTATTTTCTTCTTTTTTTGACGGGTAACACTTCGTAGCATTGATGAAATTTGTGAAGCTTTTCTTTGCTATTTTATTCTTTCCCCCCCAAAGTGTTCATTCCTTGTGACATGTACTTTACAACAATGTTCAAAGCGAATAGGGCATATGATTGGTCTCATATATCTGTCACTTTGTCACTGTTTTTTTTAACCTGCACTAACCATTTATATGAAAACCTGCCCTTGAGAAAAAAAAAAACAGCTGAAAAGTTTAAATTTATATGGTGACTGTAGGGAAAAACAACATTTATGAGTATGTAGGGATCAGCTTCCCTCTACCATTTGAATGTGTAAATAGCGCTTGTTTGGTAATTACCAAAGCGTTAATTGTGTATGTAATTTCCTGTCTTTGGATTATTGGGTAAAAAAATTGAGAGAGAGAGTAGCTGACACCACTTCACATACCGAAGCTGTGTTACTGAAATACTATAGTTTATCCAGACAAGAAGCAGGGGCTATTGTGTTCCTGTGTTCTAAAGGTTTACCTGCAGCTGCCATAGCTTTTTGAATGTATACTGTATCTAAATCATTAACAAAAATGTGATAAAATGGGCTCCATAAAGCCAAAAAAATAGTGATAACATCAACATACTGTAAAGAAGCAACTGCCCCTTTAAGTGGAAAACACCACTTTTAGCAAGTGAAAACATAAAAAAGTAAGGGGTTACTATTAAACAAGACTAAGTGAAACACATTACAACTCCATGTAGGAAAAGGAAGTTTACCCCATGGGGCTTTGGACAGCCAAAATATAAATATAACAGTATAGTCTGGTAAAACATGATTTATTTGCTGATTGTCTATACCATACAGATAAAATATAATGACAATAAAAGAACCCCTTACGAATCAAGTGATACAATGCAGATCATACAATATGAGTACAGTTACATACAACATTGCATAAAAACTGCGTGGTGTGCGTGCACCCGACGCGTTTCGACCTGTAGAAGGTCTCTTCAGGGGGATGATTGATTCTACAAAAATATATATATACATAACATAAGTTTGAGATCAAAAAGACATGTTTAAGTATATATCACACAAAAAGACCCGAACAGAAAGTTACCGTTGTCAAATAAGTGTTCTCATAGTCAAAGTTGTACAGACCCGTTGGGAAAACCGAAGAGAGCCCCATACGAGAGCCCCCCAGAAACCCGGAGGGGAGAAGAAAGAAGAACATGGCCCACGGGTGGGTTACAAGGAGCCGCACGACTGAACGTCCTCCGACGACCTGGGGAGCCGATACCTGCAATGAGCACCCCATGGGTTAGCCATATATTCCCAAGAAGATTCATGGTATTAAATCATAGCAAGTTGTGCTGAGGTCTAAAATGTATATGTAGGTAAGGCATATAAGTATATAAGAAAGGGACTGGCAGTATAGTTCTAACATGTCTAAGAAAATAAATAAGATCTGGACATTGAAAACCCATTAGGGTATTAGATCAATGAGTATGATCAATGATGTTGTATCTTAAAAAATATGTAAATAAATAAATATTGGGGTACTACATAAGTTCGCATGTAGGTGCTCCATGGATGAATAGAATTAAAAAAGAAGAAAAAATAATAAGTGAATATTATTTTAATCTAATAAATAGTGCATAAAGGTGGGTGGAAGTGTAATGCCAATTGCATTATAGACGTGATGTAAACCATCAAAATTGTGTGGGTACATAGAGTGATGGTGGGAGTGAAAAAAATGAGTACAATAAAACAAAACCATAAACCAAAAGGGCTGGGATGGCTAGTGCCAGAAATCAAGAAAGGAATAGTGATAGTTGGATAACCAACTAACAAGTGTGTGAGTGAAAAAGTGCTGTTACCTGAAAAGTGGTAGGCAGGATATAGGTAAGTTGCTGAAATAAGTTGGTAGTGCTTGTTGTTGGATATTAAAGTCTGGGCTGCAAAAGATGCAAAAGGCACACAGACTACTAATTGTTAGGGAAGAAGTATACAAACTGCCGTCCATGCTAGGCTGCCTGGAATCAACAAATGATTCACAGGCAGGTGTTCTTATATAGGCCTATGGGCGTGGCAAAAAAAAAGGGGGGGGGCTATAACATATGCAGGCCATTACAACTCCAAAGCTTATAAAAAATACAAATATATGTATGTGTGTGTATATATATATATAAATAAATATATATATACATATATATATCATTGGTAAGTGATCAGTCCTTAACCACTTAAGACCCGGACCAATACGCTGGCAAATGACCCAAGGGGTTTTTGCGATTCGGCACTGCGTCGCTTTAACAGACAATTGCGCGGTCGTGCGACGTGGCTCCCAAACAAAATTTGCGTCCTTTTTTTCCCACAAATAGAGCTTTCTTTTGGTGGTATTTGATCACCTCTGCGGTTTTTATTTTTTGCGCTATAAACAAAAATAGAGCGACAATTTTAAAAAAAATGCAATATTTTTTACTTTTTGCTATAATAAATATCCCCCAAAAATATATAAAAAAACATTTTTTTTCCTCAGTTTAGGCCGATACGTATTCTTCTACATATTTTTGGTAAAAAAAATCGCAATAAGCGTTTATAGGTTGGTTTTCGCAAAATTTATAGCGTTTACAAAATAAGGGATAGTTTTATTGCATTTTTATTAATTATTTTTTTTTTTACTACTAATAGCGGCGATCAGCGATTTTTTTCGTGACTGCGACATTATGGCGGACACTTCGGACAATTTTTACACATTTTTGGGACAATTGTCATTTTCACAGCAAAAAATGCATTTAAATTGCATTGTTTACTGTGGAAATGACAGTTGCAGTTTGGGAGTTAACCACAGGTGGCGCTGTAGGGAATGTGTACCTAATGTGTGTGTTTACTACTGTAGGGGGGTGTGGCTGTAGGTGTGACGTCATCGATCGCGTCCCCCTATTACAGGGATGACGCGATCGATGCTCCGGCCACAGAGAAGCACGGGGAAGCCGTGTGTACACACGGCTCTCCCCGTTCTTCCGCTCCAGGGACGGATCGCCGCACTGCAGCGGCGATCGGGTCTGCGAATCCCGCGGTCCCGGTCCTGGAGCTTCGGACCGGGTCGCGGGCGCGCGCCCGCGGGCGCGCGCCCGCGACCCACGGCTGGGTACTATAACCAACGTATATATACGTTGATGTGCCCAGCCGTGCCATTCTGCCGACGTAAATCTGCAGGAGGCGGTCCTTAAGTGGTTAAGAAATCCACCAGTCACTGTGCCTTATAATAAATAGTGACTTCTTATCCTTTTGAAGTGCTCCACCACAGCGTGAGTGAAATGCACGTTCACCAACCAAAAGGGACCATTAAAGGCCTGTATCTACAGTAATTCCTTATGACAGACTTATTTTTTTCCTATTGTTATTATCTCACATGCACAGTCACAGATAGCTAGGTCTTTGCTAGTGGTCATCTTGATGTATGTTAGTAGGTGAACCTATTTATTGCAATAGAGTTTAAATGCAGCTCACGGAATTATAGTTAACCCGGTCCCTTCTGGTCTAGAATTCTATAGCTAGTTTTAACTTAGGGCTTGACAACCATCATAAGCTAGAGCCAGCATTAGATGACCGGTTGTATGTCAGATTAGACACTAGATGGAGACTAGAGCGCAAAGTAGATAGGCAACTCTGAGTTCCTGTGCCACAACACAGTTCCTGCCAATGAGAAGCTGCATTCCAGGCTGGATGGCAACAGTTGAAGGATATCCCCTTGACTGCTGTTCTTGTCTTCTGGTCTCCGACACAAAGACAGATGCCATATCATCCACAGGGACACCTGCAGTTGAACTTTGCTGCAACATTCATCTGGAGGCATCTATATTAATAATTATATATAACCAGGTATAGGTGCACAATTCCACCAGAACTCCTATTAGACCCTTTGTTGACAGTACCTGTTTGTAAATTGGATGTGTGTACTGGCATTACTTTCTTCCCTTTTAAAGCTTATATTCTTTTTATACTGGTGTGCATCTATATACTTATGGTTAATGTTATATGCTGATTGCAGTATCTCTTCTGCTTCCAATTACTTTGATCGAATTATTGGTTAATTTCCAAGGAGGGATTCCCCTCTGTTCAGAGAGGCCCTGTCCTGTGTGGATGCACTGCCAACTTCATTATTAAATCCACTCTTCCACTTAGCAAAGGTTTTGGTTCTCCTTTTTAACTACAGGTTTAGTGCAATATTCTATTTGGGGAGGGACATTTCTCCCCAGAGCTACAAGTACTTTACAAATATTTGATATAAAAAGTTCAAAGTGTTGACATTTTGCTATTTATATGTACTAATGACTATACCTGTATCACTTAAAGTGAACTGAGCATCAGAAATATGTTTTCATTTTGAAGTAGAATTTAAGGCAAAACATTTTTTTTTTTTTCATTTTGACTAGCCTAAGGGAGAATTATAACTCCTGTCAAGTTTTTTTTGCCATTGGTGACCCATTGGATAGATTTCCCTTTGATTCCTGCCCATGGTCAAAACAGGAAGTGAGGGGAAATCACTCCAAAGTGAGGGAATCCCTGTTTGTCACAATGGTCACCAGAACTAGTATCCTCATCAGAAGGCTTCCCCTCTATTACTTTTCTGGAGACAACTCAACATTTGGGAATTTCTTTTACTTTCACATTACATGATGACTGTAAACATGCCAAATACATTGGGTAAATCTTTCAAATGAGGGCACAGATAGCACAACATGTGGACCTTGTAAACCCTAAATAAATGAATATAGGTTAAAAAAAAAAAATAAATCCACTTTGCACTACAAGTGCAAACTACAAGTGCAAAGTGCACATGAAATTGCACTGAAAGTGCACTTGGAAGTGCAGTCACTGTAAATCTAAGGGGTAGATCTGAAATGAGGGGAAGCTCTACTGTTTTTATCATCCAATCATGTGCAAGCTAAAATGCTGTTTTTTATTTTACTTGTGGTTTGCACTTGTACTGCAAAGTAGATTTGCCTTTAGTAAATAACCCCCAATGTGCCTTGCAGTAAAGGGGAGGCTTTGCACTCCCTTTGCAAAGGATATTCCCACTTTTAAGGGCATGTGACCTGGTATGTGATCAATAGAGGCAGTACATGTCTGGATGAATGTCTTAATTTTTAGGGTGACCCCTTGCTGTTTTTTTTTTCTTAATAGGACCGTACACACTGATCAAAAAACGCGTACTATGCCTGGGGTTCACCGAAAGTCCATGTGCAAGCATGCAGATGGCTGGCTAATAAAGAGGGCAATGAGCATGCAGCTTCTCCTGTGATCCGAACGGGTCAACATGTTCGGATCAGCACACCAGGCGATCCACGGATTGAGATCCGCTGCCTCAGCAATAGGCAAGGCTGCAGCTTCGGCCTAGCTCCGGAGCAGCGGCCGTCTTGGTACACCTGGCGGTGGCCTAGGTAAGCTCCCCTCCCCAACAGCGGCGCGCTGACATCATCATCACCCTCCTCAACTGCTCAATCTTCCTATATACAGTGGGGGAGATGTGGATATTACAGTGGGGAGATGTGGATATAACAGAGGGGGAGATATGGATATTACATCCCCCGCTGTAATATCCACATCTCCCCCTCTGTAATATTCACATCTTCCTACTGTAATATCCACTATCCACATCTCCCCCACTGTAATATCCACATCTCCCCCACTGTAATATTACAGTGGGGGAGATGTGGATATTACAGTTGGCCACCGTGGTGCAGCTCAGTTTCAAGGTCTTGGCAATATTCTTATAGCCTAGGCCAGGGATCCTCAAACTACGGCCCTCCAGCTGTTGTGGAACTACACATCCCATGAGGCATTGTAAAACTCTGACATTCACAGACATGACTAGGCATGATGGGAATTGTAGTTCCTGAACAACTGGAGGGCCGTAGTTTGAAGACCCATGGCCTAGGCCATCATTATGTAGAGCAACAGTTCTGTTTTTCAGATCCACAGAGAGTTCTTTGCCATGAGGTGCCATGTTGAACTTCCAGTGACCAATATGAAAGAGTAACACACCTGCTCCCCATTCACACCTGAGACCGTGTAACATTAACCAGTCACATGACACCAGGTAGTCAAAATGTCTAATTGGGCCCAATTTGGATATTTTCACTTAGGGGGTGTACTCACTTTTGTTGCCAGTGGCTTAGACATTAACCACTTAAGGACAGTTAACCTTAAGTGGTTTAGACATTAACCACTTAAGCTACTGAGCCTCTTTCTGAGATTTGTTGTTTACAAGTTAAAAACAGTTTTTTTTTTACTAGAAAATTACTTAGAACCCCCAAACATTATACATTTTTTTTCTAACACCCTAGAGAATAAAATGGCGGTCATTGCAATACTTTATGTCACACTGCAGCGGTCTTACAAGCACACAAATAGTTTTTTTGGAACTATTTCTCTCACTCTATGTTTTCATATGTGGGCGCTGCTCACGTATGCGTTCACTTCTGCACGCAAGCTCAGCGGGACGGGGCGCATTTAAAAAACGTATTTATTTTAGGTTTTATTTTTATCTTTATTTTTAACACTGTTCTTTTAAAAAAAAAATTGTGTCACTTTTATTTGTATTACAGGGAATGGAAAGATCACTTGTAATAGAAAAAAGCATGTCAGGACCTCTTAAATATGATATCTGGGGTCAAAAAGACCTCAGGTCTCATATGTACACTAAAATGCAATAAAAAAGAGCTATGGGCGGAAGTTACTTTTGTCGTCGCTTCCGCCCTGCTATGGTATGGAGATGGGTGGGCCATCTTCCCTTTACTCGTCTCCATATCCAGCCACCAGAAGTACCCGATCACCTCAGCCACTGCCGACGGCTCCGGTAAGCGGCGGAGAGCACAGGAGACTGGCGGGAGGGGGGTGTCCGATCAGGACCCCCCCCCCCCGCTACATGAGGCGGTCAGAAACCCGCGGGGAGCGAGGGCGCGGCTATTAGTTTCTAGCCGCCCCCTCGCAATCGCTCCCCGGAGCTGAAGAACGGGGAGAGCCGTATGTAAACACGGCTTCCCCGTGCTTCACTGTGGCGGCTGCATCGATCGAGTGATCCCTTTTATAGGGAGACTCGATCGATGACATCAGACCTACAGCCACACCCCCCTACAGTTGTTAACACACACTAGGTGAACCCTAAATCCTACAGCGCCCCTTGTGGTTGATTCCCAAACTGCAACTGTCATTTTCACAATAAACAATGCAATTTAAAAGCATTTTTTGCTGTGAAAATGACAATGGTCCCAAAAATGTGTCAAAATTGTCCGAAGTGTCCGCCATAATATCGCAGTCATGAAAAAAATCGCTGATCGGCGCCATTAGTAGTAAAAAAAAATGCAATAAAACTATCCCCTATTTTGTAAACGCTATAAATTTTGCGCAAACCAATCGATAAATGCTTATTGCGACTTTTTTTTACCAAAAATAGGTAAAAGAATACGTATCGGCCTAAACTGAGAAAAAATAAAATTGTATATATGTTTTTGGGGGATATTTATTATAGCAAAAAGTAAAACATATTGCATTTTTTTCAAAATTGTCGCTCTATTTTTGTTTATAGCGCAAAAAATAAAAACCGCAGAGGTGATTAAATACCAGCAAAAGAAAGCTCTATTTGTAGGGAAAAAAGGATGGCAATTTTGTTTGTCAGTTAAAGCGACGCAGTGCCGAATTGTAAAAACGCCTTTGGGCATTTAGCAACATATTGGTCCGGGGCTTAAGTGGTTAAAGGGGTTGTAAAGGTTTGTTTTTTATTTTCTAAATAGGTTCCTTTAAGCTAGTGCACTGTTGGTTCACTTAACTTTTCCTTCGATTTCCCTTCTAACAAAAAATGTTTCTTCGTTTTTTTGGTCTGAATTTCTCACTTCCTGTTCCTCTTCAGTAAGCTGGTTTGGCTGACTAACCCACACCCAGAACAGCTCGGATGATGGGGGCAAGCTTACTGAGGAGAAACAGGAAGTGAGAAATTCAGACAAAGGAAAAAAAAACATTTAGAAGGGAAATCGAAGGAAAACGTAAGTGAACCAATTATTGGCCCTTCTCTATTGGGATTTTTTTTTTCACAATCAAATGTTTTATTTAGAATTATTTAATACATACATTTGACAATGTTGCAAAGATTGACATGAAACATAAACTGAGAAACAATGTCTGTTGACAGAATAGTAAAGTATAATTGTAAATTCGTAAGAACAACAATTTTAATACAATCATAATTACTTATTGAGTTATAAGGAAGAGAAAGGTAATAGGGGTTAAGGATATGGGGGATGGGAGGGGAGGGGAGGGGATAGAGTCTAGAGGTGAAAGGGGTTGGAAAGGGAGATAGTTATGGGGAATACTGTACCAAAACCTATATTTGCTTATACTGTATGTATACACATTTCCTGTACATGGTCATATTGGGAGAGAAAAAAAACCCATCACAATAACATCGTTAAGGAGTCCTCGAAATTGTATACCATGAAGTGAGTTACACAGCCGTTTAATTGTAAAGTAAACGATATTCACTTGAGTAAATGAATAATACCCAGGGTTGGATTTGTTGTCCTCATGTGAGCCACTGGATGTCACGTCCTCCTGTTTTGATGTTCATGCACAGCTGTGACAGTTTAACTTCTTTTCCAATTCTTTGCGTTATGATCTCTTTTGGGAGAAGTACCAACACTTGGGATTTAAGCTACAGATTAGGAACTCGCAAGCCATTTGTCCTTGAAGAACATCTGCATTTTGTATTTCGAAACATGTTGGACTTTCTGTCTGTCTGACAGTTTTGGGCCTTTCCTTCAGCTGCTTCCATTTCTGTTCCCATCAAATGTTTTGTTTTTTTTCTCCATTTTGATGTTCTTTATTGTGATTTATGTTTCAATAAATTAGTATTTTTATATCTATTACTGTTTGTGGTCTGTTTAAAGTTCAAATTTGAGGAACCCCTTTTTCACTGCATGTACCAGGGTTGTGGACCACAACCAGTGCATTCAGATAGTTGAGGCAAACATCTTTCCAGTAACTTATGTAAAGTACATGTCCATCTAACACTGCCCTCTCTAGACAATGCTAGACAGAGGAGCTTCCATAAGACAGGAAAAGTGTTAGGCCGCGTACACACGAGCAGACAGATTTGTTCAAATCGGTCGGGGCGACCGATTTGAACAAATCTGTCTGCTGGGGACGTATTGGTTTGATCGTGTACACACGATCAAACCAAAATCCCCGGCGTCCAGACGGCGCGGTGACATGGCGGTGACGTTGACGCCGCCACGTCACCGCACCAGGAAGTAAAACACTTCCGCGCATGTGTCGAAACCATTCGGCTCGTGTGCGAGAAGACATGTCTGCTGGTTAGCGTACTAACCAGCAGACATGTCGGGCGGACGGGTTCCCAGCCGACAGGTTTCAAAGCTTTGAAATCTGTCGGGTAGCCAAATCCGTCGGCTCGCCCGTACACACGGTCGAATCTGTCTGCTGGGACGGTCGGGCCGACCGTTTCCAGCAGATAGATTTGATCGGTGTGTACGCGGCCTTACAGGCAAAATCACCAGGTAAAAAAAAAAAAGAAAAAATAATGCACCTGCAACATCCAGGGACTGGTAAGCTGTAATATAGGAAAACATGTTTTTACCAGTTTAATGTCGGAAATGACAGTTCTAACCATTCTTCACTCAATTGAAATTAAAATGAAAAAAAAAGGTTTGTTTGGTTTTAACTGAAATAAATCCAAACAGATTTAGAGGGTCTTGCAAAGGAGGAAGATCAAAAACAGCATTGTTTTTATTGTCACTGTTTTGATTTAGCTCAGTCTATCTCTCAAGACACTACAACATGGAAGTGAACAGACTTATAAACCCACAACCCCACCCACCAACAACACCCCCTAGTGATGATCTCACAGTGAAAGGGTTAGAAAAGACACATGCAGGGTAGAGGTAAAAAAAAGATCACACAAGGAGCGAATCACAATAGTTCATCAAAAATCTATCTGATTATTTTTAATTTGTTGCTATGTTGTCCTAGCACATTTCTTGTTAATGTATTTATTTTTCATGGTACTATATAGGTGTGGTCCATGCCTGTGTTGTGTTTGCCCTGTGCTATGGCGGATATCTTATGAATGTTTATTAGATGCTTTGTTTGTTCCATTTTTTCTGCAAGTTGTCATTTTTATGTAGGAACTATTTTTGCTTATGATAAACTATTATGATTTGCTCCTTGTGTGATCTTTCTTTGACCTCTACCCTTGCATTGTGTGATGTCCCCAGGATGCAGTGTTGTTGGTGGGTGGGGTTGTGGGTTTTATAAGTCTGTTCACTTCCATATTGTAGTGTCTTAAGAAAGTTGGACTGAGCTTCAGCGAAACCTGGACAATAAAAAAACACTGTTGTTTTTGATCTTCCTCCTCTGCAAGACCCAAGAGTGCCTCTAAACCAGTTTTGGATTTATATATGATTTCTTTGTGGGTGAGCACCTGGGCATTTTTCTTCAAGCATAGAGTGCCTTAGCTACCCTTGGAACTGTTAACTGAAATAAATTGTAGGCTTTTAAGGTATCCCTGGAGTTCAGCTTCAGCATGTCGCTCAAAGGATAATTCTACATGCATGATTTATCATTTGCAAAAGGTTTTATAAATAAAGTCATTGTTGATTAAAATGAAAAGGAATGGTAAAATCATTTCAAATGCACCTAAAATGTATTTTCTGTTGAAAGCAATTGAATAAACAATTTTCGCATACTTGAGTGTTGCAAGCTACATTCTTGACCTGTATTAATGCTATTGAAATTTTGAATGTAAAGTTTGATTGTACTTTTCTGCGTGGCTTTACCGAAGCTTAAGTTATGAAATCGAACATAGCTCATTCAAACAAAGGGTTACATGGTAGAAAAATAATAATTCAAAAAGCATTGAACTTCTTGTGTTAAAAAGCCTCATACAGCAGCTGCATTTGTTGCTGTAGCAAGCAATCAGGTTCTTGATTTCAGCTTTTACTGCGAGTTTAAGTGACCACCTCCATGTCTGAATGCATTAGTGATGTAAATGTCTTTCAGAACAGCATGAACAGTTCTGTTATGTGATTCCCATTTAAAATAATTTAGTGTGATTTGTGAAATCAGGTAACAACATCTGCAATGCGATTATGGTGAACTTTAGAACATCATGATTATGTGACCTTTAAAGAGGAATTATACTCAAGATGCTGTGCCCGAAAAAAACAGGCAGAGGATAAAGGATCAGTTACTACTTTTGCCTGTTTTCCCCTTGCAGATGATATTTCCCCTGTTACTGAAGTACTATGCCATGTTCTGCAGTTTCTCTGTACGGAGATGGCCAATTAGGGCTTTTCTTCCACGTGTCAGAGCCTCTATTGCCATTCTTGCACTAGACCTGTTTAGAATGACAGTCAGGAGCAGCAGTGGCTTAGATCTCACACTGCAGATGTACAGCTATGAGGCTATAGGCGCAGGAGTTCATAGGTACCCTCCCAAACCAGGATCTGTTCTGCTATTTCTCTGGGGGAAATTAAGCAAAAAGTACTTTTTTCAAGGGGCTGCATAGGTGCAATTGAAATTTCTAAATGCTCTTGATAATAGAGAAAACATTTTAGCTCAAGTCCACTTAAACCACTTGTCTTCCAGCACCATTTAAAATGGTAAATAAAGGGAATAATATACTGCACCAACCAAAAATAAAACTGAATATAAGCTGCCAACATAACAATAATGCCGCGTACACACGATCACTTTTCATCATGAAAAAAAAAAAAAGTTTTTCCAACTTCATCATTAAAAACTATGTTGCCCACACACCATCGTTTTTGGAAAATGATTAACAAAACACGTATGACGGCACACTAAAGGGGAAGTTCTATTCGCCTTTGGGGCTGCTTTTAGCTGATTCCTTGTTAGTAAAAGACAATTTGCGCTTTTCTGTCTGTTACAGCGTGATGAATGTGCCTACTCCATTATGAATGGTAGTTTTACCAGAACGAGCACTCCCGTCTCATAACTTCTGAGCATGCGTGGTTTTAAAACGTCGTTTTAGCCCATACACGATAATTTTTTACAACCCGAAAAACAACATTTTTTTAAACAACGTGAAAAAATGCAGCATGTTCGAATTTTTTTTTTGTCGTTTTTCAGAAGATGAAAAACGATGTGAAGCCCACACACGATCATTTTAAATGACATTTTTAAAAACGTTGTTTTCATGCCGCAAAAGTGATCGTGTGTACGTGGCATAAGACAAAATTGTGAAAAAAACATATAAAATGGTGGCTGGAAGACTGGGATTTTTAGACACAGTTCCTGCTGCTATAATGTTAAAATTTGTAGAGCAGGTTATGGGTTTTTAGGTGTCTATAAAGCCACCCAATCACTTTGACAGCCAGCCGAAGGTAACGCCCTCATTCTCACCGCCATTGCTTTGTATTCTGGGCTCCACTGAATCATCTGCAGACCTAATGATAGGTGTCAGTGAGCAGAATGGAAGCAGAGCAATGAACCGATCTCCCGGTGAATGAACACCAAAGCTACCTGTTATATTTTGCTACTTCTGGATTTGTCACTTCCAAAGCTAATGGAGCACGATCTATGCTCCATCCACTATAGCGAAAGGCAGGGATAGGGAGAATAGGGAGAACAGTAAGCTATTGAAGAATGCTATTGCTCCACTATGTGATAGACAAAAAGTTAATTGTAAAAAGTAAATACATAAAGTAACATGTAAAAAATAGAAAAACACACAAAAAAACGTAGCTCTCCACCTCTATGTACACGCACATAAAAATATAAATGCATGCAGTATGTGCACCTACCTAAGAAGTTACAGCTAATTCAGAACCTTTCTTTAACTCCTGGAATCCTTAACAGAGTGGCTGGAGAGTGAGAAAGGAAGATGAGTGTAAACATTTGGGGAGATCCACATTGAAATGAGCATGTGGCTCCTTTAAAAAAAAAAAAAAATGGGCAATTGTAGCTTTCCTGTACACGAGCAAAGCAATGATTCTGTTGGTAGGTGGCTCTGAATAACTTCCAGCTGCCTCCTCCACTCCCCTGTGATTCTTGCAAATGACAGGTCTTTAAATAGCTAATAGTTCTGTACATATTTAGGGCCAGATTCAGGTAGGATAGCGGTTCTTTATTTCGGAGTAACGTTAGTCATTTACGTTACTCCGCCGAAACTTTAGGAGCAAGTACTGTTATTCACATAGCACTTGCTCCTAAAGTTGCGGCGGCGTAGCGAAAATGAGCCGGCGGAATTCAAATTGGGCGGGTAGGGGGCGTGTATTATTTAAACTAGGCACGATCCCGTGGCGAACGTACTGCGCATGCGTCGACTGTCAGTGCGCATGCTCCAAATTCTGTCAGTGAACGTCAATGACGTCAATCCCCATTCACGGACGTTTTACGCAAACGACGCGAACATTTTTAAATTTGACGCGATGACAACGGCCATACTTAACATAGGATACTCCACTAGGGGGCATGTTTATCTTTACGCCGCGTATCGCTTACGGAAACGTCGTAAAGTCACTGCGTCGGGCCCGAGTACGATCGTGAATTGCCGATTCTCGCAGATTAACATATTCTCGACGTTAATCAGCAGGAAAGCCCCGAGCGCCATTTTTAAAATTGCAATTGAAATTTCTAAATGCTCTTGATAATAGAGAAAACATTTTAGCTCAAGTCCACCTAAACCACTTGTCTTCCAGCACCATTTAAAATAGTAAATAAAGGGAATAATATACTGCACCAACCAAAAATAAAACTGAATATAAGCTGCCAACATAACAATAATGCCGCGTACACACGATCACTTTTCGGCATGAAAAAAAAAACAAAGTTTTTCATCATGAAAAAAAAAAAAAAAATTTCCAACTTCATCATTAAAAACTATGTTGCCCACACACCATCGTTTTTGGAAAATGATTAACAAAACGTGGTGACGTACAACACGTATGAAGGCACACTAAAGGGGAAGTTCTATACAGTTCTGTACAGTTCTGTACATATTTAGGGCCAGATTCAGGTAGGATAGCGGTTCTTTATTTCGGAGTAACGTTAGTCATTTACGTTACTCCGCCGAAACTTTAGGAGCAAGTACTGTTATTCACATAGCACTTGCTCCTAAAGTTGCGGCGGCGTAGCGAAAATGAGCCGGCGGAATTCAAATTGGGCGGGTAGGGGGCGTGTATTATTTAAACTAGGCACGATCCCGTGGCGAACGTACTGCGCATGCGTCGACTGTCAGTGCGCATGCTCCAAATTCTGTCAGTGAACGTCAATGACGTCAATCCCCATTCACGGACGTTTTACGCAAACGACGCGAACATTTTTAAATTCGACGCGATGACGACGGCCATACTTAACATAGGATACTCCACTAGGGGGCATGTTTATCTTTACGCCGCGTATCGCTTACGGAAACGTCGTAAAGTCACTGCGTCGGGCCCGAGTACGATCGTGAATTGCCGATTCTCGCTGATTAACATATTCTCTGCGTTAATCAGCGGGAACGCCCCGAGCGCCATTTTTAAAATTGCAGTTCCGATACGACGGCGAAATACAATTACGCCGCTCGTATAGGAACTCCAACCCAGCGTTTCTTGTTTTCTGCTTACAGAAAACAGAAACGCCGGCTCAAAGTGAGAGTTATGCTGGCGTATCACTGATACTCCAGCCTAAGGCCGCGTACACACGAGGGGATATGTCCGCTGAAAACGGTCCGATGGACCATTTCAGCAGACATCTCCGCTCGTGTGTATGGGCTAGCGGACAGATTTCTCCACCCGACAGATTTCAAAGCATGCTTTGAAATCCATCCTGTGGAATCTGTCCGCCCGACATGTCTGCTGGTTAGTACACTTACCAGCAGACATGTCGTCCCCCACCGCCGCCGCGCCGCCGCCGAATGGATTCGGCGCATGCGCGGAAGTGTTTTACTTCCTGGTGCGGTGACGTGGCGGTGACGCGGCGGCGTCAACGTCACCGCCGCGTCACCGCGCCGTCCGGCGGCGGGGAATTTGATCCGATGGTGTGTACACGCCATCGGATCAAACTCCCGATCGGACATATCCGATGGAAATGGTCCGCGGACCGTTTTCATCGGATATGTCCGATCGTGTGTATGGGGCCTAACTCTACCTGAATCTGGCCCTTAGTTGGTAAGGTACAGGCTGTTGTTAATGCAATGCCTTAAAAAAGTATTCACACCTCTTTTTCCATATTTTGTCATGTTACAACCAAAACTGTTAATGTATTTTATTGGGATTTTATGTGATAGACCAACACAAAGTGGCACATAATTGTGTAGTGGAAGGAAAATTATAAATATTTTTTTTTTTTTACATAATATGTAAAAAGTGTGACATGCATTTGTATTCAGCCCCCTTTACTCTGATACCCCTAAACTAAAATCTAGTGGAACTAATTGCCTTCAGAAGTCGCCTAATTAGTAAATAGAGTCCACCTGTGTGTAATTTAATCTCAGTATAAATACAGCTGTTCTGTGATACACTCAGAGGTTTGTTAGAGAACCTTAGTGAACAAACAGCATTATGAAGGTCAGGGATGAAGTTGTGGAGAAGTTTTAAAGCAGGGTTAGGTTATAAAAAAATATTCCAAGCTTTGAACATCTCACAGAGCACTGTTCAATCCATCATCCAAAAATGGAAAGAGTATGGCACAACTGCAAACCTACCAAGACATGGCCGTCTACCTAAACTGACAGGCTGGGCAAGGAGAGCAATATTCGGAGAATCACCCAAGAGGCCCATGGTAACTCTGGAGGAGCTGCAGAATTCCACAGCTCAGGTGAGAGAATCTGTCCACAGTACAACTATTAGTCATGCACTCAATAAATCTGGCCTTTATGGAAGAGTGGCAAGAAGCAAGCCATTGTTGAAGGAAAGCCATAAGAAGTCCCGTTTGCAGTTTGCGAGAAGCCATGTGGGGGATACAGCAAACATGTGGAAGAAGGTGCTCTGGTCAGATGAGACCAAAATGTAGCTCTTTGGCCTAAAAGCATAACGCTATGTGTGGTGGAAAAATAAAACTGCACATCCCCCTGAACACACCATCCCTACTGTAAAGCATGGTGCTGGCAGCATCATAATCTGGGGGATGCTTTTCTTCAGCAGGGACAGGGAAGTTGCTCAGAGTTGATAGGAAGATAAATGGAGCCAAATACAGGGCAATCTTAGAAGAAAACGTGTAGAGTCTGCAAAAGACTTGAGACTGGGGCTGTGGTTCACCTTCCAGAAAGATGAAAACTCTAAACATACAGCCAGAGCTACAATGGAATGGTTTAGTTTAAAGCACATTCATGTGTTAGGATGGCCCATTCAAAGTCCAGACCTAAATCCAGTTGAGAATCTGTGGCAAGACTTCGAAAATTGCTGTTCACAGACACTCTCCATGCAATCTGACAAAAGAAGAATGGGCAAAAATGTCACTCTCCTAGATGTGCAAAGCTGGTAGAGACATACCCAAAAAGACTTGCAGCTGATATTGCCGCAAAAACAGGGGCAAAAAGGGGGCTCTAAAAAGTATTGACTCGGGGGTTCTGAATACAAATGCACTCCACACTTTTCACATATTTTTTTTAAATGAAAAACATTTATAATTTCCTTTAACTTTAAAATTATGTGTCATTTGTGTTGGTCTATCACATAAAATCCCAAGAAAATACATTTACGTTTTTGGTTGTAAAATGACAAAATGTGGATAATTTAAAAGGGTATTAATACTTTTTCAAGGCACTGTATGTGTTAAAGGGAAACAGAACTCTGGAAGATGTGCCTAAAAAAAATGCAGACAGAGGGAACCAGCATGGTCTGTGGCCTCCCTGCAGCAATTTTTGCCCATAATTGAACTACCATGCCTTGTTCTGCACTGTGTCTGCACTGTGATGGCTGATGTGATAGAGGCCTGGTTTTTCTCCCTCATGTCAGAGTCTCCAGCAATGACAACAGTCAGCATCACAGCAGTGATTTTTTATCCCCCCAAATCGCATGGGGCTAACAGTCTTGGGCAACAGTGTCTAAGATCTCACACTGCAGATATATAGCTATGAGGTCATAGGCTCACAGGTACTTAGGTGCCCTCACTTACCAGGAAGTGCACGTTTTCTTGGGAGAAATTCAAGACAAGGCACAGATGGCATTTGAAAATATTGCCTGTAACATAGCAAACTTTCACCTTGAGTTTAGTGTTAGAATATGATGAATATATATATATTCCTCTGGAACTCCCTGCCCCGGGATGTCTGATCAGCCCCTACCTACACTGTCCACCTTTAGGAGATCCCTGAAAACTCATTTAATCAGGAAAGGCTATCCTACACCCACCTAACAACTATCCCGGAGCCACCCTCATCTAATAATTCTCTGCAGCTATTACCTTTTGTACCACCACCCCCTCTCTTTATAATGTAAGCTCTACGATCATGGCCCTCCTGTACCTTCTGTATTCAACTGTACTGTAATTGTGCCTCTACATTGTAAAGCGCTGCGTAAATTGTTGGCGCTATATACATTGTGAATAATAATTATATATATATATATATATATATATATATATATATATATATATATATATATATATATATACTGTATATACACACACACACACCTATTGTTTTTTTTTAATAATAAAAGATGCTATGGCCAATTTCACTATTCCAAGTTGGATGTATTGGGAGAAAGGTAGAAAAAGTTAATAAATAAAGTAATATTTAATCTTATAGTTATTAACATGTTAAACAAAAATGGCTCAAATACATTCCAAATGGCGAAACTATAATATAAAAAAAAAATGCAACAATGGTGAATAAAAAAATAAAAAAAAGGTCTCCTATAAGACAAAGGGCACTTTCACATGGAGCGGATCCGTAAATCCCCGCTGAGCCGTCGGATGACAGGGCGGCCTCCGCACACTGTGCAGGGACCGCCCTGTTTTTTCTCCATTCTCCCTTATGGGGGAGCGGATGAACACGGACCGTGTGTCTGTGTTCATCTGATCCGCTCTGCAGATGGAAGAAAAAATAGGGTTTTCTTCCGTCTGCAATAATCGGATGTTTGTGGAGGCGGGTGATTACGGGTGTCAGCGGATGTTTATCCGCTGAAACCCGCAATCACATAGGGACCAATGTATGTCCCTTTTTCATCCTCAATGGGATGGATGAAAAAGCAGACATACGGTCCGCATGTCTGAAAGGGGCCTAAGTATGATAGCATAAACATTACAAAACAAAATGTTAAATGTCCAAATTGATCACCTATAAATAAGCCCCATATGTTTTCTATTCTGTACCATTTTCATGGAAGATTGATTCTCTGATGCAATTTGAAGGTTTCAAGTATATAATTTTTTGCATTTCTTTTTGTTATTGTAGTTACTTATATAATCAATTATGCACACAACACTTAGGCCGCGTACACACGATCGGTCAAAACCGATGAAAACGAACTGAAGTTCAGTTTCATCGGTCCAAACCGATCGTGTGTAGGCCCCATCGGTCTGTTGTCCTTCGGTCCAAAAACAGAGAACTTGCTTTAAAATTGAACCGATGGACGCCTGACCGATGGGTCAAAACCGATCGTTAGTATGCAAAGGCATCGGTCAAAAGGCCGGGCATGCTCAGAATCAAGTTGACGCATGCTTGGAAGCATTGAACTTCGTTTTTTTCAGCACGTCATGTGGTTTACGTCACCGCGTTCTGACACGATCGTTTTTTTTAACTGATGGTGTGTAGGCACATCAGACCATCAGTCGGCTTCGTCTGTTAACCAATGAAAACGGTCCTTTGGACCGTTCTCGTTGGATGGACTGATCGCGTGTACGCGGCCTTAGATTACATTTGCAAACTAAATTGACACTATGCCATTTGACATGTTGTTTTAATTAGGGTTGTCCAGATACCGATACTAGTATCGGTATCGGGACCGATACCGAGTATTTGCGGGAGTACTTGTACTTGTGCAAATGCACCCGATACCTAAATAGAATACTTTTTTTGTATTTATCAACATGTTCTGTTAAAATTCTTTGAGTTTTTTACTACTGCGTGACAAGAAAATAAAACATTTTTATTAATTTTTACTCATTTTTATTCTTTTATAATGTCTTGAGTTAGAGTTCTTCATAATTCTAAAGAAAATATCCTTAGTCTGTATTGTGGTTTGAAAACTGTCACATGACATTTAAAAAAATGTATCGGTATTCGGTATCGGCAAGTACATGAAAAAAAGTATCGGTACTTGTACTCGGTCCTAAAAAAGTGGTATCGGGACAACCCTAGTTTTAATGAATAAACAATAACTCTAATGAATTTGTCACCTACTTCTACACCCACACAAGTCAAGCCATGTAAGAAAATATATATTTTTTTTAAAGTTAAAGAAAATCACATAATAATACAATGTCTACCACATAATACCATTCCCACAATTGGAATGCTAATTAGTGGGAATGCTTTAATAAGCATTCCCAGTATTGTTATTCGTTTTTTATTATTAGTGGGAATGCTTTAATAAGCATTCCCAGTATTGTTATTCGTTTTTTATTATTCTTAATTTTAATTTTATCCTTTATTCCGTACGTTTTTTGGCTCTGCCTAACTTCGCCATACTTTCAGCGATTGAGACCATTCAACTTTTAAAATGTTCATCTCATTTAGCTAACGATGGGACTTCTTCAAGTTTTTTTGTGCTATTTATACTTTTTAAAATATTAAGCTTTTAGTCGCTTTTTTTTAACATTGAAGTCAATGAGAACATGCTTTTCCCTGCTTCAAAACTCATGCCGTTCAAAATGTATCTCCTCCTTCATACTTTCACTGACAGACACCAAACAAACTTTACCACGGTCACAAAATATTCAGCTATCCGGCTATGACTTTTCAGATCGAAATCTTTTATAGTTTTTTGTGAAAAAGCAATTTACGTTTAGTGATTTTTTCAGAAAATGTTATCGATTAAACAGTCTTTCTATGGACATGGCTCAGAGTGAGTCATGTGACCTCTACAGTGTGAGTTTTGAAAAGAATCGGATTATCTATAAAAAAGGGGGAACAAATTGCTCTCACGCCCACAAGATCTACTTGTCATACACAATTTATATATCAAATGGAAGGTATTTTTGTCTGCTTTCAGGCAATGTGATCAGTTTTGTGATGCGCATTTTACTTTTCGTTGCTGGAGCTTCTAAAGGACAAGAGTTCCACATTTTTCCCCATAGACCTTCATTATAACCGACTTTTAAAATTTGTTAGTAAGACACACAAAGATACTCTTTTCTAAATCGCTGACATGGCCACATTTTTAAGTTTATCAACATAAATTTCATATCGATGCGTTCACAAGAGTCTTGTCTTTTATACGGTGAAGTCGCTGTATCGATCGCATGTACGGTTGTGGATTTATTAAGGTTTGTTTGAAGGGTTATTTCACTTATTTTGTGTGTAGATAAAAAGCGTTTGTAATGGTAATTCTTTCCCTAAATAGCTTCCTTTACCTCAGTGCAATTATCCCCCTCACACACCTGGGGGGGAGGGGAGAAAACCTCTTGAGGGGGAGGGGCGACCAGGAAGTCAGGACGCTCTGTACTTTGCAGATAGAGAAAGGAGCTGTGTGTTAGTGGGCGTCCTGCTCACCCCTCAAGAGGCTTTCTCCACACCAGGGAAAAAGCCTTGCATTATTGTGTGGAGTTACAGACAGAAGAACAGGAAGTGAGGGTTTCTCAGAAGAAATAAGGACATTTAAAAGCAAAATCAAAGGATGAGGTAAGTAAAGGAGGACTGCACAAAGGTAAAGGAAGTTATTTAGGGAAAATGATTTTACCTTTACAACACCTTTAATGATTAAAGAGAGGCTTTAGAAGTACTGAAGGAACACTGCTTGTATGTCCTAAAGATAGTATAGCGGTTATGGTGAATGGGATTTGTGCGGGCTTAGCAATTCAGCTATTCAGCATTCCCACGTATTTTCCTCAGGAAATGCATTTTCTAGTTCTTATTATGTCTTAATTTTATTCCGTACGTTTTTTGGCTCTGCGTAACTTCGCCATACTTTCAGCGATTGAGACCATTCAACTTTTAAAATGTTCATCTCATTCAGCTAACGATGGGACTTCTTCAAGTTTTTTTGTGCTATTTATATTTTTTAAAATATTAAGCTTTTAGTCGCTTTTTTTTAACATTGAAGTCAATGAGAACATGCTTATTCCTGCTTAAAAACGTACGTGATTCAAAATGTAACTCCTCCTTCATACTTTCACTGACAGACACCAAACAAACTTTACCACGGTCACAAAATATTCAGCTATCCGGCTATGACTTTTCAGATTGAAATCTTTTATAGTTTTTGTGAAAAAGCAATTTACGTTTAGTGATTTTTTCAGAAAATTTTATCGATTACACTGCGTGTCTATGGAGCTGGCTTAGAGTGTGTCATGTGACCTTTAGAGTGTGAGTTTTGAAAAGAATCGTATTATCTATAAAAAAGGGGGAACAAATTGCTCTCACGCCCACAAGATCTACTTGTCATACACAATTTATATATCAAATGGAAGGTATTTTTGTCTGCTTTCAGGCAATGTGATCAGTTTTGTGATGCGCATTTTACTTTTCGTTGCTGGAGCTTCGAAAGGACAAGAGTTCCAACATTTCTCCCATAGGCCTTCATTATAAACGTCATTTAATTTTTGCCAATAAAATGCACAACGACACTCTTTTCTAAATCGCTGACATGGCCACATTTTTAAGTTTATCAACATAAATTTCATATCGATGCGTTCACAAGGGTCTTGTCTTTTATACGGTGAAGTCGCTGTATCGATCGCATGTACGGTTGTGGATTTATTAAGGTTTGTTTGAAGGGTTATTTCACTTATTTTGTGTGTAGATAAAAGCGTTTGTAATGGTAATTCTTTCCCTAAATAGCTTCCTTTACCTCAGTGCAATATTCCCCTCACACACCTGGGGGAGGGGAGAAAACCTCTTGAGGGGGGAGGGGCGACCAGGACACTCTCTACTTTGCAGATAAAGGAGCTGTGGGTTAGTGGGCGTCCTGCTCACCCCCTCAAGAGGCTTTCTTCACACCAGGGAAAAAGCCTTGCACTACTGTGTGGAGTTACAGACAGAAGAACAGGAAGTGAGGGTTTTTCAGAAGAAATAAGGACATTTAAAAGCAAAATCAAAGGATGAGATAAGTAAAGGAGGACTGCACTAAGGTAAAGGAAGCTATTTAGGGAAAATTATTTTACCTTTACAACACCTTTAATGATCAGAGAGGCTTTATAAGTACTGAAGGAACACTGCTTGTATGTCCTAAAGATAGTGTAGTGGTTATGGTGAATGGCATTTGAGCGGGCTTAGCAATTCAGCATTCCCACGTATTTTCCTCAGGAAATGCATTTTCTAGTTTTAATAATGTATTCCACCCTTAGAGTTTTTTTTTTAGATCTTCATGTAGAATAAAGATTTAAAAAATGTTTTTAAATAAAGGAGATTATTAAAACAATGTTTTGTCATACAAATTTACAAACAATGTATTTTTTTACAAAACATAATACTTGAAGGGAAACGCTAGTGGTTTAGGCTCAGTTGTATAGTGGCAGCCTCTATTAATTTCCCATGGCAGTGTCCCTTTAAAGGCAGCTATATAAATATTGGCCCAGATTCACAGAGCGATTATGCCTGCGCAACAGGAGATGCGCGTGCGTAAGTCTAAATGTGCGTGTGCGTTTCGTTGCACGGCATCTCCAGAACGAGATACGCAAAAAATCTTCTTTTTTTTGTCCCGCGTAATTTCGTTAGACTGGCGCATCCGTCCGCGCAAAAGTGCGATAGACACACCATTGATTTGCTAGTCAAATATGCTAATGAGGGACTTACGGGGATCCACAAAACAACGTTGGGGCAGCGCAGGCGACGCAGTGTGCGCAACAGAAAAATGTCCTGTCTAAAATTAGAGCTGATAAAAGCTGGTCTAAAAAAAGAAAAAAAGTCTACTTGTCAGATAAAGCAACACTGTTAGTGAGGAGTTCAGCAGTCACACGTGTTGCACAACAATCTGTATGCCAACATGCCAGGGGCATCGTCGCACATAGCTATACTACTGACTTTAGATGAACAAAGAAGGAGGAGGGCACGGAGGATGGCACTAAGGAGGGCACGGGAGATGTTTTTTTTAATTTTTTTATTTGCTTATATAAAATTTACAATTTAATCTAATCTAATACAATATTCTTATCTGATACAAGCCCCTCACTCTTCACTTGATATATCACACACGCATAGACATCTTTGGCATGAGTGATTCTGAGGTGTCTCGCATCTTCAGATTCACCCCTCATGCCATCCTGGAATTACCACAACCTTGCAGGAGGACATCAGCAGCCCAACACATGGCACCACCCATGACACCCATGACAGCTACATATACAATCATAGCCCCATCCCCACAGATTTCGAACAGAACATGTATGGGGACAGCTGGCTGGTTGGTGAGTGACATGGGTGGCAGGCATGACTATCCCCTCCCGTGATGCACACCTCACAAGTGGCACATGCATGACTAACATCCTCCTGTCTTTTCCCTTCAAGGTGACTCTGCATATGCACTGGTACCCCATCTCATGACCCCATCTCATGCCAGCTCACATTATGCATCTTTGCACGTTAAACACACACATTAATCATGGCACAATGAGAATGCATGCATGCACACCACTGTGGTCCCTAGCACACACACACCACATCGTCATCACATTGGATTGGCACCAGTCCACCATGCAGGACTTGTGAGCTGCAACGCCACGCCACGGCTCCAATTATGTCACTGTACATTCATACACCATTCACACAGACCTGGGGATCACTTCTCCACCACAAATGAGGGTGACACCCCTTTTCCCGCAGGAATATCACCCCCACATTCCAAAATCATACACAAACAGAAGAAAAAAAATGAAATAAATGACGAGCAAAAAAAAAAAAATTCCCAGCAAAAATATAATTTAAACAAAATAACAACAAAGAAAACACATAAAAGACAAAAATCACTCTGCAAAACAGTCCCCAAATATCTCAAAGACACGTCACAAACAAACAAAAGCACCTTGCTGTAGAGGGAGGGATACAAAGGGATGTACTTTTGCAAAGGAAGTGCATTTGTGTCTGTCTATTTATGCTGTCTGCGTAGTTCACAAAGTTGCCCTAGTCCATTTCCAATTTCACTGATTGCGCCGCTCCCGAGTTGTGAGCATGCGCACAGCGGAGCTGACCATGGTCTCCTTCAAGCGCGCATGCGCGAGCCGGCCGGCCCTTCATTTGCATGGGGTCACGGCTCATTTCAATGTAACACGCATAAGTCCTTCCCAATTTGTATTACTCCTCCTTACGCCTCTGGAAAAACGTTACGTATGCGCAATTTCCTGCGCAAAAGCTACGAGAATAGGGTGATTACGCGGCAAAATTGCGCAAGTCTAACGTCTAACAATAATGCGCAGATGTACGTGAATCTGGGCCATTGTTTTTATTGTTGACTGTTATCACATAGGAGAGATTTCCAAATACTTCCTGCTCTGCCTGACACCCATCAAATAAGAAGTGAAAAAATAGGAATGAAAAATTAACTTAATAAATAGATGGTTTGAAGCTTGACTGGTTCAGCAAAGAATAGCCAAGATTCAAACTATGTATGGTTTGATCAAATCTATTATAGCCGCTATTGGTAATCACTGTGTTGTTCTCCCAGTGGGGGAACACAATGGCTTCAAGGGAGGCATTCCCCCATCAACACTGACTGTGTTGATGGGGGAATTGAGCAACTTTTTTTGCAGGAGGAAAAATTGTTGCAGGAAAGAAAATCACTCCATCTATGGCTGGGTTTAGGGTTTGTACCTTCCTAGGCTTTAAATATCTCAAGAGAGTTAGAAAGGCTCTCTCCATCCACTTTGGACCTGTTCTTGTGCCAAACTAATGGCAAAGGCTTTATTCACACAGGCATACTAAAGTGTACATCAATGTGAGGGCTGTGTTTGCCCGCATGAGATGCACTGGTGTGTTCCATTACAGTTTTTCTCTATTGTTTTGGCTCATTTCTTGAAACCGAAATTACATTCTCAAAACTCTAAGATCATTTGGCAAAACAGTCTTACAGTTCAGCACAACACTATAAATCACTTGCAAAAGCTCATATCTTTCCCAAAACTGTTCATTAATGCTTCAAAACCATATTCATTTCCCATATAAAGAGTCAGTGCTTCCAAAATGGCAAAGATTCTTCTCAATTGCTTTGGCTCATTTCTTGAAACAGACCAGACATTCTCAGCTCTTTTGGTGCTTTTGCCAAAATAACCTGGATGGTTCGGCACAACACCATGGTTCACCTTCAAAGGTTCATATCTTTCCCAAAACAGTTCACTCATGTGTCAAAACTAAATTTCTTTTTCATTCAAATAGTCAGTGCCCCCAAAATGCATCATCCCTTTGGCATTGTGTAAGCACTGCAAGTCAAAATGTTTAGATGTTTTATCTCTATGGCAGAGGACCATTGAAATATCCCTCATGTCCACCTTTCAGTCTTAGCTCAGTCCTTCATTGACAATGGTTACTGTACAGTTTTTGTCTAGCTAACTGAATACAATTGTGTATAAAACTGGAAAAAAAAGAAAAGATTTTAGGGTAAGAGTAGCCTCCAAGGTTTGACATCACACATTGCACTCATACTGCCAAGGAAAAATTACTTTACAGTATTGTAACCATTATCATTCACACACAAAGTAACTTCCATACATCAGACTAAAAAGAAAAGGTATACAGCATAATATACGGAAATATAAACACACAAACAAAAACAAGGACAATTAAATTTAGCCTACAATGCTGTAAATAAAGCTTGAGTTTCACAACTACTGTAAGGCCCCTTTCACACGGGGCGGATCAGTAATGATCCCCCCCGTGAACCTCCACTTGCTCAGCAGGGATCGCTCCGTTGATCCCCGCTGAGCCGGCGGATGACAGGGAGGTGCTCGCACACTGTGCAGGGACTGCCCTGTCAGCTCTCCGCTCTCCCCTATGGGGGGATCGGATGAACACGGACCGTCTGTCCGTGTTCACCTGATCCGCTCCGCCAGATGGATGGAAATGTAGGTTTTTCCTCCGTCACACTTTGGCAGATCGGAGCGGGTCAGATGTCAGCGTGCATGTCTCCATAGAGGAGCACAGAGTGCCTATTCAGGTCCGAATAAAAAACTGGCAGGTGGACCTGAACAGGCCACCCGTGTGAAAGAGCCCTAACATCTCTTCACTGGTTGCTGTCCTCACCCTCCCTCTCCTGGGTACTGCCCTCACCCTCCTGCCCATCCACACGCTGCTGTCTGTCTGGCCACAGATTCCCATCAACATTGCAGTGTATATCCTCCCTTGCGATGCAACGAGGGAAGAAACGAGGGAGATGTCGCAACCATCGCCTACACTGATCTCCTGTAATATTCTCACAGGCAGCGTCTATTGCATGGAGCAGGGACCTCTGATCTTGAGCCTGATGCTCATACACACTCCACCTCCAAGCACAGAAAAACTCCTCAATAGGATTGAGGAAAGGAGAGTAAGGTGGTAGGAACACAATATCCATCCTTGGATGAGCAGTGAACCAGGCCCTGATAAGCGGGCCACGGTGGAAATTCACATTGTCCCATACAATTATATATTGTGGTAGGTGAGGCCCTATGAGACCTCTCTCATTTTCAGGGATCAGATCCAAATGAAAGTGTTCCAAGAAGATGAGGAGCTTCTGTGTATTGTATGGGCCAAGACTGGGCATGTGAGTGGCCACACCATTCTCAGAAATGGCAGCACACATATCTATATTGCCCCCTCGCTGGCCTGGGACATCCACCGTGGCCCAGTGGCAAATAAAATTACAGCCACTTTTTCGGCCCTTGGCCAGGTTGAAGCCAGCCTCATCCCCATACACGAGTATGTGAGAGGTCTCGTTTCCTTCCAATGCCATTATTCTCTACAATAGAGTAAATAAAGAAAACATCAAATCAGTCATACAGAAGAGTCATACACTACAGTTACAGACAGCTACATAAGAATGTTCTATGTTCTGCACAAGTTCAATATACTACTGGCCAGTATTCCAGTGGATCCAAACCTGGGGTACATGTACCCTATGCAGCGGTACTACAGGGGGTATTTGACAGAAAGGGGAGGGGAAAAATGATCAACGACTAGACTTACTCAAATGTTACAGTAACATTATTAGATAGATTTACATGGGAGGCACTACTGTAATTGCAGCTCTTTGACCCTTTTACTTACTGTATTGTATGGTATATTCTTCAAAATAAGGATTATAATGATAATTGCATCATACAGTAAGCTGCAGTTTTTACTGTAATACTGGAATACTACTGTAAACTGTATCATCAATATTGTAGAAAATAAACTATTCCATACTATTCCATAGTTTATTTTCTACAATATTTTTCTTGTCATGGTTAGTATCATACGTAACATCCCACTGAAGTAAGATACTGTAATACTGTAGACCTATCACACACACACACACTAAATAAATACGTAAATGAATAAATAAACATGTTTGTTGCTCTATGTCCTGTCCTATACATTATATAATTCCATCATTGATTGTGAGGCCATGGTTGATGACATGGTCTATAATTGTGGCCTGAATTTCATCAGGGACAGCATGGTGTCTTTGTGCTCCTTGGCCTCTTCCCCCTATTCCACCACCAGCAGGCAGTTGCCCTTGTTCATTTACTTGGCCAGGTAGCTCCATGTTCAGAAATTCTACTGGTCCTGCATTGTCAATCTCTCTCTCTCTCTCTCTATATATATATATATGTTTGGCAGCATTCACAATCATGGACAGCACCTCTCAGGTAACTAAACTAAACTTACTGTTTGATTGGTCACCTGAGACCAACTCCTCCTTCATTAGTCAAGTTCTAGTTGTAACTGACTGTCAATTGCTGTTATCATTTTATGAAATTTTGCAAGAGATTCATATATGGTAATTATGGTATTATGTTCCTGAATAATTTTGACAATTGAACAGACTATTGTGCATGTGATGACTTAAACAATGAAATGACGCTGACACGTTTTGGAGAGAACGACCATTAGACACACGAGGGGATGGGAAAACGGTTGACCGTTTCAAATCTCCGCTCGTGTGTAGTAGCGGACAGATTTCTCCAGACAGATCAAAGCACAAATCTATCCGGTGGGATCTGTCCGCCCGATTCTGCTGGTTAATTGAAATGTCGTCCCCCACCGCCGCCGCGCCGCCGCCGAATCGTGCTAAATGTAGGCTACTGGCGGCGTGTACTACCGCGCCGTCCGGCGGCGGGGAATAATTTGAAAAATGTACTAAGACATTCAGACATGTAGAATTGACTGAGACATTTGAAAATCAATTTGTTGAAATTAATGAGAACTGCAATTTGTTGAAATTAATGAGAACTGCAATTCAGTTGTGAACAATTGTCAAGTGGTTTGGAGATTTGTCCATGTTGTTTTGAGAATGTCATTTCTGTTTCAAGAAATGAGCCAAAACAATGGAGAAAAACTGTAATACATTGCAGACAGTCCCATTCACGAAGCAGTGGACACAGCGGCTGCTTTCAATTAGACATCCCTGAGGGTACGTGTCCCTGGGCTTGCATTGTCTATATTCAGGAACGTGCACCTGGAGCCACATGGATGTCAAATTGGGAGCAGCAGCTGTGTTTATACAGCCACTTTGTTTTAATTGACATGAATGGGGCTGCCTGCATGTGGATGCACAGAACATCTGTGCATCCCAAAAGGTCAAACATGGTCAGGGGCGGACTGACCATTTGGGCACTGCCCAAGGGCCTGGGGGTCACTAGGGGGTCCCATGAAAAGCTGCACTTGTGTCATATAGGAGCAGTATATGTGAGGCGGCGTACACACGGCCGAGGTTCTCGCTGAAAACCAGCGAGAACCTCGCTGGAATGCACATTCCAGCGAGGACCTCGGCCGTGTGTACGGTCTCGGCGAGCTTCCCGTCGGGAAGCCCGTCGAGCAGAAATAGAGAGCACGCTCTCTATTTCCTCGACGGCCCGCCCGGAAGAATGGCTGGTTGCCATTCCCGACGGGCGGGTCGCCGATTTCGACGGCCGGCAGAGAGCCTCGACGGGCGGAACGATGTGTTCTGCCCGTCGAGGATCTCTGCCGTGTGTACGCGGCTTAAGTCTGTCTGAATAATGTGTCCGTCCGAAACCCAGACACATTATTCATCTTTGGCATATATATGGTAGGATGTAACACTTGGCGCTAGCTATTTACTACTAGTGCTTGGAACACTATTGTGTGTATAGGTAATCCTTTTGTTTCTTTGTTCTTGTTTTTTTGTTATGCTAAAGTATTGTTTTGGAAAATGAAAAGAAAAAAGTGCACATGCAGGACCTTGATTAAGAGGTTACATTACATCATAATTTCAATGTGTTACAGCTATACCAGGCTACTCTAGATGTTCTTGATCTCATGTCATCCTTTATCTCATGTCAGGCACACTTTTTCATTATTTCCTGTCTTTTACTTAGAATGTGCTGTCACTCTTCACTACAAAAACTGTGATATGAGTTGTCCCTCTGTGTTCGGTATTGCTATTTTTTTGCTGTTAGATTTACTGTCTTGCTTGCGTACACAATAAAAAATGGAACTTAAAAAAATAAAAGGAAGGAGAGCACACGGCCGCCCGAGTGTAATAACGTTTATTGTAAAACATAAAACCAATAAGTTGCACTCACAGCAGAAGACTTGATAATTGCCTGATGGACACAACTGTCCTCTCACGGCCTGCCCCTTGGGATATCACCCGATGGAGTAGAGAAGGAGCAGGGGATGAAGATGAGAAAGTCCCAACTGCAGCGTACAGCTCAGAGAGCCACGTCTGCGCAGTAGTCAGCAGCATTGATATGTGTATTCTGCTGCCACAATGCAAAGGCTCAGTATGGAGGATTCCCTCATCCAGATCGAGTGTTTCGATGGGGGAATTTAGTATTTTTTTTCATTCAACCTGCTTATAGACTTATATATGACTTGCCTTAGATGAACTTGACTAATAAATTGAAGCTGAACTACAGCTAACAACGATTAAGCAATAGTTTTTTCTTTTTGGGATAAAGGTTTTACAGAGAGTGAATAAAAGCTGAACAATGCAAGCATCCCTGTTCATGGTAAAGGGTTTGTCCGGACTCTCTAACTGCCAATTATGCTTGATAGGTTGGTCTCGTAAAGAAATAAGAATTACAGAAAAAAGAACTACAGAGAGAGCTCTTTCAGATGGGCTGCTGGGGCAGATGGGGGCTTACTGCCTCTGGCTGCCCACCCAATTTTTTTAAATACAACCAGACAGAGCTTATACATGACACAGCTGTGGTATTTTTAACTCAGAGTACAACTGCCAAACTCTTCCATTGAGTTCAATGGAGCTGCACCCCAACCGCGAGCCAGTTTCAACATTTAACAGTTTGCAGTACAACAAAGACAGTTGATTGCTAATTGGTTGCTGTGGGTTACTAAACTTTATACATCACTTTGTGCCTTATAAAATAAGTCCTGTTACTGCAGTGATTTTTTAGATTAGAGAAAGCAATATTTGTTTGAGAGCAGTTGAAAAACAAGAAGTAAAGGTGTAGGAGTGTATGTGTGAGTCAATGGTCTTTCTGAAAGTAACTGTGTACAGCAGATGTCATATTAACTTTAAACATGGATTTTATCCAAGAAGAGGGAGGAAACTGTGTGACAGGTAAGCTTATTAATAAGAGAAATTATATATTTTTTCTAAAGAAATGTATTTTGTTGTTCCATGGTACCAAATAAAAAAAAACAAGTTAAAAACATAGCAGATACGTTTATTCTTAGGCGGCGTACACACGATCAAATCTATCTACTGGAAACGGTCGGCCCGACTGTCCCAGCAGACGAGCCGACAGATTTGGCCAGCCGACAGATTTTAAAGCATGCTTTAAAACCTGTCGGCTGGGAATCCGTCCGCCCGATATGTCTGCTGGTTAGTACGCTAACCAGCAGACATATCTTCTCGCACATGCGTCGAATGGATTCGACGCATGCGCGGAAGTAATTCACTTCCTGGTGCGGTGACCTGGCAGCGTCAACGTCACCGCCACGTCACCGACACGTCAGCGTGCCGTCTGCCGGTGGGGATTTTGTGTACACGATCAAACCAATACATCCCAGCAGACAGATTCGTTCAAATCGGTCTGTCCAACTGATTTGAACAAATCTGTCTGCTCGTGTGTACGGGGCCTTAGGGTTTATGCTTCAACAAATACATTTTAAACCCTTTTTATATGACCTTGATAGGGATCAGTGGGCATAGGCTGGCTCAGTCCCATTGCAGATGCCATTTCCTGTCCTTAAGAAAGTAGTTCTGAGGATACTGGAAAGCCCAGAGTTGATTGGCCTTCTTTAGTTTGAAATCAAATGATGTCCGTAACTAGGGCTACATCATGCTTTTTTCCTTTATTGGTGAAAAAGCCCATTTAACTACTGGAAACGCGTATTTTCTTCAGTTTGTAAATTGTGATCTAGATCCAAATTCTAATTCAAATTTACTATCATTAAACATTAAAGTATATAAAAGGGAAAAGGATCCTGTGCTGATCCACCTAAAAGGTGTGATAAAACAACACCACTAATAAACCTATAAGTAAATTGATATGTAACACAACCCACAAATCATGTGTATGAGAGCTGCTACCTGGTATATATAGAGGGCTCAAATAGTTATAGTAAAAAATGACCAGGTGTGCTTCTCAAATCAATATTCGTAATCAAGTGACAGAAATCTCAAAACACAAACAAAAAAGATTTAAATTCAAATTCATCAAAGTGATATAAAAAATCCAAAAATAAAAAAAAATACATTAATATTAGATGAACTTCCATATAAACAATAAGGCTCCCGGTGACTGAAACGTTTAGAACTGATAATAACGTGCAGTGGCAGGGTGTTCACACAGATCCTTTCCCACAGTGTATCATGCCTCTTACCAGAGACTGTGGATCTCAAGTTATAGAGATCAAACTCACTTTGTACTCAACACACTCCTGTGTCATTCAGAGAAGAGACCCTGTCATCCACTGAAAGGGGGTTATCATCATCAAGCGAACACTTTCTCTAATAGGTATTCCAGCATATATGTAACAAGGATCCTCAATGTTTATCATATGATGAAAGAGTTGGGAAATTTACAGTGCAGTATTTAAAAAAACTCAGATTTATTAAAAAAATAATCGCACTTACAATTAACAATTAAGTTGAGAAAAATCAGCGATTAATATAACAGACACGGCCGTGGACCTCGCCAGTCTGTACCACAACTCCAGTGTCTGCCAGATCTTTCTGGAGGGATCGTGCAGTCAAACATGGGTTTTGAATTGCTTTTCTCACAATCCTGCGAGCTGTTCTGTCTGATATTTTTCTTGGTCTTCCAGATCTTGTTTTAACTTCCACTGTTCCTGATGACTGCCATTTCTTAATTACATTCCGAACAGAGGATATTGACATCTGAAAACACTTTGCTATCTTCTTATAGCCTTCTCCAGCTTTGTGAGCATCAACTATTTTCAGTTTCAGTTTTCTAGACAACAGCTTAGGAGAACCCATGGTGCTGATTGTTAGGGCAAGGTCAGATGAGTCTGGGCATTTAAAACCTTTGAGATTGACATCACCTGGTCTTCCCAGACAATGATTGAGAACAATCCATGACACTGGCAGGTCTCAGCTTTGCAAAGGGGGCAGTGCATCCTATGAATTCTGCAGGGTGCCCAAACTTTTGCAGACGCCATTTTTTTGTTTTCTGTAATTTTGAAAGTTTAAATGATGGAAATAAAATCTAACTGTTTTTGACATATTAACCACTTAAGACCCGGACCAATACGCTGGTAAATGACCCAAGGTGTTTTTGCGATTCGGCACTGCGTCGCTTTAACAGACAATTGCGCGGTTGTGCGACGTGGCTCCCAAACAAAATTTGCGTCCTTTTCTTCCCACATAGAGCTTTCTTTTGTGGTATTTGATCACCTCTGCGATTTTTATTTTTTGCCTTTACAAAAATGGCGACATTTTTGAAAAAAAAACACTTTTTTTACTTTTTGTTAAAAAAAAATCAAATAAACAAATTTTAGTCAAACATTTAGGCCAAAATTTATTTAGCCACATGCTTTAGTAAAAAAAAAAATCGCAATAAAAAAAAAATATACCTAGCACAGCGACGCTAATACAGCGATCAGAAAAATACGCTTAGTGACTGGCAATTTTACCTGATCAGGGTTAAAACTTTATTAGCTATCCAAACACTAACTTTTTTTACGTGCCTGTCATCACTAAATGCAGTGATTAAATCACTGTATGACTGTCAGTATCACAAGGGGTTAATATGTATTGTGTGTGTCATTTGTGTTGGTGCACACTAGATGTCTTCTCTCATCAGCAGCGCTGGGAAACAGCGCTAATACATCATTTCCTCCTTCCTGTGTAAACACAGGAGGAGGAAGTGACAGGCTGAGCGCGCTCCCATTGGCTGAATCGCGGGGGGGGCGGATTCACGAATCCGCCCGCAGATTCGCTCCCAGAGGTAGGGAGACAGCATCCCGATGGGACCCCCGAACGCACTCAGGCGGGGACGTAAATTTACGTTTGCCTGTAGAGCCATGTTGAGGCCGTATATGTGCGTGCGGGGGTCTGTAAGTGGTTAAAAGAATGTGTAATTTAATGCCTTTTGGAGATTGTTCCATCTTTCCTTGGCTTCGTTATGCACATTATTACAACTTTTTACCTGGGGTGCCCAAACTTTCGATCCCCACTGTATCTGTCAGTATTGTATTGTATTTCTAGAATTGTAATAGCTTGAATTTGAATTTGAATTTACAGCATTTTGTTTAGTAAAAGCACATTAATACACTGCAGAGCTTTCTATGCTTCCTAAACACGCCCTCATAAATTATCTCATGAAATGACACTTAAATGTTTTATGCAGAATTTAGTTTAAAAAAAAAAATATGAACAACAACTTTATCAGTGCCTATCAGTGCAGCCTCACCAGTGCCCATCAATGCAGCCTCACCTGTGCTCATCAACACAGCCTCACCTGTGCCCATCAATGCAGCATGTCCAGTGACCATCAATGCAGTGTGACCATGGCCAATTAATGCAGCCTTACCTGCATTAATGCAGCCTTACCTGTGCTCATCAATGCAGCTTCATATGTGTCCATCAATGCAGACTGACCAGTGCCCATTCATTCAGCCTCACCTGTGCCCATTAATGCAGCCTCACCTGTGCCCATCAATGGAGCATGACCAGTACCCACCAATGCAGCCTCACCTCTGCCCACCAATGCAGCCGCACCTGTGCCCATAATTACAGCGTGACTAGTGCCCATAAATGCAGTCTGACCTGTGCCCCTCATTGCAGCTTGACCAGTGTCCACCAATGCAGCTTCGCCTGTGCCCATCATTGCAGCATGACCAGTGCCCACCAATGCAGCTTCGCCTTTACCCATCATTGCAGCATGACCAGTTCCAACCAATGCAGCCTCGTTTGTGCCCTTCAATGCAGCTTGATATGTGTCCATCAATGCAGCATGACCAGTGCTCATTAATGTAGCCTCACCTGTGCCCATCAATGCAGCCTCACCTGTGCCAATGAATCCAGACTCACCTGTGCCCATCTATGCAGCCTCACCTGTGCCCATCAATGCAGCATGACCGATGCCCACCAATGCAGTGTGACCAGTGCCCACCAATGCAGTGTGACCGGTGCCCACCAATGCAGCCTCACCTGTGCCCATCATTGCAGCCTCATCTGTGCCCACCATTGCAGCCTCACCTGTGCCCATCATTGCAGCCTCACCTGTGCCCATCATTGCAGCCTCACCTGTGCCCATCATTGCAGCATGACCAGTGCCCACCAATGCAGCCTCACCTTTGCCCATCATTGCAGCTTGATCAGTGCCCACAGATGCAGCCTCACCTTTGCCTATCATTGCAGTGTGAACCAGTGTCCACCAATGCAGCCTCACCTTTGCCCATCATTGCAGTGTGATCAGTGCCCACCAATGCAGCTTGACCTGTGCCCACAGATGCAGCGTGACCAGTGTCCACCAATGCAGCCCCGCCTGTGCAATTCAATTGAAATGAAAGCTGTTACAGCGGGCAATCGCCATTCTGTGATGATCAGGCCAGCTCTCCTCTTCTTCCCCTCTCTCTTCCCCTGGGTGATCGCTGGGATAACAGCTCCCATTCAACCCTGCCTGCTGGTGGTGCTCGCCCCTCCCCCGATCCAAGGCAGCCCACACTCGCCAGAAATCATTTTCTTGGCGTGTGGAAAATTTGAGGGCTGGCTCCGCCTAGTGGACCCATTCCCAATAGATTAAAAGGACTGCCAAGGTGAATGCTGAAGGTGAAGTTAATTTATGAGTATATATAAGTTTCCCTTTTTCTTTTCTTTTTTTAATTTATAGTTAGGGTTTAGTATAAAATTGATTAGCTGTTTTTTCCCCTCAGATTTCACTCTCACTCTAGCTGGTAATCTTACCATATCACCAGGTATGCAATGTAGAAATATTTTAGAGTTAGTTTACAAAGTTATTTTGCACAATAATTTGCAATTAAAAAGTAAATGTTTACATGAAACAGAATAATGGCCTTTTGCCATTCTGTTGGTTAGTTCTAATTATTACTGTTTTACACAGTAACTTTGCAATTAATAGGAAAATGCATTTACATGAAAAAGATTAGAGGCCTTTTGAGGCCTCTATTGAGTAGTTCTATTTATTACTACTGTATTGCACAATAATTAGTAAAAGTAAAAATACATCTGCATAAACATAGACGCTCTTTGCCATTCTATGTTTTGTCTGTTTTTTTTTTGTTTTATCATTACTATTATTATTATTATTATTGTGCAGCATATTTATGTTTCTTAATTTTTCTAATATTTAATTTAATTTTCTGTCAAATTTTTGCGGATTACTTTCTCTAAAAAAATGTACGTTATTGGATCATATTTTAATTTTAATATTAAATTCATATTCATTTAAATCCATTATATTCATTTGAAATAATAAAAAAAAAAACATAAGTACTTTAAAAGTCATACATTTTTTAAGCATTCGTGAAATTGTGACAACATCTTTTGCTAGGTCTTTACTACTACTTTTGCATTTGTAAGCTGTTATTTGTAACATTCTTCTTAACTGTCATGTTTGTTCTATAACATTCTTTTCATATCAATAAAAATCATTTGAAATAAATTCATGATATTAATTAAAAAGTCGAATATGATACAATTACGGTATATATATAAAAAAAAATGTACCAAATGTTTTCCATTTCAGTTTCGATTTTCTGCCAAGTGCATTCCAAATTTTCAGTTTCGGTCCAGAATTTTCATTTTGGTGCACCACTACAAACAACCTTAAAAGATGCAAAGTAAAACACAGATAACAATAACAATGAATAATTGGTGTGTAAGTTGTCACATATGTCTTTTTTTAATTTATTTAAAGCCTAACTTTTCTGATTAAACTCCCCCACTCCTTCCCCCACCCCATGATTTTTTTTTTTTTGACAAAATCACTTTATATGTATTTTTTAGCAGTCTTCAAGCCAGTCATGTGACATCACAGGTTCTTCTTCTTTTCCTCTGGTGACAGCGGTGCACAGTGTGCAGTGTGGCTGTCGTGTAATTACGTGTGAACATCATTCTGTCCTGGATTACCCTGAACCTAAGCGGGAGGATGAACCCCCAGGGAACATGTCCATAAAAGACTCAGTTTACCTAGAAAAAGCGTAGAGCTAAATTGCAGATCTGTGGTTCTGCAGGTGACAGCACCAAAGAGGAGGTAAATATTGCACAGAGGGTTGATTACAGTTTGTAATTTCGCCGTGCTTGTATCGTTTGGAAATAAGATGATAAAATGCTGGAATTTTAATTTGATAAGTCATCATGCAGTATATTTGATATGTGCTTAAGGCCTCGTACACACGATTAAATGAGTCTGTTCAAATCGGTCGGACCGACCGATTTGAACAGATCTGTCTGCTGGAATTTTGGTTTGCTCGCGTGTACACACGAGCAAACCAAAATCCCCGCCAGCAGACAGCGCGCTGACGCGTTGGTGACGTGGCGGTGACGTTGACGCCGCCACGTCACCGCACCAGGAAGTAAAACACTTCCGCGCATGCGTCGAAATCATTCGGCGCGTGTGCGAGAAGACATGTCTGCTGGTTAGCATATTAACCAGCAGGCATGTCGGGCGGACGGGTTCCCAGCCGACAGATTTCAAAGCATGCTTTGAAATCTGTCGGGTGGCCAAATCCGTCTGTTTGCCCGTACACACGATCGAATCTGTCTGCTGAAACGGTCTAGCAGACCGTTTCCAGCAGACAGATTTGATCGTGTGTACGAGGCCTTACAGTAGAAACTTCCAACAAATAAAATGGCTGTTGGTTAGAATGCTTCTCGTATCTTCACCTCGTCTCTTCTTTTTGCTATATTCATAATAAAGTGCAATGTTTCCTGGAAAACGGAAATCTAAATGCAGTGTAATTGCATTATCTTTGAGGTTAAAGTTATTCTCTGTGTAGCCTATAATATTCAACAAACACATAATAAATGCTATGTTTTTTTTTTCCCTGTGGAACCTTTGGCTCATAGCATTTCATAAAAGGAAACCTGTCATGAGAAAAATATGGAGGAAGCTACCACTGTTGACCTTCTTCTGAAAATTCTATATGCCTAGATGTCAGGCAGAACCTCTGGCTTCAATATGTTTTGCATCATTGACCCAAAACACCAGCAAAAGCTAAGCTAAAGTCATGTTTATTTTACGTGTTGTTGTGCTGTCTTTATCTCTTGCATTTATTTACCCTTCAAACATACTGGAAGTTCTTGCATTAACTTTCATTTCTTTTTTTCTCTACTACCCTCATGGGATCTCTATGATAAAGTCAGCAGAGCGTATCATAAAAAAAATTGAATTAAGGAGAATGGACCAAAAAACTACTGCTTGTTTTGTTATTGTACACTAATTTAGACATATCTTCATTTAAAACACTCAGAAGATAATAATCTCAAACTTATATTTAAAGTGAACCTGTGCGTGGCGGTATACTATAACCCAATGGCGAGGGTGAGGGCAAATTGCGTACTCTCGGAACCATTTGCTATTACAAATGGAACCAGACAGGGCTGCCCGCTCTCGCCCCTGTTATTTGCGCTCTCGCTTGAACCCTTTTTGAACCATATTCGGTTGAACAGGGGAATTAGAGGAGTGGAGGTGGATAAGACCCAGTACAAAGTCTCGGCCTACACCGACGATATGCTGTTTTCGTTGACAGACCCGTCGGTGTCCCTACCCAATTTGATGTTAGAATTTGAGCGTTATGGTGACCTGTCAAGCCTTAAAATAAACCTAAACAAATCAGTGGCAATGGGCGTGGGTATCCCAGTGCAGCAACTCTCTCACCTTCAGGGCAGGTTCCATTTAAATTGGACGGACGAAGCACTGACCTACCTGGGAACCCGCATCCCATCCAGACTATCCCAAATCTACAAACTGAACTTCCCACCCCTTCTTAAGACGGTACAGGTGCTACTGACAACATGGTCCACAGGATTACACTCATGGTTTGGGAGAAATGGCATACTGAAGATGACGATCCTGCCCAAATTTCTATACCTTCTACAGGCCCTCCCGATACTAATCCCAGCGGATTACTTTAAACAAGTGTACACGACATTTAAAACATTCCTTTGGGTGGGGAAACATCCCAGGATACACAGGAAAATCATTTCCCTACCCAAACGATTAGGCGGTATTGCGATGCCGGATGTCCGGACCTACTACCATGCTGCACACCTATGCCGGCTGGTTAAATGGTGCCGACATGGGGACTTTAAGCTTTGGCCGAGACTAGAGCAGGCCCAATGTGATATCCCTCTACAGCGGGCTCCCTGGTGCCTGACCGCTATACGGGGGGACATTAGGAAGCACCCGCTCATAGGTAACACGCTCGCGGTATGCGCAAGGCTGATGACGAAGGTGAACCTATGTTCCCAGACCTCGCCGCACTGCCCGGTCTTGGGTAACCCACTTTTTGAACCAGGGATACGGGACAGGAAGTTTCGAACCCTAAGAGAACGAGGACTGTACCTGGCCTCCCATTTCAGCGAAGTGGGACGCTGGAAGACGAAAACTGAATTAATGGACCCGGGAGAGGTTTTCTGCTTAGACTTCCTGAGAGCTGAGCAGCTCTGTCACTTTCTGGGCACTATGATACCCCCCCCCCCCCCCGCAGAGGAACAGCCCCTCACACACATGAACTGGTGAGCGCGCAAGGGGCAGATTACTGTCCCCCATACTTTGCGGAATGGGAACTGACACTAAACTGCACGTTCTTAGGTAAACAGAGGGAAAGAATTCTCTCTCATACACACAAGTCTTCCATGTGCACCAAGGTCCAGGAGACCAAATACAAGATCCTGTCCAGGTGGTATAAGACCCCAGACCTGCTTAACAGGATCTTCCCTGAGACGTCGGACAGATGTTGGCGCTGCTTGGAGGAAAAGGGTACACTGTTGCATGTTTTCTGGTCCTGCCCCCACCTCAGAGAATTCTGGGACGGGGTCCGACAGATAACGCAGAAGTTCACGGACCGAGAGGTCCCGGACGATCCATCATTCTTTCTGAGGCTTCTACACGAGTATACAAGAGATCAGTTGTCCGAGACTTGTTGGATGCAGCTAAAGCCTGCATCCCACTCCGATGGAAGTCACCAAACCCTCCGACCATCGCTATGTGGCTGCGGAAAATAGACTAAATCAATGAAATGGAAGACCTCATCCTGACGAAACAGGATAGTGAAGAGACGTATACAGATACCTGGCGGATCTGGAATATCTTCAAATACTTCGAAGAGGGCCAGGCCCTCAGAGGAGGGAATACCAATGCCATGCCCTGAATTCATTGATTTTGTCTGTAGTGGCCTCTGCATTGGATGATGGGGGTAACAAACCAAAACAAAGTAAAAAAATTGACCTTCGGGTTGGTGAACGGGACGGTGAGTCCATGGTTGCGGTAACCCCCCCTTCATGCTCCTTCCTATATTCTTTCCCTTGCTTGATTCTTCTCCTACTACTAATCTATAAAATAAATAAAAAACATGTGGGAGCTGGACCCACAGGACCATGGCGACCAGATTGGCCATAGGCACAAGAGCTGAGCTGCACCAACAGGCAAGGAGAGATATAAGAGAGGGAGGTGACGGCACCGTTAGGTGTGCAGACACCCCCTCAGCCTGGAGGGTGACTGGCTAACCCCCTCACGATGATGAATAATGTTACCCTGTATTGTTTTAGCTGACTTGTTTCCAGTTCTGTGTTATACACCCTGATATTGTACTCTGTATATGTACCCTGCTTGTGATTGTAATGCCGCGGTGGTTCCTGTGGACCCCGTTTCCCAGTTTATAAAAAAAAAAAAAAAGAGAACCTGCCTGACTATTTAATCACTTGACCTGTGGAAGATTTATCCACCTTTCATGACCAGGCCATTTTTTGCAATACGGCACTGCGTTACTTTAACTGATAATTGAGCGGTCATGCAACATTGTACCCAAGTAAAATTGATGTCATTTTTCTCCCCACAAATAGAGCTTTCTTTTGGTGGTGTTTGATCACCAGTGCATTTTTTTGTTCTATAAACAAAAAAAGACTGAAAGTTTTGAGAAAAAAAAAATATATAAAAAAAAAATATATATAAAAAAAAAAAGAAATTCTTAAAAAATGTAAGTCAATATGTATTCTGCTACATAATTTTGGTAAAAAAATCCAGATAAGAGTGCCATACATTAATTGGTTTACATGAATGTTATAGCATCTACAAACTATGGTATATATTTATGGAATAGGGTGGTCCAGAAGTAGTTAATGCTGACATTGAGACATACCTTTGATTTGGAGTGCTATGTGGGTACAGATGCACTTTTGTTTTTATGCCAAAAAGTTCAATTTTGGTCTCATCTGACCAGAGCACCTTCTTCCACATGTTTGCTGTGTCCCCCACATGGCTTCTCGCAGACTGCAAATGGAGCCTCTTATGGCTTTCTTTCAACAATGGCTTTTTTTTGCCACTCTTCCATAAAGACCAGATTTGTGGAGTGCAAAACTAATAGTATGTGTAGTGTTAGTTTTCCACCTGTGGACAGATTATTCCACCTGAGCTGTGGATCTCTGCAGCTCCTCCAGAGTTTCCATGGGCCCCCTGGCTGCTTCTCTGATGAATGCTCTCCTTTACTGGCCTGTCAGTTTAGGTGGATGGCCATGTCTTGGTAGGTTTTCAGTTGTGCCCTACTCTTTCCATTTTCAGGTGATGGATTGAACAGTGCTCTGTGAGATGTTCAAAGCTAAGGATATTTTTTATAATCGTATTCTGCTTTAAACTTATCCACAACATTATCCCTGACCTGTCCGCTGTGTTCCTTGGCCTTCATGAAGCTGGTTGTTCACTAATGTTCTCTAACAAACCACTGAGGGTATCACAGAACAGCTGTATTTATACAGAGATTAAATTACACACAGGTGGATGTTATTTAATAATTAGGTGACTTCTAAAGGCAATTAGTTCCAATAGATTTTAGTTTAGGGGTATCAGAGTAAAGGGGACTAAATACAAATGCACACCACACAAGTTCTCCAACAAACCTCTAAGGGCTTTTACAGAACAGTTGTATTTATACTGAGATTAAATTACACACAGGTGGACCCTATTTACTAATTAGGAGACTTCTGAAGGCAATTGGTTTTATTGCATTTTAGTAAGGGGTATCAGAGTAAAGGGGGCTGAATACACGTACACGCCACACTTTTCACATATTTGATTGTAAAAAAAATTTTTAAACCATTGATCATTTTTCTTCCACAATTATGTGCCACTTTGTGTTGGTCTATCACATAAAATCCCCAAAAAATTAATTTCAATTTTTGGTTGTAACATGACAAAATGTTAAAAATTTCAAGGGGTACAAATACTTTTTCAAATCACTGTATATCCACTTCCCGCCTGGCCAATAGCAGATTTACGGCCGGGAAGTGGTTATGAAATCGTGACTAGACGTTCTCAAACGTCTAGCACGATTTCATGCCGCGCGCGCCCGTGGGGGCCGCAGCGCGGCGATCACTGATGCGGGGTGTCAGTCTGACACCCTGCATCACCGATCTCGGTAACGAGTCTCCGGCGGAGGCTCGCTACCACGTGATCAGCCGTGTCCAATCACGGCTGATCACGATATAAACAGGAAGAGCCGTCGACGGCTCTTCCTCACTCGCGTCTGACAGACGCGAGTACAGGAGAGCCGATCGGCGGCTCTCCTGACAGGGGGGGTTCACGCTGATTGTTTATCAGCGCAGCCCCCCCCTCGTATGCCCACACTAGACCACCAGGGATGCCCACACTGCCCATGAGTGCCCATCAGTGCCGCCTATGAGTGCCCATCAGTGCCACCTATGACTGCCCATCAGTGCCACCTATGAGTGCCCATCAGTGCCACATACCAGCGCCGCCTATCAGTGCCACCTCATCGGTGCCCATCAGTACTACCTCATCAGTGCCTATCAGTGCCGCCATATAAGTGCCCATAATTGAAAGAGAAAACTTACTTATTTACAAAAAAGTTAACAGAAAAAAATAAAAATGTATTTTTTTTTCTAAATTTTCAGTCTTTTATTAGTTGTTGCGCAAAAAATAAAAACCGCAGAGGTGATAAAATACCACCAAAAGAAAGCTCTATTTGTGGGGAAAAAAGGACGCCAATTTTGTTTGGGTACAGTGTAGCATGACCGTGCAATTTTCATTCAAAGTGCGACAGTGCTGAAAGCTGAAAATTGGCTTGGGCGGGAAGGTGCATAAGTGCCTGGTATGGAAGTGGATATACAGTATATAAAAGTAGAATTCTTGGTTTTCAAATTATTCTGATTGGTTGCTATCAACAACACTTAAATGTTTGGGAAATTTGCTAACGTGGTATATTTGGAGATACTATACAACACTGTTCTGTTTTAAAAGCATTCTTAAAACATTATAATCCCAGCTCTGCAGAGCAACAAGTCTGTGGTGACAGGAATCTAGGAAAAAGTTGAGCCCCCTGACCCTGATCCTGAGGACAACCTGAGTAGGTTTACCATGATGAATTAAACAGTTTCTGGAATTAATCTCTGCAGGTCAAAGCTATATATCATGGGGCTACATTTCTTCTGATCCTTTGAAGGATTGCTTTATCGGCAGAAGACAATTTTTTGATGCTGGTTTTCTTACATTTGCTCAAGAAGAGCTAAGACATAGACTGACACATTGATCATAAATTCAGGTGTTTCATCCGGAAAAAAAAGTACTGATTTTAAAGATAGGTCACTTTGTAGCATACTGCTGCTAAGGATGACGACCGTCAAAGCTGAACTTCAGGCTAGCAGCTACGTACCCCTTTGATGCACATAAAGGGAAACCTTTTTACCTGATACAATATTTACATTTTGTCCACCCAGTCCTGAAGTTTACACAACCCTGATAGCACAGACAGCATGGTGCCCTAACCTTGCCATGCCAGTGATGGTTGGCCCAATACATGGCAATTACTCTGGGTAGACATGCCTTGCACTTTACAACACAGTGGTCCCACTCATTGTGCATTGGCTTGTCTCTGTACGCTAACTTTGAATTGGTATTAGTTTACTCCAGTGTGATTATCTATGAATTAGCGATAATTCTTTTTGAACTTCTTGCAGCTATAGCAACACATTGTGAAAGTGGCGCAAATAACTACTACTTGCATCTGTCAGAACTCTTAGGCCTCGTACACACGACTGGTTTTCCTGCCAGGAAAACTGCCAGGAGAGCTTTTGGCTGGGAAAACCGGCCGTGTGTATGAAGGAAAACTGCCGGAAATCCCGGCGGGAAAATAGAGAACCTGCTCTCTATTTTCCCACCAGGATTCCCAGCAGTTTTAAACCCAACAGTTTTCCTATGGGGAAACACCACGAGGGAGCACTCACATGGCTGGGATTCCCAGCCAAATCTCTCCCCGCAGTTTTCCCGAATAGGAAACCCAGCCATGTGTACACAGGGTAAACTTTACCGAGCAGGTTCTCGGTTTTCCCTTCGGGATTCCCGGCGGACTTTAATACCGCCGGTAATCCTGGTCATGTGTACAGGGCTTTAAGTCTTGTTCATACCATGATGCAGAGACATTCGTTTTTCTGCATGCGTTCTGCAAGAGCGTTAAAGAAAACAATGGTTCTCTATGTGCCCTGTTCACACCACAACATGTGGATTGTTTTCAGCGCAGGAATCTGCAACGTGTGTGCAGTTTTCTGCACAGAAAAAACGGACATGAAATTAACATTGGTGTAAACAGGGCATATAACTGATGCGCATGAAAACAGTTTGTCAATGTGCATAAAAACTCACTGAAACGCACATTAAAAAAAAAAAAAATTATGTAAACTAATGTAAACTTATATCTCAACTCATTTACAAGTGGTTTTCCCATCAGTTTTCATGCACGTATGGTGTGAACAAGCCCTTAAGGAAATTGTCACAAGGGGCCAGATTCACATACAATTAGATTTGCGTAGAGTATCTGAAATACACTACGCCGCCGTATTTTACCTGGCTCTACGTGGAATCCCGGTAGATTTTGTCCAGTAAACTACGGCGGCGTAGTGTATTTCTCCCGACGCAAGCCATCTACGCGAGTAGGGGGCGTGAAGCATTTAAAATAGGCGCGTTCCCGCGGCGATCGAACTGCGCATGCTCCGTTCAGAAATTTCCTGCCGTGCATTGCGCGAAATCAAAATCAATTTGAGTAGCGTCGTTTACGGACATTCCTATTCCCGAACGAGTTACGTAAAAAAAAAAAAAAAAAAAATTAAATTTGACGCGGGAACGACGGCCATACTTAACATGAGCTACGCACCGTTAGACCAGCAAAAAGCTGGTCTAACAGTACGTAGAAAAAAATAGACGAAAGCGATTGCGAAGACCGCTCGTATCTTCGTGGATCGCCGTAAAAACTCATTTGCATATCCCAACGCTGAAAACGACGCAGACTCCTCCCAGCGGCCGCAAAAATATTGCAGCGTAGATCCGAAGGCTTACGAAGACGTAAGCCTCTCGGGTCGAAGCCCGAAGCCGCCGTATCATGGTTTGAGGATTCAAACTAGTGATACGGCGCGCAAAATTTGAAATTACTCCTGTCTAACACCAGTTAGACAGGCGTAATTGCTCTGTGAATCTGGGCCAAGGTTTTTATCTATTAGTCGTAGGTCTATTTAAAGGGACCATATCATGAGGAAAGTGTCTCAAATGCTTTATTCAATTAACCCCAGTCGGTTTTATGTCTGCCTGGTGTTAAGCTTTAACCACCTTTTTTTGTTTTGTTTTTGTTTCTTAATGTACACCACTGTGCAAAAGTTTTAGGGAAAAAATACTGTAAATTAAGATTTTTTTCAGAAATAGAAGGATTAATCATCTATTTTTTTTATCAATTAACAAAATGGAAAGTAAATGAATAAAAGAGAAATCCCCCCCCCCAAAAAAAACTATATTTGGTGTGACCACCCCTTGCCTTCAAAACAGAATCAATTCTTCTAGGTACACTTGCGCACAGTTTTTAAAGAAAGTCAGCAGGTAGGTTGTTCCAAATATTTTGGAGAACAAACCACAGATCTTCTGTAGATGTAGGCTGCCTAAAAACCTTCTGCCATTTCATGTTATCCCAGACAGATTCAATGATGTTGAGATCAGGGCTCTGTGGGAGCCAAACCAACACTTCCAGGACTCCTTGTTCTTCTTTACACTAAAGATAGTTCTTAATGACATTGGCTTTATGTTTGGGGTCATTGTCCTGCTGCAGAATGTTAAGGAAAGGGGAACACCTTTTTTCAAGGCCCCCCGATTCCTCATGGGACTGCGGCTTGGACAGGTTTTAAGTCTCCCCAGTGCACATGTGGCACATGGGGGCACCTCTGGAGAGTCAGTTGATCTTTTGGAATCTTCTAGAGGGTATTTGGGGGCTATATAAAACTGATTCCGGTCCCAGGAGTTTCAGCTGCCTCAGAATGCATTTCTGTGGTGCTCCCATCTGTTTTGTTGTAGTATTTATTATGTGATACATTCACCCTTAAACTTAAAAGGGGAAGGTTAGTCTTTATTCAGCTTGAGCTGTAATGGCTAAGCTACTGTGTTAAATATAAAATAGGTTCCCTTGGCAAAGGGGATGGTTGCTACTTTACTATTTAAAAGCTGTACGGCTTGAGTCATGGTGACTGAGCTGTGGTTGGCTCAGTTTAATATTTTTTTTTTATTACTGTATTTGAATAAAGGTTAGCTAATTTAGTAAACCAATAATAAACGGCCCCAGCCAAGTTTCTCAACCAAAATGTTGTCTATGTAAGTTATTTTAAATTTAGAATACTGCCTGCAATCCCATCAATTTGGGACCAATCACACACCTACCCTGGTGGTATGGCATGATTGATAAATATCTGCATGTATTTCATCTGCATTGTGAACAGGATGTGGGGAGAGGAGAATTACTCCCACATTCCTTTTTTTTTTCTATTTTATCCTTAGGCTGTGCTTTATGTATGTTTTTTTCTCTTTTCAGGGATTCTAAATATTAAGGCAAATTCTTTGTAGATATACATTGCCGATTGGACAATTATTTGCACAATGAAGAATTGAAGGACTCACAATGCATAAGATGTGACATATACCTCCCTGGTGGTATGGCATGGTGAATAAGTATCTGCATTGAGGACACCAGTGATTCTGACCAAATCTCCAACTCCATTTGCAGAAATGCAGCTCCAGACTTCTGATGTCAAATGGAAGCAAGCATGATGTGTCTTTCATCTACTGCATTAAGTTTCTTGGCCAACCACTGCTTCTATGGTACCTCAACTTTGCCCATTTCTTTGTACTTCTTCAAAAGAGCTTGAACAGAACATCCTAAACACCAGTGTGCATTGAAATCTTTGCCTATAAGAGACCTTGCTGATGCAGTATAACTACCTTGTGTCTTGTTATGAAAAGAGTCTCCTTTAGCCACACATCTGAACGATCCCTCTTATTAATGTGTTAATGGCAACCTCAGCCTGGACTCCGACCAGGCCATGCCCCCAATGTGTTTCGCTCTGTCCCTCGAAGATTAGTCATTAGTGTCTTGTGTCTTGTTGCTGTGCTCAGACTGAGGACAGACAGTACAGTTACAATACAATTCAATACAGGAGGAATCAGAGGGCCCTGCTCGTTTGAGCTTACAAACTAGAAGGGAGGGTCAAGTGATAAAAAGGTAATAGGTGTGGGGGAAGAGTTGATGGAGAAAATAAAGGTAGAGGTGTGGGCAGGATAGGCTTTCAAGGATCGTCTAAAAGCAAAAAGAGTAGGAGATAATTGGACAGATTGGGGTTGGAGTTTCATAGGATGGGATAGGCTTGAGAAAAGTCCTTGAGGCAAGCATGGGAGGAGGTGATGTGGGAGTTAGCGAGTAGAAGGCCTTGGGTTGAATAGAATGATTGGTTGGTATTTTGAGACTAGATTAGTGATGTAGCTGGGGGCCAAGTTGTGGGTGGCTTTGTAAGTTATAATAATAATAACATGAACCAATATTTCTTTCTGCATTTGGAGAGCTTTATTTGCATACATTTCAAAGACAGCATTCCCTGAAATCTCCCCACTAATGAGAACCACTAGCAACAGTGTTGATGAGACCATTAAAGTGGAACTAAACCCTCCTATGCTTAAAGGGGTGTTCCAGCCAAAATTGTGTTTATTAAAAGTCAGCAGCTACAAAAAGTGTAGCTGCTGGCTTTTTATAAACACTCACTTACCTGGTCCTGCGTTCCAGCGACGCGCCGACCGGGGCTCCGCTCCTCTCCCCCCCTCCCCAGCCGGCATCTCCATCTCGACTGTGGGCACCCAGCCGTGACAGCCTTCGGCTTCGCGGCCGGGCACCCACTGCGCATGCGCGAGCCGCACTGCGCATGCGCACGCGGCGCGGCTCGCCACTGATTGGAGAGGCGATCGCATGGGACCTGTCAGTGTCCCATGTGATTGCCTACAGGGAGGGGCTGGTGTAGGCGATTAAGGCTTAATTGCCTAACCAGCCCCTCGGTGGAAGCAGGAAGTGGGACAGGAAGTCCCACTCCTACTGAAGCCCCCACTCCCCCCCCAAAAAAATTACATGCCAAATGTGGCATGTAAGGGGGAGGGGAGGGGATTAAGCAAAAGTGTTTTTTTTGGGTGGAACTCCTCTTTAACAACTAATCTTAGTCTCTGTTATCTAGGTATAACTTGCAATGCCGCTCTAAGCTGAGACAAAGATCTCCCGTCTGGTGCACTGAAGAGAATAGGTGCCTATGCAACGTTCAGGGGCGTAGAAGCATCAACAGAGAAGAGGAGGAATACCGCTCACTGACCCAGTGAATTAATATGTAAATGAGTGTGGCCTCAGCCAGTGGTAGTCCAGCCATGCCCTCTTCAGGTTTCCTCTATGACAAAGGTCCAGTGTGCGGGACGAAACATGTCTGAGGCGTGGCTGGAGGGGCACTGGCTGAGGCCACACTCATTCACATATTCTTGCACTGGGTCAGTGAGCCGAGTTTCTTCCTTTCTCTTTTAAACTTAGCCTCTGTTTTATCTGCAATTGTTATGGTGCTGTACATGAAATCAGCTATTATGACAGACATTTGATGGCTTGACATTTCAATTGAGAACACAAGCAACTGTGACAATTATCATTCACAGCATGCCTTCATTGTAACTGTTTGGGGAAACGGTTAAAGCGATAGGGTTTAAAATAAAACAGTACTGATAACTCTTGTGTCCTGAACCTCTGTGGTTAGCAAAGCCTTATATTATATCTTTTGTATTGGAGTATTATGCCCTGCACACACGATCGGTTCGTCTGATGAAAACGAACCGATGGATTTTTTCATCAGATATCCGATGAAGCTGACTTTTATCAGTCTTGCCTTCACACCATGATTAAAAATCAGATCGTGTCCAACGCGGTGGCGTAAAACACAACGACGTACAGAGAAAAATGAAGTTCAATGCTTCCGAGCATGCATTGATTTGATTCTGAGCATACGTGGATATTTGACCGATGGATTTCCCCACAGACGATCGTTTTTTTCTATCGTTTTTTTTAACCATACGAAAGTTTTTAAACAGATTCTATTTTTTTTCACCGATGGGAAAAAAACTGATGGGGCCCACACACGATTGGTTCGTCCGATGAAAACGGTCCATCGGTCCGTTTTCATCAGACGAACCGATCGTGTGTACAGGGCATGAATCTACTGTCCAATAACTGACCCATATATTTTATCTTCCACATTCCATACTTCAGTGTTACTTCTTCAAAGATACTGAAAAAGAAGTTGTAGATAGTCCACTCTAACCAGTGACTTGAACCCAAAATGTGATTAATAAATATTGGTGATTGGTGCTTTAAATCCAGCTAGTGATCTAGCAATTAATACATACACTTTCCTAAATTCATATATCATATGGTGACAATTAAATGTGCAATCCTTTAAAACTGACTAGTGCTCTGGTGAAAAAAATAAAATAAAAAAGAATATTCATATGCACAGTCCTTTTAAGTGCATAAAGCAAAGTCTTTTTGAAAAAAATTACAGATGCTCTTCAATCGTGTTTTCCTTTATCTATAAACTTGTGGCGGTGCTTCATATGGTGCTCCCCTATAGGTGTTGCACTCACCAGAAATATTCACCCCTCGAAGGGGTATTCCATATTTACAGTATATGCCACTGTGTAGCAGATCCCAGATCCACGGCTTTAGCTACCTCTCCTTTCTTTGCTCCTTTAAAAGTTCAGCCCCTCCGTCTCATCCACATGCAGAGAAAAGATGCTCCTACAGAATTAGAAGTTCCAGACCTGACAGCTACACCCTTATTGGCAACCAAAAATCAGGGTGGGGCTGAACTTTTAAAGGAGCAAAGAGAGGAGAGGTATCTAAGGATGTGGATCTTGGATCTGTTACACAGTGGCATATACTGTGAATGTGGAATACCCCTTCGGAAGGGTAAATATTTCTTGTGAGTGCAACACCTATAGGGGAGCACCATAAGAAGCCCCAGCACAAGTTTATAGATAAAGGAAAGCATGATTGAAGAGCACCTGTCACTTTCTTCCAAATATTGGTTGAAAAAGAAAACAAACAATAAATTCTTAGCTTGAATGATAAAGATTAACCATTTGATCCATGGTGCTACTGTTTCAGAGAGATAGACAGATAGATAGATAGATAGATAGATAGATAGATAGATAGATAGATAGATAGATAGATAGATAGATAGATAGATAGATAGATAGAGATCGATAGATAATGACTAAGGCTATATGCTTACCTTCCCCCACTATTGTGTTGTTCGTTCCTGCCCTTCACCTCCTTTACACTATGAGCCAAAGTAAATGTTATCAGGACACTGAAACTGATCTTTATGAATCTAAACCACTACTATATATGCTTTATATGTAATGTCCTTTTTTTTTTATTTTAACTTAGCAGTGCAATCCACAATCCACAATCTTCAGTTTAGGTAAATTCATTTTAAAATCAGCAGTAATTTTCTAGACCATATATCCCTTAACTTTACAGAAACAAATTATTTCTACTTAGCCTTTGACAATTGTTTTGGTGTTTTTTGGTGCCCCTTCTTGGCATTAATGTAATGAAGTATATTGATTTTTTTTAAGACAAGCACTCCAACAGGCCAAACATTCATTATTGGCATTGGCTGCTTTGACTGCGAGTCGCTTTTTGCAGCATTAGTGTGACCTTGCTAACTAATGAAATCAGAGTAGATACGTATTGTTCTATGTTATACTATTTTTGTTGTTTCCATGACACTGGCATATTATCACAACACATAGTTCTCTCCTTGTGATATAATGTAAATTCAGTATGATGAAAGCAAGCAAGCTTTGAATCACTTAATACAACAGACAAGAAAACACCCACACCATTCAGATCGGTTTGGAGAATTTCCCTTTAATGGCTGTAGCCATGCAAGTGGGAAGAGAACAGCTTGTTAAATTTGCTGTGTGTTGCTCAGGTGTAAGGCATAAACAAGACGACACGTAGGAACAAGTAATATTAAGACGTATTTGTATTTAGCCACTTCAATACAGAGCACTTCACCCCCTTTCTGATTAAGCCAATTTTCAGCTCTCAGGGTTGTCATACTTTGAATGACAATTGCGCGGTCATGCAACACTTTACCAAAACTACATTTTTATGGTTTTGTATACACACTGTTTGTTTGTTTTTTTGCAAAAAAATAATTTTCAGTTTTTTTGTTTCAGTTAAAAAAGTCCATAAATAATGGTATATATATATATATATATATATATATATATATATATATATATATATATATATATATATATATTGTTCAATCCTGATGTATTGACACCCTTCTTGATGCCCAAAAATGCCAAGGCAGTACAAAAAAACAAATTAGCCCCTTTTGGAAAGTAGACAGTCCAATGTATTTAGTAAGAGGCATGGCACATTTTTTTAAGTAATTTTTTGACATGATTTTTTGGAATATTAAAAATGTAAAAAAATATATATTCAAAGTGGCAAAGTCATTGTCTTCTTACACTATGAAAGAAGGAAGTATAAGTGCATTAGAATTAACTTCTGTGTACTGAAGAACTAAGCTGCCTGTGGATTTTGCCATGTCAATAAGTGGCCCGACTCTCCACACAGACTTAGTTTTTGAAGTAAATCATTGCACATATTAGCATTTAATACAGAACAGTAAAACAACAGACTTTTTCACTCTCTACTCCATTGGTTGTGAAGTTGTCCCTGTGCCCCAGAAAGCACATGGCCTCAGTCTGCAATCAGAGTGAGCATATGCCCTATTACAATTTCCTAGACCTGCTTACAAATAATGTTGTTTCTGAAGCAACTGGGATCAGATTATAGTCTCATGTACGAGCCATATGGGCACGATCTCATTTATTAGAAACACATCTTTCTACTTCGGTTGGAAAGCTGTACAAACATTGGATTTTCGTAAAACTATAGGAACTGTTGTTTCTAGTATTATCCCTCCTACTGACATTGCTGTGCTTTGATCAACTCTGTTTAATTTTTTTCCCTTCACAAGCACCATTTTTATGCATAACCCACTTGTGATACAGCTCACATTGCTACGCTGCTCACAATTGCAGCAACATGCCTCAGCAATCGGTGCTTTCACAAGAAATCCCTCAACACAAGGCTGATTTGCAATAGGTAGATAAATCTGATAGATCCAAATGTACAGTCAAGTCTTCCTTAAATCTTAAAGAGTGCCATGAAACAAACAAAGCATAAATTACTAATAATATATATGGTCCGTGGAATAGGACTGTACTATGCATAGCTGCTGCTGATGAAACATGTATAAATGCAGAACAGTCAAAAAGTGCAAGGCAAGCCTAAAAAAGCATATAAATGCTATAACAGACTGTCTGAAAAATATTCTTCTGTTCTATTAAGTATCAATACAGAAGAGTCTCTTCAAGAGTTAAATAGCTTCAGTACTCTTAACAAAAGAAAGTAAGCAGGTTCTTGTGGGGTGTCATTAACTATAAATCTGCTGTTGCACATTGTAGTTATACAGACAGTTACAGGCTGACCAGGATTGAAAGGGGTAAACTGTGTCTAGACTCTTTCCTGGGCATTTTGAGTCCTGCCCTCTGCTGCAAGCAATACCAGAGGAGGGTTCAGAGCTCTCTCTCTCTTCCACATGCGATTTACAGACGAAAAACTGCTGCAACATGTAGTTCTACTGGAGCATGTGGCTCCCTTCTGGGTCACCCTGCTGGGATTCTCCCTGGACTAGGAACTTACCATCACCTCACTGTTGCTGACTGGAGTTTCATTCTCTGGAAGGAATAAGCCTGGGCAGCCTGCATTAGTTGGTCGGGGTTTAACTGTGTTGCTGAATTTTCAGTAAAGCTGTTAGCTGTTTCAAGTTGTTCAAAGGGGTGCATGGCAACATATGGCGTATCAGAAGAACAGGACCCGTAAAGCACACATAGGGTATGAAGTAAGGCCACTAAAAAAGGTTAAATCAGCAGAAGAGTTGGAGTTGGGGAGCAGTTGCCACGGGTAACCAAGAACTAGTGGGAACTGCATAGCAGTTGGCCATAAAGCGTGATACCTGGTGTAGGTGACGGGTCCTCAGGTAGCAAGGGAGTGAGTGATCTGGCACCCTCCCTAGCGGCCCTTTTACCAAAAGGACCCCATTCTGTCACTGGGATTAAAGTGACAGAGGTATGCTGGACTGGTGGAGAGGGTACAGGCTCAACAGTGTCCCTCCTAAATTCAATAACAACATACATCGGGAATGTGTGTAGTAACTGGGGACAGTGTGTTTTACAGAGGTATGTTTTACTACTGCACACAGTCTATGGCTCATCTCTAAGCAGGGGTAACGGCATAATGTTTGACTTTCACATCAATGTGACCCCGTCTGGTCCCAGGCATTGGTGAGCATGTACATGACGAAAGTTACCCCCACAAGCAGGACGATTTATCCTGCCAACAGACTCATTACATTTTAGAAGCCAGGTTACAGGCAGATGACAGGAGATTACAATTGCATGAAACTATATCTTGCCACTCTACTTCTTCAAACCACTCTAAGAAACAAATAATTAAAATCCCACAAACAGTGATTGCTTCAAGATCCTGCTCACAGTGATCTTCACTAAGTAGTTAAGCATAAGCAGCAAAGTTGGAAGCTTACTGCATTAAGAGAAAAGTGGTAATTGAAGTAAGATGCAAGATGGACCTTAAAGTTTATCCTTAGCTAGAACAATGTCAACACAGTTGTCAGGACACTTTGATTCCTGTACACTAGGATACCAACCCACAGCACATCCAGCAGCAGGAAAAGATGGACCAATCAACCACACAGATAACCCTGGCATGTCTGACACTTCTCTATCACCTAATTTTGCTAAAGTTACAAACACACCCCAAGCAGCAACTCATGTGCTGTCAAAGACCATCCTGAATCCATCTAACCAAATCCCGTCAAAATCTTCTAGGATCAGTCACATAGTTCTTGAAGCCCACATCATAAGACCTCCAAATGTCAAGTCAGTCAGTCAAGTCTGGACTAAACCCATCTGCTGCTCCATTATCTCTTCCAGGCTCTTAAACATCAGGTATTGGATGTCACCACCTCCAGCAATGGCGAAGGAGCACCTGCCTTGACAAGGTCTAAAAGAACTGATTTGTCAGATCTTGCTAAGTGCATGACTCACAGACAACCATTATTATAAAAGCTTTATGAAGTTGGATGATTAGCCAGAGAACTATAGAACCTTGGGATCCACGTTTAAAGGATGTAAAGGTTTGGTTTAAAAAAAAACAACAAAAAAAACATGTCATACTTACCTCCTCTGTGCATTTGGTTTTGCACAGATTGGCCCTTATCCTCCTCTTCTGGGGTCCCTCAGTGGCACTTGTGGCTCCTCCTCCTCTTGAGTACCCTGTTGGAGAACCTCTCTCCCCCAGGGCACTTATGCGGGCGCGCTCCTGTGTCGCGCTGCTGCGTCCATTGATACAGACAATTTATGCAATCAGGACCCGAGACACCGATTGGAGCTGGTGTGCCCATCCTCATCCCTGGAAAGACCGGGTTTTGGGTTAAAGTAAGTAAAAGGGGGCTCTGAGGAGGCTGCTGCATCACAGGAGGTTTTTCACCTTAATGCATAGAATGAATCTATAGAATGAACCTTGAGGGTTTACAACCCCTTTAAAGTTAGTAATTCATTACCCTAGCATCTCATCTATGCAAGAACTTGACATCTACAAACGAGACAAAGGCCATACTCTTGTGTGGGAGAGGTTAAATCACATTTATGGGAGATCTGAAGATAATTAGCTTGTTTTGTTTAAGTGGCTGCAGGACTTTCCAGAAATGAGCAAAGCAATAATTGCAGTTATAAAGTAAGAAAAATGAAATTTTCCCTGCAATGGCTTGGGTAGCCAGTCTCTATGATGAGGCCACAATTTAGTGCACTGGGAACAAGATTAGAGATTTTTTGGATAAATTCTGGTGTATCTTTCACAGACTTTGGATAGAAGTAACGGATGTGGAAAAAAAAATGGACTTTGGGTGTCGGTGGCACCTTCACACTGTAATCCTATAGAGCAGAGGTCGTCAACCCCTGGTCCGCGGCCCACTACCGGGCCACAGCACTTCTGCAGCCGGGCCACGGGTGCGAGCAGGCGGCATGAGACTTTTCTTCCTCCTGCCATCGCTCTGTTATCCTCACAGAGCCGACAGCGGGAGGCGGAACAATTCTGGGTGGAGGGCGGAGCTGCCCGAGTTTATCAAACAGGCGATTGGCTGCTAGGACTGTCCTTCATCCTAGCAACCAATCACCTGTTTGTTACCTCGGCCCTCCATCCAGAACTGTCCCGCCTCCCTCCCTGCAACGCCTCTCCTGTCACTATCAAGACATGCTGTGCCTCCCTCCGATCTGTCTCTGTAAGGTAGGACAGTGAGGGGGTGAAGTAAAGCGGTAATATCTGAATGTGGGGGGAGGATTCCGAGCCTCAGGATTGCAGTGATGTGGGGGGAGGGGACTGAGGACATCAAAGAGGAGGAGCTGAGCACTGGTGTGTGGGGGGGACCAAGGATTGGAGTGTGGGGGGGGACTAAGGACTGGAGTGTGGGGGGGGACTGAGGACTGGAGTATGTGGGGGGGACTGAGGACTGGAGTGTGTGGGGGGGACTGAGGACTGGTGTGTGGGGGGGACTGAGGACTGGAGTGTGTGGGGGGGACTGAGGACTGAAGTGCGTGGGGGGACTGAGGACTGGAGTGTGTGGGGGGGACTGAGGACTGGAGTGTCTGTGGGGGGGACTGAGGACTGGAGGGGGGGACTGAGAACTTGAGTTTGTCGGGGGGGACTGAAGACTAGAGTGGGTGGGGGGGACTGAGGACTGGAGTGTGGGGGGGACTGGGGACTGGAGTGGGGGGGCACTGAGAACTGGAGTGTGGGGGGGGACTGAGAACTGGAGTGTGGGGGGGGGACTGAGGACTGGAGTGTGGGGGGACTGAGGACTGGTGTGTGGGGGGGACTGAGGACTGTAATGTGGGGGGACCGAGACTGGAGTGTGGGGACCGAGGACTGTAATGTGGGGGGCCTGAAGAAGTTAAATTGGGGGGACCAAGAACTGTCAAGTGAGGGGGGCTGAGGATATTAAAGTGGAGGTTGGGAATGTAATGTGAGGGGTAGGCTGCCACTGATTCTGCATTATGGTTAGTTTAACTATTTCATTTATTACTATAATGTAATAGAAATAATGCGCTGACAAATTGCCCGCGAAAAATCGCTTACCCCCCCGCATGCCATCCCCAACCTCCCCCCAACCGGGCCTTGGCAAAATTTCCTTCCACGCAGCCAGTCCCCGGTGCCAAAAAGGTTGGGGACCACTGCTATAGAGGTACTCTTTATGAAAGCAAGAATTGGCCTAGCTGTCAAAAATTGCAACGAAATGCACCTGTCAAACAGGTGCAGAAAAATTGGTCTTTGGGTGTTATTTGTGCCAATGAAACCTACACCACGCTCTTTCAGATGAAATCAAAACCCGCAATGCTAGCAGCCTAGAGATCCTGCAGAGATTCAGCGACATCGACATCAGGGGCTTCATAGCTGCTGGTAATACATGACTGATTAATTTTGATAAATTTGAGATGATTCACAGAGTCTTTGGACAGATGCATTCTATTATCAGTAACAAAACCTCCAGCAGCACTGAATGCCTGTTTGGAAAGCACGCTGGACGCAGGGCAGCCCAGCAGCTCAATTGCATACTGGGCAAGTTCTGGCCAGTGGTCTATTCTCATGAGTCAGTAAGCCAGTGGATCGTCGACTGGAAAGCTCTCCATCTCTGTTTTCGCCGATGGGATGTGGAAGCTGACAGCCCTGGGCGGTGAAGACTAAAAGAATTGTGAGATGCATCACTTAGGGAGCCGCTTTATCCACCACTCCTCTCTTGACCAACAGAAGTCTCAAAACTACGTTTTCCACAACACTGTAACCTACCAGAGATGGAAAAAGTGTTAGATAAACTCCTCTTTATGGCGTCCTCAAGAGATTTTATCTTTTTCACTCTCTGTGGGGATGGCATGAGTTCTGAGACTTTCCTCTTGTAACGGTGGTCAAGGAGGGTTGCCAACTAATAGTGATCCTTCTCCTTTACGTCACATATTCTTGGGTCATTTCGCAGGCTTTGAAGCATGAGGGAGCCCATGCACTACAAATTTGCAGAGGCATGAGAAGTAGACTCCTCAGGGTCTCTGGGAATTACAGTATCTGGAACTGCTTCTCTGTGGTTCTGGGGATGGAAACCCATCTCTTACTGTTTGACATATGTCTACCTCTGCTTCAATGCCTCCAAAACTACTAGAATCCTCCTCCTCTTCCTATTCCTCCCACGTTTCTTGTGTCTTCTGTGGTGTACGAACAATGGTGTCTGCATAAAGTGGGCCTTGAGAGGAAAGGAAGTACTCCTCTTCCTCCCGCTGCTCTGCCTCGAGTGCCCTGTTCATAATGGCACGCAGAGTCTGCGCCAACAGGAACACAACAGGGATTGGGTCACTGATGCATGCATTGTCACAGTTTACCATCCTTGGGCCCTCCTCAAATGGTGACAGTACAGTGCATGCATCCTTTATGAGCAGCCATTGGAGTGAGCAAAAAAAGCCAAGCCGGTCTGAGCCTGTCCTTGTGCCATACTCACACAGATACTCGTTGACGGCCCTCTGCTACATGTTCAGCCGCTGCAGCATTGCCAAAGTTTAGTTCCACCTGGTGGGTATGTCACAAATTAGGCGGGTTACTGGCAGGTGGAATTCCCACTGAATTTCAGCCAACCGAGCACTGGCTGCGTATGACCATCTGAAATGGCTACAGACTCTTCTGGTCTGCTTTAGCAGATCTTCCAACCCTGGGTATCTATTTAAGAAATGCTGCACCTCCAAATTGAGAACATGTGCCAGGCATGGCACATGTGTCAACTTTCCCTGTCTAAGGTCAGACAGGAGGTTTGTGATATTATTGCTCACCACCATTCCTGGCTCCAACTGGCATGGCTTGAACCACCTCTGGGCCTGCCCCTGAAGAGTTGCAAGAATCTCTGCTCCGGTGTGGTTCCTGTCCCTTGACACATCAGCTGAAGCACTGCATGGCACCTTTTAACCTGACTCATTGAATAGCCCATTGAACGATTAGTGGGTACTTGTGGTTTATAGGACAATTCAGCAGAGGGGGACATGGAGGAGGAGCAGGGGTGGGGGCTGACAAATCTTGCATCATCACCACTAGCTGTAAGGAGACATGGGGGCACAACAAGCTGCAGCATTAAGCCCTGTCCCGAATCCTTCCGACTTGCAAGCAGAGTTACCCAGTGTGTTGGGAAATTAAATATATTGCCGCTAACCATGCTTGCTGGACCACGTGTCAGCAGTAACATGGACTTTGTGGCTGACTGCCTTGCCCAACAATGCCACACCATTGCCTTTCACCTGATGGTACAGAGCTAAAATAGTGTTACGTGAAAAGTAATAGTGACTAGGAACCTGCTTTTGTGGTACAGCACCTGCTGCAAATTCATGGAAGGGGACAGAAGCCACCAGACGGAAAGGCAGAAGTTGTAGAGTCAGCAACTTTGACAAGCTTGCATTTAGATGCTGTGCATGTGGGTGGCAGTGACTGTATTTTTATTTTGCTGCAGAAGATGGGGCAGATCCATTTTGCAGCTATGGTCTACAACTATTTGTGTGCTGCTGGCAGATGTGCTGCAAGGACCTGGGACACCCTGCGCTATACCATCATCACTGTCAGTGGAGGCTGCTGAGAGGTCATGAGGTATAGCGGGGGCAGACTGAGGTGAGTAAGGAGGAGGAACAGATTTGCACCCCTTTTGTGTGGCTTTCAGGTGCTCTTGCCAATGGGCTGAGTGGTGGGATCCTTGTCAAGCATGGGGTACCCAAATAGCTGGGGTATTTGCCACTCTTGATGTGTGAGACAAAGGTTTCAAATTGCAACAGTGCGATCAGCTGCACATGTGCTAAAAAAGGCCCAGACAGCTGAGCTGTGAGAAGTTGGCCAGGAGATAACAGCTTCACAATGTAATGGAATAGGGTGGCTTCTCTCTACTATTCCATGATGGCTGCTTCGTTGCAGTTGTGCCTCACCCTCACTTTACTCCTCTGCTCTATCTGGCACCTCAGCCACGTCAGTGACCTCATCATCATCACCTCCTCCATTTTCATTAGCACTGGAGACAACTTGGCAGTAAGCTGTGGCTGGGGGAACATGACTACCAATTTGTGTACCAGTGTTCTCCCCTCTCTGTAGGCTCATGTTCCTGCCTTCCTCAACCTCAGAACCAACACCTGAATCAAGTAATGGCTGTGCATCATTAAGGCGCAAGTGGCTGACGCTGTTTTCAAATAACTCAGCTGACTCCTAAATGCCTGATGCTGGGGCTATGACAGGAATAGCTGTGGACAAGGAGGCAGGTTTAACCACTCTGGCAGCTGCAGTGGACTGTGCACTAGTCTCTGCTCGGGTGACAGATGATGAGGAGGATAAGGATGGTTTAGTAAGCCAGTCCGCCGCCTGGGGTTCTGTTCCGGCATTCCGCCGTGGTGTTCTGTTCCCCCAATCAATACCAGGCCTTAGGGTCTGGTATAGATTTTAAGGGGAACCTCACGCCACACAAAAAAAAAAAATCCCCTATACCAGACCCTTATCTGTGCATGCAACGTGGCAGGTCCTGAACCATACCAGACCACATGCCCTCAACATGGGGGGCATGCTGGGTCGATGACGTCACAAGGGGTGGGGGTCACTTCTCTGATGTCATCGGTTGGCCACACCCCTTAGCTATTGTAAATGTAAATGTCAGACAGCAGGCATTTGGTGGGGAGTCTTTAATGAGGCCGGAGTTTTTTTTTTACTGTTTTCAAATCCAGTGGTGTGGCGCGCAGCATGATTGATGATGGATCTACACTGAGGGACATTGTTTTAAATTTTTTAATAAAGGAATTGTCAAAAGCTTGTGTAGAGTCTTTATTAACTTTTTACACTTTTTTGATGAATGGGTAGGGATACTATATACCCCATACTCATGCACATAGGGGGGGGGGAGATCTTAGGGGGCTTTCAGATTTTGATAAACCCTAACTCGCAGACCCTATAACCACCGCCCAGGTTTGTGGGGAAGAGGCCCTTGTCCCTATTAACATGGGGACACAGTGCTTTGGAGTGGGTTGGTAGAGCCCCCCCACCCCAAAACACCCCCCCCTCCATGTTAAGGGCCTGAAAAAGGCAGGAGTTGGGACTTTAAATGAGGTGTGCATCAAATAATTGGTAAGGTAAACCAAAAAGACTATCCTTTAAACCATGAGAAGAACAATGCAAAAAAATAATACTTTTTTCAATAGCCCCAACGGCAGATTGTAAGACATTGTAGTTAATCAAAATAATGTTTCATATGATAAAATATATACATCACAGTAGTGGAATCATGGTACATAAACATACAGCTGTAAAACTCAGAGCTGATTACATGAAAGATCTTGGTAAGTGTAAAATATGGTATTTGATCAACAATAATTTATATAAGGCCAACATATGAGGGTATGTGACGAGACCCTAGTTTGCTCGCTTCTGCTCTGCCGACAATCCTCTGCTACTATTGGATCAGAGTGCAGATTGCAACGTCTGATGGTTCAGTCATCCAAGGTTCCGTGATCCGAACTACAGCTATGTGCCGTTCGAGATCCATTAGAACAAACACCAGGCAGGCTGTATGTAAGTTCAAACAGGACTCTTTTAATGGAAGTACACAACACACTTTTATACAGAATTTGGAACATCCCGCCCCCAACAACCGCTTTCCTATTGGTCAATTGTAAAGTCCATGCAGTCCCCCTTCAGGTCCACTTCCATGCAAAAATAATGTACAAGGATGAGATTGTGCTAAAAACATATAACAGTCCTCAAATGAATGTGCTAAATTAAACAGAACATAAATAAAATTTGTGCGTGAAAATCACATAATGGGTAAATCCATGGACAAAAGAGAAAAAGTTCATATCAAGAAATTCTCCCACATGTGCCAACGAATCCACACAAGGAAAGGTGCTGGGACAGAAGAGACCTCCACCAAAATCACATGAAGCCTCTTACCGAATGGGAATGATCTCTAAGTTATAGGAGATCTTAAACAGCATGATAGGATCTGGTGTAATCGGTGTCATTCAGTGTTTCAGACAAATGGAAGCAGCCTGGATCTTATGGTTCGTAAGTAACTCCCAGTGTGTCATCCACAGGTACATATAAAACACAAATGCCTCACATAGTGTAAAACCCTCATTTAATGGATAAAAGATAGACTTGCACTTACATCATGTTTAGAAAAACATTGCGTGTATACACATCAGCCGGCCGGCTTGTAACAAACAGCCCGTACTCCGGGTAGAGAGAGTGAATGTGCGGTGACGTCAGAAAGCAGGACTTGATCACGGGGTACAGGCGGCGTTCTGAATCACCGCATAAATACAAAGGACGTCCAATGCAGCCTCGATGTGAGTGAAACACCCAGCTGCACTGCCGCCATATTACTTGATGCGAACCGCGCTGTGCCAGTACTTTAAATAAAACAATAAAACAAAAAACAGAAAACAGCTCATTGGTAAATAACTCACGTAGCATCACAACCGTCTTACAGCCGACATCATAACAAAATATGTGGGCGGCAATGACCATGTACGAACATATAGCCACACTTCCACCATATTAGCTGGTGGAAAGCCTATGGGAAAAAAAACAGCGGTATAAACCACACTGTTCCAATACTTAAATTAACCCCAAATGGTAATATATGATAATAAAATTGGGAAGCAGCTCTATTGGTATACCACATGTGGCATCACTACCATCATACTACCAGCACACTACGGCACACAACGGCAGTGATAACCACATGGTGCACAATGCACTGAGCTGCCAAACCTAACCACATTAATTATTAGATTTAAAATAAAACAATGACATTACATCATAGAATAGATGCACGACATATGCAATCACATGAATGCCTATGTGAAGTTTAAAAACACCTATAGGTAACTATATATATAGGCTTATGACAAGACTCCAATGATATATGAGCATAAAAGGAGAGATCTTGCCAATAATCACAGAGACTAATAACAGTAGGAAATTTATAAACCTACAAAAGTCTGAATGTAGCTAAAAATATATCTATAGAGTATTAGAAAATGAAAAATTATGTATAAAAAACTACTAAAAATAAAAAGGCCTGAGCGGCTGATTGCACTCCACATCGAGCTTGCATCATACAATGTTTACAGACATAATGGGAAAGGTAACATACAAATAACACCAAAAAAATACCTCTAAACCGAAAAAAGGGGGTGAAGATGTACTATATTACCAAGTAAGGAATAAACAATATATGAACATGTCCCTCATGAGTTTGCTATGAAGCAGTTCACATCTACCTCTATATTGAGGCCAAATGGTGTGTAGCACTTTAATTTATAAACCCAGGACATTTCCAGTTTGGAGATAGTCCTCACCAGATGACTACCTCTCCAGTGAGGGCTAAATTTATCAATCCCCAAAAATATAGGACCTTTGGGATTTCTATTGTGTACGGTTAAATAGTGTTTAGATACTGAGTGCTTAGTATAGCCCAATCTAATATTATTGATGTGTTCATTTAGCCGAACCTGTAGGGGGCGCTTCGTCCTGCCTACATATTGGAGGCCACACAGGCACTGTAGCATATACACTACCCCTGTGGTTGAACAGGTGATGAATGGTTTTATAACGTAATCTTTAGATGTACAGGTATAACTAAACTGAGTAGTTCTCCTGGAATTGCACCCATTAGGAGAACAAACCTGGCACCTGCCACACTTGTAGTACCCTGTGAGCTCTGAAAAAAATCTTGAATCAATGTTAGGAGGTTTTAAAATATTAGGGGCCAATTTGTCCTTAAGGCACGGTGCTCCTCTAAAGACCACCTGTGGCCTATCTGGTAGTAGACCCCCTAGAACAGTGATGGCTAACCTTGGCACCCCAGATGTTTTGGAACTACATTACCCATGATGCTCAACTACACTGCAGAGTGCATAAGCATCATGGGACATGTAGTTCCAAAACATCTGGGGTGCCAAGGTTAGCCATCACTGCCCTAGAATCTTATAGTTTTTCAAAATGTGCCAATGTTTGCCAACAATGTGTTTAACATTGGCATGCTGACACGAATAATTGGGGATAAAAGGACTACGAAAATTGCTGTTGATGTTTTTATCAGTTTTGACAGTCAAAAGGTCAGCTCTATTGATCTCCTGGACTGCAGTCAAAGTATCAGACAGAAATTCTCTCGAGGAGCCTTTTTCCAAAAATTGTTGAGTAAGTACATCAGCTTGTTCCACAAAAGGTACTACCTTCAGTACAATTACGTTTTAACCGGAGATATTGGCTTTTAGGCACTGATCTCAGCCAAGATGCATGATGACAACTGGTTTTTGGAATGAATGCATTCCTGTCGGTAGCTTTAAAAAAAGTTAAAGTGACAAAACTGCCATTTGAAATAGAGATGGTCAGGTCTAGGAAGTTAACCTTACCCTGACTCATCTCTCGGCTTAGATGGATGCCTCTATCATTTATATTAAGAGAATCCAGAAATAATGTCAAATCTGCCTCAGTGCCATCCCATAGGAGGAGGAAGTTGTCTATGTATCTGGCCCACAGAAGAATCTGGGGCCTAGCTCCAACACAGAAGACCTCCTCCCACTTCGCCAAACAATTTTTTTAGTTTTCACTGTGTGTTATTTTTCCAGCGCTGAATAATTTCTATTTATTTGATGCATAGTGCTACACTGTTTATGTTTTGATTTAAGTTCTGGGAGTGTTATAATATTACAGAGATTGGTCGGATAGTTTGAATAGAAGTACTGCTATGCGTATTGAGACAGAAGCCCCAGGGGGCAATCAATGTACACAATAGCCAGACACAGAACAATGAAGCCGTCTGGAGAGGGAGTTAGCCTTAAGACATGGCAGAGACCCCCCACTGTGTAACAGATTTCAATTAGAAACACTTTAGCATTCCAAGGTCCATGACACTTGTGTAGAGTCTTTATTAATTATTATATTTTTACACTTTTTTGGTGAATGGATAGGGATAGTATATACCCCATACTCATGCGCATAGGGGGGGGGAGGATCTTAGGGGGCTTCCAGATTTCGATAAACCCCAACTCGCAGACCCTAACAACCACCGCCCAGGTTTGTGGGGAAGAGGCCCTTGTCCCTATTAACATGTGGACACAGTGCGATGGAGTGGGTTGGCAGAGCCCCCCACCCCAAAACTCCCCCCCATGTTAAGGGCATGAAAAAGGCAGGAGTTGGGACTTTAAATGAGGTGTGCGTCAAATAATTGGTAAGATAAACCAAAAAGACTACCTTATAAAATATATAATATGATAAAATATATACATCACAGTAGTGGAATCATGGTACATAAACATACAGCTGTAAAACTCAGAGCTGATTACATGAAAGATCTTGGTAAGTGTAAAACATGGTATTTGATCAATAATAATTCATATAAGGCCAACATATGAGGGTATAGTTTGACAGAAAAAATGCATCCTATATTTCTCAATGCATTTTGTGGAATTCGCTTCACTTTCTCAGGAGCAGGAGCAATCAAATCCATAAAAAAGCTTTGATTTATTCATATGATGCTTAGGACCAAAGGCTGTTTGAGGACGTCTAACCCAGGAACCAAGGGAATGCTGACTGTCAGTACAAGATTGTACAAGGACTCTCGGAACAGTGCAAGTCTTCGTTGTAGGAACCATAGTAGTGTGGTTAGCAGTCCACAAAGAATTCTTAGCAGGTTTGGTATAAAATCTCAGGTACGGTGCCATTGAGCGGAAGAAAGAGGTATAATTTCACCTTTAGAAGATAGTATTTTTGATTTACCTTAACAATTATTAGATGTGCACCTCATTTAAACTCCGACCTTTTTCATAGAATAGGGATGGGGGCACTGGTTGCCTGTGCCTCATTTAAAGTCTCCAAAAAAATGTTTTTCCTTTGTAATGTTAAGGGCATGTGGCATGGTATGGTTCAAGAGGGAGTGTGCTCGCGCGTCCCCCCTTTCCTGACCTGCCGCTGACAACTGATGAGTCGTTGATTGTTAAGGACACGGCAGCCGGCTTCCCAAACTGTTCCTTAATCACCAGCTATTCTTCACACAGAATGCAAATTGGTCGATCATTTTTCAATCGATCCAAATTTGAATCATTACAAAAATCTGAAATTCATTAGAAGACGAATAAACAAAACAAAATCAATAAATTTCAACAACATTTCATCCAGATATTTGCATATATCCATATCTCCGAATAACCAAAACGTGTCCAAATTTGCATTGTTACATGTCTTCTTGACATATATTGAGGTAGTCAGATGTATGCCCGTCCATAGACAAACAGCTTTCATCGGATCTGATTAAAATGCTTACCTGAATGGGCGATAATGCAGTCCTAGCCACCTTACTACAATAAAGGAAAACCTCATCACTAAACACACCGACTCTTAAAACCTTGTCTCTGTTAGAAACATGGGAGTCCCACCAACTATAAGTGGAGAAAGGAGAAAAGTCCCAAACTCATTCATGTTTCATTCAGACTAGACCACATCCTCTAAGCAACTTACTTACGATAAGTGCTTAGAATGTGACAGTGACACGCACGTTTCAGCCTAACAGGACTCTGAGGATCTTACTCCCACATCAAATCATGGCAAGGAGAGCCATGAACAGTTACCTCTAATGATCATAGCTAAATATAGTAAGCTACATCACAAATGTTCGAAAATATGACTGGTTAAAGTTTTTCCTCAAGGGCAGCCTAAGAAAGCTGTCATGATGAATGCTGTTTTAGATGAATAAAGCAATCATTCAGAGTTCTTTGACATGCTTATTGTAAAGGGAGAAGTATTGTTCTACAAGCTGAACACAGGAAAAAACAGAAAGTATTGCCCCTGCTGAAGAATTTATTATTTCAGAAAAAAACTGAACCCACACTCATCAAATGCAATAAATTACCTAACGTTAGGGAGAAATCCACACACCAGAAGATGCACGTCATGTATTCTTCATCTATTTAACTGTTTACATCCTAGCACTAGACAACAATGCCAAATTGATGGCCCTCCTGAAAAGAGACATACATCAAAGGACCAACATATGCGCTTGTTACTCCAATAGGAAGCAGAGTTCAACACACTTTTGAAACCACTTGGCTAGTAAATATAAAGAGGAAAGGATCGCCGCTGCTCCCAATCAGCCCAGGTAAATAAAAGATAAGGAGCAGCCTCTGCCTACATGTTTCCACCAAACCACAGACCCTGATGCATTTCTCCCCACGCATTGGAGCTTAGTCATACTAGTAAAACAATTATTAACCACTTCAATACTCGCCCATTGACAATTGACGGCTAGAGATGGGATCTCTGAATGATGCCTGCAGCCAGAGGCATCATCCAGATATCCTCTTCTTCACCCGGCGATTCTGCACGACATAAGAACAATCATAGTGGCTTACAGGTCGCGGGAGGGGACATCCCCCCTCCCGCCGCCATCCGGTGCTTCTCCGGGCTCTCCCGTGCCTTCGGGGGCCCGGAGAACGAATCGTCCGGCGTCGGCAGGAAGCATAGAGATGACTGGTGACCAGATGGTCACCAGTCATCTCTATGACCGTCGGAGGACCCGGGCGTGATGTGATGACGTCACGCCCGGGTCCCCGTAAGTAAACAAAGCCGCGATTTCGGCTGTAAGCAACCATTCATTAGATCGGTGAATTTTTTTTCACCGATCTCATGGTTTCCAACCTGGAGGAGAGATGTGAGGTCTTATTGACCCCGCATCTCTCCTTAAAGAGGACCTGTCACACACATTTCCTATTACCAGGAATGTTTACATTCCTGGTAATAGGAATAAAAGTGGGAAAAAAAATGAAAAAAAGTGTAAAAATAAATAAAAAATACGTCAAAAAAAAATAAAAGATAAAAAAAAAATTTAAAACGTCCATGTCCCCGATAGCTCACGTGCAGAAGCGAACGCACACGTAAGTCCCGCCGACATATGTAAATGCCGTTTAAACCACATATGTGAGGTATCGCCGCGTGCGTTAGAGTGCCAGCAACGAATCTAGCACTAGATCTCCTCTGTAAATCTAAACTGGTAACCTGTAAAAAAAAAAAACGTTGCCTATGGAGATACCGAAGTACCGAAGTTTGGCGCTATTCCATGAGTGTGCGCATAATTAAAGTGTGACATGTTGGGTATCTATTTACTCGGTGTAACATAATCTTTCACATAATACAAAAAAATTGGGCTAACTTTACTGTTTTAATTTTATTTTTTTAATTCATGAAACAATTTTGTTTACAAAAAAAAGGCGTTTGAAAAATGATTGCGTAAATACCGTGCGAGATAAAACGTTGCAATGACCGCCATTTTATTCCCTAGGGTGTCTGCTAAAAAAACATATATAATGTTTGGGGGTACTGTGTAATTTTCTAGCAAAAGAATGATGATTATTACATGTAGGAGAGAAGTTTTAGAATAGGCCCGGTATGGAGGTGGTATAAAAGCCCGGTATTGAAGTGGTTAAAGGAATTCAAGATGGTTTTTAGCTAGACACTCCCTTCTTCTCCCTGAAGCAGTTGTAAAAGTTTTTTTTTTTTTTAAATAATAAACATTGTATATTTACGTGCTCTATGCACTAGTATTGTAAAGAGCGCCCCAAACATCCTTTTCTGGGGTCTCTCATCAATGCTCTCAGCTCCTCAGTGTGTGCCCCCATAGGAAGCTGTGTCCATAGACAAACACAGCCTATGGCTCCTGCTGCTGCCTCTGTGTCCTGTAAGGAGAAGAATACAGACCAGAGCTGCTTCCGATGGGCACAGCACTGGATCAAATTAGAACTCAGGTATGTATACAGGTAGGTGGGTGGAGGTGATACACTTACTGAGACATTTTTTTACTTTAATGCAGGGTATGCATTAAAGTAAAACATGTTTGCTTTTAGAACCCCTTTAAAGGGGCTGTAAAAGTTTGTTTTTTATTTTCTAAATAGGTTCCTTCAAGCTAGTGCATTGTTGGTTCACTTAACTTTTCCTTCAATTTCCCTTAAAAATGTTTTTTCCTTTGTCTCTATTTCTCACTTCCTGTTCCTCCTCAGTAAGCTTGCCCCCATCATCTGAGCCGTTCTGGCTGGGGGTTAGTTAGCCCGAACAGCTTACTGAGGAGGAACAGAAAGTGAGAAATTCAGACAAAGAAAAGCCTTTGACTCTGATGAAATGCTTGAAATTGTTCTTCAGTTCAGTAGACTTTGTAAAAATGTATATTTGTGTCATTCTCAAATCGTTTGACCATGGCTGTATTATAGCCAATTACATGAGTTTATTAATTCAATTCACCCGTAGATAACTTAACTACCACTAAATATAGCAAACATTAAATCTGCATTTTGACAGATTATACCTGTTATTTCCCTGCATTTGAATTAGGAGGTGGAGTCTGTTTGTGAGTTGTGCCACTACAACAAAAAGGTATAATTATCTAATCCTTAAGGTTATGATATCACATATATCAAATCAAATCAAACCAACAAAATCTATGGTAAACGGAAAATTACAGTAAACCACAATCATGTAGACAATAGCACACTGTTAGTTACCTTTAGAAATTTGATTAAATTAATCACTTGGGATGAATGGATATGGCATTAAAATGGCTGCCGAGCAACCCCTCAAACTGGCTACCTATGAAAGGAAATGGATCAAGCTTAAAATTGAGTCTTTCAAGATGGAGCACATGTAAGATGGAGTCCTTCTTTCAAGATGGAGTCGATCTCAAGATGAAGCTGATCTTTCAGATAGAGACCTTTAATGGTGATAGTGATGATGATGATCCAGCCTCTCTCTGAGCTCCCCTATTTATCTTCACAAAAATGATTCACCCCAGAGGGTGTAGTTTGTAATATTTACTCACTCCTAATTGGAGGGCAATATTATCGTCTAACTATTTGTTTGCATAGTCAATAACTTAACTTAACCACTAGATGGCACTCTAAGGCCTCGTACACACGATCGGACATATCCGATGAAAACGGTCCGCGGACCATTTCCATCGGATATGTCCGATCGGGAGTTTGATCCGATGGCGTGTACACACCATCGGATCAAATTCCCCGCCGCCGGACGGCGCGGTGACGTGGCGGTGACGTTGAAAAAAAATTCAGATGTATATACCATAGTTTGTAGATGCTATAACTTTTACACAAACCAATTATTTTACACTTAGTGGGACTTTCCGTTTAACCAAAGTTGTGTATCAGAATACATTTTGGCCTAAATTTTTAAGGAAATTTTACTTTATTGGCTATGTTTTATAAAAAAAAATACAAAATATTGTTTTTTCTTTTAAAATGTTCTGTCTTCTTTTGTTTGTATAATAAAAAACCCAGTGGTGATCAAATACCAGCAAAATAAAGTTCAATTGGCAGTTAAAGTAGTGCAGTGCCAAATAGCAAAAAAATTCCTGGTGATGAAGAGGGTAAAAACCTTTGACTAGTAGCTATTGTTTCATGAGGATAAACTTATGCCTGAAATGGCAACAGGTCCCTTCCTCCTCGCTTCCTCCTCACCTCAAGATAAATCTGTATACTAATGCTGACCGGTGGCGGCCCGTCCATTAGGGGCGCTGGAGCGCCACCCCATGCTCTATCCACGGCCGATATTTTGACAGGACACTGCCACCCCTATTCATGCGTCCGGCCCCTATGAGGACACTGGGCGTGTGAATTACAGCGGCGGGGTGATTTTTTAAAGGACCTGATTAAAGCCAGAAGCTCTAATAGGCGCAGAGCATTGGTGTTACAATAACAAATTAAACATTGATCCTCAATCCAACCAATCAGAAGCAGAAGCAGGGAAGGGAAAGAAGCTGCCCCCGCCTCACAAAAGGAAGCCGCAGGTGAAGCTGCTCACCATAGATGGGGTAAGTGCACCAGACAGATCTGACCCGGTGGGGGGGGGGGGGGGGGGGGAGGTTACTGATGCTGACCCAAGTGCCTTTTTAAAAGTTTTGCCTGATGGCAGACAGATTGTGCCTATTTTTACATTTACAGACAAAACTTTTTTTTTTTTTTACATTTACTATCACATGAAAAACAAGACAAACAAAGAAATGCAAAACCCTCCAGATGATCTTTTATATTATACTTAATATTTAATAGAACTCTTTCCCCCATGCATGGAGGCGGTGTCAGAAAAGAAGTTAATTGCCAGCTCTGCAGCCCACACTTTTTCTGCGAGTTAGTAATTGATGATCACCATATTCCATAAAACACACACGTCATTTCTGCTCTTTATCCTCAGAAGCCATTACGTTCAAAGCAAATACTTTTTATCCTCACAAAAAAAACGATGCAGCTCCTCTGAACTCTGATGCATGATAAAGCACCTAAAATACAGCCCCCATATCAGTGGTCTTGTCTCCCTGATAAGTCGCTCTTCCTCTTGATCATAGCTGGCATTGTACACATAACATCAAAGTACAGGTTAATCCTATCAATAAAATGTTATCGTCATTTTAAAAGTTGTTTTCAATATTTTTAAAATATGTTGCATTCAATAAAATAATACCTAGGGATCCTGCTATGAAGGTCCTTATAACAACTGACTGCTTTCTCTGGGGGCACTTGCATGGCTCTGCCCTGCTCCCTCCTAACTGGTTGTGACTGACAGCAGCGGGGGCCAATGGCTCTCAGCCAATGAGGAGGAATAGACCGGGGAGAGCTTCTGCTCTTATGTACACCGTGCTGGATCGGGATCAGGTTCAGGTGAGTATGGGGGGGGGGGGGCCTCAGGGGGAAGCATGAAGAATGCATGAAGGCAAAAAACCTTCAGCCTTAACCACTTTTCCAACCACCCCATAGCAGATATACTGCTACAGGTAAGCCGTTCTGTGCAGAATCACATATATATATATATATATATATATATATATATATACATGATTCTGCTCTTCAGCCTGGGGGACACTGTCGGATGGCCACTTCTGCTGTGATTACTCGCAACAGATGCAGGTGCTGGGTAATGAATGTCTGTCGGCACCCACCAATCGTCAGACAGAGACAAAGGACGAAGTTATTGTGAGCTTGGATTGCCATACCCCTGAAGAAGCTTTACTAGCGAAACATGTCGATTTTTTCCACCTTGGCTTGATTGTAACCTGCATAATTGTGACCACCATCTATTCACAACTTTTGTTATATGGTAGTTCATGTACAAACTTACTAGGATCAATTTTAAAATACCTTAATAAAAAGAAAGAATACTTTTATATATATATATATATATCTCATCATTATATGAGTATTTATTGCACTGAAAAAATCCCTATTTTTCCCCTTTTCCCCTCTTTTTTCAAATAATTTTGTATGGGACGTGGTGTCTAAATTTTTTTTTTGTGTATCACCTCCGATTGGACCAAACCAGTATGTACTGACTCGAGTATAAGCCTAGGGTGAGAATGCAGCAGCCACTGTAAGCGCAAAAGAGGGTTAACAATGCCCATTTGCACGCCTCATTGTGCCCATTACAACCTCACTGTACCCAATTTCACTGTGCCCATTGCAACCTCACTGTGCCAACCTCACTGCGCCAACCTCACTGCGCCAATTGCAACCTCACTGTGCCAACCTCACTGTGCCCATTGCAACCTCACTGTGCCAACCTCCTGTGCCCATTGCAACCTAACTGTGCCCATCCTTACTGTGCCCATCCTCACTGTGCCCATTGTCAGTGTAACTGAAATTGACAAGCTGCGGCGTCCATTTATTATTTAAAACTCGCGGTCTCCTCCTGGTCCCTTCCGTGATAGGCGTTTCTCAGCAGACACAGTTCCGCCTATCATGGACATTCTCTCATCCTCGGACTCAGTTTCCAAGCAGACACTGTGTTCAGTGTTCCGCCAATCACGGACGTCCTCTTGCCTGAGGATGAAAAGGCGTCCGTGATTGGTGGAACACTGAACACAGTGTCTGCTGGGAAACACGAGAATGAGAAAAAGTTTGTGATATGTGTTCCTCAGCAGACACAGTTCCGCCTATCACGGAAGGGACCAGGAGGAGACTGCGAGTTTTAAACGATGGACGCCCGCAGGCTCTCAATAACTTCAGGTACACTGACTCGAGTATAAGCCAAGGGAGTATTTTCAGCCTTAAAAAAAGGGCTGAAAAATTTGGCTTATACTCGAGTATATACGGTACACAAATTTTATTTGGGTACAGCGTTGCATGACCACGCAATTGTCATTTAAAGTAATACAGTGCCGTATCGCAAAAAATGGCCTGGTTGTGAGGTCAAGAACCACTTTAACACAACGGAAAATGTACTGGGGTTTAAATTCGACATCTCTACGCAGTTACCTTAGAAGTATATGTATAAAATATTTAATGACTCATTTATTTATAAAGTGAAATTAGTGAACATTCACCCACATTTGGCAAGTGAAAACAACATTCCCTAGAATTTGGCAACACCTTTAATAGGAAAAGGGTCTTTACTGCAATGTTTACCCTATGTAAACAAGGTGAATGTTACCTTCCCTAAACAATAACAAAAGTGACCTGGGGAATGCCCAGGGAAAAACCAAGCCTACTCACCAACCAGCTTGCAAAACAACCAATTAACCTGTCCAGTGGCGTCACTAGGGTTGGTGTCACCCGGTGCGGTATAACATGGTGTCACCCCCCCCCCCCCAATAATTTGTTCCCCCCTAATAACACTGCATATATTGGCAACAGTAGTGCCGTTAATAGCTATCAATCGACTAGCAATTTTGAATAACAAAATCATATGAAAATAATAGAATTCAAAGCTTAAACTGTTAAAGAACTGTATTTATTTTAACTGTGCCATCAAACGCAGCCACTGTGCCCAGCAATTGTCACCACTATGCCATGCCATCAAACGCAGCCACTGTGCTATCCCAAACGCAGCCACTGTGCCATCAATTGTTACATCTGTGCCATCAATTGTCACCACTGTGCCCATCAATTGTCACCACTGTGCCCATCAATTGTCACCACTGTGCCATGCCATCAAACGCAGCCACTGTGCCATCAATTGTCGCCACTGTGCCTTTTTAAGACCCGTCCTGTCATTTTCATGGGATGAGGACAGAGGGACGCAGTGGGATGAGCACAGGGGGGGATGAGCACAGGGGGACAGGGTGGGATGAGGACAGGGGTGGGTGGTAGAAGACCGACAGGGAGGATGGAGATGGGAGGATGGAGATGACAGGGGTGGGTGGTAGAAGACTGACGGGGAGGATGGAGATGACAGGGGTGGGTGGTAGAAGACTGACAGGGAGGATGGAGATGACAGGGGTGGGTGGTAGAAGACTGACGGGGAGGATGGAGACGACAGGGGGTGATAAAATGTATGACAGGAGACAGTAGGTGGCATCATAGCATTAGGGCCGGGTGTGAGGTCATCACAGCCAGCTGCTAGCAGGGATGTGACATCACGGGTTGCTGTCAGTGTCAGGCATGTACAGTACCTTGAGGCTGGCTCTCCGATAATCGCTCCTCTCCTCTGGCAGATCTTTCACACTACGGCCATCCAGGAAATTAAGGAGCTGCTCCGCAGCGGCGGCGGCCATTATCCTCGCTCTGCCTCTGCACATGGCACTTGGTAGGAGATTCGCATAGCGCTGGAGAAGAGGAGGAGCCGGGGGAGGGGAGCACATTGATCCACGTAACTGACCTAGTAACAACTGTTGAATGAATGATTGGAGATTGCGTCAAGCTCCCAGCGCCTCCTCTTCCTCCACAGTGCTGTGCGGCTGCCGATGCAAGGACTACTACTGTCACAAATTAAGTTAGGGAACCAGTGGCCATGGTAGCGCTGGCCCTGAGTGCAGGGGGAGTGGAGCGGGCGGATCAAAATTGCGGGTGGGCGGCAACTTTCCGCCCCTCTAAAAGTGCCGTCTGGTACCATCGGGTCCCATGATAGGGCCGGCCCTGCTCATCCCGCACGGAGAGCCGCACAGCTGAATCCTGAAGTTCAGTGCAACTGTACGTTTCGGGACTGAACTCCAGGATTCAGCTGTGCGGCTCTCCGTGTGGGAGGATGGGTGTTCGTGGGGGGGGGGGGTGCTTTTTCATCTCTGCATGTCAGCAAAAAAAAAAAATGTTTCTTTTTTTTTTTTTTTAAATCAGGATGGTGTCACCCCTCTAAGGGTGTCACCCGGGTGCGGACCGCACCCCCCGCATCCCCCTAGCAATGCCTCTGAACCTGTCTAACAGTATGCGTTAAAAAACAGGGGTTTTGTCCGCACGCATTTGCAAACGCATGCGTGAGCCACAGAGCCGCACCAAGGCACCCCATAATTCTGTGGTCCTAACACTAAACAATTGCCTCAGTCAGTGATGACCTTAGGTTTGGTCCAAACCCAGAAGTTAGCTGTCACTGCAGGGCCATGTACCCATATTAGGTCAGTGATGTCAGACGTATCCCCACCCCTTTGTGCATGTCAGGGTGGGGAACTTTCATCTGAAGCTCCTTAGCCCAGCAATGACAGTTAACTTCCAGGTGTGGGCAAAATTGAGTTCAGACCAAACTCATGCCCAAATCAAAGTTCAAAGACTGTCCTTGACCTATTTGACCTAAATCAAGTTTGCGTGGTTGAACTGTCTACAGAAAATACAATGTAAACAAACATAGAAAAATTGTATTGTCCTTTGTCCCAAAGCTAACCAGCCTGGTGCACTATGCATGCAGGCTGGTGTCCCCAGAGCCCCCTTGCTATGATGATACCAGCCCACATACCCTTCAGCATTGCAGATTGCTTTCAGATGGATTCCATAAAACATGCTGGTTTTAACAGGCACTTTTTCCTCTCAAGCAGGACCCATGAGGACCAAGAAGTAAGGTTGTCACATTATCCCTTTAACCCGGGACACATGAATTTCACAGGTTCTGTGGCTGATTAAGGTGGTGATGAAACTCACTCGGTTCCTTATCTGCATTAAATCCTACATTAAAGCCTCATAACCTGTGTAATTCATATGTGTCCTGGATTAAAGGGATGAGGTGGCAACCCTATCAAGTAGTTGTTCTCCCCTTCTATGGTGAACTTGTTTTAAGGGTTCTATGGATTTTCTACCCATTCCACTGTGCATGGTGATAAGAACGTCACTATGGGCAAAAGGGCAGTGACTTGGGTCAACTTGGGTACTATAAGCCTGCCTAAAGGATGGATCAAATCTTGGCTGATCCCTGCTGCACCAGCCAAGATTTTAACAATCTATGACTGGCTGTAGATCTGAAACTGTGTAAAAATCTATTTCAGCACTACGGAGAGTTCCTGCAAGCTTAAATGGGTTGTAAAGGTAAAAAAAAAAAATCCCTAAATAACTTTATACCTTTACCTTAGTGCAGTCCTCCTTCACTTACCTCATCCTTCGATTTTGCTTTTAAATGTACTTATTTCTTCTAAGAAATCCTCACTTCCTGTTCTTCTGTCTGTAACTAAACACAGTAATGCGACACTTTCTCCCAGGTGTGAAGAAAGCCTCTTGAAGGGGGAGGGGGCGAGCAGGAGTGTCAGGACGTCCACTAACACACAGCTCCTTTCTCTATCTGCAAAGTAGATAGCGTCTTGACCCTCCTGCTCGCCCCTTTCCCCTCAAGAGGCTTTCCTCACACCAGGGAGAAAGTGTCGCATTACTGTGTTTAGTTACAGACAGAAGAACAGGAAGTGAGGATTTCTCAGAAGAAATAAGGACATTTAAAATCAAAATTGAAGGATGAGGTAAGTGAAGGAGGACTGCACTAAGATAAACCAAGCTATTTAGGGAAAAAAATTACCTTTGCAACCCCTTTAAAGGGGTTGTAAAGGTAAACATTTTTCCCTAAATAGCTTCCTCACAGCAGCGCTTTGCGGGCGGTATAGCCCCAATGTCCCATTGATTTAAATGGGCAGCAGCGGTGGAGGAGTGGTAAACACACCGCTCATTCACCACTCCAGAGATTCGGCTAGCAGGACTTTTTTTACCGTCCTGCTAGCGCAACGCTCCAGAATGAAAGCCCTCGGGCTCTCACACTGGAGACAATGGAGCAGCTAATTGAGGGTGGATTGCAGGCGCTATTTTTACACTATAGCACCTGCAATACTCCCTCAGTGTGAAAGGGGTCTTAGTGCTATTACAGACCCAGGATCTTTGTAATATGCCAAAACCAACATGCACCCCTTTAAATGACTTCAGACCAGGCTTAGAATGGTTGCCATAACTTTACTGTTGAAATGCAGCAAGATACTACAAACGAATAACGTCCATTTCCCTAATCCTAACTCAGACATGCCTCCATGAGGTGAGACCCCCTAAAGGCATTGTCCATTACTTAGATGCTGTCCGTGACTCCCAGTATCTTCAAGTCTTCTCCCTGGCTCGCAACTCATGGCCGAACTTTACAGCACCTTTTGGCACTCTCTAGGGCTCTCTGATCTCCGATTTATATATCACGAGTGGGCCCGCCAAAATCAAAAAGCCCGGGAACTAAGCTGAAAATGCTTAACTCTTAACTACATGCATTTCAACCTACCTACAAACTGAGACAACTCAGAGCAACCAATCAAGTTCAATCTTTATTTCTCCATCTATAATTTGCAGTGCAGCTTCGGAGAGAATGATGTGTGTTATCTAAGGCTGGGTTCACACTAGTGCGAATTAAATGCAGATTTCCCCGCATCCAATTCACATGACAGAAGATTGTGACCAGCTCTCAATGGTGCCAGTTCACACATCTCCGTGGCGGATGCTGAGCAGATTTCACAGGGGTCCTGTGTGTCGTTAGCCTCGTACACACGCACGGTTTTCTCTGCAAGAACCAGCAAGAAAACTGCTGGGAGAGCTCTCTTGCCGAGTAAACTGTGCGTGTGTACAAGGCTTTCAGGTTTCTCGTCAAGAGGACTGCACAGAATCTCAACGAGAAAAATAGAGAACCTGCTCTCTATCTTCTTGTTGTGAGATTCTTGGCAGTGTTTTCCTGCTGAGAAACCCGAGCGTGTGTATACTTACCTCTCCATTGAAACCTGTGCATCCTCAAAATTACTTTGACGCATGCGCGGTAGCTTCCAAGGCATAGGTAGGGTGAAGCAAGATGGCGGCGACAGCTTTGAATGTGACGAGCACATGCTCGTCGTAGTCGATGACGTCACCGCGTTCATGCCAATGAAAAGAACGGTGGTTCTTTTGAACGGAGTGTGTGTACACTCGGCCGGCAAGAGATTATTGCCAAGCAAAGTTTTTTCCTGACGAGATTCTGGGCCGTGTGTACAGGACTTCAGGCTCCATTTCAGGTCCGAATTCAGGCAAAATTCGGGCCTGATTCATCTCTAAAGCGGAGAACAGGGACACACCAGACCCCTGCCGCATGCAAAGTCAGTGTGAACCCAGCCTGAATGTAAAAATCTCTCATCTTAAAGACTGATTCATCAACCAAAGTTGTATTGGGGGGGAAGCTCTGAGCTCTTGCCAAGGCATATGGGCTCCTGAAATTACTATTTTTTTTCTAAGGTTGTTTTGCTGCAGACAAGTTCTGGGGCATGAAGCTAGGCATTGCACACATAGATGGCAGTCAGCTAGCCCAAGCAGGAATCATAGTTGGGGTCAGTCTAAGAAACTGAATCAAGGTACCAGGATGGAGACAAAGGCAAAGTCAGGAATATTTCAGAGGCAGGTCTGGGTGTGTCCAGACAAGAGCAAGGTAAGACAGGAGGCGGGGCTGTGCATAGACAAACATGGTGCACCCAAGGAGCACTAGTAAGTGTAATAATGAGCAGTATTACTGTATTTGGAAGAATCAGGCCTACCTATATAACAACGGACAGTGTTCCCTTGTTAAGGACTGTGAATTCCCGTGGCATTCTACAGAAGTCTGTATGAAATTGACAGAAGAAAAATCAGATGAGCTGTCATTAGATGAGTCAAACATTTTAGGAACCTAAAATTTTAATTATTTTAAGCATTGCCAGGTTAACCCTGAAACTCTTCCTGCAGCACCACCTGCTTCTCCAACCCAGCCAAATTATTGTGACTGGTTCTATAAATATGAGTGAATAAGAAATGTGTTATATTTCTGACTTGGTCTTTCATTAAAAAGTCATGTTTACATCTTCATTCCAATTAAACAACAATTAAATCTGTGTGTGTTTTTAAAACCAATCTTTCATTAGCTTTGTTCTAATTTAAGACTGATAATCTGTCACTCAGCAATCACTCTAATGAGCTATAGAGTTTGGATAAGAAGTGCATTGAATTGTTTAAGGCGTACAATGGAATAATCACAGTCTACTAAAAATGACATTTTAGACCTTATGGGGTCAATTCACTAACAGTTACTGCACGTGATTGTGACTCATTTGCATACATTTTCGCATTCGGTAAAAAAATGTTCAATTCACAATTTTTTTTTTTAAATATTGATTATATATTTATCACCAGGGTTTTGCTGGTGATATCACATGTGGTATTGTGTCAGAAACAGCGTGGCTCCCTGTTGGAAGGCAACATGGTTTAATATCATATTTCTGGAGTTTTCTTTCTGGTTGATACAACCAGGTGACTTAAATTGGAAGCTGAAAGTTGAGCCAGAAGGGTGTCGATTTATGCCCTGGGCAGGAGGAGTAAAGATTGGAATGTTTAAAACAAGCGTCAAATAGAACAACGGCTGCCATGATGATCGACGAGTTGAACTGCCTGAGATCAAAGGGCCAACAGTCACTGAAGATAACCCGGGTCACATAGCGATGATACATGGACGAATGCTGCCCCTAGAGGCCAATACATCAGGACAGAAAGAAATATAATATATTAAAAAGGACTACCTATTAACTACTTTGATTTGTCAAAAACCTAGATTTTCCTCTAGTGTTTTTATGTTAGCATTTCCTATTTTCTTGGGAAAATAAATAAGACATTGTTTTAATAAAAAGAGTGTTAGTTTTCATTGCTAATCTTATATAATTGTACTATCAACAGTATTTTTTTTAGAGTTTTAATACACTAGCTAACTATAGGAATAGACAAGTTAATATGTATATGGAATAAATGGAGGGAATCCTCAACCACCTGGGGAATATTTAGTTCAATATTTATTTCAGTCCCCCCCCCCTCGAATCTATACCAGACCCTTATGCAAACATGCAGCCTGAGAGGTCAAAAAAAGGAGGGGAACCAGCGAGTGCCCCCCTTCTGAACCTCATGATGGGGGGTGCTTTTATTTTATTTTGGCGTTGCGTGGCGTGGCGTTCCACTTAAAATCCATACCAGACACGAATGGCCTGAAATGCATTGGGAGGGACCCCACGTTGTTGTTTTTTTTTCATAATATTTAGTTGCCAGCATGTTTTCTTTACAGTCAGCTGTCAGCCGGTAACCGATGGATAGCTGATGAGTCATACATTGCAGCGGCTGGCTTCCCAGCCCACTCCTTAGCAACCAGCTCAATGTGATAAATGACCACATGAAAATATGCGGTAATTACCACATTATTAAAACTTTATGGCAGTAATTATTACCGCACAATTCTTCGTGAATTGAACATTTGGACAATTTGATTTGATGATTTTTTTTTTGATGTCACAATGTAGAGTATAAGATTTCCTATCATCTGTGCGCAGTCTTGCCACACAGAGTTAATCCAGCACTCTTTTAATATTTTTTTTGGGGTTTACATCCACTTTAACTCTTACTGAATTGACCCCATATCAATGCTGTTGTTATGTTCCCATTGTAGACAATTAGACTTGTGAATGACAGTTCAATTCCAGAAGTATAGATCTGATTAGTAAGTTTGTTAAAAAAGACAATGTGGCTTAGTGGTTAGCACTTCTGCCGTTAGCATTGGGTCCTTAGTTTGAATGCCAACTAGGATGTTATCTGCAAAATTTGTGCATGTTCTCCTTGTGCTTGTGTGGGTTTCTCCCTCACTCCAAAGGCATGATGTTAGTTTATTAGCCCTAATAATTGGCCCTAATATATGAGATAGGGTCTTTAGGTTGTAAGCTTCTTGAGGGCAGAGACTGGTTCAAATGTAAAATATGTAAAGTGATGTGTGAATTGTTGGTGCTATACAAATGCCTGTAATAAATAGCTTAACATATTTAGAGGAACGACAATATAGCTACCTCTAGCTGTGTTTGTTTGCTATGCTAGACTTGTTACCACTGACAGTATGAAGCTTTCTGGCCTGATCGTGTTAGAATAGATTTTACAATAGTTTATAGCCTAGAGCTGGAACTAAGCTGCTCTGTTTGTGTAGCTATGAGACTTCCTTCCCGGTGTGTTATTGCTGTAACCCCACTTACCCCAGAGGGCAGGGATTGTCAGTTTGCTCAAGATATTTGATCCCAGCCTGAGCTATACAACCACCATTCAATTGCTTTCTAACAAGATAATCCATCTGCATTATTCGTAGAAAGATTAGCGAATTCATCCTGGGTTACACTGGCCTGTAAATCACCAGTGAAAAGGTTTCTTTATTCCTGAAAACACATTTTTTTCTTTTGAAGAGACTCAAGTGTATTTAAACAGTTCTGTGTCAAATTGTAAAAAAGAGTTCAGTGGGGATTATTAAGGAGTAAGGGCATTTACTTCCTTCAGATTGAGACCTACACAGTAACAAAGGGCAGCATTGCAGCTTAGCGAGCACTTCAATCGTAAGTACAGACCTTCTTCCTGGGATGCCAAGCAGCCATCCACAACGCCAAGGGGTTGCTTAGTAACTGATGGCTTACAAATGTCAGAGAAGCGAAAGCAACCACATACCCATGTGGAGAAGTAACTCTAAATGTTATATTGGGCCTTCAAAATATACTCGTTAGAGGGTCTCATATTCTTTGCACCCAACCAAAAATGATTATCTATTACTGAGACCTGTACCATTCTAAAATGATAATAACAATGCAGGATACGTAAGCTAGGGCAATGAGAAAAAAACAGCATCGACATATGAGGCAGCACAGTGTCTTAGTGATTGGCACCCCTGATTTGTAGCATTGAGGTAACGGGTTTGAATTCCAACCATGACACATTGACTTTGCATGTGTTGATTTCATTCAAAGACATGCCAGTAGGTTAATTTGACGTGTTTCGCACCGAAACTAGTGCTTAGTCGCAGCTTAGTCATAGCTTAGAGTGGGGCTGTCCAGAGACAATCTTTGTTCCTGCTTTACGTGACTTTAAAGCGGAGTTCCACCCTTAAAATCACTTTGTTTCATTCCATCCAACATACTGGCGTCAGCGCCAGTATGCTGTTTTTTTTTTTTTTTTTAATGCATGTACTTACTTTATATAAAATCATTGAATTTCAGGCGCACCGCAGTATGTCGCCGCTATAAGGCGTCACGCCTTCCGGAAACAGCCGATTAGCATTCGGCTCTACTCGGCGCCTGCGCACAGACCCAGGAGCTGACTGCGCAGGCGCCGAAAATAGCCGGTCCTAGTTTGGCTTTTTTCGGAGGGCGTGACGCGGCTATATACGGCGCCTGCGCAGTCAGCTCCTGGGTCTGTGCGCAGGTGCCGAGAAGAGCCAAATGCTAATCGGCTGTTTCCGGAAGGCGTGACGCCTTATAGCGGAGACATACCGCGGTGCGCCTGAAATTCAATGATTTTATATAAAGTAAGTACATGCATTAAAAAAAAAAAAAAAAAAACAGCATACTGGCGCTGACGCCAGTATGCTGGATGGAATGAAACAAAGTGATTTTAAGGGTGGAACTCCGCTTTAAGGGCTGGTTCACACTAAAATACTGTTTGGACTTTACATATATTTTAAAGGAGCTAAATACATTCCAGGTACATCAAAACAAAAGAGGTGCAAAGTCTAAAGCGGCGTACACGCGCTCGGAAATTCCGACAACAAATGTTCAATGGGAGCTTGAATAATGAAGTTGTTTTGCTGCTGATATTCACACAAGTTTGGACAAACTGACTTCTTTATTATTTCGTGTGATCTTCTGAATACTCTTTTTATTTCTTTTTAAGCCAGATCTCCTTAATAATGTTTAGAATTTGATTTTATAGTGATCTTTTTTTCTTTTCCTTTTTTTTTTAATCAAGATCTCCTGTTTTTTTTTTTTTTTTTTATTCTAGGGCAAGAAATATGTTGAACAATGCTATACCTGGCTCAAGCTGGGCTTTTCCACTTCTTCAGAAGCCTCAGCTGGAGTGGAAGGAAGCATTGAAGGAAGAGTGGAGAGTGATGGCCTGATTTCACTCTGGTCTGACAGAAAACGCAGTCTGTTATAGTACCACAGGCTGGGTACATAAATGTCATCTGCTTAGCTTCTGATCTTTGGGAATCCAGGACCTTCTTGTGCGCCCTATTATAAGTGCTCCTCATGCCACCAATTTTTGCCTCCAAATAGGGGATGGTTGCCGCTTCACCAATTTCAGCAATTGATCCAGTGCTGCCTTCCTCTTTCTTTTATTAGTATAAAAGGGGTGTTTTATCAGCCACAGACAGGGCAGCTCCCTGTACTTATCAATGAATAGGGTAAGAAAGTCATGGTCATTCAAGCGATCCATTTTCTCTGCAAGACACAACACAAGACAAACCCTAATGTCAGGCTAAACTTTCCTAATCTTGTTCTAATATAGACCTCAATCTAAAGCAGTATAGGCCACTAATGCCCCAAGTTAAAATTGTACCATTGTTATCACGATTGGCTCTTCCACTACTCCTTCCCCCTTTACAGATCATACGTACAACGCACGCATGTTACGCTTTATATACACTGCGCATGCGTGAAACTCTACCCGCCCCGACCATCTTTCTAGTATATTCCCCGCCCCTTCTATTTTGGCGAAGTGGGAGAGCACATTGGGGAAAAACAGCAGGTGCGTGATAATAGTAGTAATGAGGAGGAAAGCCCAGAGCCAGAATCGGCCCAATCCAGGAGGAGATATAAGGCCTCAAATATGTCTTTTGTAGAGATGGTGGAGATGGTGGACATCTTGAAGAGGGCCGACTATGATGGGAAGAATGGACTGTACCCAAATCCAAATGTGAAAAAGGCCAAGATCATGACTGAAGTTGTGAGAAGTCTGCACAGGAATTTTGGGGTATGACGATCCAAGGAGCAATTCAGGAAACGCTGGTGAGACCTGAAATTGAGGGAGCACAATCGGTACAGAAGAATCAGGTAACTGCTTCTAAAAGGTAAGTATTTGTCCTGTGTTCTTATTATTGTTATTACTTGCATGTTGCTCCATGTGCTTTTATTTACTGTTGTACAGTTTTAAATGTCACCTTTCAGGTTCATGGGCACAGTAATCGGTCGTAGTAAACATTGTTTGTTCGCCCACTAATACGATGTTTTTGGCAGATACAGGTTAACTACATTTCTTCATGCCTATTTGTATTAAAATAAGTTTAGTACATTGTTGTCTAGATGTGTTTGTAACTAGACTGAAATGCAAAACTTGATTCAGTGTAAGGAGAGGACACTCAGCAGCTGTTTACACATCTGGACTCAGGAGCACTAGTGTGGGACACCAGAACAACCTTTTTAGGGTGTCCCACACAGGTGCTCCAGTGGTTACTTGGGTTGTCTCCATGTGTGAAACTTGTAAGTATTCCAGCTTTGGTAAGGGAAAAAATCATGTCTTCAGCTTGGAACTGTGCCAAAACAGACAATTGTACCACACTTCCAATCAATGTTTCATATTCCTATTTCTGGCATCAAATATCTGTGTGCTAAGTATACCTTTTGTTCAATTCACATAGAGGAGAAAAGACTCGGGACATCTGAGGACACCAGAAACCCCACACCTCATAAAGACGGGGAGCTCAGCACACCCCAACCCAAGGATGTGGAGGGAGGAGAGGTGTATGAAATGGGCAAAATAGTGATTGCAGCTTCAGGTAATAGATGTATGCCTGCATATTTATAATACATGGTGTGTGTGTGTTTTTTTTTTTAGGTGATGTGGATGTTGTGGAAGAAAAAGCTAATTTCAACAGTGCAAATGCACACATCCTCTTGGGGAGATAATGGTGCGCAATCGTGATTTAGAGCTGATAAAGAAAAACATCAATGATGTTCAAAAAAAATGAAGAAAATCATTGATGTTTTAGGCAGAATCTAAAACACACAAACATTGTACCATTTTGTTGTGGAATTTTTTCTTTTAAATCAAGTTTTAAAGTATTTTAAAAGCCAAATTTTGAAGATGCACACAGTGTGTCATCATGTGCTATCTGCCATCACAGGATATGAATGTACGCGCAACTCAAGTAGGTGAAAGGAAGGTGTTGCACCCTCGAAACCTGTCCATTGATCCCCCATGATGGGAGATAGCACACATTAGGCATAGGATCAGGAGGGAAATCCACATTTTGACTCCCAATTTGTGTGTATCTTCAACACAATCGGTCACCTCCCCCAGTCACCCCCCTCCCCCTACAGTTAGAACACAAACTAGGCTACACATTTAACCCCTTCCCTGCCCCCTAGTGGTTAACCCCTTCCCTGCCAGTTACATTTATACAGTTATCAATGCATATTTATAGCATTGTTCACTGTATACATGTGAATGGTCCCAAAAATGTGTCAAAAGTGTCCGATGTGTCCGCTATAATGTCAAAGTCCCGAAAAAAAATCGCAGATGGCTGCCATTCCTAGTAAAAAAATAAATAAAAAAAAATCATAATTATGTCCCCTATTTTGTAGGCAATATAACTTTTGCGTAAACCAGTCACTATACGGTTATTGCGATTTTTTTTTTTTTATGTAGAAGAATACGTATCGGCCTAAACTGAGATAAAATTATATATATATTTTTTTAAATGGGATATTTATTATAGCAAAAAGCAAAAAATATTGTGTCTTTTTTAAAAATTGTCGCTCTTTTTTTGTTTATAGCGCAAAAAATAAAAACCGCATGGGCGAACAAATACCACCAAAAGAAAGCTCTATTTGTGGGGAAAAAAAGGACGTCAATTTTGTTTGGAAACCACGTCGCACGACCGCGCAATTGTCAGTTAAAGCGACGCAGTGCCGGAAGCTAAAATTGTGTCTGGGCAGGAAGGGGGTGTAGGTGCACAGTAGGCAAGTGGTTAAGCAAAAAAATGATATTTCTAATGTCAAACATAAAAACAAAGATGTTGGGTTGTTCTAAAACCCTTTTCTAACGCACATGTGAATGTGCACGGAGTAAAATGTTTTCTACTCAACAATGTGTGGCTTCTTCTTTCAATGCTCAATACCAGTTTTTGGAGTAAGTTGGTGTTTACAGTGACAATGGGGGTTATTTACTAAAGGCAAATACACTTGGCACTACAAGTAAATAACCCCCACAGTGCTGCAAAATTTGCCACAATCAGGCCACATTCGGCACTCTAAACAATTAATTCATGGTGCTAAAAACTTTTTTTTTTTAATAATCATTAATGCATTACATACATTAAAGGGGTTGTAAAGACAAAAATATTTTCCTCTTAAATTAAACTCTGACAGTAGCTGATAAAGTAAAAAGTAATGTTTTGCATTATAACTAGTTTGATACCTGTTGAAATAGAGCTGTTTTATTCACCTCCGTCACTCCTGAATCGTTATTCTCACTGACTTCCTGGTTTGCGGTGCGCATTCATTCTTGCTACATCACGGCCTAATGGGAACTACAGTTCCCATTAGGCTTAGCCTCCATGCCTGTGAGGGATAAGAGAGCATCTTCACGCAGAGCTGTAGTCATAGGGAGGGGGTGAGCACATTCTGCTTTCCACCATGCAAAACAGCTCAGATGCTGGTGGAAAGCAAGAAGAGAAGAGACGGGAAATGGCATTTTCAAACCTGGATTACTGTATTTTGGAGGTCAAAAGGAAAAACAAGGTAAGTGATATTTAAATGCTATAGCTTACAGCAATCAATTGATCTAATAAAAAACGTAACTTTAGTGTTTCTTTAACAACAAAAACAATGTGTGTGTAGCAGACCCACAACATAAGTGTTAGCTGAAGAATAGATTGTCACCTCATGTATCAAATCAATTACGTTGGCACTGTTGAAGTAAATGGGCAAAAATAAAAGCCCATTGGAAAACCTAGGAGACAGCTAAAAGAAACACAAGCAGTGAATCAAACTAAATATTAGTTCAGATTAACAAAATCTTTAGTTAAAAAATGGATCACACATTTGCTGGCATATCAATGGCCCCCCTACCTGCAAAGTATTCCATATATTTTTGATGGACTTCACGGGCGCCTTGAGGGGGCAAGCCAGGATGGCCAGCTTCAAGTGCTGTCAGGGTTGTTTGTTCGGGAAATCCGGGCCTCAGGCAAAACTGAGGCCACATAGTTTGTTGAATTTTTCCTTAAGAAATTATGAAGTATGCAGCATGTAAGGAGCATTCTCCACCATTCTTCTGGCTCTGGCCAGTCGATAGTTAAAAACCCTCTGGTCCGGAGTGAGGGTCCTCATGGGGAATGGCCACATTAGGTGTTCACCCAGCCCAAGCGCTTCATCAGCGAGGAAGACAAACAGGAGTCCTGCCACGTTATCTTCAGCGGGTGGCAATCCCAAGCCACCATTCTGAAGCCGTCTGTAGAACATGGTCTGGGCAATGACTCCACCATCCGACATCCGGCCATTCTTCCCCACGTCCACATACAAATACTCGTATGTCCCCGACACCACCGCCAACATCACTATACTATTAAACCCCTTGTAATTATAATAGTATGACCCCGAGTTGGGGGGTGGGACGATGTGGACGTGTTTCCCATCGATTGCCCCTCCGCAGTTGGGAAAGTCCCACCGCTGGGCAAAGAGTATTCCATTCCTGTGGCGTTGAAGGAAACTGTGGAGTCAAACAAGAAATAAAAATTACCGTATTTATCTGGGTATACCGCGCGCCGGCGTATAGTGCGCACCCCAGGTTTAGCCAGGTAGTTTTAGAAGAAAAAAAAGGTAGTTTAAGAAAAAAAAAACGTACCTTTTGGATGCTCATCCGGCGTCCGTCTGCGGTCTTGCACGGGGTCCGTCCAGCCTTGTGGGTGTCCGGGTGTCCATCCGCACCTTGCCCGGGGTCGCGGCGGTGTGCCCTGTGTGTGTCCAGGTGTCCATCCGCACCTTGCCCAAGGTCGCAGCGGTGTTTGGATTTGGTGCCTCGCTGTGCAGAGCCTGAGTTCCTGTTCCCGTTTGGCCCCTCTCGGCTCATCTCTTCCTGTTTGTTCGGCTCCTTTCGGCCCCTCTCAACCACACTCGGCTTCTCTCGCATGGCTGCAGGCGTAGCCAAGCGTAGCCGAGTGGAGCCGAGTGTGGCCGAGCGGAGCCGAGAGGAGCCGAACAAACAGGAAGAGAGGAGCCGAGAGGAGCCGAACGGGAACAGGAACAGTACACTCGGCGTGGCTGGTCTCTAGGCACCGGCGGTGCACACAGACAACGGGGATCGGCGTATAACACGCACCCACGATTATCCCTTGATTTTAAGGGGAAAAAATTGCGCGTTATACGCCGATAAATACGGTAGTACTTTTGCACATAACATTTCAAGCAGATTAGACACAAACATTCTTGGCCAACCTTAGTATAACATTTATTTTAAGGAGTATTTAAAGACAAAAATATAAGGTCCACTTATCAGATTCCTCACCCCCCCTGATGGCCCATTGTAAACATTTTAGGGTGGGGGGGAGGGTTCCAAATAAGTTTGGGACCCCAAAAAAAAGCCTCTGGCACTCTGCCTGGATTTAACCACTTAGGGACCACTGCACGACTATTTACGTTCTTAGTTTGCTGTCACAACCAAGGTATCCAGCTCCTTAGGTGGCGGTCCTGTAAACGATAATAGTGGTCTCTGTGGCGGATTCACTACAAGATCACAGTTATCCACGTCGGGAGAGGGGCCCCCTCCCGTCGATCTCCCGTGCCCTCCACCGCTTACCGGAGCCATCGGCAGCGACGGAGGCGATCAGGTCTTTTTGCGTGCTGGGCATGTATACGATTGAGGGCAAGATGGCCCCCACCCACCTCCATACCATAGTAGGGCAGAATTGATGTCAAAACGTCACTTCTGCTCATACGTCTTAAAGATCCCAGATCTCATATTTAAGAGGACCTGTCATTCTTTTTTCTATTACAAGGGTTGTTTACAATACTTGTAATAGGAATAAAAGTGACCCATTTTTTTTTTAAACAGTGTAAAAATAAATAAAATCTAGTAAAATAAAATAATTTTTTAAAGCGACCGACCCGACTAGCTTTGAGCGCAGAAGCGAACGCATACGTGAGTAGCGCCCGCATATGAAAACGGTGTTCAAACCACACATGTAAGGTATTGCTGCGATCGTTAGAACAAGTGCCCTAGATTCTAGCCCTAGAACCCCTCAATTACTCAAAACATGCAACCTGTAGATTTTTTTAAACGTCTCCTATGGAGATTTTTAAGTGTAAAAATTTGATGCTAACTTTACTGTCGTTTTATTTTTTTGTTAAAAAAAGTGATTTTTTTTTTCAAAAAAAAGTGCGCTTGTAAGACTGCTGCGCAAAAACGGTGTGACAAAAAGTATTGCAATGACTGCCATTTTATTCTCTAGGGTGTTAGGAAAAAAATGCATAATGTTGGGGGTTCTAAGTAATTTTCCAGCAAAAAAAAATGTTTTTAATATGTAAACACCGAGTCTGAAAAACAGGCTCGGGGCTTAAGTGGTGAAGGACAACAATAAAATTTGTACACATTTTAGGGGGTGCTTAGGGTAAAGCACTACAATGGAGCTGACAAAATACATTGTTAAGTGAATATGCTAGGTGTGTATGGGTCCAGGATAGAATGCTGGAGAGGTTAGAGAAGGCAAATATGCATGAAGCTCAAAAAAGGAGCATTAAAAGCTTACAGCATGCATGAGGACAAAGGGGACATTCACAGAGCATATTACAATCATGGTAATTAGGGAATGATGAAAGAAATAGAATATATTATCAAACATTAAATACATAGAATGTGATGTTAAAGGAGAAAACTTACCTTAATATAGTCCTTCTGCAGGACATGGATTATGGCAGAACAGGTCTCTGGAATAATGATCCCCAGAGCCTGGAGAGAGATGCCTGTCGAGAACTTGATGTCCTGCAGACTTCTTCCCTTCGCCAAGTACCGCAACGTGGCGACTAGGGATGAGCCGAACACCCCCGCGTTCGGTTCGCACCAGAACCGTCGAACAGACCGACCGTCTGTTCCAAACGATAATTTTAAAGACCAATATTCAAGTTCTTGTTGGAAAACGTCTTTGAGAACCCGGGTCTTGCCCCAGGGAACATGTATCAATGGAAAAAAGTTTAAAAAAAATGTTTTCCGTTGATACATGTTCCGTCGGGCAAGACCCGGGTTCTCAAAGACGTTTTCACAGGCAAACTATAGACACCCAGCAGGTACAATATTTAAAGGAATTTTTTTTTTTAATTCAAACATTATTAACCACTTAAGACCCGGACCAATATGCTGCCAAATGACCCAAGGGGTTTTTGCGATTCGGCTCTGCGTCGCTTTAACAGACATTTGCGCGGTCGTGCGACGTGGCTCCCAAACAAAATTTGCGTCCTTTTCTTCCCGCAAATAGAGCTTTCTTTTGGTGGTATTTGATCGCCTCTGTGATTTTTATTTTTTGCGCTATATACAAAAATAGAGCGACATTTTTGAAAAAAAATCAATATTTTTTACTTTTTGTTATAAGAAAGATCAATAAACTAAATTTTAGTCAAACATTTAGGCCAAAATTTATTTAGCCACATGTCTTTAGTAAAAAAAAATCGCAATAAAAAAAAATTGGCTACCTAGCGAGAACAGCGTCACTAATACAGCGATCAGAAAAATGATTGCTTTGTGATGCTGGCAATAGGGGGTGAAAGGATTATCTAGGGCGGTGATCAAGGGGTTAAAACTTTATTAGGGGGGGGGGTACGGGGGCTACCCAGGACCTAACACTAACTGACTGTCACACTGCCTGTCACACTGACACTAAATACAGTAATCATACATGTATGATTACTGCATTCAGTGACACTGTGACAGGGGGGAGGGGGGGGGGCGATCAGGGGGGTTAAATGTGTCTATGTGTAGTGTTAGTGCAGTGTAGTGTTAGTGCAGACTTACTTGTGATGTGATCTCTCCTCAGCAGTGGTTGAAAAAACGCCGAGGGAGAGATCACATCGCTTTCTCCTTCCTGTGTTTACACAGGAGGAGGAAGTGACAGGGCGCGTGGGCGCGCGCATTGGCTGGGAGCGATCGTGAGGGGGCGGACAAAAACAAATAGCCGCCCCCTCTTGTCGGATCGCTCCTACAGCCGCGCGGACTGCCGCATGTACAGGGGGGGGTCCGATCGGACCCCCGAACCCCCCCAAGGCACCAACGTATATATACGTTGATGTGCCTGTCGGTGCCATTCTGCCGACGTAAATGTACATGCGGCGGTCCTTAAGTGGTTAAAATCACTGCTCCAGGAGCAGTGCTTTTAATGATGCTTAAATAAAAAAAAAAAAAAAAAAATTATTTTAAATATTGTACCTGCTGGGTGTCTATACCTGTGATAACATCTTTAAATAGCGCAATCACCTGCCTGCCAGGAAATTAGGAAGAACTGATCTAGCTAAGCTATACAGTGTATACATATATGTACAACTCCTAGGGATGTATATTTATCCTCTACACACTGTAAATTAAGCTAAACTGACTAGCCTGCCTGCCTGCTCTATCTAGCTATATAAAAAGACAATCTCTCTGTCTCTCTGACTGCTCTCATTAACAACCGTAACACACTACACAAGGCCGCCCAGCAGGCGGCCTTATATAGTGTGGGGCGTGTGCTAAAGCCCTGAGCCATAATTGGCCAAAGCCACCCTGGCTTTGGCCAATTATGGCTCTCCGTTTTTTTGTGCGCTGTGATTGGCCAACCATGCAGGGTCATAGTGCATGTTTGGCCAATTATCAGCGCGCAATGCCGCAGTGAATTATGGGCCGTTGCGCGTCACTCGAATTTGGCGCAAACGACCCGTTTTGTTCGAATTTCGTCGAACGTACGAACATACAATGTTCAAGTCGAACATACGTTCGTATCGAATGCGGAGCTCATCCCTAGTGGCGACTAGCCAGACTAGCCATTGTTCTGGAGTGAGGGCTTGCTGCATGCAGGTGTCCTGCTTCGTAATATAAGGGGACAGCAAAGCCAACAAACAGTGAAATAGGGGTCCGACATCCGGAGAAAATTTCTGAAATCAGCAGGATTATTCTCCTGGATCTCCTGGACAAAGACATATGAGAGAATTGGTCATGCTGGAGCAACCAATTCTTTGTCCATGAACTCCTCCCCACCCTATACACTTTTTATTGAAAGTTCAGTTTGGTTTAAATTCTTACTGCGTTCCTTTAACAATTAACTACATTAAGGCCCTTGCACAAAATTAGAGGAATACATTGATTGTACTTCCTATATGTAGAAATTCAAACGTAAATAGCGACAGAGTAATTTTTGCGCCCTGGTCAATTAAAAAGAGAAACTAAGGTTCACAGGAAGGGGCAGTGATTTGCAGCAACACAAGATTGCCACTTTTATGAAATGCCTCATTTTAGATGTGCCAAGTGCTTCCCTGTATAGCATCCTCTAGCTAGTGTGCTAGTTGTTAGTGTAGGTAAATTATCTTGGCTGAAAGCCATGCCATGGCTGTGAGTCAGGGACGTGCGGTGATGTCAGTGGCTGGTGAGGCACTGGCCAGTATCAAAGCCAGATACACATAATTTATATACGCCGTGACCGTTAGAGCGAGAGCAATAATTCTAGTATTTGCCGTCATTCCACAAGTGTGTGCAATTTTAAAGCGTCACATGTTAGGTATCTACTTATTCGGCGTAATATCATCTTTCACATTATACAAAAAAAAATTGGGCTTACTGTAGTGTTTTTATTTTATCTTAATTCATGAAACTGTTTCAACGACCACCATTTTATTCCCTAGTGTGTCTGCTAAACTAATATATATAATGTTTGGGAGCAGGGGAGAAGTGTCAGAATTGGCATGGGTGAAAAGGGGTTATCTACCTTAAGTAATATACAAATATAATATATTGTTTTTAAGGTAATTTGCTATATTTTTCAAAACTGTACTTAAGCAGGTGGCTTAACAGACAAATTACTGAAGTTTGAAGTTATAACTTCCAATCAGTAATCTCACAGTAAATAGATAAATAATAAATTACCTTTTCATCAGCAGATTCTCATTCTCTCCCTTAAAGAGGAAGTAAACCCTGATGGGTGTTACTTCCTCTTTGTTTCCCTGCAAAGGTAAAGCATAATGGGCTACTATGCATCGTCTTAAGAACAAACCTAAAGTCCCTAACTTGTTCGTAAGTTGGGGACCTCTTGTACCTGGTAACTTAAGTGCAGAGTTCTTGTCAAGGGGGATTCACCTTTTAACACAATATCAAATTAAACCCAAATTCCAGATTTACCCCCATTCTCCCCAACCCTTCTAAATCCTGCACTATTTTCAAAATCCTTTTTTCCTCAAGCCAAATCAGTGATGTTATAGGTCCTTTGTCTTCTCTTCTGGTGGTATCTGTGAGTAGTCCTTAAACAGCACAAAGCTCACATAATGACAACTGAACTCCATTCTGTTCAAGAACACTGTCAACCCAGGCGCAAAAGATACCTTTCAGAAAAAAAGAACATATATAAAATAAAAGAACAATATAAATAATAACAATTTTCTTTTCCTTTGTGGCACAGTTTTTATATTTCATGCTGTATGACTTGTGGTAGCTGTGAGCAGACCCTACACAGCACAAAGCTCACACGATGACAAGTGAACACCATTCTGTTCAGAAGCACTGTAAACCCAAGCTGGCATAATGATAGGCCCCTCGGGGGTGTGTCCATTATTGCCTGGGCTCATAGAAAGATGGATAGATGAAGCTGAACAGGAAACAAGCTTTGTATCGCAGATCAGTGTGTCTGTGTGGGACAATGCTAAAGAAGAGTTGAGTATTGCAGCAAAATATGTTTTTTAATATTTAATCTGATGGGTTATTTATTTTTACATCTTTGAAGCTTGGCTTTAAAGTAAGCTCAATCTGCTTACTAATATTAGCATTTAATAGCTAGTATTTGCAGTTTATTGATTCTGTTTGATCTCTTGTTATTTAGAATAGTTGGCAGAGGTGCAAAAGATACTTTTCAGAAAAAAAGGACATATATAAAATAAAAGAACAATATAAAATCTACCAATTTTGTTTGCATAAATGAACATTATTTCTTTGAGGCACAGTTTTTATATTTCATGCTGTATGAATTGTAGTTTTTCTGTGATCTCCTGAAAAACTATAAAATAGACAGACATTTAGCAGTTCTTTAAATAGATTGTGTTCTTAGTATTTCAGGAAAAGGAAGAAAATGACAGAGAGGGAAGCCTTCATTAACATTAAAAAATGTTTTCTTTGGTTTTTATCAAAGGGTATCCACTGGAACACATCCATAATGAATTAATGCTTATTAATCTTGCATTGTGGAAAGTGAACGGTTCCGTAGAATTCTTTCTCACTTTTCAATATGGTGTGGTGCACTGGGTCTGCACAGAGGCGCCTCATCTACGGGAGAGGAACAATGCCTGCTTTGTTGCCATGGCAACTGTGTATCGCCACACAGCCTATATAGGAAATGAATGTCACACTGCTTCATATTCATGCCCTCGTGGAATAAAACTGGATCTGGTCTTGGCTACTTTAATACCTCATTTAAAACCAAAGCTGAGGAACCAATGCAGGATTGTCTCTGAAAGCCACGGGTAAAAGGGCCTCTACTTCTACTTCTTACTTGCCATGGTCAGTTTAGACAAAAGTCAAGTGGAGACTTTTACCGACTTGTGTACTGAATAAATTCTGTGAATCAGTTGGTATTCTTGCTAGCATCACATATCTGATATTTAGAGGTCAATATTAGAGCCTATGTGCATACCCAGACAGTTAAAAAGGAAAGATAGTTGAGCCCTCCCATCCTTTACAGCCAAGGAAGCTGCCATCCTAGACTCTGTGTGATCTGCAGTTGCCATGGTGCTGCACATGTGATCATCTATGACACCAGCCATTTAATGGCTTGACAGTTCAGTCCCTTACCCACCACTACCTATTTTGTCTATCCTTGAATTGTTTCACGTTTACAAAGCTAGTTATATAATGTTGGACAATTTTTGTATTTGATTAATTTTTATCATTTTGTGCATTGCATGTGCTATGATTCAATCTTTTCTATATTCTTTTAGCGTAGAGTAGGCCACAGAAGGTGGCTCATTGCAATTCCCATTTAAGCCACTAGATGTCCCCATAACCAGTAGTCCCGGAAGTCTCAGGTGTTAGTAGAGTTGAGTACCCAGCCCTGCCCTTGTTAGGAAGGGGCACCCTAGGTAAAGGTATATTAACCACTTTCCCCCAACCACTGTACCTATACGGCTGGGCAGGTGCTCTCTCCTTCTGAGTGGACATTCAGGACGGGGACGTTCAGGAGGGGATCGCGCGCGTTCCCGATGCACTTGTGTGACCCGGACACAGTGCATCTCAGATCAGCAGGAGGGCTCTCTGATTGGCCCTCCTGATCACATGATGGCCGTGTCCAATCATAGCCATCATGTGATGTAAACACAGAGCCAGTTGCTAGGCGATTGGCTTTCCTCTCCTCACACAGAAGTTGTCGGTGAGAAGAGATGAGGGATCGCTGCAGCCAAGCTGGTGATCAGTGATTATGAGCTGTTTTTTACAGCTGTTTACTAACTGATCCCCAGCCTAGTGTCACACACAATGTAAACACACGTCCCCCAAAACACGTCCCAATACACACATGTCCCCACACAGTAAAACACCTGGTTCCCACATATGTAACAGTAAAATCACATGTCCCAATGATCATTTGTGTACATATGTCCATGATCACACAAACCAATTATTATACACTTAACAGGATTTTTTTTTTTTTTACCAAAAACATGTAGCAGAATACATTTTGGCTTAAATTTATCTCAAAATTCTGTGTCTATGTGCGCCCCCACCTCGGCTTTGCGCCTTTCTGCAAGTCTATGCTTCCTTCTGTGATCTGTCGCCATCTTGTGGTGGCTGTTGGCATGACAATACTAATTTAGTTTCCCCTGTGTTTTCACTGCCGTCTCCTTCCCTCTAATTAGATTAATTAATACCCAACATGTCACACATCAAAATTGTGTCCACTCGTGGAATGGCGAAAAACTTTTACCCTTTAAAATCTCCATAGGCGACGTTTAAAAAAATTCTACAAGTTGCATGTTTTGATTTATAGAGGATTTTTGCTCTTGCACGATCGCGGTGATACCTCACATGTGGCGGCGCTACTTGTGTATGCGTTCGCTTCTGCGCGCAAGCTCGGCGGAACGGTGCGTGTTTCTGGCTCCTAATTTTTTTTAGCTGGCTCCTAGATTCCAAGCAAATTTGTCAAACCCTGGGTAAGAGACTCTTCTAATCAAGCCCACATAGGGTTTCTGTTTGGGAAAGTTAGCACCTAAGTCTGAACACACGATTCGCAGGCTGGAACTTTGTGGGACTGTGCTAGCTGTAGAAATAGCAGATTTCAAGCTGCATGAGCTAGACATTCAGATAGATGACATCAAATACTACACAGACAGCAAAGTTGTTCTGGGCTACATATACAACCAGACTAAACGTTTATACGTCTATGTCAGCAACCATGTAAAGAGAATCAGGAAATCTTCTAAACCTGAACAATGGCATTATGTTCCATCTAAAATTAACCCTGCATATCATGCCACCAGGCCAATGTCTGCAAGTGTCTTTGCAAATTCCTGCTGGGTCATTCAAAAGAAACCACAGCTGATGTCTTCAGTCTTTTAGAACCTTTTAGAACCTGACAAATATTTGTCCTGAAGTCAAGACCTTTGCCAGTGATCTGAACCCTAACCTCCAAGTTGGAGATCTTGTTCTGCTTAAGGACCATCAAGCTGAAAGAATCGAGTGGCCCATGGGACTTATTGTAAAGAGTCTTCCTAGTGATGACAGTAAGGTACGCAAGGTGGAGGTGAATGTTTCAAGACAAGGGACTGTAAAGACTTTCATCAGACCTATCACGGAACTTATTCTGCTCTTGCCCTTTGGAGAATGAACTTGTTTGCTTACACTGCTGGATCCTACTTGTGACTTCAAGAAGAATGTGCCTTAAACTTAAAGTGACACTTCTGGATGCCTTATTGCAGTTATTATTGTTGCATATATATGCATGTGCTTTTATGTCTTTCAGGTCTTCAAGACATCAAGGAAAATTACACTGTTTGTTATTTGCAGTTGCATCACTACCGTTCTGATGTATATAGAGACATTTACAATGCCAGATGGGGAGTGTACTGCCCAATGTGCATAGATTTGTTATATATAATACTGTTTCTCAAACATTTTCTATTTACCTTATGTTTTGTTAACATGGTGCCATCTAGTGACCTTTTTTTGGTAATGCACAGTTCTGTATTTCTTTGTCTGATCTATTACACTCTTCCTTTCTGTGTAATGCTCCACCCCTTCTTCCTGACTTTCTTCTTCCTGTCTATGGAGACTGCTTACAAGCCACATGTAACAAGGACACATGTATTCTGCATAGTAAGCTACAGGCAGTATCATCTTTTGACCGCACAATACTACAACCTGTTCATCTGATGTAACCTGTCATCTGATGTATTCTGATGTTTGGATTAAAGCAACTTCTGTAAATAGAATCAGTATTGGTGAGTTCAAGCTATCTGATAAGAATTGTCCTTAGTGATTATATCTGCTTATACAGGCCAGGCATAGAGGTCTCACAAGGGATAAATCGCTTCACAACAATCAGAGTCAGAATAATGGGCACACAGACAGCACTGACAGCAAAAAAAATCTGACAGGTTTTCTATCTAATCCACCTTCCCTCTATAAATAACTAAAATAAAAGGTTTGCCTTTAGTTATACTTTAAGGCCGCGTACACACGGCAGAGAACCTCGACGGGCAGAACACATCGTTCCGCCCATCGAGGTTCTCTGCCGGCTGCCGAAATCGGCGATCCGCCCGTCGGGAATGGCAACCAGCCATTCTTCCAGGCGGGCCGTCGAGCAAATAGAGAGCGTGCTCTCTATTTCTGCTCGACGGGCTTCCCTACGGGAAGCTCGCCGAGAGCGTACACACGGCCAAGGTCCTCGCTGGAATGCAGCTTCCAGTGAGGTTCTCGCTGGTTTCCAGCGAGAACCTCGGTCATGTGTACGCCGCCTAAGGGCAATGGTCAGGTTAAGTGTTAAAATTGACACTAGACTAGATCTTTAATCTTCAAAAATAAACCATACCCATCCACTACTGTAATCTTTATTTCGATAAATCCTTCCCTTGTTTTTCTGCCTCCTTGTAACGTTCCCTGTTAGTTCCTAAAACTCTCATTTTCCCCCTCACTTCGGTTTGAAACAAGCAGTGAACAGTAGTTGCGTTCATGGGCATTGCTCTATGAACACTACAATTCCCATAGTGCATAGTCCCTAGTCCATCTAGGACGTGAGTAAATCATGATGGCTACGTGCCTACATACAGAAGGATTATGGAGAATGAATCAGAAAAAATGTATTTACAAATCAGCAATGGAAAATAATACCTGTAAATGCATAATTGCTATAGGCATAGCTTAATATTTTAGATTTTCTTTATTAAAAGTTATTGCTTTTAAGTTTACAGGTAGGCCCAAAAGACAGAAGACAGTTTAATATGAATTATTTTTCAATAAACCCCCCTTTGACATACAGTTCTGCAGCAGAGAGTGAGTGCTTATGTCTGGAATCACACCAAAAGTGTTAACAAAAATGATGAAACACTTCAAAATGTCTCCAGCAGGGGGCATTGTGTATTAATGTAAATGCAATACCTGCAGAAATGATTTATTGTGTTAACTTAATTACAGTAAAACAAAAAAATATATTCAGATAATGGAAGAGCAGTTACATGTTTTAAATGTATTTACATGTATTTTCTGGCAAAATGTTAATTTCAATATGTTTGGAAACTTGTTTCGTTTTTTGAAAATAATTAATCTGGTAGACCTGATCGACAGCTCAACAAACAAATAAAGAATCACATAGGACAGGCTGACAACACTGCTCTAGCCAGCAAAAGGAAGTGCTATTACTTGCACAATCTCAAAGTAAGAGATTTTGCAATGGATTAAAAACTAGCAAAAAAAGAAAGGTTGGGACTTTAAATGAAGCATGCTCAGGAAAGCAACAAGGACACTATGGGGGTTATTTCCGAAAGGCAAATCCACTTTGCACTACAAGTGCAAACTACAAGTGCGAAGTGCACTTGAAATTGCACTGAAAGTGCACTTGGATGTGCAGTCGCTGTAAATCTGAGGGGTACATCTGAAATGAGGGGAAGCTCTGCTGATTTTTATCATCCAATCATGTGCAAGCTAAAATTCTGTTTTTTTATTTTCTTTGCATGTCCCCCTCGGATCTACAGCGACTGCATTTCCAAGTGCACTTTCAGTGCAATTTCAAGTGCACTTTGCACTTGTAGTTTGCACCTATAGTGCAAAGTGGATTTGCCTTTAGTAAATAACTCCCACTGTATTTTCAAGTTTGTACTGGTACTAATTCATTGCATGCCACAAATATAACCATTTTGGCACTCGCCACTATTGGCCCCGGCGTCCTTCTCCAGGCAAAGTGGAGGGTGCAGTTTTCCATTTGCATGTGCCATGGAAACAAGGCTAAACTAAATACAAGCATACCCCATTTTTAAGTACACAATGGGGTTTATTTACTAAAGCTGGAAAGTGCAAAATCAGGCTCACTTCTGCATAGAAACAAATGAGCTTCTAACCCCAGCTCGTTCAATTAAAGGGTCACTAAAGGAAAAAAAAATGTTGCTGAAAGAGAGACATAGGCCACGTACACACGTACGAGAACCTCGTCGGGCTAAACTCATCGTTCCACCCGACGAGGTTCCCGATGAGCGGTCGGAAAAGCTTGTCGAGCCAAAGTCCCCATTGAACAACTAATTCATTGCATGCCACAAATATAACAATTTTGGCACTCGCCACTATTGGCCCCGGCATCCTTCTCCAGCGTGCTCTCTTTTTTGGCTCGACGAGCTTCCCGACGGGACGCTCGTCGGAAGTGTACACACGACCGAGAACCTCGTCAGAATATGTCTCCCAGCGAGCTTCTCGCTGGATTCTGCCGAGGTTCGTGTGTACGGGGCTATATAGGTATACATAAAAGATAACTGATTCCTTTGAAAAATGATTAAAAATAGATACAAATCAATCATATAATGTGCCTACAGTTTTAGTTTCACTTTTAAACTGGTTTCATGTTTCTGTGAAGTAAAGAGACACACAGAACAAAAACAAACCAATACAGGGAAATGTTTGTTTTTAAAATGAATCTGATTGGTTCTGAGGAGTTTTAGACACATAGTAATCACACCTCTTTGATCATGGACCACAGTGAAAAGCTAGCATGAGTTTTTTCATAAGGAGCCAGACAAGCAGGAAGTGTGGAGATCAGAGTATTACAGCTACTTCGAAACAAAAATGAACAATGAGGACATGAAACCAGGACTGCAGTAAGGTAAAGGAAGCTATTTAGCTAAAAAAAATAATTCCTTTAGTGATCCTTTAAGCCTGGTAATAAGACCTGGAAACGCATTGGTTTCTATGCATAAGTGAGCCTGAGCTTGCACTTTCCAGTTTAAGTAAATAAACCCCATTGTGTACTTAAAAGTGGGGTATACCTGTATATCTATGCTTGAAAACATAGGAAATGGAGTGCAGAAAAATGACAGAAGGTGCTCTGGACTGAAGAATTACAATTTGAGTGGGAGGCAATTTGTTTGCAAAGGGCTAGAGAGCGGTACTATAATTTGGTCAGGGTGAATGGTGTCCTCAGCAGTGGCGGCTGGTGCTCAAAATTTTTGGGGGGGCGCAAACGAAAAAAAAAAAAAAACAATTGCAGCCTCACTGTACCTATCAATTGTCATCACTGTGCCATGCCATCAAATGCAGTCACTGTGCCATCAAAACGCAACCACTGTGCCATGCCATCAAAACGCAACCACCGTGCCATCAAAACGCAGCCACTATGCCATGCCATCAAAACGCAGCCACTGTGCCATGCCATCAAAACGCAGCCACCGTGCCATGCCATCAAAACGCAGCCACCGTGCCATCAAAACGCAGCCACTGTGCCATGCCATCAAAACGCAACCACTGTGCCATGCCATCAAAACGCAGCCACTGTGCCATGCCATCAAAACGCAGCCACCGTGCCATGCCATCAAAACACAGCTACTGTGCCATGCCATCAAACGCAGCTACTGTGCCATCAATTGTCACCACTATGCCATCAAACACAGCCACTGTGCCCCCAATTGTCGCCACTGTGCCCCCAATTGTTGCCACTGTCCCTACAATTGTAGCCACTGTGCCCCCAATTGTCACCACTGTGCCCCCAATTGTCACCACTGTGCCCCCAATTGTAGCCACTGTGCCCCAATTGTTGCCACTGTGCCCCCAATTGTCGCCACTGTGCCCCCAATTGTTGCCACTGTGCCCCCAATTGTTGCCACTGTGCCCCCACTTGTAGCCACCGTGCCCAGTACCCCCCCTGGCACTTACCTTTATGGCTTCTACGTCCCTCGATGTCCCTCGTCCCGCCCTCGATGATGCTTCAGCCAATCAGGTTACCTGATTGGCTGAGACGCCTGTCAGTCTTATCTTTGGACGCACGGCCGGTACGCTCCGAAGATGAGCTTCCGGAAGCCGACTACAGCCTCAGGGCTGGCCGCTGGCCCTGATAGGCACTTCCCCACAGCCAGTCAGCTGCCGCTATTCAGCTGACCGGCGCTCAATGTCCGGTCAGCTGAATAGTGGGCGGCAGCGGCGAAAATATACAGATTCATACAGTGTATGAATCTGTATATTTTACTGGCTTTGAGCGAGCCAGAGGGGGCGGCGCTCCTGCGTCCCTATGGACGCACCGCCACTGGTCCTCAGTGCTGAGAAATGCAGGCAAATACTTATCCATCATGTCATACCATCAGGGAGGTGTGTGATTGGCCCCAAATGTATTCTGCAGCAGTGACCCCAAACATACAGCCAATGTCATTAAAGGGTCACTAAAGGAAAAAAAAATGTTGTTTAAAATAACAAACATGTTATACTTACCTCCACTGTGCAGATCATTTTGCACAGAATGGCCCCGATCCACATCTTCTGGGGGCCCTTGGCGGCTGTCTCTGGTCCTCCCCGCATGAACTACACACATTCATGCGAGAGAGCTTGCATTGTGGGTAGTCCTTGCAGACGCGCTCCCGTGATACAGCGAGCGGCCATAGCCGCTCACTGTATCACTTTGCCCCTTGGCACGCCGCGTCACTGGATATGATTGACAGCAGCGCCAGCACTGCGCTGCTTTCAATCCATCCGTTCTAGCCAATCAGTGGCCAGGCTGAGCAGTGAAGAGGATCTTGGGACCGAGTGCGGGACTTTCGAGGGGTCAGGTAAGTATAACGGGGGGGGGGGGTGGTATACTCTGAAGTAAGTTTTTTCACCTGAATGCATAGAATGCATTCAGGTGAAAAAAAGTTTTTCCTTTAAAACTCCTTTAACCACTTAAGACCCGGACCTTTAGTCAGCTAAAGGACCCGGCCAGGTTTTGCGATTCGGCACTGCGTTGCCTTAACAGACAATTGCACAGTCGTGTGACATGGCTCCCAAACAAAATTGATGTCCTTTTTTTTTCCACAAATAGAGTTTTCTTTAGGTGGTATTTGATCACCTCTGCGGTTTTTATTTTGTGCACTACAAACAAAAATAGATCGACAATTTTGAAAAAAAAAACAATGGCCCAGATTCACAGAGCAATTACGCCTGTCTAACTGGTGTTAGACAGGAGTAATTTCAAATTTTGCGCACCGTATCACTAGTTTGAATCCTCAAACCATGATACGGCGGCTTCGGGCTTCGATCCGAGAGGCTTACGTCTTCGTAAGCCTTCAGATCTACGCTGCGATATTTTTGCGGCCGCTGGGAGGAGTCCGCGTAGTTTTCAGCGTCGGGATATGCAAATGACTTTTTACGGCGATCCACAAAGATACGAGTGGTCTTCGCAATCGCTTACGTCATTTTTTTGCTACGTACTGTTAGACCAGTTATTTGCTGGTCTAACGGTGCGTAGCCCATGTTAAGTATGGCCGTCGTTCCCGCGTCAAATTTAATATTTTTTTTTTTTTTACGTAACTCGTTCGGGAATAGGAATGTCCGTAAACGACGCTACTCAAACACCGAATGACGTAATAACGTGATTTCGCGCAATGCACGGCGGGAAATTTCTGAACGGAGCATGCGCAGTTCGATCGCCGCGGTAACGCGCCTATTTTAAATGCTTCACGCCCCCTACTCGCGTAGATGGCTTGCGCCGGGAGAAATACACTACGCCGCCGTAGTTTACTGGACAAAATCTACCGGTATTCCACGTAGAGCCAGGTAAAATACGGCGGCGTAGTGTATTTCTGATACTCTACGCGAATCTAATTGTATGTGAATCTGGGCCAATATTTTTAACTTTTTCCTATAATAAATATCCCCAAAAATATATATAAAAAAGGGATTTTTAATAACAGCTTACCTGTAAAATCCTTTTCTTGGAGTACATCACGGGACACAGAGCGCATAGTCATTACATATGGGTTATATGGGTACCTTCAGGTGTGGACACTGGTGTAATCAACTTCACAGGAAGTTCCTCCCTATATAACCCCCTCCCACTGAGAGTGCTTTAGTTTTGTAGCAAGCAATTTCTCTGAGGTTACACAATGTTCCCAAAAAGAGGGGTGGGAGCTCTGTGTCCCGTGATGTACTCCAAGAAAAGGATTTTACAGGTAAGCTGTTATTAAAAATCCCTTTTTCTTGATCGTACATCACGGGACACAGAGCGCATAGTCATTACATATGGGATGTCCCAAAGCAATGCTCCATGAAGGGAGGGAGACCGTAAGGCCAAAAATAGCCAAACAGAAACTATATCAGGAGGTAAAATAGCTCCACCAACAGAAAAAAGGGGGCGTGAACCGGGCCAGAGGATTCTATACTGCTGCCCGTAGGACCGCCTGCCCAAATGCTGCGTCCGCAGCCTTTGTGACGTCCAACTTATAAAATTTAGTAAACGTATGTACGGAAGACCAGGTTGCCGCTCTGCAAACCTGTGCCATAGAGATCTGATGGTGTGCCGCCCAAGAGGCACTCATGGCCCTCGTAGAATGGGCCTTAACTGATAAGGGCTGTGGAACGCGCTTCAGACCATAGGCCTGAAAAATCAGCTGCTTAATCCACCTAGCCAAGGAAGACTTGGCAGCCGGCTGACCCTTCTTGGGGCCATCCGGAAGAATGAAAAGCACATCTGTTTTCCGAATCTTTTCTGTAGCCTTGAGATAAATTCTCATGGCTCGGACTACATCCAAAGTATGAAGCAATCTTTCCTCTCTGGACTGGGGAGTAGGAAAGAAGGATGGTAGGACTAGGTCCTGATTCAAGTGAAAACTGGATATGACCTTAGGAAGGAAAGAAGGCTGAGGCCGCAGAACCACTCTGTCCTTATGCAGAATAAGGTACGGTTCCCTGCAAGACAAGGCTGCCAGCTCGGAGACCCTTCTGGCCGAAGCCATAGCCACCAAGAAAACCAACTTTCGGGTTAGCAGCACAAGAGGGATTTCTGCCAGAGGTTCAAACGGCTGCTTTTGTAAAGCTGACAAGACCAGATTTAAATTCCAGGGGCAGAGGGGAGCTCTAATAGGGGGATTTACATGCAAGACCCCCTGCAAAAAGGTTTTCACAAGCGAATGTGTGGCCAAAGGCCTTTGAAACCATATCGATAAGGCAGACACCTGCCCCTTTAGAGTACTAAGAGCCAACCCCTTGTCAACGCCAACCTGGAGGAATCGCAAGATCCTGTCAATAAAAAACTTGCGAGGATGCCCTCCTTGAGACTCGCACCACTCCACATAGGTTCTCCAAACTCTGTAATAGATATTTCTAGAGACTGGCTTTCTAGCTTGAATTAACGTAGATATGACTTGGGCAGAGAGGCCTCTGCCCTTAAGAATTAGAGATTCAGCCGCCAAGCCATTAAATTTAGCTGCTGTGAAGCAGGGTGGTAGATCGGGCCCTGAGACAGCAGATCTGGGCGCAGGGGGAGTGGCCACGGTGCCCTTACTGACATCCTCACGATGAGTGCGTACCAAGCCCTTCTGGGCCAGGCTGGGGCCACCAGGATCACCGGCCTGCGCTCCACCCTGATCCTTCGTAGAAGGCGGGGAATCATCTGTAGTGGAGGGAACGCATATAGGAGAGAAAACTGGTGCCAGGGGCAAACCAACGCATCGGTCCCGTAGGCCGAGGGGTCCCTGGCTCGGGATCCGAATATGTCCAATTTCTTGTTGAATCTTGTTGCCATGATGTCCACATCGGGAACTCCGAATCTTTGGCAAATCTCTTGGAATACCTGGGGGTGAAGAGACCACTCTCCCGGGAGTAACTGTTGACGACTCAAAAAATCTGCTTGAGAATTGTCTATCCCTGGGATTAACACTGCTGAGATGCAGGGTACATGGGCTTCGGCCCATGCAAAAATTAGGTTTACTTCCCTTTGAGCCGCCAGGCTCTTTGTGCCCCCCTGGTGGTTTATGTATGCCACCGCCGTGGCATTGTCGGACTGTATCCTTACTGGCAGACCCCGCAGGGGGAGAGTCCAGGCGACCAGGGCCAACCGAACAGCTCTGATCTCTAGGACATTGATGGGAAGCAGACTTTCTGCCTCTGACCACTGTCCCTGCTGGGTCCGTTTTCCTAAGATTGCCCCCCAACCTGTTAGGCTGGCATCTGTGGTTACTATTTTCCACGAGATGGGGCAAAAGGTTTTCCCTTTTGATAATTTTTGAGGGATCAGCCACCAGTACAGGCTGTGCCTGACTTCTGGAGAAAGAACTAATGGACGGTCTAATGCCTGTATGGACTTGTTCCAAGCAGAGAGAATAGCTGCTTGCAGAATTCTGGTATGGATCTGGGCATAGGGCGCTGCTTCGAAGGCGGCCACCATCTTCCCCAGCAGTCGCATGCATAGGCGAATAGTCGGCTTCTTTTTGCCTAAGACTATTTGAATCGTTTGAATCAACGACCTGATCTTCTCTTGAGGTAAAAATACCCTCTGGCATTCTGTATCTAACCGAAAGCCTAGATATTCCAACTGTCTTGTGGGTTGTAACCTTGATTTTTCTTGGTTCACAATCCACCCGAACTCTTCTAGATGCCGCACTGTGCGGACTACTGCATGATTGAGGTTGGAAGCTGAATTGTCGATAACCAGGAGATCGTCCAGGTATGCTAGGACCAAGATGCCTTCTGTCCTTAGGACGGCTAGTACCGGGGCTAACACCTTTGTGAATACCCGTGGAGCTGTTGCCAACCCGAAAGGGAGGGCTACGAACTGGTAATGACTTTGGTTTATCGTAAAACGAAGAAACTTGTGATGTGCTGGGTAAATCGGCACATGCAGATATGCATCCTTTATGTCTATAGATGCTAGAAAGTCGCCCTGATGTAGGCTGGCTGTCACTGAACGTATGGGGTCCATACGAAAGGTCTGAATCCTTAGAAAGCGATTTAGGCGTTTGAGGTCTAATATAGGCCTGACGTCGCCATTTGGTTTTGGTATAACAAAAAGGTTGGAGTAGAATCCCAGACCCCTTTCTTGGGTTGGTACTTCTACAATTACTCCTTGGAGCAAGAGGCGATCCAACGCCTTTACGAGAGAGACCCTCTTTAACGGGTCGCTTGGAAGACTTGACCCCTGAAAATGAGGAGGGGGGATTTCTCGAAACTCTAGTTTGTAGCCTGAGGCTACTACGGACCGAACCCAAGAGTCGGGAATTCTGGCCTTCCAGACTTCGGAGAAAAACTGAAGTCTTCCCCCCACCCAAGAGAGTGGGGGCGCCCCTTCATGAATCTGATTTGATGACTGGTTTAGCCGGCTTGCGAGACCAGGGCCTCTTGTTTGCCGCGGCTTGTCCCTGTGGGCGGCTATTAACTGCTGACCGCCCGGGAGGCCGTCGATACTGACGGGAAGTCGAAGGGGCCGAGCCTGCAATGGCCTGTCGTTTAAACGTGGGCCCACGCGGTCTTTTCTTGACCGGTAAGGAAGTACTTTTTCCACTTGATATGGTGTGGATATATTTATCTAGGTCTTCCCCGAATAGTCTTCCCCCATGAAAGGGAAACCCTGCTAAAAGCTTTTTGCAGGGTGCCTCTGCTGACCAGTTCTTTAGCCACAAAAGACGACGCATGTGAACCATCAGTAGAGATGAACGGGATGCCTGTTGGATGGAGTCCTTAATAGCATCTATTGCAAAGCAGAGAGCCCTAGGGAATTCTGCTAATTCATGAGTATGCTGAGCCGGCATGTCCTTCAATATATGCTTTGCCTGATCCTTCAAGGCCTGACAAACACCAATGGCTGCTACTGCTGGCTGAACCATGGCACCTACTGAGGTGAAAGCTGCTTTCAGTAGGGTCTCGAATTTCTTGTCGACCGGATCCTTGAACATATGGACATTTTCAACCGGACAAGTCAGGGATTTATTCACGCAGGAAATGGCTGCGTCCACTGTAGGGAGAGCCCATTTCTTTACATATTCCTCTTCCATAGGGTAGAGAACAGAGAATCTTTTAGGAGGGACAAAGATTCTATCAGGTCGAGCCCAATCCTGGTAAATCACGTTCCGCAGAAGGGGGTGCATTGGAAAAGATGCACCAGTTAATGGAGCCTTTAAAGAACCCAATGAGGATACCTCCGGGGCTACTAGTTCTGGCACTGGAAGTTTAAAGGCAGTGCGAACCATATCTGTCAAAGACTGGATCCACAGGCCCTCCGCTTGAGAGGCCGAAAAATATTCATCTATAGTGGAATTTTCCCTGTCTGAACCGTCGGGACTTGGGTCTGCCTGATCCCCTTGTGGGTCCCGTTCCTCTGAAGAGGAGACCTCCGCATCTGAAAACCCCACACTGGGTGAGGGGGATCTAGCCCGCTTGCTACTTGGGCAAGGACGGGAAAGCAACGCAGTTAACCTTTTCTCTAGCCCACACATGGTGGCTGCTAGCATTTCTTCCGTCACGTAAACGGGAATGGGTGGATCGGGGGCTGCCTCTGCCCCCAGCACCCCCAATGGCTCTTGTACTATGCCACTCGGTGTCCTGACTGACGAGGGTGGGGCCGTAGAAGCCTGGCCCAAATCCTCTGACCCCGATGGAGACCCCTTTTGCTTTTTGGCACCTTTAGCAGCCTTGGCTGGTCCAGATCCCTTTGGAGCCATTGTACAACCTTGGGTCACCCCTATAGCCAACACCTGACTGTTGCAGCTAGGAGTAACCAATATGAGGGCAGGTATGAGAAAAATGAAAAAGAACTAATTTCTCTCTTTTTCTTTTATATTTCTCTTTTTTTTTTTTTTTTTTCAAAAAATTTTTTTTTTTTTACCCGCCTGGGAGGTGGCAATACCGAGGAAACCTGTGAGTATTGACACACCAATGCCCATTAGCCGGAGTCCAAGGTAGACTCAGATACTGCTGGATCTAAGGCTGAGTCCCTTTAAGCAAAAAAACTTTTTTTTTTTTTTTTTTTCTGGTCAATAGTGGACCTAAGTCCTAGACCTGAAGATCCACAAAACCGCCACTAGGTGTCCCTGTGTGGCCAAAAGACCCAGCTGCACGCTCTGTATCCTTTCTTCCTCTGCCTCCAGGAGGGAAAGACCAGCCAGAGAAAAGTTTTTCCTTTATACAGACCCTGACGCTGCTGGCCCGCCCCCCCCGACGCACGCCGACGCTATAAAAGGCGGCGTGCACGCTCGCGCGTATGCGCGCGCACACACGCGCGCACGATCGCGCGCACCACGCTGAAACCACATGGAGGTAGCAGAGCAGAGGAACAACATGGACCAGCGTTATGCAGCACCAACAGACACCAGGTAAGCACTAATCTTATTGTAGTGCACACACAGCGAGGAAGCTGTCCCCATGGGCTTCCTAAGAAACAGGAGTTTTTTACCAGCAATTTCCTCTTTAAAACATGTGGGGTTGCAGTATCAGTGTTAACAGGCAGACCTGGGGTGAGTAGAAAATATATAACTTACACAAGTATACATATATTTACATATTATCTGGGTAAACATTAGAATCCCATCCTGCCTCAACAGACATAGTGGAGATAGTGGCTGATGCACCAGCATACTGTTAGCCAACCCAGAACCCCCAGGGGGATACCTACTGTCGAACCAAGTCCCGCAGGTTCCCTCTTACCTGCTCCACGCCGCAGGGTATTGCAAAATGCAAGAGGCCCAGCCTTCCCCCATCTCCGTGGGTATTGTCTTGGACCTTCAGGGACCGGGGTCCTGTGTTAAGGAACCCACACCCCTGGACCTATATAGCATCCTGGCATCAGTAGCGTTTAGTTCTTGGAAGAGACTAAGGCACTGGAGCCCAGAATCCAGCCCTCCAAGGAGAGGCATTATAGGCAAAACCCCACTCCAGCAGGGCCCGGGTACCGTACATCTTGGCTCTGAAGCACTTCGGACGGATCCGGCTAGCTATCCTGGGTCCCGAGACCTCCGAGGGACAGCTAGACGTGACCAACACCTAAGACACTGGCGAAAAAACTAAAGCACTCTCAGTGGGAGGGGGTTATATAGGGAGGAACTTCCTGTGAAGTTGATTACACCAGTGTCCACACCTGAAGGTACCCATATAACCCATATGTAATGACTATGCGCTCTGTGTCCCGTGATGTACGATCAAGAAAAAAATATTTCCTCAGTTTAGGACGATACGTATTCTTCTACATATTTTTGGTAAACATTGATTGGTTTGCGCAAAGGTTATAGCAGTTACAAAATAGGGGGTAGTTTTATGGCATTAATATAAATAAACATTTTTACTAGTAATAGCGGCGATCAGCAATTTTAATTGTGACTGCGACTTTATGCGGACACATCGGACACTTTTTAGGTCCATTGTCATTTTTACAGCGATCAGTGCTATAAAAATGCACTAATTACTGTAAAAATGTCACTGGCAGTGAAGGGGTTAACCACTAGGTGGCGCTGCAGGGGTTAAGTCAGTACTAGGTAGTGATTCTTACTGTTAGGGGGTGTGGCTACACATGACACGTCACTGATGACCGTTCCCGATCACAGGGAACAGCCTTTGGGATAGGAGATCAGTGGCCCTGGCGGTTGGGGTTTGGCACGTATTTGCGAGTGGGTAGCGTAGGGACAGGTCCCCCCGTCTGTTAGGCAAAGAACTAGCAGCAGGGAAAGGTTCCAGACAAGGAGGGAAAGCGTAGGGTTTGCAACTTATCCAGACATCTTCCTTCTTGGAACGAGACAGTCAGACGAATTCTGTCCCTCCTAACAGGCGGAAACCTGCTCTCTACATGTTCTTTGGGCCCGTGAGTGTTCCCGGTTGGGCTGTCTTTCCACTATTTTTCCACTGGCAACTGTCTTGCATTATTTCAATACAAGGTCTTTATATCGCACTTGAACTGTGTGTGTTATTGCTGCAGCACCACACTGCACCCTACATACCTACTGAGTTCACTTGCAGTCCCAACTACACACACTGGTGATCTATAGAGCTGCACAGCAGAAAATAAGGTGACAATAACCTTAAGGCCGGGTTCACACTTGTGCGGATTGAGGGCGGCTTAAACCGCACCTAATACGCATGACCCATGTAGTTTGGATACCCTTTGAATGACCATAATGATGCTTACCCCTGTTGTAACTCTCCCCCTTACCCCACTATTACCAAAACCTAGTAACGAGCCGACACCTGGAGTTGGAGAAAACATGGCCATAGCAGCCAACTTTATTAACAAAAATTATTTTCACATAAACTAGATTATTTAAATGTACGTGTTTCAATAATTAACAAATATCTACAACCATTTTACAAACGGCCATTTTACAATGGCAAAACTGAAGACAGCCATGTGGACCCGGACGGAAACCCCCCTACTTTGTATAACCACCACTATACTGCGGGACAATTTTCCATGCACCGGCCTCCAAACATAAAAGCCTGGAGACACCCCATATCCCACAGAAAACCACTAGCCGTACTCCAGCGGACACCGTTCCGGTGGAATACAAAAGAGGGTCCATAACCGCTGGACCCCACCCCACTTCCGTCATCACCGTTTTGTTTTCCCATACGAGACCACATGGCACCGCCACCACTGCTATGACGACCAGCATACATGACCTGAAAAAGAAGAGAAAAACGAACAAAACAACCTACAAGAAAATGGGAGGGTGGGTGGGAAAAACTGCCTCCTTCCTCTGTCTCTCCTCACGCTGCAGTGACCCCAGCTCCGCCCCCTGCATAAATAAACTCCCCAGAGCCCGGGAAAATATCCCCAGCAGCACGCCCCCCCCCCCCTCTCACCTAGCAGCCAGTGCATTAACCCCTTGTGGTCCCAAACACTCTGGTCATGCCAGCCCTCCGTCTATTCTTTCTTTTTCTTTTTACTCCGGGCTTTTCTTGACCCATGTAGTTTGGATACCCTTTGAATGACCATAATGATGCTTACCCCTGTTGTAACTCTCCCCCTTACCCCACTATTACCAAAACCTAGTAACGAGCCGACACCTGGAGTTGGAGAAAACATGGCCATAGCAGCCAACTTTATTAACAAAAATTATTTTCACATAAACTAGATTATTTAAATGTACGTGTTTCAATAATTAACAAATATCTACAACCATTTTACAAACGGCCATTTTACAATGGCAAAACTGAAGACAGCCATGTGGACCCGGACGGAAACCCCCCTACTTTGTATAACCACCACTATACTGCGGGACAATTTTCCATGCACCGGCCTCCAAACATAAAAGCCTGGAGACACCCCATATCCCACAGAAAACCACTAGCCGTACTCCAGCGGACACCGTTCCGGTGGAATACAAAAGAGGGTCCATAACCGCTGGACCCCACCCCACTTCCGTCATCACCGTTTTGTTTTCCCATACGAGACCACATGGCACCGCCACCACTGCTATGACGACCAGCATACATGACCTGAAAAAGAAGAGAAAAACGAACAAAACAACCTACAAGAAAATGGGAGGGTGGGTGGGAAAAACTGCCTCCTTCCTCTGTCTCTCCTCACGCTGCAGTGACCCCAGCTCCGCCCCCTGCATAAATAAACTCCCCAGAGCCCGGGAAAATATCCCCAGCAGCACGCCCCCCCCCCCCTCTCACCTAGCAGCCAGTGCATTAACCCCTTGTGGTCCCAAACACTCTGGTCATGCCAGCCCTCCGTCTATTCTTTCTTTTTCTTTTTACTCCGGGCTTTTCTTGACCCATGTAGTTTGGATACCCTTTGAATGACCATAATGATGCTTACCCCTGTTGTAACTCTCCCCCTTACCCCACTATTACCAAAACCTAGTAACGAGCCGACACCTGGAGTTGGAGAAAACATGGCCATAGCAGCCAACTTTATTAACAAAAATTATTTTCACATAAACTAGATTATTTAAATGTACGTGTTTCAATAATTAACAAATATCTACAACCATTTTACAAACGGCCATTTTACAATGGCAAAACTGAAGACAGCCATGTGGACCCGGACGGAAACCCCCCTACTTTGTATAACCACCACTATACTGCGGGACAATTTTCCATGCACCGGCCTCCAAACATAAAAGCCTGGAGACACCCCATATCCCACAGAAAACCACTAGCCGTACTCCAGCGGACACCGTTCCGGTGGAATACAAAAGAGGGTCCATAACCGCTGGACCCCACCCCACTTCCGTCATCACCGTTTTGTTTTCCCATACGAGACCACATGGCACCGCCACAGCCTGAGAGGGGAACCCCTTAACCTCGAGGGCCACCCCACACCCGCAGGGCCCTGCGAATCCCATCCTCCAGACCCAAAGCCCATAAGTCTATGCCGATGTCTGACAGGTGGACTCCGTCCTTCCTGTGAAACAAGCCAACCTCCTTCTCCAACTCAGAGTGCCTGATGACCAGTCCCCCATTACGAGCAAAAAACCTCCCCACCACCTGGTTGACCTTAATCCTGGCCTTGTTCACCCGCTCTACAGACCTGGCAGTGCGCCATGCCGTCCTGACTACCATGTCAGACCATACGAGCAATAAACCCGGATACGCCATACGTAGTGACATAAAATCCGACTTTATGGCCAGGATCAATTCTGCCATGGGCCTGACCCCCAAATCATTTCCCCCCACATGTAAAACCAAAACATCAGGGGGGCGATCGAGCCTAGCATAGTGGCTGACCTCCGGCACGACCCTATTCCATAACATTCCCCGGAAACCCAGCCACCGTACACACGCCTCCCGCCTGGAAATGCCTAGTTGCCTGCCATCCGGACGGGCGTCCGCTCTTCTGGCACCCCAGTACACATATGAGTGCCCTAAGATCCAGACGAGGCGTGGGAAACTGTCATCTGAAAAACAAATTGCAAACGTATACCAATAACAAATAAACATTACGATAGGCAATACAGTGCAATTAACACATCACGCTCACGCTCTTTGCCCTGCCCAGCAACCTGACACTCCCACTTACCCGATCAACAGCTGCGGACGCACATAGGAGCGGAATCTTCTAGATTCCCATCTGCCTATCTTCATCACGGCTGCCTCATCCAACCCGCACCGTGCAGCCTCAGTGGCCGCACCGATGCGGAAGGAGTGCGAAGCAAACCGCTTTTCTTCAAACCCCGCTGCACGTAGGCATTTTCTGAGAACTGTCACAAATTGGAACTTAGACAAAAATGTACCATCCTTGTGCACAAAAAACGCCCCTGGCCCCGCAGGGCGAAGTTCCAAGAAGCCCCCTACCGCTCGTACCGGACACACTACTGACCCTGGTAATGCATAAAGCACCACCCTGACACCCTTCCCCGCCTGGTCCGTTTTGGACCGGCGCAACAGCAGAACCACGCTCTCTCCTTCCACCCGTACGTCCTGGACCCTAAAGCCCCCCGCCAACGTCTTGGAAGGGCTCACCAATTCCCCCAACCTGAACGCCCCAAAAAACGCCACCGAAAAAACCGCTTGAAACAGCTTCGCTTCGTATCCCGACGAACACACCTCCCCCAGCTTACTGCAGATAGCCTGAAGCACCGTGAAGGACACCGGCCGCCGCAAATCCTTGCGTACATTACACTTCCGGTACCCTTTTACCGCCTGCTTCACCCAAAAGGTCTTCGTGTAGTCGTGCATGCCCTGTAGTTTAAAAAGGAATGCCAAACCCGCCAGCTTGCGATCAATGGCAGAAACTGACCCCCCATCCTCCATGTGCCTGGACACAAAGTACAGTACCAACCACCCCACTTCAACCCCACCTCCCCCATTACCAAACTCTGCCAGCTGTAAAAATTGGAACCATTCCTCCCACACTTTCACGTACGCGGCCCACGTCGCCCCACTCACCGACCGCTTGATCCACTGCGCTGCAAGTCCAACGCAATCTCCCATAGCCACGCCGGGCAAGGCACGCCGCTCCGCTCCGCCGAAGGAGCCAACTCCCTGAACCTGCCCCACTGGAAACGAGATAGAGAGTCAGCTAACGTGTTTTCAACTCCTGGAATGTGCACAGCATATATAAAAATATTGTACTGCAGACATCTCAGCACCAAGTGTCTCAACAACCGTACGACCGGCATAGATGACGCGGAAATCCGGTTAATGACCTGCACCACTCCCATGTTATCGCAATTCAACCTCACTTTCAAGTTGCGACACTCCTCTCCCCACAATTCCATAGCCAAGACCACCGGAAACAGTTCCAGTAGTACGAGGTTCTGGAGGAAACCAGCCTCCCTCCACGACACAGGCCAAGGTTCCGCACTCCACCGACCTTGAAAGAATGCCCCGTAACCCGTAGAACCCGCCGCGTCTGTGACTAGGTCCAGATCAAAGTTGCTGACTGGTCCTTCCATCCACACTGACCTCCCGTTAAATGTTTCCAAAAATGAGTGCCAAACCCGTAAATCTTCCTTCAGCTCCTTAGTCAGTCTAATAAAATGCCTCGGGGATTTTACTCCCGCTGTGGCTGCCGACAGCCGTCGGCAGAACACCCTGCCCATGGGGATGATTCTACACGCAAAATTGAACTTACCTAACACCGATTGCAGTTCCTTCAACGTGACTTTGCTGCGGCCCAAGAAATCCTGTATCACTAGCCTGAGATCCTCCACTTTATCCCTCGGCAAACGGCACTCCATCGCCTGGGAGTCGATCACGATCCCCAGGAAACTGAGCTCTGTGGTAGGGCCTTCGGTTTTGTCCGCCGCAAGCGGCACCCCAAAACGACCTGCCATGTGCTGCAATGTTGCCAAGAGAATTGCGCACACGTTGGACGAAGGGGGGCCAACACACAGGAAGTCATCCAAATAGTGGACTACTGAGTCCATCCGAGACACATCTCGCACCACCCATTCCAGAAACGAGCTGAATTTCTCAAAGACCGCACACGAAATGGAGCAGCCCATGGGCAGACACTGATCCACATAGAATTCCTCCTGCCACCGGCAGCCCAGCAGATGAAAACTGTCTGGGTGCACCGGCAGTAATCGGAAAGCAGCCTCAATGTCCGATTTAGCCATTAGCGCGCCCCTTCCGTACCGCCGCACCCAGCTCACAGCCGCATCAAACGACGTGTAGGACACCGTACATGCTTCCGGATCGATGGCGTCATTCACCGACCCCCCCTTCGGAAAGGAGAGGTGGTGAATGAGGCGGAATTTGTTAGGTTCCTTCTTGGGGACCACCCCCAACGGGGAAACCACCAAATCCCTCAGTGGCGGCTCCTGAAATGGACCCCCCATACGCCCCAATAGCACTTCCTTGTTCAACTTTTCCGTAACTACATCCGGGTGATCCAGGGCGGAACGCAAATTTCGCGCAAAAGGGGGAACTTCCGTTAACGTACATGGAATGCGAAAACCCTCAGAAAAACCCGAATAAAGCATACACGCGGCCGCGACGTCCGGATACCTATCTAGAAAAGGTTGCATCCTTGCCACTTTCACCGGCGTCGCCCCCCTTTTTTGCAGAGTCTCCGCCCCGTTTTCCCTTTTTAAAGCACTTGGACAGGGGGTGGGCACCCCCGCAACCCGAGCACTCATGCTTGAAACGACATGACCCTCCAAACTTGCAGGATCCCTCGTTAAATTGCCAGCATACCCCCCATTTTTTTCCGGCCGACGGTCCAGAGGCTGTGGCTCCCCCGGCCCCCCCTTGAAAAAACTGGCTGGGTGCCCTCGGCGCAGCCATAAGCTTCATCCACAGGGTAATGTCTTTGTTGTCCCACCTAATAGACGGCCGCACTGCCATACGCTGCCGGAATTGCTCGTCGTAGCGCAGCCAACCAGTGCCCCCGTACACCTGCTGCGCTTCCCTGATAGACTCCAAGTAACAAAACAATGCTGAGCAGTGCTCCGGCGTCTTCTCGCCTATGACACTGGCCAGAATTGCAAATGCTTGCAGCCAATTACCAAAAGACCGAGGGATGAGGCGATAACGCCGCTTCTCCTCGTCCTCTTTCTTAGAATCATCAGGCTTGACCCTATCCAAATTGAATTTTTCCAGGGGAAGCAATGAAAAAATCTCCACATACTCACCTTTATATATCTTTTCCCTCACCTCCTGTTTTAGATGTGCGCCCAGGGGTCCCTCAAAACACACATAGACCTCACACTTAGCTGCGTCCGCCAGTCTGACAATATCAGAACGGGTGGACTTAGATTTTTCCCCGCCTGCTTCCCCCGCCGCGCCCTCCGCCGGGACAGCCCCTGACCCGCTGACGAGGGGGTCGACCACCACCGTCGCAGGAGCAGCCGCAACCACCCCACTTGTCCCAGTTCCCCCTACCCACGGGGCCACCTGAGGAGGTACCCCAGGCCCCCCGGAGAAACGCTGCAACAGGTCTCGCAGACCCCCCAGCAGGTCCTGCATCTGAGCCGGTGCCCCCGGCGCGGCGGGGTGGCTCCCCACCACGCCGGGTGCCCCGGGCCCCGGTGCTAACAAACCGGCCCCTCCCCCGCTAGCCCCGGGCCCTGGCGTAACCAAACCGCCCCCCCCCCCGCTAGCCAAACCAACCCCCAACAGAGTATACAATGCGCTGGATAAATCAATGTTAGGCAAGGTGGTGTCCTTACCTGGCTGCTTGGGAACCCCTCCACCAGCCGTCACCGCTACATCCACCGCTGACTGAAGCATGCCGTCTCCCTCCTCATCCGACACTTCTCCTTCCGAACGATCTTCTGCCATACTGCTCGGCACTTGTAGCCCCCCAGGGGATGATGACCTGGTGGCCGTAGACCCCAGAGCTTGCCCGGGTCGATTCTCCTCCCCGCTACCTCCACTCCTGTTCAGGGCTTGCCGCCCCCGACCCACCGCTGCAGCTGCTGTGCGGACAGACAGCCCGCTGCCATCAGCCTTGCCGCTCCCCCGTCGGGCCTCTTTCCTGGAACCCACGCTAACGCAGGGTGTAGTAGGCCTCCGTTCCGCCCCCTTCTTCCGTGGCGGTGACCCAGCGCCATCCCGACCGTTGTCCCCGCCTCCCGAGCTCCTCCGTCCCCGAGGGTACCGTCCGCCATCCCTCCCAGCAGCTGGCTGAGACCGTTTTACCGATGGGGGCGACGGGTCATCCGTAGGGCTCCGTGTTCTCCTCGCGGTTCGCCCGGAAAGGTCCGGCGAGTAGCGTAATGGCGGCCGTGTCTGGCGAGCGCGTGGCGTCGGCTCCTGCGATCCCCCCGCCTGGTCCTCAACGAGACTCCCAACCTGTTCCTCCAGCCACTGTGCCCCGTGTACCGCCGCTTTAGCCCGCAATCTAGCCATGATCCTGTCTACTTGCGACATTTTGTACCTGAGTGGAAGGAGCAGAGCAAAAAAACTGCCTCCTTCCTCTGTCTCTCCTCACGCTGCAGTGACCCCAGCTCCGCCCCCCCTGCATAAATAAACTCCCCAGAGCCCGGGAAAATATCCCCAGCAGCACGCCCCCCCCCCCTCTCACCTAGCAGCCAGTGCATTAACCCCTTGTGGTCCCAAACACTCTGGTCATGCCAGCCCTCCGTCTATTCTTTCTTTTTCTTTTTACTCCGGGCTTTTCTGAACATTTCTAAATACATTGTTTTCAATGAGGCTGGTTCACATATGTGCGATGCATTCGCACTGCGCATTGCAGAAAAAACGTGTGCGGATTTTATGCCTTGCGGTGCGGCTCAGGTGCGAATTCAGTCCCATTATCTTCTATGGGTACGCAGCTGATTCGCAGATGTGTTCAGTTCTCTTCAGGAATTTCTGTCATTCAGCTCAATACACTTCTCCCCCCACTCTCCTCTCACCCGGAACTTCTCCCAAGTCTCCAAATTCGCAGCTAAAAATGGAGCTAATCTGCTGAACACTTCCCTTATCTTTGCAGAGAGATTACAGAGCTGAAATTCGCACCGCACAAGTGTGAACCCAGCCTTAAGTGTATCTAAAGCTTTATTTGCAATCTTAAAGCGGAGTTTCACCCAAAAGTGGAACTTCCGCTTTTAGCACCCTCGCTCCCTTACATGCCACATTTGGCATGTCATTTTTTTTGGGGGGGGGCTTTTTTAGGGACTCCTCTCCACCTAGGCAGCCCCTCTCTCCAGGCGATCTCCTGCGACACGTGACAGGTCCCAGAAAATCGTCTGTCCACTCAGAGAGCACATCGCGACTCACGCATGCGCAGTGCATGCCTGGCCGTGAAGACGAATGCTGGCCATGGAGGCGTCGGTTGAGAGAATGGGGCGCTCCGGGCGGCCGCATCGCTAGACCGTGGAACAGGTAAGTGCCTGTTTATTAAAATCAGCAGCTACACTTTCTGTAGCTGCTGACTTTTAATAAACATAAAAAGCCTGGAACTCCACTTTAAATATACAATTGCAATCATTTTGTCATACGTGTTTGATAGATGCAAACAAATGGCCTGTTAATTGTGACACAAATTTAGTGGTGCCCTATGGCCTTTAAACTTTGTCTGATGTATCTAAGAATGTTATGGTGAAGTACGTTGGGACTACAGAGCCCCCCCCCCCACCCATGTTATGAAGAATAAAAGAGGTGAAGATGTTCTGTAGTGCTAACACACCTTCTGTCCTGTGGTGGCAATGCTGCTCCTCCATAGATACAGTAGAGCGAGTACACTGTAACACCCCCCCCCCCCCTCCCCTTAAATGGGAAGTGTATTACTGGCAGGTGAAAACAATAAAAAATAGAAAATGAAACTGAATGCAACAATGACATGTAGCTGGAATCTTTTACAGTTTTGTTCTTGGGTTTAGATATGCTTTAGTTCCAGGATAGAAGCCGTGTCTATGGCCTCTGGTAAGCTATGTGAGTCTGGATGTAATGGACTATATAAAATCCCAGTGAAATGTAAATTGATCAGGCTTGATCTAACTTTAGTATGGAATGTAACCTTTCCAGTATTGCAATAGCAGTTCACATTCATTTTACTCCTTGCCTGCGTTTGCTTCTTAAAGGAACCATCCATTAGGGAGATGAAGAGGCTGCCATTAAAAACTTCCTTCTGAAAATGCTATTTATCTGGCAGTTATGGGGACTAAAAGGCTATAGTGCTTTCTCTGACCCAGAACAAGTATGCTGCCAGTGAGGTCAGAAGAACCCCTGACTTACACTATGCCTTGTACACACAATCGTTTTTCCTGGCGATAAAAAGTCCACTGGGAAAACCGAGGGGAAAACCGAGAAACTGCTCGGTAGCTTTTTCCCCGTACACACGGCCGGGCAGGAAAACTGCCATGAGAGCTTTGGTCAGGAAATCCAGCCGTGTGTATGCTCCACCGCAGTCTTTTCCCCATAGGAAAACTGCTTAAAAACCGCCAAGAATCCCGGCGGGAAAAAATAAAACATGTTCACATTTTTCCCGCCAGGATTCCCAGCGGTTTTCCTGTTGGGAAAACTGCTATGGAGCATACACACGGGCGGTTTTCCCGGCCAAAAGCTGTCATGGGAGTTTTCCCGACGGGAAAACCGGTTGTGTGTACGAGGCATGATATTCTTCTACGGTTCAGAAATTTGGAAGGTACTGAAACAAAAGGGCCAGCGTGAAAGGCAGGTAAACAACATTTTCAGAAGGTCAACTGTCACAGCTCACATATTTGTTTCAGTACTGGTTACTTTGCATATGTAATAGGTGAAGGGTGGCGGGATGCTTTATAAATAGAAAGTATATCAGAAACTTTAGCAAAAAGTCCTCATCTACACACGTGAACATATTTACCAAGTATTCAGAGTATTGAAGTCAGAGGATTAGCACAGGGTACTGTTAGAAATCATGAGGCTCCATACAGCCTAGCTGACAGAACCCTCCTTGCTGGCCAAAAGCGACCGAGGACATAGATGTATCAGTCCCATTCTTTGCAGCCTCAGCAGCACAGATAAATGAATAGGAAATGCTCTGAGGCTTCCTGCTCATTCTCAAACTGAGGCATAGTAAACACAGTTTACTATGCTTCAGCGATGAATGGACACAGGAGTGATTGGTACTGATCGCTCACTGTGGTTTTTTTTTCAAGAAAAGAAGGGGCCAGTAAATTACATATCTCAATCCTAAAACATCTCCCTTTGTGTCTGCAGTATCTGCCAATGGGAGAGGAGAGGAGGAAAGCTGGAAATGCTGCGGGGTAAGGGACACACAGGGGGACCGGACAGCAGATGGAAGGGGCTCAATTGCTAGTGAAGCCAGAGGGAGAAGAGAAAGAGAAGCTGACAGCGCTGCAGGGGGGGGGGGGGCAGAAGGTGATTGGTGTCTGCAATAAGACAGTACAGCCGGCCCTCCTACTCACCAGGTGTCCGGGCCCAGTACAGGAGGGCTGGCTGTACTGACTTATCAACAGCCCTGGTTTAGCATGACTGGTTCAAAAGCAGACCTTCTATATAAGTAGATCTGCTTTATTCACAGACCTGTAAACAGGAGTAAAGATTCCTTTCAGGGTGAACTCACTCTGTTCCCATTTGGGTTGGGCTTGGCTTGTTTTCCTGGGAGAAAAGCAATATCTGACTGGACAGTTTTCAAGTGGGGGATGGCTTTGGATTCCCATTGCAGGGCCTTGAGCCTGAAGTGTATATATGGAGACATATTGCAGAGCCTTCCCTGAAGATAGAAGAGGTGTCAAACCGTGATCCTCTCAACTTCCATGAGGCAACAGAAGAATGTCACCTGGCCAGCAGGTGGCATTGCTTACAGATCCACCAAAATTCCAAGTTTTATAAATGCATTAGAAAATAGCCAGAAAATTACCTTGCCCAGGCTTCCAATACTTCCTGGAGGGTGGGTGATGCTACCATGCCTCACCCCTGTCTTCTGGGAGAACTGGACACTCAAAATCTAGAGAAAATGTGCCCTGGCCCTTTGTATAATCTCCTTTGGCTACATTAACATGGTTGTTTCGCCGCAGATACAGTGCGGAAAATAAGTATTTGAACAACCTGCTATTTTGCAAGTTCTCCCACTTGGAAATCATGGAGGGGTCTGGAATTGTCATCGTAGGTGCATGTCCACTGTGAGAGACATAATCCAAAAAAAAATTCCAGAAATCACAATTTATGATTTTTTAACTATTTATTTGTATGATACAGCTGCAAAGAAGTATTTGAACACCTGTCTATCAGCTAGAATTCTGACCCTCAAAGACCTGTTAGTCTGCCTTTAAAATGTCCACCTCCACTCCATTTATTATCCTAAATTAGATGCACCTGTTTGAGGTCATTAGCTGCATAAAGACACCTGTCCACCCCATACAATCAGTAAGAATCCAACTACTAACATGGCCAAGACCAAAGAGCTGTCCAAAGACACTAGAGACAAAATTGTACACCTCCACAAGGCTGGAAAGGGCTACGGGAAATTGCCAATCAGCTTGGTGAAAAAAGGTCCACTGTTGGAGCAATCATTAGAAAATGGAAGAAGCTAAACATGACTGTCAATCTCCCTCGGACTGGGGCTCCATGCAAAATCTCACCTCGTGGGGTCTCAATGATCCTAAGAAAGGTGAGAAATCAGCCCAGGACTACACGGGAGGAGCTGGTCAATGACCTGAAAAGAGCTGGGACCACCGTTTCCAAGGTTACTGTTGGTAATACACTAAGACGTCAAGGTTTGAAATCATGCATGGCACGGAAGGTTCCCCTGCTTAAACCAGCACATGTCAAGGCCCGTCTTAAGTTTGCCAATGACCATTTGGATGATCCAGAGGAGTCATGGGAGAAAGTCATGTGGTCAGATGAGACCAAAATAGAACTTTTTGGTCATAATTCCACTAACCGTGTTTGGAGGAAGAAGAATGATGAGTACCATCCCAAGAACACCATCCCTACTGTGAAGCATGGGGGTGGTAGCATCATGCTTTGGGGGTGTTTTTCTGCACATGGGACAGGGCGACTGCACTGTATTAAGGAGAGGATGACCGGGGCCATGTATTGCAAGATTTTGGGCAACAACCTCCTTCCCTCAGTTAGAGCTTTGAAGATGGGTCGAGGCTGGGTCTTCCAACATGACAATGACCCGAAGCACACAGCCAGGATAACCAAGGAGTGGCTCTGTAAGAAGCATATCAAGGTTCTGGCGTGGCCTAGCCAGTCTCCAGACCTAAACCCAATAGAGAATCTTTGGAGGGAGCACAAACTCCGTGTTTCTCAGCGACAGCCCAGAAACCTGACTGATCTAGAGAAGATCTGTGTGGAGGAGTGGGCCAAAATCCCTCCTCCAGTGTGTGCAAACCTGATGAAAAACTACAAGAAACGTTTGACCTCTGTAATTGCAAACAAAGGCTAATGTACCAAATATTAACATTGATTTTCTCAGGTGTTCAAATACTTCTTTGCAGCTGTATCATACAAATAGTTAAAAAAATCATACATTGTGATTTCTGGAATTTTTTTTTTTTTGATTATGTCTCTCACAGTGGACATGCACCTACGATGACAATTTCAGACCCCTCCATGATTTCCAAGTGGGAGAACTTGCAAAATAGCAGGGTGTTCAAATACTTATTTTCCGCACTGTAGTTTGCTGCATTTAGAGGTGGCTATGGCACCTCTGGATGCAGCATCACCCTGTGATATGGCCACAAACAAATTAGCCAATTAGCTGTGGCCAGTTTGTGTGCAGCAAAACACTGATCCTCAAAGCATCCTGCATGTAGTTGTTTGTACACAGTGTGTGCAAGCAATGATTACAACTGCCGGTCTTCTGGCGGGAAATGCCCCCTGTCGAATAATGCCCGCCCGGTACTGCGCTTGTGCAGTACAGAGCCGCCGAAAGCCGATGAACATCGAAACTTACTATCAGCTGTAGACTGCGCCTGTGCACAATAGCTGACATTGTGCCACACGCTACTGATGCTCGTGCAAGTCTGCAAGGGGCGGATTTGTTCTGCTATTCTTCCTACGCGTGTTTGCGGGGCGTGTTTAGCCAACTGAAGGGCAACACGTGTAGGAAGAATAGCAGAGATATATTTGTTTAGGAGATGTGTTTGAGTTTCGTGAAAAATTCCGCCCCCATCTTAACAGCATTTCTCGACAGGACACCGGAAATAATTTACTGATTCCCACTAACAGCCACCCCTAGCTGCAGCTAACCTGCCTTGAGAATGTAACCTTTGTAGCACTACCCCTGTAGGAGTCACTAGAAATGTGCCCAGTAATTGCCATGCAGCAAGGCACATGGTCACAGTCACAGTCACTCTTCAGCTCAATAAGCAGTCTAGGGGTGTTCTTTTTTGGGGGTTTTATTTTTGGGGTAAGATGGATAGGGTTGGGGATTTGAGTGGGATACTCCAACAAAGTACAAAGTGAGGACAGTAAACTTCCTTCTGCAGAACTGTAAGCAAAGTACTTGTAAAAGCAGACTGTGGACTTGGCTTTGTAGTAGTAGTGGCACAAAAGCCTGCTCTTCTGAGCAATTAGAGCAGAGTCCCTTCACAAAGAATTAGATAGACTGAGCTATTAAGGACACCAGCCAATGTCCTCTTCACACGCACACAGCTGACTCTAGCATTAGAGGGGTAGCAGCAGCCCACAGTCTCCAAAATCTCTTACAGCAGTCTGTACTCACAAAATGTATTTGGAAAGTTGGGTGCCTCTGTCTCATATCAATGAGACACCCTTTTTCCAGTTAAGTGACTGGAGGCTTTTGACTCGCCTGCGAAGACAAGTGACATCGGGCAAATAAGTCTGAAGTTTGACTTGGCCTGCAGCCAGATCAGGGAGTTGGTGCCTGCCAGTACTGCCAAGCAGATTCCCTGAGATTCCGGCCCTGCCCATACACCTTGCAAGCCCCACCTGGAAGGAGCCAGTGCTGGAAGACAGTCCATCTTTAGGTGAGCCATTAGGGAGTGGTAGTGGTGAGTGCATAGACTGGGGGTCACTCAGACTGCAGGCAGACTTTGGGCCCATGGATGTGACAAGTTCGCAATCTAGACGTCTCACAGCAGCTTGGAGGAGGAGAGGGAGTGGGGACCCAATCGAGAGCAGGAGATGGTGCTGTCCCAGGAGAGGGATAAGCCAGGGTCATCTGAAGGGACCAGAGGAGCCGTGCAGATCTCAGTCAGTGTGAAGCAGGAATTCTTCAAAAGACCTTCTACCACCCAGACCAGAGCAGCTGAATACAGGCAGTGGGTTGTGAGGCCGCCCAAAGCCTGTCCTTCCTGGGAAGGAAAAGCCAAGAGAACTGCTAGGGTTTGTCAGGTTCCAGCAGGAGGTGCAGCAAAGAGCTGCTCTGGGTCTGGACTACCACTATGTCCCTCCCAACATCATGGACATCATTGAGGACTCCCAGAGAGAGTGGGAGGAAACCCCATTGTGAACAGGCTTGGAGCTGGTTAAAGGACATTCAGCGGGAATGGCAGTCTGGGAGAGCTATTTACAGAGACAGGATGGTGGTTGTTAAAGCAGGACAGCCGGCTAAGAATCACTCAGTCGCTGTTAGAGAAGCTGATGGCAACTTAAAGAGGCTGCCAAATCCTCACTATTACCTGTGAAGGAACTGATGTGGAGTGTTCAGCTTGCAGGTAGAAGAAAAAAATAGCATGGACAGCTGGGAAGATTGCTGCCTGTGTTATTTGTTGTTTACAGACTAGGCCAGCCTAACACCCTGACCTGTTCCAGATGGATGTTCCATTCCCAACTGAAGAAATTTGGGTGAGGCGGCCTAGTGCTGTTTTCTAAATTTGGATGCACTCCTCCTACCAGAGATTCTTGAAAAAAAAAAAAGACAGGTTCCTTTGCTTGATTGTCTCTGTCATGCAGGTGTATAACCCCTTGCTGACAGTCTGTACAGTTAGATAGTGAGCTAGAGATAGGAATGTGTTTTTATTTGTTCTGTTCACCCTGCTGTGTGATGGACTTAACATCTTCCAGCTTGCTGAGAGGGCTTCCCTCTGGGGGGAGGTGCTCCAGCTAAATTTGTAGTAGCTAGTTCTTAGAGTAGGTAAATTTGGCTTGGCTGGTAGCCAAGCCAGGGTTGAATCTGGGTTAGGGTTGAATGACTCAGGAAGGCTGGATGACTCAGCAGGCACCATCTCTGGTAACTCCCCCTGCTCTCTGGAACTTTGAAGAAGCTTCCAGAAGTAGAGGGTGGAGTTTAGGAGGGTGGAAGGTGGGGGAGTGCTAAGGAGGCTGTCGGGGGCCCTTAAGGGTGCCCCCTAGTCTGGGGGAGTGGCCTCAGGCCTGGGGTTCAGGTGCCGGAGGGACCCTCTACAACACATGTTGGATATCCTTTCTGGGAGAAAGGAGAGGACAGTAGGAGCAAGTCAGCATGTCCAGGAGTTCTCTAGAGCAGTGTTTTTCAACTCCAGTCCTCAAGGCACACCAACAGGCCATGTTTTCAGGCTTTCCATTATTTTGCACAGGTGATTTGATCAGTTTCACTGCCTTAGTAATCACCACAGCCATTTCATCTGAGGGAAATCCTGAAAACTTGACCTGTTGGTGTGCCTTGAGGACTGGAGTTGAAAAACACTGCTCTAGAGGAGTCAGCCAGGTGGGCTGGTGAGTGAGCAGTCTGGGAAGACTGTGGTGTCAGTCTAAGAGGACTGAGGAGAGGTAGCCAGGGGGGCTAGTGAAAAGGGCAGCTGCAGCTAGGTGGGCTGGCAGTGCCGGAAGAGGTGGTGTTGGGATCAGTAACCACAGGAATGTAAGCTGGACAATGGACTTTTCTGCACAACCAAAGACCCCCTGCCTGTAAAGGGCTTTTGCTTTTATCTGGCAGAGTGCTTTGCCAGATTCACTAAAGGGTCCCAGCTGAGTCTGTTTTTGCAAGCAAGTGAAGTGCTGGAGGAAGAGGAAGATGTTTATATAGACTGAATACAGGAGAGTTATCCCTGAAGTTTTCTGGAGTCAAGTAGGCATCACATAATACCCCTACTCCCCATCCAAGTTTTATCCTCTCAATAAAAATACAAAAACAAAGTACTGGACTCCTCTCTGGCTTTGGTAGCCTGTGGAAAATTGGTGATCCTGGCTTTACAGGGTGCGGGACCCGTTTTCACTTGCGGCTCCTATGTGGGTTGCGTTACACTATGATTCCTGATTAAATCTTCAGATGACAGTCCCTCAGTCAGCTCACTACAACTCCAGCAAAGCAGGCCCTCAGGTCGCCCACCTGAGGCCTTGGCAACTCACAAGCACATAAAAGGATAGCCTAAGGGGGCAAGCAGCTCCTACAGAAAAAGACCAGGAAGCTCTGTTTCTCTGAGTATTTATACAAACTCCCAGCAGCAGCCATCTGAGTCACCCTCCCAGGGATTGGCCGTGGCTGTATAAATATTCAGCAGCATTTGCCTTCCTCTACACCTATGTTCCAGAGAAATCTACAGTTGTCTAGCAAGCAGAGAGAGCAATCGAACTTGCAGCAGGTGAAACACTGAACAGATCATAATAATAAACAGAAAATACTACCTTTGCCTTACAACAAAACAGCAGCTTCATTGGATACAGTGAGGCAGAAATAAATTCACCTAATCCTAGCACCTATCTACAGTAGGAGGGTACTACACCTTTTTGCAGGATTTTGAGTGCCTCCTTGAAGCACTGGAAGCCAAGCTGAAGTATGTTTACAGTTTTTTTTTACATACTTTATTTTTCAATTCCATTTTTAAACCAGTTTTATTTGGGTGGTGGGGGTCGGGTCTGTGAGTAAAACGAATCTTCCATTTTAATTGAAAGGTCCACTTTCTTTTTCATAGAAGCATTTGCAGGAAGAACAAAAAATCATTTGTTGTTGTTGACTGGATGAAGAATCGTGTTTGTCCCACGTTGTAGAGTTCTGATTTGGATGACTGCTTGAATGCAATGTATCCTACAACAGACCTTTTAACCATTTACAGTGGATAATCAGAGCAGAACATTTTAAGGACCATGACGGTGTGTGTCAACATAACTTTTCCCTAAGCTGCATCTATGGGCTCTGCTAAGGAATGTGAATAAACACGTTGGGCATGCTGCATGCACATGCTACACTGTGCAATGGTGTTTTCACTGTACTGCTTGGATGAGTGGGCACTTGGCACTAACTAGACAACTTAACAAAATTAAGCAAGTAAATATAAAGTATTTCCAGCATTCAAAGCACTGGGGGCAGGTTTTGTGTCCTAGAAATGTTTGAGGGCCACGTACACAAGAAGCTCTATAAAAAAAAAAAAAATTCAAAAATTCTCTCTCTTTCCTAAAATAGAGGCTTCCATCATCAAGGAAAAAGCACTCCAAATCCTCACTATGTAAAATTGCCAATTATTTTAATGTATAACTTATGAGAAAACATTTTGTTTTGGATAGAGTGGAGAGGGAATAGAATTTTCCAGGTTTTATTGTTGTCTGTGCCCCCTTTAGGGAAATTCACCCTCTCTATTTGGTTTCTTTATTATCTATTATCACAGAGAGTAAAAGTGAAAGAAAATCCCAAGTTTTAGGTCACCAGAGGGCACATCTACCAATGAGAACACTAGCTCTGGTGACAACCAAGGTTTCCCTTAGAAATGTGCATTAGATTTCGTCTGAATGCATTTCCATCCGAATTTCTGGTATTTTAGTCATCGTTTTAACAAACGAAAACGAACACGCAGAATCCAAAATCCGAAAGATCCGACACAAAAAATGCTTTATTTTCGTTTTCGTTGCTACAACAGTTTAATATAGATAGAAGATTTGACATGACGCTGACAATAGCAATCTGTGTTTATCGAACCTGTACTCGAATGTGCCTAACCTTAACTCTATTAGTCCAAGATTATTCAACATAGAGAGGAAAGATTCGACATAGAGGGAAAATATTTAAAATTATAGAGACAGTGTTGGGTTAGACCATTCGACATGAACGATGAAGATTCGACGAAGCAGCGAAAAACATACAAACATTGAATCTGTCATTGGAGGCTTATGGTGTCTGTCGAAAGTTCTAAGAAGAGTCGACAAGCAGCTACACTGTACGACGCCGCAATCGTACATTTCCGGGCAAATGTTTGGCCCATAGGCTACAGAAGAATTTGAATGTTGGTTGACTAGTAATAATAAATTATAAATATAATTACTAGGGTCATACAACATTATAATTCTTCTATAGCTTGTAGGTGGAACATTCAAATGGAAATGTACAATTGTGGCGTCGTACAGTTTAGCTGCTCCGTCGAATCTTCATGACAGTTTCGACTTAATTCGGATTTTTGGACGAATGCATTTTTTAATGAAACAAAATAAATAAAAACAAATTTCGGGAGTAACTAAAATTTTTAAAACAAAATATTTCAGTGTGTACATGTCTAGTTTCCCTGATTTTGGAGGAATTTCCTCTCACTTCTGGCTCTGGGTTGTTTTGCTGCCCACTTTTATTAACACAGAACAAAAAGTCCAAAAGCACAAACTATTTCCCTCGCAGGGATTTCCACCATCAACACAACATAAAGCAATATTCAGCCTCCTGGCTTTCTTTAGCAGGGCCGCTGTTCAGGCCTTGTGTTCAGGTCCTCCCGACCATCAAACACCATACCTCCCAACTGTCCCGGATTTGCCAGGACTGTCCTGGGATTTGATGTAAGTCCCAGCATCCCAGTGAATCAAGGCTGAGTCCTGGAGTGGAGTCAAGTTCAGAAACAAGTTCCAGCACTTGGTTCAAGTGACTTGCCTGGTGGAGGCATGCTAGCATCTGCCCCACAACTTATGTAGGGTGTATGATGCACCACACATTGCAATCCAGTCTCTGTATTGCAGCCAGCATCTCAGAGCAATCCACTGCATAATGGACTGAAGTCGCCTCCTCCTTCCCAGCTCTGATGTTTTCTTGTACACAGACAGGAGGAGGAACTGTGGAGGAGGAACACCTTTCTGCCTGTACCACGCTGATCGCAGGTCTACAGTGTGTTTAACAGATACTTGCAAGGCAGGGGGACACAGTGACCGGGAATGTGAGTGGAGGGGGGCAGGTAACAAGGGTGTAAGACAGGGATCCTCAAACTACGGCCCTCCAGCTGTTACAGAACTACACATCCCATGAGGCATTGTAAAACTCTGACATTCACAGACATGACTAGGCATGATGGGAATTGTAGTTCCTGAACAACTGGAGGGCCATAGTTTGAGGACCCATGGTGTAAGAAGATATTTTCTAGAGGGGTGTTTTGGGAGGGAAGAGAACTTGTGCTGGAGGGGTGATTGGATTTGAAATCCCCCCACCTTCTGGCATAAGTCCTCTCCTCTCCCAAATCACTCTCCGAGTATGTATCTGATCCCCCCAAAGCACAAATCCATTCCCCTCCCAAAGCACCCCCACCAGTACATATCTAACTGCTGCAGCACAAGTCTGCTTCCCTCCAAAAGTGCCCCCCAGTACGTATCTGACCCCCCAGCACAGGTACCCCCAGCACAATTCCATGCCCCTTCCAAAGTGCCCCCCCAAGTATGTATCTGACCACGCCAGCACAAGTCCGCTCCATTCTCACAGTACCACACAAGCACATGTCCCTCCCCCCACCCCATGTTCTAGCACAAGTCCTCTCCCCTCCCAAAGAACCTCCCCTAGTACGTATGTGACCACCCAGAACAAGTCCACTTCCCTCCCAAAGTGCCCCTCCAAGCACATATCTGCCCACCACCTTCTAGCACAAGTCCCCTCCCCTCCCAAAGCACCCCCCAGTACATCTCTGACCCCCCCTACGTACCTTCTAGCACAAGTCTCGTTACTCCCAAAGGCCACCCCCAAGCATATAGTTAATACAAACCTACTTTAGAGGAACTAGCGGGCTGATCAAAAAAACGCACAAGTTCCAGGGTTGCCAACCGCCAGTAAATTTACTGACAGTTTGTAAAAATCTGTGATTTTTTTTTTTTTTTTACGACTGCTAGTAAATATCAGGGGCTGATAATTTCATGCTGTATTGACTTTTTAAGTGTAAATCAAACAAATGTATTTTTTTATGGGTATTGTCAGTGTTTCCATATCATGTTTATACTGTTCAAATATTCACTGTGTTAATTTTCAACAGGAATTTTGCAATTTCTCAGGTTGCCAGTAAAAAATGTGCCCCGCTAGTAAATTTTCCATGTTTTCTCAGTAAAAAATGCTGCGGGAGGTTGGCAACCCTGACGGGTTCAGCAAACTAACCCGCAAGATCCAGAAAATGTATTGCAGGATGCAAATTAGGCGACCCAGGAGGTAGGTTGTGCCTCTGAATTAACATTTCTCATGTTTGCTATTAAAGAGCCTGTTGTCTACCATCCAGACCCGCAGTTTAATGAAAATATTTGGTTTTTAAATGTCAGTGTCAGCAATTATTAGCTTGCAGGAAAAGAAAATCAAACAAAATAAGAAACCATTATCTGGCGTCTTATTTTTATTTTAGCCCAGACTTACTTCCGACCAATCCTTTGGTAGATTTCCATAATGTGGGTTGCCATGGCAACTGAAAGTATTGCGCAATCCACCCTTTTGTTTTCCTTGTTACGTCTCTTTCAAATGTCTTGTTAGCGATCGGTGCCTCGGCAAACACTGGTTGGGTTTTCACAGGCTACATTCAGCTTTGTCTTCCTTTCCTCAACATCACGCTCTAATGAGAGGTTACTTCTGTTAGCTAAATCACAAGAAGAGATCTCATAAATATGCCCATTGTGACTTGCCTAAATGCTTTAAATCAGCAGCTTCAGTTAGCTTTTAGTCTTCTTGCTCTGGCTTGATGCGTATTTCCTCTACTTAGGTAAAAATAACTGCAAAAACAGTCATAAGTGTCTCTTTTGTTACAGTCTTTCCTATTCATGTCACCTTAAAGTATAACTTCTGAACAAAGGAACAGAGAAGTGATGTAGGGATTAAAGCAATATTAAATACAAAAGCAATCATTTATTATATTGCAGCTTACCAGTTCTTAGATGTGATGACTGTATTAGTTTCCTTTTTCCTTTCTTCTGTTTTCATCTGGTGATCCAGCCAGCAAGTCTGTTGATTTTCAAAAGCACAAGCTCTTCAGCAGAAGGTATCAGTTTACATGGATGAGACAAACCACTTAAAAGAGAAGTATTTTTTAATTAAAAAAGCATACTTACCTAGTTAATTTCAGCATTGGTCCAATTCTGCATCTGCCCCCCGCCAGCTCTAAGGCACAACACAGTTGATCGCTCAGTTCTCAGTGCTCCCTTAGCATATGGTTGAGCTCTTTCCCCAGCCAGGACCGGCTCTGTAACATCAGCAGACAGTGGAGTTCAAACCGCTGTCTGCTGAAAACCAGGGCCGGACTGGCCTTTCAGGATACCGGGAAATTTCCCGGTGGGCCGTCTGCCCTGGGGCTGCTTTTAGCTGTGCCTGCAGGGCCGATCCAAGTGTGGCCTCCTCTTTTCTCTCTGCCTTTGTAATCACACACAGCAATCTCCCACTGTGTCATGGAGCTGGGGTCTGAACTGTTCAGTGGCCATCCACTCACTGTAACAAATTAATCAGTGTTCCGTCTATCATGATCTAGGACATGGGTCTTCAAACTACGGCCCTCCAGTTGTTCAGGAACTACAATTCCCATAATGCCTAGTCATGTCTGTGAATGTCAGTGTGTTACAATGCCTCATGGGATGTGTAGTTCTACAACATCTGGAGGGCCGTAGTTTGAGGATCCCTGATCTAGGAGGTGGGGCACAGCAAGATGGGCACCGTGAGGCAGCAGATGGGCACAGCGATGCTGCAAATAGGCACAGTGATGCTGCTTAAATGGGCACAGTTAGGCTTGCAAATGGGCACAGTAATGCCGCTTAGATGGGCACAGTGATTCCGCTTAGATGGGCACATCGAGGCTGCATTGATGGGCACTGATGTGGCTGCAGATGGGCACAGTAATGCTGCTTAGATGAGCACAATGAGGCTGCAGATTGGCATGATGAGGCTGCAGATGGGCACATTGAGGCCGATTTGATGGGCACAGTGAATCTGCATTGATGGGCACAGTGAGGCTGCATTTAATGGGCACTGGTAAGGCTGCATTGATCTGATTGTATCATGCCCACAGTCTCTGACCATCTCTTGTATCATGTCCACAGTCTCTGACCATCTCTTGTATCATGTCCGCAGTCTCTGACCATCTCCTGTATCATGTCCACAGTCTCTGACCATCTCCTGTATCATGTCTGCAGTCTCTGAGGGGGTCTAGAGAGGAGTCAAGAGTTGGAGTGCTGCCGGGATGGGGGTCATGGGAGAAGTCAGACATGTGTGGACTGTGAAGAGGAGACTATAGGATAAAACCAGAGCCGCCAACCTGGAGCTGTCTGACTGAGCCCTGCAAGGTGCACCTGAGAGGAGGTCAGTGACAGCGCCACCAGGCCAGTCTGGGGGGTGGGGGGGGGGTTCACTGATGTAAGGGGGGAGTGAATGCAATACTGTAAGGGGGCACTTATATAAAGGTTTCCCCCTTATATCAGTAACCCCATCCCCCCACCTTAGTGTATTCTTTCTGTGGAAGGTGGTCTCTGTGCTTTAAACTGTATGTAATATGATGTCGGCGGGAATCCTTCCTCCGGTTGGACGTCATATGACGTCCTGAGCTTCTCGGGCCCTGGTGCGCGTGCCCAGTGGCCGCGATGTCCGCCGGGCACCCGCAAATGCCCGCAATCATGGCAGGACCATGGATCTGTGTGTGTAAACACACAGATCCATGTCCTGTCAGAGGAGAGGAGACCAATGTGTGTTCCCAGTACAGAGGAACACACATCGGTCTCTTCCCTCCCCTTGTGAATCCCCTCCCCCTACAGCTAGAATCACTCACTAGGGAACATTTTAACCCCTTGATCACCCCCTAGTGTCAACCCTTCCCTGCCAGTCACATTTACACAGTAATCGGTGCAGTTTTATAGCACTAATCGCTGTATGAATGTGAATGGTCCCAAAAATGTGTCAAAAGTGTCCGATCTGTCCGTCGCGATATCACTGTCACAATAAAAATCGCAGATCGCCGCCATTGCTACTAAAAAAATAAAAATAAATAAAAATGCCATAAAACGATCCCCTATTTTGTAGACGCTATATCTTTTGCGCAAACCAATCAATAAACGCTTATTGCAATTTTTTTTTTACCAAAAATATATGGAAGAATACTTATTGGTCTTTATTTTTTTTTTGATATTTATTAAATATTTATTTTTTTCAAAATTGTTTGCTCCTCTTTTGTTTATAGCGCAAAAAATAAAAACCGCAGAGGTGATCAAATACCACCAAAAGAAGGTTTTATTTGTGTGGAAAAAAAATATTAAAACTTCATTTGGGAACAGTGCTGCATGACTGCGCAATTGTCATTCAAAGTGCTACAGCGCTGTAAACTAAAAATTGGTCTGGGCAGGAAGGGGGTGAAAATGCCCGGTATGGAAGTGGTTAAAGTGATTAAAAACAAAACAAAAAAACAACCTTTACAAAGAACAGACATTTTATACTTACCTGCTCTGTGCAAGGGTTTTGCACAGAGCGCACCGAGCCTCCTTTTCTGGGGTCAGAGACGCATTTTATAGGGGCACCCATGCAGGTGCGCTGCCAGATTCCTGCTGCTGCTTCCATAGACACAGACAGCAGGACTCGGATCCTGCTGCTATCAATCTATCCAAAGAAGACCCGAGACAGCGGCTGGAGCTGCTGGGCTCATGCTTATCGTTGGAATGATAGGATTAAGGTAAGAAAAAGAAGGGGGGGGGTGCATCACAGGTTTTTCACCTTAATGCATTAAGATGAAAATCCACAAGGCTTTACAGCTCCTTTAAAAATCAGACTCTTCTCCTTTCCCCCACCACCTTTTCGCATATCGTCCTGCAGAGGGACTTCCTCAATGAATCTTGACTCCATCATGCTAATGGGTGCTTGAAATCCACGAGAGTAGGGTTGAGCTTGTCAATTAGTGACATCAATTTGGTTCACATATATTGGATTTTTATACTACTCTGCTTATGATTGTTTTTAAAGGCGTTGCAAAGGTTCATGTTTTTTCACCTTAATGGATTAAGATAAAAAAAACATCTGATTTCCGCCCCCCCCCTCGGTTTACTTCCTGAGGCCTCGAAAGTCCTGCTTCGTTAACGAGCAGGCTTCTCGACTGGGCTTTTCGGCTCCTGCTTTTATCAATCAAACCAATGACGCAGCACACCGGGTGAGGGGCCGAGTGATACAGTCGGTGGATGTATCACGGGAGCGCACCCGCAAGCTAACCCCCTTGGGAGAGCACTTTCCATGAAGGGGGTTAGCTGATGTGGGGAGGAGCTGAGACAGCTGCAGAGGGACCCCAGAAGAGGACGATCAGGGCCACTCTGTGCAAAACGGGCTGCACAGTGGAGATAAGTATGACATGTTTGTTATTTTTTTAACATTTGAACCTTTACAACCCCTTTAATCCTTATTATTACTGAATAAAGCATTCAAAAAGCACTAGGAGTTTTTTTTTTTTTTCATATGGATGCATATGTGGTGAGGAATATTAAGTAGAGCAATCTTTGTTCTGGAAGACCTAAAATCAACTCTTGATCTGGATGACTGAGCAATATTTCATTCCTGTGGAGATACATGCTTGTTAGGCCTCATTTCTGTGTAAAGGTCATATTATGACAGTGAGAAGGGTGGCGTGACACTGGTGATCAGGCTGTACTTCACAGTGTGTAATTTAAAGGGATATGTACACCTTGTCAACTTACCTGGATTGGGACTTTATTATTTTGTTGTGGATTGTTCATAGTATTTCGGTTATTTAACAATTCATATTTGAACTTTGAGATGTGCTTTACACATTAAAATACTTTATTATTGTAGCGCCTGGTTACTTCCAAGTACTGGTGCTATTGAAATTTAGAGGGTAACCAGAGCATTAGTATACTCTGATCTAAATTGTTGTTTAAAACAAGGTCTCTGCCTCAGCTTGGCTGTGCTGTGGGCTCATTCTGTTGTACTGGGGTGTTCTTCCCACCCCAGTGCAGTAGATGGCAGCAGTGCAGTCAAGGTTTGGGTGCTTTTCCCCAGCAGCCAATAAGGAGGTTTGAGCCTCGCTGTGCATGCTGGGGGAGGGTATTTATGGGGCAGACGCCATTAGTCTGGTCGTCTTCTTCCGGTGTGGCACCCACCTTTAGGGTGGCCACATCACGGCACCACGGTGTTATGGCCTACCTGACCGGGGCGTGCGTGCCACGTGGTGTTCCTGATTCCGGGACAATGTTGGTCCGGAACATTTGAGCAGCGACGGGGACCCGACTAGGTTCCCATTTTTGAAGATCCTAAGCGGCATAGCTGTTTGGTGGGGAGTCCATCTGCGGAGAGCCAATGAGAGGCTGGCGATCCAAAAGGATTATGACAAACCACCAGGGATCAAGGTAGCTGGACACTGAGGGATTGATCACCTGTCAGTCGTTACCTGAGCGACTAGAAGGAGATCCAGGCGCAATTCCTTAAGCAGGGTTGTCTCCGTAATTGTAATCAGTGAGGGCCTGTGGCAGAGGTGTCTCCCTGAGTCCATTCCAGGAGGGTCTGTGGCAGAGACTTTTCCTCAAGTTCATTCCAGGAGGGTCGGTGGCAGAGACTTTCCCCCAAAAAGAGGTTTGAGTGATACTCCGGCTGCCAGGTCAGTGAGAGAGGCCTGTCTGGGTACGCTAAGCCCACTCAGGCAGGCGTGGTCCGGAAAGTGTTACATGTGGGAGCTGGACTGTTTCCAAATACTACGCCTGAATCTGCTGTTCTCCATCTTCCTTCAACTCTATTCTTTCATCACCAGTTTATTGTTATTACCCGGCTGGGTAATAAAGAGCACAGCAAAAGACACCTGTTGTGGACATTCCTTTACTACTGCTATATGCACCATACACCCCTAGGAATTTGAAGAGCCACAAGGTAAATGTGCCACCCAAAACAAACCAGCAGCTCCTCCGGGGGTAGTGCTACATTATGATTTTTTGCCTTTGTTTTCACGCAGTGCCATTCTTTTATACAAAAATAAGAGTGAAAGAGCTTTATGTTTTACTATCAATTATTGAAAGCTTTTTCTGCAAACAGAGTTTAGTAAAAGGTAGCACTGCACTACATGTTATTGGTACCATTCTCTACCTGAGCAGGAAACTACTCCCCAGAGAAGTAGTAACATAGGACACCATCAAAGAAAACCTGTTTTTAAGGCATACGGTCGGACAGGATAATTTGGTTGGTTGCAGACTGGTCAGTAAGGTGAGCTGGGAACTTCTTTGGCTTTGTTTTGTAGATACTACCTACATAGCCCAGTTCTCAGTGATTTCCCACAACATTACACTCAGCTGGTAATCATATTGCTGGAGTGAACAAGCTACTCTGTTGGTGCGTTATTCTCTAGCAACACAATTTTACCATACAGCACAAAAGTATTTACAAAATAATTACAGCAGTGCAGTCGGATTGTGTCGAAAAATAGAAGTCAGCCACATTGTGCATATTGCACACAATGCCAACCTAATTTCTCCAAAATTTGCAGTCAATAAAAAAATTGTTCCATTTTAAAGGCACAAGGATTTTTACCTTTATGCTTCCGCTGCAGCCGAAAGGCAATCTTCAGCCGGAGGGGGGCAAGGCTGAACCTCCATGTGTGAAGAGCCACAGTTCGGGAGCGTGCCTGCTTGGGTGTCCCCAAAGCAAGTTACTTGTTGTGGGGGCACCCCGCCAGGAGTGCCGGCGTGGGATTCAAGAAAAGGAGGATCAGTGCTGCTCTGTGCACAGAGAAGGCAAATATAACATGTTTCTTTTTTTTAAACAAGGCTTTAATATCGCTTTATATCTAATGCCTGTGCTAGGCATTTAAGTTAGGTAATACATTTGACAAAAGAAACAAACCACTTTGCAGATCGGCTAGAAAGGGATGCAACATCTTAGCAAGGATCTCATTTAGCCTTTTAATGCAGCTCAGTCATAAACCAGTCTTGAATGCTTTGAGGATATACACATTCTAGTCTGTTTTACACTACCAAAACCCAACTCATATAAAAAAGGGTGGGGGGAGGAAAGAGGTTTGGGACTTTGCGCCTCCATCCCCGATTCCATCGAACATAGAAAGGGAGATGGGACTGTGTGTGAGGCAGGTGGCAACCAAATAGGATAATGCATGTATAGATGGCTTAGCAATTGTTTATTTGTCATAAAGAGGGTATATATATAAAAAAAAAAGTAAAAAAAAAATGTAATGGTTTTGCAATATACACACAAACTGAATAAAGTACAGTTCATGAATACATGGAAAAAAAAATAAGGATATAATCACACATAGACACATTTTAAAAGTGACATAGCAACACATTCCACTAACCCATGTACGTAGTAAATACTCAGTATAAGTATTAGAAAGTAGTAAAGATTAATGGAGTACATGTAATAATTATTCAGATGAATCAAAACATGGTGCATCCTATCAATGCTCAACGCATTTCATGTTTTTTAAACACTTCATCAGGAGAATCCACTACTCTGTAAGAAATATAAAAACCAAGAAACTCCAATTGAAACTCCAGCTACAAAGGAGGGGGGAGATGGAAGAAATTGAGGCTAGATTTCTTACATGGAGCTGGGATTAAGAGGTATGTACTGCTGCAATTGAACTAGTAAGAACTAGCAAAAACAATAAACTCTAGTTGAAACTCCAAATGCAAAGGAAGGGGAGAGAAGGGAGGTATTGAGGCTAGATTGCTTACATGGAGCTGGGATTGAGAGGTATGTACTTCTGCAATTGGAAGGAGCCACTAATAAAGGCTGTCTGTTCCGGGAGGAAGTCACACTGCACGCGGGGCGAATATCCAAGTACAAGATCCCCAGCAAATGGATTCTTTGTGGTATTAAAATGGAACCATAGGGTGAGGCTCTGGAATCTGTGAAAAAAATTAATTGCTAAGAATACCTCTAGCAATTTCATTTTTTTTCACAAACTCCTTCAGAGCCTCACGAGATGGTACCATTTTAATACCTCAGAGTATCCATTCCCTGGGGATCTCGTGCTTGGATGTTCACCCCGCGTGCAATGTGACTTCCTCAGCTCCCGGGACAGACAGCCTTTATTAGTGGCCTCTTCCAATTGCAGTAGTACATACCTCTCAAACCCAGCTCCATGTAAGCAATCTAGCCTCAATATCTTCCTTCTCTCCCCTTCCCTTGTAGTTGGAGTTTCAACTAGAGTTTATAGGTTTTTCTAGTTCTTACAGACTAGTGGATGCATCCAATCCTGATGAAGTGTTTTGGTAACATGAAACGTATTGAGCATTGATTATTATTACATGTACTCCATTAATCTCTGCTACTTTATAATCCTAATATGGAGTAACATGGGTTGCTGTAATGTGCTGCCATGTCCCTTTTATAATGTGTGTGTATATGTATATAAACTGTTTGGAATATGTAATTATATCCTTATTTTTATATATTCATGAACTGTACTTTATTTGTGTGTGTGTGTGTATGTAAATATATATATATATATATATATATATATATATATATTTAATGGCGTTGCTATATATATCATACCAAGTGCAATTTTATACCCTCTTTATGACAAATAAACAATTGCTAAGCCATCTATACATGCATTATCTTATTTGGTTGCAACCTGCCTCACACAAATTCCCATCTCTCTTTCTATGTTCGATCTTTTTCAAACTCAGTATTACTGCCTGTAATCAGGATACCTTCATAAAACATGGTTACTGTATTAAAAAAATAAAAATAATTAAGAACACAAATCAAACATGCCTATATTACCAGATAAGGAAGGCTGATGGGGACACACAAGTCCACACACAAGAATCACATATTTTGTGTGTATTAAATAATTACACTTTCTGTAATATGTTGGTTATGACAGGAATGCTAGAGTTTGTTTTTACTAGTTTATTGCATTACATTATTTGTCATACAGATAACCCTCCTGAAGAAGCTACTAAACCGCAAAACTGGTTGAGGTTTTCGGCTTCACTCCACTGCAACAGACATCTGACGGCCCTTTCCGCCATTAGTTATCGGTGTTTATATGTGGGGTTTGGCTCATATGCTTTTAATTCTGTGTAAGTTTTATGTATAATAAATATTTTTTATATTAATTTTTGCACATTGTGTTATTACCTCCAAAGTCCAATCAACATTCCCCTTCCCTTCTAGGTGAGCTTTGGTTTGGGCGGTACTAGCAGCTGTATGCTTATGTTTACCTAGCTCAATGCTTTCACATTCTATTATGGATGAAGGTACTTGTTTAATTTATTATTACATTTTCTATTTGAGGCCATATTTAAAATTCAGTTCACAATGGAGGAGATGGTAGGTTCTTTTTTTTATTAATGCCAGAGGTTCCAAAACGGGAAGAAGACATGGCATCACTACAGTGAACACTTCTCCTAGATCCATGGGAGACCCTTCTTTAGAGGTAAGCTAGGTCACAAAGCTGGCTAAACATACATTTTTACCTAAACTTCAGCTTTTAAAATAAATCTTTACCCCTGTAAGGAGCCATAGATTACATACCTGTCTGACCATGGCAATGAGACTTTTTTTTTTTTAAATAAAAGTCAAAATTGCACTAGAAGATTGTGCGAACTGTGCGTGTTTGTTAAAAAGTGGTGGCTACTGTGTACAAAGAGTTAAAGGGTTTGTTAACCCCCATTTTTTTTTTTTAAATAAATCCTGTTCCCGTAAAGCATGCTATACAGGATAGTGCTTGTGCTGTGCCATTTGGGCCCCTCTATCACCTGCCATACCTGGCTGTAGCCTCCCCTCTGTAAACTGACCAAGGTAGATCACGCTGCTGAGCCCCAACACCATGGTCAGTTTGTGCCTCCGTCATCCACAGCATTGCCTCCTCTGTGCTCGCACCAAACCACCCCCACCTGGTCAGCACCATGCCACTCTTGCTCCCCACCCTCTGCTCAAAATTATGGTTAAAATTTGATAATCCTCTATGTATTAATGTAAGGTGCCCTGTGTCTATGCCTTATAAAAATGCTGCTGCAATACACCCGTTTCAGAGCACTGATCGCCGGTCACATGATCTGCCATCCCTTTCCCCACATGACAGCTGCAGCAGGCAGGGCCGCCTCTCCCGACATAAGCAGGAGATCCCCAGCCCCACCCACTGCAGCTATCAGGGGAGGAGATGGCAGATCACATGACTGCCAATCAGCACTCTAAAACCGGTATATTGCAGCATTATTATTTATTTTTTATAAGGCATAGACACAGGGCGTATTATGCAATTTTAATCTAGTGGGTTAACAAACCCTTTTGACTGTGGCGTTAATGCACCCCAGTGAAGACCACAAATCTGCTGCTGCTTATATGGTTGTAATGTGAGCTGTAAAATATAAACTCCGGGTAAAGCCCAGTGTAAAACATCAAACCCTTACAGATGATCTGCACAGTCAGGATGTCTGAACCAGGAAAAAAAAAAAGTTATTTACACTATTTACATTTTGGCATGCTGCATTGCAGGTATGTCGAGTGCCATTCAAAATGAATGTACAGCAATGCCACAGTAGTCAATATGGGGGGTTGTGAATTTCACATCAGGGTGCATTGGCAGACTATTCATGGGCTGCCTTGACAACAACAAATTTAAATGATGGGCCTCCAACAAGGCTGTACACTGCCTTGCTGTGGTTTGGGTGCCACATGCTGCATTTTCGAATTGTTGTTCAGAAAACAAACATAACAGAAGTCTATGGGAAACCAAAAAGGTAACCTGCACCTGCACTACAGCCAAACCTCAGGTGGAAGTAAGGCTTTCATTCCTGGCAAGCCTTCCATTGAAATCAATGTAAATGCATAACACTCAAAATGTGCATTGTGGTCAGCTTTTTGGGGGAAGAATAAAAAAAAGGGGGACAGGGCTTGAAACAAGTTACCAGGTTTGGTGGTGACATTTTGTTTTGTCAGCATGCATTATGACTTTTGTTTATGTAAAACATAAAGTGCGTGTCAATATGTGGTATGTATGTCCACACACATTTTGTTTTTGGCAGAGACAAAAATGCACCAAAAACATAAGTGTGAATAGGTCCCGAATTGAAATTTGGCTGACATATGTTGCCAAAAAGTTAACAGTGCCTGCCTCTACTCACATTTGTCGCAAACCGATCCTTATGAAGTCTCTTGGTATCGATCCTAAGCCCCATAGTACATACATCCTTCGTTGTGCTCAAGTTCAGATTAGTCCCAAGGCTCCTGCCATTCAACTGTCAAAGTTCCAGAAATACATTGGGCAGTAGGAGCTTGTGCATTTGACAGATGACTGACAGTGGTGGGGATTAGTATCAAAAGACTTATTCCAAATTTAAGCACAAAGCAAGAGCCCCTCCCCATGTACAGCCTGAGCTGTACAGCAGCTCTTTTGGATGACAAACGGTACTTGCAATCTGAGCCAATTTCATGAGCAGGAACTGAAAAATATCCTTGCTATAGTTGGAGGAAAAAAATATTTAAAAAAAATTGTGTTTAAATATTAGATTATATATTTAAAGGGGTTGTAAAAAGAATTCCCCCCCCCCCCCTAAATAGCTTCCTTTACCTTAGTGCAGTCCTCTTTCACGTACCTCATCCTTCGATTTTTGCTTTTAAATGTCCTTATTTCTTCTGAGAAATCCTCACTTCTTGTTCTTCTGTCTGTAACTACACACAGTAATGCAAGGCTTTCTCCCTGGTGTGGAGAAAGCCTCTTGAGGGGGTAGGGGGCGAGCAGGTGTGTCAGGACATACTACTTTGCAGATAGAGAAAGGAGCTGTGTGTTAATGGGCGTCCTGACTCTCCTGCTCGCCACCTACCCCCTCAAGAGGCTTTTTCCACACCAGGGAGAAAGCCTTGCATTACTGTGTGTAGTTACAGACAGAAGAACAGGAAGTGAGGATTTCTCAGAAGAAATAAGGACATTTAAAAGCAAAAAAAAAAAAAAATCGAAGGATGAGGTAAGTGAAAGACAACTGCACTAATGGCCCATACACACGATCCGAATATCGGCCGATGGATCGTACGACTTTTTTTGCTTAATAATCGCAAGTAAAATAAAATAGGTTATTAAACTCACGAAAATTCTCGTACGACAGAAAAAAAAGATCGGAAGTGATGTCACGTGTTGTAATGTATTTGTATTGTCGGACGACGGCTGTACTGACTAAACGAAAATCGTACGATCCGACATCGTACGAGGAAAATTTTTGTGCATGTCCGATCGAAAAATATCGGATGAACGGTCGTGATCGGCTCTCGAAAGTAGTGTACACACGATCCGAAAATCGTACGATCCATCATCGGACCATCGTTTTCGTCCGATATTCGGGTCGTGTGTATGGGCCATAAGGTAAAGGAAGCCATTTAGGGAAAACATTTTTTTCCTTTACAACCCCCTTTAAACTACAGGCCAGTGTAAAAAGAGGCACACAGCTTTGATTTTATGGGGCTGTCAAAATATGTAAAATCCCTTCCTCAACCATAGCAAGGTTATTTATTTCCCATTCACAATTTTAGGTTAGATCACACGTACAGGTTTCAGTCATCTAGAGCAGCATCATAGCACAACTTAGGCAACATCATATCTGGGAGGTATTAAGGGACATCCTATGAGCTTTACCCAGACAGACCTTCCCACATAGCGCTGAATACTGAAAGTCTTCATAACTGCAGCAGAGAAGCTCAACTCCCTCCAAAAAAATAAGGGGATTTCAATTTAAAGCCAAACTGAACTTTAGGTTTAAATCTCTATATCTCTATATATTATATATAAAATCTTCTCTACAGCATGCAGACAGGGAGACAGATTTTCTAAATAAAGAACATTGTAAGGAATTGCACTTCTTATAGATGGAACATATTTAGTGGGTTTAAACAAACTCAACTGGGCTTTTCTTTTTTTTTTAACCCATCATACTTAGTTGGTGTCCAGGGTAGTCCCCCCTTTCAAAATCAAAAACATCCTGAATTTTTTTTTTCCCCCCTCCAAAACATGAATTAGACATAATAGAACCGTTTACCAAAACAAATCAGTTCCAATTGACTTGTTTTATTTGCATTCGATTTGCATTACAGTGTTTAACGAGATTACCGGATCTATAACAAAAGTTCGTTATACTTACCAGGAATATATATATATTTTTTTGGTTTACTGCTGTTTATTGAAGTTTGCATTTTGGGATTACAAAACATATACAGACTGTCAGCCAATTACATCGAGATACCAGGCCAATATCTTTGCGTATCCTATGTTCCATGAACATTACATCAAGTTGTTCTTTTCTTTACAGAATGCACAGGAAAAAAAACTCAATGTCAAATTTACAAGCCAAAAAGTTTACTACTTTTATGGTCCTTTTCATGAAAAAGATAAGAAACAAAAATTTTATATAAACAGTTTATTTAATCTAAACAGCAACACAGACAGAACGCCATATAAACACAAAGGAAGTGATGCAGAAGCAAGTTGCTGACTGTCTGAGGCGCTAGGTTGCAGAGAATGGCAACCTAGTCATTGAAAAATCTTAAAAAGGAAATTTAGGGGCAGGGAGGGGGTGGAATATGACATTGCATTCTGTTTTATTTTATTTTTTACACTACAGCCAGCTAGAGGCTAGATATAGTTCTAAACATTTTAGAGCATGCCTGCATCGGATAGCAAAGGAAAAACTATAGATTACTAGTGGATTTATAGAAGTATAAAAGTTTATAATTTTACAGCAGTTGAAATACTGACATCAATATTAAAATAAAAGCAAGTTTTACATCATAACAATCAAAATACAAAAAGACGGAAGGAAGAGACCCTGTATGAAAAAACTGGGGGGAATATTCAGCAGATTTAGAACTCTATACAAGTGGCGAAAATGGAAAATGGCACACATAACCCCCTCCCCTAAGTGACTTTTTGTATATAGCATCATTCATTTTTGCAAAAAAAATTTGTTTTTGTAAACAAGTTCTTGCCAAACCAATCCCTTCCTTTTTCTGTTCTGTTTTTTTTTTCTTTTTTAAAGTTTTTATTGTAAGATGCCACACGGTTGAAGCTTATGATGGAGCAAACTTCTTGGCTTGTGCTCTGACTCTTTTTTCATATTCAACTCTGTTTTGGCTGAAAAAAAAAAAAAAACGTATTAAAAGAATGTGTTAGAGAACATTTACAGTTTATGGCAAAACATCCAGGTCCAAAGATATTGATGCCAATATAGTTAATGGTATGCCAAGTCTGACATTTCCTACCATTACCCACACATCCACAGTAAGCCACCCCTTCCAACTCATGACCAGCAATGACTAAGCTTGTTTGTAGGTGCCTGGACTACATAAATCACTCACATAACAGGGATGTTACTAAGGCATTGTGAACTTACAGTATAACAGCCATAAGAAAAGAGGAAACACTAAGGCTGGGTTCACACCTATGCAAATTGGTTGCGGCTTAAACCACATCCAATTTGCAGAACATTTCTAAATACATTGTTTTCAATGAGGCTGGTTCACGCATGTGCGATGCATTCGCATTGCAGAAAAAACGTGTGCAGATTTTATGCCTTGCGGTGCGGCTCAGGTGCGAATTCAGGCCCATTATCTTCTATGGGTATGCAGCTGATTCGCAGAGGTGTTGAGTTCTCTTCAGGAATTTCATTCAGCTCAATACACTTCTCCCCCACTCTCCTCTTCCCTGTAACATCTCCCAGGTCTACAAAATTCGCAGCTAAAACGCAATGGATCTGCTGAACACTTCTGTTATGTCCCTGCAGACATAAGAGCTGAAATTCGCACCGCACTAGTGCGATTCCGGCCTAACAGGGGAGGTGGAGTTGATATTGTATAAGCAGCAGCCCATAGTTCAAGACTAGAATTCAGGACAGGTTCTACTTTAACCACTTGACCCCCAGGCCTTTCTTAGAACCCCCAAACAATATTTTTTTTAAAGCAGAGGCCCTAGAGAATAAATTGGTGGGTTTTGTAAATTTATGTTACACGGAATTTAAGCTGCAATATTTCAAACTCGAGTTTGGGGGGGGGGGGGGGGCACAGACACACGCTGAGTAGATACTAAAACACATAATTTTAAAATTGCACACGCCCATGCAACGGCGACAAACATTGTACATTTTACTATCCATAAGCGATGCTTTAAAAACCTTTACAGGATACCACTTCACATTTACACAGGAGGTCTGGTACTAGAATTATTGCCCAGGGTCTGAAATCCAGTGTGATACCTCATGTGTGGGACGATTACTGTTTGCACATGGGACCAACACTTCCAGGTTACCATAGCCCAGAGCTGAAGTCCATTTAAGACAGGGGTGCCCAACCAGTGGCCTGGAGGCCACATGTGGCCTGCAGAGCCCAACCAGTAACCCACGGTCTCCAGTTCTGGGATGAATAGAATATCGTCATTAAAGGGCAGTTTTATTACTAAAAATCAGTGTATTTATAGGCATATCTGTTCTGCAGTGGTTACTGGGCTGCTTTTGATCTGCAGGTTCAGAGCAGTGCACCTGTGGGCTATCTGCACTAAGCCAAAGATTTCTGTTATTACCTGCGAGTGGTGAGCTTTCTGAAAGTGCACCAAACCTGCAGACTATAATAGAGGTCTATTGCAAAGTGCAGGAAAGCCAAAAAGGTACACTGTCACTGTGTTGCACCAGCGGTGTGGGTAAACTGCAGAGCATCTGTGTGAAAGCAGCCTTGGGCCCATTGTGGCCCACAACCAGTTACCAAGTCGCTTAAGTGGCCCTTGCGTGTCAAAGATGGGCACCCCTGATTTAGGATGTCCCCTCCTGCTGCTTGTAATAGCAATCGTGCGGCTAGTAAGTATTACCTTTACAAGAGATCTCAACTTTGGCAACACACACACACTATTATATGCAACTGGTTATCAAGTCGTTAAAGGCTGAATATCACTTCTCTACAGAGCGAGCACATGCATTCCTCAACTGGTTTTAGAATCTGAGAGACCAAGGCTGGCTATACTTTATCTTGTACAATTTCCCCTGAGATTTACCAAAAACATATTATAAGAAGGTCAATCCCAACCACTTCCTATTTGCATAGAACCAGGCAGGCCCTTTCACTACACAATTGAAGATAAATCTAAAGGAAATTGAATAGGAAAATTGTATAATGTATGGCCAGCTTAACTTTCCAAACAAGACATACTAACCAGTAAATTGTGTATGCCTCTGCTTGAGCTGGATCTTGTATATTTGGTTCATTTAGAAGTTCTTGTATTCCTAACAAGATCTGTGGAGAGATGAAAAACATTAAACATGAAATTTGAAACAGAGCTGGTGATCAACCAGTAGATGGTAATAGTCCTACCTGTTTAATTGTGATTGCTGGCCTCCAATCCTTATCTTCTTCTAAGATTGACAGACACACTGTGCCTGAAGGATAAACGTTTGGGTGGAATAAAGGAGGCTCAAATTTACCTGTATAAAAACCAAGAGATTTAGATTGACTCTACATACGTATGGGTAATCAGTGTTGTGTATCTTGCTAGGAAACAGTCACTGTAATTATGTAAGAAGCCCACTGGGTGAGCTCAATTAAGGAACAAGTGTACACAATTTTTTTTTTATTGTATTCACTGGCAGCATTTGCAATTGTATACAATTTAAAATAAATGTATCTCCCCCCCCCCCCCCCCCCCAATTGCAACAGATGGGCTTTAGGACAATACTTAAAAAGGGTTGTAAAGCCTCATGTCCCCCCCCCCCCCCCACCATAATGCATCCTATGCATGAAGATGGGAAAAAAAAAACACACCACACACCCCTCATTACTGAGCAGCCCCCCAGCTTTACTCACCCGAGTCTGTACGTTCCCCGTTCTACCTCTGGCCAGGGTTCTCGATTGGAAAGCTCCCGCTGCTGCCAACCAAATCCAATGACGCAGGGAAGAGTCTGGCATTCTGTGTCTATGGACACAAATGTTGGACTGGGGAGCGCACCCGCACAGTAACCCCCAGGGAGAGCACTTCTCCTAGGTCGTTTACTTATACCGGGAGTAGCCGCGAGCACCATTGGGGGACCCCCAGAAGACAATGATCCGGGCCACTGTGTAAAACTAACTGCACAGTAGAGGCCAGTATGATTTTTTTTATTTATTTTTTATGATAAACATAAAGGGATTTTTAAATACAGCTTACCTGTAAAATCCTTTTCTTGGAGTACATCACGGGACACAGAGCGGCATATTCACTACTATATGGGTTATATGGAGTACCTTCAGGTGTGGACACTGGCAATCTCAAACAGGAAGTCCCCTCCCTATATAACCCCCTCCCCTAGAGGGAGTCCCTCAGTTTTGTAGCAAGCAGTATGCCTCCCAAAAATGTTCCCCAAAAGAGGGGTGGGAGATCTGTGTCCCGTGATGTACTCCAAGAAAAGGATTTTACAGGTAAGCTGTATTTAAAAATCCCTTTTTCTTTCTCGTACATCACGGGACACAGAGCGGCATATTCATTACTATATGGGATGTCCGAAAGCAATGCTTTAATGAGGGGAGGGAGACATCTTCTCAAAAGAGAATTTAGAGGTATACTCAAATAATAATAAATCCAACTTAGTCAAGAAAAACTTTTTTTTTTTTTTTTCTTTTTTACACCCAAGGGTGCCCCTGATCCCGAGGATCTTAAACCGCAGCCTGTAGTACTGCCTGCCCAAAGGCTGAATCCGCATTCCTTCTCACGTCTAGTTGATAAAACCTTGTAAACGTGTGGACTGATGACCACGTCGCCGCCTTGCATATCTGAGCCATAGAGATCTGATGGTGTGCTGCCCAGGAGGCGCCCATGGCCCTGGTAGAATGGGCCTTTACCGACAAAGGAGGAGGCAACCTCTTCAAACCGTAGGCCTGAATGATTAATTGTCTAATCCATCTCGAGATGGTGGATTTTGCAGCCGCTTGCCCCTTCTTGGGGCCATCTGGTAGAACGAACAACACATCTGTTTTCCGGATCTTTTCTGTAGCTTTAAGATAGGCCTTCATGGCCCGGACAATATCCAAGGTATGCAGCAACCCCTCCTTTCTAGATGTGGGTTTCGGAAAGAAGGATGGAAGTACCAAATCCTGGTTCAAGTGAAAATTGGATATAACCTTTGGTAGAAAGGAAGGATGGGGCTGGAGAACTGCCCTGTCCTTATGTAGAATGAGATATGGTTCCTTACACGATAAGGCTGCCAACTCTGACACTCTCCTGGCCGAAACTATGGCGACCAAGAATACCAACTTTCTTGTCAGTAAAACTAAAGGAATCTCAGCCAACGGCTCAAAGGGTTGTTTCTGTAGAGTGGACAGGACAAGATTTAAGTCCCATGGACAAATTGGTGACTTGACAGGAGGATTAATACGCAAGACCCCCTGCATGAAGGTCTTTACCAGCGAGTGGGTGGCCAGCGGCCTCTGAAACCATACTGACAGAGCTGAAATCTGTCCCTTGATTGTGCTTAAAGCCAGGCCTTTATCCACTCCTAGCTGGAGAAAACCTAACACCCTATCAATGGTATATTTGCGGGAATTCCATCTTTTGGATTCACACCAGCCTACGTAGTTCCTCCACACCCTGTAATAAATCACCCTGGAGGCCGGCTTTCTAGCCCTAATCAGGGTAGGAATTACCTGCCTAGACAGACCTCTACCCCTGAGAATCAGGGATTCAGCCTCCAGGCCGTCAAATTTAGACGCTGTAATGTAGGGTGGAGGATCGGGCCTTGTGAGAGTAGGTCTGGTCGTAGAGGAAGAGTCCAAGGGTCTCCCACTGCCATCCTCAGGACTAGTGAGTACCATGTCCTCCGGGGCCAAGCTGGAGCTACTAGAATGACTGGCTTGTGCTCCACTCTGATCCTGCGCAACAGGCGCGGAAGTAACTGTAGCGGAGGGAATGCATATAGAAGTTTGAATTGATGCCAAGGGCAAACCAACGCATCGGTTCCGCAGGCCATAGGGTCCCTCGCTCGAGACACGAACCTGTCTAGTTTGTTGAACCTGGATGCCATTATATCTACGTCTGGCATTCCCCACTTCTGGCAGATTGTCTGAAAGACCTGGGGGTGCAGAGACCACTCCCCCGGCGACAGAATCTGGCGACTTAAGAAGTCTGCCTGCAGGTTGTCCACTCCGGGAATGAATATCGCCGAAATGCAGGGTACATGAACCTCTGCCCACTGAAAAATCAAGCTCACCTCCCTCTGAGCGGCCTGACTCCTGGTTCCCCCTTGGTGGTTTATGTATGCCACCGCTGTGGCATTGTCTGACTGGATTCTCACCGGGGACCCCTGTAATCTGGAGGTCCATGCCAGGAGGGCTAGGCGAGCAGCTCTGATCTCCAAGACATTGATGGGTAGCTGCCTCTCTGCTTCTACCCAAGTTCCCTGGCGAGAGAACCCCTCCAAGACCGCCCCCCAGGCTGGCGTCTGTGGTAACTACCTTCCAGACAACGGGGCTGAAGGATTTTCCCTTTAGAAGATTCTGAGGGTTCAACCACCAAGCCAGGCTTTGTCGGACCCTTGATGATAGCGTCAAAGGGGACTCCAAGGCATGTGCTCTCTTGCCCCAGGCTGCTAGAATGGCTGCCTGTAGGACGCGAGTGTGGATCTGAGCGTATGGTACTGCCTCGAACGTGGCCACTAGCTTGCCTAGTAATCGCATACACAGGCGAATAGTTGTTTTTTTCTTGCTTAGAACCAACTGAACCAACCCCTTGATAGCCTCGATCTTTACAAGGGGCAGGAACACCCTTTGCTGTTCTGTGTCTAACCTCATGCCGAGGTATTCCAACTGCTTTGTAGGCTGGAACGCTGACTTTTCCCGGTTTAGGACCCAGCCGAATCTTTTGAGGTACTGAACCCGTGAGGTTTACTGCCTGTTGCAGACACGGCCGTGAGTGATCTATGATCAAAAGGTCGTCCAAGTATGCTAGGACTGTGACCCCTTGGATCCTTAGATTGGCCAGAACTGGGGCTAGGATCTTGGTGAATATCCGGGGGGCCGTGGCCAGCCCGAAGGGGAGCGCCCTGAATTGGAAGTGTCGCTGCCCCACTGCGAAGCGTAAAAATCTTTGATGCGACTGAAAGATTGGTACATGAAGGTAAGCATCCTTTATGTCTATGGAAGCCAGAAAATCGTCCCTCTGGAGCGTGGCGACTGCTGACCGGATGGATTCCATCCAGAAGGAACGAACCCTTAGGTAAACGTTTAAACTCTTTAGGTCCAAGATTGGCCTGACATCGCCGTTGGGCTTTGGAATGACAAAAAGATTGGAATAGAAACCTAGCCCCTGCTCTTGGGCTGGCACCTCTATTATCACGTCCTGGCAAAGCAGGTGATCCAAAGCTGCTAGCATCGAGGCCTTCTTTGCTGGATCCCTTGGTAGCCTTGACTCTTGAAAATGAGGCGGAGGAAACTTTAGAAACTCCAGTCTGTAGCCTGTGGTTACAGACGCCCGGACCCATTTGTCGGTGATCTTGGCTTCCCAAACTTCTGAGAAGAAACGAAGCCTTCCCCCCACCCGCGAGAGTGGGGGCGCCCCTTCATAAGGCAGACTTAGGGGCTGGTTTTGTCGGCTTGCGATACCATGGTCTCTTACCCCCAGGGGCCTGTCCCTGCGATCTACTGTTAAAGTTGGAACGCGCAGGCGGCCGTCGATACTGCCTGGAATTTGAGGGCCCTGAGACAGGAAAGAGCTGCCTTTTAAATGTAGGACCCCGGAATGTCTTTTTGACTGGTAAAAGGGTACTTTTGCCACTTGAAATAGTCTGAATGTATTTATCCAGATCCTCTCCGAAGAGTCGTCCTCCATGGAAGGGAAACCCTGCCAGAAGCTTTTTGCATGGGGGCTCCGCCGCCCAGTTCTTCAACCATAAGAGCCTTCTCATGTGCACCAAAAATAGTGATAAACGAGAGGCCTGCTGGATGGAATCCTTTATAGCATCTACCGCAAAACACAGAGCTCTGGAAATGTCAGAAAACTCTTCTGCCTGTTGGGTAGGCATGTCTTTTAGCATTTCTTTTGTCTGGTCCTTTAACGCCTGACAAACTCCAATCGCAGCCACAGCTGGCTGTACCACTGCTCCTGCCGTAGCAAAGGATGCTTTTAAAAGTGTCTCTAACCGTTTATCAACTGGATCTTTAAACATTTGTATGTTTTCCACCGGGCAAGTTAGTGATTTATTCACACATGAGATGGCTGCATCCACCACTGGGAGCTTCCACCTCTTCGAGAATTTTTCCTCCATAGGGTAAATGACCGCAAATCTCTTCGGCGGTAGAAAAATCCTGTCCGGTCGTACCCAATCCTGAAAGATCAATTCCTCCAAGAGAGGATGGACCGGAAAAACTGCGTTGCTTAAAGGAGCTTTCAAAGAGCCCAGAGAGGATACCGCAGGAACCTGAGGCTCTGGCAATGGTAAATTAAATGCCGAGCGGACCATGTCCGTCAAAGACTGCACCCACAGTCTCTCTGTCTGGGAGTCTGAAAATGGTTCCTCAGAGGTAGATCCCTCAATCCCTGAACCCTCTTGGTTCAGGTCTAGTTGATCCTCCTGCGATTCCAATTCCTCCGGAGAGAGAATTTCAGCATCTGAGGATACACCTTTTGGTGATGGGGATCTAGCCCGTTTCTTGCCAGGAATAGATCTAGCGATCAACGCTGCTAATCTCTCTTCTAGCCCCCCTAGGGATACAGCTAGCATCTCCTCTGTGATAAACACAGGGCTGGGCTGATCTGGGCCAGCCTCAGCACCAGACCTCCCTAATGGCTCATCCAAGGCGACCTTCATGGGAATAAGCTGCGGGGAAAGTATCGGCATATCATCAGAATCAGAGGGGGAACCCCTTTGTTTTTTGGTCTTTTTTGTACCCTTTGACCCCGAACCTTTGGAAGCCATAATACAAAATCGAGGGACTCCGCCTACAACAGCAGACTGTAGTGGCCAGGAGTACAAAAACTAGGGTTTAGGGGACAATAGATCACTAATGCCCAAAAACTGATGGGGCCCCGTATGTTTTCTTTTTTTTTTTTTTAAATATACAAGTCCTTTTTTTTTTTTAAAAACATACAGCGACCCCAAACTTAGTTTGCCAGCCTCCAACCTGTTGCAAAAAGGGGGATTTTTTGGCTTAACAGAAAAGCATTGGAACCAAGTCCAGCATGTACTACCCCTCTTCCGCCACCGGGAGTCACTGTTCTGCCGCTCTGCGTCCTCTCCCTTTCAGATCAGCCTCAGACTGAGCACTGACTATAGCCTGCTGATCTATAACAGCACAAGGCGCGCCCCTGATGACGCTGCAGGCACGCCCCCTCCCCGCCCTCCCCTCCGAACGGCGCGAAAAACGTCTATAAGACGTGCGCGCGCATGCCGGAGCAGGAAGAACATGGAGGAGCCGCGCTGCTGGAGACCCAGGACTGCAGTACCAAGCGGCAGAATCAAACCCCCGGCCAGGTAGGACTCTCCAAAAGGCCCCATAGGGGTCCTTACTTAGCCCTAGGAAGAAAGCAGCAGGTAGCTAGCAAACACAATTGTTTCTTAGACAGGGGAACCTAGTGATGGGGGAATGAGATCATCCTGTCTTCTCAGACATAGTGAGCAAGGTTGCCAATGCAGAGCATACTTAGGCTACCCCCCTTTTAGGTTACCCCGGAGACCCTGCTGTCGAACCAAGTCCCGCAGGCTCCCCTCTTACCTGCTCCATGCTGCAGGATGTTTGTCTAGCAAAACGATCCAATCTTCTCCCATCTCCGTGGGTAGCGTAATAGACCTTCAGGCCCTGGGGTCCTATGAAGGTACCCACTGTCCTGGACCTATATAGCACCCTGGCAAACAGGAACTTATGGTCTTTACGAACTCTAAGTCCTGGGCCCAGGGTCCAGCCCTCCAAAGAGGAGCATTATAGGCAAAACCCCACGGTTTGGGGCCCGGGTACTGTCCACTTTGGCACTGAGGCTCCTTGGACAGATCCGGTTAGCCCGCCCTTAATCCCAAGGATGTGGAGCAAAGCTATTCCGTGACCAACACCTAAGACACTGGCGAAAAAACTGAGGGACTCCCTCTAGGGGAGGGGGTTATATAGGGAGGGGACTTCCTGTTTGAGATTGCCAGTGTCCACACCTGAAGGTACTCCATATAACCCATATAGTAATGAATATGCCGCTCTGTGTCCCGTGATGTACGAGAAAGAAAAGAAGTGATCTGCACTTTAGTGGTATTGAAGCAGACAGATTGGACACGCGACACGTTTTGGACCATTGACATTTATAAAAAAAAAATGCACCAATTACTGTGTAAATGTCACTGGCAGGGAAGGGGTTAACACTAGGGGCAATTAAGGGGTTAATTGCTTGCTCCCTCACACTAGGACCAACTAGGAGCATTATTTATGCCCCAAGGAGCCGAGAAAGTAGAGCTGCACGATTCTGGCCAATATGAGAATCACGTTTTTTTTTGCTTCGAAGATAGATCACTATTCTCTTGGCGCAACACTTTTCACATGAAGAAAAAAAAAAAAAAACACTAACTTTACCGTTTTTTTTATTATTATTCATTGAAGTGCAATCTTTTCCCCCCAAAAAATTGCATTTGAAAGACTGCTGGGCAAATAGAGCGTGACATAAAATATTGCAGCCATGGCCATTTTATTCCCCATGGTCTCTGCTAAAATATGCATAATGCTTGGGAGGGAAGGGGGGTTCCAAGTAATTTTCCAGCAAAAGATATTGATATTCCAGCAAGTGTCAGAAAAAGATTTGGACTTTAAGTGGTTAAACTTCCTGCATTTACACACAGAGGTTTGCTCCAAGAAGGAAGTTGGTTACATTTCATGTTGTAACTAACTTGGCAGACTGCCTGGATTATTTCTTTACCCACACAGAAGTTTATACCTTTGATCTAGCATTAGTTACAATGTTTCCTGTTAAAAACTGGGCAGACTGCCTGGATATTTTCTTTTGACTGCTGAGTGAGCAGATAAAGTCTCTCCACTTGTTATATGAAAGAATCTACAAACTCTGCATTGGAGATAGTCAGGGGGTTGAATCGAGATCAATTTTTTAACCACTTAAGAGAACAGTAAAAAAGTTAGTTGTGAAAGATAATGTTACACTGAGTAAAATGGTACAAAAATTGCGCACACTCGTGGAATGGCGTCAAAGTTTTACCCTTAAAAATCTCCATAGGCGACGTTCAAAAAAAAAAAAAAAAAAATCTATAGGTTGCATCTTTTGAGTTAGAGGAGGTCTATTGCAGAGATACCTCACTTGTGCGGTTTGAACACCGTTTTCATATGCAGGCGCTACTCACTTAAAAGTTTAAGCTTTCAAAAAGAATATGGAAGGACCCATACATTTATTTTTGCGGCCTGTGTCCCATTAGATGATCTCCCTTTACTTCCTTTCTCAAAACAGGAACTAAAAGATGATCTTTAAAAATGTAAGGAATCCCCTCTCATCACTGAACAAGGTGTTTTGGCTTTAAAATACACCTTACAAAAAAAAAAAAAAAAAAAAAAGAGGAAGCAAGGGAACAAGATCCTAAAGAGACACCCTGTAGTAGAATAAACTTTAAGCTTGGATTCAACCTGTGCGGGTGTCTGTACCAGAACATCTCCTTCCTTTCCATTTAACTTGTAAATGTCTTCAAACTAATTTTTAATTCCACCCCTCCCCCCTAAAGAGGGCAAAGCTGGGGCTTCTTTAACCCAAGATAATCAGTTTCGAGCTAGGAGGGCACATAGTCATCCAAAACTTTGTAAGCTTGAAACCATTTCAGATGTCAAAAAAAGGCAAATGCTGGATGACCGTTCCCCTGCAAAAATGCAGCAGGACAAGCCAATCATCTCACATAATGCCTTTTTGGGGGAATTTTTTCATATTGTATAAATGCCTCCTGTCCTACAAAGAGGCTCGATGTACATGAAGTTATCCAAAAGCAGTTTACCTGTAAAAAGCCATAAACCATAACTGAATGGCATTTAGTTTTCTAAAGCAGTTATCAAACAATTGCCTCATTTTACTTTGTGATCGTTTTTGCCTTTCTTCCTGTACTGCATGGCTTTTCTCAGTGCGCGTGTCCCAATGAAAACAACTGTTAAAAGGGCCACTTGTAGCCTTCATCAGAAGCCTGTGTGACAACGTGAGAGCCCAAATGGAAGATTGGAGCAGGGCACTTTTGCCCCTATAGCAGTGCTTTGTATTTTAATACCACAAAAAAAAAAAAAAAAGGAGAAGAAGAATAAAACCACCACTTACATTTCGGAGGCGAGGAGGGATAATCATCCTTAAACAGCATCCGAAGTTTAAATAATCCTCCTTCCCAAGGGGTCTGCAGGGCACAGAAAACAAGCAAACATGAATAAAGAGCCGACATCGAAGGAACAAAAAGCAACGCCCACTAGTGGCCTGTATGAAAATAGCTCACTTTTTTTCTTGTTTGAAATTATTCCAATATCTGAGGATTCTTCCCCTAGTACAGTAAGCCGTGTCCCAAGTGTGTGCACAGTTGACAGTCACTGACGCATTGCATAGTAGCATTAATCTCAGACTCATTAGCGTTGCACTGAAACATCACATGGCAAGTCTGACTGATGTCAGGGTGATGTGATCTTTAACTCTTATTATGACCACCCTGCCACTTAGGTTGTGTTTACATGGCTGTTTTAGCCATTGGCCAATGTGAGTATGCACTCAGTTTTATTTAAATTTAATTTTGGTAAAGCTGGAACAGGTTATGCCCCAAATAAGGTGTAACAAATTCCAAAAATGTGAACTTGGCCTTTAAATTTTATTATAAAGAAGGTATTTGGAGGTGTTGAGCACCTAAAAATTAAGCGGAGCATAAACTGGTGAAAGATACAAAATTCTCCCTTCAGTAAAATTGGCTTTTTCACACATCCTTGCCAATTTTCAAGTCCTACACACGAATTCTGGAATCCTCTGTCTTACCCCTTTTTTGCCTGGAATGGCACATTCCCAGTTCATCAAGTTCATTGTGCCATCTGGATTTTTTGTTGGAACTGCCACAAAACCCTGCGAGAAAAAAAAAATAAAAAAAAATATATATATATATATATTTTACCAACTTTACCAAACGGATTAAGAAATAAAAACTGGTGCATGAACACCACTTACAAAAGGATGGTCTTTTCTCCAAGCTTTCCTCTCCTGCGCAAGTCTGCTCAGGGCTATGCCAGACATAGTTTGGGTTCCTGCAAAGAGTATGGGAAGTTAATTTCAGGAAAAGGGACATCAATGCAGAATTCAATTATGTCACATCATCACCATCTAGTGTTCAAGATGCACACTGCAATAAAAGTATTCATCAATACTCATAAAAAGGAATCTAATAGAAATGCAGAACTGCCATTATTGATTGGTCTCAAAAAGGTGCAGGCTCCAGGGTGGCCATCCAACACTTATTGTATCATCATCTCATTTGGCATACAAGACAGGAATTCAGACATCCCATGCTACCATTTGCTCCTGGCAACTCACTAGACATTGACAAAAATCATGGTGACAAGTCCCAGAGCATGCACCTTTTTTCTTTTTTTTTTTTTAAAGTAAAATGTGTCAGCTTGTATAGGTCTGTACTTAAAAGGGTTGTAAAGGTAAAAAAAAAAAAAAAAAAATCCCTAAATAGCTTCCTTTACAGTCCTCCTTCACTTACCTCATCCTTTCATTTTGCTTTTAAAATGTCCCTGGCGTGGAGAAAGCCTCTTGAGGGGGGAGGGGGCGAGCAGGAGTGAAAAGAGCTGTGTGTTAGTGGGCGTCCCGACACTCCTGCTTCCCCCCCCTCAAGAGGCTTTCCCCACACCAGGAAGAAAGCCTCACATTACTGTGTGTAGTTAGAAATCCTCACTTCCTGTTTATCTGTCCAAGAAGAAATAAGGACATTTAGAAGCAAAAATCAAAGAATGAGGTAAGTGAAGGAGGACTGCACCAAGGTAAAAAAGATATTTAGTTTTTTTTTTTTTACCTTTACGACCCCTTTAAGATAAAGCTTTAAAGCATAAGATGCCACATTCGAGTGCAGCACATGGTTCTAAACCTTTATCCACAGCTAAACACCCAAGAGAAGCACCAAGACAAGTCTTTCCTGTAAGACCCGAGGGGTATATTACAAGCACCGTTTCCAAGACACATTTTCTTTAAAGTATACTATGATGCAACAAAAATGCCATCTTGTTATTGCCACCAGGTTTTGCATGCCCAGAGGTCTTATGCAAGAAAGTGTTAAGTACCACATTTGTAATTACATTCCCCGTGGGTACACCGTGTTATTTGAATACACAGCAATTTCCAGGTTGAAGCCATGTTCAAAAAACATTCGTGTTTACATATGCACTTTTTTTCTTAAAGCCGCTTCAAAATGTTGGGGGGGGGGGGGGGGGAACACCCTGAAGATCCACCATTGTCAAAGTGCAGTTGAGGGTTGGAGGCGAGTATACCGATCACTGTTCTATATAAAAAAAAAAAAAACATAAAACAAAAAAAAAAACACACACATACCCTAAAGATGTAATCTGCTGCGCTACAAACAAAAAAAAAAAAAAGACCCGTTGAAAACCCATGTATGCACATCTAAAAAAGGCCTTTGTACAAAAGCTAAAAAAAAAAAAAAACAAGCAAGCAAACAAGGCAATCAGGGGGGTTCACAGTGTTCCCTAAAATGTGTTCTAACTGTAGGGGGGGGCTGACAGAACACTGTTCTTGATCACTGGGAACAAATCTGACATGTCACGGGTCGCGATTGCCTTGTACACAGGCAGAACAGGAACAGCCTTGTTTACATAGGCAGTTCCTGATCTGCCTGTGTACAAGGCTCCCGTGGCATATGCACCCGCCACTGCGCAAGCCGCCGTACAGGAACAGCAGTTTGCCACAGGATATCTGCGTGAGCAGGTCGGCTAGTGTTTTTTCACCCCAATTGAACTAATTGCCCAATTCCTGCACAGTGAATGTAAACCCTGTTACACCACTTTTACCTACAGGTAAAGCCTATAAAGACTTACCTGTAGATACTGTAAATATCTAGAACTTTTTTTTCTGTATGGAACACACTAAAAATGCACTGCAATTCACACAAATGCATTAGAATGCATATTGTCTCTCTCCCCCCCCCCTTTAAAAATAAAAGTGGATGGGAAACAAAAAAAAAAAAAAAACACACGCAAGGCATAAAAAGTGCACAAATTGTGGTGTACACCATCCCTCAGTACCAAAAACCAAGTGAAATAAAGAGAATGTATTCGGTCTGTACACATTTTCTTAATTGTTCATGTACAAAAAAAAAAAAAAAGTTACATATTATGTATTCCAACGTGTAGATGGAGACCTCAGCACAATTATACATTTTCCCATGATGCAAAACAGTCTGCGTATGGTACCCAAGGTACGCACAGAGGGCAACTGAACTTGGAACTGCTAGCAGTCAGATGTTGATAGAAGTTTGACAAAAACATATTTCAATATTATATATAAATAAAAAAATTAGAATAAATAAATCACCTTCTCTGGATGAGAACAGGATCATCTTCTAAAAGGACACTAGCAGAAAACTGAAGCGCCAAAGAAGGGGCGGGGTTATATGGGTAAACTTTAGGGACGACCCTAGCAACTTTTGCCATGAGTGCAAGCACCAGAATATAGCAGCACAGAACATCAATGGTTTATAAATAAGGCGTGTGCTGTACAATTAAGATAACAGGTTTACACAGCTAAACAGCCGAGGCTGAAATAAAGTAGTCAGAGGTGGCGTCTTCTCAAAAAAGAAGTTCTGTTCAAGGGGGTCTCTAAAGCCTCGTACACACAATTGGATTTTCCAAAAAGAATTGTGTGTTGACAGACTGTTGCCCGAAAATATGACCGTTGCCGGAATTTCTGGACACATGTTGAATGGCAGGCTTTAAAATTTTCCAGACAGCGGTCTGTCAGATTTTCCAATCGTGTGTACAAGTCTGTCAGACAAAAGTCCAAAGTCCAAACATTAGGGTTGTCCTGATACCGAGTATTTGCGCGAGTACTTGTACTCGCGCAAATACTCCCAATGCCTGATCGAATACTTTTTTTTGCTCCCGAGTGCGGGTAGAGAGGGAGCGGAGAAGAGCAGTCCTCGTATGGGGGAGAGGAGAGCTGCTGCCGCCGCCCCCCCCCTCCCGCCGCCGAGTCCGGACATCTAGTTACTATGCGCCGGAGGAACACAACAGCTGTCATTTGCATTTGAATAGCTGTGTTCCCCCGCCGCGCTGACATGTATAGCTCCTCCCCCTTGCCCAAAAACTTTGATAGACGGATTACCCGTCGGATGATCTATCAAAGTTTTTGGGCAAGGGGGAGGGGCTATACATGTCAGCGCGGCAGGGGAACACAGCTATTCAAATGCAAATGACAGCTGTTGTGTTCCTCCGGCGCATAGTAACTAGATGTCCGGACTCAGCAGTGGCGGGGGGGGGACTTGGCTTTGTCTTAGGGGACACAAGGCTGCATTAGGGACATTGGCTGGCTGAATTAAGGGACATGGCTGGCTAAATTAAGGGACATGGCGCTGCATTTAAAAAAAAAAAGTATCGGTAATCTGTATCGGTGAGTACATGAAAAAAGTATCGGTGCTTGTACTCGGTCCTAAAAAAGTGGTATCGGGACAACCCTAACAAACATGCATGCTCAAAATCAATGCTCACCAAACACATTAGCAGAAGGTGCCCAAAGTGTTGCGCCAAGAAAAAACAAAAACAAAAACACAACACACACACGTAGTATGTCACTACGTTTGTTGGTCGACAATTGTGTGCCGTTTGTATGCAAGACATAATCCAGGCACGCTCCCTGTGGACGAAACTCAGCGCTCAAATTCGCAAGTCATTAAAATAACATTGTTTTCCCCATTAGTGCCGTTCACATGAATGCGGTGCGAATCTAAGCTGCGGGAAGAAAAGGGTCCTGAGCGAGTTTGATCCGTGTGCGATGAAAATTCAGCTCTATAGACCAGCATTCCCTGAAATCGCAGCTGCAAATTGCTGTAAAAGTGTGAACCTAGCCTCAATGTACACAAGAGGTTTTACAACCTCTCAAACTATATGAAAACAAACTTTTCTGCATTTGGAAGCGTTTTTTTTTTGCACAAATAGTCAAAACTGAGAAACTACTGTAAACAAAATTAGGCTAAACGCAAGTTACCGCTTTCACAGGCATTTGGTGCTTCATGCATATTTTGCTTTCCAAAAAAAAAAATGCTTCTAAACGCCGGTAACGGCACGCCGACTGAAGCAACGGCACATACATTGATTGCTCTAGTACGCATGTGCCGACAACTTCGGCACAAGTAGGGGATATCCTCAAAACCGTGCAGGTTTAGGGGATATCCTGGGTAGCTACAGGCAAGCCTTATAGGTTTACCTGTAGCATAAATTGGTTGTAAAGGGTTTACAACCAGTTTGATGTGACCTATAAACCATGCAACGCAGTTAAACAAACTGAAATCTTTTAGGTGGAGGGATGTAAACAAAAAATAGTTGCACAAGTTTGCACACCCTTAAACGAATACTTTTTGATTTTATTGCAGCACTTCGTCTTTTTGGGTAGGAGTCCATCAGCATGGCACATCTTGATTCGGCAATATTTGCCCACTCTTCTTTGCAAAAACACTCCAAATCTGTCAGATTGCGAGGGCATCTCCTGTGCACAGCCCTTTTCAAATCAACCCACAGATTTTCATTGGGATTCAGGTCTGGGCTCTAGCTGGGCCATTCCAAAACTTTAATCTTCTTCTGGTGAAGCCATTTCTTTGTCGATTTGATGTATGCTTTGAGTCGTCATTCTGAAAGATAAAGTTACTCTTCATGATCAGCTTTCTAGCAGAAGCCTGAAGGTTTTGTGCCAATATTGACTGGCATTTGAAACCGTTCAAAATTCCCTCTACCTTGACCAGAGCCCCTGTTCCAGCTGCAGAAAACTCACCCCAAAACAATGAGCTGCCACCACCATGCTTCACAGTGTGTATGGTGTTTTGGTGATGTGCACAGCGTTTATGACCCAAACATATATTTTGGAATTATGACCATAACACATTTTCCCCACATGCTTTTGGGAGACTTAAGATGTGTTTTTGCAAAATTTAGATGGGCCTGGATGTTTGTTTCTTTTGGCAAGAAAAGGCTTTAGTCTTGCCACTCTACCTCATAGCCCAAACATATGAAAAATGATGGGAGATTGTTGTCACATGTACCACACAGCCAGTACTTGCCAGATATTTTTGCAGCGCCTTTAACCACTTGTCCACCACCCACCGTCAAATGACGGCGGGCGGAGGACTCCATTGTCCCGACATCACGTCAAATGACGTGATGTCCTTTTAAAGCCGCGGGCGGGTGCGCGCCGCTCTGCTGGGATCCCGGTGGCAACGATCGCCACCGGGCACATGCGATTGCCCAGTAACTAAGCGGGGACGTGGAGCTCTGTATGTAAACACAGAGCTTCACGTCCTGTCAGGGAGAGAGGAGACCGTTGCTGTGTCCCTTGTACATAGGGACACAATCGGTCACCTCCCCCAGTCACCCCCCCTCCCCCTACAGTTAGAACACACATTTAAGTAGTACGCCGCCATTAATAGTAAAAAAAATAAATAAGCCATAAACTATCCCCTATTTTGTAAACACTATAAATTTTGTGCAAACCAATCGATAAACGCTTATTGCATTTTTTTTTACCAAGAATATGTAGAATACGTATCGGCCTAAACTGAGGAAAAACTTTTTTTTATATATTTTTTGGGTTATTATAGCAAAAAGTAAAAAATATTGAATTTTTTCCCAAATTGACGCTCTATTTTTGTTTATAGCGCAAAAAATAAAAACCGCAGAGGTGATCAAATACTACCAAAAGAAAGCTCTATTTGTGGGAAAAAAGACGCCAATTTTGTTTGGGAGCCACGTCGCACGACCGCGCAATTGTCAGTTAAATCGACACAGTGCCGGAAGCTTACATTTTGTCTGGGCAGGAAGGGGGTGTAGGAGTAGAGGTCGACCGATATATCGGCTGGCCGATATATTGCGTTTTTTAATTAATCGGCATCGGCCGATTTGTGCTGTAAGAAAGCCGATTTTTTTTTTTTTTAACTTCAGCAGCGCGACTTGCAAAAAGCTTCTATAAAAGAAGTCAATGCAAGTTGCCTGAAGTTTCCCGTAGAGGAGACTCTGGGCAGCCTGCCAAGTTTTGAGAAAAGTTACAATGTTGCTACTTATCAATTAACTGAACTCTGTGTAGGAGAGTTCTCAGTTTAACCATTTAAAGGCTAAATCTTTTTTTAAATTGGTGCTTACAAGTAAAAATCCTGTATTTTCTGCTGGAAAATCACTTGGAACCCCCAAACATTATATATTTTTTTTTAGCAGAGACCCTAAGAAATAAAATAGCGATTGCTGCAATATTTAATGTTACACGGTATTTGCACAGCGGTCTTTCAAACGCATTTTTTTGGGAAAAATATGCTTTAACAAATAAAACTAAACAGTAAAGTTAGCCTGTTTTTTTTCATCCAAAAGTTTTCATTACCTGTTTTTGTGTATTGGATAGATATATATATAATAAATAATATATATATATATATATATATATATATATATATATATATATATATATATATATATATATATAATAAATAATATATATTTTTTTATATCTAAATTACACTTACAAGTGCACTGATTGGAGGCATGTTGTGTTTAAATATAAGAAATGTTCTGTATTACTTAGCAGGGCAATAATGAAACTTCCGTTTTTCCGAATCCCCCCCCCCCCCCCCTCTGGTGTCACATTTGGTACCTTTCAGGGGGAAGGGGGGCAGATACCTGCGTAATCCCAGGTATTTGCTCCCTCTTCCGGGCATAGATCACTGCAGTGACCTACACCACATCTGGTGCTTAATCCGCCCCCATGCTTTCTTCTGGGAGACGCACAGGTCCCAGAAGACAGCAGGGACCAGTGGGATTGCGCAGCGCGTCTTGCGCATGCACCGTAGGGAACCAGGAAGTGAAGCCGCAAGGCTTCACTTCCTGATTCCCTTACGGAAGATGGTGGCCGAAGCACCCGAGGGAGAGATCGGCTTCGGGTGCCAGCATTGTGGCCACCCACGACAGGTAAGTGTGCATATATTAAAAGTCAACAGCTGCAGAATTTGTAGCTGCTGACTCATTTATTTTTCCGCAGAACTCCGCTGCCTAAACACTGGACCATCATTCTAGCAGCGCTATTTGGCTGCTAGCGGGGTGCTTATATCCCAGCTAGCGGCTGATTAAGGGGTTAAATGCTCCCATGTAGCGCCACTGCAGAAGCGCTTTGCAGGTGTTCATTCAATGAGCAGGAGTGGTGGAGGAGCCGCTCCAAAGATGCTGCTTGCAGGACTTTTCTTTAATGTCCTGCCAGCGCACCGCCTCAATGTGAAAGCACTCGGGCTTTCAGACTGAGACTGCAGGGGAGCAGTTTTGCAGGCACTTTACAGGTGCTATTCTTAGCCCAAAAGTGCCTGAAAACGCCCCAGTGTGAAAGGGGTCTAACTGTTAGATTTTATGAGATGAAGGGGGGCGGAGATCGGCTTAACATATCTGCCCAAAAAAAAAAAAAAAATCGGCATCATAAATCGGCTATCGGCCGCCGCGATTTCTGAATATCGGCATCGGCCAGAGAAAAACCCATATCGGTCGACCTCTATGTAGGAGCACAGTAGGCAAGTGGTTAATGTTGCTGTAGGCCTTCTGGCAGCCTCCCTGACCAGTTTTCTTCTAGTCTTTTCATCAAATTTGCAGGGACGTCTAGTTCTTGGTAATGTCACCGTTGACATTTTCTCCACTTGATGGACCCTTCACGTGTTCCATGGTATATCCAATGCCTTGGAAATTCTTTTGAACCCTTCGTCTGACTGATACCTTTTAACAATGAGATACCTCTGCAGATCAAGGCTTTTGCTGTAGGATGCAACAAGATGTCAGGAAAGACCTACTAAAACAGCTGAACTGCATTTGTGGTTAATCAGTGGCATGGTAAATGATGGAAGGCCTGTACTGATTATTCAACACAAATTTAAATGCGATTGCTTAATTCTGAACACAGCTACATTCCCAGTTATACGGTGGTGTGCACACATGCAATCACATTTTGTTTTTTCTAGTCCCCCCCCTAAAAGATTTCAGTTTGTTTTTAAATCGAGTTGTACAGTTTATAGGTCTTGTTATAAGTGGAAAATGTTGTGAAATTATTTCTCTTCGTCATTTATTTTTTTTTTTAAACGCACACACGTGACATTTTAAGATCTTATATCTATATAATTTTTTTGTCAGCCATAGTATAGTGGTGAAGAACAACTGTGCAATTCACTGTGGAATATGGCTCTTTATATCCCAAAGAACATCACTGCTAGGTACAAGAAACCGTCACAAACGATAAGAGTCTTTGGATTCTAGTTATATTAGGGTTGCACCGACACTAGTATCAATACCGAGCATTTGCACCAATGCCTAATCCGATACTTGGACAGTCAGGGGATGATCGGTGCGGCAGTGGGGGCCATTGCAAGCACCGATCTCACTGTATTTATAAGCCGACCTGAACATAAGCCGAGGCACCCAATTTTACCACAAAAAACAAACAAAAAAAAAACTGGGAAAACAGATTGACGAGCCTAGGGTGTCCCTGGCCGTGTACACACAATCGAACATGTCCGCTGAACCCGGTCCGCAGACCGATTCATCGGAAACTACTCGCATAACCGGCACAAATGTGAGTGCCTGCAGACAGCATAGGAAACAACAATATTGTGGCTGTGGGCGACGTCTGACGTGCCTCCTCCCCCTCGTACGTGTTACGTCCATGGGCAGGACTTTATCAGCACAAGGTAGGATGACACAAAGATGTCGCCAGTCAGACGCTATTGCTAAAAATCTAACTTCACAAGGCCTCCTTTACTCCAAGTACCTGTAATCCACGGCTATCAAAATGTCATGAATTATCCAAATTAACGCCATAGGAAGAGCAGAAGACTAAACATCCTTTTTGTTTTATGCAAAAGACAGCAGGGAAAGCGCCAGCATCCTAAGTACATTTCAAAACTTGACAAGATATGCTGAAATAGAGCACTTTACTACAACAATGCATGAAGAATTAATGTACAGAGCAGGGCGTTCCCTTCATTCATCTCAAGGCTTCATTTTCAGCTTTAAAATTAACCCCAAGCACTAAAATGGCCTTTATGATAATCACTTTCACCTCAAAAGAAAGCTTGGCTGTAAAATTTTACACTTGTGCATCAAGATGTGGGTGTCAAACTTTGCCCACAGCAAGTTTGTGTTTATCTGGAAGAGTCCCTTCCACATTAAAATTAAAGTATTGGTCAGACTGGCTGTCCATCATAGTGATGGGAATGTTGCAGTATGCTCAGATTCTAGATGCCTGCAATTCATACCTGCGGCAGTTTAACCACTTAAGACCCGGACCAAAATGCAGGTAAAGGACCTTGCCCCTTTTTGCGATTCGGCACTGCGTCGTTTTAACTGACAATTGCGCGGTCGTGCGACGTGGCTCCCAAACAAAATTGGCGTCCTTTTTTCCGCACAAATAGAGCTTTCTTTTGGTGGTATTTGATCACCTCTGCGGTTTTTATTTTTTGCACTATAAACAAAAATAGAGCGACAATTTTAAAAAAAATGCAACATTTTTTACTTTTTGCTATAATAAATATCCCCCAAAAATATATAAAAAAACATTTTTTTCCCTCAGTTTAGGACGATACGTATTCTACCTATTTATGGTAAAAAAAAAAAAAAAAATCGCAATAAGCATTTATCGGTTGGTTTTCGCAAAATTTATAGCGTTTACAAAATAAGATCAGCGATTTTTTTCGTGACTGCGACATTATGGCGGACACTTCGGACAATGTTGACACATTTTTGGGACAATTGTCATTTTCACAGCAAAAAATGCATTTAAATTGCATTGTTTACTGTGGAAATGACAGTTGCAGTTTGGGAGTTAACCACAGGTGGCGCTGTAGGGGATGTGTGACCTGTGTGTGTTTACAACTGTAGGGGGGTGTGGCTGTAGGTGTGACGTCATCGATCGCGTCCCCCTATTACAGGGATGACGCGATCGATGCTACGGCCACAGAGAAGCACGGGGAAGCCGTGTTTACACACGGCTCTCCCCGTTCTTCTGCTCCAGGGACGGATCGCCGCACTGCAGCGGCGATCGGGTCCGCGAATCCCGCAGTCCCGGAGCTTCGGACCGGGTCACGGGCGCGCGCCCGTGACCCACGGCTGGGTACTAAAATCAACGTATATATACACACACGTTGATGTGCCCAGCCGTGCCATTCTGCCGACGTAAATGTGCAGTAGGCGGTCCTTAAGTGGTTAACCGCTTCAGTACCAGACACCTTCACCCCCTTTCTGCACAGGTCAATTTTCAGCACTGTTACACTTTGAATGAAGATTGTGCAGTCATGCAACACCATACTGAAAATTCAATTTAGACAGAGCTTTCTTTTAGTGGCAATTAACCACTTCAGCCCCAGAAGGATATACCCCCTTAATAACCAGGCCACTTTTTGCAATACGGTACTGCGTTACTTCAATTGACAATTTCTTGGTCATGCAACGCTGTAATCAAACGATAGGGACATCCTCCCCCCCCCCCCCATAGAGCCTTTTAGGGGTATTCGATCACCTCTGCAGTTTTTTTTCTTTATATTGCCAAAAAAAAATTAACACATTAAGCGTAAATTGATTGGTTTGCCCAAAAGTTATAGCATCTACAAAATAGGGGATAGATGGCGTTTATCATTTTATTTATTTACTAGTAATGGCGGGAGTCAGTGATTTCAGTGGGATTGCGGCAGACAGATCGGACACCCAACTGACATTTGACACTTTTTGGGAACCAGCGACATTATTACAGTGATCAGTGCCATAAATATGCACAGACATTGTACTAATGACACTGGCAGGGAAAGTGTTAACATCGGGGGCGATCAAGGGGTAAATGTGTTTCCGGTTTGTGATTACTAATTGCAGGGTTCGACAAACCCCAGGCGCCAGGTCGCATTGGCGCCTATAATTAGCGGCCTGGCTCCTGAAATAGACTGTGGCAGATGTCTTGTCCCCATGCGGCTCCCCGAACTAAGAGGTCACACCAGGGCTGAGGGCATTCCCTTACATTGCTTACACTGGCAGGGGACATTGCGCCCTCTTCTGGAGGCCAGAACTCAGAGCAGTACCGATTGGAGCATTGCATGTCAAATGACCAGAAGCATGTCACAACCAGGATGTGTCTGCATACAGTGTGCAACAAGGAGTGGAAGTAGCCGAGGATGATCCTGTCCGCCACAAACAGATGGATGGTGGTCCTATTTTCTGGATCAGATGGCATCAGCTAAAAAAAACGCACAGGAGGGCCGTTTCCATCCGATTGCCCCATACAGGAGAGCGTAATTGTGTCAGAGTTCGCTCTGCATGGTGGAGAGGACACAGACCTGTCATCCACCTGCTCAGCGGAGAGATCCGCCACTGAGCAAGCTGATTCCGCTTGGGGGACGCGCCTGTGTGAAAAGGGCACGCATAAAAATAAATCAATTGCGATACACGTTACACATCGCCTTGCACAAACTGGCTCCTAACTTATTTAGCTTGCTCCTAGATTCAAAACAATTTTGTCAAGCCCGGACTAATTGTATGGGGACTGGAGAAACACACAGAACGATCTTCCTGCTTCATCCCCTGACAGAAGGGAGATCTGCCTTGTTTATATCGGCAGATCCCCTTTCTGTCTCAGCGGGGAACGATTGCTTGTGGCCATCAAGTCCACTGGACTCACCGATTGGCTCCCCCGCTGGCCAATTGTAGCACACGTGCGCCACCCACAATAAGTGTATATTGATTGGTTTGCACAAAAGTTAAGTCTACAAAATAGGGGATAGGTTTATGGCATTTTTTTTTAACAGTATTGGCGGTGATCAGCGGTTTCTATTGGGACTGCGACATTATGCCAGAGATCGGACACTTGACACATTTTTGGGACCATTGACAGTGATTAGCGCTATAAAACGTGCACCGATTACTGTGCAAGTGTCACTGGAAGGTAAGGGATAATGCTAGGGGGAAATTAAGGAGTTAACCGTGTTCCCTCGAGTGTTTCCAACTGTAGGGGGATGGTACTGACTAGAGGAGATGTCAGATCGTTGTTCCTCGATAGTGGTGCACCTGCTATCCACGCTTAAAAAGGGACCAGTGTACAGCTACGACGGTTCACGGGAACGTGCCGACATGTCACAGTATAATGAAGGCAGCTGGTCGGCAAGCTGTTAAACACAAGCCTCCAATCAGTGCACTTGTATGTACAATTTAGATAGATTAAAAAAAAAGGCTAACTTTACGGTTTATTTTTTTAATTCATGGAGCGTACAAGCGGTCAGATTTTCCGAAAACAGCCTGCCAACACACTTTTTCTGTCAGAAAATCAAATTGTGTGTACAGGCATTTAGAATATGAAGTCTGAGTTGGGTTGTACTCCCTAGTGTCCAGATATCCAATTTCACCAGTGAACGAACTATTGCTGCAGCCAATCTAAAAATCCTCTATACCGCAGCAAAAGGAAGAACGAACATTACAACATTTATCAAAATACGGTTATAACTAAAATCTGCAGTTCAAAAAAAAAAAATCCTCAAGGTTCCTTTACACTTGTGGTAAGGGTGGGGGTAGTAAACAGGAGGTTGAGCACCAGGGAAGTTTTTAACCACTTAAGACCCGGACCAAAATGCAGGTAAAGGACCAGGCCCCTTTTTGCGATTCGGCACTGCGTCACTTTAACTGACAATTGCGGTCGTGCGACGTGGCTCCCAAACAAAATTTGCGTCCTTTTCTTCCCTCAAATAGAGCTTTCTTTTGGTGGCATTTGAGCGCCTCTGCGATTTTTATTTTTTGCGCTATATACAAAAATACATAGACATCCTGATCGGATCCCCGACCCACGTCAAGGCAGCAACGTATATATACGTTCATGTGCCTGTCTGCCATTCTGCCGATGTAAATGTACATGCGGTGGTCCTTAAGGGGTTAAAGGGGACAAAGGCTACCAGTAAAAAAAAAAAAAAGCTCCATTCAAGAGTGACATGTAAAATATTGTTTAAGGGGTCGTAAAAGGTTAGAAAAAAAAAATCCCCTAAATGCAGTGCCTTGCAAAAGTATTCGGTCCCCCTTGAACTTTGCGACCCTTTGCCACATTTCAGGCTTCAAACAAAGATATAAAACTGTAATTTTTTGTGAAGAAACAACAAGTGGGACACAATCATGAAGTGGAACGAAATTTATTGGATATTTCAAACTTTAACAAATAAACTGAAAAATTGGGGGTGCAAAATTATTCAGCCCCTTTACTCTCTGCAGAAGTTCAGTGAGGATCTCTGAATGATCCAATGTTGACCTAAAATGACCAATGATGATAAATAGAATCCACCTGTGTGTAATCAAGTCTCCGTATAAATGCACCTGCACTGTGATAGTCTCAGAGGTCCGTTTAAAGAGCAGAGAGCATCATGAAGAACAAGGAACACACCAGGCAGGTCCGAGATACTGTTGGAGAAGTTTAAAGCCAGATTTGGATACAAAAGATTTCCCAAGGAGCACTGTGCAAGCGATAATATTGAAATTGGAGTATCAGACCACTGCGAATCTACGAAGACCTGGCCGTCCCCTTTCAGCTCATACAAGAAGACTGATCAGAGATGCAGCCAAGAGGCCCATGATCACTCTGGATAAACTGCAGAGATCTACAGCTGAGGTGGGAGACTCTGTCCATAGGACAACAATCAGTCGTATACTGCACAAATCTGCCCTTTATGGAAGAGTGGCAAGAAGAAAGCCATTTCTTAAAGATATCCATAAAAAAGTGTCGTTTAAACTTTGCCACAAGCCACCTGGGAGACACACCAAACATGTGGAAGAAGGTGCTCTGGTCCGATGAAACCAAAAATCAAACTTTTTGGCAACAATGCAAAACGTTATGTTTGGCGTAAAAGCAACACAGATCACCATGAACACACCATCCCCACTGTCAACATGGTGGTGGCAGCATCATGGTTTGGGCCTGCTTTTCTTCAGCAGGGACAGGGAAGATGGTTAAAATTGATGGGAAGATGGATGGAGCCAAATACAGGACCACTCTGGAAGAAAACCTGATGGAGTCTGCAAAAGACCTGAGACTGGGATGGAGATTTGTCTTCCAACAAGACAATGATCCAAAACATAAAGCAAAATCTACAATGGAATGGTTCACAAATAAACATATCCAGGTGTTAGAATGGCCAAGTCAAAGTACAGACCTGAATCCAATCGAGAATCTGTGGAAAGAACTGAAAACTGCTGTTCACAAACGCTCTCCATCCAACCTCACCGAGCTCGACCTTTTTTGCAAGAAGGAATGGGCAAAACTGATAGAGACATACCCCAAGCGACTTACAGCTGTAATCGCAAGAAAAAGGTGGGGCTACAAAGTATTAACTTAAAGCGGAGATTTAGCGGGAAAACTTTATTTATTTTTTAAGATTAATCTGCTGCTGTTCCCATAGCAATTTGTTTACTCACCAGTCCCATTCTTGCAGCCGCCAGGATCTTCATTTCCCAGAAAAGTATATTTTATAAAAATGTATGATGGACATTGCCATCTTAATTGTGGGCACTCTGAAGCCCTCCTGTACTTTCTTCCAGGATGCAGTGAATACTGATGTCCCAGCATTCACCGCGTTATCCCACGCATGCGCAGTGTTGGCGGCGGGCCGCGCCATCAACACTGCACAGTTGCCATCACAACGGCCGGCGGCGTCCTGAAAAGGACACGCCCCGCAGTGATCATTACAACAGTGCTTCTTTATCAGCAAAAGCTCAGAACGCCGCCTACCGCGTCACGTGACAGCCCAGCTAGCGCGAGAATACACGCCTAGCCATTTCTGATGATCTGCTCCGATTGGCCTCCACGTCACTCCCTGAAGACCTTGCAAGACCTTGCAATCAGCGCCCATAATGCACAGAGCCGTCAGGAAATAGAGCGACACGCCCACTCCCCCGCAGGGATGAATACCCGGAAGTAGAGCCGATTACAGGTAAGGGAACAGTGTGGAGAAAAAAATGTCAACGCTATAATCCTTAAGGCTATGAATGATGTAAAATTCATTTTGGAGGGTGAACCTCCGCTTTAAGGGGGCTTAATAATTTTGCACGCCCAATTTTTCAGTTTTTTTATTTGTTAAAAAAGTTTGAAATATCCAATATGTATGTATGTGTCTATATTTTTTTTTTTCCTCTAGCGAAAAACTCGACCCAAGACTGTTGAGCCATTAGAAACCCAGGCAAGAAAGGGACAACATGCCTCTCCCAAAACTGGTCTTCTCGGTTCCCAGGGTGTTGCAAAGAGGAGATTGTACACCTTGGTAAACATGGATGTGTTGCTGCCATCAATTTCAAACTAAACATTAGATTTTTTTACTATTGTGAACCAATTATGGGTTTGATATTTGCAAGTCATTGCATTCTGTTTTTATATAACTTACACAGCATCCCAACTTTTTGGGAATTGGGGTTGCTGGGCTTTGTTGCCAGCTGTCAGAAAACCCAACCAGAGGCTGCATCTGATTGAAAGCTGTTGCTGCTCAGCCAACAATTTCCCGCCAAACTTTTTTGCTTTTGTTTTCTTTTATAGCCGGGTCTCCCATTAAGTGAATTCAAGACCTGCATGACCAGCTTTAATAAGTATAATAGTTTTGAACATACCCTTTCTCACTGCAATCTCAGAAATGTTATGTTATCAGAAAGTGAAGCTCCGTTGGAGGCTCTTTACCGGTTGCCGAGATGCGCTTTCCCATGGGCGCGCGCCGGCTGTTTTCCTGCTGGATGTCATATGACGTACTAGTAATAAAAATATTAATTTGGTCACTGCCAGCCTCTCTATTAGAGCACACTGTGTATGTTTAAAAATTAGCAGTGTAAATACTGCATATCAGCTGTCTTCAGGATGGCCACGTGACTCACGGCCGCTTTTCAGCTCCCGTGGGCATTCTCTGCAAAGGATATGCGCGGCCACGTGATCTCCCTCCGACAAACGGAGATCACGACCCCTCCCACAGAAGACATCCGACACGGCTCGTTTTGAAATGAGTGTGCTCTAATAGAGGGGCTGGCAGACTTAGATATATGCCTTAAACACTTTATTGTCCCTAAATGAAATTGTTCAAATAGGACCCCAAGTGTCAATATTGTGTGGCCACCATTATTTTCCAGCACAGCCTTAACCCTCTTGAGCATGGAGTTCACCAGAACTTCACAGGTTGCCACTGGAGTCCTCTTCCACTTATGACAACATCACACAGTTGATTAACATTAGAGACCTTGCGCTCCTCCACCTTCCCTTTGAGGATGCTCCACTGATGCTTAATAGGGTTTAGGGCTTGAGACTTGCTTGGCCAGGCCATCACCTTTACCCTTGGTTTCCTTAGCAAGGCAGTGGTTGTCTTGGGAGGCATGTTTGGGGTCGTTATGTTGGTATACTGTCCTGCAGCCCAGTCTCCGAAACACACCTGCGACCTTGTAACCCTAGCAGGACACATGACACTGGGGAGGGAAAAATCTTCTTGCCAAATGACCGATCTTGGCATGATCAATAGAAAATCTGAGGCAATTTGAAAGCTCGACCTTGTTGCTGCCCTGCTCCTGCATATGCTGTCCAGGCCCTATGAGATTGGGCAGAGAAATTCAGATAAAGCAAAGATATGTCCCTTCAGAGTGCCGATTGACAGGTTTTAATCCACTGCTGCTTGCAGAAATTCTAGGATTGTGGAATGAGAGGCTTGCTTCCCTGTTTTCATACTACCAAGAATGAAAGTTATTGGAAATCTTTTCCGATACCCAAGGTAACGTTTTTTCTGCTGGCTAGTGGAGAGTCAGTCACCATATCTGACCCTTTACGTCTCAGAGGCATCCTCTCAATAGCCAAGCCTTAAAGGATTAGTTTTTTTTTTTTTTTTTTTACATGCGGATGTGGTCACTCAATCTTGCTGTAGGATATTTTAAGGTGAGTGAACCATGCCCTTTAAGGCCAGCGATATGCTACAAGAATGGTGGTTGCCTGTAGTGCTCCAATTTTAAAATTACCTTCAGTATGAGGTTTGAATTAAACAGGAAAAAGGCCACCTCTGGAACAGAAGCTTTCAAACCTGTTCCCATCAAAAAAAAAAAAAAAAAAAAACGATGGCTATTAATTTTCCCAGAATCATACAGCAGCGGCTGTTTCAGATGTCTTTGCAGGCACTATTTTTAGTGTTATAGCACCTACAAAGCAACCCAGTGTGAAAGGGGTCTTACACGAGAACTGAGCTAGTTCTTCGGATGAGCCGGAAGCATCTGCTAGTGCCATCAGGCAGCAAGAACAGGGATCCTCCTGCCTGTTGATCTATGCTATGGTTGTTGAATTGCCAACTGTATCAGAACATGTCTGCCCGTTGTCCAGGTTCCATCCCATATTGCCCTGGGCTTCCGAGTCTCCCAACAACGCTCCCATTCACTTGCATGATTGTTATTATGGTGTGATGTGTCCATGGGTATCCCTGCCTTTAAATCTTGTCTCTCAAACACCAGCTCATGGAGCCCATGACTTGAGGGGGAATTTTGAACACACCATCCATTACTTTATTTTTTCCTGAGAAAATGATTTATTTGTACAAAGTCCATGGACTAAATAGCTTAAGTGGCAGTCTGACTCATGCTTTCTCTTCATTTACCAACCAGCCAAGGTACAGCATTGTCGTTTCCAGGTTGCATGCCTCTTCCATAGTCACCGAAAAGAAAGAAGTCGTATAGGTAATGGATCATACCAAACCCCTGTAACCTCAGACCTTTTAGAGCCTCTGCCAAAATTTGAGAGAGTTCTTGTTAAAGGGGGGGGGGGGGGGGGCAGAGTAAAGAAAAAAGTGAACTGAAATCTTTGGGCCTTTTATTGTGAATCCTAGGAATTGTTGATGGCCGTGTTGGATGGGTACATGAAGGAAAGCATCTTTGAGATCTAGTGTTGCTCTAAAAACGCCTAGATGTAAAATATTAGATCAAGTATATCAATTCCATTTAAAAATTTGTACCTCCAGGGAATTCTATCTTGATGTTTAAGGATGGATTTGTCCGAATCTCTCTTTTGACCAAGATGGACACGAAGAGCAAGTCATTGGATTTCTTTGCAGTAAAAAGGTTTGAGCAGAAACTCCTTTCACCCTTGGTGAAAGACCACATCTGTTTCCTTTGGCTTCTTTTGTACTTGCCATTGAGTGCACAAAGTACTTCTGTTATTTAACAAACTTTTTTTGGTCAGCAGACCTGTCCAGTACAGAAAAAAATTCAGAGAAAGGGATCGTACACAACTCAGAGTTTTGATGTTACATCTCCTGGGAGCAGTTTATTAGGGCTGTGGACCTAGCCCTAATTTTACTGCTTCTGATGAGGAGTCTGCAATTAATGTCACAGCTTTATTCAGTGTTAATGTTCTTAATAGTTCTTCTCTGACTTTTCCTACCTCTAGGTAAGATGTAAACTGGTTCAGTCAGAGCATTATAGTGCTGGTTATGCAGGAAGTCACAATGATCATTTGAAAGTTCCCCACCCCTGCTTCCCAGGCCCCCTTTATCCATTGAGAGTGTTTTTCTTCTTCAAAGATTAGGAAGCGTCAATTTTTTGTCCTCACGAAGAAGCCAAAATCTTCACTTTATAGCGGTAGGGGTGAACATCTTTTCCGTGGCTCTGCCCACTCTTTAAAAATGATAGCCTTTGAGAATTAATGTACACTTTTAGGTTGGAAGCTCCTGTACATCTTGTCATGCAATGAGAATTCAATATTCCTCTTTGATGCCTAAAGTGTTGGTAATGGCTTTCAGCATCTCCTTTGTGTCCTCAGATTCTGAATCCTCATAGCTCAGCCTCTTCCCAGCTCGGAGGGAATAGCCGTTTTTTGACCAAAGACACTTTAGACCTTTAAAAACACCTTGCAATTCTTTTGCCACCAGTTTGTTTATGCACCTTTGACAGAGGTTTAGCCTAGCAAGCTGTCAACTTAGCACATACTTTAGGGTGTGAATGGGAGCCACTGCTAGTCTCCTGGGGCCTTGGCCAGAAAAAAAAAAAAAAAAAACTACAAAAGAAACTGGTTTGGCAAGAGAAGAGGTTACCCCTGTTACCCTCTGGCATACCTTTTAGCCATATGCAGGGCAGGTGGTGTCCAACATGAGGAGTTTGTGCAAAAACCACGCACCACCCACTTTTAAATGTTCTGCCTTGGCTCCAGACCCTCAATATACAAGGTGGGTACATATCGGATGTTTCCCTCTGCCATTCGCCTCCCTCTTAGGTGTTGTAATGCCATGTTCCGAGCTCAGCACATGTCCTGATCCCGAAATTTTGTAAGCCCAGCATCACTGGAACATGCAGTGTGGGTGGGCATTCACCATCTTGGTACGCCTGGCCAGAGAAGCCAGTTGAAGATTTGGAGGACTCCTTCAATATAGATGATCCCCGAAGAGCAGGCCAGTGCGAGGTCAATGTGACAGGAGCTGGGGAAGAGGCCATCAACCGGTCAGCATGGTTGCATATCTCCCAATAGAGATGAAAACCTTGGGCTGAAGCGTTACCTGGAATCCCGAGGTAGGATGCAGTTTGGGGGGTCCCCTATCTGCGCTTGTCTGGCAGCTAGGTGCCTTGAATGCTGGAAAAGGAGGCTCCTGAGAAAAAAAAAAAAAAAAGGACAAATGCGAGTGCCACATTTGATAATGGTGGATGAGTTTCCCAATTCAGTTGGAAGGAGCCCAATCCCAGCTGCTGCCCTAAAAGATGACTTGAGAAAAAAAAAAAAAAAAAGTTAGAAATATGCAAATGCATGAACTGGCCCTCCCCAGTTTGAGCTCTCTTTACGATACCGCTAGTAAAGGAAATGAATACAAATCACCACAAGCCCAAAGAGGAATGGTCAATGTAGATTGCTAACCAACACTAATATTCAAATTACTGGTCATCACAGATCAGTTCTCTAGTGGGGTAAAGGTCTAAAAGGTCCACATTTCTAGAATTCCACAGCAAAGGCCATGAATCTCTCCTAGAGCAGACAGATGTCTGGCATTACATCTCATGCATGCCTACCAATTCATACAGGTGTGAAACTGCAATAGCAGAAAAACATGCTATTAAAAGTTCTACTTTCGGTCCAGTGTAGAAAGCAGACGACCAAGGGAACTCCTTCCTGCAGACATGCCACTTGCAAAGCAAACCACCTTAAGGCACCACACTGAACATTACAAATCGCAAACAGGAGAAACGCGAGTAAACTGAACACTTGTTCACTACTGTTCAGTCCCACTCTCGGGCACTCAAAAAAGTCACTCAGCTAGAGCCAAGACACTGGAGGATCTTAAAGCAGAGTTGTCTCCTCCCTCCAGTGTCTCATTTGGCACCTTTAAAGCGGAGTTCCACCCAAAATTGGAACTTTCGCTCAACCCACTCCCCTCCCCCTTACATGCCACATTTGGCATGTAATTTTTTGGGGGGAGGAGTGGGACTTCCCCCCGGCCGGCGCGTCGCTGGATCGTGGAGCAGGTGAGTGTGCGTTTATTAAAAGCCAGCAGCTACACTTTTTGTAGCTGCTGACTTTTAATAAACACTAAATTTGGCTGGAACACCCCTTTAAGGGGAGGAAATGGCAAATTTTTTGACAAGTCCCCTTCTCCACTCTCAGAGATGACATCGGACGTTCTCCCCCTCCTCCGCCAATGGGCCAATTAGAAAGCACAGTGCGCTTCACACATGCACAGTAGGGAAACCGCTGTAAATGGCGAAAGGCTCCACGGACTGCTTCACTAAATAGGAATGGCGGCGCCTGAAACCCAATTCAAAAAATCGACTGGGGTACAGAAATCCCAGGAAACCTGGACAGCCAAGTGTATCATTTGCGGAGAAAACCTTTTCATGGGACTTCTGGAAAACATAGCTATTGGTGAACCTAAGAAATTATGCTTCAAAAAAGAAACAGAGGCCCTTGGCCTGCAGGGCCCCTTACAGTGGAGGGCTTACAGACTGGGCCTGCTACAGCCAGGATCACAATACTCCACTGTGTACTCCGTCATCCAGCTCCATCTCTCTATTATATCCTCTGTTTGTGCCCGTTTTTCTGTAGCTTGCCATCTCTTGCCAGGCCGGTTAGGCTGGAGAAGGAAGATGGAAGGTATAGGATCAGAAAGGAAATGGTTGAGATAAGAGGAAATATAGACACTAGCCTGATCTTATAATAACAGTATTTATTGAAACTATGTATGTCTGTACAATGTGTATTTATCTGTTTGTAAAGTTGGAAAAAAAAATGTAACAAACAATACTCCACACATGATCATTTCTAGGGGGTGCTACGGATCGTCACCCCGTTCGGATCAGCACACCACGTGATCCACGGAGCGCTCCGGAGCCTCGGCCGTAGGAAAGTCCCCGGCTTAGGCCTAGCTCCGGAGCGGCGGCCATCTTGCTCCACCCCGTGTGCTTGTCAGAGCACAGCGTGACACGCCTCCCCACCTCATCGCGCTCACTACAGACCTGGAACTGCCTGCAGACATGTGGAGACAGCATCGGTGAGCATGTATGTACACCAGGGTGGATAGTGATTAGGTTGGTGTAACAAGATTTTTATTTTAAAAAACATTTTTGCTGATCGAAAATGATCCGATCTGTGACATCTGATCCGAGGATCGATCCGATCCGTGATTTTTTTGATCCGTTGCACCCCTAATCATTTCCCACCATCTTTGAAAACAACAGCAACCAGAGAGACCTGATCACCAATGACCACAAACTGGTGGTCAAGTGAGCAGACATGAATGGCCTTTGTTCGTGTATGACAGCAACTGGATACAATTTATACTTGAATATCTTCTAACTCAGTACACCAGGGGGACAGCGAAAAGCTTTCACCGACACAGCTGAGAAGTTCATCACCTCCCTGGCCTTTGTGCCAGGATTTGGTCATCAATTCCAGAAACGAGAAAAGTCCAACCTAAGCTTGTTTGGCTGGGCTTCTCCTATGGGTCACCGGAGTGAAGCACTGAAAAAGTCACAGGAATCAGTGCAGGCACCGCGGCATGACAACAACGTCTGGATCCGCCAGGTGCCTGGACTGATGCCAGTCTCAGCAACTCACTGAGAGCCTGAGACAGACACTCCTTATTCCTCCACAGCTCAGTGCTCAGGGGGGAGGAGGAGCTGCTGACTAAGGCAGCAGCTCTCAGCATCCCAAGCAGAGAGAACCAAGTCATTGGCAAGGTTAATCGCTCAGTTATCAGTGCACTGAGGGACCGATGCTGCATCCACCTAGGTAAGTGTGATGAGTAAAAAAAAAAAAAAAAATCACTTTTAATACTGGCAAACAGGCCCACTCTATGCCACTTGTGCCTCTCAAATGGTCCAAACTAATTGCCATTCACACCCACCCCAGCATCCTCCCCTTAAATGTTTTGGATGGGAATGATGGGATAATGGGGATGCCCCCCCCCCCCATGGTCTGTGATTCACCCCTAGGTGAATGATGTCAGTGCCACATATCCCAGGAGGCATCTGGATATCACCCCCATTCACTAACAGAGGATGGGGAGGGCCTAGTGGCACATCATTGGGAGGCTGAACCTTAACCTGGATGTGCCAGGGCAGCCTTCCAATGATGTCATGTAGAAACATGGCGGCATTGGACCTGGTGGCTGCTGAGATGAGGATCTTAGGACGACAACACTGGATTCACTGTGTAGGCGGGTATATGCAATATGCACAGCCAAGCATCAGATAAACCAGGGGGGGGGGGGGGGGGGGGGGAGATTCCTCTTTCACAGCTTCATCTCTGTGCTGGGAGTGCAATCATAACAGAAAAATTGTCTGCACAGCATGTGGGCATTGAAGCCCACCCCTTTTGCTGCTGCAGTCATAAAGGGGTTAATCCTGGTTTTGTTCACCATTTACCTTATGTTAATGGTTGAACATATATAAAAAAAAAAAAAATATATCACTGTAGCAGGTTGGTTCCTCCTCCTTTGGATTACCCGCCCTCCCTTAAATCCACACCTCTGCCTGCGACACACACACCCCCCTGACATATTCACCCTCCCCACAAACTTGTCATTTGGCCATTCTTCATCATGGCACGGCTAAGAGAATAGATGAAACGCATCTTCCTAATGCAACAGGAGGATCCCTATTCAGCACGGTACAGTCCTAACCAGAACAGTGGCAATACTCTACACAAGAAAGAGTCCCAGACGAAATCAGTCATTTTTGCATTGAAAGATGTAGAGTTCTGCTGTAATGCCATCCACTGATGGATTGGATAGATTGCACTGGGTCACTATTATTCGGTCCACTTTTGAGCCAGCGTAATATTCCCTTAACTCCACATATCTGCAGTCTTCACGCTGAAAATAGATCATCCCTGGATACCCACCTGACTCCCTCCCAACACAGACAACCTGCTGTACCTCCAGGGCAGCAAGTGAACATTCAAAGCCGGCTGACTCTGGTGGATGTAATTGGAAAGAATGCTGTAGAAGCAGGAGAGGATGTTTACACAGCTGGGGGGCATTCGCGGGCGGGCAGCGCACCTGAGGCTGGGGGGGGCATTCGCGGGCGGGCAGCGCACCTGGGGCTGGGGGGGGCATTCGCGGGCGGGCAGCGCACCTGGGGCTGGGGGGGCATTCGCGGGCGGGCAGCGCACCTGGGGGGGCATTCGCGGGCAGCGCACCTGGGGGGGGCATTCGTGGGCGGGCAGCGCACCTGGGGCTGGGCATTCGCGGGCGGGCAGCGCACCTGGGGCTGGGGGGGCATTCGCGGGCGGGCAGCGCACCTGAGGCTGGGGGGGGGGGCATTCGCGGGCGGGCAGCGCACCTGAGGCTGGGGGGGGGGGCATTCGCGGGCGGGCAGCGCACCTGAGGCTGGGGGGGGGGCATTCGCGGGCGGGCAGCACACCTGAGGCGGGGGGGGGGCATTCGCGGGCGGGCAGCACACCTGAGGCTGGGGGGGGCATTCACGGGCGGGCAGCGCACCTGAGGCTGGGGGGGGCATTCGCGGGCGGGCAGCGCACCTGAGGCTGGGGGGGGCATTCGCGGGCGGGCAGCGCACCTGAGGCTGGGGGGGGCATTCGCGGGCGGGCAGCGCACCTGAGGCTGGGGGGGGGGCATTCGCGGGCGGGCAGCGCACCTGAGGCTGGGGGGGCATTCGCGGGCGGGCAGCGCACCTGAGGCTGGGGGGGCATTCGCGGGCGGGCAGCGCACCTGAGGCTGGGGGGGCATTCACGGGCTGACAGCGCACCTGAGGCTGGGGGGGCATTCACGGGCTGACAGCGCACCTGAGGCTGGGGGGGCATTCACGGGCTGACAGCGCACCTGAGGCTGGGGGGCAGTGCAGGTAATGTTGGGGGTTCAGGGTGGGCTGCACACCCAATGTCAGGGGTTCAGGGTGGGCAATGGAGGTAATGTCGGGTGGGCAGCACAGGTAATGTCAGGTGGGCAGTGCACCTAATTATGATGGTTCAGGATGGGCAGTGCACCCAATGTTAAGTGGGCAGTGCAGGTGATGTTGGGTGCTCAGGATGGGCAGTGCATCCAATGTTGGTGGTTCATTATGGGCAGTGCTCCCAATATTGGGTGGTCAGTGAAGGTATTGTTGGGTGGTCAGTGCAGGTATTGTTGGGTGGTCAGAATGGGCAGCACACCCAATGTTGGAGGGCAGTGCAGGCAATGTTAAGGGTTCAGGATAGGCAGTGCATCCAATGGTGGGTGGGCAGTGCAATTACCAGGTGGGCAGTGCAGGTGATGTTGGGTGGTTAGGTTAGGCAGTGCATCCAATGTTGGGTGGGCAGTACAATTGCCAGGTGGGCAGTGCAGGTGATGTTGGGTGGTTAGGATAGGCAGTGCATCCAATGTTGGGTGGGCAGTACAATTGCCAGGTGGGCAGTGCAGGTGATGTTGGGTGGTCAGGATAGGCAGTGCATCCAATGTTGGGTGGGCAGTACAGGTGATGTTGGGTGGTCAGGATTGGCAGTGCATGTGATAGGTGGACATTGCATGCTCACTTTCTCTCCATAGGAATGAATGGGAAGAGTGAGGGTACATCGGCGCCCTCCTCCTCCTCACATGCAGGAACCGGTGGAGGAGGTCCCTGCTCAGCACTGACAGCAGGACCGGGCGGAGGACTGGCTGCTCCGAGTCACGATGCGGCCTCCTCCCCTCTCCGTCCCCGCAGTGCCCCGGGGGGAGGAGGGAGAGCGGAACCCGGCTGCACCCCCTCACTACCCTTGTGGCCCCCGGGGGCCCCTCACCTGATACAGCTTCACCCCCTGACAATCCGGGCTCGGCGGCGCTTTCTGCTCTTTGTCTCGGGACAAAGCCGCTAAAGTTTCCCTCCTGAAGCCGCGCTGATCCTGACCCAGACTAAATAGGACCTCATGTCACAAGGACCCCGCGCCGGGGCTGCCCTTACTCATGCCTGACAAAAGGGAGTAACAGGAAAACCCCGCCAGGAGTGGGGGAGGGGCGCCCGTCCTGTCAGGGTCCTGAATTTTTATACAAATAAAACAATTGCCGGATATATTACATTGAGTTTTCACTCTCCTCACCTAACACACCTCAGAGCCCGTCCCCTGCGAGTATAACGGCACTGAGTTCACTCTACACCTCACCACTATTTTTCTCCGGCACATCCTCTGACATATAATAAATGGTGATATGACATCCTATTACAACATCCACTAACTATTTATATTTCACCCCGGTTACAATTTTTTTTTAAATCCGCTCAGGCATATCCTTAGACAGCTACACACTTAAAGGAGCCGCTTCTTAAAATTTAGGGACCGTCTGCCAAGCGACAGTCGGGATGAGGTAGCAGGCCGCAAGGAATGTGTAGCAAGGCACAGGGGGCGGCTCGCAGCAGAAAACCGCGAGTGGAGGGCATATATGGAGAGAGCTGGCGTTCAGTTATCGATATCTATCGAAGGAAAATTCCGAGGACACGGGTCGGGAGACACCCCGCGGCCGAGGCCTAAAACTGCTGAGGGTTTCCCTCCTCTGGTCGGGAGGCACCGGGCGCGGGAGCGCAGAGAGCCCTCCGCTCATTGGTGCAGACGGCTGGGATTGGGCGGGGACAGCAAATCTACGCGAATCAAAAGCGGCGTTGCAGAGGGTGGAGAGAGCCGAAGAGAGTTGTTCAGATGGTCCCTAACTTTTGTTTCACAGAAATAGATGTGTGAGTTTAATGTCTGCGGATTTCACAGGCACACCTGACAGGACCAGGGACACGGTGTTATTCCAGACTACAGCCACATTTCTGTCATAAACATATACTTTACGAGTTATTCAACCAGAAATACAAGTGTTATCAACAGCCACTCACAGTCCATGGCTCATTTTCCTAGTTCAGCTGGGTGCATGAAAGCAGACATCTGATTGGCTGCCGGAGGCATCTTTTAATTTTTATGAAGCAGCTGAAATGTGTGAAGTGTTTGGCCCCATGTACACAGGATAGGTTTTATTATTATTACCCTGTGCGCCAGAGGAGAATAAAGCAGCGTAAAATACGCCCAAAGACGCGTTTTCCAAACACGTTTAGGTGCGTCTAGCGTTTGCCCATTCTATTATTTTATTGGCCAGAATATTCATTTAATTTGGCCATTGAAATGAATAAACACCACTAAAGCACTAAACACGCCGGTATCGTTCAGGCTCCATTCACATTTGGCGTTTTTGGATCTCGGGCAGAATCGCTGCCATTCTTCCCACCATTTTAAATTCGCAAAAAAAAATGCTGCATGTTGGGTGCCATTCATTTTCAATGGCACCTAAATGTGGTACGGTTTTGCTGTGATTATCGTGCTGCAAAGTGAAACGCGTGACGCTTGGCAAAGCGAATATCCTGCTCCTTTTTTGAGGGACAAGTTTCACCCGTTGCAGTTTGCTGCACGATTTATGGCGCGATAATTGAAAATGAATGGCACCTAACATGGGTGATTGTACCGCGGTTTGAAATTGCGAGCAAAATCGCTGCTCCCAAAATGAGCCTGAACCACTTCAATACCGCACGCCGTCATATGACGTCCTTGATTTGTGTGGTGATATCTGAATGATGGGTACCGCTGCAGGCATCATTCAGATATCACTATTTTCAGGCGGCGATTCTTTGCACGATAAGAACGATCATAGTGGCAGTTCCGCTGCTTGATCGTTGTTACAGGTGACGAGACGTTCCCCCCCCCCCCCTCCCGCCACCATCTGGTGCTTTTCTAGGCTCTCCCGTTCCATCAGGGACAACCATAGAGATTTCCGGTGACCAGATGGTCACCAGTCATCTCTATGACTGTCGGAGGAACAGGCACGACGTTATGACGTCATGCCCGGGCCTCGGATGTAAACAAAGCCGTGATCGCGGCTGTCAGCATGAGATCAGTGAATTTTTTTTTTCCGATCTCATGCTTTCCAGGCTGGAGAACAGATGTGGGGTCTTATTGACCCCACATCTCTCCATAAAAAGGACCTGTCAAGATAGATTGCTATAACAAGGGATGTTTACATTTCTTGTAATAGGAATAAACGTGCTAAAAATTATTTATTTTTTTAACTAGTTGCCGACCGCCCGCTGTCATATTACTGCGGGAAGTTGGCACGCCTGGGCGAGAGCCCGTAGCTCTACGTCTGCTACTTTGCGGCCACTAGGGGGCGCGCGTCCCCGCTCGCCCCGAGTACCCGCCGGGCACACGCGATCGCTCAGTACAGAGCGGGGAACGGGGGCTATGTGTGTAAACACACAGCTCCCGGTCCTGTCAGCGGGGGAAACGCTGATGTTCTGTTCATACAATGTATGAACAGAAGATCAGTGATTTCCCCTAGTGAGGCCACCCCCCCATACAGTTAGAACACACCCAGGAACACACTTAACCCCTTCCCTGCCCCCTAGTGTTAACCCCTTCACTGCCAATGGCATTTTTATAGTAATACAATGCATTTTGCACTGATCGCTATAAAAATGCCAATGGCCCCAAAAATGTGTCAAAAGTGTTCGAAATGTCGCAGTACTGAAAAAAAACGCTGATCGCCGACATTACCAGTAAAAAAAAAATATTAATAAAAATGCCATAAAACTACCCCCTATTTTATAAACGCCATAACTTTTGCGCAAACCAATCAATAAACGCTAATTGCGTTTTTTGTTTTTTTTTATGAAAAATATGTAGAAGAATACGTATCGGCCTAAACTGAGGGAAATTTTTTTTTTTATATATCTTTTGGGGATACTTATCATAGCAAAATGTAAAAAAATATTGATTTTTTTTCAAAATTGACGCTCTATTTTTGTTTATAGCGCAAAAAATAAAAACCGAAGAGATGATCAAATACTACAAAAAGAAAGCTCTATTTGTGGGAAAAAAAGGACGCCAATTTTGTTTGGGAGCCACATCGCACGACCGCACAATTGTCAGTTAAATCGACGCAGTGCCGAATCACAAAAAGTGCTCTGGTCATTGGGCAGCAATATGGTCCGGGGGTTAAGTGGTTAAAGTGTAAAAAAATATATATATTTTTTAAACTCCCTTGTCCCCGGTAGCTCGCAATCAGAAGTTAACACACACGCAAGTCCCGCCCATTTATGTAAACGCCGTTCAAACCACACATGTGATGTATCGCTGCATGTGTTAGACAATAGCACTCTGTAACTCTAAACTGGTAACCTGTAAAAAAAAAAAATTAAAGCGTCGCCTATGAAGATTTTTAAGTACCGAAGTTTGGCGCCATTCCATGAGTGTATGCAATTTTAAAGCGTGACATGTTGGGTAACTATTTACTTGGCGTAACATCATCTTTCACATTATTAAAAAAAATTGGGCTAACTTTACTGTTTTGTTATTTTTTAATTCATGAAATGGTTTTTGTCCATTTGCAATGACCCATTTTATTCCCTAGGGTGTCTGCTAAAAAAAATATATAATGTTTGGGGGTTCTGAGTAATTTTCTTTCAAAAAAATTATGATTTTTACATGTAGGAGAGAAGTGCCAGAATGGGCCCGATATTGAAGTGGTTAAAGGGGTTGTAAAGGTTTGTTTTTCCTAAAAAATTAATAAAATAACAAACATATTTTACTTACTTGCTCTGTGCAAAGGTTTTGCACAGAGCAGCCCCAATCCTCATCTTCTGGTCCTCCAGCTGCGTTCCTGGCTCCTACCCGCATGAAGTGCCCCCTCAGAGATCCGCCTTTCAAGGGGACACACATGTGGGCGCGCTCCCGAGTCATGTGAATTGAGTGCAAATTCCATTGTAATTTTTTTGCCTAGATTTAAAATAGATAGAAAATACAATTCGAGGAGCACTCGCTCGTCCCTCCCCTTTCCTGACCTGCCGGGCTGCATGCTCAGATAAGGGTCTGACATGCCATTTTTTTGGGTGTGGGGCTTCCCCTCAAAATTCATACCAGACTCAAAGGGCCTGGTATGGATTGGCGGGGGGGGGGACGACCCACGCTGTCTTCTTAGGGTATTTTTACATTGTTAACATTGCATACACTTGATCCCAGAGCGCACAAGTCGGATCAGTTAAGATAATTATCTGACTTGAATGCAACTTCCAAATTCAAATCTATGGGTTGAAATTGCACCCAAGTCGGACCAAAGTAGTGCAGGAACCTTTTTCAAAGTTGGACCAACACAAGTCGGATCAGTTAAGAGGGCTCCCATAGGAAACCATTAATTTTGACATGTAATGCGACCTGTGCTCTTGGAGTCGGAGCATATGTTAAAGCAGTGTGAACTGGGCCTAAGTGTGTGAGGTAAGGGGGGACTCTCAGGTAAGGATGGACTCTCATGTAAGGGGGGACTTTCACGTAAGGGTGGATTCTCGTGTAAGGGTGGACTCTCGTGTAAGGGTGGAATCTCGTGTAAGGGGGGACTCTCGTGTAAGGGGGGGACTCTCGTGTAAGGATGGACTCTCATGCAAGGGGGGGACTCTCGTGTAAGGATGGACTCTCATGCAAGGGGGGGACTCTCGTGTAAGGGGGGACTCTCGTGTAAGGGCAGAAATGTAATGAAGGACTCTGAGATAAAGGGGGACTCTTAAAGGGAACTCTGTTGTACTAGGGGCTCTGATGAAAGGGCAGAAATGTAAGGCAGGACTCTGATATGGACTCTTTTTTTTTTTAATGGTGACTCTAATGGGAATTTTGTTGTCATGGGGACTCTGATGTATTTCAAAGTGATAAAGAATGGTGCCACATTGAAACAAAAAAAGGGTCTTCCTGAGGACACACAGAGTGCGAAATGCATAGAGGCCACGCTGCTGCTACCGTGGAATCTCTTCTGGGTAAACACTACACGCTACTTGTGGCCTTTTGGAACGCATGCTCTGTAGGCGAGCGGCGGTGCTTAAACATCCGAAGTCTGTTTTTGTTGATGCTTTTAAAGCCCCTATAAATGTAAGTGTAATATATTCTCTGCATTCATTTCCCTATTGGAATAAAACACTGCACCATGATTACATTATCTTTTTGGGTTTGTGGTTTGCATCACCTATAGAAGAGTATTGATGGGGAGTTTATGGGCAATGGTGGATCCATCCTACATTGAACATTCTGAAGACCCGGTGTAATAATATGAAGAGTGATTGAGACCTTCAGAGGTCACCTTTATCTGGGGAGTGAGCATTCTTCTCGTGTGGTGGAGCACTTGTTTGAAAAGCTCTCATCACCCTCTTCAAAGGCATTGTGTTTGGAGGATTTCCGTGCAATGAACTGATTATCACTTGACACACGATTTGTATGGAAGCTTTTGTTATTTGATTGCTCTTTGTAGCACATGGTGTAAAATACTTTTTTATTCACAGTGATTTGGTGTACAATCCTGGTGAACACTTTGAGTGTTTTTTTTTTTGCTTCTTGCACAGCTTATTATTTTATGAGGAGTAGCACCTTTTTCTTGCTATTTATCTATGGGGACTCTGATGTAAGGACAGAGATGTAAGGGAGGATTCTGATGTAAGGGCAGGGATGTAAGGGAGGATTCTGATGTAAGGGCAGGGCTGTAAGGGAGGATTCTGATGTAAGGGCAGGGCTGTAAGGGAGGATTCTGATGTAAGGGCAGGGCTGTGGTTTCTGATGTAAGGGCAGGGCTGTAAGGGAGGTTTCTGATGTAAGGGCAGGGCTGTAAGGGAGGATTCTGATGTAAGAGCAGGGATGTAAGGGAGGACTCTGATGTAAGGGCAGGGATGTAAGGGAGGACTCTGATGTAAGGGCCGGGATGTAAGGGAGGACTCTGATGTAAGGGCAGCGATATAAGGGAGGACTCAGATGTAAGGGCAGGGATGTAGGGGTAGAGATGTAAGGGCGGATTCTGATGTAGGGGCAGAGATGTAAGGGTGGACTCTGATGTAAGGGTGGACTCTGATATAAGAGCAGAGATGTACGGGCGGACTATGATGTAAGGGCAGAGATGTAGGGGCGGACTCTGATGTAAGGGTGGACTCTGATATAAGGGCAGAGATGTAAGGGCGGACTCTGATGTAAGGGTGTGGATGTAGGGGAGCACTCTGATGTAAGGGCAGGGATGTAGGGGTAGAGATGGAGGGGAGGACTCTGATGTAAGGGCAGAGGTGTAGGGTAGGACTCTGATGTAAGGGTGTGGATGTAGGGGAGGACTCTGATGTAAGGGCAGGGATGTAGGGGTAGAGATGTAAGGGCGGACTCTGATCTAAGGGCAGAGATGTAAGGGCGGACTATGATGTAAGGGCAGAGATGTAGGGGAGGACTCTGATGTAAGGGCAGAGATGTAGGGTAGGACTCTGATGTAAGGGTGTGGATGTAGGGGAGGACTCTGATGTAAGGGCAGGGATGTAGGGGTAGAGATGTAAGGGCGGACTCTGATGTAAGGGCAGAGATGTAAGGGTGGATTCTGATATAAGGGCAGAGATGTAAGGGCGGACTATGATGTAAGGGCAGAGATGTAGGGGAGGACTCTGATGTAAGGGCAGAGATGTAGGGTAGGACTCTGATGTAAGGGTGTGGATGTAGGGAGGACTCTGATGTAAGGGCAGGGATGTAGGGGTAGAGATGTAAGGGCGGACTCTGATGTAAGGGCAGAGATGTAAGGGTGGATTCTGATGTAAGGGCAGAGATGTAAGGGCGGACTATGATGTAAGGGCAGAGATGTAGGGGAGGACTCTGATGTAAGGGCAGAGATGTAGGGTAGGACTCTGATGTAAGGGTGTGGATGTAGGGGAGGACTCTGATGTAAGGGCAGGGATGTAGGGGTAGAGATGTAAGGGCGGACTCTGATGTAAGGGCAGAGATGTAAGGGTGGACTCTGATGTAAGGGCAGAGATGTAAGGGCGGACTATGATGTAAGGGCAGAGATGTAGGGGAGGACTCTGATGTAAGGGCAGAGATGTAGGGTAGGACTCTGATGTAAGGGTGTGGATGTAGGGGAGGACTCTGATGTAAGGGCAGGGATGTAGGGGTAGAGATGTAAGGGCGGACTCTGATGTAAGGGCAGAGATGTAAGGGTGGATTCTGATATAAGGGCAGAGATGTAAGGGCGGACTATGATGTAAGGGCAGAGATATAGGGTAGGACTCTGATGTAAGGGTAGAGATGTAAGGGTGGACTCTGATGTAAGGGGGGGATGTAGGAGAGGACTCTGATGTAAGGGCAGGGATGTAAGGGAGGACTCTGATGTAAGGGCAGAGATGTAAGAGCGGACTATGATGTAAGGGCAGAGATATAGGGTAGGACTCTGATGTAAGGGGGGGATGTAGGAGAGGACTCTGATGTAAGGGCAGGGATGTAAGGGAGGACTCTGATGTAAGGGCATAGATGTAAGAGCGGACTATGATGTAAGGGAAGAGATGTAAGAGCGGACTATGATGTAAGGGCAGAGATATAGGGTAGGACTCTGATGTAAGGGTGGGGATGTAGGGGAGGACTCTGATGTAAGGGCAGAGATATAGGGTAGGACTCTGATGTAAGGGTGGGGATGTAGGGGAGGACTCTGATGTAAGAAAACCCAGACTGGGTTGCCATGTTTGGGGTGCCATTAACAGTGAAGGTTTTCTGCTCTGGTGGGTTCCATGTGCAGAGTAAAGTTGTGGGCACATTTTGGGCCTGTATTGGAGGTCACTGACACCTTATACGGAGGTTGGGTGGAGGAGCGCCTCAACATAATAAACCTAAAATACAAATTAAACATGGATTTCTTGTTAATAGTTTTGCACTTAAAATACTTGAGTGCTAAATATGCCATACCACATTCTGTATATTGTCAAAGATTGTTACCTTTTTATATTGTGTTAATCTCAAAAGTAAACATTTTTGGGGGTGTTCCTTAATCTTTCGCACACTTCGCTGCTTTTCCACGCCCTTCTCCCTTTTTGTGAATCTGCAGGATCCTCATGTGATTTCCCACTTTTTTCTTTTTTTTTTTTTCCCCCTGTGTGGTGTTTCCTTTTTTTTGTACCCACCATACTCTTTACTTTTCCAGACAACAATGGGTGTTGGTTTCCTATCCATGATTATTTATGGGAGGAGCCCAGGGGGAGTTAGGTGCTACTTATACCACCACTGGGACTTGTTCACATTCTGGCTTCTCTCCTCTCACATGCACTTTAGAGCCTGGCTCTGTGCGATGTCACCAGGTAACTGTCTGTGATTTCCTCTGCCACCCAGACTGCACACCAACTTGTTTTCCTTCACCCTTTTCCCTTCGGGGTATTGCATCATCTTCATGCGATTTTTTTTTTTTTTTTTTTTTTTTTTTTTTTTTTTTTTTAATTACTATTTTTTTTACAAAGATGTTCCCCCTTAGTACTGTATCAATTGCACATGGATACCCTGCAAGTATTATATAGGGTGTTTAATCCCCTGTTTGTGTGGTGTGGTTTTATTTTTTTATTTTCTCACACTTGTGATTATATTAGACCAACTAGAAATGCATAATATATGATTAGAGATATCTGGCACATACTGTATATACACGCTTTCTCCTGATAAGTGACATCAGGTCACGAAACGCATTGAGCTAATAGATGTCGTGTTCAAATCGGATACTACATCCTACCACGTCATCGTGGATTCTTTTTATGCATTATGTACTTTATGCGTCCATAAAGGGCGCAGGAGCGCCGCCCCCCTCTCCTGTCACTCACCATAGATTCATGCATTGCATGCATCTATCTATGATCGCCGCTGCCGCCCCCTATTCATGTGCCTGGCTCCTTGTCGGGTTGCCGGGCATATGAATTACAGTGGCGGCTTTTGTATGGAAGCTCCTGTTTAGAGCTGTCAGCTCTAATGGGCTTACTGATTAGTCGTTGGCTCTAACAGGCTTCCAAAAGTGTAAGCCGTGGGCGCCACGCTGTGTGTTTTCTGCTTACTCAGTGGTGTGTTAGGGAAGCTTCCCTAACACTGACCCGTCTCTCAGCCAATCAGGTCGCTGGGTATGTTACCGGCAATCTGGTTGGCTGAAACAGGCGCTGTGATTGGACAATTAGATTAGAGGAGTGTGGAGGACTGTGACTGGGGCCCCACTGAGACAGGTAAGTGCCAGAGCGTAGGATGCGCAGTGGCAGCAATTAATGGTCACAGTAGTGACAGTTGATGGATACAGTGGCTGCAATTGATGTGTGTGTGTGTGTGTTTTTTTTTTCTTCAGTCTGTTTGCACCCCTCCAAAAATTTTGAGCGCCAGCCGCCACTGTACTTGACTATATTCCAATCGTGTGCTATTAAATTTTGGGCTTTTCTATACGTATCATGTACTACTCATTTTTTGGATTAATTTTGCATAATGTACTGCTGTATAAAATATCTTACTCTATGCAGGTATTTAATTATGTGTAATATATTAATTTTCTATCAAATCTGAATCCTTATGAGACAAATTTCCTTCTTTTTACATATATTATAGATATGTTAATTTTAATGCCACACAACGCTTGACCCTCTGCGTACTTCATTTAAAGTCCCGCTTCCTTGTTCTCTTTTGTATATTTATTATATTGCAGTTTAACAATTCTTAAAGGGGGTTGTAAAGGTTCTTACCTTAGTGCAGTCCTCCTTCACTTACCTCATCCTTCCATTTTGCTTTTAAATGTCCTTCTTTCTTCTGAGAAATCCTCACTTCCTGTTCTTCTGTCTGTAACTACACACAGTAATGCAAGGCTTTCTCCCTGGTGTGGTGTGTCGTGCTCGCCCCCTCCCTTGGACTACAGGAGAGTCAGGGCGCTCTCTACGTTGCAGATTGAGAAAGGAGCTGTGTGTTAGTGGGCATCCTGAATCTCATGTAGTCCTAGGGAGGGGGCAGGCACGACACCAGGGAAAAAGCCTTGCATTACTGTGTGTAGTTACAGACAGAAGAACAGGAAGTGAGGATTTCCCAGAAGAAATAAGGACATTTAAAAGAAAAATCGAAGGATGAGGTAAGTGAAGGAGGACTGCACTAGGAAGCTTTTTAGGGAAAAAAATAAATTGTACCTTTTACAACCCCTTTAAGCCTTGTACACCCAATCGGATTTTCCGATGGGAATTGTATGACGACAGGTTGCTGGCAGAAAATCCGACCGTTTTGTACACTCCATCGGACAATTGTCAGATTTTCCACGGACAAATGATGGATGGCAGGCTTTAAAATTTTCTGATTGTGTGTTCACCAGTCCGTCGGACAAAAGTAAAAATGCGCATGCTCGAAAGTGATGCTCACACGTCATTAGCAAAAGGTGCCCAAAGGTTGGCGCTAAAGCGCTGAAAAAACACGTAGTTTCATGTTTGTTGGCCGACAATTGTGTGCCGTTTGTATGCAAGACAAATTCATGGCCAACGCCCATCGGACAAAAAGCCTACGCTTTGTCTGCGGAAAATCCGATTGTGTGTATGAGGCTTTAGATGAGATGGCTGTATTAGTTTCCTTTTTTTTAAGGTTTTCTTTCTTCTATTTTTCACCTAGTGATCAAGCCAGCAAGTCTGTTTTTCAAAAGCACAAGCTCTCCAGCAGAATGTATCTGTATACATGGAGACAAACCATCTACCGTTGGCAGGGTGGTAAGCTGCAATAGATTAAATTTTTGGGTTTAATACCAATTAAATTTAATAACTGAATGTGCACGTCTACGCCTTGAGATGTTGTATTCACATTACACACTGTATATTTGAACCGGTTCCTTAGGTGTGGGGGGGGGGGTATAGAATAACATAATTTTGGCAACCAAAGTGACTTGTAGAAATCTTCTTTTAAGGCTCTGTTTCCACTACTGCGAGTTGTGCGACTTGACACATGTGAAGTCGCATGACAAGTCAAAACCCATATATTTCAATGGTCCCCGTTCTAATTAGTGCGACTCAAGTGCACTACTTTCTTCCGACTTCGGTGTGACTCTTTGTCACATGGTTTTAACCGGTTGCATGACAACGCATCACAAATCGCATTGCAAAGTCGCATTGTAAATCGTGTGACTTTTTGGTTGCAATAGTGGAAACCGAGTCTAAATGAACCCTTTTCCCTTCTAGAGAAACCTGGTGGTTATAAGAATAGGAATTGTACGGCTTTTCTGGAAATATTACGGTTGGAGCGTGTTCATACCGTGTCTGTTTAGGTGTGTCACTCTGCAGAGATCAAAGCGGGTGCAACGCAAGGTGACGGAAAACAATTATTTTCTGTGTTCCTTGCTCATACCTATATTGGGCATCATGACACCCCTGTGTGCATCGGTCCTTTAGGAAAAAGTGTTCTGTATCTTTGGTGAGCTCATATATTTAGTATTTGACAACATGTCCTCCGGAATATATGCACTGTCACTGTACTTGTACCTCTCAACATTCTGAGATGGGAATGAGGGACACCTAATGGCAAAAGTATGTAGACCTAGGACACATCCCCTGCCACGCTCTCTTAAAGGGGATTTGTACAAAAAAATGATTGGTTAAACCCCCACAAATGTGCTTTTTTTTTTTTTTTTTTTTTTTTTTTTTCTTCTTCTTCCTCTCATTTTCAGTTTTGCAGAAACACACTACAGTCCATGTAACATGGTTTCCTAAGGATGTAGCTCACATCTGTGCATTTTATGGAAAGGGCCATGGACTTTCTTTTGGTTTTTGGCTCCATAGACTTCACACTGAGTGCGGGAATGAAATGGTGCAAGTTCATCTGAATGCGGTGTCGCACAGATTAGGACTGTGCCATTGCTGCCAATTTTACATGTCAAATCGCACCAATGTGAACCAAGGCAAAATGTTTAGCATTAGGAAACTGAAAACAACTTTTTTATTTATTTTTCCCCCTATTTTAATTATTTTTTGTATGTATTACATTAGTTACTATGACCCGTGGTGGCAGACGGTACATTAACCGCCATGCTGCATATTAAGAAAATCAAAATGACCGTCACAGTTCACAATCTGCATATATCAAACTGCACTGTAGTCAGATGGCTGTATAACATTCCCTATGCATCTCAGTCTAATATGCCTTAGTAGTGTTTGTGTCTTAATCTTACTTGCTGGCAATGGTGGTGGCACTAACTGTATCGTGTTTTTTTTCCCTTCACGGCGGTGCTGGCTCCGCCTTCATTTAGAACGTGAATAGCCGCTCTCCTCGGGCTCGGCTCCTCCCATCCCCTCCTGCCTATGGTCATGACCCCTGAGATAGGTCACGCTGCTGGGAGGGGCGCAGGGCTGCTCTAAACATAGGAGGAGCCAGAGGAAAGTGTTGGTGGCACTGGCAGCCGCAGCGTGATGGCTATTGGCTGACGCCACCTTCCGGGTACGTGCAGGTAAATAAATACTGAACCCGGAGAAACACTGACATTGACAATGATTGACAGCCGGCTGGCCCACTGCCGATCAGCCCACTGGGAATCTCCCGATGGCCAGTCCATCGCTGGCCCTGAGTGGAGGTGGGTCATTATCGGCAATTCTTTAGTTGTTTCGGCATTTCCCCAAAACAGGTATTTTCGGCCGATATATCAGTCGCTGATATATCAGTGCATCCCTAATATATATATATTTACACATACAGCGTTTTTTTTTTTTTTTTTTTTTCAGGGGGAACTTGGTAGAACCCTTGAGGGGGCCTATTCACCACAATCACTTGTAAACACAAGTCCAATTTACAAGTGACCGCTCTGCATTCTGTGTAACGCCCCCCCCCCCCCCCCCCCCCAAACTCTGTATGTAATGCAATCCTGGTATTCAATGCCCCTTTAAGACCCCCTTATTGTTCGGGAAATTTGACTACCACCCACTATTTGATGTAATATGGAGGGGTTTTGAGGGGTCGTGGTTGAGTTCCAGCACCTATTTGAGGGGGAAAAAAAGACACACACACACACACAAAAGTATTGTGACACATGCCTTTACACACACGTGAATTTTAATGACATCCCAGTCTTAAGGCCTGTACACACGGTCTCGCTTTTTGCCAACAAACTTCAAAATCGTCACGTTTAAAAAAAAAAATATATATCTGACCGTGTGTATGCTTCATCGGACAAACTTTTTTTTTTTTTTATCGGTCAAAAGTTCACTCTGCAAACGGACAAACTTTTCGGCAACAAAAGTCCGATTGGTGCCTAGTCCGACTGTGTACAGCAAGCCATCAAACTTTTACATTTACATTATCTGTCAGTTCACACACTGAGCGGCTCTGACAAGCCTCACGATCTGCTGCCTGTGAAACTGTTTAACAGGCCGTAATGGCTACACACTCCTTGGTTGTAGCATTTCGGGGCAGAGCTTGGGGAGACAGCTCAGGGTGATTGTGGTGTGCCCAGGCCTATGTATGTAAAAAAAAATTCTTTGTTTTTTGGATTGCATTAAAAGATACAAAATGTAAAGTGCTTCTATTTTATTAAATGTTTTTACTGTTCATCATATCGGCAATGTCATTTTTGGGGTCACTATAAAAGAAATGACAGAATACAAAGGACAACAATCCAGTGCTCAAGCAGTTATTGTACTTATCACACTGTTGTCAATATATTGAGGTTAAAGGAAAATGACAAAAATACCAAAACACATCGGATACTTTTAATGATGGGGGGGGGGGGGGGGGGGATTTACTAAAACTGGTTCACACAGAAGCCGATGAAGTCCTAGGAAGGAACTAGGGCCGAAACAACTAATCAATTATGACAATAGTTAACCATTTTCACAATCTATTAATCGGCCAGCCGATTAATTGACCTGCATACAGAATGCTTTATTTGTTTTACATATCAGGAAATACAGTGATTTGTGGAAGTATTCCTGAGCCCAGTGATGTCTTCACAGAATCATGCCTGTTTTTTAATGCAGTGTTGTCCAAGAGCCTGAAGATCGCATGCATTAAATATGGCATTTCGGCCTTCTACTTTACGCACAGAGATTTCTCCAGATTCTCTGAATCTTTTGATATTATGTACTGTAGATGATGATATATTTAACCACTTTACTGGGCACTTAAACCCACTATGTGCCTAGACCAATTTTCAGCTTTCAGCGCTGACTCATTTTGAATGACAATTGCGCGGTCATACAACACTGTACCCAAATTATATTTTTATTATTTTTCTCCCACAAATAGAGCTTTCTTTTGGTGGCATTTGATCATCTCTGCGTTTTTTTTTTGTTTTTTTTTATTTTTATTTTTTTTTGCGCTATAAACCAAAAAAGACAAAATTTAGAAAAAAACACTTTTTTACTTTTTGTTTATATCAATTTTTTATTTTTTTTTAATAAAAATTTTCCTCGGTTTAGGCTGATATACGTATTCTACATATTGTTTAAAAAAAAAAAAAAAAAATCGCAATAAGTGTATATTGATTGGTTTGCGCAAAAGTTATAGCGTTTACAAAATAGGGATGGATATGATTTTTATTTTTTTTTACTAGTAATGGCGACTATTTTTTTTTTTTTTTTGTCAGGCCTGCGATATTGCGGCGGACGTATCGCACACTTTGACACACTTTTGGGACCGTTCACATTTATACAGTGATCAGTGCTATAAAAATGCACTAATTGCTGTATAAATGTGAAGGGGTTAACACTAGGGGGCATGGAAGGGGTTAAATGTATTCTCTGGGTGTGTTCTAACTGTGTGGGGGGAGAGGACTGACTGGGGGAGGTGACCAATGCTGTGTCCCTATGTACAAGGGACACAGCATCTGTCTCCTCTCCCTGACAGGACGTGGAGCTCTGTGTTTACACACAGAGCTCCACGTCCCTGCTGTGTCACCGCTGATAGCGAGTACCTGGCGGACACCGCGGCCGCTAGGCACACGCATCGGCTTCCCAGCGATGCGCCAGGCACAGTGTTTCCCCGCTGCGCGCCCCCCAGCGGCACGCACAGGAAATGTAAACAGGACGTCCTCCCGGCACTTGAGAGCCGCGCTGTGGACGTCTTTTGTCTATAGCGCGGCCCTCTAGTGGTTAAAGTCTTTGCAATTTTACTTTGAGGAACACTATTTGAAATAGTTTGACAATTTTTGTACACAGCTTGTCACAGAATGGTGAACCTCTACCCATCTTTACTTCAGAGACACTCTGGGGGTTATTTACAAAAGGCATATCCACTTTGCACTACAAGTGCAAAATGCACTTGAAATTGCACTGCAAGTGCACTTGGAAGTGCAGTTGCTGTAGATCTGAGAGGGACATGCAAGGAAAATAAAAAATGGCATTTTAGCTTGCACATGATTGGATAATAAAATCGGCAGAGCTTCCCCTCATTTCAGATCTACCCCTCAGATTTACAGCAACTGCACTTTCAGTGAAATTTCAAGTGCACTTGTAGTTTGCACTTGTAGTGCAAAGCGGATTTTCCTTTTCGGAAATAACCCCCACAGACTCTAAGATGGTCTTTTTATACCCAACCTGTTACCACTTGGAGAGCTGGTTTTTATAGGTCACATGACTGTTCACTTCAACTACTTTGTTTTTTGTGGAAAGCTTCCCCAAGCCCCCCCCCCCCACATCATACCACTGCTCCTTTATTTTTTTTTCATCTTTCTTTCTTATAGTCATACAACAGAATCTTCTTTACATTGACATTAATTCATCCTTCATACACAATAGAAATGTATTACATTCTCATACATCTATCTTACCCTTTTAACCACCCTGCTATAGTGACCTATCCTTGTTATACCTCTGAAATTCAGGCATTAACAAAGAAAAAGAAGTAAAGAAAGAATAGAAAAGCAGGGGGGGGGGAACCCTTACACTTCCCCCCCCCCTCACCTGCTCCCTATACAGTATGTGATCTAGGGAGTCCAGGTTTGTCGGAACTTGTCCTCCTGCTCCCTTAGCGTCATGGTAAGATTTTTCCATTTGTTGAATTTCTGTTATTTTCACAAACCATTGTGATCTGTTTGGTATTGTACTTTTCCAAAGAACTGGGCTACATGCTTTCGCTGTTGTAAGCAAATGTCTCACCAGTGATTATTTTTATTTATTTTTTGCATCGACACAGGGATACCGAACAAAAAAGGCTGCTGGATTCTCTCCAAAAGACACCTCAGTAATTTCTTTGACTGTTTCAAATACCATTTTCCAATTTTTTTTTTATTCCCGGACATTCCCAAAAAATGTGTAACAGGGTGCCCACTTCTCCTTGACATCGCCAACATAGATTTAATACCTGTGGAAATATCCGGTTCAGTACTACTGGGGTTCTATACCACCTACTTAAAATCTTATACCCCCTCTTCTTGGTATCTGGTTGCCAATGAGGCATTATGTGTGAACCTAAGGCCGCGTACACACGATCGGTCAAAACCGATGAAAACGGACTGAAGGTCCGTTTAATCAGTCCAAACCGATCGTGTGTGGGCCCCATCGGTCAGTTATGCTTTGGTCAAAAAAAAAGAGAACTTGCTTTAAAATGTAACCGATAGATCAAAACCGATCGTTAGTATGCAAAAGCATCGGTTAAAAATCTGCGCATGCTCAGAATCAAGTTGAAGCATGCTTGGAAGCATTGAACTTTGTTGTTTTTTTCAGCACGTCGTTGTGTTTTTTACGTCACCGCGTTCTGACACGATCCGTTTTTTTATCCGATGGTGTGTAGGCACATCAGACCATCAGTCTGCTTCATCGGTTAAACGATGAACGGTCATTCGGGCCGTTCTCATCGGATGGACTGATCGTGTGTACGCGGCATAAGTATCTTGTTCTTCTGCATATATTAGATACCACTGCTTTTTAAAATTGGATGCCAGATTGTTTAAGATACAGAAATGTCTCCTCCACAAAAATTCTCACCTGTGCTCAATTAGGGCTATAGACAGTGTATAAATATTTGCACTGGGGTGATTTATGATGCAGGATTGTGTACTTTATTTTTTAGGATGAATAATGGCAACTAATTTTTTTTTGTTTTGCATTTTTTTTATTTATTTTTTATACTTTTTTTCAGCTTGCATTTTACAAATATCCCCCAGTATATTTTTGTTTCCATTTTGAGACACTTACCAGTTTAGTACAGTTTGCACCCATGTGAATTTAGAATTTTCTGTATCTGATGTCTGGATGCTGAATCCTACATAGAAATGTGTAGTGTAGGCTGGCTGTGATTTGCATCTTGGCTGATGCATACATGTGAAATATTCACTTGTTTCACACTACTTCACACAGAAGTATGAGAAAAATTTGCTCAGGTGAGGTGTGGTGGATGGTGACAACACCTTGCGTGAGTCAATCTGTTTCAGAAACTGAAGATATGAACCAGGAAATGTTATACCTGGTCCCACATATCAGTCAATGGTATTGATCAATGTCACATGTAAATTGACTTTTTACGATTATAAAGCTTTAAAAAGTTAATACATTTTCCAAAAGTGGAGGTTCCACTTTTTTTACTTTTGTGTGCAATGCATTGTGTGTGTGTGTGTGTGTGTATGTATGTATGTATGTATGTATGTGTGTATATATATATATATATATATATATATATATATATATAATTTTGACACTCACTATCCACTTCTAATCCGATTGCCTCGTTTTTTTTCCGTCATAAATAAGGACTTTTAAAAAGACATCCAGGCGTTTTCCATTTTGCTTGTGGGCATTGTGAAGCCCACAAGCAAAGACCCATGATGCACCGCGTACTCTCGCGCATGCGCGTTGTTGACGGCGAGCTGCGCCGTCAACAATTGCATATCACCGTGACAACGGGGGACGTCGCAGATACACACCCCGATGTGAACAAGTTGGATGCTATAAACAAAACAAAAGCTTCTCTCGGCTGCAGACTCACTATACAGTGGAGGAGGAGGTCTGTTATTGTGAGTAAACATCTCCTGGGAGTCTCGACACAACTCCCAGGAGACACTGCGCCCAGTTCCCATAAAACACTGGGCCGTCGGGGGGGGGGGGGGGGGGGGGGGTAAGAATGGCCATGCCCACCCGGAAGAGATGAAATCAACAGAATTACGGTAATCCTTGAACTACGGAAAGCACAAAACATCGCTTATACATGTACTAAGGCTGCAGTTACTAGTGGTTTAAAGTTCATATTGAGGGTGAACCTCCGCTTTAAGTGTGCAATATTAAACTGACCCATAAAGTTGCCAATGTCCTTAGTGACATTTTTTTCCACCATAATGAAAATACAGCATAACTGGGTTGTGCCTATTGAATAGGGGTGCAACGGATCGTTTCTCGGATCAGCAAGTAACGTGGCTCAAGCACTTTCAGCATGTGTTTAAAGCCCTTGTTTTGCACAACTGAATATGGCCCCATGTCTGCACCTATAAACACACCAACAGCGTTTGTGATGGCTTTAGCCCGGTCTAAATTGTGCAACAAGGGGCTACTTAAATGCTGGGTGATGTCACTTAAAATGCGTGGCCATGCTTCATGTGTTTCCACTATCACATGGCTTTCTTGTGCCACAGTGACCAAACACCATCAGTTTTATCCACTAACCTCTTTCCTTCATCATTATATTTGAAGCCAAAATGCTCCCATACAGGGGATTTAAATGACGTGGGGCGTTCAAGCTCCTCCGTTCGCCATGACCACGCTTTGTGTGAACTGAATATGCGCACAACTTTTTTTTTTTTTTTTAGAAATCAATCCACGGATCACATGTGTGCGGTTCAGAACACGGATCAATGACGATACTTTGCACCACTACTATTGAAAGGACTAGAATAAATCACAAAGTTCAGCCGCCTCTTATATACAGCAATCTACTGATATTCCCTAGACTGATTTGCATAATAAGGGAAAGTATGCACAACTTCAAGGCATCAGGGGAAGTCTGTTAATGGAATCGCCTCAAAGAATATCTTGAGGATCTCATACTATAACATCTTAATGTCATTTTATTTGTAAATCTTTTTCAATTTATAACTTTCATATAAAGAATACCTGGTGATTCCGTTGTAAAGCTTCTTGTTCAGGCATTTTCTGTTATGGGGTGACATTTATCTCCCCCCCCCCGTGTTTTAACATCTCCTGGTGAAGACTACTAGTGGCCAGGAAGACACACATTGCATAGGCATGGTCTGCCATTGTAATAATTGAGAAGCCAGTCTAAAGAAATGATGTAAAGCCAATGTTTGAGTGTATAGTTCTGGCATTGTTGCATAATTTTTATGAGGATCTACTACTGGTAGCAGTGGTCGGTAATTTTGCCAGAGACAGGAGATTGAAGACCATTGCCTGATCGGTCTGAATTTGCCTGGGTAAAGTGACACGTTTGTTTCCACAGTATAGCAAACATTGCAGATTCATCTATTTTTAGAGAAAAAAACTGACTAGGCAAGTATGAAAACCACGTTATGCTTATTTTATTTCTCGGTGCTGGGAAATATCTTCCTCGGCATAATCGGCTAATGCAAAAAATTGTTTATTTTTTTTAATCTCTAAATGATGCACTGTAAAAACTAGTTATTACAGGTACTTATACAGCATTTTTACACAATGTGCAGGATTATCCCCACAGTGAGTATAATACAGCATTTTTACACAATGTGCAGGATTATCCCCACAGTGAGTATAACAAGCATGCTTTACTGCATATACAGACTGATTTAACAGTGGATTTAGTATTTTGATTATATATGTGTGTGTATACACACACACACACACACACACACACTATAAGGGAATATCCCCTCTCTTCCCTGTCTATGGGGGGGGGGGGGGGGTGCGGCATGTGCCTTGGGTCTCCGGTGGAGTGATTTCCTAGCCATCAGTGCCTGAGTAATTCCAGTGCTGAAGTCATTCAGCAGAGCCAGAGCCAAAACGGCATGAGACCTGTAAAGACTCCCAGATGAGTAACCCCCTGATACAGTGGTCTATAGCGCCCCAACTGAGCACCAATGTGAGGGTTACTGCCAGTCACCAATGTAAGGTGAGCACTTCATCCTTGACCTACAACAGCAGGCAGTTATTTTATCATTCAAAATAAAAAATTGGGGTGGTGCTAAATCCTTAGAAAAAAAATTATGCAAATATACTGTATATTGTGAGATTTAAAAGCGTTCAAATAATGTGTACATTTGAATATACGATACACAAATCAACAGAATAATAAACATGACATAATAAATTTGGTTGGCCCAAAGTATTGCATCCAAACGTCCAGTGATGTGTAAACCTTATAATCCGACAGTTCTTATTAATATACTATGACAGTTTTTTTTTTTCTCGCCGCACTCATGTCAAAGTAAGACCATGCTGGCCAAGGGTCCTCTGCAGTCTGTACAGGTTTTCGGACGGAAGAAAACTGCAACGGCTGTTGCCCACTGCAAAAGAGGCAATGGGCTCATCAAAGTTAATGGAAGACCATTGGAGAAAATTGAACCTGCGACTCTGCAGTACAAGCTACTGGAGCCTGTTCTCCTTTTGGGCAAGGAGCGATTTGCTGGTGTTGACATCAGAGTCCGTGTGAAGGGTGGTGGACACGTCGCTCAAGTTTATGCAATTTGCCAGGCTATTTCTAAATCCTTGGTGGCTTATTATCAGAAATATGTTGATGAAGCCTCCAAGAAGGAAATCAAAGATATTCTTATTCAGTATGACGGGACCCTTCTAGTTGCAGATCCTCGTCGTTGCGAGTCCAAGAAGTTCGGTGGACCTGGAGCCCGTGCTCGCTACCAGAAGTCTTACCGTTAAATTTACCATGTACATTTTTCTGCAATAAAGTATGGTAAATAAAAAAATAAAAAATAAAAAATACTATGACAATTGTTCAAACGTGGTGATAATCAGGTATCATGCAATCCAATCCACTGACAAGTGACTTTCTCAAGGGTTTATTGACCTCCAATGTAGGAGGGACACTTCACCATCAACCTCCAATGTAAAGAGGCAAGTCACCACGAGCTCCAACATAAGGGGATGCTTTACTGCTGACTACTGAGCTAAGGGGAATATTATGAAAGGGACGGCTGATACTGATGAACCCCAAATTGTGTTCAGTACCACTCCCTTCTTGGTATATAGCTATGACTAAGCATTGAAGCTCAATGCGAAACGCGTCAGTTGTTTTTTGTTCCCACTGTATGCTTTCTTTGTAGTGCATCCATTTATTTTACCACAATAAAGGGCTATTTTTTGAATTTTTACCTATTTTTGAGTGCGGCTGTCCAAAACCTCTTCTTCTGATTACCACTCCCTTCTTCTTGACACACAATGTCACACTAATTTTCTCCAGGTTTTACAAGTTGGTAAAAAAAAAACCCTGTCCTTTTTTTTATTTTTTTTTATTTTTTTTTTAAATCTAATTGCGCAAACCTTTACTAGAAGGGTTGGCAAGACTCCCAACAAGGCCTGTCGTAAATAGTCAGCAGAAGAGCTCAGAAATACACAGGTTTGTAATAAAAAAACAATGTATACGAAATACCTGTGACATCATTAAGCCTGCCGATTCTGGCTGTCTGGCGAGGTGTTTGCATGTATTTGATTTTATCACTGTGAGTACCCTTCTACATTTTTAATAACATACACTTGGCAGTATTCACGCAATATACGGCCTTTGTTTTCTTCTTCCATGGTGGCTGATTTATGTAATGTGATCTGGAGTTATATTCAGAGTCATTTGATACCTGTGGTTGTGATGCAACAAACCAGATCTAGAGAACTGTAGGACACCTGGAGGTGTCAGTTACATATACTGGTTTGATCCATTTAGACTCGAGGCTTAAGTCTGGTGGAGTGTGTGTGTGTGTGTGTGTGTGTGTGTGTTGAATATTCAGTACCCTTCACGCTGTTGGTGGAATTGGATTGTATAATTACACATGGGTAAGATTAGACTATTTTTACACTTCTGTTTTTTTTTTTGCACATATCTACAGTGTGTGTGTGTGTGTGTGTGTGTGTGTGTGTGATGTATGTGTGTGTAATATATATAATGTATGTTTCTCCCAAGCGTTTTCCAGGACAGCCCATGAGACCAAGGCTCCTCCTACCAGAACAGGAAACGCGTTACCCCCCCCCCCCACCAGATAAAAGGGCGGTCCTCCAGGCCCCATGTCAGTATTAGTGTTTCCTCCAGACAGAGGGTAACCTGTTTCCTGGAACCTGGCCCCCTAGGTCTTAGGAGCAAGGGCTTTAAATTACAGTTTAAGGGGGATTGTTTTTACTAACCTCTTTCATCTTTGCCAGAAGCAGTCGCCGCTGGGGAAGCTGGGATCTGCTGTCCCCTGTGATCAGTACTTGTAAGGGCAGGGGAAAGAGGAAGCCGCGGCACTCAAGGGGGCGGAGCTTCTGCGCTCCTAGCTGGCCCACAGGAAGTATCCGGTGAGGGTCACTTCCGGGTGGTATGACATAATCATCGGGCGCCGTTGACGCTGGTTCCTGTCTCCATAAACGGCGCGAACAGGGGACGCTGGCTGCTGGTGTTTGGCAGAGGCTGTGGACGACCAAAGGGACAATGGATTCTCCTGCAGTACCTGCACAGGCAACAGATGCAGTCTCCAACACCAGCACCTCAGTTTTGTACTGCCACACTCTTGCTATCCTGGTGACTGGTTTTACCCCTCCCGATCATAAGATTTATGCCGCGTACACACGGTCGTTTTTTGCGATGAAATAAAACGACGTTTTTTAAAACGTCATTTAAATTGATCGTGTGTGGGCAAAACGTCGTTTTTTGTCTTAAAAAAAACGACCAAAAAAAAATTCCAACATGCTTGAATTTTTTGTGTCGTTTTTCAAAACGTCGTTTTTTGTTTCACAAAAAGTCACCGTGTGTAGCAAAAACGTCTTTCAAAACGACGTTTTTCAACCCGCGCATGCCCAGAAGCTAGTTATGAAGCGAGCTTCAATGGAAAAGAGTGGTGAACGTAACCTCGCTTTTTGTGAAAAAACGATGGTGTGTAGGCAAAATTGTCTTTGAAAAGTGACGTTTCAAAAACGTCGTTTTTTACTTCACAGAAAACGTCGTTTTTTTTCATCGCAAAAAACGACCGTGTGTACGGGCCATTAGTGTTAGGGGACACATTTTCTCTCATTCTGCATGTGGTGTTACGGAGAGTTTAGATTTTTATTTTGGGTCATTTTGTTTTGTCTTACAGGCCAAGACACAGGACAAGGCCCCAAGCGCAGCCACATAAAAGAAAATGTGCGGTTTGCAGAAACAAACTGAGCACCACTTGGTGCAAAACAGTTTGCCACACCTGTATAGATGGTTTAGTGGGGGATGACCCGGTGACAACCTGTCAAAAAAAAAATTTGACTTTGGTCTGAGATGAGCTTACTTCTACTTTTAGCTCTTTTAAGGACCCAATTGACAAATTTCAGGCTCCCCCACAGGGTACACCTTCAAAAAGAAAAACTTCAGTCGTTAGCGCTCTGCAGCTGAGTGTAGAGAGTGAAAACCCTGAGGCTGAAGCCAAATCTACCCATTCTTCTCCGGAAGAATCAGGGTCAGATACAGAACCCAGGGATAGAGAATCCTCTAGGGGCTCAAGGTTTAAGTTGTCTTTGGAAGACGTGGGTAACTTCCTAAGTCCATCTATACAACTCTTGAAATGGAGGAGGTACAATTGTCTAAACATGACCTTATGTACAAAGGTTTGCACAAAAAAGAAATCTAAAGTCTTGTGCACAGTTCCCTCCTTGATACTATCAAGCTGGAGTGGGAGAATCCAGGGAGAAAACCTTTTTTCTGGTAGCCTAAAAGTTTCCATTTGAGGATGCAGCGGTGCCGTGGAACAAAAATCCAAAGTTAGACGCGCCTCTTTCAAAGGTTTCAAAAAATTCGGACCTAGCGTTTGATGATATGGGTATGCTTAAGGATCCAATGGACAAGAAAGGAGATGTCCTTCACAGAGCCTGGGATTTAGCTATTGGGAATTATAAACCAGCTCTGGCCTCCACTTGTGTAGCCAGAAATATGGAAGAATTGCTAACACAAATCCAAACTCAACTTTTGGTAGGTACCTCTAGGGAGGAGATTCTAAAATCTTTCCCTCTCCTTTTTAGTGCAGTAGATTTTTTTTTTTTTTTTTTTTTGCTGATTCTTCCGCAGAGTTGGTAAGTGACAACCAGGACCTCGGCTTTAGTAAACTCCAGCCAGAAGAAGCCTTTGGCTTAAGACATGGTCAGGGGATGCAGCCTCTAAATTGCGCCTATGTGGGCTTCCCCTAACAGGGGATCATCTTTTTGGCCCTGGGCTGCAGGAGGCACTGGAACGTACTGCTGATAGAAAAAAGGCCTTTCAAGAAAAAGCAGACTGGCAGAAAAAAAAATTGTGGCCAAAGCAAGGGTTGGGGAGCCCAGCAGAGTCCTATAGAAAAAGGACAATAGGCCCAAGAAGCATTGGACCGGGCACAAAGGCAGAGGTAGAGGGTGTTTTGTTTAACACACCTCAACAGCCTGCCAAGCCACAATGACCAGCATCTTCCAGTGGGAGGAAGTTTGAGGGCCTTTCTCCACAGTGGGCAGCAGTCACCTCAAGTCCCTTTTTATATTTGATCTAGTAGCAAAGGGGTACAGGTTGGAATTCTCCTGCCAACCACCAGAGCGACTATTGATCGCCTCTCCTCCCAAAGATCAGGAGAAAGCTCTGGGTCTCCAAATAGGAGACTTGTTAGACCAGAAACCTGATTCCTGTTCCCCGTTCAAATCAGAACAAAGGGTTTTATTCCCATATTTTTTGTTATCAAAGCCGTCAGAAAAGTATCGGCTCGTTCTGAACCTTCGATCTCAAAACCAATCTATCAGGTACAAGCACTTCTGTATGGAGACAGTGTTCTCTATCAAAAACCTGCTTTACCCAAACTGCTTCATGGCCACTTTGGACCTAAGGGATGCTTACCTGCATCCACCCTGCATTCCAAAAGGTTCTTTGGAATCGCAGTCAAATTGGGAACAGAAATCCGGCACTTTCAGTTTCAAGCCTTCCCCTTCGGTCTGTCCTCAGCCCCATGCATTTTCACAAAGGTGTTGGGAGGCGCTGGCTCTTTTAAGGTTAAAGGCGATTAACTAACTATCATCCCTTACCTGGATGACTTTTTAATAGTGGCAGGGTCTTACCAAAAATTGCTAACTGATCTCCAGACTGTTCAGAACTTCCTTCAATCCCTAGGCTGGTTGATAAACAGGGAAAAGTCTTCCCTAAATCCGGCCCAGAAGGTGAAGTATCTGGGCTACGACTTTTGCTCAGTAGACCAAAACATTTTTTTTTTCTCCCAGAGGCGAAGGTCTCCGAGATGGTGCAAGCGGTTTCAGCCTTACAGACCAATCCGTTGGTCTCGCTGAGGGAAATTTCAAGGACAGTAGGTCTTACGACCTTGTGTTTCCCCACAGTACCATGGGCAAGATTCCATCAAAGACCATTACAGATGTTTCTTCTGGAAAATTGGGATGGAGACATGAGGTCCCTGGAGTCAAGAGTTTTTTACCTTGGTAGGTAACAGAAGCTTGTGGTGGTGGGAGGACAAATCTTCACCTAAGAGGCCTGCCATGGTCCATTCCTGTATCCAGGAGGATCACGACGGACGCAAGTTCCTGGGAATGGGAATCCCACCTCCAGCGACCAAGTCGCACAGGGAAAATGGTCCGGGAAGGAAGCAAAAGCTTCATCAAACCATAGAGAGCCCCGCAAGACGGAGGAGTTCTTTTCTCTAAACCCAGAAGATCAATGCGCTGGTGAATCCGTGGCTATTCGACCTCTGCTATGCCTTCCCGCCGGTCAGGCTTATTCCAGAAGTTCTCCGGACGTTTTTCCTAGAAGAAACAGACCTTATTCTGATCGCCCCCTTCTGGCCCAAGAGGTCATGGGTTTTCCCTGCTACAGTCTCTGGTCTTGAAGCCTCCACTGAGACTTCAGGATAGAGAGGACTTGTTGTCACAGGGTCCAGTGTCACACTCACAGGTTTCCTTAAAGCGGAGCTCCACCCTAAATCAAACATAATATCAATAGTAATAATGCTCAAACAATGCTTAATCCGATATTTTCATATCAAATTTTACAGTACCATATAAACAAGATTGGCTTCCGGTCTGCAGCCCTTAGGTTTCCGTCGGGTTTTCCATTGTTTCCTGTCCCTCGCAGTGTCTTCTGGGAGCTTGTGTCATAGCTCCCTTATCATATTCGGCCCTGTTAGAGGCAACATCGCGCGACTTTGTGCAGCAGGAAGTGACGCGCGATGTAAACGAAGGAGGGCAGGCGTTTGAAAAATCTCCATTACAGGACAGATCCTGATCAAAAGTGCACGAGATTGAGTGGTCGATGCTGGGATTACAGCATCACCGCAAACAGGAAGTCTCCGCTGGTGGGGTTCTAATGCCCACATTGAAGATGGCAATGGCTGACCATACGAAATATAAGTTATTATTAAAAACAGCAACAGATCGGGACGGACATTTAACAAGAGAATCGTGAGTTTATTTAAGCCTTCACATTAACTGTTTGACTACCCCCATGGCATGGGAGATCCGCTTTAAGCTTGACGGCTTGGTATCTGAAGAAAAGATACTGAAAGCTCAGGGGTTTTCTGACAAAGTGATCAAAACTTTTGGTGAACCAGTCACTAGAGCCATATATTCCAAGGTTTGTAAAAAGTTTTAATTCATGGTTGTCTGAAAATCAAAGATCAACGCATGATGTTCCTTCTGTTTTTGGAATTTTTTTTCAAGAGGGTGTCGACAAGGGTCTTTCAGTTAGTACCTTGGTACAGGTAGCAGCTATCAGTGTTTTTTTTTCCTCCGGGTTTCTCTTTTGGAAAATCCCACGGTAGCAAGATTTTTTTTTATTTTTTTTTAAATCCATTTCAAGGGCCAGGCCAGTAGTGGTAAGAAGCTGTCCAACTTGGGACCTGTCCCTGGTGCTTCAAACTCTGGTAGAGCCTCCTTTTGAGCCCTTAGAGGATATTTCTGTTAAATTACTTACCCTAAAAACTTTTTTTTTTTTTAGTAGCAATTACCTCGTAGAGTAAGCGAGTTACAGGCTTTGTCAGTAAGGGAGCCATTTCTCACAATTTTTAAAGATCGTGTTGTGTTAAAAACAGATCCAGGGTTTTTACCTAAAGTGGCCAGTATATTCCACAGATCACAGGATAATCTACTGCCATCCTTTTGTAGTTTACCACAGGGTGACCAGGAAAATACATTTTAGTTTTTTAGACGTGAGAATAACCCTTCTCGTCTATTTGGAGGTCACCAAGACCTTCAGGAAGACAGACGCTTTATTTGTCCTTTTTTCAGGTACACATAAGGGTAAGAATGTATCTAAAGCCACATTGGCTAGATGGATTAAGCAGGCCATCTCAGAAGCTTATAAAATTAGGGAAGTTCCTACACCTTTTGTTACTGTGCATTCAACGAAAGCTTTGTCTCAGTCTTGGGCTGAGAGGACTGGTGCTTCACTATCGCTATCGGCTCAAGAACAGGCGTTTGGTCGAAAGGTCCTTCAGGCAGTTGTCCCACCCTAGACTGGTAAGTTCTGGCTCATTGTCTCATGGGCTGTCCTAGAAGACGCTTGGGAGAAAAGATGAGTTAGGCTTACCGGTAACTCCTTTTCTAAGAGTCTTCCAGGACAGCCGGCTTCCCACCCCGTTTTGTATGGAAGTTATGTGTATTATGCATATGTTTTTCAGGGAAGTCCTACGGTTCTCTAGAAGACTGACATGGGGCCTGGAGAACGGCCCTTTATCTGGTGGGGGTAACGTGTTTCCTGTCCTGGTAGGAGGAGCCCTAAGTCTCATTGGCTGTCCTGGAAGACTCTCAGAAAAGGAGTTACCGGTAAGCCTAACTCCTCTTTTTACAGGAATACACATTTTATACGTATTTCTTGTATTACAAAAATTTGTACTGTATCAGTTATAAAAAAATAAATAAATTATATTAGAAAACACATGATATATTTTTTGTTTGTTTTTTCGCTCATCTGAACTTTAAGAACCAGGCCAAATCCATAATTCTTGCTTTGATGGATTTCATAAAAAGTATTCACCTTATTAATATAGAAGATTCCAATTGGGCAAACACCAAACCTGTATTGAGGTCCACAAAGATATTGGTGGTTTGGGCTGTTGGGCGACACCCATCGTGGGGAAAAATAAAAATGTCTGCTCTAAAAGCTCTGAGCTCTCATTTTAGCATTAAAACTATGTAGCAATGCTAAGAGTGATTTACGAAAGCTAGGGTATATCCGATTGGATCTATTCTGCAAGAAACCAAAGACCTGGCAAACTTTGTGTGTGTGTGTGTGTGTGTGTGTGTGTGTGTGTGTGTTTTTTTTTTGTTTGTTTTTTTCCACTCTTATCCCTCTTTTTTTTTTTTTTTTTTTTTTTTTTTTTTTACTGTTGCTTATATTTTTGTTTTGTAATATTTCCTCTGTAAATATTTCTTTAAATCACATTTCTCAACACTTTAGGAAGTAAAGAACTCTAGCTTCTGAAAAAGCTACCATAGTGCAACTTTTGTTCCATACTAGAACATTCAGTGCAAAAGCATCACTTTCTTCTTCTTAAGGCAGTGTTAAATGCCCTCAAGGTATGTGGTAAAGGTTGGACCGAATTCATTCCAAGTGTGTGTGTGTGTGTGTCGCCTTTCCCACCAATTCGCTTTTGGCTCAGCAAAGTACATATTAAAATGATGGATGTCATGGCTTCTTCAAATCACAGAAAAGAAGAGAAAAAAAAACTTGGTTCTATTGAATAAACTTTACATTTACACCTGAATACTGAACTCTTATGTTGGTGAAGTTCTTTATGACTGTGGTTAAATATAAACTGTGGTCTGTTTTTCCCAGTAATACATAATAAAGTGGGTGTAAAGGTACAAGGTTTTTTTACCTTAATTTTATGCATGACCGTAAAAAAAAACTTGTGTACAGCAGCCCCCCCCCCCCCCCCAAAAAAAAATACTTAAACCCCCTCTCGATCTAGCAATGGCCATAAGAGCCTTGCCTCTCTGTGGACTCACTCCTGATTGGTAGCAGCGGGAGCCATTGGTTCACTAGGGCTTGACAGCAGTGGGAGTCAATCAGGAGACTGAGGAGGTGGGGCCAAGCTGTAGCTCAGTGTGTGAATTGACACACAGCCATGGCTTTGGAGCGCACCTGCTTGGGTGCCTGTACAGCAAGCTGCTTGCTGTGGGGGCATCTGGCAGCTGGAAGAAGCCAAAAGTGCTGACGTGGAACCCAAGAAGAGGAGGATCTAAAAAAAAAACAAGGCTTTAATATTGCTTTAACTTACCAGATATTTCTATATCTATACCTAAAGACCGTCTTTACCCCCCCCCCCCCTTATTGTTTTCTTCCTTCTCCTAGAACAATCCTTTGCTTCGTTTTCTTTGGGACCCTGTCTGATCTCTGTGTCCTAACCTTGCCTACATTAGGGGCCCATGCTCTGTTCTACATCCAATATTCTTACCCAGGGAGCTATGATACTATGAGGCCCTACCACGTGTATGACTTAAGAGTGATAGCTCCCCTGCCTGTATACTGAAAAGTCTCCCATTCCTTCCCCAGCAGGCCAGGGGTTCAAGACTCTGCTTCACATCCTGGAACAGAGATACAGATACCTTTTTTTAGTCTTTGACTGATTTTTGCCTCAACTATATTATGTACTCTGCCTTTACTCATCATCAATGTATCTGTCTTATGACCATATACCCTTGTGTAACACTTTTAAAATGTTTTTTTCTCTTTACTCAAAATTGTTGCACTTTTTTTTTGTTGGCGCAAAAACTAAAAACCGCAGGTGTCAAAGCACACATGAGGTATCGCCACGATCGTTGGAGCGAGATAAATAATTCTAGCCCTAGACCTCCTCTAATTTAAAACTGTAAACCTGTCGAGATTTTTTTTTAAGGGTAAAAATTTGTCGGCATTTCACAAGTGGGCGCAATTTACTCAGCGTAACACGATCTTTCACAATATAGAAAAATAACTTTTACTTTTATTTTTTTTAATTAAAGTGCACTTGTAAGACCGCTGCACAAATGCGGTGTGACAAAGTATTCTCTCTTTGGGCCCAATGTGGACATTTGTACTTCATTTTGTTGCCAGCGGTTTAGACATTAATGGCTGTGTATTGAGTTATTTTGAGGGAACAGCAAATTTACACTGTTATACAAGATGTACACTCACTACTTTACATTGTAGCAAAGTGTTATTTCTTCAGTGTTGTCATATGAAAAGATATAATAAAATATTTACAAAAATGTGAGGGGTGTACTCACTTTTTAAGATACTGTATGTTCCTCCATGGATTCTTAGATTTGCAATCATCTAAGGTAATGCCAGCAAAGATTTCATGGGGGGGGCATTGACTGCATTTTGATGCAGCTGGTCCTGGCACTGTGTGTGTAGGTGATGCACAGCGGAGCATTTGTAGCCAAACTTGGCTGCAAGTTATTGCTTTGTAAAGGACACTTACCTTTAACCAAGGACTTTGTCAGACCATGGATACAGTAAGGCTTAATAGAGCAGAAGTTTATTTTCTTACGAGTTATGTCTAGAGGTTTCTACCTTCTGTTTGTGACTATCCTTTGGATTAAACCTGACACCTTTGTTAAAGAAACTGAGTTTGTCCCTGCCTTGAGCCCAATTCCATACTCCACCTTCACGCCAGACAGCTGAAGTACACCAAAGAGCACTTTAGATGAACAGAGGTGCCCTTCCAATGACCTGTCCTGTTGCTGAAGAGACACAGAGGGAGAGCGGTGAGAGGGTATCTGACCCACAGTTTTCGGATTGCAGACATTGACTAAACCCTTCCTTTCTTTAGGAACTTGTGTTTCACTAGTATGTATATCCAATCAATACACGCTAATATTCTCCTGCTGTTCTACTGGACTCTGGCCCAAACTGCCCCTGCCTCACAATCCAACTCTGTTCTTTAGTGACTTAAAAACTACCTTCAATCCTATTCCACTGGGTGCAGGACTAAACGCAACCATAGACATTTTTCCATCACACACCGTCTTCAAGGGCTCCAACATAGCAGGCAGTAGAGTAACTTTAAGGACAGTATTCAATTTACTTGATCCTGGGGGGAAGATCTGCGCACTGATTTAAGTCTTTGACCACAGGCCTAGGCTTAGCCTCTTATTGCGAGAGCTCCCAAGTGACTTGGCCTTTATCCAACTTGGTACCCACCTGTGTCACTAACTGCAACTCATCTTCTGAGGAGAGCTACAGTTTATGCTATTGGGGAGTTACAGAGCATGCTGGGATTTATAATTATAGCCAGGAACCCGGTATATATTGTGCACCTGATTATGTTCCCTATCGTTATACGTTATCTTGGTTGACCTTAACTTGGTAATATACTTTGCTACTTACTATAGTAGGTGTGATTATAATTTCTGTGTGCCCTTAAAGTGCATAGAAATCATTACTCTACATCTGTGAACAAGGTATAATTGGTAGTGTCAGAGAGGGTATGGCCTTGAATAGGGTTGAATTGAGAACTGAGGAATCAATGGATATTACTATTTATAGGTAAAGTTGATCCAGGGAATATCCGATTGCCTCTTGGGGGATCAGAAAGTATTTTTTTTATTTCCCCCACTGGTGTAAAATTGGATCATGCTTTTATAGAGGGTTTTTTTTTGCCTTTCTTTGTATCACCTGTAGGTATTCAAAAGTGTATATGGAGGTTTTCTATTTGACCGTGGTGTGTGTGTTGTGTGTGTTTTTTTTTTTTTTTTTTTTGTGTTGTTACCACTAAAAGATAGCTCCGTTTGTGGGGAAAAAAAGGACAGCGATTGTGTTTGGGAGCCACGTCGCACGACTGCGCAATTGTCAGTTAAAGTGACGCAGTGCCGAATTGTAAAAACTGGCCAGGTCCTTTACATGCGTAATGGTCCGGGTCTTAAGTGGTTAACTATGGAACCAGTGGTTTCTTTAGGGGTGGAGCCACAAAATGGTAAGTACAAGTCATAGTTGGGGTCCCCTGACCTAAAGTGCACTTTTTTCATTCTCTGGCTGCCTTGAGAAATCCTCACTCTCAACCGATTTGCAGAATATGAGTGGCTGCTGTAAATGCCTGACAACGTTTTTGCTCTAGGTATCAATTATAAATTAATTTACAACAAGGACAATTCTGGAGTCCCTGCTGACAAACACTTGAGGACAAACGACCTACAAGGGAGGAAATGTGCAGGCAGAGCGTATGTCGCACTTTGCTCCAATTAGCTTTGATAGTATTCATAACGGGAGATGATCACCGCTGGAGACTTCCTACGTCTCTGAAAGTGACAACAAGCAAAGGCATGGACTGTCTGCTCCAATTACAGGGACTTGCTGCACTAACACTACAGACGGGGCCACTTCAAGCAATATGTTAAACGCATACTATGAAGCCATCTGCCAACTAAAAAGACTCTTGGCCTATGCTGTGCTTCATTTCTAATTGGGTACTTGATTAGAGATGAACACAAAGAAGTTCCATGGAGTTGGGCCCTTATAAACATTTGTATAGATTAAAATGTATTTAAAGGGTAAGTGCAGTTAAAAAAACAAAGTAAAATATCCCCCTCCTTGTCCACTTAATTAAAGAAACATGTGCAGGGAGAAATGGGGAGACCGATATTCCTGGCCTACTCTTTGAAAATACTAGTTGCCTGGTCGACATGCAGATTCTTTAAATTCAGTGCTTTGCCAACCCTAAACCATCCTGCACGTAAAGTCAGAACGCTGATTTGCATACTTGCTCTTTGTCAGTGATTTAGTAAGTACTAGAGTCAATAGATCAGCAAGACTGTCAGGAAGCTAGCACTGAAGTGTTCTTTAAAGTATTAAAAAACCCTTGGCATTTTTTAGTTTAACAAATTGAGCACAATAAAATAAACTGGTAAAATTCTTGCCCCAGCACTTGCAGTTTACAACTTTTATTTCTCCTGGCTCCTGCTTCCTCAGTGTTGCTTCTCTGAACTTCTAGTCTTAACAGGAAAGATTTAGCAGTGGACAATACAGTGTGGCCTCTTGGCTGCTTTTCTGATTTAATGCTCTCCTTGCCTGGCCTGTCAGTTTAGGTGGACCTGCCGATTCTGGTGTTCAATAGCAAATGCCAACTGAGCTCCACTGTGCGGGGACTAGAGGACGTTGGGCCCTCAAGCCACCTTCATGAAGTCTTTCTGATTGTTTAGTCAGAGAGATTCACACCAGTGCCCTGCTGGAGGTCATTTCGTAGGGCTCTGGCAGTGCTCATCCTGTTCCTACTTGCCAAAAGGAGCAGATACCGGTCTTGCTGATGGGTTAAGGACCTTCTATGGCTCTGTCCAGCTCTCCTAAAGTAGACTAGTAAACTGCCTGTCTCCTTGAATCTCCTCCATGCTCTTGAGACTGTGCTGGGAGACCCAGCAAACCTTCTGGCAATCACATGTATTGATGTGCCATCCTGGAGGTGTTGGACTGCCTGTGCAACCTCCTATCGGAGTCCAGTTTTTATTTTTATGTATTTTTTTACCACTAATGACACCGACCTTGGCCAAATGCAAAACTAGTGTAAAACAGAAAAATAGGGGGGGGGGGGGTGTCAGAGGCCTCCCCCTGTAAAACTAGTTGTTTTTGGAGGTTGTCCATCTAGTGCACCTGTTAATTTCATTAACGCCAAAGCTGCTAAAACCGATAAGCCCCCTCTGCTACTTAACTGACCAGATCAATATCCTAGGAGTTCAATTGACTTGATGCTATACTCTGATTAAAAAGCGTTTCTTAATTTTTTTGAGCAGTGTACAGACGATTCTCTCACGATTCTTGCAGCATAACATCATCTTTCACATTTAAAACAAAAAACACTTTTTTTATTCAAGGTTTTTTTTGTTTTGTTTTTTGTTACATTTGTAGGGAAGAGACCCTTGTTCTCTCTATATTGGAATAAGCTGCTTTGCTCATGCAGGCGTTTGGAAGCTGGCAATGAGTTATTGGGGGGGGGGGGGGGCAAATGAGGATGAAAGGTGGCAGGGTGTTAGCAAGGCAGCAGTGGGCTGCCAGATGTGATGAGGATGACAGAAGGTAGGGTGTTTGCAAGGTGGCAGTGGGGAGCCAGGTGTGAGGGGGATAAGGATGACAGGAGGCAGTGGGGAGCCAGGTGTGAGGGGGATAAGGATGACAGGAGGTAAGTTGTTAGCAAGGTTGCAGTGAGGTGCCAGGTGTAATGAAGAGGGGGATGACATGGGTGGGATATTATCAAGGCGGCAGTGTGTTAGGAAGGTTGCAGTGGGGTGCCAGGCGGGATAAGGATGATGGGGGGGGGGGGGAGTCACAAATATGAAAAAAGAAAACCTTACACATTTTTGGAACAATCTGTATTTATGAATTTAGAAATTGGGAAATGTATTAAAAGTTTTAGAAATATGTTTGTCTGCAGTCTGTAACTGTTGCTGTTGCGAGGTCAAAAAGAACGCAAAAGTGTTCTCATTTATGAGAATCGCTGCTTCTTGAAATCCAATATAGCCTTGGTTCTCATGATTTTATGGGAGGTGGATCATCCATTAATCAAGAAGTGACATCCCACCCACTTTTTTTTATTTATTTTTAACTGGGCATGGAAGAGGGAGGGAGGAAGGGAGGGACTCGTCTGTAATTTAGGATCTGTATGCACGCCCAAATGTGTGATGTCAATACCATGTGACCCGACTAGCTCTGATCAAACAGTTAATGCTCTCTTTAGCAACAGAGACCAAACTGAGCATGTGCAGCTACACTCACTGTATTGTATCTGGACTTGTCCAGGGTGATCTTGCAGGAGAGGGAGGATCTGTGAATACAGAATCAAAAGAGCCTTTTTACATAATGCAGGGGATTAACCCCTTAAGTTTCACAGTATAACAAGCATGCTATTCTGCATATACAGACAGATTTTACTGTTTTGGGTTTAGTAACGCTACGCAAAACAAGGTGTGAACAATGTACCGAAATGTCTGTCTTCAGGAACACACCGGTCCTGGTCTCCCTTTATCTGGGAGGGTCAGATCCCTAGATTGGCTGTACGGTGGTTCAGCTGGCCAGTCTAGAACTGGGCAGTCATGTTGGAGGCTGTCCTTCTTGGATCGTATGCTGCTTTGAGTAACTTGGTCTATCGTGGTCCTAGGGCCCACTCGCAGGTCACCGTGCCCATGCGTAAAGCCCTCAGTGTGGGTACAGGCAAGGGGGTATTTTTGGGAAGGATGCCATCTATTCAACCCATATCCAGTTATGGGATAACCCCCATTAGAGTATCTCACTCGGATCCTGGAACCTCAGCTGTGGGCAGAAAAGGGAGCTGTGGCACTGAAGCATGTGATTATAGAAGGGAGGATCTCTACATTTGCAGAGTTGCGAGATAAATTTGCTCTGCCTTGATCTATGTCCTTCCGTAACTTTCAATTATGTCATGCTTTCCGGGCTCAGCTCCAAGAACCGATCACACTGGAACCAGATCGGATTGAAAGATTGCTCATCTCCAGAATATTAGACAAACCCTTATCTTCCCTGTACTTTAGGCCCAAACAATTTTTTTTTTTTTTTTTTTTAAATGTTCATACATTCCAACAATTGTAGTGTAGGGTATTTCATTAACACATTGTAACGTTGAGAGGTCTAAGATTTAAACATGCAAGAACAAGAAACCAAGTCAAATGTACAAGGTACTGTGTATATTCTTGTTAGGTCCCATTAAGGGTGGGTGGAAATTGACTAACTGTAAGTGGATAGTATAACCAGTAAGGCCCCTTTCACATGTGCGGACCGACCGTATGTCCGCATTTTCATCCATAGGGGAGAGCGGAGGAGAGAGAGGGCGGTCCCTGCACAGTGTGCGGGGACCGCCCTGTCAGCCGACGCCTCAGCGGGGCAAAAGCGGACACACGGAGGCGGATCATTACGATCCGCCCTGTGTGACAAGGCCCTAAGGGGTAAACCTGGGTTATATTCTATATTGGCTCATGTTATTAGAATACTGTTATCAATTAATGAGATATTTTTAAGGTAATTTAGGACGTTTTTGCAAAAATGCAGAAGGTAGCTTTACTAGTAGTCAATAGAGCATTCCTCTATTTTCCCTTTGTAAATTTAGGAGAGGGTGTTTATTTTTATTTTTTTCCCCACTTGGTCATGTTGGGATTTTTTTTTATTCTGTCTGAGGGGATGCTAAAAGGTTATAGATTAAAGTAATTCCTTAATTTGGTATTTTTGGAGTGTAAAGTACTGCCATATATTCATAGGGATGTCGACATGCTTATCCTAGGATCAATAGCATTCAGTCGGGTACATTTTTTTTTTTTTTTTAAAGTGTATTTTGTGCGTGAACTCGAGAGGTCCCCTTGACCTGCAGGAGTTGGGAGTAGGCAGACCCTCCCCCCAGAGGCAATCTGCCATCCTTCTCCATGCCCCCGGGTGGCAATGGCGGGTGTGAGGGGGGGCCTCCCACTCACCCCTCCCTGCCTGCTCCACTTGGGAGCCCAACGGGGCAGAGGGACTCCCCCCTCTGAGGAAGTGAGGGGGTCTAGCCCACCCAGCCAGCCCCGTAGGTCCTTCGCCTCTCTTTTTTAGGAGACCGCATGGCCAAAGTGTGTGCGTGTTAAACCAATTTTGTGTGAGTGCAAGTGTGGTGTTTTTTGGGGGGGGGGGGGGTGGGCATACTAAGCACAGGCGTACCTTGCATAGCACACCCATCAGGAGACGGGCTGAGACCACCAAACTCAATTCACATGTAGCCGAGACCGGGATCCGAACCCTTGGCTGTAGAGGTGAACGGCTTGTCAGCGCAGTGCCAATCACGTTGAGCCACCACAGCTCCTTTCAGTCAGGTACATTTGATAATTTTACTAATCGCTATGTTTTTAACGTGGGTAGGTAGACACTTATATACATGGTAACCTTTATTAACAAATTCTCCTATAGACATTTGAATCTTGCAGTAGTCTAAAACTCTTGTTGGCATTGCAACTTTGGTGTGTGCAACATGGTCTTTCGTTTTGTATAGCATATGTTACCATGCTATCAGTGTTGCTTTAATGCTACGGAGGTTCGGTATAATTATGTATTTTATTTTTTAGGATGCAGTAAGCCATGGAAAGGAAAGCCATATCGTGACCTAATGTGGCCTCTCATTTTTAATGTTATGTTAATACATAGTTTGTCTTCTGGGCAGGAAAGCCAATATTTAATTTGGTCTAGTAGTGAGGCATAATAGTGTGTGTTTTTTTTTTTTTTTTTTTTATCTGGGAGACCCATTCCACCTGTGGTTTTCATAGTAGTTAATATCGAGAACGACACTCTGGGTTTTTTACCATTCCATATGCATTCTTTCAGCTTGGTTTGGGTCTGTGTAAAAAAAAAAAAAAAAAAAAAAGGTAGGTATCAGAATAGGGAGAGTATGAAAATGGAGGGAAAAACCCAATCATGAGAATGAGTAAAAGTCGGACCAAAAAATCCTACTTGTCTCGTCCTGAAGAAGCCCCACGGCGAACGCGTAGGTCCCTTCAAAGGTTTTATCTACTATTCATGATTTATTAATCCAGACGGTTCTATTTGTATTTATTTATTTTTCAATATTTTTCTGTATTGTAGTTTTCTATTTTTGTAATAAATATATTTTTAGATGGACTTTGAGGCAAAGCGGAAGTATGACTTTTACTTATTCCCATGATTGTGTTTTTCCCTTATCCTTACCATATACAGATGTGGCTAATGTGAGTGCTTTCCTCGTGGGTCTTGTTTTACCCTTTCCCGCCCTCCCTTTTTCCCTTTCCTTTTTGTCTTGTTCCCTTTTTTCCCTTTCCTTTTGTCTTGTTCCCTTTTTTCCCTTTCCTTTTGTCTTGTTCCCTTTTTTTCCCTTTCCTTTTTGTCTTGTTCCCTTTTTCCCTTCCCTCTCTTCCCCCTCCTTCATTGATTTTATGAAAATGGAGGATTTTAGGTAACGTTTGTATTTTGAAAGCGGCTATTTTGCCAACCCATGAAAGGTGTGTGTTTTTTTGTTTTTTTGTTTTTTTTTGGATATGTTGTAAATCTTCGTTGATTTGCTCCAAGAGGAAAGTTAACTTTATATAGTCTAGAGATGGGGTATTTGCGGGCTTTACACTAAAATAAGAAATAGAGGTTTATCCCAGTTATATCCATATTTTGTATGCAGATTAGACTTACCTGTAGGAAGATTCATAGATAAAAACATAGGGCCAGATTCGGAGCCATTACGCCGGCGTTACAGGAGATGCGCGGCGTAAGTCTAAATTTGCGCATGCGTATCGATGCGCCGCATCCCCAAAACGAGATACGCATGAAATCTACTTTTTTTTTGGACCGGCGTAATTTCGATAGACCGGTGTATCCGTCCGCGCAAAACTGCGCTAGACACACCATTGATTTGCTATTCAAATATGCAAATGAGGGAGTTACGGGGATCCACAAAAGTAAGTTGGTGCAGCGCAGGCTACGCGCTGTGCGCAACAGCTGCACGTCCTGTCTAAAATTAGTCCATATAAAAGTCACACTTGCTGGACAACAATCTGTATGCAAACATGCCAGGGGCATCCTTGCTCATAGCTATACTACTGACTTTAGATGAGCAAAGAAGGAGGAGGGCACGGGAGAGGATATACCGCACACGCATAGACCTATTTGGCATGAGTGATTCTGAGGTGTATCGCATCTTCAGATTCACCCCTCATGCCATCCTGGAATTAACCACAACCTTGCAGGATGACATCACCAGCCCAACACACCGCTCACATGCAGTGCAGCCACTGGTCAAGGTCCTGGCAACACTCCATTTCCTTGCCAGTGGCTCTTTTCAAAGAACAAGTGGAGTGGTGGCTAGGATGTCACAATCCTCCATGAGCAGATGTGTGCACCAGGTTGTCCCTGCAATCCTCAGACACATGGCCAACCAAATCATCAAACCAACCACTAAGGACCTGCGGCTGAAGGCAATGACAGATTTCTACAGAATTGCCAGATTCCCACGCACCGTGGGGGCCATTGATTGCACACATGTGGCACTCCAGCCCCCCCAGGAGACGGAGCACATATACCGCAATCAGAAGCATTGGCATTCCATCAACGTACAGGTCATAGTCGATGCCCAAGGCCTCATATGGCACGTCCGTGCCAAACACCCCGGATCCAGCCATGACCGCTACATATACAATCATAGCCCCATCCCAATGGAATTCGAACAGAACGTGTATGGGGACACCTGGCTGGTTGGTGAGTGACATGGGTGGCAGGCATGACTGTCCCCCCCCCCCCCCATCCCATGATGCACACATCACAAGGGGCACATGCATGACTAACATCCTCCTGTCGTTTCCCTTACAGGTGACTCTGCATATGCACTGGGACCCCATCTCATGACTCCTACCTGGAACCCCCAAACCCCAGGAGAGGAAAGATACAATGAAGCCCACACCCAAACACGTGCAGTGGTGGAGCGCACCTTTGGCCTCCTGAAGTCACGTTTCCGATGCCTGGATAAGTCTGGGGGGACCCTGTTGGTTTCCCCAAACTTTGTGTGCCAGATCATCGGTGCATGTTGCCTGCTGCACAACTTCGCAGTGAGAAAGGGCCTGCAGATTGACATACGTGATGACCTGACCCCTGAACCAGACAATCCCCCCCCTAACCGAGGCTACCCCGTCTTCTGAGGGAAGAGCAGCCAGGAGACAGCTCACATTAGGCATCTTTGCACGTTAAACACACACATTAATCATGGCACAATGAGAATGCATGCATGTACACCACTGTGGTCCCCTAGCACACACACCCCACATTCTCATCAAATTGGATTAGCAGAAGCCCACCATGCAGGACTTGTGAGCAGCAACGCCACGGCTCCAATTATGTCACTGTACATTCATACACCATTCACACGGACCTGGGGATCACTTCTCCCTGGTCCTGGGGAACCCTTCTCCACCACAAATGAGGGTGACACCCCTTTTCTGGCAGGAATGTCACCCCCACATTCCGAAATCATTCACAACAAAAAATAAATAAAAATTGTCTAGCAAAAAAAAAAGTCCAGAAAAAAAAAGGGGGAAACCAAATTAATTCCGCTGGCGTGACCCTCCAAGGCCACGGCAATTCTGGTCAGGCCAGCACTTAGTGTTGCCGTATTGGCCTGGATAGCCTGGGTGAGGGCCCTCACATTCTGCCCAACGTCTGCTGTAGTAGTCTGCAGTTTGTTTAGGCAGTTTTTAAGAGCCAGGGAGTGGCAGTCCAGGTCCCCAAGCGTATCCTTTATGGAGGACAGGCTCTCCTCCATCCGCACCAAAGTCTGGCTGACCTGTCCCAGATGGTGGGTCTGAAGGGCCTGGTCCCTTCTGAGATTGGCGGGCAGAACCTCGGCCACCCCCCTGGTCTTCTGGGACAACTTCCTGCCTCCAGCTGATGCTTGTGGCCGGAGAGAAGGGGAGGCCCTTGGGAGGGGAGCCCTGTTGGGGGAGGAGTGGGAGGGGCTACCCCTTATGGAGGGCTGGCTGCTGCCAGCCAGAGGGGAAGACTCCTCCAAAAATAACAATCCACTGGCTGACATGACATCCTCCTCCTCCTCATCCTCCTAGGACTCCGGCCTTGTCTGGGGGTCCTCATCAGGCTGGTGTCCCGGGGATGGTGCGGTCAGGCCAGATGGCCCAGCACCCTCCTGCACATCTGTGGAAGACACAAAACATTCACAGGTTGGAGAATCCACACACTTGCCACATATTTCCCCCCCCCCACACACACACACACACACACACACACACATGCTACACACCAGATAGGAAAAAAAACCTTACCTGGCATCACGGCCTCCTGACTGGAGTCATAGCCAGGCAGGCCCTCCACTTGTTGCCTATTAAAGGTGTGGGCCACCGCACACTTCTCCGCTGTCAGACTAACAGGGCATGGTGGGCCCCCTCCAGTGCCCCTGGCATGGGCTGCCATTTTGGCCAGCTTCTTTCGGACCAGACGCCGGAGATCATTGATCTTCTTTACGATCCCTTTGCGTGTCCGGGTCTCTTTCCCCCCCCCCCCCCCCCCCCCCCCCCCCAATGCATTTACCTGGTCGTAAATGTTCTGCAAAATCTCCTTCTTCCTGGCCGGGGGGGTGTTTGGCACTCTCCGGGCCGTGAAGGAAACGGCCATATTGGGTAAGGGCCCGGGCAATAATTTGTTTCTCTCCCAAAGAAAAATTGCTCTTGCGCTTCCTCTCAGTCATCCTCATACAACTCTCTCCCAAACAATCACCAAAAATCACACACAAAAACAAGCAGGAAAAATTAAGCAACAAAACAAACAAACAAAATCTATCAACCAAAAAGTCTCACAACCAGTCACCAAAAAACACTATCAAATATATTCTACAAAACACTAGCTCAAACAGTCAACAAATATCACAAAGACAAGTCACAACGCAACAAACGCGAACACACAACAGAACAAAAGCATCTTGCTGTATAGGAAGGGATACAAAGGGATGTACTTTTGCAAAGGAAGGGCGTTTGTGTCTGACTCTTTATGCTGTCTGCGTAGTTCACTAAGTTGCCCGGGTCCACTTCCAATTTCACTGATTGCGCTGTTCCCGAGTTGTGAGCATGCGCACAGAGGTGCTGACCATGGTCTGCTTCATGCACGATCCGGCCGGCCCTTCATTTGCATGGGGTCACGGCTCATTTCAATGAAACACGCCCACATCCTTCCCAATTTGAATTACTCCGCCTTGCGCCTCGGAATTTACGTTACACCGGCGATAATTTCTGCGCAAATACTACGAGGATACGGCGATTGCGCCTCTACATTGCGCCGGTCTAACGTAAAGGAGGTGCTCTACGCCGGTCAAAATGTTTGCCAATGTACCTGAATCTGGCCCATAACTTTTATGGTGATTAACTTTGTAATATGATACATTACCATAACATTCTCATAATTTTTTTTTTTTTTAAACAGCAGTTAAGGAGGTATCCGGATTTGTCAATGATAACATAATAAAATAATATTACCCGCAAAGAGTCCCGTCTTATGTTCATATTGGCCTATTTTAATATCAGGGTTGTTGCGTATACTTTCTGCTAGGGGTTCGATAGCTAGGGAGAATATTAAAGGGAATAGTGGGCAACCTTGTCTTGTTCCATTGGTTAACCTAAAGCGTTTGGAGATTATTCCTGAGGTGAACACCTTTGCTGAGGAATTAATAAATCTTTTGATAAATGGGAAAATTACATACCAGGCTTCACTACTGATGATTGGGAGGACTGTACGGGATCTTGCATTACAAATATGATTTCAGTCAGAGAGATTCATTCAGTTGAAGTTCCTTCATAGGGCTTACTACACCCCACAAAGATTATCAGCCATTTACCTGCTGGTAAATTCAGTCTGTACACAACGCTTGTCCTCTACTGGAGCCTTTTTCGACATGGTTTGGCAATGACCCGTTATTCAGGCCTATTGGGAGTCGGTGCTTGACATCGGGACAATATTACCGCCTTTGTCGGATGTTTATTTATAATTTTATAATCCATTTGTCTCTGTAGTTTAACCGCTTGGGTTTGTTTTATGTTGAGGTTGGACTGATAAAGAGATGCCAAAATGACGATTTCAGTTTGAATTTTTTTATAAGTTGTGGGTTGGGACTGCGATTGACTCTCAGGGGATGGTCTATGTAGACAGCTTTACACTAAATGCCTGCATACTTGGATGTGCCTTTTTTATTTATCAACCATGTGAGTTTCTGTACCTTCATTAAATGTAACCATATTGCTACACTTGGAGACACAGGTCTTCTCTTTTATACTCCGTTGTGACATGAAACTACTTTGTATGTGTAGCGATACCCTCGTAAGGGCTGCTAATAGACTATGTACCCCACTGGTTGCCCCCGACTCTGCAAGTCCTCCATCACCTCTGACATCCTGGGTTCAGGCATCTTACAACTGTATCAATAAGACTCGCACACTATCTGTGAAATGGTTCAAATTGACTGTATTACTGAGAACACAGAAAAATGTGAAACACACATACACCCTGCAAATGGTAAAAGGTATTTTTTATTTAAAGGGGTTGTAAAAGTTTTTTTTTTTTTTTTTTAAATAGGTTCCTTTTAATCTCCTCAGTAGGTCTGGGGGTTAGTCGGCATGCTCGCCCCTCTCCCTGCTGGAATGTAGTCCCAAGGGAGGGGGCACGCATGTTGACTAACCCCCAGCCAGAATGGCTCGGATGATGGGGGGGGGGGGGGGGGGGGAGCTTACAGGGGAGAAACGGGAAGTGAGAAATTCAGACAAAGGGGAAAAAAACATTTAGAAGGGAAACCTAAGGAAAAGGTAAGTGAACCAACAATGCACTAGCTTAAAGGAACCTATTTAAAAAGGGGTTGTAAAGATTCATTTTTTTTTATTTTCTAAACCCTATAACTCAAGCCCTGCACTTTTTTCACAGCAGGAACGCCGTTCTCTTTGCATGATTAAAGCAGTCGAGCCGCCTGAGCCAATCCTTCACTAAGCGGCGATGCCCAGCTCGAGTCACTGTCGGAGGCAGGCGAACCTTAGTAATCCTTTGTTATTGGCCACTTCCTGTATATGGATTCATCGGGCAGTGTGCGGGTATTCCATCACTTCCTCGATGCTGCAATGTCTCCTGGGAGCTTTTATCATTGTTCCCAGGAGACATTGCGGAGTACCCGCACACTACCCGATGAATCGATATACAGGAAGCGGCCAGTAACATAAAGGATTACTAAGGTACCGTGTATCGGAAAAAACACATGCGGTAATGCCTCACCTTTTTACCTCCTCAGCTCCCGGTTGGCTTGTATGTTGTCCCCTGGTGTCTCTCATTCTATACAACAATAACTACCTCTTTATTATTCTATATTACAACTACAGGTATGAGTGTTACGATTAGACATTTTATGCTCCCTCTCTTCCTATTTTGGTTAATTACCATTACCCAATCATTTATTTATTACTCACTATAGATGACCCCAATTACTGCTCCTGATGAGTGGATATTACTCCATGAAACACGTTGTCTCACTACCAATTGATGTCATATCACAGCAATCATGAAGTTACCATGGGTCATATTGAAAAAGTTTGAGTCATTTGTCAATGTTGTTTTACTGTAATATTTTAATATGTTCAACATTTGAGTTACTACTTGCATCTATGTGAATCATGGGTTACTATGCATTTTATGCAACCATTTTTTACTATGTTTGATATGATTTTCCAATCATTTTATACCATACCTGGTATTGTCCTGTGGATGTACTACTCAATGATGTTACTATTAAATGTTTGTTATTACCCTATTGACTGAATCATTCTGCCCTAGTGTTTTGTTTAATTGAAAAGTCCCACCACCCCTTCTCCTGTTTCCATTGCCACCCTTTTTTTTTTTTTTCAACTATCTGGGGATGGAGATCTGTGTACTGTTTAGTCATGATCCCATATAAAGTCCCAACTATTTATTTTTTCATGTGGTATAGTAATTATGCATATGAGCGTATTTTTATTTTTTTTGGGTGGGAGTTCACACTTTTTTCCCCCAGGACTTGACTCCTGGTTTAAACCCTTCTGTGGATAAAAAAAACACAGTACGCAGTAAGGATTCAAATACAATTAGACCTTGCCCAAATCACAGAAACCTTTTGTGAACCGGTCAGCAGAAGGGGGGGAACTGGCACTTTATTTCCTATGTCAGACTCTCTCCCTTTTGTTTCCTCAACCCACAGGCCATTAATGGTATTGCAACCTGACAAACAATATGCAAACAATTGTGTTAGAGTTGGTTGGCTCCTATAAATAAAGTTCCAGAGATAAGAACAGACCCTCTGTGCTAAAACAACTTTTAGTCACTTGAGCAGATGGAGAGGGTACAAAAAAAGAGTTAAAGTGCTACTACTTGAAATCCAAAAATCTTCAGCTAGCTTTGTAATGATGTGATCTAAGAGATCCTTGGCAATAGGGTATAACAGATTTCGTGGATCTGCAGTGGACCCTTATTTTACTTTAAACTCTTCTTGTATGATTTTTACTGTGTGGTATCGGTAAGATGAAGTAGCAAAGATGTGAACGGGCATAGATGTCTGCATACTAGGGTTGTCTCGATACCACTTTTTTTAGGACCGAGTACAAGTACCGATACTTTTTTTTCATGTACTCGCCGATACCGATACTTTTGTTTAAAAGCAGCCATGTCCCTAAAAATCAGCAGCCATGTCCCTAAAAATCAGCAGCCATGTCCCTCAATTCAGCAGCCCTAATGCAGCCTTGTGTCCCCCTAAGACAAAGCCAAGTCCCCCGCCCTCCTCCCGCCGCTGCCGAGTCCCGACATCTAGTTACTATGCGCCGGAGTAACACAACAGCTGTCATTTGCATTTGAATAGCTGTGTTCCCCCCGCCGCGCCGACATGTATAGCCCCTCCCCCTTGCCTAGAAACTTTGATGGACAGATCACCCGTCGGACAGATGATCTGTCAATCAAAGTGCCCGGGGGAGGGGCTATTCAAATGCAAATGACAGCTGTTGTGTTCCTCCGGTGCATAGTAACTAGATGTCGGTACTCTGCAGCGGCGGGAGGAGGGGGGGGCAGCAGCTCTCCTCTCCCCCATACGAGGACTGCTCTGCTCTCCGCTCCCTCTCCACCCTCACTCGGAAAAAAAAAAGTATTCTATCTGGAATTGGGAATATCTGCGCGAGTACAAGTACTAGCGCAAATACTCTGTATCGGTCCCGATACTAGTATCGGGACAACCCTACTGCATACAGTGTACAGAAAAATATATATAACTAGATTTCAGTGACACAAGTACCAGCAAACTGGGCAGAGCAAATGGATGTCTGGTATGCAGTGTTCTTAATAATCTAATTGGGTTATGCCCGCTCACCAGCCTGGATAAAGAAGCTGCTGGAGAAATGGATGAGACTTCAGGAACTCCCTCTGGATCCTGACTCTGGGAAATGGCTTTTTGTGTTCACCACACCATGCTGTGGCCTACCCAGATCTGAATTGCAGGTGTCACTGGATAACCTGGAACAGCCTTCGTTCTGCTGGAGAAGAGAAACAATGCTGTCCGCAGAGGTCCCTTCCTGGTAAAGCTGAATGACTCCTTGTTGTGCAGACGATGCATTAGCTCACAAAGACACAGAGCTCCCTGTTGGCAGATTCACCCTGACCTCCCAAGAGCGATGCAGGCCGCTGCAGCCCTCTCCCTGCAGTCTGTTCTTCTATTCCCAGCATTTTGGATGTTGTAGTTTAAGCCAGTCCCGCTGCAATGGAAACGTAATCGTTCTGAACTACACATCCCACGATGCTTTGCTCTGAGTCTTATTACAAGAAAAAGGAAAGGACACAGAGTCCAGCCAACTCTAGAGGTAGCCAACCCTACACTAACCACTTCAGCCCCGGACCATTTGGCGATTCGGCACTGCATCGCTCTGACAATTGTGCGGTCGTGCGATGTGTTTAAACAAAATTCACGTGGTGTTTTTTTTCACAAATGGAGCTGTCTTTTGGTGGTATTTGATCATCTCTTGCGGTTTTTATTTTTTGCGCTATAAACAAAAATAGAGCGACAATTTTGGAAAAAAAAAAAAAATCTTTTTTTGCTTTAATAAATATCCCCCAAAAAATATAAAAAAAATGTTCCCTCAGTTTAGGCCGATACGTATTTTTCTACATATTTTTGGTAAAAAAATCGTAATAAGCGTTTGGTTTGCCCCAAAGTTATAGCGTTTATAAAATAGGTGATATGGCATTTTTATTTATTTTTACTAGTAATTGCGGCGATCAGTGTGTGTGTGTTTTTTTTTTTCTTTTTTTTTTTCATGACTGTGACATTATGGTGGACACTTTGGAGACATTTTTGGGATCATTGTCATTTTCACAGCGATCAGTGCTATAAAAATGCACTGATTACTGAAAATGACACTGGCAGTAAAGGGGTTATTCTCACTAGGCAGAGCAAGGCAATGCTTGTTTTACACAAGCATCTCCCCGCTCTATACCTCTGAGACGATTGCAGGGATCGCCACGGCCAGAGAGTCCATGGTCCAACTCGTGGGGAAGGCGGCAGGGCACACTCGCGACCACATGGCAGGCATTTAAAGGGCCACGTACAGGTACGTGATAATGCCTGTCCGTGCCATTCTATATGCTGTGGGCGGTCCTTAAGCGGTTAAAAACAGGGCAAAATGTCTCTGAATTGCAGGCATAATAGCCAGCTCCTGGCTACATATATCAAGTCAAAAGGTATTTAAAAATATTGCTGGTCTTGCAAAACGCTCTCAAACAAGGTTTTACTGTATCTTTTATTAGAGAAAGAATTCAGCTATTTGAACACTAGAGGGCACCATGTCACCTCACCAGCATAAATGTCACTCAATACAATATACTTGCTATTTGTGCCTATTTTCAGTGCTCAATGCTGAGAATTTTCCCTGTAAACTATTCTTTCAGAAATATTTGTTTTTATATACTAACCAAAGGTGTTCTACACACAGTGTGTAGGATGCATTTATTTTTAATGTGTGCGTGTGTTACTAGATTACCACTCACCTCTCATTCCGAAAATGTTAGTTTCCTGGTTGTCCTGCTGATCCAATGACTACAATACATTCTCCGTCACCAACCAAGAATGAACACAAGGACTCCTGATGCACAATGCCTTTGCTTGTGCTGGGAAAGTGTATCAGAAAGTAATAAGCCCAAGATAGCCAATCGGATAGTATTTTCAGAGAAAGAGGTCAGCAATGGCAGCCTCCATATTTCTTTTAGTAAACGATTCCTTACAAGTTGGATCTTAAAGCTGAGGGCTGGCTATGATCCTTATTGCATATTTACATTGCTCCAGCTTGGACTAATGTACGTATGCATACCAGTGGCGGCTGGTGCTCAAATTTTTTGGGGAGGCGCAAACAAACGAAAAAAACAATTGAAGCCTCACTGTGCCATGCCATCAAATGCAGCCACTGTGCCCATCAATTGCCGCCAGTTTGCCCTGTAAAATGCTGCCAGATTGCCGCCCGGCACTTACCTTTCTCGGGTCAGCCACTGTCCCTCGATGACATGTCAGCCAATCAGGTTAGCGTTAACCAGACCCGATTAACCTGATTGGCTGAGACGCGTTTCAGTGTTAACCAGGAAACGCGCGTCCCCTGGTTAACTATTTGCAAGCCGATTTGCAGCCCTCAGTCTGTAATCAGGAAGCCTGATAGACACTTCAAAAGCAAATCAACTGCTGTTACCAGAGCCGGCGGCTGAGGCGACCACGTCCTCTCCCTAGGCTGACATGGAGACGAGTGAGAGGAAAATGACCCTCACCCGTAATCCATATCATTACAGGGCGGAAGCAACGTCAAAATGTCATTTCCACCCAATGCTCTTAACCACTTAAGGACCGCCGCATGTACATTTACGTCGGCAGAATGGCACGTACAGGCACATTGGCGTACCTGTACGTCCCTGCCTAGACGTGGGTCGGGGGTCCGATCGGGATCCCCCCCGGTACATGCGGCGGTTCCCGTGGCTGTGGAAGCGATCCGTGCTGAGGGGATGGCTGTTCGTTTTTGTCCGCCCCCTCCGGATCGCTCCCAGCCAATGCGCGTCCGCCACCCGCCCTCTTCCTGTGTAAACACAGGAAGGGGGAAGTGATGTCTTTTCTCCTCAGCGGCGGTTGAAAATTGTACCCCGTACCCCCCCTAATAATAAAGTTTTAACCCCTTAATCACCGCCCTAGTTAACCCTTTCACCCCCTATTGCCAGTGTCACTAAGCGATCATTTTTCTGATCGCTGTATTAGTGTCACTGTTGGTAGGTAGCTAAATTTTATTTATTTTTTTAACTAAAGACATGTGGCTGAATACATTTCGGCCTAAATGTTTGACTAAAATGTAGTTTATTCAGTTTTTCTTATAGCAAAAAGTAAAAAATATTTTTTTCAAAAATGTCGCTCTATTTTTGTTTATAGCGCAAAAAATAAAAATCGCAGAGGCGATCAAATACCACCAAAAGAAAGCTCTATTTGTGGGAAGAAAAGGACGTGAATTTTTGTTTGGGAGCCACGTCGCACGACCGCGCCATTGTCTGTTAAAGCGACGCAGTGCCGAATTGTAAAAACGCCTCTGAGCATTTAGCAGCATATTGGTCCGGTCCTTAAGTGGTTAAAGACTTTTTTAACTTATTTTTTTATTGCATGTTTGTGTAAATATGAGATCTGAGGTCTTTTTGACCCCAGGTCTCATATTTAGGTGGGCCTGTCATTAATTTCTATTTTTTTTATATATTATAAAGGGATGTTTACATTCCTTTGTATTAAGAATAAAAGTGACCCTGTACAGATCACACCACAAACGGTACACCAAGCACCACAGATGTCGGTTTCCCCATAAAACATCGGTCTGTTCCCCATCACTGATGAACACCAAACACTGATTTGGGTCATTTAGGTACAGGGTTATATGACCGCACAATTCTCATTCAAGGTGTGACAGCACTGAAAGTTGAAAACTTGTCTGGGAAGGAGGTGGGCGAAAGTGCCCAGTACTGAAGTGGTTAAAAGAACAGTATAAATGTAAAATAAGAAAATAAAATAAATAAATATATTTTAAAAATTCCCTGTCCCGCCGGTGTTCAAACCACACATCACCACGCTCGATGGAGCGAGAGCAATAATTCTAGCGCTAGACCTCCTAACTCAAAACCTGCAACCTCTAGAATTTTTCCAACGTCGCCTATGGAGCTTTTTAAGGGGAAAAGTTTGTCCCAATTCCACGAGCAGGCACAACTTTGAAGCGTGACATGATGGGTATCAATTTGCTCAGTGTAAAATTTAAAAAATGGGTTATCTACTGTTGTCTTATTTTTAATTAAAAAAAGTATTTTTTTCTTACAGTGTGACAAAAAGTATTGCAACGACCACCATTTTATTCTCTGGGGTGTTGGAACCCCCAAACACTATTTTTTTTTCTAAGTCATTTTCCAGCAAAAAAAAAAAAAAAAAAAAAAAAAAAATATATATATATATATATATATATATATATATATATATATATATATATATATATATATAAAATATTCCTGACAGACTCCATGGCAGCCTACGTGTGGGTTAATCCCGCCTCCTCTCCAATGCTATAGGACCCCATACCCATAAAGCTTTGCTCACCTCCCAGTACTGGTGTTCCTTTTTTGTCCTCCTCCATGGATCCAGGATACGCGCATTCATGATGTCCAGTCAAGTGAAGATGGATGGCACACTATTAGCGGTGCAGCTCGGATCCCAGCCATGGGCGGGTGGAGAGCTTTGCAGCAAAGCACTTGTTGTGTCTGGCTGTGTGTGCTGAAGACTCCTGGACTTCTCAGCTGGCAAGGTCTGTGGTCTCCATGGCAGCCGCATCTTTGTATTGTCGTTTTTTCTTTGTTGTTTGGTCTCCCTTTTAGGGTATTTTCCTTTGTTTTGTCCCTATGGCGGCTGGAGCGCTTCTGCGTTCCAGCTCGCCTATTTACTTCCGGATCGCGGGGCCATCGCAACCCACGCATGCGCCGTAGCCTCTCTGAGAGCGAGGCTTGGTTCGCGCATGCGCGGATCGGCGATTCTCGCGGTGGCCGCGCAGGCGCTGTTTGGGTCGCCCCCACCGCGCAGACGCGCACGTGAGGTGACGTATGACGTCACCAGCGGGTCTTTTAAATCAGCCGATCGCCCCCTGCTCGTTGGGATTTCCCTACAGGCGATCGGCTGTTTTGGGTGATTTGTAGCTGCACAGGTTAGTGAGAGGATCTGTGCACAGATCCTGGGTATAGTCTGTTATTCTCTCTGGTCAGGGTCATCAGTTAAACACTACTTACACGTATGGTCTCTTAAAGGGGTAGCCTTTTCCTGACATTTTTTGACATCTTAGGTCTTTTTCTTCACCCTCTCTGGCCTAAATTCTGCAGCATTTCACCGGTCCAGAAGTCATGGACCAGTCACCGTCCGCATGCGGCCAGCCCTCACGCACAAGGTATGTGCGGGTGAGGGGAGGGAGTGGGGTTGGGAATCATAGCTTAGCAATCTCTTGTCTAACGGTTCCCTCCCATGAATGTTTCTTCTCTAGCCTTTCTGGTCAGGATCAATACGCCCCAATAAACTATCAGACCACCTCAGACCTTGCCAGGCCTCAACAGCGTTCATCTTCGAAGTCAAAGAATAAACGCAGCTCCTCATCTGCATCTCATCGCCAGAGAAGTTCCCATTCCTCCTCCAGACACCGCTCCCACCGCCATGACAGTTGCTCTAGTCGTAGAGCCTGCTGGGGTTGTGACACCCAGGTCCCAGAGGGAAAACCATTGTGCAATCGATGCTATAACCGGGCGGTTGGTGAAAAAGAGACAGAAGATCGGCGTGTCGAGTCTCTAGTTGAACGTGTGCTGCAAAGGTCCTTAAAGGAGAAGGACACGTCTCACGCGCATAGTCAAGCCAGCGTCACTGGATCTGGCTCTACGGTCGACGAGGTCCATGAGGATCCAGGTCCTTCCCAGCCTCGCGCTTCCTCCCTGACAGCCCCGGAGGGCGTTCTGGAGAGCGATGAGGAGAATCTGGAGTTTGATTTCGCTCAAGTAACCCCACTTATTAAGGCTGTCAAAGAAGCACTTTTGTGGGAAGATCTATCCTCTTCCCCGGCTAAACAGATAAAGTATTTCAAACGACTAGGGAAAGAACGCCCAAGCTTTCCGTTATTGACTGAACTGAAGGGCATCTTTGAAGAGGAATGAAGTAAGGTAGACAAGAAGTCATCTATGACCAACAAGGCTTCCCGATTGTACCCGTTCAAAGCGGATGATGTCAAATATCTGGAGAACATTCCTTCGGTAGATGCGGCAGTAATGCGGCTAGCCAAGCACGTTGCGCTGCCTTTAGCCGATTCAGTATCTTTCAAGGATGGTCTTGACAGGAGAATGGATCAAGATCTGAGAAGAATTTACGGTTTGGCGGGTACAACCTGTAAACCCGCACTACCGTTGGCGGCCATATCCAAAGCGATGGAAGTTTGGACAGAGAATGTAGACTCTTTTCTGATGGATGTTTCTGAAGAACTGGCTGGGAGCTCTGCAACGGCAGAGTTGAAGCTAGCGGTGGCCTTCCTGAGAGAGGCATCAGTTGATTTAATCCGCCTATTGGAAAGAATTATGCTGTCTTCAGTAACAGCAAAACGGGTCCTATGTTTGCGCCCTTGGGTCGCCGACCCATCTTCTTCTAAACAAAATTGGTGTAAAATCCCCTTTGAGGGATCATCTTTGTTTGGCAACAAACTGGACGTCGCCTTTGCAAAGCTACAGGGGGTAAATCGGGTTTCCTTCCCCAAGATAGACGCCAGTCTGAAAATAAGAAACCCCAGTTCAGAAGGCGTAGCCCAGACCACGCAAGAGAAGCTCGTGCCTATAGACCTGATGGGAATTTTAGAAGAAAACCGGAATAGAGGTCAGATGTTTTTTTCGTAAGTCAACATCTACAAGCCAGGCATCTGGTGGACGCGAATAGGGGGAAGTCCTTTTGAGATAACGCCCGCCCAGGCAGATCGAGTAGGAGCACACCTACTCCTCTTTTGGAAGGCCCTTCTGTCCTACGTGGACTTACTAAAATCCAAGGGAGTAGTAAAATGTGTCCCAAAGGACGAACAGTTCATGGGGTTTACTCCCCTCTCTTCTTGGTACAAAAGAAAACAGTACTTGGCGCCCAGTCATAGACTTGACCTACCTGAACAGGTTTATAAAGCACGGGAGGTTCAAAATAGAAACTCTGTTTACAATCCAACAAGCCATACAACCAGGCAATTGGATGATCTCTATAGATCTAAAAGATGCTTATTTCCGCATGCCAGTGGCAGTAGAGTTTCAGAAGTGTCTTAGGTTCCACGTTGGGCAGGAGCACCTTCAATTCTTTTGCCTACCCTTCGGGCTGACAACCTCCCCACGAGTCTTCACCAAAACCCTATTGGCAGTAGTGGCCCTCATCAGGCTGAAGAAGGTACGCCTCTATCACTATTTGGACCTCCTTGTCTTGTTCCAAGACAGAACTCATCTCCTGGTGCAAAGGGATCAGGTAATCTCGATCCTGTCCAAGTTCGGTTGGCTCCTGAATCTGGAGAAGAGCCACCTGGAGTCATCGCAACGCTTGATATACCTAGGGGCGCTCAATTCGACACAATTAAGAAAACCATCTCTCTCCCATTAAGAGGAGATCCCTGTGGTTCAGGAGAGGATTTCCCAGGTCCTGGAGGCTCGTCGCCTGAAAGCTTCGTAGTGCCTAAAAATTATCGGCACAATGGTTTCCACAACCCCAATGGTAAAATGGGCATTGAAGAGGTTACGGCCCTTCTAGTTCGGCTTCCTCAAGCAGTGGAAGTCGGGGAACAAGAATCAACAAATTCTCATCTCAACGTCTATGAGGAACAGCCTCTTTTGGTGGCTTCAGCGGAAGAACCTACAAAATTGCCATTCTATTGCTCCGATGTCATGGATCACAGTGACGACCGATGCCAGCGGCTCTGGCTGTGGGGCCCTTTGTGGCACAGAAATGGCGCAGGGCAATTGGGATGCCCGCCTTCGCAACCCGGGCTCGAACGTCCTAGAGATTCGAGCAGCCTGGTGTGCCCTCCAGTCCTTCTCCCAGCTATTGAAGGGGGAATCTGTGCTGTTGAGGGGGGAATCTGTGCTGTTGAGGATGGACAACACGGCAGTGTCCTACGTCAAGAAGGGACACGGAGTTCAACTCTTCTACGGGAAGTCAAACCCATCTTGAGGTGGGCCCAGAAGAACCTGGCCAACCTGTCGGCCGTCTTTATCCCTGGAGCTCAGAACTCTCAGGTGGATTTTCTGTCACGCACCCAGATAGACATTAACGAGTGGTCCCTCCACGAACAATCTTTCCAGTAAATCTTGCCCCTGGGGATCGTTCCCCAAGTAGATCTCTTTGCTTCCATACACAACTCCAAGTTGTAGAAGTTCTATATGAGGGGTCGTTGCATTCAGGCAATTGGGACGGATGCCCTGACAGATCGGCGGAGATTCAAGAGGGCATATGCCTTTTCCCCGATCCCGATAATCCTCAAATTTTTACGGAGACTCCAGGCAGAGGCAGTCAAAGTGATGATGGTGGCTCCCTACTGGCCGAACAGGCCATGGTTCCTCCTTCTGGTCCAACTGAGCTTTCGGGACCCAGTTCCTCTACCAGTCAGGCTGGATCTTCTCTCCCAAGGATCATTCCTACACCCCTCCCCGGCTCTGATGAAGCTAACGGTCTGGTTCTTGGGATGAAGAGGTTGGAAGCCCTCGGTTGCGCTCCCAGAGTGATCTCCACACTGATGAGTTCGAGAAGAGCAAGCACAAACAAAGTTTACGGTAGAATCTGAACTAAGTTTGTAGAATTTTCCTCGGCCTCAGGCAGGTCCTTTAAGAATCCAGAGGTTCAAGACAGCCTGAGCTTTCTCCAAACGGGGTTAGATTTTCCCCATCTGTGAGTTCTTTGAGAGTTCAAATCTCAGCCTTATCTGCCTTCTCTGGGATCTCATGGGCAGTACACCCACTGGTCAGGCAGTTTCTCAGAGGAGCTTCAAGGCTAAAGCCTCAAGGGGAGCCGAGATTCCCCAAATGGGATCTTCCTCTAGTTCTCGATTTCCTGAGCAGACTCAGTTCAACGGGGCCTTCCCCATCCTCCATAAAGGATTTTTTGTCTAAGGCTGCTTTTTTTTTTTTGGTCGCCATTACCTCATCTAAAAGAGTCTCGGAGATCGGGTCTCTCGGCCACAAAGAGCCGTTCCTAACGTTCTTCCCGGACAGAGTGGTTTTGATACCCATGCTGGGCTCAAATCCGAAAGTTTCGTCAGTGTTTCACGACAAACAAGAAATTGTTTTCCCTACTCTCAAGTCCTCGGAATCCAACGAAGTTCACCCTTCGGACTTAGGCAAGATCTTTTCCCGAGTACCTCCAAGTTACATCTACCTTCAGACGTTCTGATCATTTGTTTGTTCTGCACTTGGGCAGTAATAAAGGGAAGAAGGCCTCTTCAAGGACAATTGCAGCTTGGATCATCTACACCATGGGTCTTCAAACTATGGCCCTCCAGTTGCTCAGGAACTACAATTCCCATCATGCCTCGTCATGTCTGTGAATGTCAGTTTTACAATGCCTCATGGGATGTGTAGTTTCGCAACAGCTGGAGGGCCATAGTTTGAGGATCCCTGATCTACACAATCCAGCAGGCTTATAGGGCTAAAGGCTTGGCTCCCCCGCAGGCGGTGACTACGCATTCTACCAGAGGGTTAGCAGCTTCCTGGGCAGCAGCTCATCATGTGGCCCCGGATGTCATCTGTGAGGCGGCCTCGTGGTCCTCCATAAATACTTTTTATGTCCCACTATTGTGTTGGGCCTGCATCTCTTTCCTCTGTGAATTTTGGCCTTTCAATCCTGTCGGCCGACAGGATAAATTTAAACTTTTTTTTCTTTTTGTTGTTCAGCATACCCACCCGTGTGGTTTGGCTAGTTATTTCCCACACGTAGGCTGTCATGGAGTCTGTCAGGAAAAAGGAAAATGTATTATCATACTTACCGTAATTTTCCTTTCCTGATGGACTCCATGGCAGACGGAGTACCCACCCTGTAAGCATGGAGTCGGCTAGTTACGGAACACCAGTACTGGGAGGTGAGCAAAGCTTTATGGGTATGGGGTCCTATAGCATTGTAGAGGAGGCGGGATTAACCCACACGTAGGCTGCCATGGAGTCCACCAGGAAAGAAAAATTACGGTAAGTATGATAAATTTTCCTTTTTTTGCTGGAAAATTACTTAGAAAAAAAATTGTGTTTGGGGGTTCCAACACACCAGAGAATAAAATGGTGGTCGTTGCAATACTTTTTGTCACACCGTAAAAAAAAAAAGTGTGTGTATATGTATGTGTGTGTGTATATATATATATGTGTATATATATATATATATATATATATATATATATATATATATATATATATATATATATATATATATATATATAAATTTTTTTTTTTTTTTTTTTTTTTTTAATTTGTAAAACACCAAATCTCAGAAAAAGGCTCATTGGAAAAAAAAAAAAATAGGTTTTACTGTAGGACATTTTTTATTTTATTTTTTTTGTTAGCGCAATAGAGAACTGCTGTGTGTGTGTGTGTGTGTGTGTGTATTTTACCTCATAGACCTAAAAATTTGTAGCATCACTTTCACTCTAATTCACTACTAACCTTTAAATACCCTTTTTTTTTTTTAACCTGTTACGGCAACCTGCACGCATTCAGTCTCAATCATCAATAGAATGCTCCTAGAAAAGTATTCCCATTATGATATCAGATGACCATTTTCTCCTCAAAACGGGATACATCAGATCTCATTACCAGCTGTGTGATATCTGTCTGTCTGCCTGCCGTTGAGCTTCCAGCCTATTTATAGCCCACATACCCATTTTAGCCAGCATTAAATTGATCTGTAAAGGATTTTTTTTTTTAGAGACAAAACATCGCTATACTTGTCTGCTTTGTGCAAATAAATTGCAAACAGGGGCCCCAAACCTCTTCTACTTGGGTCCCCTGCTGATGCTCCTTCTCTGTCCAGTGCCTCCACAGGAAGCCGCTAATGGACAATTGCACGTTCGTTCAACACTGCACCCAAACTAAATGTCAGTTTTTTCCCCACAAATAGAGCTTTCTTCTGGTGGTATTTGATCACCTCTGCGGTCTTTATATTTTGCACAAAAAAAAAAAAAAAAAAGATAATTTTGAAAAATTATCTATCTGCTATAATAAATATCCCCCAATTTTATTTGGTTTAAAAAAAAAAATCATCAGTTTAGGCCAATATATATATTCTACATATTTTTGGTAAAAAAATAAAATAAAAAAAATAAGCGTATAGTGATTGGTTTGCGCAAAAGTTATAGCGTCTGCTAACTCTGGAAAGGATTTAGAGTGGAGACTTGACACTTTTTTGGGACCTACGGCATTTATACAGTGGTCAGTGCTATAAAAATGCACAGATTACTGTGTAAATGTCACTGGCAGGAAGGGGTTAAAACTAGGGGGGGCAATCAAGGGGTTAATTGTGTTCACTCAGTGTGTTCTAACAGTGTGGGGATAGGATTGACTAGAAGATCAGACATATCGTTTTTCCTACTTTGTAGGAACAGACAATATGGCCCCTTTCCTTGGACAGCACAGGGATTTGTGTGTTTACCATGCAACGGGCGCACCCTCTGGTGGCCGATAGAGGGAAGGACGTATCTGTATGGGATTTTGCCCAAGAGAGCCATTGTGCTGCAGTATATCTGTGTGACATGGTTGGGAACCTGTTAAACATATTCAATTTAAAGGGTTAACACCTTGGCCATATGAATACATGCAATTTTGGGGAGCTAGGTAGAAATCAACAGAAACAAATTAATTTCATATAGATTTTTTTTTTTTTTATGACTCCTATTTAGGACTAGAAAATACAAAATGGTAAATTTAACACCTTCCTGCCCAAGGGTAAAACAAACAAACAAATGTTAATGCCCAAGCACAATTTTGCAACTTTGACATGTGTTAGTAAAACCATACATAATCACCACAACTACTTCATGCATCCAGGTGGATTATACCTTGCTTTTTGACATTTGTAATGGATATCTGCCGATTTTTATTAATTAAAAGGAAAAGTGGTCCAAAATAGTAAAAAAAAAATCCTGCACCCAACGATCGCAGCAATACCACATATGTGCATGTTTGTTGTTTTGTACTCCTAGTTCAGCCCAGAAACAATAGTGCACATTTTGCTTTTTTTTTTATCCTACCTAAAAAAAAAAACATTGACACAAATTAAAAAACAAAAAATAAATAAAAATCCTGCCCAAAAAAATACTAACCTTGACCCAAACACTAACCCTGGCATGGATCTAGATCACATCTTGATCTTAGTTTTTACTCGCTCTCTGCAAGGACAGAGCCTGGGGTCCCACGAGAGCCCTGGGCCCTGTACCAACAATCAGGACCTGTAACTCCTGATTTTTGGCCTCTGATTAGCCATCATAGTGATCAGTCACTGTGAAGCCCGTCCCTGTGGTTTTAATCTCCTCCATTTAGAAGGAGAAAACACGGGGGGCGTGCTTCACAGTGACCGATCACTACAATAGCCAATCGGAGGCCCAGGGCCCTCGGTGGGACCCCAGTCTCATGGGCTACCCTCCTGGCGTATATCGAAATGGATGGATTATGGCTAGCCCCAACTCGTTTGAATAACCTACTGTGGAATACTGCTGCAGACATACCCGCTTCCTCCCTGCTACACACTATGGCCCTACTGCGCAATATTTGGAGAAAGCCAAGTCACACCCTCTCCCTCCTTACTGACACCTTTCCTTTACAATCCTAGGCTGCTGGACAGCCTTACCTATTGTATGATATCTCCTTGGTTGGAGGAACCTCTTCCACTATGGCCATTAAGTGAACCTAGTGATGTGTGTTACTCCTTTTAGGACCCAAGTGAAAAACATTATCTGCCCCATAGTGCCTTTTTTTGTTACTTCCAGATTCGACACTACACTCTAACCTTTGCACCCAACCTTCAGTTTTTTAAGCTGTTCCTATTTGAATGGCCAATTCTTTCTAGCCCCTCACAGAAAGGCTTTGCTTCAGACATATACTACTAAACTCATACACTATGGACTCCCAAGGTACACATGCTTAACTGGGAACAAGCTCTTGAACTCTCCATTAAGCAGTGGCAAATTGTATGGTCCCTGGCAGCCAAAGCTAAATTTTTCACCCTCTACAAGAAAAATACCTACAAAAGTACTTTTGGTACATGACCCCCTCCCACCTATATACTATACACACCAATCGGCCTCAGATCGCTGCTGGAGGTGTCCCGTATAGAGGCACTTTACTGCATATCTACTGGCAATGTCCATCTTTGCAGTCATATTGGCATTCGGTCTAGGACCTCCATCACTTATTCAAGGTGGATGTTCCCCTTCATCCAAAAATCTACTGCCCCCCCCCCCTATAGCTACAAGGATTAGCTAAAAAAAAAAAAACGGCAGTCAGAAGAGACAAACGCTACCGCCACCAACTGAACTCTCTGCTAGAATTAAGGATGTAGAGGTCATGGAGTCCCTGACGGCACGATTGCCAGATAAGGTAAATCACCACTGTGTGGTTTGGAAACCTTGGCATCTTAGAGAAGATCCTCTGTGAGGCTCCAGGGCCCCTCCCACATCTGGGACATAGACTCTCTAGACCCAGGAATGACGAGCCCTGTCTGTCTATTCTCTATCTCCCCTCTTTTCATTTCTTTTACCCTTCATATGAGCCCAACAGGCACTTGCTATACTTGTTTGGGTTTGAAGCCACTGGATAATGGGATTTTTGTACTCACTGTATACATTTCTCAGAGTTTGACAAACACGGCGCCTCATTAACCACTTCAATACCAGGCACTTTAACCCCTTCCTGCCCAGGACAATTTTAAGCGCTGTCACACTTTGAATGACAATTGCATGGTCATGCAACACTGTACCCAAACAAAATGTTTATAATTTCCTTCCCACAAATAGAGCTTTCTTTTGGCGGTATTTGATCACCTCTGGGGTTTTCATTTTTTTTCTAAACAAACTAAAAAGTAACATTTTTGAAAAAAAAATTCTTCTTGGTTTATCATAACATTTAGTTTTCCCCTTCACTGAGTTGGCACCGATATGTGGGATTGATATGCAGCACTGATGGGCACTGACAGGTGGTACTGATGAGATACTGATAGGTGTTCCTGCTGGGCTTCTCCTCCTCTCCCCAACATTCAGCTGCCACAGAAGCAATAATACAGGGGATCGATACCAATATATACTGCCACCGCTCCTGTTCCTGTTAATCTTCTTTCTGCTGCCCGGGGTCCCCCTTGCCGCCGCCGCTCCCCCCCCCCCTTGTTTCAGGATAGATAGTGGATAAGAGGTCGGTAAATACGCCACATACGCATAAGTCTTGGAGATTTGAGGTACACACCCTCATGCAATAGGCTCCGCACGCCTATGGGTGGGCACTTGCAGGCTTCTTTATTTGCACATCTGAGGGGGCTGTGCTGATAATCAATGTGCCGATTATAAGCACAGACCCATTTACCAGCACTTCCTGGTTCACACTGTGATCGATCACGTAGTAAGAAGCCTCTAACAGAGGCTTCTTATCACGATCGGAGATGCGCGGTGTCACACTGACCCACGGGCGCATGCTGGCATGTTATCCTGCTGGACGTCATGCCACCCAGTCAGGATAACGGAACCACTTCCCGGCCGACATTCTGCATACGGTGGGTGGGAAGTGGTTAATCTTGACCATTGGGTTAGATTGCCTCTGCAGGAGTAGGACTAGGCAGAACAAAAAAAAACACCTGGCTATGCCCATGGGCTGTTCTCCATCAGTATATAGCCCCCTCCCTGCTCTAGGTATTCAGTTTAGTAGCAAGTAGTAATAGAAATTTGAAAAACTCCATAGGAGGGGTGGGTCCATCAAACTCAGAGAAATGGGTTTTACAGTGAGTACAAAAATATTTTCTCTTTTGTTTGACGGACACAACACCTCCTTAATCTTGACCATTGGGATGTCCAAAAGCAGTGCCAAAGAAAACTGAGGGGTGGGCAAAATAACCCAAGGCTAACCACAAGAGCCCTTACCAGGACACAGGAGCCTTAACCGGGTGACAAAAGCCCCATCTGAAATAAAAATTTATTATTTTTATTTTAAAAGAAAAAAAAAAAACTCTTAAAACAGCAGCCTGCAAAACCTTGCGGCCAAAAGAAGCATCCGCAGATGCCAAAATATCTACTTTATAGAATTTAGTGAAGGTATGCACTGACGACTAAGTGGCCACCTTGCACACCTGAGATATTGACGCTTGATGATGGAAGGCCCAAGAAGTACTAAGCGCCCAGGTAGAATGCACCGTGACAGGGAAAGGAGGAACCCGACCCTTAATGGAATAGGCCTGAGTCAGTCTGTCTGATCCATCTGAAAACGGTAGCTTAACCACTTAAGGACCGCCGCATGTACATTTAAGTCGGCAGAATGGCACCGACAGGCACATCAACGTATATATACGTTGGTGCCTTGGGGGGGATCGGGGGTCCGATCGGACCCCCCCCCGTACATGCGGCGGTCCGCGCGGCTGCAGGAGCGATCCGACAAGTGGGGGCGGCTATCCGTTTTCATCCGCCCCCTCCGGATCGCTCCCAGCCAATGCGCGCGCCCGCCTGACCTGTCACTTCCTCCTCCTGTGTAAACACAGGAAGGAGGAAGCGACGTGATCTCTCCCTCGGCGTTTGTTTCAAGCGCCGCTGAGGAGAGATCACTACAGAACAAGTAAGTCCTGCACCAACACTACACTACACACACACACATTTAACCCCCGCGATCGCCCCCCCCCCCCCCTGTCACAGTGTCACTGAATGCAGTAATCATGTATGATTACTGTATTTAGTGTCAGTGTGACAGACAGTGTGACAGTCAGACAGACAGTGTGACAGTCAGACAGTCAGTAGTGTCAGGGTAGCCCCCCCCACCCCCCCCAATAAAGTTTTAACCCCCTGATCACTGCCCTAGTTAACCCTTTCACTCCCTATTGCCAGCGTCACTAAGCGATCATTTTTCTGATCGCTGTATTAGTGTCGCTGTTCCCGCTAGGTAGCTAATTTTTTTTTTAATGCGATTTTTTTTTTTTTTTTTACTAAAGACATGCGGCTAAATAAATTTTGGCCTAAATGTTTGACTAAAATTTAGTTTATTGGTTTTTTATTATAACAAAAAGTAAAAAATATTGATTTTTTTTCAAAAATGTCGCTCTATTTTTGTATATAGCGCAAAAAATAAAAATCGCAGAGGCGATCAAATACCACCAAAAGAAAGCTCTATTTGTGGGAAAAAAAGGACGCGAATTTTGTTTGGGAGCCACGTCGCACGACCGCGCAATTGTCTGTTAAAGCGACGCAGTGCCGAATCGCAAAAACCCCTTGGGTCATTTGCCAGCGTATTGGTCCGGGTCTTAAGTGGTTAAAAAGTGGCTAGCCCTTTCCTTTGTCCCTGTGTAACCAAAAAAGCAAGTCTGAACTCCGAAAGGACTCGGTGGCTGCCAGATACAAACTCCTTGAGATGAGTCGGCTTGAAAAACAAGGACGGCAACACAATGTCCTCAGTCAAATGGAAGTCGGACACAACCTTGGGCAGAAATGACAGACCGGGGCGAAGAACCTATAATGCCGCCAACTCCAAAACCCTGCGGGCCGAGGTAATAGACTCAAAGAATGCCACCTTGTGGGACAACGTAGGTAAGGGAATCTCCCGAATATTCTCGAATAGAGGTTTCTGGAGAATCGATGGCACCAAGTTTAAATCTCATGACGGCAAAACAGACCGTACAGATGGAGCCACATTCCGGACTCCTTGAATGAAGGTACAAACTAAAGATGAGTGGCTAGGGTTCGCTGAAAGAAGACTGCTAAGGCAGACACCTGGCCCTTGATGGTGCTCAAAGTCAACTTCTTCTCAACGCCCTTTTAAAGAAAAGCTAAGATCCGCGCAACAGAAAAAGATCGAGGATGAACGCCAATCAAATCACACCAAGAAATGTACGCTTTCCTCGTACAATGGTCTTTCTCTCATAGTAGGGATCACTGATCCCGACAGACCTCTATCTCTTAAAACCAGTTACTGTAAAGCAGGATGGAAGCTTAGCCCCTAGACTTTTGCCCTCAGTCCTTTGCAGGCACCGCATAAGAGGAAGAATTTGGCCCCCTCAGTGGCACTAGGACGACTGCGGCGTCTACCAGAGATTTCCACGAGCCTCAGTTACTTCCCATTGAACTGAACCTGCTGAAGGGGCCAACGTTTTGAGAACTACTACTAACCAGGTCAACATTCATTCAGACCCAGGTAGCCCAATTTCCTGGACAGGGCTAGAGGGGACCTTGGGTAGTCCAAATTTTACCCGAACCGTTACAGGAATTTTACCCACCTAAGGAGACACAGGGCCCCCCAGAATGTACAAATTCTGTCTCCCTTCCTTTGTACCCCCCCCCCCCAAAAGGGTAACTTCATGGACCCCCTAGAGCAGGGGTAGGCAACCTTGGCTCTCCAGCTGTGGAGCAACTACAAATCCCATCATGCCTCTGCCTCTAGGAGTCATGCCTGTGATTGTCGGGGTCTTGCAATGTCTCATGGGACTTGTAGTTTCAAAACAGCTGGAGAGCCGAGGTTGCCTACCCCTGCCCTAGACGCTCACGAAGGAGGTCCATGAATCTGTAAACCAGCAAAGATGTCCCCCCCCCCCCCCACCAATGAGTGAGGGCAGACCTTCCTGCTGAAGGAGTCTCGTCGTGGATCCGGAGAAGCCTGCTCTAGGCTTACCAGACCAAGATTGCTTGGAACTTTCCGGGGAAGACTTGAGATCTGTTTCCTTTATCTGCAATCCCAGGAGCCCGGAAAAATTTCTTATGGGCTGAGAAGGAAGGACCCTGTCTGCAACAAGGCTCCTTCCCTTTCCTAGATTGAGGCAGTACTCTTTCCCCCTGTGGCACCCTTAATGAGGTCATCCAGGGTAGCCCCAAACAGGCAGTCGCCTTGAAAGGGCAAATCAATGAGAACTTATTTTTTAGAGGTTTGGTCTGCCGACCAATCCTTAAGACAAAGCACATGTCTAATCTCCACTGCTGAAACAGAAAGCTTGGACAGCACAGAAGCTGAATCCTAGGCTGCCTCACAAATATACTCCAGCCCAATGGACCAACTGGTCCGCTAAATCAACCTAAGCAGCGAGAACCTGCTCACTACCCAGACCCTGGCGCAAAAGCTTGGCCCATTCAATTAGGGTCTGCGACACCAGGGCCGAGGCCAAAACTGGACGCAATGCCGACCCAGCCATAGTAAACACTGATCAGATGACTCTTCCTCCTGGGTCTTTGCCCACACGCTACTTCCACCCGGGATACCAATGACTCAAGGACCTCCGTCAACGCAACCCTCCATGAGGGGGATCGGTGGGTGAGATGTGACCCCCGAGGCTCCATCGGGCAGAAAACCCTGAAGTACAAAAAGAACTTTGACACCACTAAGGGACACCCCAATGGCCAGGGTACCAATCAGCAGAAAGGGAGATGCACAATGACCCGCAAAGACTCACCCTACCAAACAGAGGAGCGCCGCAATTCGGACCCAGCAACACCAATGTCGTTGTCCATTTCATATACGCCGGAAACTAGCACAAAAGGGAAAATTGCCACCGTGATGTCATCATACCACCCAAACATGGCTTACGGCCATTTGACATGCTGCCAGGATCTTCTCTGTGCCTTCAACATTGCTGCACTCTGCAAGGGGACCCACTTCCAAAAAGGTACTGTACTCCACCAGGTAGGGTGAACTGCTGCCTGCCCTGGGACTCTCACCAATCCGTGGGGGGAAGGGGGAAGCCCAGTATAACCAAGGGACTTTAAGATGGGAGGAGGAATCCTAAAGGCAGGTCCAACCATCCCTGGAGGGTACCCACATCCATCCCAAACCACACAAAGGGGGGACTGTACTTACCAATCCATGGTGCGGATTGACCCTCCAGACAGAACTCTTCGAAGTCGGGGGATGTCGGCCAAAGGACTGCTGCGACTTTGACTAGAGCCCGTTCGTATGCGACCCTGCGAGACCTTTAACTCGCGGGCCAGCCTCTGTCCATTGAGGCAAGGCCTAGCATGTAGCTGTGGTCTGCATGCACTCGCTGGCTGGACCGGGGAGACCACTGGATCTAGATCACATCAGTTGATTGCAGATCTTCCAGGAGAAAATGCATGGACACACAAAAAGTTAAATAAGCTAGGACCAAAAGATCCCAGGAAGGAGCTAGGCCCTTACTCCTGACTAGACACAAATAACCTTAATACCTAGAGCAGGGAGGGAGTTATATACTGACTGAGGACAGCCATAGCCAGGTGTTTTTTGTTCTGCCTAGTCCTACTCCTGCAGAGGCGATGTAACCCAAAGGTTGAGATTAAGGAGGCACTGTGTGTGTCGATAAACGAAAGAGAAAATATTTTTATTTATTTTTTCTTAAGAACTCAATGCATTGATATAATGCCAGTTTGCCCAATTTTATCCAGTAGTATACGCGATATGGCAACCAAACTATGTAGCAATTTTGCATGATTTCCAGTGACTGCTTTTCAAATATTTTTTTTTTTTTTGTATTGAAAAATATATAAAAAAAAACAAACCTGTAACTAAAAAGGCAGCTGTTATCCACCCACTGGCTTGTATACAATTTTTGGGCAAATGTTAGGCATTTTGCCAAGGCGCCCTGGCTGAAAAAAAGCTGATGTAAAGCAAAAAAACACTGGTGCTCATCTTCACTAAAAAACAAACTCTAAAAACTTCAAAAATTCTGGCAGGTCAAATACCTAGTATTTAGCAGGTGATTAACATAATCAAAATCATGAGATTCAATGTAAGGGTATAAATGCCCTCATCCAATATGGCGGAATTAGAAATGTTTGATGATGGCCCTAAGATTGGCTGAAACGTGACACTTCTGCCAAAACGAATATTTGGGAATCGAGCTGAATGCCGAGAACGGTGCTCTCCCACGAGTGGGCCGATTTCCCCTCAACAAAAATCACCTGCTACACACGGGGGAAATTTCATTGGTGTAGGGCAGAGAAGAGTTAACTCTCAGTGGCTGATTCAACTTGCAGGCATCTCCTAAAAACTGAAATCTTTCCTCCAGAATACATAAATCAACCATACACAAGGCTTCCTTTAAATGGTCCTGGATAACTCCCATCTTACTTTAAGATATATAGCCACTTGCAGACAGATGAATGCAACAACACTGAAGTAGTCATTAAATTATTGAGGAGTCTAAAGTGCGCTAGCTTTTCAGACATGATTGGTTCACAGCAAGGAGGCTTTCTAGAACATGACTGAAAACATACACTCACAGAATAGTGTTAACCAACTCGACTATAGTACATTGGTTTTATTTTGTAAAATGGAAACATGAAAGAAGCCTTAAGACTTCACCAACTGTGTCAATGGGTGACAATAACTAAAACATTAACTGCTGTATACATTTTCTTATTTGCACAGCAGGTCCACTTTAATAAACTAAATTCAGTACTATACACAGGCAATATAGCAATTTATGCATGCCACCACTGATCTGTCTAAAACTTCAACAATAGTTGCAGCAATTACAGTGGAAAATGCCGAAGATGTAGGCCCCTTTAAGGCTAGGCTTGCACTGCTGCGAATCAAAGTCGTGTGATTTTTACCGTGATTTCGCGGAATACCAGTCTATAGAGCTGAATATGCATCGCACATGGATCAAACTTGCAAAGGAAATTTTTTTCCCACAGCTTAGATTCGCACCGCACTGATGTGAACTGCACTAATGAAAAACAATGTTATTTTAATGACTTGCAAATTTGAGACATCGCAACGGCTCAAATTCGCAATAGAATTCGCAGCAGTGTGAACCGGGCCTCATACTTATGCTGCACAGTTTTCCTGCATGCGCTCCAAAACCAACATAATGCAATAGAAGTCTATGGCAAAGACCAGGTAACTCACATGAAACCCATGGGTACACTGTTCTGCACATGTGGATTGAAAAAAAAACACTGCATCAGTGTAAAAGTGTACTAACAATTTTCCTCGTGGAAAGGTTTCATAAGATGCCACACTTAAGAATGTAAAGATGTGGCGTGGCCTGGACGGCAATGGAGTAGGACGCAGCTAGTGAGAGCTCCACTGACCCATCATCCTGTTCTGTTCATACTGCATGTATCTTGACCCTCTGTGACCATCGCCTGCATCAGGGACCTGTGCTGTACTGTCTGCTTCCCCTTGAGCCTGCCGGATTGAAGGTACGCCGCCCGGGACCGCTGTAGTCGGCTTCTTCAGACTCTGGGGACTAGCCTTAGGAAAGGCCGCGGCTCTGGCCTAGCTGCAGAGCAGCGGCCATCTTGGTCCTCTCGGCGGCGGCTCCCAGCTGACACATCTGCTCCCCCTGACTCCTTGGCACCCCACCACCTCCTGGTACGGGGACCGGGCGGCCTGGGGACACCGCCGAGGCGCACTGCACCCGAATTAGCTGCTTGGATTGCCGAGATTCTATCCTGCACCTCGTGTCGGCGGCCATATTGGTCCTCCTGACGGCGGCCCTCTTCCTCTAAGACTGCTCCTATGGACGGCACGATACTGCATCGCCCCCTGTGCTAGTGACCAGAGGGCCTGGGGACACCCCTTGGGTACGCTGCTCCCTGTTTGTACTGCGGAAGGGGCCACGAATTTGGACTGGTTCTCGGGTCGGTGGCCATCTTGGCACACCCGGAGGTGGCCTCCAGAACTCTTGCTTGTACTCCCTGCACCTTAGCAATCCACCCCCCTCCGGCCTACTCCTTGAATACCGTGGTCCTGCTTACAGGCCCCTTTTCTCCTGATTTGTCATCAGCAGCCCGAGACCACCAGCAGTATGTCCCCTCCGAAAAGCCAAAAATCCGCGGCTGTGGCAAAGCTGGATCAATACCGCCGACAAGACAAGGAGGACGGGGACGGAGAATGGGAGGGGAACGGTCAGCGGGAGATACTGACAGGCTGCTGGAGGCAATTACATTATGCCGCACTTCACTGACTGCCCAGATCGAGGAGGTTAAGGTAGATATCTCCTTGATCAGACAGGACTTTCACAAACTCCGGGATCGGGTCAAAACTGCGGAGGCCAGGATAAGCGCTGTGGAGAATTCTGTCCCCCCCCCTCCAGGGCAGCACAGACCGCATGGAGCGTCAGATCCACCAGCTATTCACTAAGCAAGATGAAATGGAGAATAGATTAAGGAGGTGTAATCTACGTTTTATTGGCCTGCCTGAGGGTGCGGAGGGTAAAGATCCTACCACATTTCTTGAGCAACTACTGGTCAATACCTACGGCAGGGAGGCTTTCTCTCCCCTGCTGACGGTGGAGAGAGCTCACCGCATGCCTGCCAAACCACCGCCACAGGGAGCTCCTCCACGCACCTTTATTGCCAAACTCCTTAACTACAAATGCAGGGATGCAGCCTTGAGACTGGCTAGAGTAAAGGGCAATATTCCGCTGGGAAATGTTAGTGGCCGTATTTCCGGACTTTTCTGCTGAGGTCCAGCGCCGCAGACAGGGATTCATGGAGGCCAAGCGCAGGCTGCGCACTCAACACCTCAAGTATGCCATGCTCTTTCCCGCGCGCCTTAGGGTGGAACATGAGGGGAGAGCGCATTTCTTTGAAGACCCCGAGGAAGTGATCACCTGGCTGGAACGTCGCGCTGTACCTGAGAATGCGGCCTGACACCATTGTGAGTACAGCTAATGTCACTTCTCCCTAATCCCCTGCAATGGGCTGGCTCCTCTGCCACGTGTGTGGTTACCCACTATCGTACGATATGCTGCAGCGTTGCTCTGCCCATACACTGTACTTATTTTGTATCTATACCCACGATGCTACTGCCATGGGGAAGAGAGCCCTACACTTTCTTTACCCGACCTCTGTTCTTTCAGTGGCCTCTCCCCGTGCCTGCTCTTTTGGCTAACTCCTGGTCTTATGCCCCCTAGCCCACTGCGCAGTAAATCTCCTTAATGATGCTTGCCTAAGTAAAAGTTTGAGATGGGACTATATCACTTTGTGAGGCAAGATGGAATTTTACTTCAGGAAGAGGGGGGGAGGGGGGCCTGGCTTGAGGGGGGGGGGGGGTTGGCTTTCTCTCCCCCCTTTTTTTTTTGATCTGCATGACTCCCGCCCTCCTGATCATTTCCCTTCCCCTCCTCTTGTTTTCTCTACCCCTCCTGGGTTTTAAGTTACCACCATATTCTGACGAGGGTCGGAGCTCCAGGTCTGCACTAGTCCTACCCAACACATGCATAGTGCAGCGAGACATTCCCCCATTTCGTACCAGGGACAATGAGTTTGTTAACTGGAGCCACCGCAGAATGGACCACCATAGCACTGGTGTGTTACGGGACTCATCATGCTCCTTTATCTACCTCGGTGGCTCAGTTTTGATGAGCTTTATATTTGTTTCAGTTTAATTTGAGTGGAAAGTTGCTTATTAAGGTTTATAAACAGGATGTGGGGGTCGTGGCGCTGTTGCTAGTAAGTTGTATTAATGAGCCGATAGTCACCCTTCCAGGTTTAAATGATAGGCTCTGTAGGGCAACTGTCCCTAGATGTGTGATATAGAGGTAGCCACCCTGGGCAGGGTAGATCTAAGTGTACAAGAATAGTGGTGGTAATCTCTAAAAACCACTAGAGGCGGTGGTGCTCCTGGTACTAAGTGGCATATGTACTAATAGTGATCTACAATATATCAAGTCCACTAATCACATAACACATGACACAGTATAAATATAACAGGAGTAAGCCTTATACACCAACTTCTATGTACATACAGACAACATAGTAATCAAGATCAAAGGTCTAAAAAAAATAAAAATAAATATGGAATAATTAACGTGCAGGAGTCCATATGGCAAAAATAACAGGCTGGTAGGTAAAAGTGATGTGAGGGTCAGGGTGCACCTAGCTAGGTAGGTGGTCTTTAAACTGTACAACAGGTGTTGCTCGCTGTGGTCCCGGTGCTCCCCCTTATGGGTCCCCACTCACCAGAGGCAATCACCCCTGCTGGGGTAGAGTGCGTGTCAGACTGACAGCTGCTCCTTCGTACCGTGACCTTTTCTCCTGATATGTCTCCTGGGTTCCTGAGGTGGTTTGGGATTCAATTGTTTCTGAGTTCCTCCAAGGCAAAGAAAAAAGCTCCCATAGAGTAGTACGTTTTAAAATATAAAAAAGTTTTATTGGCACTACCAACAGGTGTGCATCAAACCATAAGCAGGATTACAAAAAATGAAAATAAAAATATAAAATACGACGGCAGGCTGTGTTGTTGAACTAACACAGCTGACAGTCAGAAAAATGCAGGCACGGGGAGATGCTTATTAAGGTTTGGCAGTGGGTCAACATACTGTATATGCTTGTGTATGCATCTTCATTACTAGATATGCTGTCTCTGATCCTCCCGCAAGGCTGCCTCATGCGGCTGAGCCCGGATATTTTGTGGTGCACGGACCATGGCTTCTCTAAAATTCCTCACCTGGAATGTCAGGGGCATGCGTGAGAAGGTCAAGCGATCAGCGGTATTAATGTTTCTCAGGAAACAAAGGGCAGACATAGTAGTCCTAGTTGAGACACACGTAGAGGGTAGGCTGCAAATGGCACTCCGCAGGCCATGGGTCGGGTGGGCATTTCATTCGACCCACACGTCGCATGCACGGGGAATCTCTGTACTGGTTGCCAAGTCGGTACATTTTGAGTTGGGAAAGGTTTCCACAGACCCGCAGGGCCGATATGTGTTTCTGTATGCAAAACTACATGGTGAGCCGTTCCTCGTCTTAGCGTTTTATGTCCCCCCTCCCTTTTCCATGTCTATAATAGTTGAAGGGATTGTTTTCATGGCAAACTATCCCACAGTCCAGGCGGTCTGGCTGGGGGATTTCAATGCCGTTCTCAACCCGGCCTTGGATAGGCTAGGGGGTACACCCGCCCCTACCCCAGGTGTGGGGACCGACACTAAATTCTCCAAACTGATCACCTCCCTGCACTTAATCGACTCCTTTAGATGCAAATTTCCCCACAAAAGACTGTACTCCTGTTTTTCTGCCACACATAGCTCCATGTCGCGAATAGACTTTATCCTAATTTCTCAGGGTCTCACTCCTAGGCTGTCAAGAGGCCAGATTTGGATCAAGATTGCTTTCTTTTTTTGTATAATCTTTATTTGTGAACGACAAAATAGTACAACACAGCACTTAGTGCCCGGAGCATGTTACAGTGAACAAGCAGCCATTCAGTATTTAACTTGACATAAAAAGGAAGAAAAAAACAAAGTAGACATTGAGGGCAGAGATATATAGAATCACAACAGAACCCAGAACACCAATAAGCATGACTTAAGTCCATCTACCGGGCATTCGGATTCCCCCTCACCGCATAAAACACAGGAACAGTAAAACATAGCGTGAGGGTGGCTCATCCCACGCCTCTCATCAGGTGGTAGAGATGGATATTCGCAGATGGGGGGGGGGGGCAAGAACCAGGAGTCAAACCGGCCAGCCGCCCGGGCGACACCCACAACCCATAACTAGTGTGCAGGGCAGGAAGGAAGCCAGCCGAGCACGCATGAGGGAAGAGGGGCCCAATAGACCTCCATCATACCTCCCCACATTCAAGATTGCTTTCTGATCATAGCCCATATTGGATCACACTGACTGTTCCAACGGATAGGCCGAGGAGAACATGGCGTTTGAACCCCTTTTGGCTCTCATTGCTTCCGGAAGGAGATGACCTCTCAGACGAGTGGGAATCGTTTTTTGAGACAAATGTTGGATCTGCCCCTGCGACCATGGTATGGGAATCCTTTAAAATTCATGCCCGCATGTCCCTAATCACCCGCATTAACCAGATTAAGTCAGACTCAGCGGAAGCCTTTGATAAGGCGCTGCTGGAGTTATCCCGCGCAGAACAAAGATACGCAACAGACCCGGCACCGGAAGCGGCGACGGCGCTCAAACTTCAGACTAGAGTAGCGAACCAATTACAGTTTGAAAAAGCCAGGCGAACCTTATTCTTTGCCAAACAAAAGATGTTTGAACATGGGGAACGGGCTGGTAAACTTTTGGCCTACTTGGTCCATAGCGAAGATAGACCACCAGTGGTCATTTCCTTGCACGGTCCTGGTGGACAACAGGTAACAGACCCATTGACTGTGTCCTCCAAATTCATAGATTTCTTCACTGATTTATATAAGTCCCATGAGTCCGGCAGACGAAGGCCTGATGGATTCATTCTTTGCCACCATCACTCTCCCCACCCTGAAAGCTGACCAGATTGCCCTCCTCGAGTCACCCTTGACCTCTGAGGAAATAACTGAGGCTATTGCCGCGTTTGCTCGCTCCAAAGCCCCGGGCTCAGACGGCCTCCCAATTGAATTCTATTCTCAATATAGCCAAATCCTCTCCCCTAAACTATTACAGCTATACAACCACATGTTTGAGACACACACCCTCCCGCCGACCATGAGAGAAGCGACCATTGTCCTTATTCCGAAGCCGGGTAAAGATCCCGGATACCCGGAGTCTTATCGCCCCATATCCCTATTGCAGGTAGATGTTAAAATTCTTGCAAAAGTATTAGCAAACAGACTCAACAACGTTATTCTATCCTTGATACATGCAGGGTTCATGCCCGGAAGTAATACCTCATTTAACCTTCGGAGGCTCTACATCAATCTACAGGCCACGCATGACAATGTGGGATCTAGAGTGCTGGTGACACTAGACACGGCTAAGGCCTTTGACTCCGTGGAATGGAGATATCTGTGGCGTTGTCTCGAGTCCTATGGTTTCGGCCCCAGGTTTCGTAAATGGGTTAGCCTCCTCTATCAGGACCCCACAGCCAGAGTGGTAGCGAATGGTTGGCCGTCTCCCTTGTTTGCCCTGAGCAGGGGCACGAGACAGGGCTGTCCTCTCTCTCCACTCTTATATGCTCTAGCTGCAGAACCTCTTGCAATATCCATACGTACTAACCCAGAGATAGAAGGCTTACTAGTAGAGAAAATCAGTATGTATGCGGACGACGCTTTATTATATCTAGCTGACTCGGGCCCCTCCCTTCACGCGGCACTTCAGATGATCGAACGGTTTGGAACTTTTTCTGAACTCAAGATTAATTGGGGGAAGTCGCAAATCCTTCCGATAGACTGCTTCCCACCGTCTGAATCCCAGTCAAATATGCCACTCCAGAGAGTGGACACCATTAAATATTTGGGAGTGCGTATCTCTAGACACCCAACTGATTACACCACACTTAATATAGAACCACTTTTTGACCTAGTCAAGCCTAAAATTAGAATATGGTCTCACCTACCACTGGGGGTCTGGGGTCGCATAAACCTTGTAAAGATGGTTCTCCTCCCTAAACTGCTCTACACCCTTTGGCATACCCCAATCTACATTCCCCTAAAATATTTTAAATCCTTGGAAGCCCTCCTGAAGCCTTTTATATGGGGAACAGGCAGACACAAATTTGCGTGGCAAGCACTGAAGAACCCGAAAGACATGGGGGGTTTGGCTCTACCAGATCTCAATCTATATTATATAGCTGCGCAACTATCACAGCTGTTTCATATAGACAAAACTGACAGCCAGAGATTTCTGACTTTGTTGTGCCCACGTGAGGCTCAGCTCACCGGAGATGCGCTTTACGTGGGGTCGGTGGGTTCTGGAGACACCCTGTCGGGGAGGAAGACGAAGTCCCTCCTGGGACATTATAGGTGAATATGGGACCTTGCATCCACCAAATTAGGAATACCCGGGGTACAACGACTACACGCCACTTTGGCACAATAGAGCTCTGCAGGAGCTCTCCAATGTTCAAGGATCTGAACTGTGGGCTGCACAGGGAGTCTATTATTTGCACCATCTACTATCTGGTGGAAACTTAAAAACCTACCAAACACTTAAAGAGGAATTCACACTCCATGACAATATGCTGTTTAGGTTTTATCAGATAAGACATGCAGCCCAGGTACAGTTCTCACGCAATTACCCACAACCTACTCCACACCCGATCAAGGCTATATTTAAAAGCAGGGATCCCAACAAACTTATATCCGCGTTTTACAATATGCTATCTGCCCCCCCAGCTGCGAAGATAGCGTTTGCCATAAAATCTCGCTGGGAAAGGGAGGTGGGGATAATGGAGGATGAGGAATGGGAGGAGGCCTTAGAGACCTGCAAACTTGTGTCCCCTAAACTTTCAGACCGACTTATGCAAATATTCATCACCCACAGGGCATATCTGACCCCAATACGCGTGGCCAGATACAAACGAACTCAATCTACCCTGTGTGTTGTGTGCCCAAGTGACAGGGACTTTTTTCCATCTTATATGGGCCTGCCCAAAAATCCAGGACCTCTGGAAACAAATCATAACATTCCTCCATGACACAATGGGAGCCCCTATCGTGTTAGATCCCAGACAGTGCCTGCTGGGGATTTTTCCCACAGGTCTGGATAAATATACCAAGATATTCTTGCACGAGACGTTGTTCTCTGTCAGAAAGATCATAGCTCGCAAATGGATGAGGCAGCTTCCCCCCACCTTTTCAGAATGGAAAGCAGAAATCAATATAACTCTACCCTACAAAAAATGTGTGTATATTAACAGAGCCTGCCCTGACAAATACTATAAAATCTGGGACAGGTGGCTCAATGAGTCTGAATCCTGCAATTGACCTCGCCACGCTCCTGACTAGCTGAAACACACTTCACCTCTCACCACCATGTTTTTTTTTTATCCTAATTAACGATATTCATGCCCTCAGGCAGAAAAGGATGTGTCATTATGTTGCAGATGCTAGACTTGTACCACTCATATTGCCTATGTTTAATGTTGGTATTGACAATATATGACCCTGTAATTTTATGTAACCTTGAAATGCTGATTGTTCACTATATGCATTTTCGCTCAATAAAAACTTGTTTGATGGGAAGAATGTAAAGATGTAGATCCATGTGCTGCACGTACCCAATTGTGCGGTCACAACTTGATGAATGATTGAAATTGATACAGAGATCACATGCTCCGTATTCATAAATGTGGGGCACCAATATAATGGCAATATTTCTTGAGCTTTTTGGGGAAATGAGTGGTTCCAATAACATACATCAATGAGGCATAGGGGTTTGATAGGTCTTTCAATATATTTGGCTGTTACTCAAAGTAAGACTCTCGGGGCTGGAAGACTTAAACCTTAAGGCTGCGTTCACACCATTGTAAAATGGATGCGGGTCCCCCACAACAAATTCGAAATAACAGAAGATTTTGACCAGCTCTCTATGGAGCCGGTTCACATATCTCTGCTGTGGCTCCGGTGAAAATTTGCACAGAAGCCCTGTGCATCTTAGTTTTTCAGGTCCAAATTCAGTAAAAAGATTTGGGCTGAAAACCGAACCAGGATACACCAGACCCCTGCTGGGAGCTGCCTGCGCAGATGGCATGAACCCAGCCTATATTAGTTGCTCAACTGTGCAGCCTAGGATTGACTACTTTAAATGCCACTACTGTTTGGGTTTATTCACAGGTTAAAGTGGAACCAAACCCTCAATGGCAGCTTCTTTGGCTAAAAATAAGAGGGGCTTACTCCTGCAAGACTGGCAACAGAATTGCAATGCTTGGTGGACAGATAAAATATTTAGTGGTTACCAAAAGTAAAAGCTGTAAATTATAGCCCAGAGCGCAAGTAAAACCCAAATGTGTTTAGCGTCCAGAGGTGTCCTTGGTGGTGTAGGGGTCCCAAACAAACTGAATTCTGTTTCACTAGAAACCAAGTAGGGCTAATTGGGGTGTAAATTGCTAAATGGCCAACGAAAAATATCAGACGGAAAAAAAAATTGTGCATCGGTCGAAAGAAGAAGAAAAAAATTAAAACGCCACACGATACTGAAAGGGGTGGGGTCCACCCAGGTGATGCCCATTGCGGAGGCGTCATCCTGGGGCACTCTGTCCTCCTCGCCGCAATCTGAGGTGGCAAGTCTGCTCTCCACTGAGGTTATATGTGGATTTTCTGGTTCCTTACCCTGCTGCTTTGGAACGCACACCGCAGCTGAACATACAGTGTGCCCATCTACTCCAGAGCCATACATGTCGGTGCCAACTTATAACACATTTTAATGCAAGTCCGCATTATCTTGACATTTGCTTGTTTTCACAGTTTCCAAAACATGTCTGCGTGATGATATACAGTCCTTTTTTTTTTTTCTTTTGAGTGGATGCATGATTTCCATCAAAATGAAAGAAAGAGTTTTCCATCTGTATTGCTGGATGGGATATATCATACTGACCCAGGCTTTGATTTAAAGTACTGTTCTGGTGAGTATGCATAAACTATGGTGGAGCACTCACTGAAGGTTTGTTGTTTTGAATCACGGCGATTTGACTTTTGTCTTTATTTTGTGTGAAGCTATCCATTTGAACGTTTTTTTTTTTCCCCCCCACAGATTTTTCAGTTAAATTTGATACTGTTTCTTAGTCACTGAATCACTATTTCAATTATTCAATTTCTGTTGGGTTAATTTGAATTGTCATATTAAAAAGGTACAATATATGTTACAATACATTTACTTATTGGAGTGGTATATCCACTCTTAGGGGCAGCTCTACTCATTCATAAATATTCACTTATTCTCTGGTGCCATCACTTGTCACCTACCTAACTCTCACTATTAACAGGGTGTTCAAATGAGAGAATGCAGACATGATGCAAGAGATGGTCAGAGACTGCACAAATGATACAAGCGATGGTTAGAGACTGCATTTTCTTTACCTTTCTTGCACTAAAGGTGCCAATAATGGGCAACAAATTCATATTAATTTAAATTGATGATATTAAATTAGTTGAATACAATTTTAAATAAAATTTTTTTTTTTTTTTTTTTTATAAAAAAAACTGTCATTTTCTGTTTTCAGCAAAGTGCATCCTGCATGTTCGGTACCAAAAATTCCATAGTAATTACAATACATAGTACCGATTACATGCTCAGCCAAACTCTGCAAGGTAGAAGCACAAATATTCACAATGACTATAATCTACTTCGCTATTACTAGTGCTTTGTGATTAAACACTTTTTTTCTTTGCGATGTTCATCCCTACCCAAAACGAAGCATGTTTATACACAGATTAGCCCTTTTTTGTACGGCATTACAAAGTTTTATTATAGTAATTCACAGATTGTATAGCCCTTTAATTTAAATAATTTGTAAAATACAGGTCACAAAAAATGTCAAACTGTGGAGCAATTGCATGCAATCAAAACAGAACAGCATTAGGCCACACTACCAATACACGGACATGTAGAGCAATTTAAATCGCACACAAAAGTCAGGAATGTCAACAGGAGAGTCCAAACAAATTCTGTAACCAAACTTGAACTTCATATCAGATCTGTATTATAAACACGTTTACCTGCTGTTTAATGATCGCATCCAAGCTGTTAAAATGTTCAGATTTTATTTATCAGAGCAGCATGCGAGTCATGAGGGCCTAAATAAATAATTCACTTAAAAATTGGTTTGAGAGACTATACATTTTTATATAATTAACCTTAATTATAAGTTTCAGCACATAGCATTGAATTATATTTATATATATATATATATATATATATATATATATATATATATATATATATATATATATATATATATATATATATATATATACTTACATGTGGTCCAGCACATTAAAAGGATTCAAATAAAAAAACATTCAGGACGGAAGAAGCATTGAAATAAGGAGTTCAAATTGGCTCGATTTTTCTGTCTCGGGTTAAAAAAAAACCAATGCTTTCTAAAAGTGAAAAACAAATTTATATTATTTATATATATATATTTATATATATATATATATATATATATATATATATATATAGGAATTAGTATTTGCACCAACATTCAAATCGATATATTTAATGAAAATGTCTACATCTGGCCAAATGAGCAGGTAGTAAGGGCAAAGCCTTTTCCCTTTTACTTTAGGCTTCAATAACCCAACCAAACAAGCATGCATTATTCTCAAACATCGCTAAAAAGCACACCAGTCACTGCCACACAGCCAAGGCCACCACAATGTTTTTCCTAAATGTTGTTCATATAGTGCATCCAGGAAGAATTCAGTGCTTCACTTTCCACATTTTGTTTTGTTACAGCCTTATTCCAAAAATGGATTAAATTCATTATTTTTCCTCAAAATTCTAAAAACAATACCCCATAATGACAATGTGAAAGAAGTTTAAAATCTTTGCAAATTTTTAATTAAAAAAGAAAAAACAGATTTAAGTATTCACAGTATTTGCTCAATACCAATTCCAGCCTCAAGTATTTTAGTATGATGCTACAAACTTGGCACATCTATTTTTGGGCAGTTTCTTAGATTCTTCTTTGCAGGATCCCTCAAGCTCCATCGGGTTCGATGGGGAGCGTCGGTGCACAGCCATTTTCAGGTCTCTCCAGAGATGTTCAATCAGGTTAAAATCTGGGCTCTGGCTGGGCCACTCAAGGACATTCACAGAATTGCCACATAACCACTCCTTTGTTATCTTGGCTGTGTGCTTAGGGTCATTGTCCTGTTGTAAGATGAACCTTTGCCTAAGTTTGAGGTCCAGAGCACTCTGGAACAGGTTTTGATTAAGGCTGTACGTTGCTGCATTCGCCTTCCCCTTGATCCAGACTAGTCTCCCAGTTGCTGCTGCTAAAAAAAACATCCCCACACCATGCTTCCACCACCATGCTTCACTGTAGGAATGGTATTGGCCAGGTTGCGCTTGGTTTCCACCAGAAATAATGCTTGCCATTCAGGCTAAATAGTTTAATATTTGTTTGATCAGACCAGAGAATTATGTTTCTCATGGTCTGAGAGTCCTTCAGGTGCCTTTTGGCAAACTCCAGGTGGGCTGTCATGTGCCTTTTACTGGAGGAGTGGCTTCTGTCTAGCCACACTACCATACAGGCCTGATTGGTGGAGTGTGTTGCAGAGATGGTTGTTCTTCTGGAATGTTTTCCTCTCTCCACAGAGAAATGCTGGAGCTCTGTCAGAGTGACCAGTGGGTTCTTGGTCACCTCACTGACCAAGGCCCTTCTCCCCTGATTGCCTAGTTTGGTTGGGCGGCCAGCTCTAGCAAGAGTTGCGGGTTTCCAAAACGACTTCTATTTATGAATGATGGAGGCCACTGTGCTCATTGGGACCTTCAATTCTGCAGAAAGGTTTCTGTACCCATCCCCAGATCTGTGCCTCAATACAATCCTGTCTCGGCTGTCTACAGACAATTCCTTGGACTTCATGGCATGGTTTGGGTTCTGACATGCACTGTTAACTGTAAGACCTTATATAGACAGGTGTGTGCTTTTCCAAATCATGCCCAATAAAACAATTTACAACAGGTGGTCTCCAAGTTGTAGAAACATCAAGGATGATCAGTGAAAACGGGATGCAACCGAGCTAAAATTTTTTTTTATTTTTAATAAATTTGCAAAGATTTCAATCAAACTTCTTTCACATAGTCCTTATGAAGTATAGGGTGTTGTTCTCCTAGGTGATGCCGATCTCTCCAAGCCATTATCCTAAATTTATCGAGCACTTCTGCCCTCCATCCAGGTTGGTCTGGATGGCCTGCGTGGTTTGTGGAGGGTGGAGGTGCAGGAGCTGGACAGTGAAGACTGGGAAGATATGTGGGACTATCCATTTCAGCAGCTGGTTGCTGCTAGGGACAAATTGATCCAATTCAACGCTCTGGCACTCCTGCAGACTTTACGCATATATTCTGGGATTGCCCACAGATTCAGGACTATTGGCAGGAGGTAACCCAATTTATTCACAGCCTAACCACCATCCCTATTCCCCTGACAATTAGTGTCTGCCTTCTTGGCCTGGTGGAGCAACTGGCATTTGCACCCTAATAGGCATCCTATTTACGCGAGAAAGGCTATAGTATTAAAGTGGAAGTCAGCCACCCCCCCCCCCCCCACTCTGAGCTCATGGAAACAACTAGTTAACAAAATGATACCCCTCTACAAAGCGACGTACTTGTCTAGAGGATGCCCCAAAAAATATGAAAAAGTCTGGCATCTGTGGACAGACTCGGAGTCCACGACTGGATTTCTGAATAGGTGATCATAGGTGAGGTATATAAAATGATCGTATTTATTCCTAAATGCTCCAGTAGCATTCAATTTGAACAACAGGGAACGGGATGAGATCCTACAAGAAAAAATGTTTTTTTGTAGTCCTGGCATGTGTAACCTGAGAGGTGTTTTAGGTAGTGTTTAGCTAGACATATCTAGCGCTAGGGTGTGGTGTTATTTGTTTTTGTGTATGTGGTTGGGTGCCATGTTTGGCCGGGGTATGCCCCTATGGCCCTGTTTTGTTCTTTCCACAACATGAAAAAGGACTTTAATAAAAAATAAAAAAAAGTAAGTATAGGGTGCTGAAATTTGAGGGAAATTATTAAATTTATTTTGGAATAAAGTTGCAACAAAACAAAAATGTGGAAAAAGTGAAGCCCTGTGAATACTTGAGAATCGGCACACTTTTTAAACCTGCCACACTTAAATAAAAAAAAATTATATAATTTATTAATTGTATTTATTGGCGTAGAACACTCACATTTTTTTACCCTGAACATCGAGGTTAAACTGTGCCTGCGTGTTATACGCAGGGGGTTGTGGAAGGTTTTTTTCCTGAAACTTCCCTCTTAAAGTTAGGGTGCATGTTATACGCCGATAAATACGGTATATTTATTTAAATAAAATCTACATACATATATTAATGCCCAACTAGGTTTGATCTTCAGGCTTATATCCTTTTAGTCTTCTGGGTACATTTAAAAAAAAAAAAGTATTTTAGGGAGACTATATGGAAATCTGGGAGATTAAGGACAGCACTTTTAAAGTATGTGTGATGACAGAAAATGAGGGCTGCTAATGCTGCCCCCCTCCTGATAATATCAATACTTTCTAAATCACTGACCTGAAACAAATACAGGAAAGTCAACAATCTTTCAGAGCATACTTGTTCTATTATAATATTTTAAAGAGAATCAGAATGACTGCATGGAAAAATAGCATTTTCTGGGAGGTTACAAATAGCAGCCTGCAAGTTTTCTCATGACAGGTCTCTTTAAGAAGGCCTGAAAAACTGATTTAAAAAAAAAAATCTAGGGTTGTCCAGATACTAGTATCGGCATCGGTATCGGGACCGATACCAAGTATTTGCGGGAGTACTTGTACTCGCCCAAATGCTCCCGATACCTAAATAGAATACTTTTTTTGTATTTATCAACATGTTCTGTGAAAATTCTTTGAGTTTTTTACTACTGGGTGACAAGCAAATAAAACATTTTTATTCATTTTTATTCTTTTATAATGTCTTGAGTTAGAGTTCTTCATATTTCTAAAGAAAATATCCTTAGTCTGTATTGTGGTTTGAAAACTGTCACATGACATTTAAAAAAAGTATCGGTATTCGGTATCGGCGAGTACATGAAAAAAAGTATCGGTACTTGTACTCAGTCCTAAAAAAGTGGTATCGGGACAACCCTAAAAAAATCGATTTAATTGGTGTCAATCCTGCGCTTGGTGAATTGCCTTTTTTTTTTTGCCAAAAGGCTATTTTTCCATTGAACCAACATGCCACAGTCACAGGCCAAGAGTTTATCCCTGTAAGCAGATCAGGATATGCGGTTTGAAACTTCCACACTTGTGATCATTCCTGCACAAGCTCCTTTGATCTCTGTAATAGGGATCCATCAGATCCGGTAAGAGACCATGCTCTCTTCTTGTGGACAGAGCACTTTTTCGTTTTCTTCGAGCACTGGTGGACACAAAGTGGATTATTATATTTGCACACTCATTTGTTATATACATTTTCTATCAAGTGGGTGGACAGATTTTATGGACTTGAGTTTCTGGATTCAATATAATTTTTTTGGCACAATGAAAATCTTTTGAATAATGTATTTATTGTGACAATTTTTTGAATCACCAGTGGTGAATTTATGATAAGAGTATATACATTTGAAGGTTTGAACACAAGTTATAGGAGTGATTGTGTCCAATCAATTTACTCTCATTATTTGTGATTTTAGCACACTACTACATGAGTTTACTAATTTAAAAGGAACAGAGCACCATTAGTGTTTTTTGTTTTACTTATGGTTGCAGAGCAGTCTTCCTGAGGTTTATTTACTAAATCTGGAGTGGGCAAGATCAGGCTCACTTCTGCATAGAAACCAGCCAGTTTCCGATTTTTTTTTTTTTTTCTTTTTTAAGCCAAAGCTTAATTAACTGCTTATGGACCGCCGCATGTACATTTACATCGGCAGAATGGCACATCAACGTGTGTATATATATATATACGTTGGTGCCTTGAGGGGGTTCGGGGGTACGATCGGACCCCCCCCCCCCGTACATACGGCGGTCCGGTTACCTGGCCGAGCGATCCATGCAGAGGGGGCAGCGGTTCGTTTTTGTCCCCCCCCCCTCCGGATCGCTCTCAGCCAATGTGCGCTCCCCCTGCAGTACACTTCCTACTCCTGTGTAAACACAGGAAGGAGAAAGTGATGTGATCGCTCCCTCTGCGTTTTTTTCGACCACCGCTGAGGAGAAATCACATCGCACAGTAAGTCTGCACACTACACTGACACACAGACACATAGGAACAATTAAACCCCCCCATCGCCCCCCCCCCCCCGTCACAGTGTCACTGAATGCAGCGATTATATGTATGATCACTGCAGTTAGTGTCAGTGTGACAGGCAGTTAGTGTTAGGTCCAGGGTAGCACTCTACCCCCCCCTAATAAAGTTTTAACCCCTTGATCACCGCCCTTGTTAACCCTTTCACTCCCTATTGGCAGCGGCACTAAGCGATCATTTTTCTGATCGCTGTATTAGTGTCGCTGTTCCCGCTAGGTAGCGATTTTGTTTTTTTATTGCAATTTTATTTTTTTAACTAAAGACATGTGGCTAAATAAATTGTGGCCTAAATGTTTGACTAAAATTTAGTTTATTTGATTTTTCTTATAACAAAAAGTAAAAAAATTTTTTTTTTTCAAAAATGTCGCTCTATTTTTGTATATAGCGCAAAAAATAAAAAATCGCAGAGGTGATCAAATACCACCAAAAGAAAGCTCTATTTGTGGGAAGAAAAGGACGCAAATTTTGTTTGGGAGCCACGTCGCACGGCCGCGCAATTGTCAGTTAAAGCGACGCAGTGCCGGATCGCAAAAAGGGGCCTGGTCATTTACCTGCATTTTGGTCTGGGTCTTAAGTGGTTAAAAACAAGCTGGAGGTTAGAAGACGATTGGTTACTATGCACAGCTGCCCCAGATTGAGTGCACCAGCTTTAGTAAATCTAACCCAATGACTTCAATGGCCCAGTCTGACAGGCAGTGCTGCCTATTAAATTTGTCAAGCCAAAACTTGTTGTAGCTCCAAAACTTTTTCCACTGCCTTGTTGGGGTTTAGGTGGCCAGTAAAAAGCAACTGAACTGCTTTTCCATTCTGCCTGAACATCATGCAATCCCTTGAAGCCCCAGTGAATCCATCATTTGAATCAGCTGCCAGCATACCACAACAGACCAACAGTGTACCAAAATGTAGTGTGGGGACACGGCAAAGCAGATGCTTTGGGCTCTCTTTTTTTTCAAGAGGACCGATACTCGTGACTGGTGCAGAAACACACGTCATAGTGCACTGGTATGAATGGACCGTTTAATTATACTGTTCTCTTTTGGGGTTGCTTTAGCTGATGCACTTAGTGAAGGAGTTCCTTTTATAATGTATACTCTGCTCCAGGTTTCAGGTTTGGTAATTAGGGAGGTTTGAGATGACTTGATTTGTTACAGCAAGGAGACCCATCAAAGAAGTCAAAAACTGATGTGTTGGACTGCAGTGGCCCATAAAAAATCATTTCATACTGACCATTTCAGTAAATTAAATTAGGTTTCTATGGGGTACTGGATTTGGCACAGCATCATCTAAGCCTAAAGAGTTTTTCAGACTTGCTCTTTTGGAAAACGTAAGAAAGAAACCGCTTAGCAAGTTCAGCCTATAGGTCGATGAGAATCTGTCCACAGTACATGCAATTTGTGACATTTATATTGACCTGTTAGAAGAGAATAGGATACTTTTACATCACAAAAACAGTTTCTTTAAAAAAAAAAAAAAATGTTTCAGTTTGTCAAGGAAGAAGTGTTTCTCTGGAAGAAATCATTTGCAGCAATAGACCAATGCAGATTACATAGACATGGTCCGCGTTCTCTTTGCCGATTATATTTTGGGGATCCACCTTAGTTGAAACTGCTTTACGTTTTATCGGTTTGCAGGGTATGGCTGCCAACTAGAGGTTCAGTGTAGAGCAGCAACATCCCCATGGTGACCAGACTGAATTTTTGCAAACTGTTTCATGTATACCATCACAGTACTTACATTATGTTACAACCAATAGCAGAGAATTAAATGTACAGGACTGTCAGTTTACCACTTTTCAGTATTGATGCTGTACAAAAAAAGATATTGTACAGAGAAGAAAACAATTTAGGGGCTGGTAGAAAAATAGGCAATAGACCCCACTTAATGGAGGTTCCTGTTCAATACACATTAAATACTGAAGCTTCCATCCAAAAAAACAACTTTCAAAGGAAAAACAAAACGTATTTCTTTGCTTGCAACAAAACTGTATAGGAGGGGGAAAAAAAAAAAGTTTCTTTCAAAATACTTCATATTCGGGAGCCTCGTTCTTGCAAAATCTGAAAGACAATATATCTCAATGTTAGTAAGACTGGTAATAGCCACACATCTAAAGAACTTGGATTTTGTATATTAAGTCCTATCGTTAAGCTACCACAAACTGCCCTAATCAGGCCCAAAACAAACTTACCAGTATCTAGTGAAATGTCCAATCTTCATGTCTACAGCTACTTCTCCACAATATATTTTATCAACTAGTGGAATTAAAGCCTGAGCGGCCAGTTACTAGAGTCATGTGGGAATATTTTGACCCAGGAGAATTCCTTCGGGAGCCCTAGGGTTGTGGTGTGTCAACAGCAAATAGGTTTTCACTGTCTGTGTTGCAAAACAGTCACCCACAAGATCTTGAAAGACTTCTGTCAGAAGTAGCTAGTTGTCTGGCTGCCATACTGATCCTCTAGATTACAAACGTGAAAAAAAAAAATGTAGCTGGTGAAGTCAGAACGCCCAATCTGTATACTTCATCCTTGTCAGTCACCTATTAAAATGACCTGGTCACCAGAGGATCATTTTAACTTCACAGGTTACCCGTGAAGACAGCATGAATAAACTTACTTTTTTGGCACCCCGTGTTTCGGAAAGCAACCACAACGCCACTCAACCAACCTCTACACTTCCAGAAGAAAACGACTCCTACCAGCGTATAGATCATTTTTTGGACATGCATTGTGGTGGAGGTAAATAAAATGAATATTTTATGTTATGCTACTTTTTATTAGAATCACTGAAATTTTGCCTCTTTCCTTATATTCTATTTCTTTTATTTCTTGAGAGATAGAGAATATATATATATAAAGGGCTGTTACTGATCAAAATTTTTGTGTTCGACTAATTTTCGATTAATTATAAAATACATACAGATCCAACTACTTTTAGCTGTTCTCCTTGCAGGCCGATTCCCAGTTCAGCTCCCAACCACTGGAAAAATGGATAGCAGGATATAAAAAAACACACAAAGGCAGCACTAGATGGGAATAGCATTAAAACCGTTATAGTCTTCAAGTAGGTAAATAAATATTGCACTGGAGATAAAAATCGATGTAGCTACATAAACTGTAAAAATGTTGCGCGTAATACCAAACGGTACCAAAAGCAGTCATAAAAACATGTAGCTAAGTATGATACTGGTATAAAAATGTGTACAACGATATCACTGCTGAATTAACATCAGTCCGTCGGCATGTAGATGTCCTGTGAAGGGAACTATCACAACTCCTAGTGGATGGTTGTAGAATCCCAGGTTGATAGAGGGAAGTGTAACAGCCCTTGTGTGTGGCAGATAGTAAAGGTCCCGCCGGCATGCAGATATGAAGGCACAGCAAGGAGCCCTTCAGATGGACACGGTAAGCCCTGCAGGTGTCCGTGACATTACCGGATCTCCGATGGAACTCCCTGAAGGCCCAGAAGCTGGCGGAGAGGTGAGTACCAATCAAAAGAATTTTAAAATTAATCAAAAAGATTTTGATCGATCAAAAAAATTAAAGATTAATCGATTAATTAAAAGTTAATTTGCACAGCCCTAATATATATACATATGTATGTGTGAAAATATATTACAATATTATCATCCTTAAGTGAAATGGCAGATTATAGAGTTACAGTACATCTCAGCCTGAAGAAAAACTGAAGACAGATGGTGTAACTATTAATACTAAACAGCTTTTACCCCTCCTCCTTTCTTCCACCGAAGAAGCAAATATGGCTCTGAGTGAAGCCCCTGTGAGTTTGAGTGGAGGACCCTGTGCTTCGGGATATGCCACGAGGACTTTTGTGCCAAGAATAAGACGTTACAGAAAGAACTTTATATGGTGGACTAAAGCAATAAATGTGCTCATGTGAATGATGTAATTTTGTCTATAAATCTATGCTAGCAATAAAAGCTCCTCCTCTTTACACTGGGACACGAAGCAAGTAGTCTGTTCTTGTCTTTCTGCCTGCTTTTCATAATTTAGGTGAACGGCAGTTTAGGTTGCTCTAGAGTTGTGCTAGAGAACGTTTATTTCAGCATTATATTTCCAACAGCTGTGTGTGCAAAGATCTGTCTTTGTACACACAGCTTATATACATGTAGTCTGTACAGCAAACTTTTGCAAAGCTTTAAGTGTTCTTAAAGCCTTTAAAAAGCAAACTTCTGTTCTTGTTTGGGATGTTAAACATTTCATTATGGGAGTGATTACTGTCTTGTTAAATAAGCGGCTAGTAGAATTCTACAGGCTTCCAGGGAGTACAGAAGCTGGCTAAAAACCAACTAAAACCTTAGCAGATTGTTTAACCACTTAGGACCGCCTCTTGCACATATGTCGGCAGAATGGCACGGCTGGGCACAAGCATGTACAGGTACGTCCTCTTTAAGTGCCCAGCCGTGGGTCACGGGCGCGCGCCCGCAACCCGGTCCGAAGCTGCGAGACCTGATTGCCGCTGGAGTCCCACACTCGGCCCCCGGAGCTGAAGAACTGGGAGAGCTGTGTGTAAACACAGCTTACCCGTTCTTCACTGTGGCACCCTGATTGTGTTTCCCTATAAAAGGGAACACACGATCAATGACGTCACACAGCCACGCCCCCTACAGTTAGAAACACAAATGAGGTCACACTTAACCCCTTCAGCGCCCCCTTGTGGTTAACTCCTAAACTGCAATTGTAATTTTTCACAGTAAACAATGCATTTTTTGCTGTGAAAATGACAATGGTCCCAAAAATGTGTCAAAATCATCCGAAGTGTCCACCGTAATGTCACAGTCACAAAAAAAAACAAAAAACGCTGATCGCCGGCATTAGTAAAAAATATAATAAATGCAATAAAACTATCCCCCATTTTGTAAACGCTATACATTTTGCGCAAACCAATCGCTAAACGCTTATTATGATTATTTTTTTAAACAAAAATAGGTAGAATACGTATCGGCCTAAACTGAGGAGTGTGGGTTGCCACACACTAACTGGTCAGCAAAGGATTGATGTGCAGATCAGTATAAATATCCCCCCACCAATTTCCAAGCATAACTGGGCCACACAGCCAGTGAGTGACACAGGAGTCAGCGCTCCAAGCTGCCGCTGCTGCAAAGCAGATCAGAGTGAGGAAGAGCCCTTCTGACCAGCACCTGAAGATGCACTGACAGAAAAAGAGGCCACACAGGTGACATCACTTGGCTCTAAATTTTTATTGAGCCATAAAAGCTACATATGAAAGCAACACTGCTGTCACTGAAGCACCAGGTGTGAACTCACTGGGGGTGCAGAGGTTGCCTGACATTTCTGTGTTGCACAGCCTTGAGCTGCAGCGCAACACAGAAAAAAAAAAAGGTCAGCACTCCCAGCGAGTCCACATCCCCTTTGGCATGCCACTAATAAGCCTTGGTCTGCAAAAAAAGAGTCACCAAACAGGGTTTCCATGCAACATAACCTTTTAAGCCCAGAGCAGCACATGTCAATGATAAAACCCAGCCAACTGTGCCAGGACATCTGAAGACCACCAACAAGACCTTTCATGTCAGAACAGCCCCAACTCTAGAGGGTAAAGCGTGCAGCAATGGACTTAAAAAATAAAAATTACATAGCGATTGCAGATTGCCTGCATTTTATAGACGCTGCAGGAGCGCGTCGCCACCACAGCTATTGTGTGCCCCTAAATAAATATAGCAGGATGCACAGCGGAGCAGAATTCCAAAAAAGGTGTTCCGGCATTCATGCCACCGCTGTCAGACAGGCTGGCCAGAAAAGGTACCAGCATGCTCCAGTCACTCCTTGTGCAGCTTAAGAACCAGGAACCAAGGTAGCCCAGGAAGTGACCTAATCCCAGCCATAAGAGACACCCAGGACTGCTTGTCAAATGAAATTAGCCTGGCTCATCCCAAGGCATTGATGTTCACAGTCACTGCCCCAGCACTGCTTACAGAATGCTCCAAACAAGAGCAGTCAAACCAAGGGGTAAGTCACCTCATAATAAAAAAAAAAAAAAAAAAAAAAACGGTCGTTCTGTGGAACTAAAACCGGAGAAGAGCCAGGAAGATACATGGGCCCAAAGAGGAAGGACACTGGGGAAAATTAGGTGTGTGTAAAATTGCAAAGGAGACACCCCCCACCCAACCATCAAGCAGGGTGAGGAAAGAGGGGGTGGATGGAGGACTGCAGGTGAGAGCCCTAGGCCAATTCTTCCACCGGGTTCCAAGCAATGAGTCTCTTCTGAATAAAGGAAATTAAAATTGAGCAGTTCTATAGAGGAACGCAAGGTTTGTGGTGAGGCGTCAACTCCTGTCCCCCTTTCCCATTTGCGATTCCCTGAGTGAAGAGGAGGAGCCACAGATACCCCACTGATCTATGGCACACATACATTATCTGTTATACTGAGAGTGCTACTAGGGCCTGTATTAATGGCCTTTTGATTGTGTCAGATGGGTTTGCATATTTTTTTTTTTTTTTTTTTACAGGTCTATGGGACGGATCCAGCTTTAGGCTGGGTTCACACTATTGCGGATTGGATGCAGATTTCTCTGCATCCAATTCACATAGCAGGAGATTGTGACTGGCCCTCTATGTAGTCAGTTCACACATCTCCGCAGCTGCTCTGATGCAAATTGCACCGTTGCCCTGTGTCTTTTGGTCCGTTTCAGCCCAAAATTCAGGCTGGCTCGGACCTGAAACAGTGATGCACCGGACTCCTGCTGTAGTGTGAACCCAGCCTAAAGCAAATTATCTACAACAGGTTGAATACACTGATGCCATTGTCACAATGCCACAGTTCACAAGGAATTATGATGGATTTTTTTTCTGTACTCCCGAGGGTAGGGAAAAGAAACACTTACCCGCCAATCTCTAATGGACCCTTTATTGAATATGCCAAGACACACAAATGCAATAATTAACACAAAAGCAAAGACAGTAGGGCATTTACTCTTACCTTATTGAACACACATAAAAACTGGGTTCATCTAGCAGAACAAACTTACTACAACCACAGCACTGGAATATAAAGCATAGTCCAAAACCAGTGGGCAGGAAGGGGTTAGGCTTAGATCTGTGACATCAACAAAAGGAAGGAAGATGATTGAAGACTTGTATAATGTTGAGAATTTCATTGGCTACAGAAGAACCACATCCTATCAGGGAAAGGATCTTTTTTTTTTTGTATTACCAGCTCAAACATTTCAACATGAAATTCAGACAGAAAAATATATTAAATAATGTATGCTGGTGGATTTAAAGTCTAGAATCTTGTACAGGGAATGTCAGGAATACATTATACTCTACACCAGGCATCCTCAAACTACGGCCCTCCAGCTGTTGCGGAACTACAAATCCCATGAGGCATTGTGAAACTCTGACATTCACAGACATGACTGAGCATGATGGGAAATGTAGTTCCTGAACAACTGGAGGGCCATAGTTTGAGGACCCCTGCTCTAGACAGAGCTAGTGACAAAACAATGGGATGAACACAGGTTAGGGTCAGCTCTGGGAAAGTTATGGGGGTTCAAGGAAAGCCAGTGCTCACCAGCATAATAAAACTTAATCTGAGTCATTCATAGCGTAATCCGTCTCTTCGTCCTCACTCTGTATCAGCATGCAGCATGCATGTGCAAAGAGAAGGAATAATAAAAAGAAAAAAAAAATAGTAAGTGAAAAAGATAAAACATGCAAGGTAGGAAAAACACTGATATGGGGAGGTTACTAGTAGAACGTGTAATAGAAAGTCTTACGGATGTATTAGTCTAGCTATGTAAACTACATCTGTGCAGCAGGACGCTCTCTACGTGTTAGAGACTTCAAGGAGGTGTGAATTACTGGGCGAGCTGCAATGCATACTGGGAAATGTAGTTCTTACGAGCACCGCAAACCAGGAAGTGAATGAGAGAACAGAAACTAGAACGCCGGAGGGGATAATAGATGAAGGAATTTAATAGGTATTTACTCGTTTGTTAACAGAATCATTACACTATTCTGTCTGTCTACCTTGCAGACATTAATTTTAGGCAAAAACATTTTTTTCCTTTACAACTCCTTTAACCACTTAATCACCGCCCTATAGCCGAAATACGGCTATAGGGCGGTTCCTGTACTCTAACAGGACGTCCATGGACGTCCTCCGTTAGAGTCAGGTGTGCGCGCCCAACCGGGCGCGCACACGCGATCACCGGTGCTCACCGGGTCCACGGGACCCGCAGCACCGATGATCGCGGTAAGGAGCCAATGGCGGCGGCTCCTTACCACGTGATCGCGCCGTCCAATGACGGCGCGACCACGTGTGTAAACAAATCTGACGTGCGTCAGATCCGCGCGCCCGAGCGGGCGCGCACACGCGGTCATGGCGCTCGGCGGGTCCACGGGACCCGCAGCGTCAGTGATCTCGGTAAGGAGCCAATGGTGGCGGCTCCTTACCACGTGATCGCGCCGTCCAATGACGGCGTGATCACATGTAAACAAACCGCGTCACTTGCTGACGCCGGTTCTTCCCTCCTCTCGCTGTACCGATCGGTACAGCGTGAGAGGAGAGCGCGGATGGCTGCAGCAGTGTGGGATGGATCTGTGACTATTGCAGTCACAGATCCATCCATCCCTGCTCAGCCATCCCTGCATTAACTCCTTCCTTCCCTGCGCAATACTCTGCATACCCCCCCCGCAATACTCTGCATACCCCCCCCGCAATACTCTGCATACCCCCCCCCGCAATACTCTGCATACCCCCCCCCGCAATACTCCCCCGCGCAATACTCCCCCGCGCAATACTCCCCCGCGCAATACTCCCCCGCGCAATACTCCCCCGCGCAAGACTCCCCCGCGCAATACTCCCCCGCGCAATACTCCCCCGCGCAATACTCCCCCGCGCAATACTCTGCAATCGTTTTTTTTTAGGCTTCCCAGCCTAGAGGGGAGATGTGGGGTCTTATTGACCCCATATCTCACTGTAAAGAGGACCTGTCATGCTATATTCCTATTACAAGGGATGTTTACATTCCTTGTAATAGGAATAAAAGTAACCAAAACATTTATTTTTGGGGAAAAAGGTGTCAAACTAAAATAAATAAAGTAAAATGAATAAAAAAAAAAAAAAAAAAAAATTACAGCGCCCCTGTACCCGTGTGCTCGTATACAGACGCGACCGCACACGTAAGTCCCGCCCACATATGAAAACGGTGTTCAAACCACACATGTGAGGTATCGCTGCGAACGTTAGAGCGAGAGCAATAATTTTGGCCCTAGACCTCCTCTCCAACTAAAAAGATGTAACCAGGAAAAACATTTAAAGCGTCGCCTATGGGGATTTTTAAGTCGCGTAGTTTGGCGCCATTCCACAAGCGTGTGCAATATTGAAGGGTGACATGTTGGGTATCTATTTACTCGACATAACTTCATCTTTCATATTATGCAAAAACATTGGGCTAACTTTACTGTTTTTTTTTTTTTAAGCACAAAACTGTTTTGTTTCCAAAAAAAAACGCGTTCGAAAAATTGCTGTGCAAATACAATGCGAGATAAAAAGTTGTAACGGCCGCCATTGTATTCTCTAGGGTCTTTGCTAAAAAAGCATATATAATGTTTTGGGGTTCTATATAATTTTCTAGCAAATAAATGATGATTTTTCCATGTAGGAGAGAAATGTCAGAATTGGTCTGGGTGTTCCAGAACGCCTGATGGCGTTCCCTGCATGTTGGGCCTCTGTATGTGGCCACGCTGTGTAAAAGTCTCACACATGGGGTATCGCCATACTCGGGAGGAATAGCAGAATGTGTTTTGGGGTGTAATTTGTGGTATGCATATGCTGTGTGTGAGAAATAACCTAATAATATGAACATTTTGTGGAAAAAAAATTAAAATAAAAAAATCTTGATTTTGCAAAGAATTGTGGGGAAAAAATGACAACTTCAAAAAACTCACGATGCCTCTTTCTGAATACCTTGGAATGTCTTCTTTCCAAAAAGGGGTCATTTGGGGGGTATTTGTACTTTTCTGGCATGTTAGGGTCTCAAGAAATGAGAGAGGCTGTCAGTACATCAGATGTGATCAAATTGATCAATTTTCAGTAATTGGTACCATAGCTTGTAGACCCCATAACTTTCACCCAGACTAAATATTATCCAATTTTTTTTTTTTGTTACCAAAGATATGTAGCAGTATACATTTTAGGCCAAATTTATGAAGAAAAATTACTTTTTTGCAAAATTTTATAATAGAAATGAAGAAAAATTCATTTTTTTACAAAATTTACGTTCTTTTTTCATTTATAGCGAAAAAAATAAAAACCGCAGAGGTGATCAAATACCACCAAAAGAAAGCTCTATTTGTGGGAAAAAAAGGACAAAAATTTCATTTGGTTAGAGTGTTGTATGACTGAGTTATTGCCATTCAAACTGTGAGAGCACCGAAAGCTGAAAATTGGTCTGGTTATTAAGGGGGTTTAAGTGCCCAGTGGTCAAGTGGTTAAACATCAAAAAAAGAGGGGCCTTCAAGAGCTTTAATCCACATGTGCCAGTATGCATAGCATATTAGTACATTATGGTACACCTGCCAAGTGATCCCCTCCAGGGCTGTGATGTCAGCACTCCCGGTCATCGATGCTAGAAATGATACCGCTCTAAAAACTGCTGATCCCTTGGCTTTGCTTCTGTCCCACTAAAACAAAAAGGTGCTGGCTATGAACAGGTGCATTGGATAGAAGGTCCTGGGCTGCCGCACTCCTTAAAACAATGTCTTTATTATACAAATAAAATCCAAAAAACAACCAAAGCGATGCAGTCAAAATGAAGTAAACAGGAAAAAGGTGGCTCATCTAAGGTTCACATCATGTGATGCTTACTCGTAGCTCTCCCGGTCATTGACTGCACATCCATTTTCTGGTATTCCTTTTGGGTTTGAATTTTTTGGCGGCAAGATTGGTCTGGCCAGGATGATGCAACTCTCACGCACAAGAAACAAAGCCTAAATGTAGGCAGAACTGTGCATGCGTGCAGAAACAAATAATTGGTAACAGGCAGGATCTATGACAGAAGAGACCAATAGGGTCTCGTCATTCTTCTCTCGGCTGATCAGAGTTTGTCCAACAGGGTGTCTGTCATAAGTCCTACATGTTTCTGTAGGCGCTTTTAAGCTATACACATCTTTATGAAAAGGACCAAAAACACATAAGTACACATTCTATTGGTGAAGCAGTACAAGTATTGCATGTCAGTAGACACAGATTATGCATTACATGGGCAAAAGTTTTTGGGACAATTGACCAATCAAATCTTTATGTACTTTATGACATTCTATCCCAACTGCATGGGCATTAATATGGTGCTACTCCTCTGGCCCTTTGCAGAAGAGAAGACCTGGCACATAATCAGCATTCCAACTTGCATATTGGAACACAAAATGGCCTTTCCTAAACGGTTGCCTCAAGGCTGGAAGGGTACAACTGACATTTCTTTGTATGCTGTAGCATTAAACTGCATAAGAAACCAAAATCATATTTTTATATAGAGTGGAGAAGGATTAGAACCCCTTTCTGGTCTTTACCAATATCTGGGAGCGATTTCCCTCCAACATTTTAACAGTAACCTTCACTGAAAATACCTGAAGTCAATGGTTTAAGGCATGAGTGCAAACTATGGCCCTCCAGTTGTTCAGGAACTACAATTTCCATCATGCCTAGCCATGTCTGTGAATGTCAGAGTTTTACAATGCCACATGGGATGTGTAGTTCCACAACAGCTGGAGGATCCCTGGTTTAGGGATACACATACCAGTACTTATTACTATATAGAGCTATATAGAGCAGTGGAACTGGCCATTGAACCCTACCACCTGCAGCTGAGTGCAAGCAGCATTTACAACTTGCAGCAAGAATATGCAATTTTTTGCTGGCAGCTGTCTCTGCTCACCGCTAAACTGCTGTGCATATGTAGCCTTACAGCTAAATGCTGGGCAAAAAGTTGGTTATATATATTCCTCAATAGCCACAAAGTAAAAAAGCCAGCAGTAATATCACTGTACTAGAGATAGGCTGTACGGAGAGCGCATCTGTGGAGGGATCCCAGCAGGTCCAACCATTACAGGCTGCCTGCAGAAAGGGGGCAAATAAACCAGCCACACTACTTTAGAGAGATTTCAGCAACAGTGACCAGTCTTTATTAGGCCCTTGCACTTGGATGTAATAGTTCTGTTAAAGAGGTGGTTCACCCTAAATATAAGCTCTCCCATGTGATCCAGCATACTGGCGTCAGCGCCAGTATGCTGTTGTTTTTTTTTAAATCCCCCACTTACTGTATTATGTTAAATTTTAATTTCTTACCCCCGTTGTGGACGGCGCCAGTATAGCGCGTCACATCTTACGAAAATACCCGATAAGGACTCGGGTAATCTCGGCGAAAATGCGGCGCCTGCGCACAGACCTAGGAGCTGACTGCACAGGCGCCGTATTTCTCCGAGTCCTATGGCGCCTCACGCCCTCCGAAAAACGCCGGAATAGGACTCGGAGAAATACGGCGCCTGTGCAGTCAGCTCCTAGGTCTGTGCGCAGGCGCCGCATTTTCGCCGAGATTACCCGAGTCCTTATTGGGTATTTTCGTAAGATGTGACGCGCTATACTAGAGCCGTCCACCGCGGGGAAAAGAAATTAAAATTCAACATAATACAGTAAGTGGGGGATTTAAAAAAAAAAAAAAACAGCATACTGGCGCTGACGCCAGTATGCTGGATCACATGGGAGAGCTTATATTTAGGGTGAACCTCCGCTTTAATGGGTGTCCATACATAGGAGATTGTGGCAGAAAGATCCTGAGTAAAAAACACAAGTTATGTTCCACAAAGTCCCCTTGCATACATATGCAGATGTGCATTAACATGCGCACGTGTACACATGCATAGAACTCCTTATCCGCTTTTAGCTGCCAGTGTTTCAAATTTACATGTGTACATCATATACCTGCATATGTGTACATTTCTACATGAAAGACTGTAAAAAAAAAAAAAAAAAAGTTATGGTGCTGAATGCATCACTACAGCAGGTGTGCATTGTCCACTAGGATCTGTATATAATAATAAAAAGTTGCCATCTAGATAAAGGAAGGGCCGTAGACATGGTGTATCTGGATTTTGCAAAAGCATTTGACACAGTTCCCCATAAACGTTTACTGTACAAAATAAGGTCTGTTGGCATGGACCATAGGATGAGTACATTGATTGAAAACTGGCTACAAGGGCAAGTTCAGAGGGTAGTGATAAACGGGGAGTACCCGGAATGGTCAGGTGTGGGTAGTGGGCTCCCACAGGGATCTGTGCTGGGACTAATCCTATTTAATTTGTTCATAAAAGACCTGAAGTATGGGGTAAACAGGTTAATTTATGTATTTGCGGACGATGCCAAGCAGGGAAATAACTTCTCCGCAGGATGTGGAAACCTTGCAAGAAGATTTGAACAAAATAATGGGATGGGCAACTACATGTTAAATGAGGTTTAATGTAGAAAAATTTAAAAATGCATTTGGGTGGCAAAAATATGAATACAATCGACTCACTAGGGGGAGAACCTCTGGGGGAATCTTGGGTGGAAAATGACCCAAGAGTCCTAGTAGATGACAGGCTCAGCAATGCCAAGCTGCTGCTAACAAACCAAACAGAATATTGGCATGCATTAAAAAAAAGGGGTCAACACCAGGGATGAAGTAACAACCCCCCCCCCCACTGTACAAGACTCTAGTCCGGCCACACCTAGAGTATGCTGTCCAGTTCTGGGCACCAGTCCAGAGTAAGGATGCACTGAAAATGGGGCGAGTACAAAGAAGGGCAACAAAGCTAATAAAGGGTCTGAAGGATATTAGTTATGAAGAAAGGTTGCGAGCACTGAACTTATTCTCTCTGGAGAGGGTATACGATTTCAATTCACAAATAACGTACTGGTGACCCCACAATAAGGATAAACTCTTTTCTGTGAAAAAGTTGTAACAAGACACGTGGCCACTCATTAAAATAAGAACAGCAAGGATGTGGATTCCTTTCCACAGGCGGTGGCCTCAGCAGGGGCATCATTAGTTTCAAAAAAACATTAGATAAGCACCTGAATGACCACACTACTGACATATAATCACACACATAGGTTGGACTTGTGTCTTTTTTTAACCTCACCTACTATGTAACTATGTCAGAACATAGTCATTGGTGAGCCTCTTGCTGAAGTGTGTGGTAGCAGACCGATAACAACTGGACATTAGACAGAGAAGACTACACAAAGCAACGGCAGACAAGCGACTTCTTGAGTGGGTACTCCCTTCATTTCGCCAACATCAATTACCAGTCATTTAAAAACATGTCAGTTTCAACTTACTGTATTAAATTGAAATTCGGGAAGCCTGAGTACCGTAATTTTTCTGCTCCACACCACTTTTTAATACAAAATCATAACCAGACAGGTTACTTTACAGGTTCTTATTCATATGGAAAATAAATGAAGTGTGTAACAGAACCCCAAACCGGTCCAGCAACTATTGCTTGTGGGAAAAAGAAAAAAAGAAAAAAGAAGATTAAATGAAAATTGGAACAGTGCTAGTTTCTATACTAATCCTACAATACTTTAAAACGCTACACCAATATCTACAAAACTGTTATACCAAGTGTATTCTGTCAATTCAAGCAATTCAATACATAAAAAATGCCGATGAAAAAATTAAATCTGACACATTAGCAAAGTTAATAAATAAAATATTGTATCCAAAATCCTTTAGAAATCAAGTGTCCAAAAAAATATTCCATCATAAGAGGTCAAATCACAGAGAACATCTCATGAACTTCTTACTTCAGTGCACCACCACAGTGATCACCATAATTTGCTCCAAAAAAACCACCGGAAGTTGCTGGCAACTCTTTAAAACCAGCAATAAATCTCATGTATTCACAAATAGCTTTTCCTGCTCCTCTTCTCCCCTCACAACTGAATTATTTAATAGCCATGGAACCAGCATTCAACATAAGTCAGTGGAAGGCTGGGCTAGTCAATGCGTTTTCACGGCGCTTGGCCACATCTGAGCTCGCAGCCCGAGTGTAGCGGCTGGAGCAGACAGGTGCAATGTTGGTTTTACACTATGCTGGTTCTTCCTCTGATTGTTATGCTGACTGCCGATTTGTATGTCCAATTCCGCAGTAAGGGGAGAAGAGGCGCAGGAGAGGCCATTTGTGAATACATCTGATTTATTGCAAGTTGATCCAGTGAGTTTTTTGGAGCAAATGGCAGTGATCACTTTGGTGGTGCACTGAAGTAAGCCGCTCATCGGCGATATCAGATTTGGCATCTTATGAAGAAATATGTTTTGAACACGATTTCTAAAAAAATAAATATATATATATAAAATATTGGACACAAGCCTTTGAAATATTTTATTTATGAATTTGAACAACATGCACTCCCCCCCCCATCTGCATTTAGCACTGTGCATGTTGCATTGTAACGAGATGTATATTTGTAACATTTGTTTGAATCGATTATCAGAACAGTTTTGTAGCCGTTAGTGTAGCATATTACAGTATTGCTGGCTCTGGAGGAAGAGGGTAAGTCCCTTGAAACGCGTTAAGCCTTTGGACGATGAGATTGTCTGGAATAAGATTTATACTGACACGCTTGTACATATGCTTGTTTGTGGGTATATTACCTATTTGACCAATAAAGAATGGCTTAAGATAATACACTAGGCCAGTGATGGCGAATCTTGGCACCCCAGAAGTTTTGGAACTATATTTCCCACGATACTCAACTACACTGCAGAGTGCATTATCATGGGAAATGTAGTTAAAAAAAAAAAAAAGTCTGGGGTGCCAAGACTTGCCATAAGTGCACTAGGCTGATGCACCCAGTGTTTGTTTTATGGTTTTAGTATAGAAACTACCACTGTTCCACATTTCATTAATAGGTTCTTAGTCTTCTCCACCAGCAGTGGGCTGGGCTGTCAAAGAACACAGTGAGCCCATGCTAGCAGGATGATGTAGCCCAGTGATGGCGAACCTTGGCACCCCAGATGTTTTGGAACTACATTTCCCATGATGCTCATGCACTCTGCAGTGTAGTGGAGCATCATGGGAAATGTAGTTCCAAAACATCTGGGGTGCCAAGGTTCGCCATCACTGATGTAGCCCAAGGTGGTGTGTCTGACATTTTGGGCTATGGGGAAGTGGGTTGGATGAACACGGACATCATTTAACTAGTAAAAGGAGGCTATTGACCTGCAGATTGTCAAGTCTGCAAGGGGACAGTGTCAGAGGTGGAAATGTATTATGGCCAGACTGCCTTTTTTTCAATTGTTACCAATGTATGAATAGAAAACCCGTCAGTCTCCTAGCAACCATTCAGCATCTTTGCTGGAAAATTAATGTAGCAGTTAAACGAATCGGATATTTAGTCTGGGCTCATTTGGAAACCAATTTGAGTGGAGCTTATGGGCTAAAACTCATCAGTGCGCTATACAACAATATATTAACTGAAGACCTTTGACTCCATTAATCAATGTCCGATTACGCAGGAAAAAAAAGGGGAGGAAAGGAAGACAAAGGAGAGCACAAAGGGAACACACCAAGCCACAGACCAATTTGTCAACCACTTGAGCCCCGGACCATTTTGCTGGTCAATGACCGGGCCACTTTTTGCGATTCGGCACCGAGTCGCTTTAACTAACAATTACGCGGTCGTGCGACGTGGCTCCCAAATAAAATTGGCGTCCTTTTTTCCCCGCAAATAGAGCTTTTTTTTGGTGGTATTTCATCACCTTTGCGGTTTTTATTTTTTGTACCATAAACAAAAATAGAGCGACCATTTTGAAAAATATATATTTTTTATCATTTGATATAATAAATATCCCCCAAAAATATAAAAAACAAAAAACAATTTTTTTCCTCGGTTTAGGCCGATGCGAATTCTTCTACATATAAAAAAAAAACAAAAAAAAACAACAACACAATAAGCGTTTATTGATTGGTTTGCGCAAAAGTTATAGCGTTTACAAAATAGGGGATAGTTTTATGGTATTTTTTATTAATATTTTTTTATTTTACTAGTAATGGCAGCGCGCGCCCCTAGTGGCTGAAATGCAAAATCACGTATGACCTGCCTCCATAAAACTGCAGCGGCTGGTCGTCAAGCAGTTAATCCAAGGGTGGATAAAAAAAATAAAAAAAATCAATTAAGCGATTTTTTTTATTTCAAACAGTTTTGATGTTTATCATTTTTTTTTTATTATTATTAAATGCCTTTGGAGTAAAAATCTATCACACAATTTCATAGTAACCATGAGATAAAACAAAGTTCAGGAATATTTCTTTATCCCATTGTTTTGCAAATCTATGTACACTTCAAACTGTATGATTGAATCGATTCTGATAGCGCTGTTTTACTAACCTGACCGATTACTCTCCCAAATAGGAAACCTTCATTTTGTTTGTAAATATTAAAGATTCTAACTACCGGCAAGATAAAGTCCTTAACTTTAAAGAGCACCCGTCATTTTATATCCATAATGGCAGCACCTGTTATACAGCAAATCCGCTCACCTAATGTCGCCACGTCCCTCACCTTGTCGTATCACCAGCTATCCTATTAAAGTTCATGGGATTGTCGGTGAGTCAACAGTGGGTCAGAGATGACAACTGCCCTTTAACCACTTAAGGACCGAGCCTCTGAGATTTGGGGTTTACAAGTTAAAAACATTTATTTTTGCTAGAAATTTACTTAAATTATATATATATATTATATTTAAGTAAATTTCTAAACTTGTAAACCCCAAATCTCAGAGGCTCGGTCCTTAAGTGGTTAAAGGGCAGTTGTCATCTCTGACCCACTGTTGATATATATATTTGGGAGTTCCAACACCCTACAGAATAAAGCGACGGTCTTGCGATACTTTTTGTCACACCGTATTTGCGCAGTGGTCTTACAGACGCACTTTTTGGGAAAAAAAAAACACTTTTTTAATGAAAAAAAACAGCAGTAAAGTTAGCCCAATTTTTTTTTTAACATTGTGAAAGATATTACGCTGAGTAAATCGATACCCAATATGTCACGCTTCAAAGTTGCGCCCGCTCAATGAATGGTGACAAACCTTTACCCTTAAAAAGATCAAACTTTAACCTGCCTTACCAGTAACCAATCATTTTTAAATGATTGAATAAGCTATTTTTTAGGGTAGTAACATCCTCCGAGGAGAGAGGAGCAGAAATCCCAGCGTTACTCCTGGGAACTTGTACTTGGTTAATAGAAAAATGAATCTGTAGCCGAGCTTCAGGAATTGGTCTACAACATGTAGGGAAGTCGAGGGTCCACAGGGAGTGGACTCTCTAAGAAGATTTGAGCAGGACACTGGGGTGCAAGGTCCTTACCCAAAAAAAGACCAGTCCAGTTGGAATGCCAATCCCAAGGATATATTCTTACCAAGGATATGAAGTGGCTAAACAAACTCAAGAAGATGCACAATACTGTGCAAAAAGAACAGAGAAGAACAAGCAGCAGAAGGCAATGCCTGCTGCCTAAAGCTTCAAGGGAGGGTGTCATAAGCCCCAATGCTGGGGTGTTGAACTATTTAAATCCATCAGTAAAATAAACAAGCCTTTCCTGGAGTATACGGAGTCAGAGAACGTTAATTGGACCCTAGGTACACCCCGAATTAAAGGCCAAAGATGGTCAGAGCTGGACTCAGATTGGCACCAGAGCATGCTTATAGCTTTTAACCACTTGCTTACTGGGCACTTATAACCCCCTCCTGCCCAGATGATATTTCAGCTTCCGGCACTGCGTCGCTTTAACTGACAATTGCACGGTCGTGCGACGTGGCTTCCAAACAAAATTTACGTCCTTTTTTCCCCCACAAGTAGAGCTTTCTTTTGGTGGTATTTGGTCACCTCTGCGTTTATTTTTTGCGCTATAAACAAAAAAGAGCGAAAATTTTGAAAAAAAATACAATATTTTTTACTTGTTGCTATAATAAATATCCCAATTTAAAAAAAAAAAAAAAACTTTTTTTTTCTCAGTTTAGGGCGATACGTATTCTTCTACATATTTTTGGTAAAAAAAAAAAATCGCAATAAGCGTCTGGTTTGCGCAAAATGTATAGTGCCTACAAAATAGGGGACAGAATTATTATTTTTTATTTTTTTACTGGAAATGGCGGCGATCTGCGATTTTTTTATTGGGACTGCGACGTTATGGCGGACACATCGGACACTTTTGACACATTTTTGGCGTCATTCACATTTATACTGCGATCAGTGCTATAAAAATGCACTAATTACTGTATAAATGTGATTGGCATTGAAGGGGTTAACACTAGGGGGTGAGGAAGGGGTTAAATGTATTCCCTGTATAGTGTTCTAACTGTGGGGGGAGGGGGGGTGACGGATCTGTGTCCCTATGTACAAGAGACACAGATCGCTCTCCTCCTCTCCAGACACAGCACGGACGCTGTCTCTGTGTAAAACGGCAATGAGAGATGATCTCATATGTGTACATATGAGATCATCTCTCAGTGGCCGCACAGATCGCATCGCAAACGGCCACTCTGATTGGCCGTTCGCGGCGATCTGTGATTGGCTGTGTCCAAGGGAAGCTGCTAGTGACAAGCCGTCAATTGACGGCTTGTTGGTAATTTAGATCCGCGCTAAAGCCGTCATTCAGCTATAGCGCGGATCTCAAGTAGTTAAACAGGTATCTCTCGCTACTGGGCACACACACAGAAAAAAAAAAGTCTAAATTGGAGATGAAGGGAGGCATCAGCCATGCTCAACGGAGCTGAAGATGCTTCACCATGAGAATGAAACTATAATACGAATCATAGCTTCAAGGATTAAAGGTGTCAGTTCATTCTAGGGATACTGGATAAACAACCCCAGAACCAGTAGGAGAGTATGATTTAAGATCACCCAGTTCGGTGGGACCTCCTTGTCCGTTTCCTTGATAAGAAATAGTAGTAGTGGAAAAACAACAAAAACAGAAAAACGAGCCAAGGCCTCATATGCGTAAACCAAAGTAGCTGGTGCTGATGGGAGTTGCAGTTGGCCAGAGGTGACCAAGCCATTGTAGGCAGGCAGTGAAATGAGACCTGGAGACTGGAAGACCACTGTGGTGCTTTGGGAACAGGAGCAGAAGGATGGCATTTCCTCTAGGCTGAAATGGCAGGAGAAAGTGTGCAGGGCACGAGTGCATGCAACACTGCACATAGTATTCAGCGCTCAGGTGCAACCCTTACTGTGGGAAGTTAGGTTTGCAAATTTGACAATTGAAAGGGTGCTCAATCGTATCAAATGTGAGGTAGCTTTCCAGTGCTTTAGCCCAACTGGCCTTACTATGAGAGTCTTCAAAGACAGGGTCACAACAGAGGCTGTGCAAGGGCTTTGGACCTAAAAAGAGCTCTGCAGCCAACAGTGAACAGAGGTCTAGAAAGCTCCACAATGCAGAGCCAAAGGCCACATTCCAGTTTAGCTTTACAATCTTCCAGTCCAATGGGGTTAGAGTACAGGCTACAAAGCTGTTGCCGAGTATATTCCAATGTAGATGGCTCAAATGTCAAGATCAGCCCAAGCACACTTGAAAAAAAATGTATGAGAAAAACATTTTATCAGTGGTACAACAGAAGTTTAGAATGATGTCCTTAAAGAAAATAAAAGGCTAGCAAAAAAGATAGTTGTACTTTGTTTCAGCAAAGCATAAAGCACCCATCATGCCTTTACGCAAACGCATTAGATCACTTAAAACTAGCCCTGGTCCCCTTATTACATTCATGCAGGAATATGCCAATAAAAACAAAACAAAGCAAAAAATATATATAAAAAGACAGAACATACATACCTTTGCCTTTTCACTAGGTTCACTAGATGTGCCGTATGGGGTATTGTGCAACTCTTTGGAGACCACACACAAAAATTCTGCCTGGTCTTCGTTTCCATAATTATAGGAAGAACCAATGTTGACCAGCTGAAATTGATAAAATCATCCCGAATTATACTTGCTAGAAAATGCAGTATTATCAAATATACACATACAGTAGGACGTAAAATAGCATAAGAAAAAGCAACATTTAACAAACGGAGCATTTACATTGACTGTATTCCTTGCACTTGTTTTGTTGAAATGTTATCGCGGTCTTCAACACCTGTATAAAAAGGCATAAATTCCATCTCAAAATTTTACCCTAGTTAAAAAAGACATAACAAGGAGAATGCATTTCCACAAGATCTCAATTTATATTCATTATACACACACTTTTATTATATATCTATATCTATCTCATCTCTGAGGGTTCAAACCCTACTTTCCATAGGAATAATCGGTACCAAATGCAAACACACTGCTATGAATGACTAATCTAACAATCTAGCCAAGTGGTTGGGGAGGTGGGGGGACAACACACCCAGAACCTTTCTGGTGACTGCATACAAAAAGGCAGTTTGGGCTATACCACCTGTTCAATATTGAGGGTGGGATCACAACTTTTCTTTGTAAAAACACCACTAATCTCCCGTTGGACACAATATACTACTGTGTCATCAATATTGATGGAATCAACTTTGAAGTGTATTCAGCTCGGGTATGACACTCTACCTTCGATTTTGCGATCCAGTCGGGTTTCATCTACCCCATCGCCTATAGTGCTTTTGGCCAGAGGGCAATGCCATGGTGTGCTTACAGAGGCCCTTGTAAACCTGCTCCAATGCTTGCCCAGGGGTATGTGCCTTGGTGCCTCTTGATTGCCAACCAACTTATATCAGTGCGAGTGTCTACTCCCACTTATTTTTCTCCTGAAGAAGCAGGTGACCGGGAAACATGTTGAGAGTCTGGATGGTCTACACCAGGGATCCTCAAACTACGGCCCTCCACCTGTTGCGGAACTACACTTCCCACGAGGCATTGTAAAACTCTGACATTCACAGACATGACTAGGCATGATGGGAATTGTAGTTCCTGAACATCTGGAGGGCCGTAGTTTGAAGACCCATGGTCTACACCCTCACTTTCTTTGGGTGGTATCCTTAGGTAGAAGTGATCTAGCAGGTGTAGTTACCATCAAGAGGGACCCACTGTATTTTGAAGGCCTATCTTGACTCACTGTATTTTGACTATATATGTTAAAAAAAAATTTTTTATCATACCGTCCACCAATTGTACTTCTTTATAATACTTATAATACTATATTAATACTAATAATACTAATACTATAATAGGATGTGATTTGCAAGGAAACTTCAGCGCGACTAGGAACAACTTACAATGCGACTTAAAGTTGCCCCCAGGACAAGCGACTTTGGCTGTGGCCAATCACAAAAAAGGCAGCTCTGTGGGAGGAAGGGGTTTGCCTGAGTAAACTATTTTCTCTTCCTGTAAAGTTGCTTCAGTTAAGACAGTGATCCGACTTGGAGGCAACTTCCATTGAAATCTATGTGTAGAAGTTGCCTAGAAGTCGCCTTGCAGTACAGGAACCTTTTCTGAAGCCGGAGAGACTTCAGTAGTGTACATCAAGACGGCTCTCATTCACTTCATTTGGCGACAGAAGTCGGATCCCAAGTCGCGGTAGTGTCAACCAGCACTTCGGTAGCAAATACCAGGGGCTTATGGTTATTTTTTTTATTTTTTTAAGCTCTTAAAGTGCTACAAAATAAATACAGTAAATCGCTTGTCATATGCAGGCAGTTCGGGGTACATCATAGGTCATTGCATTAACTTTCAAAAAGAGTTGATTATAAAAACAAAATTAAACATAATTTAAAAAAATTGCTACTCATATGGCTTACCTGCTCAAACTTCCAGCCATCAGACATTGTGGAGACCATCTGAGTGAGCTCTTCCTCCTGACACTGCAGCACTCTGTAAACATGTTTAACTGGCACCTTGCAGTGGACAGAAAAAAATTGGAATAGTTATTGAAAAGCTCAGAACACCTATCTTATTTAAAGGAGCAGACGAGCTATAAAAAAAGTATAAAAATGTATTGTAGCACAATTGCCACATTCATTCTAAAGAATGTTGGGTTGCATTCAAAATGTTACAATGTGTGTTAAAACGACATGGAGCGCCTCTGATAACCAGCTCATAAGTGCAAAAAAGTATCCAAGTGTTAATAGAACACTAAATGAGATACGATTGTATAGTATTTGAGGCTTAAACTGGATATAGGCAGGGTCAAGAACTTGTTTCTGCACAAGGGGCAATGGACCAGACACTCACAGTATCTCAAAAGTGAGTACACCCCTCACATTTTTGTAAATATTTTATTATATCTTTTCTTGTGACAACAGAAATTACACTTTGCTATGCTACAATGTAAAGTAGTGAGTGTCCAGCTTGTATAACAGTGTACATTTGCTGTCCCCTCAAAATAACTGAAGAGTACACCCCCCCCCCCGAGTGAAAATGTCCAAATTGGGCCCAAAGTGTCAATATTGTGTGGCTACCATTATTTTCCAGCACCGCCTTAACCCTCTTGAGCATGGCTTTCACCAGAGCTTCACAGGTTGCCACTGGAGTCTACTTCCACTCCTCCATGGCAACATCACAGAGCTGGTGGATGTTAGAGACCTTGCTTTAGCAAGGCAGTGTTGGTCTTGGAGTCGTGTTTGGGGTCGTTATGTTGGAATACTGACCTGCGGCCCAGTCTCTGAAGGGAGGGGATCATGCTCTGCTTTAGTGGGTCACAGTACATGTTGGCATTCATAGTTCCCTCAATGAACTGCAGCTCCCAGTGCCAGCAGCACACATGCAGCTTCAGACCATGACACTCCCACCACCATGCTTGACTGTAGGCAAGACACACTTGTGTCTAGGGTTATCCCGATACCACTTTTTTAGGACCAAGTACAAGTACTCACCGATACCGATTGCCGATACTTTTTTTTAAAATGCAGCCATGTGTCCCCAAATGCAGCCTTGTCCCTAAATGCAGCCATGTGTTCCCAAAGAAAAAGCCAAGCCCCCTGCCGCTTAGTTGATTAGCGCTTGGGGAACATAACAGCTTTCATTTGAATAGCTGTGTGTTCCCCTCCCCCTTGTCTGGAAACTTTGACAGATCACCCGTCCCAGGATTGGACGGGTAACCTGTCTATCAAAGTTTCTGGACAAAGGGAGGGGCTATACATGACGAGGCGCGGCGGGGGAACACACAGCTATTCAAATGAAAGCTGTTTGGCGGCAGCGGCAACAGCTCTCCTCTCCTCCATACCCGAGGACTGCTCTGCTCCGCTCTCTCTCCATCCGCTCTGGGGGGGGGGGGGGGGAAGTATCGGTAAAGCATCAGGAGCATTTGTGCGAGTACCAGTACTTGCGCAAATGCTCAGTATCGGTCCCGATACCGATACTAGTATCGGGACAACCCTACTTGTGTCCTTACCTGGTTGCCGCCAGACACGCTTGACACCATCCGAACCAAATATGTTGATCTTGGTCTGATCAGACCACAGGACATGATTCCAGTAATCCATGTCTTTAGTCTGCTTATCCTCAGCAAACTGTTTGCAGGCTTTATACATTATCTTTAGAAGAGGCTTCTATTAAGATGTCCAACTGTACCTTCTTTTTTATTGTAGGAACGTTTTGTATTTTTGAAACACGTTGTTTTCTCTGTCTCTATGAATCCTTTGACAGACAAATGATTATTTCTGTATATCCACCATTACTACCTTCTGTAACTGCATTGGTATTTCATCTGTGCATGAATGCTTCTTTTCTATGTATTAATAAAGTTTATTGTAGGAACTGCAGTCCTTTCCACGCCCGTAGAAGCAATCAGCTGGCTGTAGAGCCACTCAGATCACTTCTCCAGGAAAGTACATCAGCGGCTTCAAATTTTGATACTAGATCGCAGCTGCAGCCATGATCCTGGTATAACCACTTCAACCTTGGAACACATGGTTATGTCCTAAGGGTGTGAAACTGTTAATACAAGTGAAGTGGGATCTTCTAGCCAAGCAAATATGACCGTCCTAGTTTTAGGGTTCGAAAATATATTGTAAACTACTTTTGGCACCAAAACACCAGTGGCATTGGGCGACGTACATTTCTGCACAGATTTGGCAGTGGATCAAGGTTAAATTCATATACATAGATTCTATTTTCACATTCTGAACGTCCGACATTTTTTGGAATAGGAATTAGTATTTTTTTATGCATAGTATTTTTTTGCACATGTGTGGTTCGTTTGAAGTAATTTTTCCGCATGTATCTTCCCTTGTAAAAATGTATTGAAAGTGAAATGTGTGTACTGTGATGTGTATCCTTAAGCCTAGGCATAACGTCAGCAGACTGGCTCCTCAGGATAGTGTGTGCACTCCTCTTCCTCAAGCACACAGACAGCTGCAGGTAAATCAGAGAGGCTCCGAAGGAAAACGGATGCATGCTTGAATCCCCCCGCTTTCCAAGTCAGCCATCACTGCAGCAAGTTTAGGCTTGACAAGTCTGCACGGTTGTACTTCTCCCTACATAAACAGAGCAGGAGGTCAGATATGGTGTGAAAACTTCAAGGAGCCAGTGGGGATGGCTGTGCAGGTTCTTAGTATCAGACCCTTGGGCAGGGAACACTGCAAGTTGACCCACAACTAGCTGCAGGGCAAGGGAGGTTACATATATAAGATAGTAAACAACAAGTCCTTTCAAGTCCTGTAAATCACTAAAAGCAGCGCTAATCATCACTCCCATCAGACTGATCAATCATTTCCTACGAACAGTTCATAAGAAGTGTGGAAGACAAGCCAAGTGTATCACCACGTGATTAATGTTGGTTTAGAAGGTGTTCTTCACTCCAAAGTAACATCCACCATGTGTCACACACCCCTTTCGGGTATATACTCGCCAGAAAGCTGAGTATAGTAGGCACTGCATAGAGGTGTCTTTAATCAACTCCTGGATCACACTCCGATTGATCTCCCCAAATGGTGCTGTCAGTATCCACGATTGTCCAGATTCATAAAGAAATAGAAGGCTCACAATAGTGTAATCCCGTCACTCTTCATTTATTTACAAATCTCTCTTGACATAAAGTATAGCATATACAGTCCCAAATGTTTAAAATTACTTTCGGTATTCATTATATGGACGCTCCGTCCATCCTGTTCACACTCGGTTTGCTGGCTTCAATAAAGTTTACTGCGTCCACCGCAGACACTCTAAGCGTTACTTCCCTATGTCTGAAGCTCAGATGGAATGCAGATGGAGCGCACAGCGTCACTAGGTCACTTCCTGATGCCGTGAGGTTAGCCCTGACGTTTCGTCTTACGACTTCTTCTGAGGGTTTCAACCTGTTAGCTGCTGAGCGCCGAGATAGTGAAAGAAGGCCAGGGACTTCACTATTTTTTTGTATAAGGGAGGTTACATGGCTGTCTGTGACCTCATCACTTTAAGGCAGCAGGGAGCCCATGAATTGGTCTCTGCAGAGAAGAGCAGCGGTGGTGCAAGTCAAGAAAAAGATCATGTCAGCATGAAGCGGAGGAGGTGAAGAGCATTTACAGTAAAAGCCAATACAAAAAGAGCCACACAGACTCGGTAAGGCAAGAATAAGACAAAATTCACAAAAGGTACAGCACCTGCTTCCCACACAGGGCCTGTGACATGGAGCGTTGCAACTGGAGCACAGGGTACTAACCCTCTTGGTGGCGCAGCCAGAGACAATAGCACAAAAAGCACACAACAAGCTACAAAAAGCGGGAAAGACCCTGTGACTTATACCATCAGCAAAAAAAAAAATCAAACTGGAGAGTGTCAGAGCAGAAACCAGACACCAGGATTAGTGTCACTGGCCCCCAAAAAGTGTCAGACAGTCCACCACAATATCACAGTCCCACTATAAGTTGCTGATCACCGCCATTACTAGTAGAAGAAAAAAGTCCCATACTTTGTAGACGCTATAACTTTTGTGCAAACCAATCAATATATACGCTTATTGGGTAGGTTTGTTTATTTATACAAAATTATGTAGCAGAATACATATTGGCCTAAATTGATGAAGACATTTAATTTTTTCCTGTGTACGTTTTAAAGCAGAAATGAAAAAAAAAAAAAAAAGCTTTTTTTTCAATACCGTCGGATTTGTTTACAGTGCAAAAAACCAACCAATTATATTTTTCTTCTAGATTTTTGGCCTCAAATAGTGCTATTAGCTTAGGAGAGGTTCCGGCCAGAAATTCCCCTAGCTTACTTTACACTCACTGTTTCCAACAGTCCTTGATAAAACTTGACAGTCCATTAACCACTTAAGGACCGCCTCCTGCACATTTACGTCGGCAGAATAGCACGTACCTGTACGTTGCCTTTAAGAGCCCAGCCGTGGGGCGCGCAACCCGGCCTGAAGCTCCGTGACGGCGGGACCCGATCGCCGCCGGTGTCCCACGATCAGTCACAGGAGCTGAAGGACGGGGAGAGGTGTGTATAAACACACCTTCCCTGTTCTTCACTGTGGCAGTGACACTGATCGTCTGTTCCCTGATATAGGGAATGACGATCAGTGACGTCATGCCTACAGCCACACACCCCTACAGTAAGAATCACTCCCTTAAATCACACAACCCCCTTAGTGCCACCTAGTGGTTAACCACTTCAGTGACATTTTCACAGTAATCAGTCCATTTTTATAGCACTTTTTGTCCCAGTCACAAAAAAAAAAAAAAAAAAAAAAAAATCAATCGCCATTAGTAGTTAAGAAAAAAAAAATAAGAAAAATGCCATAAAACTATACCCCATTTTGTAAACGCTAAAAATTTTGCTCAAACCAATCGATAATCGCTTATTGCGTTTTTTTTTTACCAAAAATAGGTAGAAGAATACTGTAACGGTCACCACCGCTTACGATCTCCCATCCAACCTTGACAAGCTTATCTGACACACTGCGACAATCTTGCATACACGATCCATATCAATTCCCAGAATAAGACGAGACAGAGCTCCGTACTTGCTTCCAAAGATATGACAATTTATTGGTATTTTCTCAGCTTCTTATACAGTCTCAAGCATAATGCAGTTAGTTACAGGACAATGTAGTCTCCATCCCCCTTCACACCATGGGGGGCTTCAATCACACTCTAAAAGGCATTCAGGTAAGCTAACCATGTAGACTTGACGGCACCGTATCTTCAATAGAGTTCAATTAACCTTGAATAGTAACACAGACATCTAGTTGAATAAGTTCTCTAGACAGCTTTATCACACAATGGCAGAGTCTTGTGAGAGTGGGTGCAATCAACACCTTCAACGGAATGTCTTTACAGTGAATAGCCAACACCTTAAGATATTTCAATAGCATATTATACAAAGGTATGACTCACTCTGGTCTTGTAGACGTGAATTAACACCTTTCAAAAGCATGTGAGCCCAGATTGAATAGCTAACAGCTTTTGATATTTGAAGACATCCTGCAAACATGAATTATTATTAATGTCCCTTATTAATGTCTTCTGTAATATATGAATTATGATTCTTTGTCACCCTATGGCCCTAGTGGACATAAGGTGACCCTAGGAATATCTCAGTCTGTCACGGGCCATACCGTTACAAATAAGTATCGGCCTAAACCAGGGATCCTCAAACTACGGCCCTCCAGCTGTTGCGGAACTACAAGTCCCATGAGGCATTGTAAAACTCTGACATTCACAGACATGACTAGGGCATGATGGGAATTGTAGTTCCTGAACAGCTGGAGGGCCGTAGTTTGAGGACCCATGGCCTAAACTGAGGGGAAAAAAAAAAAATTATATATCTTTTTTGGGGATATTTATTATAGCAAAAAAGATTGCATTTTTTTTTTTAAATTGTCGCTCTATTGTCAGTTAAAGCGACGCAGTGCCAAAATCGCAAAAAAGGGACAAGGTCCTTAACCTGCATAATGATAAAGGACTCTAATTCTTGGGTTGTGTGCTACAGATCTGTGCATCAGGGAAGACTATGCTTCGTTTAACTGCCACAGCTATACGAGATTATCTGGGTGATGTAAATAATAATGTTTTGTCTGTTCTGGTACAGATTATCTATCTCTCCATCTCTCCTTAGGGCACTTTGTTAATGCTGTCCTGGATCTGCTGTAGAGGACTTCCTTTTATGGAACATTTTGTACATTTTTTTTTTCTCTCAGTTTACCAAAATGCCAGCAAGCACAGAACAAACTGTTTATGCCAAGAGTCAAAGCATAATATAGCGTGCTCTTCAAGATACGCAAAGAAATCAGAGAAAAACAAAAAAGCACATTACCGAGTAACAGAACTCCAGCAAAAATGTGAAATTCTTCTAAAGCAGGGCTCAAAATTTCAAGTCCTGAGCTACTAGCTAGGCTTTAAGAGTTACTCGCCACCAGTTGCCCCACCCAACCCTCTACCCTGCCCCGCCCATAATTCCACCCCTAAACACTCCCTCATAAATGATCTCATGAAATGACCCTGTTAAATGCTTTATGCAGAAATAAGTTACAAAAACAAATATTAACAAAGTGCAGCCACATCAGTGCCCTTCAATGCAGCCTATTAGTGCCCATCGGTGCAGCATCTCAGTACCTATCAGTGCCACCTCCTCAGTGTAGCCGCATCAATGCAGCCCGATCAGTGCCCATCAATGCGGCCCCACCAGAGCCCATCAATGCGGCCCCACCAGAGCCCATCAATGCGGCCCCACCAGAGCCCATCAATGCGGCCCCACCAGAGCCCATCAATGCGGCCCCACCAGAGCCCATCAATGCGGCCCCACCAGAGCCCATCAATGCGGCCCCACCAGAGCCCATCAATGCGGCCCCACCAGAGCCGCTTGATCAGTGCCCATCAATGCAGCCCCAAGGCCGAACTCTGTCATAAGGCTACTGGGGGTCCTGAGGCGCTGAGAGATCTAATGGAGATACGGGAATTATTCCTGCGTTTACACTATGAACACGGGAACAAGTGCGGGCGGATGCTTGCTCGTGCTCTGCGGAGGCGACAGGCTCGGTCCTTTGTGCACAAGTTGCGTTCCCCCTCCGGGGCCACGGCTGTGCAATCTTCAAAGATCGCCGCAGGGTTCTGTGACCATTACGCCGTGCTCTACAATTTAGACTCGGACCTCCCTCAGGACTCCCGGGAAGCTAGATGTAATGTGAGCCATGACTATTTAGAGGCAGCCAACCTACCTACACTTACAGATGACCAGTCCTTGACTTTAGAGCTTCCGTTCACAATAGCTGAGATTGGGGCCACAGTGAAGTCCTTGCCTAACGGGAAGAGCCCGGGCCCAGACGGGTTCACTAAAACATACTATAAGATTTTCTTTCCCCAACTAGCGGCCCACATGTGTCATTATTTCAATTCTCTGGCTGGGGGCGGATGCATCCCCCCCGAAGCCCCTTTGGCTCCTATCTCTGTACTCCCGAAAGATGGCAAGGAGCCCGCCGTTCCCCAAAGCTATCGCCCAATCTCTCTTCTAAATTTAGACGTGAAAATCTTAGCGAAACTTTTAGCAAATAGGCTTAAGCAAATCATCCCTGGCATTGTCCATCCGGACCAGACAGGCTTCATGACGGGGAGGGAGGCCCGGGACAATTCCCTTAGAGCAGTACACCTTATACACTGGGCCTGTAATCGCCCTGTCCAGCGCCCCTATATTATATTATATCAACTGACGCTGAAAAGGCCTTCGACCGCGTGGACTGGTCCTATCTGACTGCAGTCCTCCGGTCGTTGCGGTTAGGCCCACGGATGTTGGCGTCCATTTTAACCCGCTACTCTTCACCCTGCGCCCAGGTCAAGGTGAATGGAACCTTATCGGAACGGTTTCCCATTAAAAATGGAACACGGCAGGGGTGCCCTCTTTCTCCCCTCCTGTTCGCATTGACGTTGGAACCGTTCCTCCGTACAGTGAGAGCCAACCCTGACATTAGAGGTCTTTTGGTTGGGAATACTGAACATAAACTCTCGGCATATGCCGACGACATCCTATTCCACCTTTCAGAACCCCTGCTTTCCCTACACATACTGATGAGGGAGCTGAAGCTATTGAGCTCACTCTCCAATTTCAAGATAAATTTCTCGAAGTCTGAAATCCTCCCCATATGCTTACCCTCGCATACACAATCATCCCTCGGCGGGGCCTTCCCCTTTGCTTGGGCTACGTCGTCCCTGAGGTACCTGGGAGTGCGTCTCACGGATCGCTTTGACACTTTATATTCTGCTAATTATCCCCCACTATTGGAAGCAGTTAGAGGAGACCTCTCTCAATGGACGCGCACGGCTTTCACATGGTTGGGCCGTGTGAACATTATAAAAATGAACATCCTACCCCGAATACTCTTACTTGCAGATGTTACCAATCCCCTTACCTACACGCTTTTTTGACCGACTGTCTAGCATGCTGACTGACTTTGTTTGGAATGCCCGTAAACCTAGGATAGCAATGAGATTGCTACGACAGCCGAAGCAGGAGGGTGGTTTGGGAATACCTGAAGTTAAACAGTATTACAGAGCCATAGCCCTTCAGAGGATACTCGATTGGCGCTTCCATACACGTTTGAAGCTGTGGGTCCCGTTGGAGAAGTGCTTGGCTGGAAGAAACTTATCCTACGCACCCTGGCTATCCCGGGAACACAGGGGGCTGTCCGAGACGACTTCCCCCTTGACGGCCCAGGCGCTGTCGGTCTGGGATCGGGTCAATGCACTGTTGAAGCTAGTCCCCCCTGTGTCCCCTTTGGCACCTCTAGGTGGGTTCCCCCCGGGTGAACAAATGGGCTTTTTTGGGCCTTGGGATGACGATGGAGTTGCGGTAAACTTATGAAAGATGGCAGACTAATGAGCTACGATGCTTTACCCACGGGACTACATAACACACACTTGAACTTTTGGAAAGACAATTACATCACTTCTACCAGATACACGGCCGTTCAATTCGAGACCCCTCTCTCACTCCATTTGAGCGTCTTTTTACTGCAGATGAACCGACCCCCCACCTAATATCGGAACTATACCGCCTCCTGGGGGCAGCTGCCCCCCTGGCTACACCACCATATGTCAGACGATGGGAGTCAGATTTAGGGCCGACTTTCACAGCCCAGCAGCTATCCCACTTATACTATCTCACCCACTCGTCCTCGGTGGTACCGGGTGCCCGCAGATCTAGCACGTATCTATACCTCAGCATCAGAATCATGTTGGAGGGGTTCTGGAGGACAGGGAACGCTAGTCCACATCTGGTGGGATTGCCCCCTAGTTAGGCCCTTCTGGGAAGATCTGCGGGACCAAATAGAGGTAGTGACAGGCATGAACGTTCCTCTTTCTCCGGAGCATTTTCTTCTTCACGTCCCTGTGATCCCGCTTAGTCAATACAAAAAAAGTCAAGTTAGTCTTACCGGTAACTTGTTTTCCATGAGTCTTTCAGGACAGCACCTTGAGAGCGTGGCTCCACCCACTTGACAGGAAACACACCTCCACCAAACTTCTTAAAAGGGAGGTTCCCTCCACTTATCATCAGTAGTAGTAGAGAAACCTCCGGCCCAAACTGGAACACATAAACAGAGTATGGTTAGTCACAGTATAATATTCCTAAAAACATTAAGGGCGGGTTGCCGCTGTCCTGAAAGACTCATGGAAAACAAGTTACCGGTAAGACTAACTTGACTTTTCCCTTATCGTCTTTCAGGACAGCACCTTGAGAGGATAATAGAGACTTACCCACTTCTAGGGAGGGACCACAGCTTGCAAGACCTTTCTGCCAAAAGCCTGATCGCTTGCTGACAGAAGATCCAGTCTATAATGACGGACAAACGTAAGGTAACTTGACCACGTAGCCGCCTTGCAGATCTGATCTGGGGTGGCACCAGCTATTTCTGCCCATGTAGTGGCCTGAGCTCTAGTAGAGTGTGCTTTAATGCCCAGCGGGGGAGATAGTCCTGCTTGGGAATAGGCTTCCAGAATAGCGGTTCTTAGCCATCTAGCAATTGACCCCTTAGATGCTTGGTGGCCCTTCCTTTTTCCTGAGAAAAGTATGAACAAGGAGTCTGAGGATCGAAAATCCTTGGTCACTTCGAGGTAATGTAGCAATGTTCTTTTCACATCCAACATATGAAATTGTCGCTCCCTTTCCCCTGATGGATTGGAGCAGAAGGTTGGAATGACGATTTCCTGCGCCCTATTAAGGCTTGACGCCACCTTTGGTAGAAAGGCTGGATCAGTCTTTAGTACAATCCGGTCCGTGAAGACGGATAGGAAGGGTTTCTTTATTGACAGGGCGTGCAGTTCGCCAATCCTTCTGGCTGTTGTAATTGCCACTAAGAATACGGTCTTGAGAGTAAGGTACTTCAGAGAGACATCTTGTAAAGGTTCAAAGGGCTCTTTCGTCAAAGACCGCAGAACTACTGATAAATCCCAACTCGGGAAGTGTCGTACAGGAGCTGGTCTGGACCTAGAGAGTGCCCTGAAAAATCTGACAACCAATGGTTCTGAGGATATCGGCCTTTCCAGAAAGACTCCTAATGCGGCTGTTTGTACTTTGAGTGTACTGCTTGATAAGCCCTTTTCTGCCCCAACCTGAAGAAATTCCAACACTGATACTAGGTTCTTTACCACTCTATTAGACGAGTGACACCAGGAGTTGTAAACCTTCCAGTATTTTTCATAGATTTTTCTGGTAACCAGCTTTCTACTAGTAAGTAAGGTAGTCACCAGTGGTCGGGACAGACCTTTCCGTATCAATAACTGCCTCTCAGATACCACGCTGTGAGGTTTAGAGAGGACACCCCCTGATGGCACACTGGCCCCTGCAGAAGTAGGTCCTGTCGAAGCGGTAGTCGCCAAGGTGGTTTGACCGCCATTCGAAGAAGGGAGGTAAACCAAGCCCTTTTTGGCCAGAATGGGGTGATTAAGATTACTTCTGATTTCTCCTTCTGAATCCTCCTTATCACTAATGGTATTAGCTGAAAAGGAGGGAAGGCGTACGCCAGTTGGAACTTCCAAGGCTGAATTAACGCATCTGTTCCCTGGGAACTGTCGTTTCTGTAAATGGAGAAATAGGCTGGAAGTTGCGTATTTTCTTTTGACGCAAATAGATCTATTTGTGGTAGGCCCCAGGCTTGGGTGATTAACCTGAAGATCTCCGGATTTAGGGTCCATTCTGCTTCCTGAATCCGTTTTCTGCTTAGAAAATCTGCTACTATGTTTGAAGTGCCCTTGAGGTGGACCGCTGATAAGGACAGCAAATGATTTTCTGCCCAGTTTAGGATGCCCAAGGCGAGAAGCTGAAGTAATCTGCTTCTTGTGCCTCCTTGCCTGTTTAAGTAAGCAATGGTAGTGGCATTGTCCGAGAACACTTGAACATGGGCACCTTGAAGGTCTGCGGAGAAGGCATCTAAAGCTAAAGCTACAGCCCTTAGCTCTCTCCAATTGGAGGATTTTCCTGCTTCTGACTGGGACCAAACTCCCTGAACATAGTTCTGACCCAAGTGTGCCCCCCATCCCCATAGGCTGGCATCTGTCGTTACCACTCTTTCTACTGGGAATGACCAAGACAGGCCTGCTGACAAGATTGGTCCGACTTCTCCACCACCATAGTGACCGTTTCACTCTGGAGGGGATCTTTACTTTTGTTTCCAGAGATTCTGTCCTGCGATCCCACACCTTCAGAAGGAAGCTCTGGAGGGGCCTGAAGTGCAGTCTTGCCCACTGCACTGCTGGCATAGATGAGGTAAGGGTTCCTAGGGCTGACATTACCTGTCTGATGGACAGCTCTAGATTTGTCTGTAAGGAGGCAACGACCCCTTTTATCTTTAGTTTTTTGTCCTCTGGGAGAAAAATTCTTTGCTCTACTGAGCTTATCCGATACCCCAGAAATTGTGCCTCTTGGGTTGGGCTGAAATTTGATTTTTCCAAATTTATGATCCAACCCAAAGCCTCTAGATGGCTGCGAGCTCTTCCGAGATCCTCCAGTAATTTTTCCCTGGAGGGGGCAAAGAAGAGTAGGTCGTCTAGGTATGGAACTACCGCTATACCCTGAAGGCGGAGCGGAGCAAGAGCCTCTGCCATGACTTTTGTAAAAATTCTCGGGGCCGAGGAGAGGCCGAAGGGGAGGGCCCTGAACTGAAGGTGCACGACCTCCCTTCCCATGTTTACTGCCAATCTCAAAAATCTTTTGGATTGGGAAGCTATGGGGATATGCAGATAGGCGTCTCTCAAATCGATAGACGCCATAAAGCAACCCTTTGTTAACAGGTTTTTTACCGTAAAGATTGAGTCCATGCAAAACCTTTCGTATAGGACTGATCTGTTTAAAGGCTTTAGATTGAGAATGAGCCTGAAGCTTCCGGACGGTTTTCTTACCATAAATACATGGGAATAAAACCCCTGGTAAAGCTCCCCCTCTGGTACTGGGATTACAACCCCCTGCTTTCTCAGATCCTTTAAAAGGCTCTTCATGGCTAGGGACTTGACAATATCTCCTGGTAAGTCTGTCAGAAGGTACCTCTCTGGGGGAGGGTCCGAGAATTCTATCTTGTAGCCTAGAGACAGCATAGCGAGAATGTACTGATTTTCTGTTATGCTGGCCCAAAAAGGGAGGAAGCGTTGAAGTCTCCCCCCTACCTGCAACTGGCTGTCACTGGGTTTTGCTGGTTGTCGCAGGAGGATTGAAAAGGACATTGCTTTTGCCCTTTCCCCTCTGCCCTGACCAGACCTTTTTCCTCTCTTGAGGCTTACTCTGTTGTTGAGCCCTTGGGGGACGAAAAAACTTTTTACCCGACTGACCCTTCTTTTTGACCGGGAAAGATTTTTTCTTGTCTGCGGTCCTATCGAGTACTGTATCTAACTCAGGACCAAACAAAAAATCCCCCTGAAAAGGGATTCCACACAGTTTGTTTTTGGACGCTGTGTCCCCGGGCCAGGTCTTTAACCATAAGGCCCTTCTTACTGAATTAGTAAGGGCCGCAGATCTAGCTGTCATCCTGATAGACTCTGCAGACGCATCTGAGACATAGGCTACCGCAGCAGACAGGGTAGAGAAGGAATCTAAGATTTCCTGCTTAGGGGAATCGGCTACAATATGAGCTTTAAGCTGGCTCAGCCAGTACTCCATGTTTCTGGAGACGCAGGTGGTTGCCATTGCTGGCTTAAGGTTGCCTAAGATGGATTGCCAGGCCCTCTTTAACTGCTGGTCCATCTTTTTATCCATGGGTTCCTTAAGAATCCCCATGTCCTCAAACGCCAGGTCCGAAGACCTTGAGACCTGAGAAAAAAGGCTGCATCAATTTTTGGAGTCTTATTCCAAAGAGCTGCTGGATCCTCATCAAACGGAAACCTTCTTTTATGAGCTTTAGCAAAGAAAGGTTTCTTTTCTGGATCAGCCCATTCCCTCATGATTGAGTCAGAAATCACAGAATGAACAGGAAAAGTACGTATTTTGGGCTCACAGAGACCCGCATACATCCTGTCATGTAAGGATAGCTCTTTGCGCTCCTCCTCCAAGCCCAAAGTTGCATGCACAGCTTTAAGGAGGTCATCCACTTGGTCCAAAGACAATTTATATTTAGAAGATATATTTTCTAATTCGTCTTCCTCCTCTTCCGATTCCTGGGAATGTGAGGGAGGGGGACCGTCCTGGTTCAGAGGACTCTCTTCTGCCTCCACTACAGGAACTAAAGGTGAGTCTTGTGAGGATTGTGAGGTAGAGGCTTGGCTCACAGATGGTTTCATGAGTGAAGATTTAAAGGATTGAATCGTAGCATCCAACTCCTTCTTTACAGAAGCAATTATGTCGCTGCAGGCAGCAGAAGCTTCTTCTTTCACCAAGGAGTCAACACATGATTGACATAAAGCTTTTCTCCATCCTTCAGAAAGTTTAGCTTTGCATGAAGGACATTTCTTTTTGTTTCCGGGTTCAGAGCCTTTGGCCTGATAAGGAAAGGAAACAAAAGGGGAAAAACAAAAAACCAACCATGTGAGATAACCTGAACAACCCATCAAGGTGCTCACCAAAGGTGCACAGTGAGAGATCCTTATACACTCACGTGCCCAAACAGGCCCCCGCCACCAGGGGGGGAAAAAAAGCCACTCACTCCCCCCAAGAGAGAGAGAGAGAGAGCTGGAGAGAGACCTCCAAGTAACTAAGGGTAGAACACAAGTCTACCCCTTACCTGGGTCTTGCTGGTGCCAGTGCCTGTCCCACTCGCTGCGGATCCCCCTTCCATGCTTGAGGGCAGTAGCGTGATGCTTGGTGGCAGAACGCCGGTTCCGGACTCCACTAGTGCCGCTGCACCGGACCAGAACCAACTAATAAGGCACCAGACCCGTTCCTCCCTCCTCCCTCAGCGCTTCCGGGTGGAACTGCGCCCGCTCGTAAGAAACCCGCCCCTTCCGGTTACCTCATTTCCGGGGGAAGCAGCTGGAGTAAGGAAGTCACCAGCTGACCTTCCCAAGATGGCGCCGGCGTCGGTTTGGACGGAAAAAAGTAAGGAACGTCCGCGCGAGTACCTAGCCAGGGGGGCAGCGTCCTGGAGCAGTCCTGGCTCACTGAGCACTTGATGAGGGAGAAGGAGCCCATGCACAAGGCACTCTCTAACCCGTGAATGGGAGGAACAGACTCTCTGAGGTAGGTAGAAAAAAAGGTGGAGTAGGGAGATAGAAAGAAAAAAACCTCTCCAGGAAACCTGGAGAGCTCCTAACCCCCACATGTGTTCCCGCCGGAGGAAACACAAAAACTGATGATAAGTGGAGGGAACCTCCCTTTTAAGAAGTTTGGTGGAGGTGTGTTTCCTGTCAAGTGGGTGGAGCCACGCTCTCAAGGTGCTGTCCTGAAAGACGATAAGGGAAAAGTGTGTTACCGCACCTTTTGAATGTGGCACGGCGCTGGATTCCGATTTACTGGAAAACGCCTAGGATTCCCACTAGGGAAGAGTGGAAAAGCGGAGTGAACGCGGTCCGTGAGGCCGAGGATTGGGTAGCAACTTGCAAAGGGACTGAGGAGCGTTCACGAGCCGTTTGGGCATCCTGGTCTGGCTATATTTCGGACCCCGCCTTTGTACCTTCGAGTTTAGACGTTGCTCTATTGGAGCTGGCAGATCCCACGCTTAAAGCCCTCAGGCTGGCCGGTGGGCGGGGGACGGGGACCTAGCCAGCCGGCGATCGGAGTATGCCTGGGGGTCTCGGACTTCCATCATGGTGCGCTCGGTGTGGACCCAGAAGAGGCTCCCAGCCAACTTACAGGTGACCTGGCTTCAGTGACCTATTTCCCTTCATCTTTCCCTCCCTTGCCTTACTTCCTTTCCTCCCCATCTCTCACCCTCTCTTGTGAGTCCCCCGCCTTTCTTTACTATACCCCCCTTCCTTCCCCCCCTTTTTTTTTATTTGAGATGACATCTGATGGTTGATGCTTGCCTGCCGGAGCCACTGGCTCGTATAACTTCGCAACTCGCGGGACGGCCCCAGGCTTCGTGGGGTACTGGCGTGCCCGCCTGGGTTTATATCTGTGGGCCTGGTTGGTCCTGGTTCACCCTGGGGAGTGGGGTGGCTAGTTGGAGGCGGTTCCCCCCCCCTCCCCGTCGTGAACCGCAGGGGCCACCCCTTATAGGTTTTCTTCCACTGGTTGGAGGTGGCTCTCCCACAGGCACTACCCCCCCCCCCCCATCATCCAATCACTTCCCTTCCCTCCCTCCCTTTTTTTTATTATCTTTTTTTTCTTTTTCTCTACTCTCATCTAAGTTCTTTTTTCTTTTTTCCTCTTTATTTTAAGTATTACTTTTTCTGATGTCTTAACCATGCTGATATTATGTCAGGCTTCTTTTTACTGCTGTGATGATTTCAGATAAGAGTATCTCTGTTTGATACGGTCAATGTTCGTGTACTGCTCTTTGGCCCTGCGTGGTCGACGACCTTAGGCCTTATGTTTTGTCTGACATGGTATATTTTGGTTGCAAAACAATAAAATTTGATTATATAAAAAAAAAAAAAATTGAAGCACCACACCACTGCTAGGAGGTTCAGATACAATTTTATTCCATTAAAAGGTCAGGGGTACAATTCAAAAAAGGTAGCAAATGCGTGTTTGGGGGGGGTCCAAGGGCCCCCTTCATGGAGGGCTTGACTGGCAACAAAGTTCACAAGCTAGAAGCAGACTGGACCTACAATGGCATTTTTCCTGGCGTACATTCAAAGCGCAGACCTAGTCAGCCGCCAGGCTGCTTCTGCTTTGTTTGCTTTGTTGCCAGTCAAGCCCTGATGAAGGGAGCACTTGGACTCCCCAAACACATTGGCTACCTTTTGAATTGTACCCCTGACCTTCAATGGAATAATGTAACTAGACCTCTTAGCAATGGTGTTGTGCTTCAATTTCAACCCTTTTTACATAGCTGAAAATAGAATCATGATGAGTTCAGCCAGACCCATATCCTCATTTGATCTTGCACTTAAAGGCTGTTATATTTACCTGTTCTGTGCAACAATATTGCACAAAAATTTCCCTTACCTCTTCCCGAAGTTCCCTTCCAGCGTTGTCTGCTCCTCACTCCTCCAGGTGCCAAGGAGACACCTGTGCACACCCAAGCTGGGTTGTGTGGCATCCATATTCGCACATAAAACTGGCAATTCTTGCCCTGATCCCTCCTAACATAAATTTGACACACAGCAGCAGGAACCTATGGCTCTCGCTGTCCTTCGTGTCTCCTGTAAAAACAGGAATCTACAGAAGTGTTGCTGCAGCCAAGATGGCGCTCAAGTGGTGACAGGAGTCAGGTGAGTTTAGGGATGAGGGTTGGTTAGGACAGGTAGTGGGGCTTTTTTTTACATTAAATGTAGAGAGGCTAAACCTGAGCCCAAAGTAACAGACAAAAGGTACAATACAGTTTAAAGCGAAATAGCAACTATAATAGTCTACATTTATCGCCACAGGTATCTGGTATAGTTGTCAGGCTCTATACAACATGGATATAACCGTAGAAAGTGTAAACTAAATGGGACTCTATGGGGTTGACTTGCTAAAGGTGAAGAGTGTAAATTCTGGTGCAGCTCTGCATAGGAAAAAATAAATAAAAATCAGCTTGCAGTTTTTTTTTTTTTTTCTCAAAGCTGAAGTTAAAAGCCGATTGGCTACCATGCACAGCTGCACCTGATTTTGCACTCTAGTTTTTTTTAGCATATCAACCCCTTTTGAGTCTTGCCGGACCAAATCCATCCCCTATTAACCAAAAATGTCCCAAAGTCTCACCTGTGATGTTTTACTGTCCCGCTCTCGTATTCTGTCCTTTATAAGCTTAATTAATGATGTGATATTGTAGAACTCGGCTTCTTCCAGAACACCTTTTGAAAGGATGAGAGTAGTAAAAGGTCAGTGGAATTTGAAGTAAACCTCACCTATCTGGACTCAGAAATCACTGGAAACTGAGTTTTGGGTTTCATGACCATCCAGGCAGCATATTAAATATACATTTGTTCCCAATTCCTCTGAACGCTCATTACTGGACCAACATTCTTAGGCAGCCATATGTAGAATACATTGTATATGAAGCTAGCCCAGAATACCAACACATCTTTAGGGAAACGTAACATCTCTGGGATTATTAAAGCAAAAACACAGCGATATTGTGATTACAGTAGCCACTAGCAATAAAAGTACATCTATGGTCAAAAATGTAAACTCATTAATTGTCACATTGTGTTTCAACCTTTAGTCTACTCCTAATGATCTAGAAGTTGTAAACGTACTCTCTGAAGATCTCCACATTCTTTCCTAGAACTGTGACACATTCACAATGATAGGCACTGCTACGTCACTGAATACACAGAGCCTGCCTTCCTAACTGCAGACATGCCAAGTGGAGGAGCTTTAGTAGGCAGAGTCAGTACAGGAATCGCTGCTTGCTGGCCGTAAGGTACCATGGGATATGTAGTCCTTAGAAATGGAATATAAACTGCAGTGGAGAAACGGAATGAAGGTAATCAAGGAAAATGTGGAAAGATGGCCGGCAGACAGCGAGCACTCAACATGAGAAGATATTCAAGTAAGCTTTTATTGGACTCAAATTCACAGTGGTGACATTTGATCCCCTGCAGATTTTGTAGGTTTGTCGACTTTCAAAGAAATTAAGGGTTAATAATCAGCCACAGGGGCGCATCGTGTTACCAATGGTTTGTTTGGTCCCAACTGCCTTGAGATTTACAAGCTCCTCTCGTATAGTTCTTGGCTGATCCCTCACTTTTCTCATGATCATTTTTACCCCACGAGGCAAAATCTTGCATGGAGCTTCAGACCGAGGTGGATTGATTTTTTGGGATTTCTTCTTTTTGTGAATAATCGCTCCAACAGTTGTGTCCTTCTCACCATGCTTTTGCTGATGGTCATGTAGCCCATTCCAGCCTTGTGCAAGTCTACAATCTTTCCCAGACGGCCTTTGACAGCTCTTTGGTTTTGCCCATGATGTTGAGATTTGAATGAAGAAAGATTCTATGGAAAGGTGTTTTGCATAAACACAGAGTGGGTTGTCCCTGGGAGAACCTTTACAGGACTAATCGTTGTACCACATGAACACATACTGTAGCCAGTCTGTGGGAGCCAGAGTTAATGTTAGTTGGTAGGGGGATTAAATACTTATTTTACTCACTGTACTGCAACTCCATTTACAACAACATTTGTAGAAAACCGATGCTTATATATATCGATAACTGTTTCTATGAACCTTGCAGGACAGCAACACATGAGAGATGATAGACTCCTCCCTACAGGAAACACAATCAGTTCACAGTCATTTAAAATGCCCCCCCCCCCCCCCTTACCCCTTGTCCCTCAAGGGAAGACCAGGGAGTAGACCCAAGCTGCATGCAACAGCGGGGGTTTGAATATGCCCACACCGCCTGCACAAATGTCTTTTTTGGGGACAACCTGCGAAGCTCTGAGGCAGAACCTAAGTGCAGCCCTCGCCGGCATTCCTACTACTGGCTCACAGGGGTACCATCTGACTCTTTAGTCTTCTAGTCAGAGCAACAACAAAAAAAGTTGTGGGAGAAACACAATCAATACTGAGTGACGAGGGGCTGCCTTTTAAACAGCTGTGAACGGATTGCGTTTCCTGTAGGGAGGGGTCTCATCTCTCGCACGTGTTGCTGTCCTGGAAGGTGAGGAGAGAAAAAATTGAAACCAGCATGGATTTATGAAAGATAGCAATTGTCAAACAAACCCGATTTCTTCTTATGAGGCAAGTAAAACCATGGACAGAGGGGTGGCTGTGGACGTGATATACTTGGATTCTGCAAAAGCGTTTGACACAGTTCCCCACACACGGCTCATGTTTAACCACTTCAATACTGCTTTACGTCCAAAGACGTGAACAGCGCGGACCTGAGGCGCCGGGGTCACGTCTTTGGACGTCATTTGCTTGTAATTCCCCGCGCGCGCCACAGGGTGGCGCGCGGCGGGGAAAAACAGTCCCGACGCATCACCGAGGATCCGATGCGTGTACCCGGCGGCCGCGATGTCCGTCAGGTACACGCGATCGTCGGTGAGACAGCAGGGACGTGGAGCTCTGAGTGTAAACACAGAGCTTCACGTCCTGTCAGTGAGGTGACAGATGCTGTTTCTCTTGTACATAGGGAGACAGCATCGGTCACCTCCCCCAGTCACCCCCCTCCCCCCATACAGTTAGAACACACCCAGGCAATACATTTAACCCCTTCCTCACCCCCTAGTGTTAACCCCTTCAATGCCAGTCACATTTATACAGTAATTAGTGCATTTTTATAGCACTGGTCGCTGTATAAATGTGAATGGCGCCAAAAATGTGTCAAAAGTGTCCGATGTGTCCGTCGCAATATCGCAGTCCCAATAAAAATCGCAGATCGCCGCCATTACTAGTAAAAAAAAAATATAAAAAAAAAAATCATAATTATGTCCCCTATTTTGTAGGTGCTATAACTTTTGCGCAAAGCAGTCACTTATTGTGATTTTTTTTTTTTTTTTTTACAAAAATACGTAGAAGAATACGTATCGGCCTTAACTGAGAAAAAAAAATATAAAAAAAAAAATGGGATATTTATTATAGCAACAAGTAAAAAATATATATATATTTTTAAATTGTCGCTCTTTTTTTCATTATAACGCAAAAAATAAAAACCGCACAGGCGATCAAATATCACCAAAAGAAAGCTCTATTTGTGGGGAAAAAAGGGACGCCAATTTTGTTTGGGTGCCACGTCGCACTACCGCGCAATTGTCAGTTAAAGCGACGCAGTGCCGGAAGCTGAAATTTCGCCTGGGCACGAAGGGGGTTTATGTGCCCAGTAAGCAAGTGGTTAAGGTAAAGTCTACAGACTTGGAAAGAACAATTTTTAAATGGATAAAAAACTGTCTAAAAGACAGAATTCAGAGTAGTGGCTAGGATGTCTCCAATTTAGAAGTCGACCTCAATGCACTCTAATTTGGCAACCAAGTTGTAAATGAGGTTCAATGTTGATAAATATAAAGTTTTGCACTTGGGGGCTAAGAATATGCATGTATCATACATACTAGGGAACAACTGGGGTAATCAATGGTGAAGGAGGATCTGGCAGTTTTAGTAGATCACAAGCTCAATAGCATGCTATGCTGCGGTTTCCAAAGCAAGCAAAGGCCTATCTTGTATTAAGAGAGGTATGGAATCCAGAGATAGAGATATCATTTTGCCCCTGTACAAATCATTAGTAAGACCTCATCTGGAATATGCAGCTCAGTTTTGGGCTCCAGTTCTCAAAAAGGATATCGGGAACTGGAGAAAGTGAAGAGAAGGGCAATCATCCTGATAAGCAGCATGGAGGAGCTCAGCTATGAGGAAAGATTAGAGGAACTGATTTTATTCGCTCTTGAAAAAAGGCGATTAAGGGGGGATATGATCAACATGTATAAATACATACGTGGTCCATATAGTGAACATGGTGTGGAGTTATTCACTTTAAAGGGGTGTTCCACCCAAAAATATGACCCCTTCTTAACCCACTCCTCACCCCCATACATGCCACATTTGGCATGTAATTTTTTTGGGGGGGGAGTGGGGGCTTCAGTAGGAGTGGGACTTCCTGTCCCACTTCCTGCTTCCGCCGAGGGGCTGGTTAGGCGATTAAGCTTAATCGCCTACACCAGCCCCCTCCCTGTAGGCGATCACATGGGACACTGACAGGTCCCATGCGATCGCCTCTCCAATCAGCGGCGAGCCGCGCCGCGCACGCATGCGCAGTACGGCTCGCGCATGCGCAGTGGGTGCCCGGCCGTGAAGCCGAAGGCTGTCACGGCTGGGTGCCCACAGACAGGATGGAGACGCCGGCCGGGGAGGGGGGCAGAGGAGCGGAGCCCCGGTCGGCGCGTCGCTGGAACGCAGGAGCAGGTAAGTCAGTGTTTATTAAAAGCCAGCAGCTACACTTTTTGTAGCTGCTGACTTTTAATAAACACCATTTTTGGCTGGAACACCCCTTTAAAGTCATCACAGCGGACAAGAGGACAGAGGACACTATGTCTAGACTAAAAAAGATTTTATCTCCAAATACAGAAAGGTTTCTTCACAGTAAGAGCTGTGAAAATGTAAAGTAGACTCCCTCCAGATGTGGTGCTGTCAAGGGGGATCAGGAAACCATTTTATTCCCTTGCTGTAGCAAGTAAAATGTTGCTTTGCTGGGGTTTTTTGCCTTCCTCTGAATCAACTGTGTGTGAAGGATTGTGTATATGGGATTGTATTTTTTATTTTTTTTGGAAGACCTAGAGATGGACTTGCGTCTTTTCAACCTAACTATGTAACATTGCAATACATGACTATTGCATAGTCCAGGTCCGTTACCAGGCCTGTACCAATCCTACAGCTTGCGTCAGGTCTATTTGCCACATATTGGCATTATATTCACTAGAGCATTTGCAGTTTTCAGAACATAGAGTATGAACTGGCCAAAGAGGAATTGCTTTGATGCACCTGGCCACCACAAACATGTATTGCAATGTATGCAAACTAAAAATCCCTGTTTCCGTGCAAGGTTTGCTAGAAGAAAAGGGTGTATATAGCACTGTGCAGAGGGTTCCTCCAGAACATTTTGTTTTGAAGTACCTGAAAAAGTATTTAGCACACTTAATCTGAAAGTTCAGTTGGGCAAGGGTAACATAGGGTGTCAACCTTAACTATGCAAATCTCAGGATTGAATGGACAGATACAAATCCTTGGAATTCCATTTGTGTAGCATCTCATTATAGCTTACCTTCTTCTGCTAGGTTTTTGTTTATCACCAGCTTGCCGTGTCTCAAATAGTTCAACACTGGGCCAAAGTATGTGGGGTCCCGGTCTATTATATAGGCACCAGTTTCATCCTGCAAACAAGAAATGCGGATGGATCAGACAGTTATTAGGCCGACACTGCATCCTGTACACCGTCAAAAGGCTACATTAACTCCAAACAACTTCCAAGATATGTGTGGTTATATGGCGGCAGGTCAGCACGGCTGGGCGAGATCACGTAGCTATACGTCATCTTGCCTTTCAGCCAATAGGGCTGCGCGCACGCCCCTCGCTCGTTCCCCGCCAGGCCCCCGCGATCGCTCGTTACAGAGCAAGAACCGGGAGCTGTGTGTGTAAACACACAGCTCCCAGTCCGGTCAGGGGGGAAATGACCCATCGCCTGTTCATACAATGTATGAACAGCGATTTGTAATTTCGCCAAGTCAGTACCACCCCCCCCCCCCTTCAGTTAGAACACACCCAGGGAACATACTGAACCCCTCTTCCTCGCCCCCTAGTGTTAACCCCTTCCCTGCCACTGATCGCTATAAAAATGCCAATGGTCCCAAAAATGTGTCAAAAGTGTCCGCCATAATGTCGCAGTACAGATAAAAATCGATGATCGCCGCCATTACTAGTAAAACATTTTTTTTTTATAAAAATGCCATAACACTATCCCCTATTTTCTAAACGCTATAACTTTTGCACAAACCAACGAATAAACGCTTATTGCGATTTTTTTTTTTACGAAAAATATGTAGAATACGTATCGGCCTATTTTTGTTTATAGCGCAAAAACTAAACTGCAGAGGTGAGAAAATACCACCAAAATAAATCTCTATTTGTGGGAAAGAAAGGACGCCAATTTTGTTTGGGAGCCACGTCGCACGACCGCGCAATTGTCAGTTAAAGCGACGCAGTGCCGAATCGCAAAAAGTGGCCTGTTTTGGGCAGCAATATGGTTCGGGGCTGAAGTGGTTAACCACTTCAGCCCCGGACCATATTGCTGCCCAACGACCAGAGCACTTTTTGCGATTCGGCACTGCGTCGCTTTAACTGACAATTGCGCGGTCGTGCGACGTGGCTCCCAAACAAAATTGGCGTCCTTTTTTTCCCACAAATAGAGCTTTATTTTGGTGGTATTTGATCATCTCTGCGGTTTTTATTTTTTGCGCTATAAACAAAAATAGAGCGACTATTTAAAAAAAAAAATGCAATATTTTTTACTTTTTTCTGTAATAAATATCCCCCAAAAATATATATATTAAAAAAAAAAATTTCCTCAGTTTAGGCCGATACGTATTCTTCTACATATTTTTTGTTAAAAAAAAAAAAAAAAAAAAATCGCAATTAGCGTTTATTGATTGGTTTGCGCAAAAGTTATTGATTGGTTTGCGCAAAAGTTATAGCGTTTACAAAATAGGGGGTAATTTTCTGGCATTTTTATTATTATTATTTTTTTTACTAGTAATGGCGGCGATCAGCATTTTTTTTCAGTACTGCGACCTTATGGCGGACACTTCGAACACTTTTGACACATCTTTGGGACCATTGGCATTTTTTTTAGCGATCAATGCTATAAAAAATGCATTGGATTACTATAAAAATGCCATTGGCAGTGAAGGGGTTAACACTAGGGGCGGGGAAGGGGTTAAATGTGTTCCTATTCGTGTTCTAACTGTATGGGGGGTGGGGGGGGGGGGGTGGCCTCACTAGGGGAAATCACTGATCTTCTGTTCATACATTGTATGAACAGAAAATCAGCGTTTACCCCGCTGACAGGAACGAAAGCTGTGTGTTTACACACACACAGCTCCCGTTCTGTACCGAGCGATCGCGTGTGCCCGAAGGCGATCGTGCCCGCCGGGCACACGCACGGGACTCGGGGGCGAGCGGGGGGGCGCACGTGCGGGCCGCCGGCGGCGCGCACGCGCCCCCTAGTGGCCGTCGAAAGTGCCGATGTAGAGCTACGGGCTATCGCGCAGGAGTGCCGACCTCCCGCCGTATAACTGCGGCGGCTGGTCGGCAAGCGGTTAAGCAATGCATCCAGCTTCTTCCCAGCAGCAGCATAAGGAAAGGGGAGTGCACTGGGATGTAAGGGAGAGTGGGGGACTCAACTTCTGATGGGGAGGGAATAGACTGGACATCAAATGTTACAGATACAACCAGCCCTTTTGAGGGCAATCATAATGCTGATGTGGCCCACAATAAAATCGAGTTCGACACCCCTGCCATAAACAGTACGTCCAGGAGCAGTAGAGGTTTAATTTAAAATCGTCCGGAATACATTTTTGGCCCAATAAAATCCAAGCGCTTGATGCCTGGAAATGTGCCTGAATTTGTTACACACGTTTACAAGCACCAGGCGTTTCAAGCAAAACGCTTCTAGGAAGAGTAGGCAAAAGGTTCTCTGTGCATAAACCCTAAGCTTGTTAAGTTAAAGGGGTTGTAAAAGAAAAACTATTTTTCCCTAAATAGCTTCCTTTACCTTAGTGCAGTCCTCCTTCACTTACCTCATCCTTCCATTTTGCTTTTAAATGTCCTTATTTCTTCTGAGAAATCCTCACTTCCTGTTCTGTCTGTAACTACACACCGTAGTGCGAGGCTTTCTCCCTGATGTACAGAAAGCCTCTTGAGGGGGGGGGGGCGAGCAGGAGTGTCAGGACGCCCACTAACACACAGCTCCTGACTTGCCTGCTCGCCCCCTCCCCCCTCTAGAGGCTTTCTCCACACCAGGGAGAAAGCCTCCCATTACTGTGTGTAGTTACAGACAGAAGAACAGGAAGTGAGGATTTCTCAGAACAAATAAGGACATCTAAAAGCAAAATGGAAGGATGAGGTAAGTGAAGGAGGACTGCACTAAGGAAAAGGAAGCTATTTAGGGTAAAAATGTTTTTCCCTTTACAACCCCTTTAAGGAATTGTTCTTTTATGCACAAGGCAGCTCCACAACAAAGAATGTGCACAATGCAAAGACACAAATACTGAAAGGAGCATTAAATAAACCAAGGATTTAGTTTTGTCCTGGGGTAATTCAATAAAGACTGCAATTGGGGCACTCGAGGGAGGAGCCAGAAGTGCAGACGGGGCACCCAAAAATTGGTGCATCAGCACTGCTCTGTGCAAAACCACTTCACAGAGCAGGCGAGTATAATATACACGCTGGACATGATGACACTGAGGGACAGTCCACCGCCAGAGACAAAACATGCAATAGATTGTAAACCGTTGTGGGTTTTTTGTTTTTCATTATACTTACCTGCTCTGTGCAATGTTTTGCAGGGAGTAGCCCAGATCCTTTTCTTCTGGGGTCCCCTGTCTGCACATCTAGCGCCACCTCTTCTGGAAGTGTACTTTTAGGAAGAAGCTTCCTATAAGGGCACTTGTACAGACTCAATCCTAAGCCCTGCTGCCTGCAACTACAGACAGTGTGGCTTGGGCCCGGCCCCCACTGTCACTGGGTATGATTGACAGTAGCAGGAGCCAACGCTCTTGAGCGCAGCCCTGGATCAAAATCATTAGATCAATTGATTGCTGTAAGCTAGAGCATTTAAATATCACTTGCCTCGTTTTTCCTTTTGACCTCCAAAACACAGTAATCCAGGTTTGAAAATGCCATTTCCTGTCTATCCTCTTCTTGCTTTCCACCAGCATCTGAGGCATTTTGCATGGTGGAAAGCAGAATGTGCTCACCCCCTCCCTATGACTACAGCCCTGCGTGAAGATGCTCTCTTATCCCTCACAGGCATGGAGGCTAAGCCTAATGGGAACTGTAGTTCCCATTAGGCCGTGATGTAGCAAGAATGAATGCGCACCGCAAACCAGGAAGTCAGTGAGAATAACGATTCAGGAGTGACGGAGGTGAATAAAACGGCTCGATTTCAACAGGTATCAAACTAGTTATAATGCAAAACATTACTTTTTACTTTATCAGCTACTGTCAGAGTTTAATTTAAGAGGAAAATATTTTTGTCTTTACAACCCCTTTCAGGCGAAAGAAAGAACACCAAAAATGCTCAAAACCAGATAATTAAGCAGCAAATTCATTAATACTCATGTATGTACAGGGAAGTAACATCTGGGGAATAGATGTATTCATGTAATTATTATTTACTTGCTGCCAACATATTTCTGAAGAGCAGCTAAGTAAATCTAGAATTCCCAAAACACAAATCATTTCCCTTGTGGAACTTTTGACACTTGCAAGTGTGGATACAATTTTATGGGCTTTAAGTCTAGGTTCACATCCATGCGGCTGCGCTTTTCAGGCACGTTTTACAGAGCATTTTGCAACTCGCGTTTTTTGCATGCAGTGTTCATGCTTACCCCCCCCCCCCTTTTCCTCTTTAAAAACGCACTGCAAGCAGCTGAATGTTATAAGGACCACCCAAAGTCAATATCACACCCTTATTCGAGCATGCTGCCCGTCAGGTCAGGAGAGGGAGGGGACGAGCAAGCACGCTCCCCCCCCCCCCCCAACCATACTAGGCCACATGCCCTCAACATGGGGAGGTGGGTGCTTTGCCCCCCCCCCCCCCCAAAGCACCATGCCCCCATGTTGATGGGGAAAAGGGCCTCTTCCGGACAACCCTGACTGGGGTTTATCAGACTTAGATCTCGGCCCACCCCATGTGAATGGGTATCGGATACAGCATACCCCTACCCATTCACTTCAAAAAGCAGTGACTTTTTTTACAACACAAACCGTTCTTTGACAAGTCCTTTATTAATAAAGGAGCCAATGGCTCCTGCTATCAATCTAATCTAGTGACACAGGAGTCAGGGCCGAGTCTGTGTCAGTGCCCTCATGGAATGCAGCTCTCTGTGTGGGCACTCTATCAGGGGGAGCCAGGAGCACCACCCAGGCACCCCAGAAGAGGATTTGGGCACTGTGCAAAACCCTTGCCCAGAAGGAGGCAAGTACAACATGTTTATAATCACTGACTAATAAACTACATATGCAGAGAACCCTGTGCTTAAAAACAAAACAAAAAAACTTAACATTTATTTGCATGGACAGGTTAATGAACAGCTTGTCATATACTGTACATACAATGTTATGTCTGCCTTGCATTTCTATTTTACATGGTAAGTGTTGACATATACTTTAAGGCACTTTTAAGGAGGTTTCCTCCCAGAAGGCTGTAAATAGGCAAATTCTCTTCTGTGTGAATGCAAATCAAGCAGGGAAACCCAAATAAACCCAACAGGTAAGTTTTAATACATGAGACAGCTGGAAAGATGCAAAATCAAGAAGCCTTTACACATTTAAACGCGTATTCTCCAATACAGACACCTGCAATTACATATATAAAATGGCTTTAACTGCTTCACTACAGTAAAGTTCATTCCATGCTGCAGTATAAGTCTCCAGCTGTGGAGGAGCTTCATTTATTGGTCAGATGACCCATTACTATTGTGCCCTGTAGTGATGTTGGGATAGGTGGATGAAACCGCATCACACACAGGGGACGGACAGACACTCCCAGGAGATTCGGACAGAATCACTTAAAGATGTTGTAAAGGTAAAAAAAAAAAAAATCCCTAAATATCTTCCTTTACCTCAGTGCAGTCCTCCTTCACTTACCTCATCCTTACATTTTGCTTTTAAATGTCATTTTTTCTTCTGAGAAATCCTCACTTCATGTTCTTCTGTCTGTAACTCCACACAGTAATGCGAGTCTTTCTCCCTGGTGTGGAGTGTCATGCTCGCCCCCTCCCTTGGACTACTGGAGAGTCAGGATGCGCTCTACGTTCCAGATAGAAAAAGGAGTTGTGCGTTAGTGGGCGTCCTGACTCTCCTGTAGTCCAAAGGACTACAGCGGCAGTTCGGCGCCGGTGCCCATTGGGGCGCTTTAGGAGCGGTGTATTCACTGCAAAGGCAGGACTTTTTTTGACGTCCTGCCAGCGCACTGCTCCAGTGTGAAAGCCCTCTGGCTTTTACACTGGAGCGAATGGAGTGTCTCTTGCAGGGCGCTTTGCGGGCACAATTTTTAGCACTATAGTGCTTGTAGCATTTTGAGGAAGTTAATCTGTACCTTAACCACTTCCTCACTGGGCACCTAAACCGCCTTCCCACCCAGACGCATTTTTAATGACAATTGCGTGGACACATAGAGCTTTCTTTTGGTGGTATTTGATCATCTCTGCGGTTTTTATTTTTTGCGCTATAAACAAAAAAAAAGATAATTTTGAAAAAAACAATATTTATTTACTTTTTGTTATAATAATATCCCAATACGTATTCTTCTACATATTTTTAGTAAAAAAAAAAAAAATTCACAATAAGCGTATATTGATTGGTTTGCGCAAAAGTTATAGCGCCTACAAAATAGGGAATAGATTTATGAATTTTTAATTTATTTTACTAGTAATGGCGGCGATCTGCGATTTATGTCAGGCCTGCAATATTGTGGCATTGCGGCGGACTATCAAACACTTTTGACACCATTTTGGGACCATTCACATTTATACAGAGAACAGTGCTATAAATATGCACCGATTACTGTATAAATGTGACTGGCAGGGAAGGGGTTAACACTAGGGGGCGAGGAAGGGGTTAAATGTATTCCCTGGGAGTGATCCTTACTGTGGGGGGAGGGGACTGACCGATCTGTGTCCCTATGTACAAGGGACACACCATCGGTCTCTCTCCCTGAGAGGACGTGGAGCTCTGTTTACACACAGAGCTCCACGTCCTTGCTCTGTCGCTGCCGATCGCGGGTACCCGGCGGACATCGTGACCTACAGGCACACGCATCTGCATCACGTGACACGGCGGGCACAGTTTTCCCCGCTGCGCGCCCTCGGTGAATGTAACTAGAAGGACGTCCTCCCGGCAGTTAAGAGCCGCGCTGTGGACGTCTTTCGTCTACATTGCGGGTCTCAAGTGGTTAAAAAAATAAATAAATACAAAGCACACACGCGCACACACACACACACACACACACACTGTGTACATTAAAAAGAAAGAAAATAAATATTAAAAACCAAGGAAAAAAAGAAAAAAAAAAAAACACACACACACGCGCAATTTTTATTTATTTTTTTTACTTATATAGCGCTGTCAATTTACGCAGCGCTTTACATATACATTACAATGTACATTCACATCAAGAATCCAAATCTGAATTTCTGCTAGTATAATAATAGCAGTAGCAGACAATAATAGCCCAGGCTCTGTGACAGGCAGCTATTCCCAGTCACTAGAGAAAGCACTAATAGCACAGTCCCGTCCCCCCCATACCCACAGCCCGGTATATCCCGAGCCCCCCTTACCTTATCAGAGTCCAGGTCCGGGTCCGCCTGGCACAGCCGGTACAGGAAGGATTTGGAGTCCCTGCACAGGGTCTGTCGGGTTGCCAAAAAGCACGTCCCCCCCACATTCAGCCGGACCCATTTAGACACCCCACCTCTCTCCCCCGGAGCCGGTTCACAGCCATCCTCCGCCATGTCCATCACTCCCCCGCAACCACTGACAGCCTCGGAAGTGTGCGCGTTTTAATAACCTCCCCCTTCTACAGGCTCGGGGGTCTTCCTGGCCACTCGCCGGAAGTTTCCTATCCGGGGGACTGTGCTCAGTGATGCACCCAGCGGAAGTAAACAAAGGAAGGCGCCTAGTATAGATGGATATGAGGGGACCTCTGATTGGTTCTTCCACAGAAAGCTCACAACTGAACAGAAATAAATCTGATTTATATTCAACCTAGCAGTGTCTGTTTCCTCAATAACAGAACCATAAACATTTCACTGATTGTATTACAAGTGTTTTCCAGCTAGGAGAAAAGTTCCTGCGCAATGAATACTTGCATATAGATACCTTTTAGTCGCATATTGGTGCATTATTTGTTTTTATGATCATTTATTCCCCCTCCCCCTTTTATTTAGACTTAATTTACACACTTGCAATATGTGTTTATATAGAGCCAGGTGCTAGCATAAAGTTCCCTCTTTAAAGTGGAACTTTAGGCGCGGTGGCGGTATAGCGCCGCAAATGGGTTAATATCGCCTGCAATGCGCCTCTGCAGAGGTGCATCGCGGGCGGTATTACTGCGGTTTCCCATTGTTTTAAATGGGAAGGAGTGGTATACATGCCACTCCTCTCACCGCTCCAAAGATGCTGCTTGCAGGAGATTTTTTTTTCTCTCCTGCCAGCGCATCGCCTCAGTGTGAAAGCCATCGGGCTTTCACATTGAGAAGGCTGGGCAGGAGTTTTTCAGGCGGTAATTTAGGTGCTATTTTTATCGCTGTACGGCCTGAAAAACTCCTCAGTGTGAAAGGGGCCTTATTCAGAAAATGAAGTCCCGTGACTAGATGACTTCAGGCTGTCCCCTTTTGCATAGGGTGACCAGACATCCCTGGTTTCCGGGGACAGTCCCCAGATTGAGGGCACTGTCCCTAGACTAGGGTGACCAGACGTCCCCATTTTCAGGGGACAGTCCCCTGATTGAGGGCACTGTCCCCAGGCCAAGTCTGACCCTGGTTTTGTCCCTAGATTGGATTTAAAACAGGGACTGGGGCAATTTCAAAGACAGTAAGTGCAGAATAATAAAAAAAAAAAAAATCTGAATTATAGCCGCTCCTACTAGTTTAGGGGGTGTATTTTTCCCATTATCTGTGCCCCTTTCTGATGATCATGTGCTGGTCGAAGTAGAGGGAATATTTCTTCAGTTTTGGGTGCATGCCCATACAGCTCTGCTCGCATGCTCTTCTGCCTTGGCTCAAGTCCCCGGCAGCCGCCTGCCTGCTTATCTCCTTGCCTTCTCTGGCAGAGTGATCTTCCTCCCCACCCAGTAGTAGCCGGGGCCCGGAGAGTAAGACTTGACAGGCTGTGAGGCGAGCGGCGGTGGCGACAGGCAGAGAGTTGTTGATTGCCGCCATTACTAGTAAAAAAAAAAAAAAGATGTCCCCAGATTTCATTTAAATAATCTGGTCACCTTACCCTAGACCAGTGATGGAGAACCTTGGCACCCCAGATGTTTTGGAACAACATTTCCCATGATGCTCCACTACACTCCAGAGTGCATGTGCATCATGGGAAATGTAGTTCCAAAACATCTGGGGTGCCAAGGTTCGCCATCACTGCCCTAGACCAAGTCTGTCCCCGGTGTTGCCCCCGGATTGGATTTGAACAGTGGCTCGGACAATTTCAAAGACAGTCAGTGCAGAATAAAAAAAAATCTGAATTACATACCACCGGTCCTACTAGCTTAGGGGGGGGGGGGGGGTATACTTTTTTCTATTATCTGTGGCCTTTTCTGATGATCATGTGCTGGTCAGAGTGGAGGAAATATTTCTTCAGTTTCGCGTGCATGCTCATTCATCTACATTCGCATGTTCTTCTGCCTTGGCTCAAGTCACGGCCAGCCACCTTCCTGGTTCTCTACTTGCCTTCCCTGGTGGAGTGATCTTCCTTCGCTCCCCACTCAGTAGTAGCCACGGCCCAGAGAGTAAGACTTAACTGCCATGGGGATCAGTTATGACACCAGCCATTTGCAGACATCCCAACCTGCAAATGCTAATTTCAGGGAGGTGACACTTGGTGCCCCCACCCCAATGAAATACAGCCTGATCAGTGCCAATTAAATGAAGCTATATGAGTGCCCATGGAATCATCGGATCATTGCGAGTGACACATACAGTAAGTCAGTGATGAGCGATCTGAGAGATGTGGTGAGAGAGTGACACACAGGAGTTGATTTACTAAAGGCAAATAGACTGTGCACTTTTGAAAATGCAGTTGCACTCTGCAAGGGCAGTTGCTCCAGAGCTTAGTAAATGATGGAGAGCTCTGATGACTTCCATCATCCAATCATGTGCAAGGAAAATTACAAAAACAGCATTTTTGCTTACACGTGATTGGATGATGGAATTCAAAAAAAATATGGGAGCCAACAATACTGCAATAGAAGTCTCCGGAAGTCTAATGGTCAGAAGATGCCTCTAATGCTCCCTCAACCTCCTGTCTGCCTTCCTTCAGCAACCCAGCCGCTTCCACACATGTTTTGGAAATGCGCTCTTTCCGGAGGATCAGCCTGTGCATAGCAGAGTCAGTGTTACTCCTCCCTCCTCTCACAGGTCTTCCTGGCAAGGGGAGGACATCTGTCATCATCATGGATTACTCATGGGCAGGTTCGCAATGCCAGCTTACACACAGCTGACTCATCCACTGCCCGTGAATGGAACAGCCGTGGCAGCCACTCGGGCAGTGGGTGACAGTGCAGGCAGGCTCAGCCGGGAGATTTGATGCACTCGCGGGTGTCCGTGAGCCTGCGGTTAAATGCGGGAGACTTGAGATGTCTGCATTTGACGGTTTGACAGTAATGTAAAGACTCATTTACACTTGCTTTGGCTTCAACGCACATTAATGGCTAGTTTACAATTGCTTCAAAACAAGGCTTCAGACAAGCTTTGTTAAAGCTCTCTGAATGCTTGTCAAAGCCCCGGTCACTAAATAATCATCTCCTGATCCGACTTTCAGCCCAATGATTTGAATGGAAGTCGAATCATTATGATCCGACTTGTGCTCTGAGGATATTAAAGGGGAACCCCACACAATTTTTTTTTTAAATGGCATGGGGTCCCTCCCAAGACCCATACCAAGCCCTTTTTCCATCGGAAAAGCGCCCACCTCTGCCTAAGCATATCGATTTATTGGCAATTTTTTAAGTTTTTTTTGCATCTTTTTCAAAGCATTTTAGAAGTGTATTACAAGCATTTTACAGCTTCAGGCGTTTTTGTTTAGCCAATAGAAAGTTCTAGGGGGAAAGGAAATTAGAGGTGGAGAGCTGCTATTTGAGCATTTTACGAGCGTTTTTCTGCTCAAGTCAGGCATTACTATTGAAGTCTATGGGGCCAAAAAGCTTGTAATCTTGCCATAGGCAGGAGCCGACCCGGCACTGTCTTTTGCTGGTGTACGCCTCCAACTGATCCAACTGGAGACTGGGCATATTCCTGGATTCCTTTCTAAATGGGAGTCGGAGCTTGCAATCCAATTTATGGACCTGCAGAGGGGAAAGATCCTTCACTTTGCACAGAAGTTATCCTTAGCCACTAGAATTAAAGAGACCGGCTTCAAAATCTGGTGCAGGGTTCCCTCTACTCTACACTGCTTTTTTCCCCAGGTCCCTAGTTCATGTTGGCAGTGTGGCACTGCAGAGGTACCGATCCTCCATATCTTTTGAGATTGTCCCAAACTTAGGCTTTTCTGGCAGGGGTTGATTGAAACGACCAAACACCTGACCAATGTTGACTTTGAGTGGAACCCTGCGGCCTGCCTGTCGCATCTCTCGAACAGTCCTATTAAGAAATATAAGGCTTCCCTCACTATTCAGCTCCTGAATGCGGCCAAGGCTTGCATCCCCATGTGCTGAAGATCTGAGAATTTGCCGTCAAAATCCTTGTGGTTTTTCAAAGTGAATGAACTCAGGACCTCACGGCTACGTGGCACAACCAAGGAGGAGACCTTCCGTGACACCTGGAGACCATGGCAACACTTTGTATACACGGATGCTTATCTGCAAGAGGTCTCACGACCTGGCTGACCTATTGGACTTGGTCTTCTTCCCTGGGTGAGAGGCTATAGCTCTCTCTTCTTAAAACCTGTTATTTTCCTTCTATACAAAAGGACGTTTGATCCAGTACTTGTACCCTCCATGACTACCTTCCTTTCTCCCTCCTCCCCCTCTTTCTCCTCTCCACTTCCCACCCCATTCATCTGACTCAGTTGGAGACACTATTTTTTTCTACAGATTTGTGAATATTCTGATATACATTAGCTCAATCACTCTGCCCTCATTCTGGGTCCAATTGGCCACCGTGAGACCTTCCTACCGATACAAAAGTATAATTTTGATGAAATACAGTTGCATAGCTTCAAGCACAGGAGTCTGTTACTGGTTTATCTTGCTACTATTCTACCTACTGAACGGACGGTGTTCATTGCAGCCATTTCCATATTCAATGTGTCTTATTTGACCATTTATACTATGTTATGTTCGGCATGTGTTATTCAGAGTTTGTATTGCTATCTGCTTGTGCTGCGTTTCTTATTTTCTCATTTAGATAGCAAAGGGAAGTGAGGATGGGATTATAACGGTGCCAGTCACAAGATTAGTCACATAGGTTCTTTTAAAAGAAGACACAATTTATTTGTACAATTTTTTAACATCAAAATTAACAAGGTAGGAAGATAAATATATATATTTTAGGTACATTGAATTCGAATACAGACTGAATTATCCCAACATGTTTCACCAAAACATTGGCTTCTTCAGGGGAATAGAATCAATTCAGTGTAACAATAAGATTCTACAAAAGAAAACAAGCAAATTAATAAAAAGGACAAAATACATGCAATACACAAACTGGAGATAACACATATTGGGGTACCGAGGGTCCCACCGCAGTCCATCCACAAAAGTAGCCCTATAAATCACAGCTGTACAAATACATTTTGTCTTCTTTTAAAAGAACCTGTGTGACTAATCTTGTGACTGGCACCGTTATAATCCCATCCCCTCTTCCGAACCGGGATGAGGTGCCATATCTGAAGAGCATACACCAGCCACCTTCCTACCATTTTTTAATTTCTCATTTGTTTGACTGTGAATTGCAACTTATGAAAAATATAAGAATTACAAAAAAAAAAAAAAACGCTTGTAATCTGCCAAAAAGAAGCTAATGGACTTTTTTGAGCTTCAGGGGTTTTGCTTCAGGCGACAAAATGCTCAGATGTGAACAGGGGCCGTTGAAATGAATAGGATTTTGCTTGTTGAGCGTTTCAGAGCTAAGCCTTTTACAAGCTGAAAAACACTCAGGTATGAATAGGGCCTAAGAGAAATTTGGGTGTAAAAGAATATATTGTTTTTCATTTTTTCAAAAAAAAGCAACGAATTCCACAATCTAACTTATTTAAAACAGCCAGGAGCTTGTTAAACAGTGAGGTCATTATAGAAATTACAGGTGCAATTTAAATAAGTACCTATAGTCAAACCCCCCCACGTTTCTGAAATATGAAAGAGGGACACAGTTTATTATAAAGTATGTAGGTAACAACTACACCCTGCCATTCCTCCAATTATGGAGCACCCAAGGAATGTCGGAAATAGTTGTTTACACCAAGTGTTTTTTTTTTTTGCCAATGTTATTTTGTTTATATTTTGCTTTCCATGTAAGAAATGCACCAATTTATAATTCGAATGACATTTTTAGTGTATAAACATAGTAGAGCATATGATCCTACAGATAAGTATATCTTCATAAGATGTACTCTGGACAAAAAGGTATTTCTTGTAGAGATGGCATTCAGCAATTTGACCACTAGAGGACACTCCACTAGCAAAAATGAAAGCTTTGTTTATGAAATCCGTTTTTTTGTTTTGTTTTTGTTTTTTGCTGTTTCAGACCTAAAAAGTCAATTAGCAGTAGATATTTACAGCAGTAATAAAGCTAAAACCAAAAATGCAATATATTGCAACTTACCAATCAATAGATGTAGTTGCTGCATCAGTTTTCTTTTCATCTTGGTTTTTTCCTCTGTTTTTACCTGGTGATCACACCTCCTGTATTAGGCCTCCACTCTGGATGAACTCGCAGATTTAAATACACTAACAAATTAAAGACAAATCCCAGCTAACACTTTATATAAGTAGTTACAACAATGGCGGCTGGTGCTTACAATTTTTGGGGGGCGCAAACTAACTGATAAAAAAAAAAAAAATCATCAATGGCAGCCACTGTGCCCATCAATTGCGGCCACTGTGCCATCAAACACAGCCACTGTGCCCATAAAATGCAGCCTATGTACCCATAAATTGCCACCACTGTGCCAAACGCAGCTACTGTACCCATCAATTGCCAACACTGTGCCCATCAACTGCCGCCAGTGTGCCCATCAACTGCCGCCAGTGTGCCCATCAACTGCCGCCAGAGTGCCCATCAACTGCTGCCAGTGTGCATCCCCCACCCGCCCGTCACTTACCTTGTCTCAGTGGGGCAGCGGGTCACGGCGATGTCCTCCACGCGCCTCAATCTCTTCTCCCTCCATCTTTTCCTGTCCTCTGCTATGATTGGATGCCTGATAGGCAGCGTCCAATCACAGCGTCCGTTTCAGCAAACCAGGGGACAGGTAACACGGACTCCAGCACCTGATTGGCTGAGAGGCGGTTCAGTGTTAGGAAAGCAAATCATTCACTTTCCCAACACACAGCTGAGTCAACAGCGAACGCCCAGCATGGCGCCCGCTGTTCACCCTACTGCTCTAATCAGGTGCTTCCAAAAAAATACCCTTCCCCTGTAATTCAGGTGCCCGGCGCCCAACAAGGTTCCTGAATTAATCTCAGAGTCTGATGCTATTTACCAGATTTAACCTCTAAAAGTAGCAAGTTATGAGCCCTCGTTCTGGTAAAACTAGCGTTCGTAACGAAGCAAATTCATCACGCTATAACAAACTGAAAAGCACAAATCGTCTTTTACTAACACAAAATTAGCAAAAGCAGCCCAAAGGGTGGCGTCATCCGCATGGAACTTCCCCTTTATAGTGGTGTTGTACGTGTTGTATGTCACCGTGCTTTGCTAGAGCATTTTTTTTGTGTGTGGGCAATGTCGTTTTAATGATGAAGTTGAAAAAAACGTTGTTTTTTATAGAGCCTGAAATACGTTGTTTTTTACAACCCGAAAAATTATCGTGTGTACGCGGCATCAGAGTGGATTCGAGATTTTGCTCCCAAACCATATAGTTGGTTATTTATATTTACCACTGCATATCCATATTTAAGAATAAAGTGCCTTTTCTTTTACTTTAAATATGAACTAAATTATACACCACTTTTTTTTTTTTTAAGGTTATTATCCGATTAATCAAAACAATAAATCGGCCAACTAATTGATTATGAAAATAATCGTTAGTTGCAGCCCTATGCAAGATGTTCTCCGATATCATGAGGTGGCAAGACAGTGACATTACAATCTCCACCTCATTCAATCACAAAATGCCTTAAATCCAAAAATAAATACAAGGTGCTCTTTGAATGGTAGTAAGAAAGCAGAAGGAAAGCTGCTCGGCCCAGAAAATTGCACCAGTCACTGTAGTAGCCATGATTACTACAGCGATGGTCATTTTCAGTAGTGGTCCCTCAGGTATGAGATCTCTCTGCTTCAAAGAGACAAAGGAGCCTATCAAAAGCAAGTTTCCAATGGGTAAAGTGGAAATCATCTAAATGGCCCAGCGATTTGCTAATAACATCACTACTTTATCAAGAGATGCATATACCGTTTATTTTTTTTATTTCATTGGCGGTATTGCCATAATGTGTTGGAGAAGACTCTTGAAAGTCCCTTGGACGGCAAGAAGATCAAACCAGTCAATCCTGAATGACATCAACCTTGAATATTCACTGGAAGGACAGATTCTGAAGCTGAAATGCAAATATTTTGGCCACCTAATGCGAAGAGAGGACTCATTAGAAAAGACTCTGATGCTGGGAAACATGGAGGGAAAAAGGAGAAGGACAACAGAAAACAAGATGGATAGAGAGCATCATCGAAACAATGAACATGAACTCAAGCAATGGTCCATGATGTCACGAAGAGTCAGGCGTGACTAAACTACTTAAAGAGGAGTTCCACCCTAAAAAATTACTTTTGTTTAATCCCCTCCCCTCCCCCTTACATGCCACATTTGGCATGTCATTTTTTTTGGGGGGGGGGGGAGTGGGGGCTTCAGTAGGAGTGGGACTTCCTGTCCCACTTCCTGCTTCCGCCGTGGGGCTGGTTAGGCGATTAAGCCTTAATCGCCTACACCAGCCCCTCCCTGTAGGCGATCACATGGGACACATGACAAGTCCCATGCGATCGCCTCTTCAATCAGCGGCGAGCCGCGCGTGCATGCGCAGTGCGGCTTACGCATGCGCAGTGGGTGCCCGGCCCTGAAGCCGAAGGCTGTCACGGCTGGGTGCCCACAGTCGGGATGGAGACGCCGGCTGGGGAGGGGGGGGGAGAGGAGCGGAGCCCCGGTCGGCGCGTCGCTGGAACGCAGGAGCAGGTAAGTGAGTGTTTATTAAAAGCCAGCAGGTACACTTTTTGTAGCTGCTGACTTTTAATAAACACAATTTTTGGCTGGAACACCCCTTTAAGAACAATTGCCATAATTATTTTATTCTTTATGTTTATTAAGGGCATGAATAAGTTTCAACTGGGATATTGTGAAAGAGGTCCTAAACTCTAGAAGCTGCACACTAAAAGGCAAAAGAAAGGATGTTGTGTCCCACCTATTGCATGTTTATTACTGATGAGCTCAGGCATGTTTGGAGCCTAGTCAGAAACCACCCGAGCAAGTTCACCAGTAAGCTGTCGCAAGGCAAATCATAAGCGGTCAGGGCGTTCTCCACTCTGCAGCCACACATATACCTGCCCCTTTTGTACATAGGGCTAAGGCGCAGGGAATGCCTTGACCTCTTATGATTGGTCCATTACAGGTGACAGCTTACTGTTGGGCTCACTCACTTTTAACCAGGATTACTAATGCATTGAACATTATAATGTTTGTCTCCTGACACTTTTTATGTTACCTTGGTCCCACCCTCCTGTTTAGTGCTAGGTGGTATAGTCTTAAGATTTTTCTTTACACTGAAGAGTTCGTAATGACATTGGCTGTATGTTTGGGGTTATTGTCCTGCTGCAGAATACATTTGGGGTCAATCACACAACTCCCTAATGGTATGGCATGATAGATAAGTATCTGCCTGTATTTCTCAGCATTAAAGGGGTTGTAAAGGTACAAGTTTTTTTACCTTCATGCATCCTATGCATGAAGGTAAAAAAACATCTAGCAGCACCGCCCCCCCCCCGAGCCCCCGTTGTACTTACCTGGCCGTTCGAATCTCCCGGGCGCGTCCACGTCGTCCTCTTCGGTTCCCAGCCTGGCCGTTGATTGGCTAGGCTGGGCGGATTGATAGCAGCGCAGCCATTGGCTAGCGCTGCTGTCAATCAGGGCGGATGACGCAGCGCGCTGGGGGGCGGAGCCGAGTGATACAGTCGGCGGCTATGGCCGCCGCTGTATCACGGGAGCGCGCTCGCAAAAGCTTTCCTCCATGAAGAGGGAAAGCTTTTGCGAGGAGGAGCCCAGACAGCCGCCGAGGGACCACAGAAGACAGGTTTCCGGGCCACTCTGTGCAAAACGAACTGCACAGTGGAGGTAAGTATCACATGTTTGTTATTTTTTTTTTTTTAAATCCCTGACTTTAGTGTCCCTTTAAAGGATACCATTGATCCTGACCAAATCTCCAACTCCATTTGCAGAAATGCAGCCCAGACATTCAAGGAACCTCCGGCATGCTTCACTGTTACCTGCAGACACATTATTGTACCGATCCCCAGCGACCAATTTGCCTCCTGCTACAGCCAAATACAGATACTCCTCGTTTAGCAACTTACCTGTTTAACGGTCACTCGGACTTATGACCAGCTCTCCCCACCCCAACGACCACTATACATAGTTGTATTGTACAGAATTTACATTTGTGTTCTGTACTTATGCAAGGTAAAACAACGTTATTGAACTGGAGTTTTGCGTTTAGACCTTTCTGTTCCCACAATACAGTACAGTAGTCTTGCTATGGTGTATGAACTGCAACTATGTTCCACAACCTCACCTTAATAGCAGAGTTTGTCTATTCCTCAACCAGTTTCAGTTTCTCATAGACAGCTGTTTTTGTTAATGACCGTTTCAAGCACCTGCTTGGTATGTTTGGTTAACTATACACCTAACCCTAATCCTACAAAATCCCTGACTTTGTGCAAGTGTAAAGCCCTGTACATACGATCGGATATCTGATGGAATCTAATCCGATGGATTTTTTCGTTGGATATCCGATGAAGTTGACTTTCATCAGTCTTGCCTACACACCATCGGTCAAAAATCCGACCGTGTCCAACGCAGTGATGTAAAACACTACGACGTGCTGAGAAAAACGAAGTTCAATGCTTCGGAGCATGCGTCGACTTGATTCTGAGCATGCGTGAATTTTTGACTGATTGACTTCGTTTTTTTCATCCATAGGAAATTTAAAAAAAAACATGTTCTATTTTTTTTTCACCAATGGAAAACAAACCGATGAGGCCCACACACGATCGGTTTGTCCGATGAAAATGGTCCATCGGTCTGTTTTCATCAGACAAACCGATCGTGTGTACAGGGCTTTAGAATTGAGAGTGGTTTTAAGACAAAAGGGTAATCACACCAACTATTGATTTGTTTTAGATTTTTTCTGTTTGCTTAATTAGCAATGCATTTTGTAAATTTCTGAAAAACAAACAAACACTTAAAATCTATGGGCCAGATTCACATACACTTAATATTGCGCTGCGTAATCGAAATACTCTACGCTGCCGTATTTTACGAGGCTCTACACCGAATCCTGGTAGATTTTTGCCCGTACACTACTGAGGCGTAGTCTATTTCTTGCCGCGTAATCGAAATACGCGATTAGGGGGCGTGAAGCATTTAAATTAAGCGCGTCCCCGCGGCGATCGAACTGCGCATGCTCCGTTCAGAAATTTCCCGCCGTGCATTGCGCGAAATCACGTCGTTACGTCATTCGTTGTTTGAGTAGCGTCGTTTACGAACATTCCTATTCCCGGACGACTTACGTAAAAAATAATAAAAGACGTCGGAAAACGTAGAAATTCGACGCGGGAACGACGGCCATACTTAACATGTGCTGTCTAATATTAAAGCAGCAAAAAGCTGGTATAGCGTTACGCAAATAAAAGATGACTAAAGGTGCCGTAAGAGATTGCGATTGAAGATCGTAATTTCGGGGATCGCCGGCAAAAGCTCATTTGCATACCCCGACACGGAAAATGACGGGAAGTCCACTAAGTGGCCGCAATTTTATTGCAGCGTAGATCCGAAGGCGTATGAACACGTAATCCAGTCGAATTGAAGCCCGCAGCCGTCTATTCATGGTTTGAGGTTTTCGACTAGCTAAAAAACGCGTGTAATTTGAATTTACTCCAGTCTAACACCAGTTAGACAGGCGTAATGGCTCTCTGAATCTGGCCCTATATTTTTTAAAGCATTTTTTACCTTACAGCATTTTTTTCAGACCTGACTCAAACTTTTGCATCGTATTGTATACATGTGAAAAAAAAAAAAAAAAAAAAAAAGTATTTAGCTGCTTATTTGAATTTTTAGCTATTAAGAGAACATGTTTTTAATGAAAAGGAAGCTCTTTAAGAGGGGGGGGGGGGGGGGAACAGTACAAGGTAGGTTCAAGAACAAAACTGCATTGTACATGTATGTTTACACCATGGATGTAAAACTTTGGAGCATCAATTTAAAACAGTGAATCCATTTATTTCCCACCACCCTTTAAATAGCTTTTATCTTAACCTGCAAAGACAGCCTTCGCTCATTCTGTCTGAATCATCAATAGTATGTTCCTAGAATAGTATTCCCAGTATGATATCAGATGACCATTTTGTCCTCAAAACAGGATACATCAGATCTCATTACCAGCTGTGTGATTGTCTGTCTGTCTGTCTGCCGTTAAGCTTCCAGCCTGACAAATGAACACAAGACAAACCACACTGTTGTGTATTCAATTCTAATATTCTATTTATAGCCCACATACCCATTTTAGGCAACATTAAATGTATTCAATTTAAAGGGATAATACTTAAGATATAGCCATGTGAATACATGCTAGGTACAAGGGAGAAATATTCAAAGGAAATAATGTGGTTTTCCTATATTTCTTTCTACTTATATATTTAGCTAGGGGAAAAAACTGTTTACAGAGTTCAGTAGCTCATGCACATACATGCAAAGCAGAGCAGTCAATCCTCCCTCTACAAAGTTCCTTATTAGAGGAAAACAGTTTTTGCTACACTCTTAGTGCTTGATTAATCCGGTGTACTTGGTTTTGAAATATTTCATTATAAAACAACTATTTTATGGAAGTAAAACATTTTAATGAAATGGTTTGAAATCTAAAAATCGAAATATTTAAAAGACTTCACAGAGAAATCGGCACACAAAAAACACAGGTTTCCTGCACCGTGCACTGGTGTGAACCGGCCCCTATAGGAAACTTTTTCTGATGGATATAGGCTTGTCATGCTGATGAAGATATGGCAGCCTTCATTGTTTCAAACAACAGATTTCCTGTGAGATAAAATACATTTCCATTTGAGAGCAATTTTACTGCATAAAAAACAGAAAAGGGTGAAAGTATGAACCATTTATTTCTTGCAGTTTCAAGGAGGTAAGCAACATTATACATGGAACACCTGGACATATTCAGTGCAGAAATACTAAAGCAAACAAATATGAAATATGTCTACATAGGGATGACACTGTCCAAGTTTCAAGAATGAAACCGTGCATGGTTAGGCAAATTTCAATTTATAGTGTTTACCGTGGTTCTCAGATGATGTTCTGTACAATATGCAAAACCTAAACCGAAGTGAAGGAAGGTGACGCTAATTGGCCAATAAAATAAAATGGGTTTATATGAGCCATTTAAAAACTTGCCTCGTGCATATGAATTTAAACACTTAGATAATAAAATCCCAAGTGATGGTATAGATCCAGTGCTGTACTCAGGCAAATTCATTTTGGGTGGGTATTCCTAGGGCTGTTAGTCTTCTGATAGGCACGGATCAATCCAAAATTTCCCAATTTAAGACCCGGAGAAGGACCAGGCTGGGGGGCATTTGACTCCTGGGACAGTACTAAAAAGATATGTTGGATTAATTGCCCTAGCTCTACATGGTGTCCATTATATAGCCGTCTGTTTTCTGTTTAAGCATGTCAACACAGCATCTGGCAAGGTGAAGTCTTCCAGAATCATCTACATTTGTGGCTTTCGGATGTTGAGTGACCAAATGTCAAAATTCACAAATGAAGCCAATGCTGGAAGGTGTGAAAATTGTGCCACAATAAACTATTTCCTTTAGAAAGCCCACCTTTCACCATGCCCTTCAATTAATGTGGTACTATGGCAAGTTTTTAATTTTTCAAATGAATCTGCCTCTACCTTAAAAATGCCACTTGTTGGGTTGACCCACCAGGCCAAAAACTCCCAGTTTGCCCTGCTGGACCCCATCATATTAATAGGAAGCCAAATATTAGTCACAGCTAATCTACTTTGCGTCTCAGAGAAACTTATGGAAACTTATGGATTGGAACCCTGACACACACCTTACACCCAAAATACATGTGACGTATTAGAATACAACTTCTGAGAATTATAATCTCCTTTAGCCAATACATTATGTCAAAGCTTCTACTAGTGCAGAGATAGGAAAGGGACAGTATTTTATTTAAAGGTCAGCTGCTCCCCCAGCGAAACAGATCCAGTTGAAGATGCACTGCATCTTTTGGGGAAATATGAACTAATTTGCACACCAAAATAACATGGGAAATGGAAGCCAGCAAACAGCATGCAAATCATAATTATAATGGGCAGAAGAGGTTTGGTACAGTTGAAGACTTCTGGTATTAAATTTTCCAAAATTGGTAACTGCATTTGTCCTTAGGTCTATGAAAGTAGTAGTTTGGTTATCAAAGGCAATACTTTAGTTTGGGGACTAGTCAAAGAAATGTTCTTATGTCCAATTCCTACAAAGAACAGCTTGGTCACGTTGCCCTGGTGCCATACTCGACATCACAGGTTTGGCGTAGAAAAGCAATACATTAGCAATAGCAAGAAAGTTTGGAAAGCTGATGCAAAGACCTTAACCTTGAGGTCTAAGCAGTTTTAGCATGATAGGAGATCTTCAAAGATTTTTTTGTACATTACTCTAATAGTAGATTATCAATTAGAAGAAAACTTTAAATGTTTTTTGCCTAAAGTGTCCTGTTGAGTGTACAGTTTAATATGACAAATTCAAGGTTTGCTGCTGGTAGTATGTCAATACATAAGAAAAAGTCATGACCGTTGTAGGCAACAATATTTGCAACAATCTGCTAGATAAACTTCCCAATAGGGCTGCTAGGTATTTGGAGTCTATAAAATGTACTGGTTCTCTTGCAGTTATAAATAAGCATTTTGCTTATGGTAGTTAACATGGAATGCAAAGCAACATCTAATAAAGAAGATGCATAAAAACATTTTGAAAAATGTACTGGCTGGTTACTATATTGTTTTGAGCTATGATATAATAAGTGTATGGCATAGCAAAAACTGTTTTTCTAGTTTGGATAGAGTGGGGCAGTATTAGATCCCCAGTCTTTTTTTTCACCACTAACTAGGACTTGGTTAGAGAGAATGGTTTTACCAGAACGAAAACCTGACTGGTTCAACCCTTTCACCAGTCTACTAAAAAGTATTATTTATTATTGTGGATTTGGCCTCTACTCACTAGCTGAGCATTTTACAGATTACCATTAATATATCATCTGGTGAATTCAGAAGTTATATCAATATAAACCCCATTTTACTACACAGAAAAAAAAATGATATGTGCCTCAGGCTGGTGCACCTGATTTATACATAGTGAGTGCTGGTAAGTTGATGTAAGAAAACAGAGCTGCTCTCGATTTCCATTTGTTCAGCAACACCTGTGGACACAGCAAGTACATTGCATGGAAACTTCAATGAAGTAGATAAAACCAAGTCAGAAATAACTTTTACTTGATTAGGTTCAGGTGAACTGGATACGGTTAGGCCTAAGACACTCTCTTGGTGCCCATCTACACAAATCTTAAGTCAATCTAAACACTTCAAGAATGCTGTCAGGTTGTATAACAGAGATCTCTATACTCTAGTTCCTAGTGGGATGGAAATGATTCCAGTACCTTAGATTTGCAATGACTGCAGCTGTGGGTAGAACCCGGATATCTGAAAGGGGAAAATCAACCCAGATGAGAGTGATCAGTAGCAGGATCAACTTGAGTGGAGTTGAGAGGTATCTTAATATAGCGCGGTCTTACCTCAAAAAGGGATAACTTGCAGGCATCGCCCAAAAACTGAATTCTTTCCTAATAATACACAATCATCAACCATACACGAGGCTTCCTTTAAATGGCCCTGGATAACCCCCACCTTACTTTAAGATATAGAGCCACTTAAAGTCAGACAGATGAATGCAACAACACTGAAGTAGTCATTAAATTATTGATGAGTCTAAAGTGCACTGGACTTTCAGACAGGATTAGTTCACAGCAAGAGGCTTTCAGAACATGCCTGAAAACATACACTCACAGAATAGTGTTAACCAACTCAACTATAGTACATTGGATTTATTTTAAAAAATTCACCAAAATACATCAATGGATGACAAGACCTAGAACATTAACTGCAGTATAAGATTGTCTATGGAGCTGGAAATTAAAACAATATTACAAAATTTCCACAAAACCCTATTTGGGTTATTCACAAAGCACTTCAGAGAATCAGAGAAGACCTGTCATGCACACAACATAAGCAATCTGTTATGAGCTACTGAAATTTGAGACTGCACCCAATTTGTTTACGAGGCATACTACTAGCACAGTTTGCTGATGTCACAGGTTATACAAACTTATCTACCCATATATTCTGCTTTTTGATTGCACAGCAGGTCCACTTTAATAAAATTAATTTCAGCAATATAGACATTTGTGCATGCTACCAGTGAGATTTATAAAAGCTGCTGCAATAGTTTTGGCAGTTATGGTGGAAAAATGCCACGAGATTATCAGTTTTCCTTGGGGAAATGTTTTCCCTTCTTTAGACCCACTAAAGAATGTGAAGATGTAAATACAGTATATGTTTGCTGCAAACACAACTTCTAATGAAATTACTACAGAGATCACATGCTATGTATTAATATATGTGGGGCACCAAGTCTTGAGCCATTTTGGGGAAATTTGTGATTCCAAAAACATACAGATCTCTAGCCCCGTACACACGACTGGGTTTCCCGATGGGAAAACTGCGAGGATAGCTTTTGGCCCGGAATCCGGGCCGTGTGTATGCTCCTCACAGTTTTTCAGATGGGAAAACTGCCTAAAAACTACCAGACAAAAAAAAAAAAAAAAGAACCGGCTCTTTTCCCGCCGGACTTTTTCCCACGGAAAACCCGACCGTGTGTGCGGAAAAAAACGTTTTTGGCAGTTTTCCCATTGGAAAAACCCTGATGGAGCATACACATGGCCGGGAATCCCGGCCAAAAGCTCTCATCTGAGTTTTCCTTTCGGAAAACTCACTCGCGTGTACGGGAGAGCAAGTTCTCGATTTTCCGACAGACCTTGACCCGCGGGGAATCCCGACCGTGTGTACAGGGCATATGAAGCATGAGGTTTATTACCTGCGTTTAGGGACAGATGTTCACCCCTGACCACAAACAGCTTGCGTTTAGGGGAAAAGATCTGTCCCTAACTGCAAATAAATGCTCCATGTGCGATATACATCTGAATACCAGAAGACAGCTGTAGCTGCTGTCAGCCAGCCATTGCTTTGTACAGGCTGATTGGCCACAAATCTCTACATCAACCTGTAAATCCAGATCCAAGAATCTGCTAGATTCTTGCTGAAGCTGGAATTAAAATACCATGTGAATTAGGACTACAGCCTCATATACACGATCAAATTTTCCGACAGGAATTGAGTGATGACAGGCTGCTGTCAGAAAATCCAACCATTTGTATGCTCCGTCATGTTGTCAGATTTTCCCCACGGACAAATGTTGGATAGCATGCTTTAAAATTTTCCGCCAACAATTGTGTGTTGTCAGATTCCAATCGTGTGTACTCAAGTCCTTCGGACAAAACTCCAAAGTACAAACACGCATCATCAACAGCAACATTAGCAGAAGTTGCCCAAAGGGTGGCACTAAAGAGCTGAAAGACCACAGTTTTGCGTTTGTTGGCTGACAATTCCTTGTCGTTTGTATACAATACAGGTTCCTGGCCAAAAGCCCTTCGGACAAAAGTCCTACGCTTTGTCTGATGCAAATCCGTCCGTGTGTATGAGGCTTAAGAGTACTGGCATGCCTGTAATTCATTCCAAAATTGCATTTACTGGTTTTGGACTGTTTATTTTTGCGATCAGGGTGCCTATAAAACTAAGGGGCCCATTTATCAATGTTTTTATCCAAGACTTTCCCATTTTCATATTACAGAATCTGGGGGTAAAGTTGTATAAATCTTGGGTGAAAATTGGACTTAACTGTTCCCAGATGAGACACTGCATGATTAGAGGGAGCATCAAGTAAAACAGGAGTCCTTTATTTTCTCTCTCAAAAAAAACTAAAATAAATTCTATAGTGAATAGAGATCTTAGGCAGGCAATGCATTAATCATTTTTTACTTTTGTTCAACCAGCAGGTTGAACAAAAAAGAAAGAAAGATGCGACTCCCCCATTAAGTTGGAGGAATCACTCCTGTAGCCTTTCCCGCCAGCATTTATCGTGTTGACAGCTATAGTCAGTGGCACTGATCATTCAGGGTAACAACCAGCCTGCCCATTAATGGATCGAACTTTGATCTATATATAGCTGCCTTAAGTCTCCCAAAGTCCAACAAGGCTGCCGACCGAATTGCAGTTCATGGTGGACAGATCATAAAAAGATTCCGTGGTTACCAAGGTACAATCTGCAATTTATAACCCGAAGTTTAGGTAAAAGGTGATGAGGTTTCCTTGGTGGTGGAGGGGTCCTAAACAAACATTCCGGCATGGTTAATTGTAGGTTTAAATAGGTAAATACATAGTAAACATTACTATTGATTTCGCTAAGTGTTTACATGCCAAGCCAAACCCTGCAAGGTAGCAGCACAAATATCCACAATGGCTATAAACTACTTTACTATTTATAGTATTTTGTAATTAAACACACGTTTCTTGCGATGGATCACCAACCAAAATAAAGCACATTTATACAAATTAGCCCTTTTTTTCTTACTGCATTACAAAGTTTTTATTTTTAGTAACTCATACAGATTGTATAGCCCTTTTTTTTTTTGAAGATTTGTAAAATACAAGTCACATAAAATTCAAAAGTCTGTAAAATGTCAAATTGTGGAGCAAGTGTATTCAATCAAAACAGAACAGTGTTAGGCCACACTACAAATATGTGGGTGTGTATAGAAGAATTTAATCAAACACAAAAGGTCAGGAATGTGGGCCTAGATTCACAAAGCGATTACGCCTGTGTAAATGTTGTTAGACAGGAGTAATTTCGATTTACGAGCGTTTTTACGCTAGTCGAAATCCTCAAACCATGAAAAGACACCTGCGTGCTAAATTTCGACTTTATTACGTGTTAGTACGCCTTCAGATCTACGCTGCCTGAAAATTGCGGCCACTGGGCGGACTTCCTGTTGTTTTTCACCTTCATGGTATGCTAATGAGCTTTTGCCTGGAATCCACAAAATTTCGCTCTTCAAACGCAATCTCTTACGGCACCTTTAGTCATCTTTTTTTTCCGTTTCACTATACCAGCTTTTTGCTGGTCTAATATTAGACAGCCCATGTTAAGTATGGCCGTCGTTCCCGCGTCGAATTTCAACGTTTTTCGATTTCTTTTATTATTTTTAACGTAAGTCGTCCGGGAATAGGAATGTTCGTAAACGCCGCTACTCAAACAACGAATGACGTCACGACGTGATTTCGCGCAATGCACGGCGGGAAATTCCTGAACAGAGCATGCGCAGTTCGATCGTCGCGGGGACGCGCTTAATTTAAATGCTTCACGCCCCCTACTCACGTATTTCGATTGCGCGGCGGAAAAAAAATACGATACAATAGCGTACGCGCAAAAAAACTACCTGAATTCGGCGTAGAGTCTGGTGATAGACGGCAGCGTAGCGTATTTCGATTACGCAGCGGAAGATTACATCTATGTGAATCTGCCCCGTGGAATCCAGACAAATTCTGCAACAGAACACAAACTTCATACCAGAACTGGATAATAAAGATGTTAACCTGTAGTTTAACGCTAGCACCCCCAGCTGTTTTACGAGTTTATCAGTCAAGTGCAAAATGGTGTCAAAAAACATTTAATTTTCAGATTATTATTATTTTTTTTTGAGCAACACTCAACTTTGTGAGGGCCCAGTTAAATATTCCATTTAAAATAAGTTCAGTTAGGCAGACCCTCATACTACACATCTGGCAGATGAAATCTGAAAGTAGAAAGCAGGTTTAAAGGTAATTTATATAATATATATTTTATACACCCACAGCATTCTGTCAGATATAAATAGACACCACAACAAGACTGTGTGCCCACCAAAAAAGGTGTCACATTTAAAGGAGCCTTTATACATATAGGGCAAGATTGACAAACGTGTTTGTTGTCAAGGCGAGGGCAGGGAGTGCGCATCACCAATTTTCAGCTTTGGCTTATCGTTATAAATAAACAAGCTTCGTGATAGGTTCACTTTAAAACACATCATTGCTGCAAGTACTTCCCCTACCCAATAAAAGGACACATCTATGTATGAAAAATATCTGATAAACCTATACCGATCAGCCACCACATTATGACCACCGACAGGTACAGTGAATAACATTATCTCATTACAATGGCATTTTAAAGTGGGTGGCAGGATATTAGGCAGAAAATGAACATGTTATCCCTGAAGATGTTTTGAAAGCAGAAAAAAAAACAAGTATAAGGATCTGAGTGACTTTGTCAAGAGCCAAACTGTAATGGCTAGACAACTGGGTCGGATTTTTGTTTGATGTTCCTGGTCTGCAATGATCAGGATCTACCAAAATTGGTCCAAGGAAGGAAAACCAGTGACAGTCAAACAGCCAAGGCTCATTGATTCATGTGGAGAGTGAAGGCTGGCTGGTGTAGTCATATACAACAGAGGAGCTACAGTAGCTCAAATTTCTGAAAGAGTTAATTCTGGTTCTGATTAAAGGTGTCAGGACAAAGTGCATGTTCCATATGGGGCTGTGTGTCTATGGACTGGTCAGGGTGACCATGCTGACCCATGTCCACAGCCAAAAGTGGGACTTGAGCGTCAAACTATCGAGCAATGGAAAAAGGTGGCCAAGTCTGATGAATTACATTTCATTTCACATCAGGAGGGTGGCCAGGTGCGTGTACATTGCTTACCTGGGGAAGAGATGGCACCATAATACTCTATGGAAAGAAGGCAAGTTTTCTACTAGGAGACCTTGGGTCCTGTCAATCATGTGAATGTTATTTGACACAAAAAAAATCCCTAAATATTGTTGTTGACCTAGTACACCTCTTCATTTAAACAGTATCCCCCGATGGCATTTGTCTCTTTCGGCAGAACGATGTGCCCTTGCACACTGGGAAAATGGTTCAAGAATGGTTTGAGGAACACAAGTTTAAGCCAATTACTTGGCCTCCAAAATCTCCAGATCATAATTTAATTGAGCATCTGTGGGATGGAATGTGCTGTTAAAACAAGTCCAATCTATCCCCACCTTGTGATTTACAGGACTTAAAAACGATCCGATACTAACGGCTTGCTACCAGATACTACAAGCATACAGTACCTTCAGGGTTCTTGTGGAGTCCATACTTCAATAGGTTATGGTGGGTGGTCATAGTGTAATAGCTGCCCAGTGTATGTTACACTACTACTAAAATTTGAATTGGTTGCTAGGGTTCACCATTTTTATTAATCACATTTTTTACTCAGGTTTCAAAGCTGGAAGGTTTGTTAAAATGTACAATTACCCGATGTAATGAGCCAATATTACATCAGCTGTACATACTCTACTCTTTGGGATCTGTGCCATTTGTGTGTGCAAGGAAGACGCGACACACAACTGGATTTAAATAAAACAACCAAATACCCCAAAGTGTACAGTAGCTACTATCTGATACCTTAAGATATCTTTTCCCACCACTATGAACGTCATCAACAAGGAAGTCTCCAGATTCAAATCAAGTACCATGAAGGTCTGTAAATGCCCAGCACAAGGCAAGCCCCCTGCTCAGGCTTAAATTGTGGGAGTTTAGCAGGAGTGTCAAATGTTCCCTAATATGCAGAAGCACAAAGATTTTTGGGGTGGCTGCCACAAGGGATGGGGTAGGTGGGTTAAGGAACCAGAGGTTACCTGCTATACAACATAGGAGGCATGAGGTTAAGTGGACCCATCAGTAATTTTTTTTTCAACTTTCCATCTGCCCTTGTTGTTTTACCTTTGGATAGTAAAACATTTTTTCTCTGCTAGTAAATACCTAATACACCCCACTTACGGTTTCTTGTTTGGTCATTAGTCTAGGCTTATGACATCATGCACAGCTCTCTCTCTTACTCTTGTGAGAGTTTGCCAGAAAGGGAGGGGGGATGGGTCATAAGGGAGCCAATGAGAGCTGCAGAGCTGGAGGTGTGTGTCTGTGTAAATCCAGGAAGTGAAAAGGCAACAGCTTCATCTGCCCACAGTTAAAATGGCTACAGCCAGACTTAGTGGAGGGAGATTTATGCAGCATATTTTGGCATGTACTGAATTACAGTATATATAAAATAAAATGCAAAGTGGGTGGAGGGAAGCTTCAGACTGGCAAAGATATTTTTATTACAAATTATGTGAGCAGACTGCAGTTGCTCTTTAAGTAAAGATGTACCTCAATTCCTCCACTATTGTATGGTTGGGGTTATTGTTGTATGTGGCTAGTTAATGGTGCTTAGAATAAAAAAAAAAAAAAAAAAAAAAGCAGCTGACTTGCATGCCAGTTAGATTGTGTTTCTAGAAACTTTTTTTTTTGCAATTCTTTTGGTAATGTCAACACAACCTCCTCTGCCTGCACTGCTAGTATACAGATTTACATTTCTTAGTTCAACTACAGCAAAATTACATCTGTATCGAAAAAGTCTTCGGTGGAATGCTAATGATTTTTTACTTCTGGATAAAGCAGGGAATGGATTTTTTTTTAATTTTTACTGCTGCTGACTGACATCCTACCTATACATGGGTTTTAGCCCCCCCCCCCAAAAAAAAAAATAGTAACATAGCAATAAAAAAAAAAAAAAACCTATTGCCGTAAAAGCAATAAGAAAAATCTACACCAGCTCACCCAAAAACTACACAAGCTTTTATTAGGAAAAATATTGCTATGTTCAGTTTTACACATTTGTATTCAACAAACATTTTAAGGCTGTGATAGAATATATTTAGCACAGTGTTGGCCAAAGCAACCAATCAATTTACAGTTCCTAGGCTAAAAAAAATAAAAAAATAAATAAAAAACAGGGCAGAGCTGATGAAGAAAGAGGGCTAAAGCCTGCAGCTCATAATTTTTATTATTTATGAGCCTGTTGCCTTCAAACACCTAAGTAATGGGGTCTCACAACTTGCATATAGCTGTATACAGCAGTTTACTAGAACCCTGACGAAACAATCTATTAAGAGTCACAGGAGGAAAATGTGGCCTGAACATCACTCACTACAAACCCTGGGTCAATAGGTCATAGGACAGTCATTTTGCTTTATTAAGTCCTACTATTATTCAAAAAAGGATTTCCCTCTATAGCTTTATGGAACCCTCTAGTACAAGGACTACAATGTACACAGCAATGCGTGGAAGAGGAAGAACTTGGTAGAGCGAGGATCTAAACACATTTGCATGACAAATTACCAGCCAACTTTCCTCATCACAATCCATGAACATTTTCCTATAATAGAATTTAAATGCACACTTTTCATGAACAAAATCAGGGTGGGAAAAACCATGTACCCTAGAGGAAGACTTACCCACAGTTTTCATATAAAACCGCATCTCTTTCAAAAATATATGGTTTTTGGCCATTCCCTTAGGCCAGTGATGGCGAAACCATGACACCCCAGATGTTTTGGAACTACATGTACCATGATGCTCATGCACTCTGCAGTGTAGTTGTGCATGGGAAATGTAGTTCCAAAACATCTGGAGTGCCATGGTTCGCCTTCACTGCTATAGGCTATGCTAACTGCCCCCAATCATTAAAGGGGATGTCCATGCAAACACTAAAATCCCTGCATCTATAGCCACCAACATTCTAACACTACTAACCTGTCTAGCCCTGTAAAGAAAAAAAATAGTTTATATACCTTTTCTGTAGGCGATCTGACCTGATCTCCAGCGGCAGAAGCTCTGCTGAGTACACGTCCGTCAACTGCTGTGAAATGAATAGTAAAATCAAGTCTCCCATAGAGTTACTATGGGGCTTTCGTTGACAGACATGTCCCTATGCACCCAATGCCACAGCAAAGCCACAGCCGACAGCTCAGTGTGGGATCAGAGCTACCGATGCCGGAGATCAGGTCGGATCGCTTGTAGAAAAGGTATGTATGCTTGTTTTTTTTTTCTTTTCAGGGCTAGTGAGGTTATTGTTAAAATGTTGGTGGCTATAGATGCAGGAATTTTAGTTTTTCCATGGACTTCCACTTTAGCGTGCAGTTTTAAGATGTAGATTATAGGTCGTCAGATATGCCCGGTGTTTTGTTTTTTTTTAGATAATGAAGCCTGGTAAAATACTTGCTTTTGGGAAGCTGCATTTAGTGTTTGGCCTCTACAGTGTATAGATGAATATTGTTTCAAAGATGCATCCTTAACTCCCCCACACATAACTAAACTATTTTAGTAGGTTATGATGAGTCACCAACAGTACATTTAAAGTGTTTATAAAAGGTAAAAAGATTTTTTACCTTAATGCATTTTCTGAATTAAGGTTAAAAAAAAAAAAAAAATGTTTTAAATGTTGCTCCCCCCCTTAAACACATTTACCTGAGCCCAATCTCGATCCAGCACTGTGCCCATAAGCAGCAGCTGCTCTGCTCTCTCATGGGAGACTTGGCAGCAGTGGGAGCCATTGGCTCATGCTGCCGTCAGTCAAATCCTGAGAGAAGGGAGCAGGTGAGGGGGGGCAGTGCTGAGCCAGGCTATGTGAGTCTATGGACACACACAACCCAGCTTGGGATCCAGGCCACATGTCTGTTCCCATAGCAAGTAGCTTGGTATGGGGGCAGATGGAGGAGTGCAAAGCACGAGCGGGGGACCCCAGAAAAGGATGATCAGGGCTGCTCTGTGAAAAAAACAACAGCACAGTGCAGGTAAGTATGACATGTTTGTTATTTAGTAAAAATAAAATTTAAAATCAAGAACATTTTAAACTGAACTGATAAGGATTCCATTACAAAAGCAAGGAAATACGTTGTTCAAATTTGCTTAATTTTTCTTCCTCTGTTAAAGTGCACTTGTTATTCTAAGTGCCCAACTGAGCAGATAGCAAGGGCAAAGTCTTTACACCTTTTTACTTTAGCCTTCAGGAACCTGGGCAGTCTAGCCAACTGAGTATTATCATATATCCCTCAAAATGCCTCACAGGCGAGGCCACCACACCGTTTACTTAAACGTTGTTCATGAAAGCAATGGGAATCGGCCCCATTACCAAGGCACGCCAGTTAAACCGGTCACTAAAACAATGCCCAGCTGAGTTTGATTTTCAGGGGTATATCTTTGTAATCTTCTGGGTATATAAAAGAGCAGCGTTTTAAGGAGACTATATGTAAATCTGGAGATGAAGGATAGCACTTTAAAGTAACTTGAGGATGACAGAAAATGGGGGCCGCTAGTGCTGTGCTCTTCCTGAAAAGTTGGCTCTCTGATGTCAATACTCTAATCACTGACCTGGAACAAATACATGAACAGGAAAGTCAGAAAAGTATTTTTCAGCATACTTGCTCTGGGTACAATATTTTAAAGAAAGTATCAGAGTGACAGCATGGAAAATAGAATATCATAACTAGGTTATGGTGCTTATAACTAGTAGCCTGCATGTTTTCTCATGACAGGTATCTTTAAGAAGACATGAAAATCTATAGTCAAATTAGGTTGTGTTAGGAGACTTGCGACTAGCTAAACTGCTTGTGAAGTTGCTGCCACCTGTGTTTCCTTCTGAGACACACACATAAAAAAAAAAAAGAAGAAGAAGAAGAAGAAGTTGGTTGATCACTAAATAGGGAGGAATAGGAAGGAGTACCTGTCAACTGCACAACATGAAAGACAATCAAGAGCCAACTTAAAAAGGACAAGTTTACTTATAAAAAAAAAAAAAAAAAAAAAAAAAGCATATTTATTTATTTTTTGCAGGTAAAAAAAATGCGCATTTATAATTATTTTTTCTAGAAGCCTGGAAAAGCATTCCACAAGCGATCAGATCGCTGATGCCTTGCAGGTCTCCTGTAGACTGTCAGTGTGAGCGGTCTGCCCCGTACATCGTACAGCCAGGCAGTTTTACACTGACAGAAAGACTCAGTGAACTACCCAAAAACAGGTGGAACATGCAACATGTTCCCAAAGCTGAACTTAACTATTAAACCTGTTCAACAGACAACAGGCTGGAAGCAAGGAGTGGAACTGTTTATAGAGGAGTTCATAGTATTTGTATAGAATATGGATTAAGGCTAGATTCATACAAGGAACAGATTCTAACACTCTATGAAGATCACTTTTCAGAGATCGGTAGAGTAGCATCTTCCAAGCAATGAAAAGGCGATTCGGTTTTTTTATTTGCCAAATGCAAATTTTACATTGAACCAACATGCTGCAACCACAACCCAAGTGTTTGACTCATGGTTGTGAAGCGGTCTCAGACTTCAACTGCCCCACCTATAAAACTCGACAAGCCAAGTAAAGTTAAGTGAAGTTAAATTTGCCATGGCTGCAAAGGATTGTGCGACTTGCTTCCGTTGCCTTATTTGGGTTTTCCATGGGCATTAAAAATGCAGCCGATCTACTTGTTTTTACCACCAGTGTGAATGAGGCCTAAACAAGCCACATGTCCCTAAAAACAAAACATGGTACCTCAGATCTAAGAGCAGCTGTGTAAGTTTTCTAATGGGGAAAAACGCAATGCATTAAAGCCTGGTTACTATGTGCAACATCCCGCTACGAGTTAGATGTGCATTTTAAGCAAAAAGGCACAAAATCAATTGGAAACAGTCTATGCAAAAATGCAGTATACTTATCTGCTGCATATAAAAGCAGCAGACACAGGAAATTCTTTATTCACATAGAATACTAAAGTGTAGCATTTTAGCAAGAGTTGTCAGCCTGGTATTTGGAGTCTGTTGAAGAATTGTATGACTGTTTAAAAAAAAAAAAACTCACCTTTAATCCCAGGTAAAGTTTATTTATTTTTAACATTACTTATCTGGTATATAGCTATCCTTTTAGTAAATTAAGTAACCAAAACAGGGAAATTTTTTTTTTCTGAGATCACATTTATACCAGCCTGTTACCATGTTGCTCCAAGCATCTGCTTAATTTTGAATCAGCTGCTTAACGCACCACAACCGATCACAAATTCTGCATTTAATATAGTGTACCAAATCACAGCGTGTTGACTTTCACTGCATTACCAAGCAGATGCTTTGGGGTTTCTATTTAAGATACCTAATGTTCATAATCATATGGTGCAGCAACACGTGTCACAGTGAATTGGTATGAAGGGCCCTTCAATTATATGGTTCTCTTTTGGGATTACTTTAGCTGATGACAGCACTTAGTGGAGCAGGAGTTCTTTATTTTCTACCATACAAGGAGACAGGTTGTTTTGCATCATGTTTTTCATCATGCTCCAGGCTTCATTTCATATAATTGGGGAGGTGTGACTTGGATTGTTGCAGCAAGTGAGGCAAGAAAACATATTAAAGAAGCCAAACACGTATGTGCAAGGTTGCGGTAGCCCAGAACAAATTCATCATCTCATACTGACCATTTCAGTAAATTGGAATTAGGTTGCTATAGGTTACTGCATTTGGCACACAACTGCCCTTTGCACGGCTTCATTTACTAATTCTTGCTCTTTAGGAAAATGTTAAGAAACCGCTTGGCAAATTCAGCTTCTAGGTGGATAATGAGAATTTGCCTACCGTACATACAATTTGCCAAGTTTATATTGATCTGTTAGAAGATAATAGGATACATTTACATCACAAAAAAAATTCTTAAAAAAAATATATAAAATAAAAAAAATTTGTTTCAGTTTCTGTCAAGGAAGAAGAGTTTCTCTGGAAGAAACCTTTTGCAGCAATAGACAAGTGCAGATTACATAGAGACATGCTCCGCGTTCCCTTTGCTGATACCTTTCGGGGACCCACCTTGGTTGAAACTGCTTCAGATGTTTCGGTTTGCAGGGTATGGCTGCCTACTAGAGGTTCAATATAGAGCAGCAACAGCCCCCATGATGACCAGATTGAAATTTTCTGAACAATCGGGGGTCGTGTGTAGTGTCACAGTATGCCTGATACGTCGCGACCAAGTGCAGCACATTGAGTGTACAGACTGTCAGTTTACCACTTTTCTGTATCAATGCTGTACAAAAAATTATATTGTAGAGAGAACAAACAAGTTAGGGGCTGGGAGGGAAAATAGGCAATAGACCCACTTAATAGAAGTTCCTGTTCAATACACATTTCCCATTAAACACTGAAGCTTCCACCCAAAAATGCAACTTTTCAACTTTTGAAAAACAAAATATAATTCTAGGATCTAAAGCAGGCTTCTTGTGGTGGCTCTCCAAAGACGATTTCTTTGCTTGCAATAAAATTGTATGGAGGGGAAAAGGGACACTTCACATTCGGGAGCCTCGTTCTTGCAAAATCTGAAAGATAATAAAACTCAATGTTAGTGTGATTACTGGTAGTGGTTACACATCATCTACTTGCATTTTTAAGCCATATGGTTTAAAAAAGGCTACAACTCGCATGGCTAAATTACTAAAAAGTGGCCCATTTTTTCCTTTTTTTTTCCTGGCTCAACCCACAGGCATTGTGAGAACTTCTGTCAGAAGTAGCCAATTGTCTGGCTTTCACGTTAAACCTTTAGAAAGATTATAAATTTGAAACAATTTTATAGGTAGTGAAGTCAGAACTCCTAGTCTTCATACTTCTTTTTTGTCCGTAGCCCATTAGTTAAAGCAACCCTGTATCAGTGCCCTTTTAAAGGCCACGTTCACCATAACTATTTTCCTCTAAAGTACAGGTTCCCTAAGGACCAGAATACCTTTTATGTACCCCTGTTGCAAAAAAGAAAAAAAAAAAAAAACTCTGTTCCTACATTTTGGAGCAGGCCTCACCTCAGCCTCTTACTTTCTTCTATAGAAAACTCCTCTCATGCCATGTACACGCGACCGTTTTTCATTTCATGGAAAGAAACAATTTTTCTCAACGTGATTCTTGTCAAGGCTGCCTTGCATACACACAATCGTGAAAAAAAATGCTCAAGCAAAGCGCGGTGATGTACAACGGCACTATAAAGCGGATGTTCCATTCAAATGGCACCACCCTTTGGGCGGATTATGAAAATTTCCCTTCTCATAACTTACTTTGGGCATGCACGTTTTTCTCCCCCGTCAAAGCCTACACACAACCGTTTTTCACGCCGAGAAAAACGACGATGTGAAAAACGTCGAGAAAAAATAGGAGCAGGTTCTAAATTTTTAATGCCCATTTTTCTTGTCAAGAAAAATGCTCTGGAGCCTACACACGATCGTTTTTAATGACCATTTAAAAAAAGTGCATTTTTCCCGTCATGAAAAACAGTCGTGTATACGTGGCATAAGACTTCCTGGTATCTGGCAGTCTTTAGTAGATTGAGCAAGAGCTGCGGACTTCACGGAAACCGCTTCTTGCTTTTGCCCTTTTGTGTCATAGGAGGAACCACTTGTAAAGTGTATTCAATTTGCATCAAATAGGCTAGCCTTTACACAACATAGTTGATTGTACATTCTCCTTTAGAGCTACTATAAGATCATACAGTATATGGTGACCTTAAAAGGAAGTCGAAAAGTTGGACTGAAATTAAAAAAAAGAATGGGTACAGTGATGAGGGAGGTGTGGACCACAGAGCAAAACACACCCTATTCTGTGATGCAGTAAGTCAGTGTATGATGGGATATGAAGTTTCCTTTTTGTCGCAATGCTACAGGAAGTCAGGTGCTCAAGTGCAACTTTTTAAATGAGAGGGTGCAGACTCAAGGCTGCTGTTGACTAGTTAAGCGAGATAAGCTCAATGGGATGGCATGGGCAGAAAAGACTTTAGAAAAGGCTTCTATTTATTATGAAAACTGAAATTCTGCTTGAAAAGGTGAACTTTAAAGCGACCACGTCAGCGCATAGATCACTATTGGACATGCGTCAAGCTTTCCAATATTAAGGCTTTGGTTTCAGATTTAAAAATGGTGAAAGTCTCTTAAAGCCAGAGATCTTTTGGGCTTTGCACTCATGGGGCTCAGCTTACATATGTGTACAGTAAGCTATTGTAAAGCTTTTTAAGCCTTTAAATGTATCCTTTTGCTCTAGTTTGGGGATTTCTTGATAAATAAGCTGTTAGCAGGGCTTTCACGTAGTGCAGAACATGAAAAAACTCATTAGAGTTTGAGTTAAAAATTCCTTAAGTAAAAAAAAAAAAAAAAAAAGTAAAAAATCCAAAGCCTATTGGTTTAAAGCGTTGAGGCCACAGCACACTTAACTTGTGAACAAAGGGTTGATGTGCAGAGCAGAATAAATACCATCGCTCCCTTAATGCCAGTTGAGTAGTCACGCAAGAGTTACCACTTCATGCTTCCACCACTGCAGAGCCAAACAGGTACTGGTTTGAGGAGAACTGATGAAGAGGCCCTAGACGCCTCGAAACGCGTCAGCCGGCAGCAACATATTCCTCGCATCCCCCCCACTGTGAAGTGTGGTCTTAAGGGAATTCACCTACATTTTGTTGACAAGCCTGCTCAATCTGCTGTTTGTGAGTAGTTTTTAGTACTATTACCATCGAATAAAGTGTCAAGTGGTAATGCACTAGGCTGGTGCGCCTTTCTTCTCTTTTTTTGTTTGCGTCAGGACTCCCCCATCCACGAAGGGCAGCAAGGTCACTGCTAGCACCACTTTTTCAATTTTCTTACTTTTGACGAAGTTCCGTCGATCAACTATTGGACAACCCACCTGTGCGCAGGAGTTTGCGTGTTTTCTGTTGTACTGGTTTGAGGAGACCTTTCTCACTCCGTGAAGATGCACCGATAGGAGAAGCCATACAACAATGACCTCTCTTGGCTCAGTAAATGTATTTTTCAGTAAAAGCAACACAACTCACCCTGCCTGGAGAATGACTCTGATATGTTCCACCCTTAAAGGTTTAGTTATTCAGGCGGTATAATCTGTGTGGATTTTAACGATGAAAACAAATTTACTGAACAAAGTGTTCAGAGTCTCTCTTTCTGTCAGTGCATCCTTGCTGCCCAGATGAATGAGCATCAAAAGGAAACACTTCAGTATGTCACTAGCTTTAGCTCTTACTCCCCCCCCCCCCCCCTTCCGGCGCTATATTTCCGGCGCACCTTTTGGGGGGAGGGGGGGACAGAATAGCTTTTTTTTCACAGGTATTCTGTTCCCACTTCCGGGGGCCTCAGCCACAGGTATTGACGTCTTCGCCTGGGCTCCCCCCTCCTCCGGCCGCCAGGCCAGTATGAGAGAGGAGCGTAGCCTCGATCGTTACGATTTATTGTAATAATTTCCAATAGTCTTCCACACCACAGTACATCGGAACCACCAGAAATTATTTGGTGGAGGGGGGATTATGGTGTGGAGTTGTTTTTCCAAGGGTTGGGTTTGGTCTCTTAGTTTCAGTGAAGAAAACGCTTAAGGCGTATAGTGTGTATAATATATATATATTATACACACACACGCACACACAGAGGGGGGGGGATCTGCATTTTTGGCTATACAATTACTTAAACCTCAGAATCTTGTTTTCTGAAAGGAAAGGCCTTGTAGAATAAAAATGTGTTGTTTTTTGCAACTGTCTATCAAAGCAGATTTTAAGGAAAAAAATTACTAAAATGAATTTGAGTGCAAACATACAATCATACCCAATTTTTGTAAATGATAAAAGCCAGTGTTAGTTAAAAGCTTTTAAAACTCATCAGAATCGGGTCCCTAGACTTATTGCTCTCACACACTATTGCATCAATACCTCACGTGTGGTACAACGGCAGTTTAAATACATTTTATACAAGGCTTGTGTTTGCAGGGCAATGGGGCAAAGTTACATTTTTCAAATTTCTTTTTTTATATCATTTTCTTTGACATTTTTTCATTTTAACTTTATTGCCATCAGAAGGGGGTTAACAGTTCCCTATGTTATAACATTGGGCAATTGACAGGTACTCAGTACAAAAAACAAACAAAAAACCAACACACATTAGACCCCCAGTGTCTTTCCTGCTCTTAAAGTGTTTGTAAAAACCCTTACAGACCACTTTTACCTATAAGTAAGCCTAAATTAAGGCTTACCTGTAGGTGCAAGAAATGTCTCCTAAACCTACACTGGCACAGTCGCACCGAGCATGCAGTTTCTTCTTTATTTATTTATTTTTTTTTTACTTCAGACTCCACCTCATAGAGCATGCAGTTTCTAATGGCGATCATGCCGTTTGTGGCGGCACCCACACGTGAGTGACGTCACCGTGGCTCCGGCCAGTCACATCGCCGGGGGCTTCGATCTCAGGTAAGTACTTCATAACGAGCTAGTATGCTATGCGCCTCACCATCAGACAATGCACCAGCATGCTTTGGCCACTCTCTTTGTTCAACTTAGGAACAAGAAGCCAAGGCAGGAACACCACCGCCACCCAGAAGCGACACCCACACTGGTCAAGTGAAATTAGCCTTGCCCATCCCAAAGCATATTTGTCCATTCGCTACCCAAGCACAGCTTACAAGAATGATCTAAACCAGGCCAGTCAGCCCAAAGGATATGTCACCTCACAGTACTGGTATTCTCCGAGCACTGAAAAGGGGGCACAGCCAGATATTTTCCTAGAAAATAAAGAAAAACAAAAACACTAGGGGCCCAGAGATGGACAAGAACTACACCCCCCCCCCTCGAGGGTGGGGAAAGAGGGGGATGAATGGAGCACTTCTGAGTCCTGCATGGACCCTCCTTCCACCAGGTTCCAAGCACAAAGCGTCTCCTGAATCAAACAAAAATAGCAGTTCTATAGAAGGACTTCCTTTTAACATTTGTGGCAATGCATTCGCTTACCCAACCCATTTGGGATCCCCAATTAAGCCAAAAATCCCTCAATGATCTACAAACAGGGCCTGGTTCTGAGGTTGTGTACAGTGACGTTTACCGCAGACTGAATGCACAATGGTGCTCATACAGTATCTTATGTATTGGGAGTGCTAAAAGGGGAAGTGTTAATGACCTTTTTGTTTTTGTCGGATGAGTTTGCATTTTAATACAAGTCTATGGGATGGATTCAGCCTGCAGCAGGTCATATGGACTATAATGCCTCGTACACACCCCCGTTTCTCTCGACACATGAAGTTTTTCCCGACGGGATTCCTCTCTAGCCTGCCTTGCATACACACGTTCAGGCCAAATAGCGCCGGTCCAAAGCACGGTGACGTACAACACGTACGATGGGACTATAAAGGGGAAGTTCCATTCAAACTGCGCCACCCTTTGGGCTGCTTTTGCTGATCCTCGTGTTAGTAAAAGTTTGGTGAGCGATGATTCACGCTTTTCATGCACTGCATTAAACGATGCAATAATATGCAGCGTGACGAATGTGATATCTCCATTACGAACGCTAGTTTTACCAGAAAGAGCTCCCGTCTCATACTTGATTCTGAGCATGCGCGTTTCCCCCCCCTCGGAAAAGCATACACACGACCCGTCAGGGAAAAAGTCCGCCGAGAATCCCAACGGGAAAAAAGAAAGCTGGTTCTCTTTTTTTGCGGCAGTTTTCTCATCTGGAAAACTGGGATGGAGCATACACATGGTCGGTTTTCCCGGCCAAAAGCTCTCATGGCTTTTCCAGGCGGGAAAAACGGTTGTGTGTACAAGGTATAATAGTTCTAAAACACTGGTCGATGAATTCTGAATGACCCAAGAAGCATTGCATAAGGATAGCCAACTGATGCCACTGACATGCCCAAAGTTCAACGACACAAGTGTTTATGAAGGTCTTTCCAGTGCCACAGTTCACAAGGAATTACACTTAATTCACTGTCTTTCCTCCAGGAAAAAGGGACAACTTACCCGATGTGCTCAAATGAACCCTGTATGGAATATGCCAATTCATCTTTTGGCACAAAACAGAAGACAGTAGTTTACCTGGCAGAACAAATTGACTACATAGTACAGGAATAAAGAGCATTTCTATAAGCATACTCCAAAGACGGTAGGAAGGAGCTTGGTTTAGCACTGGGACATTAACATAAAAGGAAACAAAAAGGGCAGATAATTGAAGACTTATATTATGTTGAGCATCTCACTGAATACAGAAGTACCGTGTCCTGCTATTGGTGCATTTTTTTGTTTTGCATTACCAGCTCAACCAATTCAACATGTAATTCAGACAGATGCTATATTTTATAACATGAATTGGGAGGATTTCAAATCTAAAATCTTGAACAGGTGAAGTCAAAAATGTATTCTAGAGGGAGCTGGTGACAAAAGATGGGATGGAGATGGGTCAGGAGCAGCTCTGAGGACATAAGTGGGGTTTCAGGAAAGCCAGTGCTCACCAGCAAATAAAACTTAATCTGAGTCATTCATATCGTAATCCGTCTCTTCATCCTCACTCTGTATCAGCATGCAGCATGCATGTGCAAAGAAAAGGAATGAAAAACAAAAAGAGTAAGTGAAAAGAGAAAACATGCAAGATAGGAAAAACATTGAATAGGGGAGGTTACTAGTATACAATGATGATAATAGTCTATGATTTGGTTTACAGATACAGAAAAACCTTGGACTGCAAGCAACTTGGTCTGCAAGTGTTTTTCAAGATGAGCAATTTTTTTAAATAAAGTTTGACTTGATAAACAAGCAATGTCTTGATATACAAGTAGCGTCAAGAAACAACCAAGTATAAAAGAGAAGAGACGGTGCGGCGGACGGTCTATGTGGACAGCTTTATCCTGGGTGCCTGCATACTTGGATGTCTCCGTTTTAATCATCAACCATGCAAGTTGCTAAATGTTGTACCTTCATTAAATGTAACCATATTGCTACACTTCGAGGCACTTCTCTTCTCTTTTATACTACGTAGCTCCTGCTGGATTTTGCTTCTAATACCATTGTGGAGGCTTCTATTTGTGGATGTGGTTACACAAATCACATTGCCATAATCTTTTTATATGGACTATAAAACTGAAGGACCAATGAATAAATGGTTGTGGAACAAATCATCCGAGTTTCCATTATTTCTTATGGGGAAATTTGCTTTGATATATGAGTGCTTTGGATTACAAGCATGTTTCCGGAACGAATTATGCTCGAAACACTGCAATAGCCACACATATGGTCAAACATTTTAAGGGGCAATATGCAACAACATCAGTACCCATGTATGAAAGTATTGATGGAGCAGTTAAATCAAGGAGGATATTTCTATTGGTTAGTTTGGTCTCAGTTGTAAACCAATTTATGGAGTATAATGCAAGTCTTGCTTGATTGCAGAATTTTTATTGCAATTGCCTCACAATAGTCACTGGAATATTATTTGGTAGCCATGCGATCTATACATATGGGGAATTTCCATTAAGGCAACATTACAGTGCAGAGACACAATTGGGTGTGCGCTCCCTATAACAATTTTTGCCTTGAAAAAAAACAATTTGAGTGGATTTTATGGGGTATAACCCATCAATGCGTACAACAATATATTAACAGAAGATAATCAACTGGAGACCATTAATCAATGTCTGATTACACAGCCAAAAACAAATCGCAGGAAATGAGCAGCAACTTGCAGGGCAGATGTTTTGTCCATTATATGGTATAATTATTGCTGCCTAAAGGAAAGGAAAGTAGAGCACACAGGGAAGCCACAGACTAATTTGTTAAACCCAAGGATCAGGTTTCTCGGAGTGCTGGCGATGTGACCATGCCCCTGGAGATTACATTCAAATTTTTTGGTCCTGTCCGGGGATTAGTGTCTACTGGTCACAAATACTTGCAGAGGTGAAGGAATTACTAAATGTATTTCTCAATCCACAAGGATAGGTCTGCCAAGGTTGGTGGAGGAGCTGGTATCCAGGGAGGCTGAAAAGGACCTTGTTGGGTCTCCTACTGTTCTTTGTCAGGAAATAAATCACTGTGCTAGAAGAGTGAAGAATGTGCCCCCCCCCCCCCCCAATTCTCTATGGAAAATGCATGTCAATAAGATGCTGCCTTTTTACAAATAGATCTATCTACATAGAGGCACTCAGTGGCTCCCTTTCCAGGTATCTGTGCACATCTCAACAGTAAAGTTGAGATCTCTGCAGAGTCTAGACCAGCTGAGTGACATCAGTCGGCAACAGACTTTAGCCCGTTATCAGTTAAAAAACAGGTAACAGGAGTGCAGAACAAAGTGCAATGCTGTGACCCACAGGAGAAGTAGGGCCAAAAGAGCTTTGGCCCTACTTCTTTAATATATTGAAGAAATATGTTTTATTGATCAATACCGACCTCCCTGAAGTATCCACTTGGAAGCAATTATTTTGTTGAATGGGCACCTCTGTTGACTACACTTTGGTTCCATTTTGGGGCCCAATCCTTTTAACCATTGCTCACCAGATCTGATTACAACCTAGTGAAGGAATTTCCGATAAAACCTGACGAGCATCGAGTGTGACCGCCCACACTCTGCGTGTAGACAGTCATACTTTCATGCGCGAAAATAGGTTGTTTGACCCTAGGATGGGTATGAGAATAAATGCTATCTACACTTTGTCATACTTTTGTCTATTCTACTTTTTTAGTTTGTATCCCTCTTCCTCCTTGTTTCTGCTCATCTGGAGCATCACTGACTCATCTTAATAAAAGGCATGCTCATTTAGAGACTAAAGTTGGGTATACACTGGGTATTTTTTTTTCATTCAACCGGTGGGCTGAATGTAAAAATATTCCCCCCCCCCCTCCTCAATAAAACGCTTTACAAGAAAAAATTTGTTTCAAAATTCAGGAAAGAGAATATATATATATATATATATATATATATATATATATATATATATATATATATATATATATATATATATATATATATTATTTATTGAACAAAGTTTTCCAGAACAAAAGGTTTCTATGTGGAAAAACACTGCGCAGAAATAAAAAACGTAAATGCTGCCAGTACCAAAAAATGAAGATACAATTTAAAACAAATATAGAAAGGAAGAGGTACGGCGCAAAAACGATGTCCAACACACGTGAAAATTCAAATGTTATGAACAGTGAAAATAAATTAAATAAAAAATAAAGCAGTGAGCTCAAATATTGCAACAATAATGTGAATAAACTATATAAAATGCAAAACAATCCCAAAATCCATGGAAAAGTGAAAAAACATATAATGGAAAAGATATCATGTAAAAAGTCCCATATGTATTTAACAATGGTGCAACAATTTGAAAAAAGTGCAGTGATAAGGAAATCCAGAGGTCTGTCCACCAATTGAAACACCCCAGTGATAGAGTATTGCAGTCTTCTTACCAGACATGTGTGACTGCACCAGCAGTCAAAAACAGCTCTGGATTTGTTTACAGTCTCCCAGCAAGACTATGAAAGATCCACCTCAGAAGTCCATGTGGTGCTTTGGACCAGAGGCCTCCTAGAAACATCCACCCCAGGAACTGTGGGACCAAAACTCGTGCACATCAGGTAGTAATGCGAGGACTGCAACATGGGGTTATTTTCCAATGCCATGGGGTTATTTCCCATGTTGCAGTCCTCGCATTACTACCTGATGTGCACGAGTTTTGGTCCCACAGTTCCTGGGGTGGATGTTTCTAGGAGGCCGTACCTCTTCCTTTCTATATATATATATATATATATATATATATATATATATATATATATATATATATATATATATATATATATATATATATATATATATATATATATATATATATATATTTACACACACATACACACACACACACACACAGAGCTTTTTTTCTCAGAAAATAGGTGCGGGAACTCAACCACGACCCCGTTCAGATTTCACAAACAGTAGAAGGGTCTTAAAGGGGCATTAAATACCAGGATGGCATTACATACAGAGTTCAGGTGGCTACACACAGAGTTCAGAGCTGTCAATTGTAAACACAGAAACCAGACTTGTGTTTACAAGCGATTGTGGTGAGCAGGCACCAAAGGGTCTGAGCCAAAGGTGGTGGAACTGAGTTCCCCCAGGTTCCCCCTGAAAAAAAGCCCTGTGTAATATATATTTATTATACATCATACACATATATTTATATATATAATATATATATATATATATATATATATACACACACACACACACACACTTAAAACACCCACCCACCTCTCTTGCCCCAAACCTCCCCCCACCCCACAAAAAAAAAAAAGAAGAAAAAAAGGAAAACAATCCATCCCTCTCCTCTCCTTTTACCATTTCCTCTCTCTATTTTGTGCCATATATCCCAGTTCTCCCTCTCCTATCAACCCATCGCTTCTTCATATGTTCATATGTCCTCATCACTTCCTCCTCCCCACTAGATCTCAAATATTCCATATTGTATGTCCCTTCTATTCTTCAAATCCAGTCCCTTATATTAGGGCTTTCCATTTCTTGCCAATATTTTGGTATCAAGCTTTTGGCTGCATTCATCATAAGCTGTATCACTGATTCACTATATTGCTTTATTGAGCCATCCACCCCATGAAACAAAGCACATACAACGTTCTTCTGGTATTTCTCCATTGGATATCTTTTTTTATTAGTTGTAAAATCTCTTTCCAGTAGTTTTTTTTGGGGGCAATCCCATCAGAAACGAGCCATGTTTTCCACTACTTTGCAACACTCCGAGGTTTTCCCTGCTTGATATTTACATAATTTATCTGGTGTTATATACCATCTTGTCAGACATTTGTAATTCATTTCAACTGTATTAGTATTTACCGCGGAACCAGTATGTACCAGTCTCAATATCCTTCCCATATTTAGTTTATTCCCTTGTGTTCCTAACTCCTTTTCCCATTATTATTTTTTTTATACATTTGACTCATCCACTGGCATTAAAATTTTATAGATCCGAGATATGCAATTTCTCGTTTTTGCCGCTTTGCCCCGCTGCGCCAGAGGCAGAAGATCTTCCCTGATCTTATTGGTTGGGGTAACGTAGTGACAAAGTGCTTCAGCTGGAGAAACCACCATTCATTAATTACCATCAAATCTGTTTTGTGCCTTAATTCTTGAAATGTGCACAACTTCCCCTTTTTTATTATATTTTTTAATTGTGCATTTTCATTTTTTATCCATTTCCCACCTACCTTCTCTTTACTCGGTATAAAAAAATTGGTTTCCTTTAGTGGAAATAAATGTGAATTATACTTCCATTTGCCTTGTTTATGTATTAAATCCCAGATTCTGAGTGCATTTTGTGTCATTACATGTGTTCTCTCCTAGTGCTCTAAATTGTGGTGGAATCCATATTATCCTTCCTAACAGGGCACCACTCAATGTGTTCTCCAATTTTACCCACCTGCTTAAAAAATATATATTTTGCCCATTTCACCATTCGTGATAACACCACTGCATTGTAATATTTTTTAAAGACTGGTACCGTTAATCCTCCTTGCGTTTTGCCTTTCCTTAATACAGAGAATGGAATTCTCGGTTTTCTTATTCTGCCAGATGAACTTGATTATTATAGTTTTTAACACATTAAAGTATATCTGATGTAAAGCAATAGGTAGCATTTTAAATTTATACATGATTTTTTTTTAGGTACCATTACCATCTTTATAGTATTTATTTGTCCATGAGAGAGGCCTTGTTGCCATTTTTCTAGTTTCTGTTTTTATTTTATTTAGTAGTGGGATATAATTTTGCTTGATATATTTTCCCCAAGGATGGCGTTAACCTTATTCTTAAGTATTTTAATTCAGTCTTCCTCCATGTGAATTGGAATTTGTGCTGCAAGCTCTGTTCTTCCTGTTTACTTATGTTTATATTTAGAATCTCTGATTTGGAGGGATTTATTTTTAAATTTGATAATTCTCCGTAGTATTTTATTATCTTCAATAAATTAGGCATTGTAATCCTTGCATTGGAAATAAAAAAAAAACAGCATGTCAGCATAAGCCGCTATTTTATGCTCCTCCTCTCCTATCTTAATGCCTCCTATATATGGGTTATTTTGAATTGCCGCTGGGAGGGGTTCCAATGATAGCACAAATAAAAGTGGAGAGAGGGGACACCCCTGCCTCGTTACATCCTTGGACCTATTCCCATAGTTTCCAGTGGTGCTCATCATGAATCCCCAGTCTACCCTGTCGAAAGCTTTTTCAGCATCGACAGGAGTAGACCTGGGGTCTTTCCCTCTCTAATGTTCTCATTCCATCATCTCTTCCTGGGATGAAGCCCACTTGAGCCCCATGCACCAGGTCAGTCATTAAATCTTTCATCCTAGTAGCTAATACTTTCGCAAATAATTTTGAATCCGCGTTCAGAGATATTGGTCTATAGCTTGAACACACAGTATTATCTTTTCCCTCCCTCGGAAATATTGTTATCAGGGCAAGTAGGGCTTCTCTACTCATGTCATAGTTTGTTCCCCATCTGATATATATATGTGTGTATTATATATATATATACACACATATATATATATATATATATATATATATATATATATATATATATATATATATATATATATAGTTTTGGTGAAAACATTTCTTTAAACTTTTTAAAATAATAGGTCAATTGCATCTGGGCCTGGACTTTTTCCAGATGCGGAGTCATTTAATGCTGTATTAAAGTGGTTGTAAAACCACTTTTGAAAAAAAAAAAAACTAAACACCTGCAAGACAAATGGCACAATGAGCTAGTATGCATAGTAGCTCATTATGTAATACTCACATGGGATTGAAGCCCCCGCTGAGGTGCCAGACAGCACCGGCCGGCGACATGTTGTCCCGGAGTTACGTTCGGGTGTGATTGGCCAGAGCCAGGATGATGTCACAAGCGCACGGGAGAGACCTTCTTTAGAAACGGCACGATTGTCGTTTCTAAAGTGCGCCTGCGCTGTAGACATTGGCGCATGTCTCTATTGTAAATATCTCCTAAACCGTGGAGGTTTAGGAGATATTTCCAGCATCTACAGGTAAGCCTTAATCTAGGTTTATCTGTAGGTAAAAGTGGTTGTACAACCACTAGCTCTTCTGGGTTTTTCTAAGGTAGGCAACTTACTCTCCATCACTTGGGGTTGCCTCGCTCTTTTTAAGAATTATTTTATCCTTTCTTTTCTGTTTCCTGTTGCCCCTTTTGTTTTACCAAATATAATGCCCCATAATAGTTCTGAAACACTTTTGCCATTTCTTTTGTACAATAAATAATTTCACTATTGCTATATTGTATTTTTTCTATATAGTTTACAGATTTTTTCTTCAGCATTCTTGCTAAATATTTTCCCACTTTATTTCCCCACTGATATCTTTCCTTTTGTATACCCTTCTCGTCTTATGCTCCATTAATTCTTTTAATAAACCACTTTATATTGCTCCATTAATTATTTTAATTAACCACTTTATATTACTAATGCCTGGCACAGCGCAACATCTATCGCTTTGTTTTTTATGTCCTTGTTCCAATTCATGCATTGCTTTTATAAAAATATTTCCTATTTTTTATTCTTTCCTTCGCTCCTATAGCAATCAGGATGCCCCTAATGTAGGCTTTGTGGGTCTTATCAGAAATTGAGTTCTTCTATAAAAGGTCAATGGGTGCCAGCAGGGGGTAATCAAGGTTTAACAATGGGTAATTACACAATGACTGTTAATACTCTATACCCAAATACATGTAGTAATTCTGGACACTTTAATACAGAGAAACAACCACAACAAAAAAAAAGAGAAACATAGTAAAGCCCCAATATAGGGTAGATGTATCAAATAACAGTAAAGAACAATTACAGCCAGCTCCTCTGTTTTTTTAAAGCGAACCATGTAAATACCCAATCTTTGATAGCTGTCCTGTGACCTCCAGCTGCTCTATTTCTCTGATCTACTGGCTACAGAGGGCGGGGCCGAGAGTCCCCTCTGACATTGGGCGGGGAGGGCACGTGAACACTGTGAATGGCCAGAAGAGATCAAAGAGAAGAAGGTATTGGCAGGTTTCATTTTACATTTCATTTTACAAAAACATTTACACAGTGATTAACATAACAGAGGAGCTGGCTGTAATGGTTCTTTACTTTTACTGCCAGCTTCCAATAGCGACAGGAGGGAGGCTGAGAGGGGGAAGAGACACAGACAGGAGCTGACAGGCAGGGAAGGAGGGTAAGGGAGAGAGAAGAGCAGCTAGATGACAGAGGCCCATAACCTGAGCACAGTATTCAGGGATCAGAAGCCATAATTACCATAGTCAGCAGAGGGGGACAGAGGAACAAAAATGATCAACCAGGTTTTTTACAGCTTAGAAAATGCAAGCACTGTGCTGTTTAATTTGCTATAAGAAAGGAACAGGATCGCCATTTTTTTTTTTTTTTTAAGGGTTACAACCACTTTAAGATTATTCTAGAAGGAAAGGACCCAATAAACTAGTATAGGATATGCATTAAAACTAAAAGCATTGCATAGTAAGCAAAGACCAAGATGTGCTATAGTATCCCGACAGTTGGGTTTCCTACCCTGTCAGAAATACACTGGTCAACACTGCAGTGGCTGATAGAATGCTGGTTTTCCAGCAGGACTGTTTGACAGAAGCCAGCCTAATAACCTGTATCTGTCCAACAGACAGGGCTACACACAGTTTAAAATCCAGTCAGCTCCTGCTGAACCAGCTGAATTTTGATATGTTAATACCATGGCTTAAGTATAATAATAAAAAAATAAAAATTCCAATTACTGTAAAATCTCTTAAAGTCCATCAAGAGTTTATGATATTCTTTAACTGGACTTTACTGATGCCTACAGAAAAAACCTGTTGACACCAGCCACCAAATAACCCCTCCACCCATCACACCTCAGGTTTGTGAGCAAGCAGTACACATGACCAATACACAGAGGGTAGGACGTGTCCCTCAATGAATGTCCTGAAAAAAGTTACAATGAGTACAAAAAACTTTTTCTTCACTGTTCATTGAAGGATACAGAAATTTAATATGGGTGCCAAGGATACTCTTAAATTGATGAGAAATCCAACAGCACTCCAACTGAGGGGTGGGCAAGCCATAGAGAATATGTATAGGGATCTTACTACAAAAGTATGTGAAGGAATCAACCCCTACGTTACGGCTAATGAGAAGAAAACAAAATGGAGAACGACCACTACCAAGAGGAACAACCTGGAGCTTCAATCAGAACAAGAAATCATCAAAAAAAAATAAAAAAAGTACCCAAGAAGCCATAGCCCCCATCCAGTAAAACTGTGAAATTGGTGTGGCAACCAACTATTCACCAAATACTGGTGGAAACAACATTGCCCAAGTGAGAAATTGTGTAGCCTGGCACCACAAACAAATTCAAAAAGGCAACTGTATTGGGTCAAACCCAGATGATTAAGTAGTACAACTAGGGGGACAACTACGGTACTACAAAACAAAAGTGTGGGGGAAGGGGGGCTAGGCCGCGTGAAACAGTCTGTGTGCAGCACTCCCTCAGTCCCCCTAATACTTACCCGAGCCCCCGCTCTATCCAGCGATGTCCACGAGGGACCCATTGCTGTCAAAGCCTGAAGAAGAGACAGGGGGCAGGGACAAGCCACAGCTTTGTATCTAAATGGACACACAGAGCTGCAGCTTGGCTCTTGTGCCCCCATAGCAAGCTGCATGGGAGGGTCCAGGAGCATTGAAGAGTGACCTGCGATGAGGGGAACCCAGGCTTGCAAGTATAATAAAAAAAAATTACATTTATTTATAAATAACAAACACACCACACAAGACCTTACAGCTTTTAGCATCTACAACATTACAGCACTTAGACAAGTCCTGATCCCCTTGTTACATCTATCCAGGAACGTTCCATTAAAACAAAATAATTTAGAGTAGATAAAAGATAGACAGGACATACCTTTGCCTTTTCACTAGGTTCACTAGTTGTGCCGTATGGGGTATTGTGCAATTCTTTGGAGACCACACACAAAAATTCTGCCTGGTCTTCGTTTCCATAATTATAGGAAGAACCAATGTTGACCAGCTGAAAGGAATATTGACAAAATCAGCCAGAATTATATTAGACATTTAGTACAATATTATCAAAAGTAGACATACAGCATGAAGCAAAACGGCTTAAGAAAACACTTAACTGAGCATTTACACTGACTGTATTTATTAGACTTAAACGTGCACTTACTGTGCGTTTCAACATTAACTATAGAAAAAGGCATCAATTGCCTATAATTTCATAAAAGAGACTACTGTCTTTGCGATCATCTCAACCAGAATAAATAAAGCCCTTTAACAAGTAATCCCCTCCCCCCCCCAAAAAAAACTGGGTCGGTTTGCAGGTGCTATAATGCTAGAAATAGCACCTGCAAACCGACCTGAAACAGCTGCTGCTGTCGCTTTCACACTGGAACGGTGCGCTAGCAGGACGGTAAAAAAAGTCCTGCTAGCAGCATCTTTGGAGTGGTGTGTATACCGCTCCGGCCCATTGAACTTAATGGGACACCGTGGCTATACTGCCAGCAATAGCGCAGTGAAATTGATGGTAAAGCACCGCTAAAAATAGTGGCGCTTTACCGCTTACGTCGCCCCCACCCCAGTGTGAAAAGGGCCTTAGAACAAATGGTACTAAATTCAAAAACACACACTGCAACTTAACCCACATTGCGTACATAGCCTACAAAGGATGGACTGCTTTTAAAAACTCTGCTATGAAGCAATTTTTAAAGATTAAAAAAAAAAAAAGGCAGATGTGCCCATCAACAATTTCCCCAATCAGCGATAACATTCTGGGGGGCAGATAGGCCAAAACTGAGCACTCCATGCTGGCAATCATAGCAGACCACTTAAAATTTCCTGTAATATTTTTCCACAATAAATGAACATCATACAGGAGTCTGAATGCTAGTATTTCAATGACTACATTTTTATGGTCACAATTCAATTTTTCCAGATAATCACCCTGTTGTACAAAAACACTGACAGGCAACTTAAATTCCTAGTGATACGATGCCCCAGTTATCTAATAAATGCACATATTACATCAAACAGTTCCCAAGTACAATTTGGCAAATAAATTCCCATGACAGCTCTTCATTGTGCCAAAGCTTTTTTCCAAGACCAAATAAAAAGCATCAGAGCCCTGATAAATATAAATAAATCCATTTTAATAAAAACACACACACACACACACACACACACACACACACACACTTGTAAATGAATTCTACTGTATAAACTCAGGCTGAACCCTTGGATAATTTTTCCCTTTAACCCAGGAAAAACTCTAAGGTCTGCCAGGGTTGTTTAAACTTTAGAACAATAAGCGTATTGACAGGTAAACGTGATGATACCTATATTCTAAAAAGGGGAATAAAACATCTGGGAAAGATTGAAATGCCTCATGTTTGCAAAGGCTCAACACTAACTAGAAGGACAACATACACTCCATTTAAGCAACTCTTCATATTTAAAAAACAACAAATATTCATTTACTGTCCTAATTGGTCTTTAAACTGGCAAGAGCACACAAAAGGACATTTAAAAAACAAACATTCTGAGACTGGTTACAAGACAGTCTAATCCAGAGAAGTAGAAAGAAGTGTCAACCTTAAAGGGGAGGTTCCCCTAAAAATAAACTTTTAACATTGCCTGTGTCTTCTTAATAATAATTAGAATCGGCTGGGTTTTTTTTTTTTAACCACCCGTACATACCATTTTCGGCATGTACGCTCACCGCCGCTTCCGGGTCTGGCGGCCGGGGATGGGAGGGCCTGCTTCATTGACAGGCATCCGATCGACGCATACAGCGCGTCACGGGATGCCGAAAGAAGCCGAACGTTGGTGCGCATGCGCCGTATAGAGCCGCACCAACGTTCGGCTTCTTTCGGCATCTCGTGACGCGCTGTATGCGTCGATCGGATGCCTGTCCCCGGCTGCCAGACCCGGAAGCGGCGGTGAGCGTACATGCCGAAAATGGTATGTACGGGTGGTTAAAAAAAAAACTACCAGCCGATTCTATTTATTATTAAGAAGACACAGGCAATGTTAAAAGTTTATTTTTAGGGGAACCACCCCTTTAATATTGTATCAAACAAAATTGTGATATTGTTGAGTACAATGTTGGAAAGGATTCGCAACAGGTACTTTAAAAAGTTTAGAAATGTGTGCTTTATAATGTAGCCATACCCAAATAGAAGTTTATAGTGTGGGAATATTTATCCATTTACATGAAGGTCAGGTTAACCACTTGTGAGAATCGCCCTTGCTGCGGGAGTTTGCCAGCGGATCGGGCAGACTTAATGTCCGCCAGCAACCCACGATCTCCTAGCATAGAGGCATAACAGGGATCTGCCAGTGTAAACAAGCAGATCCCCTTTTTGACCGGGGACGTGTCAGAAATCTTCTGTTCCCAGTGATCGGGAACAGTGATCCCTGTCATGTCCCGGTGAGCCGATCCCCCCTACGGTTAGAACACACCTAACCCCTTGATTACCCCTTAGTTTTAACCCCTTCGCTGCCAGTGTCATCGGGAGCACCCACACAACATGATGCTGCCATCACCATGTTTCACAGTGGGGATGGTGTTTGGGGTGATGTGCAGTTTTGCTTTTAGTCCAAGAAGTTCAATTGTGGTCTCATCCCACCAGAGCATTTGCTTCCATACGTTTGCTGTGTCCCCCACATGGCTTCTTGCAAACTGCATATAGGACTTTCTTTCAACAATGGCTTTCTTCTTGCCACTCTTCCATAAAGGCCAGATTTGTGGAGTGCATGACTAATAGTTCTAATAGTTGTCCTGTGGACAGATTCTCCCACCTGACCTGTGGATCTCTGCAGCTCCTCCAGAGTTCCCATGGGCCTCTACACTGCTTCTCTGATTAATGCTCTCCTTGCCTGGAATGTCAGATTAGGCGGACAGCCATGACTTGGTAGGTTTGCAGTTGTGCCATATTCTTTCCATTTTTCGGATGATGGATTAAATATTGCTCTGGATATTTTCTAAAAGCTTGGGATATTTTTTTTTTTTTTAAATAACTTAACCCTGCTTAAAATTTCTCCACAACTTTATCACTGACATGTCTGGTGTGGTCCCTCACTTTTATGATGCCGTTTGTTCACCAAGGTTCTCTAAAAACCCTTTCAGGGCTTCACAGAAACACCATTTATACAGAGATTAAATTATACACAATTGGACACTACTTACTAATTGGGTAACTTCTGAATTGGATCCACTAGATTTTCGTTTAGGGATATCAGAGTGAAGATCTTTATTTGTATAACATTTTGAAAACCATTTATCATTTTCTTTCCACTTCACAATTAAGTGCCACTTAATGTTGGTCACATAAAATGCCAATAAAATACAATTTAAGTTTTTGTCTGTATTATGACAAACTGTGGAAAATTTTAAAGGATATGAATACTTTCAAGGCACTGTATTGTACAAAACCCTCCCAATTGATTAATTTGTTGGCATACTATACTAAATAGCAATTTCGCAGAGTTGTTCCATAGTAAGCATCATTCAGCGGTTTGCAAAATTAATTACTGGATGCCTTTTTAAAAGAGATATTGACATAACAGTAAAATAGTGTTCTAAACTCCTCAACCCCAATGCCAGGTCCACACTATTGCAAACTGGATGCGGGAGCTCTGCATCCACCTCACAATAGCAGGAGAATGCGACGGGCTCTCTATGGAGCCAGTTCACATATCTGATGCGGCTCTAGTGTAAATTTGCACAAAAGCCCTGTGTGTCTCTTGGTCTGTTTCAGGTCCGAATTCAGACCAAAATTCAGGCTGAAATTGCACCTAAAACTAGAAACCAGGACGCAGAGGACCCCTGCTGTGAGCCACATCGGCATGCAGTGTGAACCCAGCCTTATGCATTAAAGGAAATTTTTTTTCTAGCTAAACAGCTTCCTTTACCTTAATGCAGTGCTGTTTTCATGTTCTCATTGTTCGTTTTTGCTTTGAAGTTGCTGTAATTCTGCTCTGATCTCCACACTTGCTTGTCTGGCTCCTTATGAAAAATCTCATGGCAGTTTTTCACTGTGGTCTAAGCTGTGTGTCTAAAACTCCTCAGAACCAATCAGATTCATTTTAAAAACAAAACACTGCCCTCGATTTGTTTGTTTTTGTTCTGTGTGTCTTCTGTACTTCACAGAAACATGAAATCAGTTTAAAAAACGAAAGTGAAACTAGAGGCACATTATATGATTGATTTTTATTTATTTTGAATCTTTTTTAAAAGGAATAAGTTAACTTTTATGTCTTTATACCCTGTAAACAGTCATTTCAGCAAAAAATATGTTTTCCTTTAGTGACCCTTTAAGGTGAAAAAGCTTCTGTCACTGACCGGCACCCCAGTTTTATTGAACCTGAGCCCCGTAATTCCCACGCCAGAGACACGCTCTGCCCCTCTGCCCGTTGTCTCAGGTCCCGCTGCTATCAAATCCAATGACACAAATGCTGGATTCGGGAGCGCACTCGCAAGGTAACCCCCCGGGAGAGCACTTCTCCTAGGGGGTTATACAATGCAGGGAGAAGCTACCAGCTACCCCAGGAGTCGAGGCTCGGGGTCACTCTGTGCAAAATTAACTGCACAGTGGAAGTAAAAAAAAAAAGCTTTACAATCACTTTAACGATCATTCTCATACAATGTCAAAATGGTTTCCATGGCTGTGTAAATCTGACAAAAACGGCAATGTGACAAGCTGCAAATACCTTAAACCAGTGGTCCTCAGGGTCCACCAACAGGCCAGGTTTTATGTATTACGTTGGGGAGATGCAGACTAGAATATTTTAATCACTGAGCAGCAAATTATATCACCTGTGATGTATCTCAGTTATCTTGCAAACCTGGCCTGTTAGTGAGCCCTGAGGACAGGGTTGATGACCATAGCCTTAAACTATAAACAGGCATCTATAAATCAAGTGCAAAAATCAGGGCCAGAGATATTCACTTTAAAGACTATTCTCATTCAATTATTTGCCTTTTTTCCTCAGGTGAGTTGTAAATTGAAACTGTTTTTTCATTTTAAACCGACTATGATGGTAGGAAGTTGTAAACTGCACCCTGGATATTTCAGGGGGTTAGCCTGCATTTTTGACAAAACATGGCTTATAGCAATAGAGTTTTAAGTACAGCTAGAGAAATCCTTTACTGTTTCTCATCAATTTACTAAAAGGGTATTGTATTTATTACAATTAAAAAGATAGCCAAGCAGGCAAGCAATGCTTTCAGGCAGTGATTTTCATTCAGAATTAAAATACAGGAGAAAGTGGAGGGGGGTGCCATAACCAAGCACAGTAGGAGACTGGGATCTGCAACACAACATGCTGGCCCTAATGGCATTCTGCTCACAATTAACAGTTAGTTGGCAAGGCCATGCATGTGTACATAAAGGGTACAGAAGAGGAAAGAATACAGAGCTGTGTGTAGTACAGGACACACCTCACCGCTGAATTTCTGGAGGATGGTCTCCTCCTCTTTTACTTCCCTTGAAACAATGAGCAGAAACTCTGACTGACGATCCCGCCTGCATCCATACATGGAACCTATGCTGACAAACTGCAACCACAGCAAATACATAGTAACCATGCTGGAAAACAAATGCCTAGCCAAACAAGCAGTCAAGAGAAACATGAAAGTGCCTAGACCAGCGATGGCGAACCTTGGCCCCCAGATGTTTTGGAACTACATTTCCTGTGATGCTCCACTACACTGCGGGAAATGTAGTTCCAAAACCTCTGGGGTGCCAAGGTTCGCCATCACTGGCCTAGACATTGGTTGAAAATTCCTACTCTGTCATTCTATCAAATACAACATACCAAGGGACAGATTTTGGGCTACCCTAAACGAGAGCTCTTTCTCCCTCAACTTCTCCTCTCCTCCAGCACTGAAGCCTCAGAATGCTTTTTTGGCTTTCTATGAATTAGGGAGTATTGGATGCCCATGTTCCCCACTGGGCACTTGTTTATCCACACAAATACCCAAGGTGGAATTGAAGGAACCAGCATGTGGTGGGAAACATTGGCACCAACACCTCTTGGGAGTGCTGGATATCAATCTGAGGCTGTAGCAATGGGCGTAGAAGAAGCAGGAGACACGAGAGGCAGAAGAAACAGGCAGCTGGAGAGAAGAGCATACATTATTCTTCTATTGCAAGAAAAGTTCATTTTCAAATCTTTAGACATCCAACAAGAGTTTACAGTTTGTATGACATTAACCCACCATACAGATGAAATCACTTACCATTCAGATCTTGGTGGTGTGGTCACGTGCCTTAAAACACACATTTTACAGCACGCTGCAAGAAGGCATTTACCACAATGTACTGCCATTATTTGGAAGGCACTCTTAAAGTAGAGCACAATCCACTTTTACTGCAGCACAGCAAAACATACGTCATGCTTTGTGTGCTGCTCATTCTCAGCATAGCAGGCAGTATTTCTTATGATTTTGCTTAAAGGGGTGTTCCAACCAATGTTAGTGTTTATTAAAAGTCAGCAGCTACAAAAAGTGTAGCTGCTGGCTTTTAATTAACACTCACTTACCTGCTCCAGCGACGCGCCGACCGGGGGTCCGCTCCTCCCCCCCCTCCCCGGCCGGCGTCCTCGTCACAACTGTGGGCACCCGGCCGTGACAGCCTTCGGCTTCACGGCCGGGCACCCACTGCGCATGCGCGAGCGGAACTGCACATGCGCGAGCGGCACGGCCCGCCACTGATTGGACAGGCGATCGCATGGGACCTGTCATGTGTCCAATGCGAACACCTACAGGGAGGGGCTGCTGTAGGCAATTAAGCTTAATCGCCTAACCAGCCCTCGGCGGAAGCAGGACAGGAAGTCCACTCCTCCTGAAGCCCCCACCCCCCCTCCCAAAAAAATTACATGCCAAATGTGGCATGTAAGGGGGAGGGGAGTGGGTTGAGCGGAAGTTCAAATTTTGGGTGGAACTCCGCTTTAAGATCTTATTAGTAAATTTAGTGCAAGAACTGTTGCTTGTTCTCCTAAAATAGGGCAGGCTGATCACAAAGATAATCCGCATTGGCTGAATGATTAGAAAACGCCAAACACGAGCCTATGGCCTATTAAAAGCAGTAATTGTCTATTAGAAAAATATATGCACATTCCCAAATATTTTACTCCTACAAGTACAGAAAAACAACATTTGATATGCCAGAAATGCACTCATCGTCTAAGACCTGTTGTGGACTGACAATTCATGCAATTTTTTAAGGTGTTAATGGTGTCAGCCCTGCCAAGATGACCTTTGCCTAATCTATTTCAACCATTTCCATTCTCCTATCTCCAACAGACACCAATAATCCTGCAGTCCCCAGATAAAAACCAGAAGGGTCAATTGAACTTCTTTAAAAACTTGCCATACATGGACTGAACTTTGTTAGGTTCAGCAAAGACTGGCTGAATTTTGATCTATGACCATTGCCATTCCAGATAAAGTTCATCTAATGATCGACTTCTCAGAACCAGCTTGTTTACTTCCAACCAATTGCCTGTGGGGCCGATCAGTGTATTTTGACAGCAGAGCAGTCCCTGCTGTCAGAATACAAGAACACAGTAGGGAGGATCTCTCCATCCACCCCACTTGTGTGAATCAGCGGATCCATGTATATGGCCAGTCTTCAATAACAGATAAAGTGTTCAGAAGACACAGGACAGCTCTGAATTTCTGATAAAATCACCCTTCAATGGTTTATGTAAAAGGATAAGTTCACCTTTGGTCGCATGTTACCCGGTTTTAGGCCGAAACATGTAACATGTGACAGCGGGTCGAGGGTCTTCCCCCTGCACCCGCTGTCACCATTTGAAAAGAGCATGGCAGAGTTCTGTGAATGAATGAACTACAAGTGCCAACATTCTTTGTGGCTGACAGCTTGTAGTTCCCAATGAGTGCTCTGGGTAGTCTATTGATTCTTCTTGTCATTGTGTAACTGCCTGCCCTATCAAGCAGACATTTTACACTGACAGTCTGCAGGAGCCATGCATTGCACCCATGATCTGCCGATCATGGGTGCAATGCTTTCCAGGCTCCAATAAAAATAAAATCATAAAATGCACATTTTTTCTATCTGCAAAAAAAAAATTGCAATTTTTTGTTCAAAAAAGTGAACTTATCGTTTAAGCAGACCAGAAGGTAGCAAACAAGAGGCCATAATACTGTACATTTATTTAAGTTCCACTTAATTTTGTAAAACAAAAATATAGTTCACGTTAAATCATATGCCATTGCATTTACTTTTAAAAGGAACAATTATAGAAACAAATGTAAGCTACTCTCATGGCTTACCTGCTCAAACTTCCAGCCATCAGACATTGTGGAGACCATCTGAGTGAGCTCTTCCTCCTGACACTGCAGCACTCTGTAAACATGTTTAACTGGCACCTTGCAGTGGACAGAAAAAAGTTGAATAGTTATTGAAATAATAATTTGCTAGCTATACTCCCTTATGTGGGAGGCAGACAAAAGCTATTAAAAAGTATAAATATATAGTAGCACAGTTACCACATTCATTTTAAATACTTGACAAGAATGCCTGCACTGGAACTGGCAACGTACAGTTTAAAAAACAATACCAAACACATTTTAAACATTAAATTAGTAAATATAGTGTAAATCTAAGAAACTGCAAGCTCCCACTTACCTTATCCCAGAGATCTGCAGCACTGGGACAGCGATTGTGCAGAAAGGTTACACCTAGTTCTTTGTGTTGCTCCAGTATTCTCTTCTGCAATTCCTGCTGTCATTCTGGTTTTTACCCCAGCCTTCTGATATTTATATTGTTACGATAACGCTACCTGCCTGTCATGCCATTTTCTAAAGACACTGCATCTGCCACCAGATCAGTGCAGAAACAAGTCATTCTGTGCCACCACTAACTGAAAAGCAGCTCACCATAACATGTTTGGCCTCTAAAACTAGTAGTCAAGATGCACTATGATACACAAATATCCAAAAGATTATCAGAAAATGCAACCCACCATCAATAAAAGAAAGAAAGACTTATCACGTTAATGCCTGACAATGAACTATGAGTGCCTTGATAGTTCATTGCAAACTATAGCCGTCAGCCGCATTCATTCACTGAACACTTTGAATAAAACGATGCAGTTATATGGGCAGAGCCCATGCTTTTTATTTTTAAAGTGACAGCGAGTGTGGGGAGAATATCCCTAGCCTGTTGTCACAAGGGGTCCTGAGAAAAATCTGGGGGAGAGCAGGCATATCCTGAACATGTTACGCCCCAAATATGGGTGTAACATGTTCACAAAGATGAACTTATCCTTTAAGCATTTTCAACTGGGTTGCACTAGGAGAGGATCTCCATTTTGTATTTGACTACTACGAGCGGAGGCAGCAACAATTGAGATGAGTGAGCATTGCACCTACTCGGGCGACATGGTGGTGCATTGGAATATTTAGCACTGAAGCACATCACTGCTTAATTGATCTCTGGTAAAGATGTATGCATTGAAAATCAAAGTGAACACTCATTTGTTATGGACATTTGATTTTTGTTTAGACAGGTTTTTATAATTTGGTAGAGAGCACCCAATATATAGAACAAATCGGTAATGACTAAGCACCAATTTTTGCGCAAAACACGTCTACCTTTTTGTCCACTGCTCCATCTGTCAACCACTTGTTATATGAACCTTCAATAAAAGGGATTTGTGGAAGTGCAACCGTCCGGAATTATTTCCTTATATAGCCAAAATATGTTTTTATATTTTGTATACTCTGTTTCGATGCACAGTGGATGATATAATTTATTCAGATTCTTTATTTTTAGGTTTCACAATTTGATGTTGATTTTAAAGCGGAGCTCCACCCAGGAAAACAACATGTTCCCATGTTTAAAAAAATAAAAAACCTGAAAAAAAAAAAAAATACTCACCCAAAATACCTGTTGCTATGCGGAAGTCCGTAATCTGCCTCTTCCACTCCGCGGTGCCTTTTCTTCTTGTCCTCCTCCTTGTGAATGGGGCGCGCTGCTTTCTGGGAACTGTGTGTGTTCACAGAGAGCAGCGCGCCCATTCACAAGCCAGCGTGAGACTCACGCAGGCGCAGTAGGAAATGGGCAGTGAAGCCGTACGGCTTCACTGCCTGTTTCCCATAGTGTGAATGGCGGTGCGGGACCCGGAGCGATCGTGGGACCGGCATCGGGGGGCCCATAAGCGCGGGCAAGTAGGACAAGGTAAGTGTCCTTATTTAAAGTCAGCAGCTACACTGTTAGTAGCTGCTGACTTTAAAAAAATAAAAAATAAATCGCGGCTGGAGCTCCGCTTTAAGTGCATTGTGGGCATAGGGGCGCGGCCGTCCACATTGACTCCTATGGTGGGGTAGGGTGGGATGGGGCATTTTTTTTAAGCACCCGATTAGAGCCAGAGGCTCCAATAGGCTTCAAATAAGGGTGGGTTTGGGGCGCAGAGATTGCGACAATAAAGAATGAATTTTTGCCATTTTCACACTAAATTTCCTCCCTGGCAACCTAGAGACAGGGCGTCCAACCTGTTTACCGATTGGCCAAGGCACTAGACAGTCCTGATTAGGGGTGCAACGGATCGTCACCGATCCGTGATCCGAACGGGTCACCCCGTTCGGATCGGCACACCCCGCGATCCGGAGCCTCGGCCTAGGAAAGTCGGCCTAGCTCCGGAGTGGCGGCCATCTTGGTACACCCGGCGGCAGCCCTCCTCTCTGTTCACACCCACAGAGGAGGAGCCCACGCTCGAAGGAAACACACGCCGCTGTCTGAGGTCTGCACTACTGGGGGGGGGGGTTACCGTCTGAGGTCTGCACTACTGGGGGGTGTCTGTACTGAGGGGGGGGGTCATAGTGGGTGGGGGGACACCATTTTTATTTTTTTGCACCGAGTGACGCCACTGCAGTGGGGGGAGGGGGGGGGATTTTTTTTTTTTTGCTGATGTGAAAAATGATACGATCCGTGACTCCTGATCCGAGGAACGTTCCGAACCATGAGTTTTTTGATCCGTTGCACCCCTAGTCCTGATCAGGGTCATTTGGGTAGTTTCTGTTGCGATTAGGATTTAAAAAGTAAACACAGTTTATTGATAATAAATGGCTTCAGCCAAACACTAACCATGAAGTGAAAGAAAAGTTTGTCTTATTCTTATTCTATGAAAAAATGGACAAGAAATCAAATCCTGCCGGGGTATGTAAACCTATGAGCACAACTGTATATTATATGCACAGGCACACACAGACAGTATATCCTTACAAAAGTGAGTACACCCCTTACATTATTGCAAATATTTTACTATATCTTTTCATTTGGCAACACTGAAGATTACACTTTTCTACAATGTAAAGTAGTGAGTGTACAGCTTGTATAACAGTGTAACTTTACTGTCACCTCAAAATAACTCACACATTCAATGTCTAAACCGCTGGCAAAAAATTAGTACACCCCTAAGTGAAAATGTCCAAATTAGCCATATTCCCTCCCTACTGTCATGTGACTAGTTAGTGTTACAAGGTCTCAAGTGTGAACGGGGGAACAGGCGTGTTATATTTGGTCACGCTCTCTCTCATACTGGTCACTGGAAGTTCAACATGGCCCCTCATGGCAAAGAGCTCTGAGGATCTGAAAAAAAAAAAAAAAAAAGGATGTTGCTCTACAAAAACGATGGCCTAGGCTATAAAAAGATTGCCAAGACCCTGAAACTGAGCTGCAGCACGATGGCCAAGACACTCAGGGCAGTTGAGTGCACGTGCTCAGAGTCATTTTCAGAGGTTGTTTTTGGGAAATAGACGTATGAGTGGTCAGCCTGTCTGTACTCAGACCATATGCCGCACATTGCATGAAATTGGTCTGCATGGCGGTCGTCCCAGAAAAAAAGCCTCTTCTAAAGAAGGTGCACGAGAAAGCCTGCAAACAGTGTGCTAAAGACAGGCAGACTAAGGACATGGTTCAGACCATGTCCTGAGGTGTGATGAGACCAAGATAAACTTATTTGGTTCAGATGGTGTCAAGCGTGTGTTGTGGCAACCAGGTGAGGAGTACAAAGACAAGTGTGTTTTGCCTACAGTCAAGTATGGTAGTGGGAGTGTCATGGTCTGGGGCTGCATGAGTGCCGTCGACACTGGGCAGCTAGAGTTTATTGACGGAACCATGAATGCCAACTTGTAGTGTGACATACTGAAGCAGAGCATGATTCCCTCCCTTCAGAGACTGGGCCACAGGGCAGTATTCCAACATGATAATGACGCCAAACACACCTCCAAGACAACCACTGCCTTGCTAAAGAAGCGGAGGGTAAAGGTGATGGACTGGCCAAGCAGGTCTCTAGACATAAATCCTATTGAGCATCTGTGGGGCATCCGCAAACAGAAGGTGGGGGAGTGCAAGGTCTCAGACATCCACCAGCTCCATGATGTTGTCGGGGAAGAGCGGAAAAGGACTCCAGTGGCAACCTGCGACGCTCGGGTGTACTTCCTGCCCAAGAGGGTTAAGGCAGTACAGGAAAATAATGGTGGTCACAAAATATTGACACTTTGGGCCCAATTTGGACATTTTCACTTAGGGGTATACTCACTTTTGTTGCCAGCGGTATAGACATTAATGGCTGAGTGTTGAGTTATTTTAAGGGGAAAGCAAATTTACACCGTTATTCAAATATATACACTTTACTACTTTGTAGCAAAGTGCAACTTCTTCAGTGTTGTCAATAAAAATATAAAATATTTACAAACATGCAAGGGGTGTACTCAATGTGTGAGATACTATCTCTATGTGTGTGTCCTTTGAAATAAAAAAAATATATATATTTTTGTATTCGCCTATAGTAGGTGTCAGATGTGAATTTACTTTGTTTTGGTTTGCAATTGAGCTTTTGGAGACCCCTCCCCAACAAAATTGGGCATGCAATTTTTATTTAGATATCCCTGGCATACATACAACTTGTGTAACCCTAAAGCACAAGGCCAAGTTAGCCCCTTCAGTGGTTACAGCAGAAAAAAAGGTGAAGGTTCTGGAGTGGCCATCAACTTAATATCATCAAGCCACAAGACGAATGGGCAGCTATACCACCTGCAAGAATCTGGGGCTTCAAAGACAATTACAAAAGACTGAATGCTGTCATTGATGCTAAAGGGGGTAATAACAGTATTAAGAACCAAGGGTATGGGGACTTTTTAACAGGGGTAATCTCAATTGTTAATTTGTTGCCATGTTTTGTTTTAGGATTGTGCCATTCTGTTATAACCTACAGTTTAATTGGACGATCCCAGCTTTGTTTGCTAGTGTCCAATCTCCTGTAAGCCACAGTATAACACTCTTGTGTGAGAATTAAACCGGTGTCCCCAATAATGAAGTATAGAACGAGAAGCTGTAAATGAAGTTCCACAGAAATGTCACCATCCCTTGTTGCAATTGTTAAATTTTCCCGGGCAACCTAAAGTGTCAAAAAACGAGTGACCAATTAAAATTAGTTTGACTGCTAAAAACTGAGTGGCAGATTGTTGAAGGGTTCCTTTCATACAATCCCCTTTTATTCAATCAAAAATAGATGGAACGTTTATAAAGTTTCAACATATAAAGTTTTCATGTTATGTGTATGCAGGTTTACATTATGTAATGAAACACATCCACAGTTTGTCATCTTTTTTCCCCATTAAGATTTTTGACCTGAAATAGTGCCAATTAGCTTAGAAGATTCTGGCCAGGAATTCCCTTAGCTTACTTTACACTCATCTGCTGCAGCCCTCAGCCCCTGCAAGACTTTGCTTGCATCACTCAGTACATTAAAACAAACTCTTTCACTGATCTCATAAAAGTAAAGTAACCTCCTCCTCCTCCTCTGGTTGGTGTTCTGCAGATCTGCGTATCAGTACAGATGCTGTTAGCATTAACTGCCACGGCTAAATTTGAGATTCATTATCTGGGTGACGTAAATAATCTCAGCTCAATGAATGTTTTGTCTGTTCTAGTACAGATAAAATATATACTGAGGGCACTTTGTTAATGTTGTTCGTATCTGCTGCAGAGGACTTCCTTTTATGGAACATTTTGTGTATTTTCATTCTCTCAGTTTACCGAAATGCCAGCAAGCGCAGAACAAACTGTTGATGTTAAGAGTCAAAGCAGAATATAGCGTGCTTTTCAAGATGCACAAAAAAAAAATCTATATCCATCTATACACACACACACACACACACACACACACACACACACACACACACACACACACACAGAGTATCTCACATACTTGAGTACACCCCTGACATTTTTATAAATAATTTTATTATATCTTTTCATGTGACAACACTAAAGAAATTACACGTTGCTACAATGTAAAGTAGTGAGTGTACAGATTGTATAACAGTGTAAATTTGCTGTCCCCTCAAAATAACTCAACACACAGCCATTAATGTCTAAACTGCTGGCACAAAAGAGTACACCGCCAATGGAAAATGTCCAAATTGGGCCCAACGTTTCAATAGTATCAACTGGTTTTCCCCACACAAGCTCGACATTATCTGAACCAAATAAGTTTATCTTGGTCTCATCAGACCACAGGACATGGTTCCAGTAATCCATGCCTTTGTCTGCTTGTCTTTAGTAAACTGTTTGCAGGCTTTCTTGTGCATCATCTTTGGAAGGGGCTTCCTTCTGGGACGACAGCAATGCAGACCAATTTAATGCAGTGTGCGGTGTATGGTCTGAGCACTGACAGGCTTAACCTCCACTTTAAACCTCTGCAGAAATGCTGGCAGCACTCCTACGTCTATTTCCCAAAGACAACCTCTGGATAGGATGCTGAGCGCGTGCACTCAACTTCTTTGGCAGACCATAGCGAGGCCTGTTCTGAGTGGAACTTGTCTTGTATGGTCTTGGCCATCGTGCTGCAGCTCAATTTCAGGTAATATATTATATAGCCTAGGGCAGTGATGGTGAACCTTGGCACCCCAGATGTTTTGTAACTACATTTACCATGATGCTCATGCACTCTGCAGTGTAGGTGAGCATCATGGGAAATGTAGTTCCAAAACATCTGGGGTGCCAAGGTTCACCATCACTGGCCTAGGCCATCTTTATGTAGAGCAACAATTCTTTTTTTTTTCAGATCCTCAGAATTCTTTGCCATAAGGTACCATGTTAAACTTCCAGTGACCAGTATAAGAGAGTGAGAACACCAAATTTAACACACCTGCCCCCCCCCCCATTCATACCTGAGACCTTGTAACACGAGTCACATGACACCAGGGGAGGGAAAATGGCTAATTGGGCACAATTCGGAGATTTTAACTTAGGAGTGTACTCACTTTTGTTGCCATCGGTTTAGGCATTAATGGCTGTGTGTGGAGTTATTTTGAGGGGACACAAGCTGTACACTCACTACTTTACATTTCTTCAGTGTCACACGAAAAGATAGAATAAAAGATTTTCAAAATGTGAGGGCTGTACTCACTTTTGTGAGATACTGTATATGGAATCAAAGATTTGCAACACCTCTAAACATATAAAAAGAGTAGGCAGACAGACATTTTTTACTTCATGTTTATGCTGCCTATAATCAGTAAAGCCAGTGTTTTTTGGGGCCTCTATTTGAATCTGACCCTTTAGCTGTAAAAAAAATAAAAACAGCTTTGTCCTTTACACTGCATAGTGTAATCTGGAATATTTCAGTATGAATATTTTCACACAACACCAGTGTAAACTCCAGAAACACCTTTTCTAATTTTTGTTAGAGACTTTTTTTTATTGTTTGCTGATCATTTTCAGACACAGTAGTAAAGAAAAATATTTAAAAATATGCCAGGTGTCAATAGAACAGGAAGTGAGATGAAGTATGGGAATGCCTGTTCCAGTGGGATTTCTTATGGCTTTGGGAGATTCCACCAGTTCACATTCTGTCTCTGGGCAGTCACACCAGCTGGAGCCATGTACTATGTTAGTGTAGAACTATAGTCAAAACATCCTAATTTTATTTGCCATCTGTGTCCCCACTTGATAGATTTGCCCTTCACTTCCTACCCCTTTGCCAAAACAGAAAGTGTGAGAAAATCCCTCCATCCCTGACATCGGTGGAGGAGGCTGGGGTGAGGGAGAGAGGACCGAAGGTTTGGCAAGGGAGGCCGAGAGCAGAGGGAGAAGGCGGGGTCAGCGGCTCAGACCTGTTCCCAATCTACCAGACACCTACCCGCGGACAACAGGTAGCCTGGTGAATCATAGCCACAGTTCTCCAAACATCAGGAAGCTTGGCATATTGCAGAGCTATAGATCTGGCTCATTAGGGGGAATATCAGAATTTGGCAATAAAGGTCACCGGCTTTAGAAAGCAAGAATGCCAACTCTACAGCTGCCCGCAGGGGACAGGCTTTTCTACTGAGGCTGCTTTATTTTGTTGTGTGCACAAGTGAGAGAGAATGCAGGTCAGTACTGAGTCTATATGAGAGTTTGGCCAAGTATTGAATGTGGAGCTCCTCGGTCTTGGACGAGAGGGCATCCGTGATAGGCGAAATACCGAACACAGTGTCTGCTGGGAAGCTGAGCGTTCCGCCTATCATGGAACAACAGAAGGAGAAGGCGCGGCTTTTGAAAAATGGACGGCCGCGGTCTGACTGAGTCTGCATGATAGGTTAACGGCAGAATTAGAGCCTGGCAGAATTGTTCCAGTGATTGGAGATCGAGAACAATGGTGGCCCAGTGAGGCATGCAATGGTGGCCCAGTGAGGCATGCAATGGTGGCACAGTGAGGCATGCAATGGTGGCACAGTGAGGTGAGGCGAGGCATGACTAGTAGGAAGGGGGTCATCTTATACGGGGAGTATATCCCAAAACCAACATTTTAGCTGGAAAATTAGGGGGTCGTCTTATATGCCGGCAAATACGGTATCTCTCTATCTATATATAGCAAATTGGTGTGCCAAGATTATCACATTACATTTCAGCTTGCCTATTGCCATGTTGGACGGTCAATGTCAAAGCTGAAAATAGAAGCAAGATTAGTTCAGTCTGTGACCCATATCCCCATTTGACCTTACACTTAAATACAAGACATTACTAAAAGCTAAAGAGAGGACACTGCAATGTGCTTATCACAGGCTAAAACTAAGCCAAAAGTAACAGACAAGGGTACAGAGTACAATATTTACCAAAGAGAAAGAACAATTATATTCGTCTACATTTATCACAGGTATCTGGTACAGTTGTCAGACTCCCTATATAAAACATGAATAGAACATTGGAAAGTGTAAACACAAGTGGGACTCTTCTACCATGAGTTTTCCAGGACCAAAGCTGACCCCCACCACCCAATGTCACAAAGCCTCACCTGTGATGTTTTACTGTCCCTCTCTCTTATTCTGTCCTTTACAATCTTAATTAATGATGTGATATTGTAGAATTCGGCTTCTTCCAGAACACCTGTTGAAAAGGACAAGATGTAGCAAAGGTCAGTTGCATTTGAAGAAAACCTCACCTATCTGGACTCAGAACTCACTGGAAATGGAGTGCATTATACAATTTTGAGTTTAAGGTCTATCCAACAACAGCCTACTAAATATACATTTGTTCCCTATTCCTCTGAATATACATTCTAAGGCAGCACTAGGTAGAACACACATTCTATAGGAACCTGGCCCAGAACACCACCACATTGATCTTTAGGTAGCCTTAACATCTTGGGCATTATTAAAGCAGAAACACATTGACAGCATGCAAAATAGAGTAGCCAGGTTGAGTATTGTAATAAAATACATCTATGGTCAAATTGAAAAACCATGCCTTTTCACATTGTATTTCAGGTCTAATTCTATTAATTAGAATAATTTTTAAGGATTCACACATTTACTTCACTATGCCTTGTTGATAAGTCACTGCTATGTCACAGAATTCATGGAGGCCGCCTTCTGAACTACAGAGATGCTGAGAGCAGGGAGATGCTTTTCAGGAGGTGAAACCCTACAGAAATCAAAAGAATGAAATGCTCAAGGAATCACTGTTTGCAGACAGCAAGGCACCATGGGATATGCAATCCTTATGGCCTGTACACACGATCCGAAAAA